>JAIWYR010000018.1:0-1380441 GCA_022818075.1 Armillaria altimontana
CCTTGTATTCCTCGACAAGTTCTGGGCATACTTGTTCCATCAATACCTGGACCCATACACGAAGTGAGGACCGCTGGGGATCTGTAGTATCGTCTCCATCCTGTCTGTCGCCATCCTCAGAGGAGCCTTCCATTCTATATCGTCGGGCCTGCGTATTCCTTGCACTCCCATTTCAGCAATACGAGAAAGAACAGAGGCTTTATCTCTATACGATACTCGGGTGTGTATCTGTAGAAAGTGTTTCCGTGTTGAATGTATTTTAGTCACCCAATCACTGAAATCTTCTGTAACAGATTGAGTCGAGTCACCCACAAATCGTGAAAGAAAAGCATCCTCAGGTGAAAGGAGTTTCGATGGAGTACCGGAAGTAATTGAAGGCACAAATATTGTGAAATCACTTCAAAATGGTGGCTTGGAACCCCACTCAAAGTAAAATTCATATATTCGAGCAATTTCTGGAATTGAGGGCTCTTTCTCCATCCAGGTGAGATTAGCGTAGAAATCAGGACGGCCTTCTGAAAGTGAGGTGATTGGCTGAACATAAGAGGAAGGACATGGATGTTGGGAAATCCTGGGAATAGTCGACGCTAGGCTAGTCATTTCCAGCCATGCAGCCATGCAAGTCTGTTGCAAGCTCGGAAATAACTTCGTCATGCCATTGGCAAGAAAGGCAGGAAGAGAGCGGTGGGAGACTCGTTGCTGCATGATACAGACTGTCTGCAAAGCCACATTGAACTAATGCAAGCGCAGTTTTAACACCACAGCCTTGTAATCCAGCATAGTAGTCACACCTGAACATAAGGCTATCAAAAGGAGATCTGCATGACTTCGCTGGATCTCAGAGTAGACATGAAATGCTGCTTGAGCTTGTCATCGTGGGATGAGTCGAGGACGGATTCCGAATCACTGTATGTGCTCCAAAAATGAAAGTGTCAACGTCATCGGTAAGGATTCCATCAATGATGCCAGCTTCGTTTAGGTACGCCAACTCGGCTTCAGCCTCTCCAGGTGCTGTTTGCCATTCGAAGCCAAATGCTTTGACTACCGCTTTCACTGCTGTAATAAGTTTAGCAGGTGAACGGTTAATCTTTTCCCTCTTTTCCATTCAGGCCTTCTAGGACCATCAAATATGAAAATGGGAAGAATCAGATATTTCAGAAGGGAACAGCAGTGAAGAAGATGAGGCGCAGCTCGGGATTCTCCCCTCCTTTGAATATCCAGCGTGGAAGAGCCAGAGAGAAATATCGATTCCCAAATGGAAGCCTCGAGATGGAGAAGACAGTACTGGCAAGGCTAATGAAAAAAAGACTTGATAGACATAGAGGGTTTCAGAAGATCCCATAGACCTGGTACGCCCATGACGGTAGAATGCAAGAAGAACAAATTAAGCCAAAGTTCAAGAACAAACTTGCCACGGTCATTTGTTCTGAGCGGTTACGCATTTGAAAAAAAAAATGATTCAAGTGATTTTACAATGAACTACTCGAAGCTTTAACAGTCTCATGATGAATTTGAAGACGTCGTTGCAGTCCTTTACTTCCGCCTAGCATCCGCTTATCAAGCGTCAACCATTCTGCAACGTCAGGATCATTCTTATATTCTTCCAATAGCGCAAGACTTTCCTTTATCTCATTGAACCAAGTCATTCCAAAGCATAGGCCATCGCGAACCACATGCTCTTTTGAAAGTTTATGTCCCTGGAATAATAACAGTGAGATAGATAAATAAGAGCTTGATAATAACTTACCGAGGGCAACGCGTATATGCAAACTGCTCAACATGTGGACAGCAAAGTCCCAGTATCCTTGAATGTCGGGCCCAGAGAGAACATGGTGGCGAAGCTTCTGCCACAGGTCGTATCCAGGCTGCATGGAAATCTGCTCCTTGAGCCAGGTAGCATCCAGATCTGAACGTTCCCGAGCTACAAGAAGTGGCTTCATTGACGCATCGTTGACTATTATTGAGTTGGAATCTAGACAAAAGTCTCATGAATACGGAAACCTGCAGTTGAGGCAAAAAGGATTACCAGTCGTAGCTTGCGGCATGAAATTGAGCATACTTGAGTTTGCCATATAGGTAAAATGGTCATTTGACTGTAGAGCCATCAAAATGATATTGCATGGTAAATAAAAAGCCACAACGTACTGTTTCCACCATGATACATAGAGCATTTGAAGAAATGGTGATCGCGTCAACAGTAGTCTCTGCCGTGAGAAGATCATTGAAGGGGCATCGATAAAATAGCGATAGAAACCGTCTTGTCATGGATCGGGAAGGGTGCACTGTACTGTTGTCCTGGTGACTTAAAAGGGGTATATCAGTTCGAGATGCCAGGTGGAAGGCGCAACTCACTCCAAATGCCATGGCGTTCACGCAGAGTTCCCTTCAGTCAATGCAAAACATCCTGAGGATTGACACGAAACTCATGGGTTGACAAGCGACAATATCAAGAACCGGAAGAGAAACGGTCTCAGTGAATTTGCGCTTGCTGGATTTATCGCATTCATCTTCAACGAATACACAGACAACCTGGGATTAACAATAAGCATGGTGTTGTTTTCCGAAATTCTTTACTCATCTGTGCAACACCTGGTTCGTAGACCGAGGCGTTAGAGACGATGAATTGGGTAGACATTGCCATGTTCAGATGCTAGGAAAGTAGAAAGGAAGCATCAGCAGCTGTGGAGATACCGTAAATACATATGGTGAACCTCAGTAGATGTAAACAATGAACTAAGATCGGTTGGCATTGAATTTGTTCGATGTTCAGGTGGCCCCGGGAAGGAAAACATCGTAAAGCCATAGCTGGGGTTCAGGATTACATGTCTAAGACTGGCTTTGGTGACGTGGAACTTGCTCAGCTTGGCGAGGGCACCCGTCTTCTTGTGTTGGTGAGGCCACTTATGTGGCTGGCGGTGAATTATGCGCAAGAGTTCAGTAACTTGTAAGCCGCTGTGAACAAGATAAAGTGATATCATTCCAGCAAATTCTCAAAGGCTCGACTTACTTGAGATCGTTGTTCGTGTACGGCCGCTCTTCAAGGGACATTTCCACTCTGTCCATGGCAAAATGTTGACCGAGAGATCAGCATCTCCTGCAAGTGTCGCCATTGTGGCCACCACTTCCAATGCGATTGTGTAAAGAGGGAGTGCATTTGCCAGGAATGACAGCAAGTGGGGGAGTGAGCAACTCATGAGTGAGGGGTCCCAGATGTCCTTGCTTCCTAGCTGATCATAAGGCCGATTGAATGAAGCAGCTCTATAAAAAGCTGCAGAGCATGATAAGACGCGTGCCAAACCGGTTCTGACTAGCTCAGAAGGTGCAAGAAAGTAACGAGGCCATCAACATAGTGCTGGACGAGGGCCATGGGCGACGTGGAGCACCGAAAACAATGCAGACTGCATCATGGGATATGTGAACATGAGCTCTAAATTTTTGGTTGAAGAGGGCTTGCAGTAGACAAATCTGAAGCAGAGTGAGGCCTAGGGAACTGGCTCAGAACGAAGCGTAGCAGCAGAGAATCCCCACTTCCCTCACCCAACACGAGTGAGGGAGGAATCTGAGCGTTGCTGCCGTTTTGGGGCTGCAGGTAAGGTCACGGTCCGGTTACATGCCCTGTTCCCGTGGCCCCAAAACGGCAGCAACGCTCAGATTCCTCCCCTCACTCGTGTTGGGTGAGGGAAGTGGGGATTCTCTGCTGCTACGCTTCGTTCTGAGCCAGTTCCCTAGGCCTCACTCTGCTTCAGATTTGTCTACTGCAAGCCCTCTTCAACCAAAAATTTAGAGCTCATGTTCACATATCCCATGATGCAGTCTGCATTGTTTTCGGTGCTCCACGTCGCCCATGGCCCTCGTCCAGCACTATGTTGATGGCCTCGTTACTTTCTTGCACCTTCTGAGCTAGTCAGAACCGGTTTGGCACGCGTCTTATCATGCTCTGCAGCTTTTTATAGAGCTGCTTCATTCAATCGGCCTTATGATCAGCTAGGAAGCAAGGACATCTGGGACCCCCTCACTCATGAGTTGCTCACTCCCCCACTTGCTGTCATTCCTGGCAAATGCACTCCCTCTTTACACAATCGCATTGGAAGTGGTGGCCACAATGGCGACACTTGCAGGAGATGCTGATCTCTCGGTCAACATTTTGCCATGGACAGAGTGGAAATGTCCCTTGAAGAGCGGCCGTACACGAACAACGATCTCAAGTAAGTCGAGCCTTTGAGAATTTGCTGGAATGATATCACTTTATCTTGTTCACAGCGGCTTACAAGTTACTGAACTCTTGCGCATAATTCACCGCCAGCCACATAAGTGGCCTCACCAACACAAGAAGACGGGTGCCCTCGCCAAGCTGAGCAAGTTCCACGTCACCAAAGCCAGTCTTAGACATGTAATCCTGAACCCCAGCTATGGCTTTACGATGTTTTCCTTCCCGGGGCCACCTGAACATCGAACAAATTCAATGCCAACCGATCTTAGTTCATTGTTTACATCTACTGAGGTTCACCATATGTATTTACGGTATCTCCACAGCTGCTGATGCTTCCTTTCTACTTTCCTAGCATCTGAACATGGCAATGTCTACCCAATTCATCGTCTCTAACGCCTCGGTCTACGAACCAGGTGTTGCACAGATGAGTAAAGAATTTCGGAAAACAACACCATGCTTATTGTTAATCCCAGGTTGTCTGTGTATTCGTTGAAGATGAATGCGATAAATCCAGCAAGCGCAAATTCACTGAGACCGTTTCTCTTCCGGTTCTTGATATTGTCGCTTGTCAACCCCATGAGTTTCGTGTCAATCCTCAGGATGTTTTGCATTGACTGAAGGGAACTCTGCGTGAACGCCATGGCATTTGGAGTGAGTTGCGCCTTCCACCTGGCATCTCGAACTGATATACCCCTTTTAAGTCACCAGGACAACAGTACAGTGCACCCTTCCCGATCCATGACAAGACGGTTTCTATCGCTATTTTATCGATGCCCCCTTCAATGATCTTCTCACGGCAGAGACTACTGTTGACGCGATCACCATTTCTTCAAATGCTCTATGTATCATGGTGGAAACAGTACGTTGTGGCTTTTTATTTACCATGCAATATCATTTTGATGGCTCTACAGTCAAATGACCATTTTACCTATATGGCAAACTCAAGTATGCTCAATTTCATGCCGCAAGCTACGACTGGTAATCCTTTTTGCCTCAACTGCAGGTTTCCGTATTCATGAGACTTTTGTCTAGATTCCAACTCAATAATAGTCAACGATGCGTCAATGAAGCCACTTCTTGTAGCTCGGGAACGTTCAGATCTGGATGCTACCTGGCTCAAGGAGCAGATTTCCATGCAGCCTGGATACGACCTGTGGCAGAAGCTTCGCCACCATGTTCTCTCTGGGCCCGACATTCAAGGATACTGGGACTTTGCTGTCCACATTGTTGAGCAGTTTGCATATACGCGTTGCCCTTCGGTAAGGTTATTATCAAGCTCTTATTTATCTATCTCACTGTTATTATTCCAGGGACATAAACTTTCAAAAGAGCATGTGGTTCGCGATGGCCTATGCTTTGGAATGACTTGGTTCAATGAGATAAAGGAAAGTCTTGCGCTATTGGAAGAATATAAGAATGATCCTGACGTTGCAGAATGGTTGACGCTTGATAAGCGGATGCTAGGCGGAAGTAAAGGACTGCAACGACGTCTTCAAATTCATCATGAGACTGTTAAAGCTTCGAGTAGTTCATTGTAAAATCACTTGAATCATTTTTTTTTTTCAAATGCGTAACCGCTCAGAACAAATGACCGTGGCAAGTTTTGTTCTTGAACTTTGGCTTAATTTGTTCTTCTTGCATTCTACCGTCATGGGCGTACCAGGTCTATGGGATCTTCTGAAACCCTCTATGTCTATCAAGTCTTTTTTTTCATTAGCCTTGCCAGTACTGTCTTCTCCATCTCGAGGCTTCCATTTGGGAATCGATATTTCTCTCTGGCTCTTCCACGCTGGATATTCAAAGGGAGGGGAGAATCCCGAGCTGCGCCTCATCTTCTTTCACTGCTGTTCCCTTCTGAAATATCTGATTCTTCCCATTTTCATATTTGATGGTCCTAGAAGGCCTGAATGGAAAAGAGGGAAAAAGATTAACCGTTCACCTGCTAAACTTATTACAGCAGTGAAAGCGGTAGTCAAAGCATTTGGCTTCGAATGGCAAACAGCACCTGGAGAGGCTGAAGCCGAGTTGGCGTACCTAAACGAAGCTGGCATCATTGATGGAATCCTTACCGATGACGTTGACACTTTCATTTTTGGAGCACATACAGTGATTCGGAATCCGTCCTCGACTCATCCCCACGATGACAAGCTCAAGCAGCATTTTCATGTCTACTCTGAGATCCAGCGAAGTCATGCAGATCTCCTTTTGATAGCCTTATGTTCAGGTGGTGACTACTATGCTGGATTACAAGGCTGTGGTGTTAAAACTGCGCTTGCATTAGTTCAATGTGGCTTTGCAGACAGTCTGTATCATGCAGCAACGAGTCTCCCACCCGCCTCTCTTCCTGCCTTTCTTTGCCAATGGCATGACGAAGTTATTTCCGAGCTTGCAACAGACTTGCATGGCTGCATTGGCTGGAAAATGACTAGCCTAGCGTCGACTATTCCCCAGGATTTTCCCAACATCCATGTCCTTTCCTCTTATGTTCAGCCAATCACCTCACTTTCAGAAGGCCGTCCTGATTTCTACGCTAATCTCACCTGGATGGAGAAAGAGCCCTCAATTCCAGAAATTGCTCGAATATATGAATTTTACTTTGAGTGGGGTTTCCAAGCCACCATTTTGAAGTGATTTCACAATATTTTGTGGCCTTCAATTACTTTCCGGGTACTCCATCGACAACTCCTTTCACCTGAGGATGCTTTTCTTTCACGATTTGTGGGTGACTCGACTCAATCTGTTACAGAAGATTTCAGTGATTGGGTGACTAAAATACATTCAACACGGAAACACTTTTCTACAGATTACACACCCGAGTATCGTATAGAGATAAAGCCCTCTGTTCTTTCTCGTATTGCTGAAATGGGAGTGCAAGGAATACGCAGGCCCGACGATATAGAATGGGAAGGCTCCTCTGAGGATGGCGACAGACAGGATGGAGACGATACTACAGATCCCCAGCGGTCCTCACTTCGTGTATGGGTACCAGTAGTATTGATGGAACAAGTATGCCCAGAACTTGTCGAGGAATACAAGGGCGAAGAACGGCAGAAAGACAAGAAGAAGAAACAACGGGGAAGGCTTGAGGTAATTGTCCATTTAAAAAATTTTCCACTCCATGCTTATGACAGCCTTATTAGACCATTAATGCAGGGTTAGGCCAGAACACATCGTCCCAATTCTTGGAGCTCACATGCCCCCACCAGGAATGGATTGAAAGGCAGCGGAAAGATCATACAAGCGCAACGATCTCTAATGCATGAAGTGGCAAGCAAAAGAGCCAGTAAGTCAAATTTCTATGCTCGGAATACAGAAGGTTATGAGACTTACGCTGTTCTCTCCCAGATCCATTTCTTATCAACAAAAGAAAAAGACCAGCAAAAACAAGGGAAGCATCAGTGCTCATTATATCATCGGATGCTGAATCAGGTATACTAGCTTATGCCTTTGTGGGGTATATCCTTACTATTTGAGTTGTCTGACAGATGTTGATGAGCGCAAGCAGCAACGTATGAGACCGAATGCCAACTCAAAGGAAAAAGGAAAAGCAAGAGCGTCGCCAGTGATAGAAATATCATCAAGCTCAGATTCAAATCATGGTAGTGGTGCATTACCTTCATTCATCTATCATTCATACAATCAATTGATGCTTGAAACCATCAGACCATGATGTCGAGGTCACCTCCTTCTTCACATCGACAAACTTCAAGGCTGGACAACCATCATCAGCAATCATTGATCTGACCAACATTTAAGGATAGGACTGAGACGTTGAGCGCACCCCCCAAAATAGCAGTAATTTCAAAGTGTACGAGTTTCAAGGTGTATGAGTATCAGTAATGAGCGCAGTAGTTGAGCAGATGGACTCAGAAAGGGTTTGATAAATATGTACAAACAATCCTCAATCCCCGACTATTGCTCTTACATCTTTCTCAGAAATGTATGGAGGTCAAAACAGATAATTTTCTAGTCCTAAAAGTACTCATTCTGAGTGTAATGTATCTTTTTTTGATGCTCTGCATCTACAACTGCACGTTGTGGGGTTGGTACTGTGGTGAAATTTAAGTGATAAGCATATGGATGCTGGCAGTCATAGATAGCTCAAAAGACTACATTCATTTATTTACTATACAGAACAGGTCAATCACATAGCATTCTCAACTATTCGCTGGGAATTTGTCAGCCCATCCGCCCCTTTCTCTCGCTTCTGCAAATAGTCTATAAACCCACGCACCGTTGAGAATTTAACAGGAACATAATTCTCATGGAGAAATCTAAGTGTCCGTTTTTCATCCCACCCTCTTTTGCTTATAAGTTCCATCATAAGATCGATAATACGTTTCCGTCGCGAGGCCATTGTCTTCTTTGCCTTGTCTGATCGGCACCATCGGGTGTCCCAGTATTGGCCTAGGCATTCAACGGATATGCAACCATTGATACCAATGCTCCACTCTTTCCAGATGTCTTCTAAAGTAGCTTGTTTATTGCCGCCAGGCTGATAGAATTCGTAAGAGGGCCGCCATTCATCGGGTACATCGCTAGCATCGGACATAGTCCATCGAAAGCTATGGTGTCGTAGCCGTGTAGCTCCGAATTCAGCCTCTAGTATATCAATACCCTTCAGCTGTAGTCCTCGTGTTTGCGGAATATCAGAAAGCTGGAAAACGGATGCGGAATATAGCTCCCCACTGGTGCTCATCGTCGTCTCGGGAACTGAGAGAGGGACGATGTCAGAGGCAGATATGATTGGAAAGGTGGCCGGAAACGGTAGATTGGGCACAGAATTTGGCGTCAAAACATGGGAGGGGGATAAAACATTATCCAGCATGGACTTAGATGATGCTAGACTGTCGGAGGTATACACAACTGGACAACAAGGCAATTTTAAGATGTATAGGGTAGAGAAACACAAGCCATACCTTTGCGACGCTTTCTTGGTGGCTCAGATCTCGTTGCATCACCTAAATGACCCTGCATAGCCTTAAGCATGCTTGTCTGCTCGAGCAGTGCTTGGCTGAG
The DNA here is from genome assembly GCA_022818075.1 of Armillaria altimontana. Taxonomy (NCBI): domain Eukaryota; kingdom Fungi; phylum Basidiomycota; class Agaricomycetes; order Agaricales; family Physalacriaceae; genus Armillaria; species Armillaria altimontana. The sequence goes on from JAIWYR010000018.1 coordinate 9,230, forward strand.
CTTTTGATTCTCCAATGCAAATGTAGTTACAATGCCCCAAAGACTAGCGGAGAATTGTTCAGGCAAATTATTAAGACGGTGTCTTCCTTCCACCTCTGCAGCATCGAGAAGGGGGCCAGCGGACACAGCAAAGGAGTGAAACAATGGCGTTGTAAAGGGATAGTAGTCGAAAAGCGGACAGTTTGGGTACCGTGAGTATAGGACAGCCGCATCTTGGAGAATGACAGTACGGAAGAAAATTAATAGGTTGAGAAAGTGCCGAAGCCTAGGATCGTCAGCCTTTCTCCCAAATTGCTTCTGGCGTGACTCAAGTGCGGACTGTTCTGTCTCTACCCAGGGGAATATTCCAGTCAAGAGGTCTGTCGGAGCATCTACATAAGCCAGCGTTAATTAAGATGCATCTCAACTGTCATTGAAACTTACGAAGGCCTTCTCGAACCAGAGCATATGACTCTTGCTTTGTCCCATTCCAACCAGACATCGAGAGCATTGATGGGATTGGAAGGGCGTCAACATACAGCGGCATGGATCCATCTGTCTTGCTGGTCCAGTTGCCCAATGCCTTTGTATCTTCATGCGAAGAGCCATGGTAGCGAGACCAGGTACCGGCAAATTTGCGACCGGCATGCGTGACTTTTGTTATTGAGATACCTTCTTTGTTATATAATTCCTTTAGGCGTTTGCGGTGATCTGCATGATGTTCAGTGTTAGGGATCTGCCGACAATTAGTGGAACTTACTATCATATGACATCTCCTCAAGCTGACTCCCGGAATTAAAGACATGAAATCGGTACCACTCTCGCTTTCCGTACTCCCCCACCGAGAAGTCGGGAATAAAATCAGGAACAGGCTTTTTGAGGACATGGAAGTAGCCGAAGAATAACAGGCCAGTAGCACCGACAGAGCATAGCTCAGGAATGCAGTGGCGGAAGGCAGCATGCTCTTCGATACGGCCATCGCTATTTGTTTTGCCCTGGTTGGCAAGAAAAACAAGAGCCTTCATAGAAGCATAAATAAGCGAGACGCTATACAATCGATAAGGAATACAGACGCACCGGGACTTTAGCATCAAGTCCAATGTTAATCATAGGCACATTGCGCAATTCGAGGTCAGACCACAACAGCGAACGTAGTGAATCCCCACGAAAGGCAATGCTCGAGGAAACTAGGACCATAGCACGGTCACGCAGGCCCATATATATTTGCGTTGCTGTTGCGTGAGTGGCTCCAGAGTCGATGCTAGAGAATATGGATCGCATTGAAAGTCGAATAAGTTCCTCGTCGGTGAATGTATCTAGGCTTCAGTAAGAAAATGGCTCGTTCCGTTGTCGAATGGTACACACCAGATGAGACACCGCTGGCCTTCAGAGTGTGCGCCTCTCTGATCCGCTTGGGCTCATCAGCCTTTGATCCCTTCTCGTATGTTGATATTCGTACATCGCGTCGAAGAGGTTGCAAGGAATCGGGACATGCTTGATACTCTGGTTCGTGCTGGTGATCTTTACGATGCCGCTCGAGGGCATTAATGACTTGAGAAACATGACTGCTTCCAATCGACGAGTCATGAATGATCTCACCAGTCCTAGCCGTTCGCTATTTGGAGAAATCAGCAAGCAGGTCAATCATAATTGTGACAGATTACTGTACCTTTTCTCGGCTAACCTCGTGCTCCAAGAATAGCGAAGCTTTTGCGGCAGTGATGGGTTGCGCAGGAATACCCAAGAATGCAGGATTCTCCGACTGATACTGGACCCAGAATCGCTCGTAGTTAACGATATGTCGGTTGTAGGCCGTTTTTGTACCCTTATTCGACATCATTTTCTCCTGCCTCTGTAAACGATTTGCATGCGTCTGTTCATCCAGCTGGGCATACACCGACTTCCTTTGATCCTCTGAGCTACTTGACACGGGAATGCCGGAGTGTGGCATTGTTTCGTTCTGTGCCTCGAGTCCGTTGATGGAATCTGCATCATCAAACACGTACAGCTGGGTCAAGGATGTCAGCCCTGAGGCTTGAGGCGAAGACGTAGAGTTGGACGATGATGGCGTAGCCATCAATTCGTATTTGACAGCTTTGGACTTTGAGGGGGAGAGAGGGATGACGCGAGACGTTGAAACTTGCTTTTGAGGGCATTTTGTTGAGCGTTGGCGAATAATGCCACTGTGCGTGGTTTCCTTCATTGTAGGTCTAAACCTTCCATGACATTAATGAAATAACAAAGACAAAAGTGAACACACCATAAGCCGTGTCGTTGAACAAATGCCACTTCGTCCAAACCTCGTCAAGGCAAATCTCAATACCAGCAAGAGCACGGATTCAACAGAGAAAATTTGAGATTTAGAAAGATATCATAGGTACAGAGGGAGGATAGACGACACGATTCTGGGAATACAGGAGGTCGAAGCATCTCTGAATAAGGGAGAGACTTATTGAATGTCGGGGGTCCATGGTTGATGAGTGAGTGAGCAAGTGAAAGGAAGCTCGGCATTCTGATCGGTTATGACATGACAAACAATGGCGGTTCAGGCTCAATCGGGACACCAAGTCAAGAGATCGTATATTGGACTGGTACCGTCACCATAGCTCACGGAGGAGGTTACCGCGCGTAACCAGTGCGAAGGGTTACTCCATAATACACTGTATGTATCCCGACATCGAGCCCTATGAGACCGGGAGACTCAAAGTATCTGACATCCACGACTTGCAGTAAGTCTATACGGCGCTTCCACTTGCCTCTTGGCCTTGAACTGTCACAGCTACGAGCTCAACGGTAACAAGGATGGTGTCCCCGGTGCGTCATTGGTCGTTGAACAAACTTCATTCTTCTTATCCACTGTCACTGCAGTCATCTTCCTCCACGGTTCGTTCACGAAGCTGCAGCTAAGGATAACACGGATTGACCAGTCAAGCAGGCGGGCCAGGAGGAGGATGTGACGAGAAGGATCGGTCATTCTTCAATCCTGAGAAGTACAAGGTGGGGCAGTCTTGTCACTTTCCAGCACTCGGCTGACCGCGTTGACGGTCTAGATCATCCTATTGGATCAACGAGGATCAGGGAAATCGACGCCGTCAGCATCCCATTAGTTCCTTATATTCTGATTCCTGATCCGCCGTCGCAGGAGCGCCCATCTTGAGGAAAATACAACATGGGACCTTGTCAAAGATATAGAGAAACTAAGGGAGCACCTGGGAATTCCAATCTGGCATGTCTTTGGAGGATCATGGGTATGTCGTTCCACTTACAATATCAACGTCCCTACCTTACTTGATCAGGGATCAACGCTCTCATTAGCATATGCTCAGGTAAATTGGCCACTCTATATGATTTGACATTCAGTTGATCTCGCTATCCAGTCCCACCCCAACAAAGTCAAGAGTCTCGTTCTACGGTCTGCTTGAACTATCCTTACAACTTCCATGGTCATTGACGCCGATCACTTATAGCGGCATTTTTACGCTAAGAAAGAGGTTCTGTCAACTGCAGCATTATTTCTCGGCATACTAATGTATTAACTCGCAGCGAGCTCAAGTTCTTCTATCAGGAAGGCACGTCGCACTTGTTTCCGGAAGCCTGGTGCGTGACCCCACAGTCTGTATAGGCAACTATATAATATTATTATCAGGGATGACTATATCGCACCCATCCCCGAAGCTGAAAGGCACGACATAATGCTTGCCTACCATGCGCAGCTCAACTCTGTCGATGACGCGACAAGAATCAAGGCTGCTCGGGCCTGGTCCAAGTGGGAGTACATGACTTTCGTGTTGAACATTCCGAGTTCTGCTATTCTGATCGTCACGGTTCTAGACTGACCACCTCCAAGCTATATGTCGATCCCTCGTATATAGCTCGCGCTGAGAGTGATGACTTCGTCAAGTATGATATTACCTTCCCTATCCAAACTTTCTTCGCGCAAACTCTAAGATGGTGTTCTCAGTGCGCACTCTAGGATCGAGAATCATTACTTTGTCAACGATGTAAGTCCTCGAACTTCTATCGTCGACGCCGTTCTGACTTAATCTAGGGATTTATGAGAGACGGACAATTACTGGAGAAGCAAGAAATTGACAAGATGTGACTTTTATTACCTCCTCGATGCCCATAGTCTATCAACTTACTTCCCAATTAGCCGTCACATACCGACCGTTGTCGTCCAAGGAAGATATGATGTCGTTTGTCCGGTAGGTATATCATGTTGAATCGCATTATCATATCTAAGGGAATTTGAAGGCGACAACGGCTTATGCCTTGAAGAAGGTTGACTTATTGCTTCACAACATGCTCGACATCTAAGACTGTTTATTCTAGGTTTGGCCCGAGATAGACCTTCACATTGTACCGGACGCAGGACATTCCGCACGGGAGCCTGGTATCGCGAAGTTACTTGTTGAGGTTAGACGACTGCTTCACACGCCTTTTCATACGTATATACTGAAACATTTCTTCCCAAGGCCACAGACAAGTTTGCAGATTTATGAAAAGATAACGAGTTTCATTTCCTTACCATACTTATGAATGCTATGACCCTCCAGTCAGTCGATACGTATTATTTAGCCTGGTATATTTGACAGTAAGGGTAGGATTGATTACACGTGTGATCTACCCAGCGTTATAAATTGGAAATTGCTTAACAGATGACCACGTCGCTTATTAACCGTCTTTCAGCTACAAAAGAGTCTCGCAGGATAGACATGGGTCCTTACTACGAGACACCATGTCCTCTGTTCGCATCGAATCCTCCTTGAAACGAATTCGCGTCCTGTTTGGAGGCGTTGTCGTCGTCGATACCAAGAGTGCAAAACTGATGTGCGCACCCATCTCATGCTGTCTGGCTTGACTGTTAACGTTCTGGACTAGTTGGGACTCGCCATTCTACCCTCTCTACTACTTCAATGTCACAGAGCTGCCTGAGAAGTACCTCCAAGGGAAGCAGGCAACCTCTGACGGCTCTCAGTACGATGTCGTCGTAGGTGCGCGGAAAGCATCGGCTGCATTACAAGTATTCGGCTCTGGCGATCGTGCAGGGTTCTTCAAGCTCAGCTTCGGTGCCATGGATGCTTGGTTCGAAGAAGAAGAGCAGATATTTGTGCACCCCAAGGATCCCTACAAGGTGCGTATATGAATGATCTGTTGCAATCAAAATACTAATGGCAAATATTATAGCGTGTTGACGTCCTTCAGTCTTCCCGCCACGTCCGTGTCGAAATTGATGGCGTCGAAGTTGCTAATACAACAAAGCCACGCCTCCTGTTCGAAACATCTCTTCCTGTCCGTACCTACATCCCAAAGACGGACTGCAGGCTTGATCTATTGGTACCGTCCGACCTGAAGACCTCGTGCCCTTACAAGGTATGCCATGCATCTTTTCCTCTCTCGGCACAAGTTGATTCATGTTGCAAAACAGGGCGAAGCTAGTTACTACCATATACAGTTGTCACCCAACAACCGAAAGGACAACGTCGTATGGTGGTATCGCAATGCAAACCTGGAATGCGCGTCTATCACGGGCTTTGTTGCCTTTTATGACGAAAAAGTTGATGTCTGGGTCGATGGTGAGAAGCAGGCACGACCGTCGACTCACTGGTCGTAGTGACTTGCATTTAGTTCACAATCATGTCGGCAAAAGTCGAGCCTTGTTGTCGTGTAATACTACGATCATGCTGCTTTGCACCTGTTTCTGCGGTCCGCTCTGAGCTCCGAACAGCTCCGATATTCGTTCTATAACCGTGTTGTTTTCCATTTCATGCTCACCGAAGCGTAAAGGAAACTAACTCGGATAGTCCAATACAGAACAATGAGTCGCTGAAGCGAGTTCGGCTGAGGCCCCACATCTGCTGCAGTAACTCATCCGCAGCGCCAAAACTTCAAGTCCAGAGTCTACGGCGATTCTGATGCGCATTAGTACGTGAAATTCACGTAAATCAACCCACGGAACAGCACAAGATAGATTTTCGCAGGTGTCTGATGTACTCATCCTCATGACGTCCTCCGTGAAAACTCAAGGTATATTAAGGCGACTATACGCAACGACGTGTCTTCCCCCATCTTCGATGTTTTTTAGCCAAAGCAGCCTGATCGCCAAAATGTCGGCAGTCGGCCGAAAAGTCGGCGAAGAGAGCAGTAATGACAAGCATAGTACGGATGATGAATACGATGTAATCATCGTGGGAGGAGGTGAGCAGTGCTTGACGATGAAGTGCTGTAATGCTTACTCTCCCTACTAGGCACTGCTGGTTGTGTTCTGGCCTCCCACTTGAGTGAGGAAAGTTCTCTTCGCGTTCTTCTTCTCGAGTCTGGAGGAAGGTATGCTCTTGTTCTGTCTGCTGCCTTGGGTATTATACTCAAGCTCTGTACATCAGCGGCAAGAGCCTCCTTTACTCCGTAGTTCCGTCCGCATTCTCACTGCTTTTCCCATCCAAACACGCGTACCAGCTGTACACTGAACCTCAGGAGTTCGCTCAGAACAAGAAGAAGTTCTGGCCCAGAGGTTTGTCCAAGTGCCAGCATCTGCTAATGTATCCTATTGACCTCGAGCAGGTAAAATGCTGGGAGGATGTTAGTCCCGTTTATTTTTCAGCAGTGTTTAGTGAAGCTGACGCCAAGGATCAGGTTCTGCTATCAACGCGGAAATGTATGTACACCAAGGTGATCGCACAACTTTACTGACGATGTATAGGGCTCAATACGGTGTACCTGGCGACTATGATAAATGGGCAACCATCACCGGAGATGATTCTTGGACATGGAACAACTTCAAGCAGTAGGCATTCCTCTGTCTTCATATGCCTGCTTGCTTCTAAGCGTTGTCGACCAAGCTACTTCACAAAATTCGAGACCTACACCGAGAGTGTGGATTACCCCGATGTCAAAATGTCTAACAAGGGCACCAAAGGACCGGTGCGGGTTGGATATTTCCCAGCACTAACCAAGCACGCCAAAGCATTTATTGACGCATGCAAGAGTCTGGGCATACCATTCAGCGCAGATTTCAACACAGGCGAGAGCCCCACCGGTGTAAACCGGCTCAGTACGTGTCCGTTCATATCCCTATCTCCCAGGAACGCTGGAAACATTGCTGTAGTGACCTACGTTGACGATAAACTGGAACGGGTGACCTCTGAAACGGCCTATTTAACACCCGAAGTCTTGGCTAGGCCTAACCTCAAAGTAGCCATTCATGCGCAAGTCACGAAGATACTAGTCCGGGCGACCGGCGAGGAAAAGCGAGCATATGCCGTTGAATTTACCAGCGATCGGAATGGCCCCGTGTATCGTGCGAGAGCCCGGAAGGAGGTTATCCTGTCGTTCGTACCTGATTGTTCAACGCATAATGGCCCTGACTCTGTTTCTTCTAGGGCCGGAGCTATCCATTCTCCGCAGGTGAGCTTGATATCTTCAAATTTTTCTCTGAGCTCATCAGGCATCAGATTCTCATGTTATCCGGTATCGGTCCGTCAGAAGAACTCAAGAAATTCGATATACCCATCGTGCATGAATTGCAGGGCGTTGGCGCCCATCTCATGGACCATCCAGTGATCGACTGTAACCTCAGAGATAAAACCAACACTTCTCCCAAATACCTCAAGCCTACCACTCTTCTGGATCTATTCCAGTATGCCTCTGCTACCATACAATATTTGGTTTGGAGACGAGGGCCGGCAGCGACAAATGCAAGCTAATGACTCCATGCGCAATTAACCATTGGGCTGATGTCTTTTCAGTTGGGCGAGGCGGCCGCTTTTGTGCGAACAGACGATGCATCGGTGTTTCCCGATTCTTCGGAGCCTTTGGAAGATAGCACATCCAGCCCTAGCAGTCCAGACATAGAGATCTTCACCATAGCTATAGGGTACAAGGAGCATGGGATGAAACCATTTACCAAGCATACATTTTCGCTCCACTCCGTGTTGCTTCAGTACGTTTAGCCTATCGTTTTCATGTCTTCTCCGTAGTACTCGTACTGATGATCCGTGTTTCAGGCCGCTAAGTATTGGAAGCATTCGGTTGAAGTCACTCAGTCCCTTCGATGATCCAGTTATAGATCCACGGCTAGTATATTGCATAGGCGCTGTTGACGTTCCATCTCACTTCTCAATTTAGGTATCTCGAGTCCGAAGCAGACGTCAAAAAGTTGGTGCGCGGGTTCAAGCTCTGCCTTAAAATATCTGAGACGGAGCCTCTCGCTACGCTACTTGATCAAAATTGCGAGGATGCCGAGTTAGATCACCATCAGCGTACAAAGAACGACGCTGAAATTGAAGAGATGATACGATCTCGCGTGGAGACGTTGTATCATCCCACGAGTACCTGTCGTATGGCTCCGTTGAAAGAAGATGGTGTCGTGGATGTCTCGTTCTGTGTGTATGGAATCAGAGGTCTGAGAGTCTGCGATGCATCGATCTTTCCCTCCATCATCTCAGGTCACACTGTACGCAAGTTTCTAGACTTATGCTGGACTCGCAACTAACTTTTATCCAGGCCGGGGCAACGTTCGCCGTAGCGGAGAAGCTCTCGGACATCATGAAACGAAATTCTAGTGAATCCCCATCATGATGATGCTAATAGTAGCGATTCCATCTGAAATATGTTGAGCGACTTGTCAACGGAATCATCGAGGAATTAGAAGCTAGTTCTAGGGATTGTCGACGTAGAACAGTTTTGGGTCGATTGCGACCATAGAACTACAGTCCAAACTCAACGTTTTGACATGGTATAGGCATCTTTTCAAGTCAGCGAAAATTTCTATCTTTTCGTTCGCCTGAAAACAGGATGTTTCAATGTTTCAGGAACGACCCAAAGAACAGACACCTACCTGGTACTGAGTTACCCTCGCAGAAGTGCTAGGCATCGCGAAAAACAAGGTTTCGGAAGCAGAGGCCTCGTTTTTTGCGTCTTCTGCCAGAGTAGATGTCATCACCTATCGCCTTTATACCAATAAGTATGATAGAAAAGATTTACCTTGTTCCGGGTAGACCAGTTTGAAGCACATTAAACCTGGCATCACTTTAGCAACTCTATGCTTCCTCTAATAGAGCATAAGGATACGAATCAAATGAAGAAAGACTATCAGTCACCAGAACCGCACAATGTTGTACCGCCGTTGCGATTTTTAGTCCAACGAAACAGACAATACGAGGCCGATATCGAGCAATCTTCGCTAGGAATGCCGGGGCGGCTGCGCGCATTTCGGCATCTGACAGCTCGCTTTGCTGGAGGACGCCAGTGGGCATTGGTGTTAAACTTATACAGTAGCGAGGTACATACCTCGGCTGTTGGTCTTTCGACAAGGTTCGTCTAGTAATGCATATCATGTAACAGCTTTTCTACAGACACAATTGCGCATTCTTACTAGTCCAATGTTATATAGTTCGGGTAATGTGTGGTCCTCGGTGGGAGGTAGCTTAGAGGATGTTAATCCTAACAAATGGACTCAAGTTTCGTATACAAAGAAATCAGGTTCACGAACCTCCTGCATGTGGACATGTCCAGAAGTGGTTTGTGGGGTGTCCAAAGTGATGCCCAATCTCAGCCGACTTCTGGCCTGGGCTGTAAAGGTCATCTGTAAGATACGCATCAAGTCGTTCTAGTCGTCCAAACCTACTTGATGCCGCAAAAGACAACTCGGAAAAGGTTAGATGCTCGGTGATAAAAGGGGACAAAATTTTCTACACACTATCAAGATGTAGCTGAAGATGGTCCGGGAGAAGATTCAGGTGAGCATACGTCTCTGGAGGTGCAAAACCCCGTTTCAGCTTTTTCTTCCGCGGCGAAGGAGGCGATCTTTTGAGGAATGCTTTTTTCTGGTCCAGACCATGATCAAGGTCCACGAATAGTCGCTTCTTCTCCAGCGGCTCCCTTTTGGGCGCGCTGCCTTCAAATTCAGTATAAGACTGCCGCGGGATAGGCCTGCGAGATGAGCGACGAAGGGCAGGAACCGGACTAGTATGGGACTCGAGCTTGCAAGAAAATTGAGCTATGGATTCACGAAATGTGGCAACAGCCTGCTGTGGACCTTCGATGAGTGCTGGTGAGCCTTCCTCCATGCTGAGATGAGGTCGCCCGATGAATCGGTCACTGAAAACCATTTGTTTTTCTGTGGCTGTGCCTCACCTCCGGCATCTGTACTTACGTATACGCGCTTCCGCTTATGAACGGCTGCACAGTGCAAGAATTCTAGGATGTACAGAATAAAAATATGTAGCCTAGAAGAGACCTAGAGGCCGTGATCCATTGAGACCAGCACACATGTGTGAAATACTACTCTGTTGGAGTCGAGAACAAATCGAGATTAATGTCCCTGACTTAGAACTCATCATTCGACCAAGCAAATCCTCTGTCGATCAAAAAGGCCCGAGACAAAGCTGACGCCGAAGTGAAAGAAGGGTGTAGCTTGGTGTAGTATTAAAAATTTACGGCATATGTATGTTCAACGATAAGCGATCTATGCCGTCGATGGATGGACGAGATACCCGGCATTTGCTTCCGCGGGGCCTCATCGTTACTAGCAGACTTGTAAGAATTAAATAATATAGTAAGATGTCCTATTTGCTAGTGAGTAGAACGATAATAAAGTATTAAATAGAGTGCAGGTATATAATATTATATAAAGTATAGACCCGATCCTTCGCCCTGAAGCTGCGACGACCTATGACTGATCTTCCCTTCGTACACTATGAAGTCGCTGCTGTAGGTCCTGCAGAGAAAGATCCTCAACGGCATATCCTGCCTTTCTTAACCGTGCGAGGGCCGCCACAACCCAATGTTGACAGTGCCATTGCAAGTTCCCTCGGACGACCTGAGTCCTCGTCAGGATGGCATGCAAAGCCCTGTCCCCGCTCCCATACTGCCAACCTTTGGGTATCCTGCCGACTTTCACTCGTCCCAGGTAGCTATTTGAATGGAGTAGACTGACGTCCTCTGGTTCTTTGACATTGTAGGTATAAGCGGAACCACTGATTTGGTAGGAGATTCCAGTCAGCTGCTGAGGTTTCGTCATGACGACAATTGCCCAGTGCTTAGCACCAGGAAGACTGGGATGGCCATAGTGTGCCACATATAGATCGTCGTAGTCACCCATGCTAGAAAATGCCTATACAATGTGAGGATACGATTTACGGGTAAGGCAAAAAGAAAATACCAGATGAGGATTGCAAAAAGGTGGTTAGGTCACTGAATATTCAAGTTATTGTCTGAGGAAAAACGGGTCAGCGTCAAGTCTAGAATTGTGCTCCATGCGGCTCGAGTAAAAGACCCACAGATATGTCCGTTGGTAAAGGATGTAGACAAGGGATGATGTTTGCGTTTGACTAGAGCGGTTTCCCCGCTCCCCTTATATATTTCAGATATACCTGTAGTCTCTGACGTCGTATCATGCAATACTTCACAGTATCGATGGTAAGGAGACTGGTCCGGAACAACGGGCTAGCATGTAATTACAAGGGCCTCCGGATATTGCTTCGGTTGTCTGCACAAACAAGGCCGAACACGACCTCGAGTAAGGTACAGAGTTGACCGTCGAAAAAAAATCAAGTACTCACGTTTCCACTGATGATATGATGGCAAGAGCAGAGAACAAAGCGATCTAGTGTTGCATTGAATTATACGGTGTGGTACCTCTTTTATAATAAGTCCGGATCTTTGCGGGACCTTGAAGCATGAAACTGCGCCAAGCCATGAGTCCAACGACGGTCGGTTTAGAGAAGAACAAGACATTACAATTATCACCATCACATTGGAGCCCTACGAAATACGCGCTTTATTCCCTCGAAAGTATAAGTGAGTAGCCCGCTTTGAAAGATCAAAATCAAAGCGGCTTATTTTATCCAACAGTCAGTCTCGGCTTTCTCTCTCGACCGAACTAAGTCTCCGCTGCAAACTTTCCAGTGAATCATCATCAATCGAATGATGGGCATCCTTCAACCGCTTGAGACCTTCCGCAACCCAGTTCTGACAATTCCAATGCACGTTCCCCAACACAACAGGCGTCCTCGTCAGTATGAATCCGAGTGAAACGACCCCGTTATCGCCGTGTACCGTATTTCTCGCGACTTTCCCCACCTTGACACGTCCCATGTACGTCGGCGTGTCAAGCAAGTCTACACCTTCAGGGGGTTTAACTTCATATGTCTCCGTACCACCGCTGATCTGATACGCGATTCCGGTCATTTTGTTTGGATCCGTCATGACCACGATGGACCAATGCTTGGCTCCACGGAGAAGAGGATGGCCGAACTGCGCCACGTAGATGTCATATTCGTTGGATAACTTTAACGAAGCCTTCAACCCAATGAGTCACCCGAGCGAAAATCGGATAGTATATGCTCACCATAGCGATGCAATGATACACAACGGTAGTAGACCACTATGCTTTCTGTTGTGCTGTGCGATCTTTCAACTAACGTCGCTTAGCAGCGCAAGAACTTGCTTTACCTGGGGTGCAATGGATGTGGAGTTGCTGAAAGAAAACAAGAGCCTAAGGAGGCGCCCCTACCCCTTTTTACAATAAACAACAATAGTAAGGGCTGTGAATCACGTTTAAGATCCATCAGATAAAGTAACGGAGCCCCCATTGAGCCGCATCCCAGTAGGGGCGTAAAAGAGGGTTGGCATAATCAAAGAATTACCATACATGCAACAATAACAAAGAAGTCCATACGAAGATAGGGCACCATTGAAAAATTGACTCATCATTCGTCATCATCATCGTCGGCTTCCTCAAGCCACTATTATGACAAATTAAACCTAGACCTTTAATATCTATGAGGTTGAACATTCTCACCTTCAAGAATGGTTCGCTGGCCTTCCTGACCGTCTTACTGGTCTCCTTATCGACATACTTCTTGCTGACGTGTGTGCCCCATTGGGTGACAACCTCCTCATCAAGGACATCATCCTGATAAAGCGCCATTAGGATCTTGGGGACAGCGGGTAGAAGACTCGGGTAGGTAAGCCCGACGAGACGCTCAATACCGCCCAGCAAGGACTTTTGATGTTTCTCCGAAGTCACCATCTACGTACTACATGAGCATATGAAACGGATAACTGAAAAAAGCAAATTACCTTCACAAACAATGGGGAATAATTCTTAATCTCGGCGAGGACATCGGTCGTAAACAGTGCCTGAACAAGCACAACAATAGTCTTGTGCTTTTTGTCGATGCCCAATTCCTCCGCCTTTTTGAAAATTGAGACGGCAAAGGCCTTTGGATCACCTGTGTCTCTGTTCTCCTCGATCCACCTGCCGAGTACAGCATACGGGCTGTTTGCGTCTTCATCGCTGCCCTCGTCATCTCCTCCGAGGGCTACTCCCGCCATTCCTCCCTCGAGTGCTTTGATGCGCTGCTTCACGGCTTCGGGAGAGGTATCCGCAGACCAATCCTCCTTAGCTAAGGCCGTATCCGTGTTGAGCTCTTTGGCTTCTGCTTTGATCTTCTTCGTCAGCTCATCGTCACTCTCGGCGCCATCGGGAGTGGCGTCGTCATCACCGTTCTCCGGTGTGACATCGCCTCCTCCTCCTACACCTCCTGCAGCGTCCCCGTTGTTAGTCCTCTTTTTACCTTTCTTGACCTTGACCGGAGGATTCTTGAGAATAAACGTGGTCAACTTGTGACGCATGTCGACACCAGTACGTTCTCCGCAAGCCTTGCAGTCACGGATGATATCCTCGGACCGGCCCGCCTTCAAAATGACAAGTTCCGTCTCTGGGTTCTTGCACGATTTGCACAAGACAAACTTGTCGATGAAGACGTCCAAGAGCTCGCGGAGACGGTTGGCATCATGGGCGCCATTAACGATGTAGCGGTCGTTCTTTTCATCGAAGGAGGTCTGGGCGCCGAGTTCGCAACCGAAGAATTTGGTTGTATAGGTAGGAGGACGGCTGAGAGCACGCGCGACGTCAGCCATATTGGGGATGACCGTCTTAATTCCGTTCCCTTTACCCTCAATCTTTGTGTTGAGAAGAGGCATACTAAGACATTGGGATGAGTATATTAGGCTCCTAGGAAAAGGCCTGAAGCACATACCGGTAGCGGTAGAATTTATCGTCGACATCACGTCGAATATTTACTACACTGGCCATATTGGGCAAGGATTAGGTTTAGCGCTATAAACCCCGGTCAGTCAAAAAGTTCCACCCATCACATCTAAAGCTATACTCACAGAAGCGAGAAAGGAATCGTTAAACAGATTTTTTTGTCTGGAAGGACTGATTGGAGGACGAAGCATGAATCCTCTGCCAGGACAGAAGATGGGATATTGGGGATGGGGGGAGTGGGTTGACGAAATGGTGAAGGCGTTACGGGGATGCTAGGTACAAAAAATGCCAGAATTGAGATGTCGGTCTCACAAGGAAGTGGTGGTTGGTGAGTAAGGGCAGTGTGCAACGTTGCAGGTGATACAGAAAAATTCCGTCGGAACTTGAAAATGTGCCGGCCGTTGCGTGTCCTTATGTCATATGAAATGTCTCATCGACATTCGGATTCTGACGGAATCACATCGAGAACAAATCGAGAAACACGGCGTCATATCGCAAAGGTACTTAAGTACTATACCTACGTACTTATAATATAATGAGTGTACATGTAGCGAACGTCACATCACGTATACATTATGCATAAATGAATGGAGTGAATAATGTAATTATAAACGCATGAGTATGTAATGATATAATTGTCCAGACGATGCGAAGAGCTTGAGAAGAAGAAAGTTGCAGTGATATAAGTCCCATGTAGAAATTCAAAGCAGGATCCAGAGTATCGGACCATCTAAAAGCAGATATAATCATATATAAGGCTGGAAAGTTGTCTGGGTAGAACTAGGCGAGACGGAGTCAGAGTTCGAAGGCGTAGGGAGTAATTGTACCGAAGATTCGAGCATTCTAAAGCGAAGCTCAGGAATCAGGGCACAGAGAAGACGGAAATTATCGCACCTGAGCCAAACCCTTCCGCCGCCGCTCTTCTCCCGGACGAATTCGCACTCCCTGTGCGTTGTATACTCGCCATTAAGGCAGTCCAACAATGCTTGGCGACCCTCTTTAGTCCCATCTCCTTCGATGACCCATTCACCTTCCCAGCCGATTCCAAAAGACGCCCCGAAGCCACCTCCAGCGCTGTTCATCTTCCCAACGGCATCATAATGAAGACCGCCTCTCCAGACTCTCGCAATCCAAACCCATTTCCTCACGATCGCAACACCGCCCCTGGAATGAGGGCTGGGGACTCTGGTCTGAGTATAAACGAGACGTAGCTGCGGTATTTCTTCAAAAGCAGGAGGCGGAAGTCGTCCAATGACCATTCTGATACTGCCAGGAGCCAAAGGCGATCGCTGGCGACCTACCGCAAGAGGAGTGGCGGGTATGAGATAATCATAATAAAAGGGCGACGGTAAGGAGATTGGGTCGTCAATAGGCAACAGATCCTCAGGAGGGCAAAATGGCACAAGGCAGTGACCATTGAATATCAGCCATGTGCGAGTCTCCTTGAACTTATCGGACCGACCGCGTCTTCTGGAGAACTCTCGGTTAGACGAGTGTTCTTCCACAGAACTATCTTCGCTTCCTGTATTTCCCGCAGGGGGAACATACCCCAGATTACAAACGACGTCCCCTGTGCTCATATGCTCCCATAGACCGGATTCGATGAGCTGATCTTCGCATTGCTGGATGCTCGAACCACCACCAGCTCTGGTGACAAAATAATCCTTGTCCAAAAATTCGGGCGTGTCCGACAATTCAGAGCACGGGACATAAACACGTAAAATGGGAGCACGGACGCGTGACGTGGCAAGCGCGAGGTCGTGAGGTGACGAGGGAGATGGCATTGAAACCGGCGTTAGAGGGGGCGAAGGGGAATTGTGCCTTTCACTCCGGGAGAGCGGAGAGCCTCCCGATCCTGATGCTGATCCGGAGGTGCTGCTGAAAGAATGATTGCTACCGCTAAAATTCGATGAAGCGAACCTCCGGTGTGGTCGATAAAATCCTAAATCATCGTCCGATAGCCAGCCTTCTGAAACAGGTGAGCCATGCGCGGATGATGCACGCTTTGCCTGATGGGCAAACGAAGCGTTTGCTAACGACCGTCTCCAGCCCGTCGAATAATGTTTAAGGTCTCTGGGATCGGCAGGTGGCGGAGGCGGATTGGTAGAACTATTGCCAAATATGGAAAGCCGATTCTTCCTTTTCATTGAGCGCAATGATGCAGAAGAGTCATGACTTCTGATGGTGCCTGCCTGCCTACCTGGCAGTCCCGAAGATTTCGGACTTTGACGGTACCGCGATGACTGCAGGTAGGACGTAGAGCTTGTCAGACTGAGCGTATGTCTGTGATCTCGCACGTCTGTGAGCACTGCACCGGCAGAAACTGAACGACGTTGGGGAATCCGTCCAGCCATCTCAGTCGGCCGGTCGGACTCAATGGCTAGATCTGGACATGATAAAGGTGCTGGAAAAATAAGCTCCCGTACAGACCCCGTCCCGGGTCCATCTAACAAAGAAACTCGGTGTAGAAGGGAAGGTCCCTGTGATTGAGTAGTACGGATGTCAGGGAAGATGGGATCGGATTCTGGCTCCGGCTCTAAAGGTGGGGGTAATGAGGAACTGTGTGCGAGCGACTGGAGGAGAAGCACGAAGCGGGAATGAATGTGGGTTAAGCTCTCCAGTTTTTGATTCCGTAAAATTTCGGCCTTTGAAAGGTGTCGAGATGAGAGTGTCGAAAGCGCAGCAGTGGGGTAAATATGAAGTGGAGTACGTTGGGAGATCACTACGGAAAATAGTTAGCAGCAGAGAAAATGCTAATGGAAAGACGGCTTACAGAGCAGATCGATATCATGCAATGTGACTGGAACCTCTTTCATCCCTTCCCGGGATCCGGACAGTAGCCTTAGGCAAGTGCCATAGCCTTCGACATATCTCGACAAAATAACATCCCGCAAGTCCTCTTTTTGCGGAATGTCTCGTAAGGAACGGCACGTTTGAGAAAGGGCTAGAAAGTCAGGCCAGGGGAGAAACGACAAGAGACAGGACAATGTGCCTAGATGGTTAACAATGGTGATAACAGAGGACACAGTGTTCCGTTGGGGCATAGCAGAAACAAATTGAGAGCGGTATGAGACAGGGGGATTTAAGGCCTTGTGTTTTGAGGGAGGGCTGGAAGTGGGTATCGCCATGGTAGTGGGAGCTGCGCTCGACCGGGTGACGCTTTGGGTCCTGGGTAACGAGGGTAGAGGCCGATTAACCCTAGAACTCATTGCTGAGGCGCTGACAGAAGTTGAAGTACGTTGGACACGGTCAGACAAGTGCTCCGGGGCTGCGACAGACGATTCAGTGCCTGCAAAGGAAGCCATATGCTTGAGCAGATGTTGTGGATAGCTCGAGGCCGAGTCTGGAGCATCGATATGCGAAACGTGTTGAATGGGAGCTGCACTGAGAGTGAGCGCCATCGTGTACGATGTCCAAAAGGTCTTGGAACGGTACCGTATGGACGTGGAGCACGACGCCGAGGGCTGTGACGGCTCTCGCAGTGGGAGATAGGGGAGACCAGCTGAAGTGGAAGTTGTCGACAAGAGGAGACTGGCGGGGGAGCAGCAAAGGACGCACTGATTCAGTTGGCGCTAAATAAAGGGCCTCATGTTGTATTCGGGCAGATCGTTGAATGTTTCAAGGTAAGCAAAAGACACCGGCAGGGGGCGGCAACTCTTTTCCAAATTAGGTCCCATACAAAATTAGCTGGCCCATCACTGACGTAAGCGCGCACTTGTCCAACAACTTCCAGCATGGCCGCAGTAAGTGGTCGTAATGCCTTTGCATCCTGCGCTAACTCTTTTATTTAGACAAAAGAAAAGCTCGCTCGTGATATCTTTGGTGGCTCTGACTCGGAGTTATCTTCGGATGAAGAGGAAGGTGCGCTGTCGGCAGAGCATAGCATCTCAGCGTCTCATCTTCATATATATTGCCTCTAGAGGCAATCCAGAATCAGTTGCAGGGGAAACAGCGCCGGGACGACTATGAATCCTCTGGCCCCGACTCTGAGGACGACTACGGGCGTCAGGAAAAGCCGAAGAAACGGAAGACCATCAAGAAAAAGAAATCCAGTGACGTTAGGGAAGAGGTTGGCTCGAAGAGGAAGCGGGGAACAAAGAAGAAGGAGCCTACATACACGGAGGAGGACTTGAATGATCTGCCCCCAGAGCAAGGTGCGTCACTGTTGCATGGTATCTAACACGTCGTCTTAATGTCCTTATAGCCAGCAAGATCAGACTTGACATGCAATTCGACGCTATACTCAAGCCTAAAAAATCTTCACGCCCCAAAAAACGAAAGAATAATGATGAGGTTCTCGATAGCTTTGCGGATGACGAAGTGGCCCGGTTACGAGAAGCCATGAATAACGCAGCTGACGAGGACATACGCTCCAATCATGACAAAATCCCGGCTACTGCCAAGCTACGGCTACTTCCTGAGGCTATGGAAACTCTCAGAAAGTGAGTAATGTGATCATCTTGCGTCAGACTATAATCTAACATTTGACAGAGCTTCCCTTGCCCAGTCTATGATCGACAACAATCTTCTGGAAGGCGTAAAACGCTGGCTCGAGCCCCTCCCAGATCGTTCTCTTCCAGCGTTAAACATACAACGCGAGTTCTTCCCTATCCTCAAGAAAATGGAATTTATCGACTCGGCCGTCCTCAAAGAGTCAGGACTGGGCAGAATCGTCGTCTTCTACACAAAGTGCAAGCGCGTCACTCCCGATATAGCACGTATTGCCAGTGAGCTAGTCTCAACGTGGTCACGGCCAATTATCAAGAGATCTGCTTCTTACCGGGACAGAATTGTCCCTGTTGCCCGAGATGACGGAGATGCGAACGGAGGCAGGTTCGGCGGAGAAAAATTAGGTGCCATCTTGGCACGCGCCAAAGAGTCAGAGAAAGGCCGAGTACGCAAGAATGCTGTCACGGTGCCTCAGAGTGAATTGGGTAATTACACCGTGGCGCCCAGGGCCAATGCCAACCTCATGCGCACAAATACTAGTGTGGATGTGGATGTGGAGAGAAGGCGGAAGAATGCAGAGCGTCTGAGGGCCTTGACCAGGAAAGTGGCCATGAGAGGCTAACCAGGAAGATGTTGTCCCCATTCTTTTTTCGTGAATATCTCCGTAGTAACCAGTCCAGTTTCCTACCGTTGTACTTACTACCCGCCCGTTCCAGTGATTTGAACATATCTCCGATTATCGTTAGTCTCGCCGCTCACCAGTTATATATATTTGGAAGAGTCTTGTGTACAAACCAAATATATTTAGTCGCACGTTCTATGTGGACGTTGCAAATGTTTCAAGCTTCAGAAAAGGAGTCCAATCAGCATGCATCGGTGGTCCTGAACCTGTCCTGAACCTGGCATATGCCTCCGCGGATGTCAGGCGCCCTCGTCTTGGCAGCTGTGCGCGTAAACTTGGCAGACTCTCTGTTCTGTGAAAGAGACTGACACCGGAATGCGAGACTACAACAAAATAACAATGTCCTAAATATATTAGTACATATGAAACGTATACAATCAATTCTGGCCTAGCCCAGTGCCCCTTGTGCTACCCTTGGGTCTATACTTGACGACCCAAGGGTGCCGAAGCACGTCCACCAGAGGGAGTCGTTGTTGCGGGTTGTGTTGAAGAAGCTTCAATATTCTCGTTAGATTCATTCACAATGATGGATGATAACAGGCCGACATACTCTTGCGACAAGGTCTCGTGCCTCCGACGACATGCCAGGCGGGAAGCGAAGGTCGACATTGGCTATCCGTCGGTAGGTATCTGGGTGAGCCAATATTAGACCAGATCAGACAAGGCGCAAAAATACACACTGTTCACGCTACTCTGATCCTCGAACGGCGGGTTGCCGTTCAAGAATTCGTAGGTCAGGACACCCAATGCCCAATGATCGACCCGTTCGTTATGATCCTTGTTCTCGACCATTTCTGGTGGAAGATAGTCCAACGTCCCACACATCGTCTTGCGTCGATTCCCCGGAGCATGTACGCTCCACCCAAAATCCGCAATCTTCAACTCCCCATTCAAGCCCAAGAGCAAGTTTTCAGGCTTGATATCCCGATGGATGACATGTTTACCATGCAAATACATCAATGCGTCCGCCATCTGATCGATGTACCGCGAACTTCTCTTCTCGCTGAAGCGGCCGTGTTTGCTCAGCTGACGGTAAAGCTCCCCTTTGCCCGCAAACTCGAGCATTAAAAATATACGTTTCTCATCGTGGAAGTAGCCATAGAGACGTAAGACGTTAGGATGTCGTAGGTTCTGTTGAATTTCGATCTCTCGGCGGATCTGCTTCTCGACCCGTCCTTGGATGATTTCGGACTTGTAGAGGGTCTTGAGAGCGATGATGTAGCGTGGTTCGGCTTTGGTGCGAACCATGTAAACACGGCCGAACTTGCCCTTTCCGAGAGGGCGGCCCATGTCGAAAGAATTCAGTGTCCATTCTCGAGTGGGCGATGTCCTGGCAGTGAGTGAGCGGGAATCTGTTCATTGCGACTACGAAACGTACCGTGCCACACTCGAATCCAATGCAAGCTCCCTTGCTGCATCCCCAGAGACCGTCTCTCCTCTCTTCTCATTCTCGAGTTCCAACCCTCCATCATAACTCCCGATGTCAATCTCAGGTGCCACTGGTTTCTCTGTCGTCAGGTGTCGCAAGGCGGAATGCGGAGTGGGTTTTGGTTTCGCAGAGTTAGTAGTTGGGTTCGGCGCCGCAAATTTAGTTAATAGCTTGGCCACGTTCGTTTGGCTTGGTTGTTTTGACAGTGTGGGTTTCGTTGCCGTGGACTTCTTGTTGATGTCGAGAGCCGCAATTTGCCGGGTGACTGAAGCTATCGAAGTCATGGTGTAGAGCTAGCAAAAGTACTGATACTGATGCTGCAGGATTACGAAGCACGAGGCGGGGTTTGTGGTGGGGGGAGATGAGAAGAAATCGCGTCGCGGTTGTTCAACTTCAACTGCCACGTGAGCGTGATGTCAGCCAATCAGAGCCAAGCACGAACCCGGCGCTCGGACCCTGACATTGCCACTGTTTGTATCCACTATTGCCTCCGCCCTGTTCATTGACGTGCTACATGTTCCCAGAAATAATTTAAATAATATATGCTGCCGTGAGACTCTATATTGGAGTCTGTGCTATTTACGCGCTGAATCAGTCAATGACGTTTCTGAGTCTCCAGTGAAAGAATTTTTGTGGTCTCATAATTCGGTCATACTGGGTACTTCTGACCGTACATAGTCCGTAGACCCAGTAGACCAACTATGGTCGCGTCGGTCTCCGCAGTGTCGCGAGAACCAAGTGATCAATGATTCAGGCTCGTCGAATACGGTTGCCGCTAAGGGTTTACAGGGCCCACGGAGCCTTCTTTCTAACATTATGGAACGGGGGAATGTTGCCGTACTGGAATGTCTGAGACCAGCCGCGAACCACAGGTCGACACATCCTCCTCTCTGTCCATTAAAATTTCTGGACGGATCTCGCCATCCATTCCATGGAAATGGATACGAACCTTCTCGTCGCCACGGTCATGGAGGTCGTACCGGTAAAATGTTTCAAATTATCATCCGAATATGCGGCTCTAAATTTACGTAGTGTCTTTAATCCTTACCATACTTATAGTCCTCCTAAATGTCTAGGAAATACTCCAGGGGAAATGCACCACCCGCCATGTTCAGTATGGGGCAATATCTAGTAATCGAATGACCCATTCGACTTATTACACCGAGTAAACGTGAACATTCCCTGGTGTCTAACGGCATACTCTAAATTCAAGGTCGATTTTGCGGTCAACTCTCCCAGTATTGGCCAAAAGTTCGCACCAAAGCCCTGCATGTTTAATATCACAAAATGTTATCGTTCTAACCCCAAGCGGTGCCGCCGATTGCCGTGTGGTCATCGCGCGGGCGCAGGGTCAGAAACACTAGTACAATGAAATTTGATCATCAGGCGGGCGCCACAGAATTACGACTTATCACCGTTGTGCAAATCATGTGTGCCTACATCCCCCCTCCTTGAATCGCGAAAGTATAATTGGTGTCATGATCTTTGCACATATATGTGGGACCTTGGATGAGAGAAATTATCTTTCAAAGGTGAGGCAGAGGCAGAAAGACGTCGCTGATCAACGAAACTTGAGCATTTACTACAATTGCAACATCTAGAGAGATATACCCTGACAACTGTAGTAGCGAGGACTAAGTGCGTACAAACTCCATGAAACGACTAAAAGACGATTCCCTAGAACGAAGAAATACTAACAAATTCGGGCAGGGTCTCGCAGTGGATTATTCCTTCTGCGTGGAAGCCGAAGGTACAGCAGTGGGAGAGCAGAAGTCAGGCGCATCCGAAATACTGCTGAATGAAATTTCCGAGCGGTGTTCACGCCGACAGGCCTCCGAACAGTTCCTTGACCTGTTACAGGAGGGGAGAGAATCATGAGGCTCGCAAACTGTATGTAAGGGTAGCGATCGCAACTATGTCTGCCAACGAACATGATTGAAAGCATTTTATGGCGGCGAAGAAGCGTTAATTGATGGTATGTGCTTCCGTTCACGATATCACAACCATCGCAGAGATCTATCACGATGGAAATACATTGCCGATGGAGTGACGGAGATTACGCTGAGATGAGGATCTTTATACAGACGAGGAAAAGAAGAATAAAGGTCGCGCAGGAGGGGGTCTATCAGAAGGACGATGTCCGGAGAGAATAGGGAAACGAGGCGGCATTCGGAATGAATCAGAGGTACGAGGTACAAGGGTGAGTGCTGCAAGTGATCAACATTGATCAGTATGATCAACACGTTTTCGTAGCCGAGTGACTCGAGGAGGGAGCGTGTCAAGCGCCAAATCTGAGATCGGACATTAGATCAGCAGCGGAGTTTGAACTTCTTTGGAAGGGAACGCTGACAAGCTGAGTTTAAAAACAGAGCCAGGAAATCACAGCACGTTCCTTCGTCCCTTTCGGCCTTGTCTTTCCCCAGCATGTCGCGGCGCCAAAATCGCGTCTCCCCCCTCGCTATCGTCCTGCCCCAGCCTCCGCTCCCTCGTCGTCGTTCATCTCTTCTTTCTACTGGCTCAGCTTCCTCAACGCCCAGGACTCCCCGTTCATCGGCTTGCGGCTCACCGAACTGGTTCATCAAAGCAAACAATAGAAAGAGTTCAGACAGTTGGAATAGCTCAAATCAGGATTTTGGAGACGATGTAGAGACTGCTGACTGGAAGGCTGACCATATTTTATTGCTGTCACGGGTGCGTCGCTGTCTTCGTTATCAAGTACCGCGCTCATCGTCTCTGTAGACCCTAGATGCTCTTCCTTCCCATCTAGTCACTCCTTTTAATGGACCTATCCCTCCTTCTAACCTACTTGATAAGATTGCTCGAGGCGTTGCCCAAGCTAAGGGGCCCAATGACTGGCCGTTTTCCCTCCGTGCAACTCGCGTAAAACTCATTGAGATTGCTCGCACACGCGCCAAAGAGGAAGCCAAGGTATACGCGGACGAGAATGATGATTATTTCTTTCGTGGTGGGGAATCCGAACTTCCTGCTGTTGGAAAGAAACCTCGTCGTCCCGTATATCGGCAATCCAGTATGGACTTTCTCTATGGGTCCATCTCTGAAGATCAGGACGAGCACGACAATATTACGCGGTGCGTCATTGCTCAACCTTGCTTCTGGCTTGTCTGTATTAAATTTTATTGTTTCCAGCTTGTCGAACCGTCTTCAGCGAACGTCAGATTGCCTTGTCTCACCGACCACGTCCTATCATCCGTATTCGCGGACGCGAACGACGAATCATCTTTCCCAACGCCGTTCAGCTTCGCCGCCTCGTCCTAGTCATCTTCCGTCCCTCCTTAGCCCATCTACACCCAGTACCTCGACTCTCACTACCCTCACTACCCTATCTTCCTCATGCTCACATCATAGACGTTCTGCTGGATCCACTCTTTCGTCCATGACCTCCAACGAGTCCTTGAGTAGTGTCGATGCCAAACTGTCATATCATCAGCTCCTGCCTTCTTCCATGGCTTCCGCCACGGATCCTCGCGTCCAGCGTGTCCGTCGATCAGAATCATTTTGCGGGCCCTCAGCCTCCGTTAACGATCATACTGCTTTCATTCAGCCCGCAACACCTGCGCCCGTACGACAGTCGATTAAGCGTGCTCCGTCTTTCGGTGCTGCGGCGCAAGAATTTAAGGAGAGTAATCGAGCGAGGGTCGCTAATGACCTCGGTCTTCTTGGAATGGAATCGCCCATTGATGCGACCTCATATCCTTCTTCCGATGAAGAGGAGAAGAAGAGGAGCAGACATGTTAAGAAGGCAAGGACCAAGAATATTGTTACAGTATCGCCACCTCTTTCGCAACCATCTTCATCTACCTCTACCCCCGAAGTCAAGGCCAAAAGTACGAAGAAGTGTAGAGAGCGGAAAGATCCTGGTCGTGGCAAGACGGATGGTGATCGGTCGTCTTCTAATGCTAATCTTGGCAGTGGAAGGCAGCCAACGTCACAAAGGCCAGCTCAGCGCATGAGTCTCCAGCGAAATCCCAGTATCTTTGGGGCGGAACTTCCTCATCTCCATATTCCGCCTCCGGCCGATCATCAAATGCAAATAGATTCCATCCACATGGGTCCTAGCACGGTGAAGAAGACTCCTACCCTTCGTCGGGTACGGCGATTGGGCGTTGCGCCTTCGAGACGGATATCGTTTGGAAGTCTTGTTGTTCCCGAGGATAGCGTGGTGTCACGTTTTGATCAAGGTCATGACGCAGATGTGGAAGAAGATGGCGAAACTGGGCTGGGTAGTGCCTTTCAACTGAGATAAAATCTCGTATTCTAGCGGGGAATCCATTCTCGGTTTCTAGATTTCTGGAAGGTTGAGGTGAATACCTCTTTCACACAGTCTGGCGTATCTGACAATCATTTCCAGTCTTCCGTCACGCTCTTCGGTCGTCCAAGATCGTACACAGTTAAAACGTCCCCCTCAATATCATTGCAAACATCTATCTCACGCAAATACATTGTAACCGCCGTCCTACTATCGGCTCGACAACTCCACTCTCATTTTCTAGCATTATCAATCAATGTCATACGTGACAATCTGTCTCGTTGTTCAATTGTTTTCATCTCCTCCCATCTTACCTCTCTTTCTGATCAAAATTGCTGTCGGAATCAACGATCCTCCTGTTGACACCTTTTCCTATTAACCTCTCCCGATCGTTGGTGCGCCACCTATCGACCTGTCACCACAATACCGTTGTAACGGTTGTAACATCACACTCATATTAGCATCTTGGCTTCGCATACCATTGCCACTGCCGTCACCACCACTCTTTCAGTATCCTATCGGCTCTCCGAAAAGCCCATATCCCTGGTGCTTCCATCGCTCATTGCATTATTAACCAAATATCAACTTCTCGATCACACACTCCCTCATTCCGATCATCTTTCTTCCCTCTTGGCCATCTACTCCTGGATTGCTCGCCAGGTCCTGCGGGCGTGTACAATATCTAGTGTTCGGCACTCGCGCGCTTATAGCGTTTTTTTCTCATTTCCGTTTGCGTGTTATCTGATGCTTCAATTACTGCGACAACCCTGAAACCGCTTCTCCATTCTGTTTGCTGTATGTATTATTAGGTTCACTTATTTTTCTTCTGGTTTTTTCGATTACAGATATATAGATGCCGACTGATTGCACTGGTTCCATTCACCGCCTCTTCCAATCTTTGTTTCACATATCAATGCTCGCGATTTTCTTGTTGACATACGCGTTCCACTCTTGTTCTTGATCAATCAATATACTGATGCTTCCCTGCTGCGGATATCGAATGCGTGTTTTCCGTCTTGTCCAGACCTGTTCGGAACTAAGTTCGGAACCGGGATAAAGTTTGAGAGCGCACTGCTTTGAAAACGCCGTGCTTTTTTTGGGGGGGTTCCTGGATCCAAGCCGCCTCGAGGCATAATGAATTCGGAAGGCTAAACTGCCTGCGGAAACGTTGGTAGGTCCTCGCGGACCGAGCTCTGTAAATACAAACAACAACAATTCCCAGAGCTATCCTCTGATATTGCTAAGAACACGCTTTTGCATTTTTTGCGGTGGTTGACGGGAATAACAAAATTCATTATCGATTCATCAGACAATACTGTACTATTTCGATCGGTAATTCACATAACGCGTAACAGCCGCCTGTGAAGTGAATCCCTCGGTATATCGTAACACATAACAAAGGACAATGAAGCTGGTAACCTACAACTATCAAAAACACGACTTTTGCGCCTCCAAAATACTTTTTCGGTGTCACTACATCACCATGGTGTTTTTATGCCTTGTGAGATCCAGCATGAAGCATTATAGGTAGTACTCATTGTTGGCAAGGGTTGGTGGTGGAGACCAGCAGGGTGTCTCCCCCACAACACAATTGTACAACTCGGCGAAATTATCATCATAATCTTAGTTGATGTGGTGATGGCGCTTGCTCGGATCCTGCGAAGCTAATTTCCTAACCATAACGCATAACATTGAGCTCTGAACCTATAGTCAATTGACCATATGCCATAACGCGTAACACCCCATGAAGCTACCGTTGAAATAGTACATTATATGATTTTTTTGCGTAATGTTCGAACACCGAGGACGTCGTGACGGACATAGTAATTGAGAAAGTCTCCCGTAGGATCTGAGTTAGCTGCGAGTTGACTGCCGTTGTGACCGTTGACACGGGTCAAGTATTATTGAAGTAAGTAGGTCATGATGTTGACGTAGTAGGCGGAGACTTATCCAAGACGAGCGAGCAATAGTATGGCCAAGCCTACAAGGCAAATAAGGAGCAAGGACTAGTACGATGGCACTGGACCTATGCAGTGGTACTACTTCACTTCTTTGACTAGCCGGAATCGAACAATTCTATTTCAAAGAACGACGCTATTTCTGAGTGATAGCAATTAGCATCGAATTTAAAGAGAAAGATGGACGAGCTGGCATACAGGTCTGCCTCCGGTTGTTCAGTGCTCGCTCCCGCTTGGTATATGCGTCGCGGCAAACTCTTCTTCAAGCTCTTGTCGAGCCTGTCGGCGTTCTGCTAGCTCTAGCTTCTTCTGCGCGATGATACCGCCAGCCTTTTGATCCCACTGCCACGCAAGGTATCCAAAGGTTCCCCAAGCCCCCATTGACACGGCATGCGCCGTCATGTCTGTATTGGTCGCTGTGAGACGTGTGTGCCGAATTGAAGCAACATTGACGCACTATCAAACAAATTTCGTTTCTGAATTCCAAGTTGGCCAAGCCTGGCTGCAAGGCCGAAGAGGGAGAACCCTAGGACATTTGCGAACAACGACATTTTGGTTGTTCAGTACAAGGCCGGGAAGGAGCGAGCTTTCCGATGGCGTTGAGAACAAACAAAGGTAAACTCTTCGCGACAGGCGCCGCCACTGTGCCTGCTTTCTTTACCCGATTCTATTACTTACAGCAGACTGCGCTCGACGTTCAAGACGTAAAATAGCTGACAATGTCTTCTACTGATAAATTAGAAACGGGCAAGCAGCACAAGGAGACCGGTGATCAGGCCTTCAAGACGGGGGACTACAAAGCAGGTGTGGCCTTCTGTGTGGCCTATTCGCGCCGTTGCTGACTTCAGCTTCTCTCCCTTAGCGTTGTCCGCATACTACATGGTACTTTACTCTCTCGTCTCCAACATGAATTCGGTGGCGCTGATGGCATGAAGGCTTTAATGTATCTTCAAGGACTCGACAAGTGTGTTCAATTTTGACACTTGTTTCAATGCCTTACTGACAGGTTACTCTAGGAACGCAATCCCTGGCATGTCGGTCACGCCTTCTCGAGCAGAAGAAGAGAATGCCGACAAGAAACTGTCCGAGGTCACCGTTCTCAATTCATCACCACCTGCTCGTACTGATTTTTGTTCTAGATCGATGAGATTATAAGCAAGATTTATGGGAACATGTCAGCGTGCCACTTCTCTCAACAGAACTGGAAGCGCACGATCGAGACCGCAGACAAGGTCCGTACGTCTTAATGATTTAGTATAACCGCTGACCGCTCTTCTCAGGCGCTCACGAAGAACGAGAAGAATTATAAAGCTCTGTTTCGAAAGGGGAAGGCTTTAGGTGAACAAGGATATATCGAGAGAGCTATCAAGATCCTGGAAGACCTGAAGAAGAAGAGCCCAGAAGGTCAGTGTTCTGAGTCAAGACTTCCCAACTTTGTTTAACTCTCTTCTTTACCCAGATGGACCCAAAGCTGATGCCGAGATCGCGCGTCTTAACGCTCTTGATAAAGCACGCGCCAAAGTCGAGCGACAAAAATTGAAAGGTCCGTCGGTATGCTGTGGTGGCGCTATTAGGAATCTGATCTTGTTATTGTCCTAGGCTTCTTGACACGAGAGCGAGAGCCAAAGTCGAAATCAAAGGCGGCGGCGACGACAGACCACGAGGAAGAGATCGAGAATATCGTTTCCCCTGGCGTCGCGAGCTCATCCTAACCCTCCTTCTGTCGTTCTGGGGTCTTTCGTTCTGTTGTTCATGTTCTGATGTCGCAAATGTATTTACAGCTTCCTGCTCTCAAAGATTTCCAATGTATCACACGAACTACACAAGTGCATAGTACAATTATATTATTGTGACAACTTCTCCTTTGTTTCTGACTCTGATGCATCATTATTATACTAACGTCACAACAGCCGTGTCGACAAATTGGCTGACATCAAACTCTCCGTTGACTACCCCAGCCTTTTGAAGGACGCTGTCGACATTTGTGAGCTTGAGATCATGTCCTAACAGAAATTTATACAACCTTAGGGTGTCAGTGATGACCTTAATTTCGATGGTTAAGCAATCATCGGGATAACCGACGGTTTTCATCCACACCTGAAATTGAAAGTGGGGTGTATATGTAAGATATGTGGTCTAGATGCCAGAGGAGAACTTGCCAATATATCTTCTTCCGGATACCCGAACTGAGTCTTGATAAATTCTACATTACGGCTTGCACGGCTGTCGGGAGAATCAAAAGCTTTGACATAGGTGGACAGCGACGTTAAAAACTCTCGAAGATCGTCAGGTGGGGTCGTCGGTCGAGCTGCAATCAGCCAGGACGGCCAGGGGGTCGGCACCGAACCAATCTACGGGCACACTGATGTCAGTATTGTGACCGATAACCGGCAAGATGGCGCTCACAAAACGGCATTCCTTCGCGTCGACGAATGGCTTCGTGGTGAACCATTCCCACATGAAAGCGCTTGTTGATCCATCGTTAACGGATTTGATGAGTCCGTGGATGTCGTTATTGACTTCGTGACTTGATATGAGATGTTTATTATATAATGCGGAGACATTAGGATCCTACTCTTGAATTGAAGGTCTTCCGATGGCCAGCCCTGTTGTAGAGCCATTACATACGCCATGGTCTGGCTTCCGCTGAAGATGCCGCGTTAGAGTTAAACTACTAGAAGCGAATTGAACTGGGCAAATATTGACCTTCCTTGTCGTGAGATTCCTATTGTCGTGTCTTTGAGATCAGCAATTGAGTTGTACTTGGACTCAGTTCCTGTAATGACGGCCCTACAACAAGATGTCATGGAGGGGGCGCCTGAGACGCACTGGTAGACGCTTACCAGTTCAACGGTGTTGAGACATAGCTGCCTACCAACTTGTAGGCCTTGGATCCGTTAGCGATGCCAGAGATGAGCGGGTCTGTAAGTGCGCTGGATACGAGAAATATAATCAGTTACTGAGCGATGAGTATTAGTCTCGAGTATAGACCCACATCGCAACATCAATCTCATCGTTTGTGAGACGCGAAATCAATTGTCCGGTGCCGCCTAGACAGATGAAATTGGCTTTGAGGTACACGCAAAGTATAGCTGAGATTTAACTTGGACATTCGACAAGAGTGAAGGTCTTGTTCTGGTCTGCCTGGGCATATTGCAGCAATGGGGAAGAGAAGTGCTCTCGAACTAAAGTGAAGTAAGATTTGAGAACCGCAAGTACAAAAGGAGAAATAATGCAGACCGTATCCAATCCTGAGTGGCATGACTGACTGAAAGTAAAAGGTCAGTTATCTATCTGGGAAGTTCCCGAGAAGATTGCAGAGCCCCGGTCCTGAGCCTTGGCACATGAGAAGATGGTCGCCGCAGGACCAAGGGTCAATAATTCACGACTACATCGATGAAGAGACACATCTTCAAAAGACCGACTTACGATTTCTTTCGTCCTCGTAGATATCGATAGAGTGTGTGAAATGATATCGGTGTTTTGAGTGGAAAGATCGAGAACGGCAAACCCCGGGCCGACATCCACTTGCCACTCACTCCACAACTGTTACATTGCACAAGTTCAGTACTTCAAGTCCTCCGCGCCTGCTCTTGATTTTTTAGTTCTATTTTCAATTTATGGAAACAGCAGCGAGCTCAACGATCTCGTCATCAATACTTCGAAGCTATTACCCCAACATCAAGACATTGGACACCTACCTTCGCGATGTTTTGAATAGTGACGCGATTCCGGATTGGTCTCTGGTAGCTCCGGGTGACTCTGAGCAATACAAGTATCTCGTAAAAGAGTCTTTTGTTGCTATAAAGCAAAGCACGCCATCGTCATCGCGTCAGAGCTTGAAGGTCGAAACACCTAGGGCCGATATAATTGAGGTGAGCGTTACTCGGCCATGATAGAAAAACTACGTAACTCAGCTGCTTTTTAGACTATACGTCAAGCTCAGAAAGTCATCTTCAAGAAAAAATCGTCAGCAAATATCATAACATTGGGATACTACTACCGCGTTCGTCCACCACGTTACTTGCGTATCGCCTTGCTGCTTTTTTATGCGTTTCCCCTAGGATAACAAAGTAATTCCCCGAAATCATGGAATGACGCGTCCAGGAGTCGAAAACAACAACATGAACACTATTGTCACGTCGTTGCAGGGTGAAGAGTGGAGATTGCTCTTAGCACGGCAAGTTCTAATTCTCATTGCGTTGGATCTGCCACCAACTGATTCTTCATAGGATTGGCGAAGACGCAATGATGCATCTTCTGACAGAAACTGCTATATTTCTTTCTTTGCCCAATAACTGTCTTTGTCAAATGACGGGGGAGCCTCTGATTAACTTGCCGCCGCCTCGTCTGCCCATCGATCCCGGAACTTCGTCGCTCGGAAAGCGATTGACAAAGCTTCCCGCCCTCGACGAGAGGCCCACTAAGCTGCAGAGAACAGATTCCAGCTATGGGTCACGTCAATGGAATGACCCCAATGCTACGCTGAAGACTGTGGTGTATGTGTCATTCATTTTGAGTACATCATCCGACTGATAAAGACACAGCGCTTCTCCTGCTGATGTTACAATTTGTCGTACTAGATTATTCTTTGCGAGGCCAGCAACAATACCCCATACGAATCAGATACTGTGTGGATTTCAGCAGAATCGTTCGTGATTTTGCTACCCAGATGTTGCGGAGACTCAATATTATCAGACATTCTCAATAGGCTCATGCCCAGCTATCCAATAGTCGGACAGCTGAATGGCGATGAGGTACCTGACTACGATCCACGACAACAACAAGAAAAAGCCCGCCACCTGTCAAAATACATTTTTCCTCGACAGTATGGACTGTCAAGTGCTTTCACGTTCAAGACTTCAAAGTGGGGCCCCGCGACGACACCCACCTTCACCGATCGGGGAGCTGTCATTCGAGTACGATAACTGACTGTGTCTTTCGCCCGTTTATTGATCATATTACAGCCATCGAAGACTCCCAAGCGTTTGAAGGAAACGTTGAATCACCTTGATACACTTATATGGAGACACGGCAAGTGCAAATACAAGCTGCTTCACGACCAAGTTTGCCCTTCAAAGGTACCAAGCTTTCATGTGTCGAACAGAGCGGCATTGTGTATCTCTGCTACAATTAGGTTGCTACAAAGTCAGAAAAGCCGCTAGAGAGCAGTGTGATACTAGTAAGGAATCGTTGTTTCACTCTGAATTTGGATGACAGGTATCGCAGGAGCTGTTGTCGGAGGAAACCTCTCAGCCTCAGTCTCAAGCGTCGCTGGGGGAAGTTTCATTGGATTCAGCTGGGAATTCCATTTTTCTAATTGGTCTCACGCAAGCCAGAAGATACGCTGAAAGCAAACCGCGTTTCGTAGAGTTTTCGTGTAGTCATTTTGAGGTGGGCGACCGATATATACGCACATCGCGTCTGATTATCTTTTTAGGTATATCGATATGTGTTTCTGGTTACGCAGCAAGTCATACCACATGAGTTCTGGGGGAGCGACAACAACTTCAAACATATATGTCGTAGTATGTTGGTCGCTGATCAAATGTTTAACCATTCTTTTCTAGTATTGACAAGAGCCTTTTCAGATGTACGAGAGTTCATATCTTTGCGGCGCTTCGAAACATTATCTTTGCATCACATTCTCCAAGGATTCAGTACATCCGACTGCGAATGGCTGATGCCACCAGGGAGCGGAGAAAAGCAGACACGCATCAGTGTCTCTGACGCTGCTAAGCGGCGAGAGTTGCTAGAAGATTTCTTATACTGGTACTTCGACTCCTTCGTATTATCGCTACTGAAGGTGAGTCTAATCACTCCGTATTAAAAATTGCATAGTCTGACAAGGACAGACAACATTCTTCGTAACAGAGTCCTCGGCGTTCAAGAATAAAGTCTTGTACTTTCGTCAGGATGATTGGAAAGTGCTTTGCGAGCCACTTCTGGACCGTCTGACTAGCGGAACATTTGAGAAGATGAAAAAAGTTAGTCTTTCAATCTCAACTTCGATTGGGAACTGCTTACACGCCTCGATCAACAGTCTGAAGCTGAAGAAATTCTTCGCCAACGCAAACTAGGATATTCTTTCGTTCGTCTCCTACCCAAAGAAACGGGCGTTCGGCCGATCGCGAATTTGAGACGGAAGCAGGTCGCCATCGAGGTGAGCGCGCAGCTTTCCAATATCGTTTCTGGTGGCTGATCAACCTATAGGGAGGCCTTAATTCCTCAGAGCAATCAATCAACCAAATACTTCAGGTCGCGTTCAAGATTCTCACATACGAAAGAGTTCGCGCTAGGCATTTATACTGGATGAAGACTGACTCAACCTACACAGAAAACACGATCTCACTTGCTGGGCGCATCTGTATTAGGAAGTGACGATGTCTATGTCAGGCTCAGAAGCTTCAAGGACCAGCTCGTGCGAGGATATGGAAACGAATTGTGAGCATTATCTCTGCCGGCGTCTACCTCTGCTGATGCTGTTGAAGACCCAAATTGTATTTCATCAAAGTTGATGTTCAAGCCTGCTTTGATACCATTGATCAAGCAAAGCTGCTTACGATCTTGCGAAATGTGATCTCTGAGGCAAGTTGTCACATTATCCAGTCGAAGAATCTATCTCAGGGCACTGTACAGGAAAATTATGTCCATCAGAGATACGGCAAAGTGTCCTCTACGGCAGGCAAAATCAAGCGCACTTTTGCCAAAGACGCCCTTCCCGAAGGTGGCGGACATTCTTCGAATTTTGTCCCCTGGACTGATCGCCGTCACAGACGCCCGTTCGCATTTTCTCGAGTACGCCACACAGCTCGCCGGAGCCTTGCGCCATACGATTTTTGTCGATCAGGTAAAGTTTCAACATCTCGTGTCTGTAAGATGATTTCCATCATTGTAGGTGGTTTACCCTCGATCTAAACGGCACGAAATATGGGACTTGCTTGAGCAGCATATTACGGAAAATATTATCAAGGTTGGTTATTGAGCAATAATCCCCGAAATTGTTCTCACTCGATGCAGATCGGGCAGGATTATTATCGGCAGGTGATTGGGATTCCTCAGGGCTCGGTTCTCTCCTCTATTCTCTGTGCCTTTTTCTACGGCGACCTTGAGAAGAAGTTTAAACAATTTACGGAGGATCCCGGGAGTGTACGTTTGCCTTATTTCCTCGGTAGCCATCCGAGCGTGGGTTTGACATGATCCTCGTAGGTATTGCTCAGACAAACTGATGATTATTTGCTGATCACGGTTTCCCTGAGCCGAGCGAAGGAATTTCTCAGCATGATGAACGAAGGTACATATTCGTTTACCTCGTCATTCATCCATTTTAACGTCGGATACTAGGTCACCCTGAGTATGGATGCTTCATATCGAAAGACAAAACGATGACAAACTTTGATTATGGTCATCATGTTCTGAATGTGACAGATCCTCATCAGCAGTGTGAGTGGGCACATCTTGTCTACGTGTTTTTCTCACAAGTTCCTAGGTTTCTTATGGTGTGGCTACGCAATCAACATGAAAGACCTGTCTGTGTCCGGTGATTATACCCGGTACCATGGTGTCCGTAAGTCATGGCAGATTTCTTCGAACTGTTTGAAGGATGAACATCATTCAGATTTGCGAAATACTCTCACGGTCAACAAGATACGGCGACCAGGTTCTGCGTTTGTATTTAAGATGCTCCAGTATGTCCAATCCACGCTATGATATCCACAAGCTGACATGTTCGATCCAGACAGTGCAAAAGGCGCATTCATGTTCTTTTTTCCGACCGTAAACTCAACGCGGAGCGTGTCATACATCTGAATATTTATCAGAACTTTGTTTTGAGCGCCATGAAGATGCATGGATACATTAGTGAGTGGGGTATAGATTCATCCAAGCGTGGAAAAATGCTCTATCGTGCGTGTCGTTGGCTGTTGTGTGGACTATTCTGAATAGAACCCCCAGGTACCGTGAAGCAAATGATCGCATACTTCTACGCGTCGTTCCGAAATACGTCACGTACGAAATTGGCCAAAAGTGTCGATGCGCAAATTTCGGTGAGCAGGGTCGAGGTTGACTGGTCAGTTGGTCCTTATTCGCAATACCACAGCGAGGTCATTAATCATACTCTAGGCTCGGTTATAATGCATTCTATACAGTTCTCTCACGCAAGCCGAGGCGTTATGCATGGGTTCTAAAGGAACTTCGTGTTGATATAGGCAGACTAAAGGGCTCCCGATGTAGGAAGCGGTTTCGTGGGTTGTTTGCCGAGGGGCTTAGGAGCATGGAGCAGATAGCCTATTAGAGAATTCGAAAACTAAAATGAGTGGCCACCTCTGCTGATACAATTCAGGTAAAAATTAATCTACCTGAGTAGGCCGTTGCAAGTACAGTAATGGATGATGAACTTTGAAGTGTACAACGGAAAACAAATTGGGACGATTATATTGACTTTTCTTTTTGTCGGAGCTGGTCGTATCCTCCGCTTATATTCTGCCCAAATCCTGCTGACTAGACGGAGCAGTATGCCAGGTATAAGAGCGTATCAAGACGCAGCCTATCAGAGAAGCCCGAGATGGGCGGCTCGGGCCGCTTACGTAGCACCGGTAATTGCAACAGCCGAGCCTCCGAGCCTGTCCATTTGAATTTCATGCCCGAATTTCACAGTGAATCTTATGCAAACGATCACGCTTCGACTGGGTGGATTCATCAGCAAGCCTCGTCCGACTCTTGCCTCCTTACCACGACTATCTCTCTTTACGTCTCGACCCATGTCCACCGAAACTGGCTTCTACTCGTTGAAGGCGACACTGCCTGGCAACAAAACATACGACTTTGCGGATCTCAAAGGAAAGACTGTGCTTATTGTTAATACGGCGTCAAACTGGTATGTACTACGACAGTTGGATGGTTCTTTTCGTTGCTCATAAAAGCAACGCAGTGGGTTTACACCCCAATATAAAGGTGCAGTTTCTTTGTCGGCGTCGCAGAGGAAACAGGATTTAATGTTCCTGTAGGTCTTCAAGGGTTGTACGACAAGTATAAGGACCGTGATTTTGTCATTCTCGGCTTCCCATGCAATCAGGTATGCACCTAGTCATTATCTACAGAATGATTATGTAACTTACGCACCTCAAAGTTCGGTGGCCAGGAGCCCAAAGACGACGAAGCCATAGGCGAATTCTGCTCCAGAAACCACGGCGTCACTTTCCCTCTCATGAAGAAATCGGATGTGAACGGCGACAATACGAACGAAGTGTTCAAGTGGCTGAAGAACGAGAAAGCTGGTCTATTGGGCCTTAGCAGGATCAAGGTGCGTATTTAGTCTTTGGATGACCCGTGATCTAATTCACATGATGGGGTGATAGTGGAACTTTGAAAAATTCCTGGTCGACAAGGAAGGCAAGGTGGTACATCGATGGGCGTCGACGACGACTCCGGAGCACATCGATGTTGAAGTAGCGAAGATCTTGTAGGGGATGAATAATTGAACTTATATGAAGATGTAATATAGTAATGTAAAGCCTTGGTTTCGTTTCTCAACATGTACTTGTTATACATATAACACACCCAGGAACGTGATGAACCATCCTCTATATAAAACACGCCATCCTTCCTCTTGTACGATTGTTTTGGCGCAATCGAGAAGATTGGGATAAGGCTCGTCTTCATTGTGTAACCTGTGGTGTGTCAGAACGCTGCCAAGTTGTTGACGCCTACTTACCTGATGACAACATCGTCAGACGCGGAGGACTCTGGAAATTTCGCGCCTCCAGTATCTCCTTCCAGCGGAACGTCTCTGGACCCGTGATTCCTCTGAAGCGCGAGCCTAGTGGTGATAACCTCCAGAGGTGTGAGTACTGCGGTTCCTAGAGCAGTCACAAAGAGGATGCAGGCTAGTCTTAAGCATGTCTCGGTAACGCTGATGTCCTCAGGGTGGTTGACTGGAAATATCAAGTAGTGAAGAGGCCGTATGATTTTAATGTTGATAAATACGTTGATGACCAGAGCGGGCAGAAGACCAGGGATCTGATAGATAGGCCAGGGTTTCTCGCGTTCGTGATCGCTGAGAAGGTAATGGAGGGACTCTGTGGGCTTGAATAGATCGAGTTTACGTGTGGCAACAATAGATCTACGAATCAACATTTTCCTCGCAAATGTCAACTGTGGCACTCACCTGTACACCAGGACGACAACAAAGACGTAGTAAAGGGTTCCCACGAGTGCCGATATCAGGGAATAGCCTATCGTTGATGGCGACGGTGATATGTAGAGCTTTGGTGGAAGACGATAAGGCCATAGGCGAGCAAGGGCGACAATGAGAAGAGTGGGTGCTGCCGTGCGTGTGAATAATAACCGGATGTACAGCTCTGGCACTCACCCAGGCCATAACAAAATCCACTTATGCCCTACAAGAGATGAGAAACCCAAACAAAGCGTCAGACGTGACTCACCTGCTTTTGATACACTCTCTTCGTGATACCCCAGAATGTGGGCGCGTCGTCTGTAGTAGGATGGCAGCTGGCTCTGTACCGCACCAGTACGCCAGTAAATGGGACCATAATTAGGCCTACTACGCTAAGTTGTGCCATTGCAGTGAAACAGTAATAATTGGTCGTTGGGTTAGGGTTATGTAAGTGTCGCGCTATGACATCACTGATTCCCGCTACCTTGGGTAGTGGGTTATGGATAACTCCCTATTGTTGCACTTTTTGGCGTGAAAAAGCAGGATTACTGCCAACTTTCCTGCCCCCTAACTGTCAAAGGCCCGTGCGCGGAAATTTCTTCCCTTTTGTGTATATGTTCCTTCTAGCTTGCCTTTACAGTAAGGCTTCGCCTCGGACTGCCCTGACCCCTCTGCTTCTCTCAGCCCCTCTATCTATCCACTACATGCCTCTCTCCTCTCCTTGGGCTATCTAATGCCGTTGACATGCAAAATAGGTGGTGAGACTTATTGTGGGTTACTCTCTTTCAGTTTAGAGCAGTCGGCTAGGACGACTTCTGTTCATGTTCCAGGATGGTCGGACGGACACATCCGTCACCGTTCGGTCGGATGCTATTTCTACGACGTCCTCGTTGACGTTCACTGTTGAGCGTGATCTGCCTTGCACTGTAATGCTTGGCTTTGACTGGTTCTCTCGCTCAGCGCATCTTCCTGGGTGTGGTGCGTGTATCGTTCTGTCTTTGAATTATTGGTTTCGCTCATATGAGTAGATTTGATATCGGACCTGTTGGGCATTTCCGCTCTCGTGGACGTGTATCGTATAGTGTGCGGTGTCCGATCCTCGTTATTTCTTCCCAATAGGGACGGCGCTTTCGTCGTTACTCTTATGTTGGGCATGGTTTTATATCGGGAAGGACGTGCCATGATTACTGCTGGTTCCGTGCTCATATGCTGGAGCCTCTCGTTACTGGTCTTTGTGCATTGAGGTAGGGGTCTATGTGTGGTGTGTTCATGCGGCTGTGCAGGTCTACCCGTCAGTACTTGTTATGTCCTGCATAGTTTCGTCTGCTGTTGTCCATCAGGTACCTTTGGAGGACTCCGCTCTGTCCGTGGATTGTTTCGCCTCTTCTGCTGTACGAAATTGACGTGAAACGGCTGATGAAGGGACTCGCGTTCGTTTCAAATCTGTAGGCTATATGAGATATACTGCCGATCCCTCGCATGATTGAGTAGTTGGACCACGATGATCGTCAATTCAGTGCTTTCATTTTGGAACATCTCGTTACCGCTGATCTGTCTTTGTGCATCGAGGAGGGGACTATGTACAGTAATTTTATGTGTTCTTGTGCTGCTGTGCAAGTTTACCTGTAAGTATCTGTCATGATATCATCTGTTGTTGTTAACTACGTCCCGTTGATGAATATGTGTTGTTTGTGGAATGTTTGGCATCTTCGGTGGTACGGAATCGCTGTGACATGGCTGTCATGGAGGCCTGCGCTTGTCTCAAGTCGGTGCATTACATGGGTATGCCGCTGATTCATCTTACTTGCTGCTGGTTTCCTGTATTAGAAGGACTCAGATGCACACTATAGTCGGAGTTTCCCTGGGAGAAAATGTGAGCTGGTGGTGGCACAAGCCACCACCGAGCGAGTCTTTTTTGACCATGTACCAAACAGAAAGAATTGTGAAGCAGATACCTGAGTTGTCAGCATATGACTCCACCTTATTAACATCAAGAAGCGTTGTTTTGCAGTATGGACATGGATGAAGGTCGGCAGCATGTCCGGCTTGTCCTGAGATCTTCCGGGCAGCGGGCGTATCACAGTTTGAGCAGATGTAGTCAGCATAGACCGATGCACGCTCCGGCTGTCCATGTATGTCCATCTTGACACCTTAAAGATAATGTAATTAGTCTTGAACTC
The DNA here is from genome assembly GCA_022818075.1 of Armillaria altimontana. Taxonomy (NCBI): domain Eukaryota; kingdom Fungi; phylum Basidiomycota; class Agaricomycetes; order Agaricales; family Physalacriaceae; genus Armillaria; species Armillaria altimontana. The sequence goes on from JAIWYR010000018.1 coordinate 48,404, forward strand.
GAAGGAAAAAGGTGCTCACCATCTTTTAGGACCGCCATCTCTTTCTACATCGATGTAGAAATGCTTCTAGGAGTATGCACGCAAATGCACTTAGAAATACCTATGGCTTTGAGATGGGCCGCTTGACTAATTTAGCAAGTTTCGGCTTAGTTTCGGCTGCTTTCGCTATTGTCAACTTGGTTCTAAGCAAACTCGATCTGCGTTTGTACACGACAGGAACCCACCGCACTGGATACCAATCGCTCCCAAATCACAGGCTTTTCACTGGGGATCAACTCTCATCTACCCTGTTGCGTAACGGGTCTAAGAAAGACCTCTTCTTCGCGATGATACAGTGGTTCCGGTTCCTCTACCTATTGCACCTCGTCCGCAAACACAAGCCGATCCAACGAGCCCCCAGCGGCATGATCGTTGTCCTCAACGGCTTCCCCGGCACGGGAAAACACACCATCCTTAAACGACTCCGAGAGCTCCTGCCCGCCAACAAATCCTCCCGCCTGATGGACAACCACCTCCTGATCGACCCCGTGCAGGCGCTCTTCCCCGACCGAAGCGACAACCACCACGACCTCCGCCGTAGGATCCGAGACGTAGTCTTCCCGTGCATCAGCAAGCTCGCGCAGGAGGGCCACGTCGTCCTCATGACGGTGTGCCTGGCCGCCGACAACGATAAGGACGCCGACTTCTTCCGCGAGCACCTCACCCTGGTGCGCGGGACTGACGTGCCACTCTACTGGGTCAGCACGTTTTGCGACCAGCAGGCCCTGCTGGAGCGCGCCCAGAGCCCCGAGCGTGTCCAGTCGAGCAAGACGAAGCTGACGGACCCGGATATCCTTCGGGGGCTGGTGAACACGCACCGCCTGCTTGAGCCGGGAGAGTTGAGTGGCGGATTGACGAACCTGGTCGTTCGTTCGTTGAACACGGATGGGGAGGCCGACGAATCAGCTCGACAACTGATGGAGATGGTTGGTCTGCCAAGTGGCGCCGTGGCTGGGCGACCTGTTGCGTGCAGCATGAGATACCAGTGAGTGTGACTCGACGTGTCAAGACTATTTCTTGTGCTCTTTTTCTTTTCTTACCCGTTTTCCTTGCACCCAGGTAATTCATAGGCCCTTGGGACCTTGTCGTGTTAAAGGTAGCGGGCCTTGTCGTTCGCCGGCCTTACTTACTTATCGACATGACGGTCTGTTATACGCCATCATGCCTGCACCACCTTCCAGCGAGACCCGACCAGCACACGATTGTTACTGCGACAGATTCTATAATGACCGGAATGAAAATGGTCCTGTAGGGCCGTTTCCAGATGTGCTTCTGGAGCTGCCAAAGCATGTTGGACATAGATAAAGAAATTTCGGTGATGTATTTAAAGGAAGTTCCACAGGTGCAGTTTACACTCAACCCCTCATGATAATGGTCTACGAAGGCAAAACTTTCCGAGGCTCCGCCTCTGGCGAAATCGTCGAATCTTCTTCCACTAGGGAAGAGCTTTTTCCCAACGATGTTGTCGTCAAGATCACACATAGTGGACTATGCGGAACGGATTTGCATTATCTGAACATAGATATGGTACTTGGCCATGAAGGCCATGAAGGTAGTATTCGCGTTGCATCGAATGGAAAGAAAAGCTTCTTACTGGGATAACATAGGTGTCGGTGTCGTTCAAGAAGTCGGACCGTCTTGTAAACGGCTGAACGCCGGGGATCGAGTGGGATGGGGTGGGATGGGGTTACATGCACGAGACTTGCGGTTTATGCAGAGAATACCAGACCGATAACGAAGTCTTTTTCCAGGGCAAGAAGTGCTTTGGTTCGACCAATTTCGACCAAGGTTCTCTCGGGGAACTAGGTGTTTGGAAAGAAGATTGGCTCTTCAAACAGCCAGATGCTCTGACATCTGAACAAGCCGCGCCGCTCATGTGTACGTACAGCATACTCAAGGCGTGATTACTACTTAACCGTCTCAATCTTCAAGCGCAGGTTCCACGGTGTTCACACCCTTGATCAAGTACTGTAAACCCACGGACCGGGTTGGCATTGTCGGCATCGGCGGCTTGGGACACCTTGCCATCCAGTTCGCAGCGAAGATGGGCTGCGACGTTGTGGTTTTCTCTGGCACCGACTCGAAGCGGGAGGAGGCTTTGAGTCTGGGGGCGAACGAATTTTACGCAACCAAAGGTGTTGACGATCTATCGCAGATTGGTTTGCCGAAACCCATCAACAGGCTCATCATTACCACAGCTGGAATGGTGGATTATGACTTGTACTTCGAAGTTTTAGCCCCGAAAGCTACTGTCATTCCGTTGACTGTGACTGATCCCAAGTACACGATGGGTGTCCCGTACGTACCTTTTGCCTGGAAGGGTATAGAGGTGGTCGGAACAGTTCTCGCTGGAAGAGTCATGCAGTAAGCGTGATTTATAGTCTGATCCGTTCTGGCCGTTCTGACACATCTCCAGCAACAATATGTTAGAGTTTGCCGCCCGCAACAAGATAACTCCAATGATTGAAAAATATCCTATGACGACTGAGGGAATCACTGAAGCCATACATCGATTATACTCGGGCACTAGGTTTAATGTTCCTGTAGGTCTTCAAGGGCTGTACGACAAGTATAAGGACCGCGATTTTGTCATCCTCGGTTTCCCATGCAATCAGGTATGCGCCTAGTCATTACCTGCAGAATGATCATGTAACTTACGTACCTCAAAGTTCGGTGGCCAGGAGCCCAAAGACGACGAAGCCATAGGCGAATTCTGCTCCAGAAACCATGGCGTTACTTTCCCTCTCATGAAGAAATCGGATGTGAATGGTGACAATACCAACGAGGTGTTCAAGTGGCTGAAGAATGAGAAAGCTGGCCTATTGGGCCTTAGCAGGATTAAGGTGCGCATTTAGTCTTTGGATTACTGGTGATCTAATTCTCATGATGGGATGACAGTGGAACTTTGAAAAATTCCTGGTCGACAAGGAAGGCAAGGTTGTGCATCGATGGGCGTCGACGACGACTCCGGAGCACATTGATGTTGAAGTTGCTAAGATCTTGTAGGGGGTAAATGATTGAAGTTGTACATAGATGTAATATAGTAACGTGAAGCCCTGGTTTCGTTCCTCAATACGAACTTGCTATGCGTATAACGCACCCAGGAAAGTGATGAACCATCCTCTATATAAAACACCCCATCCTTCCTCCTGTACGATTGTTATGGCGCAATCGAGAAGATCAGAATAAGGCCTGTCTTCATCGCGTAGCCTGTGGTGTGTCAGAGCACCGCCAAGTTGTTGTTGACATTGACTTACCTGATGACAACATCGTCAGACGCGGAGGGTTCTGATAATTTTGCGTCTCTAGTATCCTCCAGCGGAACGTCTCTGGACCCGTGTTTCCTCTGAAGCACGAGCCTAGTCGTGATAACCTCTAGAGGTGTGAGTACTGCGGCTCCTAGAGCAGTCACCAAGAAGCAACAGGCCAACCTTAACCATGCTTCGGTAACGATGTTCTCATGGTAGTGGTTGACTGGAGATAATATCAAGTAGTGCACGAGAGGCCGTATGACTATAATGTTGATATATACGTTGATGCCCAGAGCGGGCAGAAGACCAGGGATTTGATAGATAGCCCAGGGTTTCTCGCGTTCATGATCGCTGAGAAGGTAATGGAGGGACTCTGTGGGCTTGAATAGGTCGAGTTTATGTGTGGCGGCAATAGACCTACGAATCAGCATTTTCCTCGCAAATGCCAGCTGTGGCGCTTACCTGTACACCAGGACGAGAACAAAGACGTAGTAAAGGATACTAAAGAGTGCTGATGTCAGGGAATAGCCCATTGTTGATGGCGATGGTGATATGTAGAACTTTGGTGGAAGGCGAGTAAGGGCGACAATGAGAAGAGTGGGTGCTGCCGTGCGTGTGAATAATAACCGGATGTACAGCTCTGGCACTCACCCAGGCCATAACAAAATCCACTTATGCCCTACAAGAGATGAGAAACCCAAGCAAAGCATCAGACGTGGCTCACCTGCTTTTGATACACTCTCTTCGCGATACCCCAGAATGTGGGCGCATCGTCCGTACTGGGATGGCAGCTGGCTCTGTACCGCACCAGCACACCAGTGAATGGGACAAGAAATGCGGCGTCAAAAAGTTGTGCCATTGACAAGATGAAAGTCGGGTTAGGGTTATGTAAGTGTCGCGCTATGACATCACTGATCGACATGACGGTCTGTTATACGCCATCATGCCTGCACCACCTTCCAGCGAGACCTCATCCATCTACTTTGACGCACCGCTCAGTCCCTTCCACATGTCTGCCCCGCCCCAAGATATCGACAAGCCAGCCACCCACGGCGACGACCACCCTGGTACCGAGAAACCAATTCATCCAAACGGTTCAGAAGGATGGCTCCCAGCTGCAGATTTACTCGATGAACCCGTCTCGCCTACTCATACCGGTCCCATTCTACGCCCACCTTCCATCGACTCGTCCACATCGTCAGTTCCCAAGAACACGCTCAATCGAGGCGCCTCGGTAAATCGCACTGCGTCAGTCTCTAAGCGGAGCGTGTTCACCAACGCCGATGGAAATCCCATAGCCGGTTCCGCCTTTATCGGCGGGGCAGCAATGACTGGCCCAAACGCCAAAGCCGAACCAGACGAAAGCTTGCATCACAGAGCTGCCTCTGCTGACGCATTGTTGTCCGAAAAGCAGCAAGCCAAAATCCAAAAGATAGAAGGTGTGTATGTTATCCACCGGACGACTCTTTACTCATATCGCCCTAGCCAAAGACAGTAAACGTCTGTCCAAGATCATCAAAACGGAAGGCAAAGTCGAGAAGCAAGCGTTGGGAGTCGCCATTCGAGAGTTGTCTGAGCTCCAGACCGTACAGAAAGCCGCTATAAAGGTAATTTCCCTAACACTATATTCTTTGGTGACAGCTCATTCTTTTGCACACAGCTCGAGTCACAAGCTCACACTGCCCATGCTCGAGCCCTTGCCGCACTCCAGAAAGCTGAAGCTGCCTTCCATGCGGCACGTACTAAGTACGAGACGGCGCAAGCACAACTCCAGGCAGAGACGGAGACCCTCAATAGTAGCAGAAACAACGCCCGTGAAGCTACTGAGCACATGCAGGAAAAGTCGCAGGAAGTCGATGGTCTGAGAACCATGTTCGGCGTAGATGAGAGAGAACGCGAGGTGAAGCTTGTTGAGTTGACTCCGAAGAAGTCAAAGAATGGTTGGAAATGGTGATACACGTATTACGCGCTTGTCTTTCTCCTGCATCGTCTGTATCAAACATTATTTGGATGTATAGGACCATTACACATCAGTTAAACTCGGTTTATAACTGTTGAACGCCACCTAAGAAACAGGAAAATCGCCAGCGACTTGTCTCGTTGCATAAATCATAATGATTTCCTCTTCATCAAGTCTTCGTCAAGATTAAAGTGCATCTGAGTCCCGATTGGTCCGAGTGTGTAATATAGAAAGTAGACTTCTCTCTCGTTATATACACTTGATATTGGGAGCACATCTCCGTGTCGCTGTCCATGACCCAATCGCCATCCCAACGAGGTCCATCATCCGCAGTGAGCCGGCACTCATCAGGTGTATAAGTAGATATACCCTGAAGGCTCATTTCAGGAGTGCGTCAGATAGATTGTTTATGCGGGATGAGAACAGCGAGACGTCGGTGAGAGTCCACCATGAACGAAGGAGATCACAGAGTGGGGAAAAACACCAGAAGAGGGGGGTACCGGTGTTGCCTACAGAAGGATGCAGCGGGAGACAGACAGCAGACTTGCGGTGGTGGTGATTCTTCCATACTTGACCAACCCGTCCTGTGCTGTCGCTCTTATCAGCATTCATTTCGTTTTCTGGCACACGTGGTCTAATTTCTGCGGCACGAGAAGTTGGGCAAAAAACTCACCTCCAGTCTAATCCATTCATGGTAACGAAACCAGTCCCAGAATACGCATCGGCCTGACGACGACGAAGCTCTTTCACGAGTTTCGGATATTTCGGTGGCATTCGCCTATCGCGATGACATGCCGAGAAAACATTGTTGTAGGTCCTGCTGAAGCGCTGTTGGCGAGCAGGGGAACGGATATGGAAGGCGCATGGTGGGAGAGATGGTCGACGATGACAGATTCGGCCGACGAGCCGATGAGCGTCTTGTTCTTCCGACCATCACGTCGTACAGTCATGATACACTCGCGTTCGCCATAGAGATCTCCCGAGGACCTTATAAAAATGTTATTTACACGGTCCACACTCCGTATCCCACGATACTCTCGAACAATGTCCACCACCCTCCCCCGTCTACCAGTCCCAGATCTCCGTAAAACGTTGGATAAATACCTAACGTCCTTGGAGCCCTTTCTGCTAGAAGAAGCCTCCAAGAAAGGACTGGACGACGATGCTCTCGATGCGTCTCGTCGACTTCGTGCCCAGTGGGCTGACGAATTCGCCTCGGGCGTAGGAAAACACTGTCAGGATAGGTTGCTCGGTGCGTTTATCTTCCTTCCTCTTGATATGGACTCGCAATCTTAGTTCATCTGGAGCACTCGACAGAACATCTCCGAATAACTGGCTGGACGACAATTTTTGGATCAACAAGGCCTATATGGAATGGAGAGCACCGTTGCTCATCAACTCTAACTGGTGGCTCGCTTTCGAGGACGACGCGAACATCCCTGTATCGGAGAAGGATCGACAAGATGGTCACTTCAAGACCGGGTTCTCCAGATGGCAGATTAAGAGAGCGGCTTGGTTGCTTCATCGAATGCTGGAGTTCAAAATAAAACTGCAAACGTGCGTACCTTTGAACTGGTCCAGCTCGGCTTTTGCTTAGGGAATCCAGGCAGGAGTTGTACCCGGACACTACACGGACAGGTGCGTTTTGTGGTTGTCAGCCGTGTGGTCGGAGTATGAAGTACTCTAGGAATCTGGCTAAGGGAAAGCACGTCAAGAATGTTCAACGTCGCACGAATACCGAGGCCCTCTTGCGACATCTTATCAGATGTACCTCCACCGACAGATCCATCTACACATGATATCGTAGTCATACTACACGGGTGGTTCTATAGAGTCGCTGTCATGGACTCGCCTTCCGTTTCGACAGACGTTGGCCAGTTGGCAAAACATCTAGAAGCCGTTGTTTCGGATGCTGAACAGCGCCTGCTCGATGGCGAAGAACCGATCTCGATCGGAGTCCTGAGTGCAGACGATCGTGATACATGGTCAAATGTGCGTATCCGCCCTTGAAACATGCACCTCGTTTTCTGATAGCCGGCTCTAGAACCTTCAGCATCTTCTTTCTTTGTCCGAATCCAACAAAATGATACATACGACGCTATCTAATTCGCTCATGGTACTGAGCCTTGATGACAAAATTCACAAAGATCCCTCATCACCGACGAAACAATATTCCTTCGACTCCCACCTCCAAACCATTCGTTCGACGACAGGAAATGTCGGTAACAGATGGTTTGATAAAGCTTTCACGCTCATTGTTGATCCCGCGGTGCGTTCTGGCGCGATGGGCGAGCACTCTCCATGCGACGCGCTAGTCCCAAGCATCGTTGCCGAGTATGGGATCATACAAGGTATCGATGAATCTCCTTTCGAGAACGACTCTCCTCTTCCCTCACGAGGCCAGAGTTGGGACCGGCTGGACTGGGTTGTCGATGACTTTATCAAGAAAGAGTGTGTTAAAGCGAAGGAACGTGCCGACAGGATCATCGAGAACTCCGACAACAGCATTTTCCAGTTCTCGGACTACGGGACGGATTGGATCAAGGGAATCGGTAACTTGTTCATCGTTCATCGGACGTTATTCTTTGGTACTCATGAATTGTCAGCGAAACTGTCTCCTGACGCGTTCGTACAAATGGCACTACAGCTCACATGGTACAGAATGCAGGGACAATTCACCGCGACGTATGAGACTACGCTGACGCGGATGTTCAACAAGGGGCGGACAGAAACTATCAGGACGCTGACCCGAGAGAGCCGCGCGTTCTGCCTTGCGATGGTTGATGGTCGAGCAACGGTATGCTGCCGTATATACATGTGTCCAGTGTCACTGAGATTCCTGCAGGCGGAATCCAAACGCGCTGCACTCGAGTCGGCTATCAAAGTACATACTAGATTGACACGCGAAGCTGCGACAGGCAAAGGGATCGATCGTCATCTCATGGGCTTACAGCTTATGCTACGTCCGGAGCTTCGAGAGCATGCACCACTCTTTGATGATCCGTTGTTTGGGAAGAGTTCATGCTGGAAGCTGTGTACGAGTGGGCTCAGTGCTGGTCCTCTCTTCCGGGGTACAGGGTGCGCTGTATTTGATTATCCTGCTTCTCAACCTCTCTGATGCTTGATTAGGTTTGGTGCAATGTATGAGGATGGTTATGGTATAAACTGTGAGTGCTTCCAAGACATCTGCAAAGAGCTAGCTATTCATATCTGGGTGTAGATCTTGCAGGACCTGACATGGTAAAGTTTGGAATTGAATCAAAAATTTCTAGTCCTCTTACATCTACATCTACATTTATATTCACACTTGCTGGTGTTCTTAGAAGCATGCAGAATATCTTTCATTTAGATGTACATTCAGACAATGTCACTAGTCATTTATAGTCATCTCATTTCATGTATAGACCAAGATTCATCAATGAAATCTATAGTTTATCACTGGTATTTCAGAACCCTCATATTCAAGTGAGAATATGAGGGTTCTGAAATACCAGTGATAAACTAGAGACAACATTTTTAAATAAAATTGATTCACACCTCCAGGCTCCTTCCACTAAATTCTGCCTTGGTTGACATCTTCAACAGTCAACCAGGCCTCCTTTCCCACATGCTCAGCTAGCTCTCCTGCCAAAGACTCTCCTCCTGCACCATCCATGAAAGAGCGGCTAGTAAGAATATACATTCCTTTCTTGCATCGGGTGAGCATCACATTGGTACGTCGCAAGCTCTGGAGAAACCCAATTGAACGAGATCGAACAAGAGAGATTACAATATAATCTTCTTCGTTTCCTATAAATTAAATATTAGACAAGCTTGAATGCAAATATAGTATCCTGACCTTGAAAAGAATCAACATTGAAGCATTTATCCTCCCAAATGAGTCCATCTGTGTTCTTCATATCATTTAGGATCTTATTTCTCTGTCCATCATATGGTGTAATGATCTTGTAGTCCATCTCTTTTTCTTGAAGATGATTGGCAAGCTGTACTGCAATAGCTGCTTCAGCATCATTCTGTATGATAGTAGAGTCAGAATTATTCAGTATTCTAGATGAATAAAACTTACTGAAAAAGACTTAGATCCATTTTGTCGCTCTCGACCACTCATTACATCAACAAAGTGACATGCAATAATGTCATCTTTAATTAGATGTAATGGATTTGACTTCAATTTGCCATCATAGACTGCCTGAGATATAAAATCTCCTAACTGTGGAGGCATACGATCTAGAGAAAGAAGTGAAGTACTTATTATAAAAGCTTAAAGCAAACTTACATTGAATATTGAGTAAGAATGCCTTTTCATGTAAATGATCAACCTCAAATATACTTTTGAGATTTTCAACAGTTTCAGCTCCAAAAGGTGGTACTAATAATAACAAGTAAGCTTTCTTAAAGCAGATTAAAATCAGAACTGAAACTTACACTGTTTATCATCTCCAATAAAGCAGATCTTTCGCAAAGCAGAGAATCCTGTAAGTACATTGATATACTCTGCGACCTTGATCTGACTAGCTTCATCAACCACCATGCATCTCAATGGAACAACAAATGTAAACTTGTTTATGGAATTGTTTGAAAGCATACTGAGTGTGCAAAGAAAGACTTTGGTTCCTTGTAGTTTCTGTGGCTTCTGGAATCTAAACTCTGTAGAAGGAATAACATGTGGCTGGATCAGAAGATAGAGATCTTCATGCCTATAGACATTTAATAAGATACAGATAAAATTAGAAAGAAAATTAGATTACCATTCATTACGAAAATCATCAGAGACTAGAAGTTTCCAATCTTTAAAATTGGTCTTTACAAGTTTCTCAGCAATATTCTTTACAGCAACATTTGATTGAGCAATCAACCAGATCCCAGACTTTCCTTCAGCCAAGGCACAATGAACAAATGCAGCTATGACAGAGGTTTTGCCAGTACCAGGTGGACCTTGGATAAGAGTAATGGGATCTGAGGAAAGCATATGGTCAAGAGCTTGCTGCTGAGAATCATTGAGATGGTGGCGGGCAGGGTTGTCTGAGTCAGGTGATGGCATAATGGCAAGCATCTGATTATCTGGTCTAGAAGGAGGAAACCAGCTTTCAGGCCATGCAAGATTGTTGTCTGTGTCATCGTCAGAGGAATTATGGAGTAGGATGTTGCCGATCCATGGGTTGCCTCGGAAGATTGACAAATCCCCCTGCAGGGTGCGCCTGATGACGCCATCACGTTTAGCTTCAGCCAAAGTCGGCCCATCACGCCCTGTACTTATGATAGAGATCACTTTCTTGTTTGTAACGGATGTGTCAAAATTGACTGTAGATGACCTTCCGATAACAATGCCTGTCTGTCCACGGCGCCGAATCTGCTCGCCCGATGGAAGTTCAAATGTGGTGATTACATTCTACGTCAAGAGTTCGTCAGGTAGAATTGGAAGAAAGTGTCTTATCACATACCTGGGACCCACGAAATTTGTCCTTGTACGCCGAAGCCCTAGCGTCGATGGTTTTCCCATCGGGGTCCGATAACGAGCTTTGAGCGTCAGAGAATTGATGATTTGTTGCCACGGGCTTCAGGTAGCCGACACGACGGGAGTCTTCTGAGACGCGAGCCATCGCTTCCAGCGTGTCCAGGAACTACAAAGACGAATGAATGTGTTAGTTCAATCCGGAAGACCTGGTTTGACGCTGCCACTCACTTGTCCATCAAGTCCGCTCGTATCGATGTGCTTCGCGGTGCTGAAAGTGGATATTCCGTTTTCATGAGACGGAAGCAAGCGTGAAATCCAAGCTCTTTCAAGAATGTCGACGCGCATCCGGTTGATTTCATCGCGATTATATGTGAGATCGTTGAAGGCTCGATCGATGTTCTTCTCGTTCAACTTGCAGTTGTCCGAGGCACCGAAACAGGCCTGGATGGCGAACAGAGGCGTGCGTTCCGCTGAGGAGTCGGAATCACTGAAACTAGACTGGATATCAACCGCGCGCGCGACTTTGACACCAAGCTCCGACCAGAGAACCATCGCAATCTGGGCAGCGTCAAAGGCATAAATCTCGCCAATGGAGCGACAGAGTACGTGTTTCTGCAAGAGTTCCATCTTCTCCTGCCTGCTAGATGGCGGAGAACGCGAGTTGAACTCGATGATGCAACATCGCGCTTCATCAGCGATTGCCAATGCGGCGAGCTTTCCCTCCTCGGTGTACCCGACCGATATACCAAGCGGATCTGCTCTTTCTGCTCCAGAATCTCTATTCGTACTGAAGATCTTCAGTATTAGTTCTGTGATATCCGCTTCGTACACAACGAGCTGCCGTATTCTGAGATGGTAGTAGTTGGGATGATGAATGAGGTTTTGTACGATCTCAATCTTGGGCGAAGGTGTAGGCCCCATTGCTATTTGCTGATGAGTGAGCGGAGTCAACGAGAGTGAACGTGCAGAAAGAAGATGCCACTGATAACATTCGCCATGAGGCAAACGATGAAAGTCTCAAAAGGGAAATTCGAACTGAAGTCCGTTCTATTCCTGATGTACCTACAGGTCCAAAGTGTATTTCGTGATGCTGGGTGTATAAGATGAACGTAGGAGTAATCGAAATCAGGACTAACAACTAATATCTCGGGAGACAAGGTGATCTGCTGCACATGGGGATGGTATAAAGATGTAGGTAGGTAAGTGAACGTCATAAGAATCGTAAGTGATGTACAGCGAGAAAGAAAGAAATCAAGGTTTTGGACTGGTCGGACGAGAAGAATTTCGAGGTATTTCAAGAGTCAAAGGAGGATCAACAGTCCTAGCAAGCGGAGATCCGCGACCAACGGGAGAGCTTGCGTTAGAAGCGTATTGTTTTGGTGAACCAGACAGCGCGTTCGGTGGCTGGAGATTTGGGTCTTGAAGACCGTTATTCGGAGCGAATCGCGGATCAAAGTTCGACATGCCTGTCATCTGCATACCCAACGACGGCACCTGTCCCCCCATCATCGGCATACTCATCATCGACATGCGAGGGTCGAACCCACCCGTCATCATGGGATTGAGCGGCTGCTGGGGAACTCCTGCACCACCATCACCCCCAGCTTGCGAACCAGCGACGGAGAACGCCATCATAGCTTGTTGGTACGCTTGAGCGGCCTGTTGTGCAGCAAACATCTGCTGGGGGTTGTAACCAGGCATCATCCCAGGGAAACCGGACATCATCGGATTCATACCCTGACCTGTCATCATGGGGTTCATGCCTTGGCTAGTCATCATCGGATTCATGGCTTGACCGGTCATCATTGGGTTCAGACCCTGCCCAGTCATCATCGGATTCAGACCCGGTCCAGTCATCATCGGGTTCATCCCTTGCCCAGTCATCATCGGATTCATACCCATCATGCCCATCATCATTGGGTTCATCATCGGATTGAACCCATTGAACTGTCCGCCGTACATCGAACCCATTTCGATCTGTTGACGCTGCTGCTCGTCGAACTTGCGCTGCCTCTCCTCCACCATACGTTTTTCCCGCTCGCGTTCTGTCAATGCAGCCCCAACGCCGCCTTCCCGTTTCCGTTCTCGTTCATGAGCAGTGATAGCACCCAGTAGACCGGTCTGTGGCGGAGGAGGCTTGTTGGGAACATTGATGAGCGAGGCACCGTTTTCGCGCGCGAGTTCTTCTTGACGTTTCGCAGAACGATCCTGCTTGTCTTGAAGACCAGCTGATAGCAAACCTTGAGGTGTGAAGGCTTTCGTCATAGTTTGCGAAGGCGACTCCAATTGAACGAATGTATCGCGCTCTTGGGCTAGAACAGCAGGACGTCCGGGATCAAGAACTTGGCTCCACATAGATTGACGAGCAGCACCGAGCTGTGGATAATCGGCTTGAGAGCGAATCTGCGTGCCTTCGTCATACTGAGTACGCCTAGCAGCTTCGGGATGTTGCTGCTCAGGACCATCGCGACGTTGAGGAAACTCTTCAGGTTCGGCAGCTGTAAGGCGATCATTAGTAAGAGTGATAAAGTGAAAGATTGAATAGCATACACTTAGGTCGGCTACCTGGAACTTGAGGCAGCATCCTGGGCGGCCGTAAATGAGAGTACTGAGACTGATCAGGTCCATAGTCAGACTGCGGTTTGGCGGTATGGGTGCTGGTGGAGGCAGGGGCTGAAGGCGGTCTCGTGGCAGGCTCTTCGTCAGAATCGACATCTTCTTCCTCCTCCTCTTCTTCTTCCTCCTCGTCCTCGTCCTCCTCACTGCTCTCGATCCACGCGTCATTACCCTTCGGCTTCTTACGACCATTGGCTCTCCCAGGACGGTGCGCAGCGGCTTGCTGGGCTGCCTGTTGCGCTTGAACCTTTGCCTTCCGCTCTGCTGCCGACTTGGACGGCGCAAAAGAGGATTTATAGGGTGCTCCCGGTTCTGCAGGCACCGGTGGCGGCGGTGGCGGGAGTGGCTGCTCTACATGGCGAGGATGAAGCGGCTCCACGTGTCCCTTCGTCGTGGGAGAAGGCGGCGGTGGTTGATCGTCGTCGAGGTACGACAAGGCTGCCAGCGCATCGAGATTTTCCTCGTCAACGGGTCCAAGGTCTGCTGCTGAAGGATGCCCACGAATGTCTGGCTCCATGCTGTCGTCGCTCTGGGTATCTTCTTCAAGGACGGGCGGTGGTGAAGGTGAAGAGACGCGTTGCGCCTTTTTGGTCTGAGCACGTGCCCCTGATGGCTTACGCCCGAGAGCCTGCCGCGAAATCGGGCTCATCCGATCCCTTGGGGGTGACGCCGGTTGGTCCGCGAAAGCTTTCGGTGTGCCTGTTCGAAGTGGTGACCGCGTGCTTGTAGCAGGACTGGATGTCACAGACACACGACTTGTGGCGCTCGTAGGCTTGAGTTCTGATTCAATTGACGACGAATCTTCATCTTTCTCATTTTCTGCAGGTGGAGATACTAGACGTGGGGACGCAGCTGGAGATGGAGATGGTCCCTTATTGTCATACTGCATGAAGTATAATGCCCCCGCCTCACCGCCAATGCTGTCCTCCGCCGCTCCCGGGGGTGTTCCTTGTGGTATTGGTGGTAGATAGGATGAATGGAGAGGTCGCCTTACAGCTGTTGGTGATGAGGGAGAAGTAGACACCCCTTCCAACGAAAACGGCGATGTTAGAGCGGATGGAGATGCCATAACAGATGCACCTAACGCCGAATGGGTGGCAACAGAGTAAGGTGAAGTCATTACCGATGAAGGAGAATAGGACCGTGTGTTCTCTTGCAATCCAGGCGCTGGAGAAGTTGTCGGAGATGGCACGGGGTGAGTACTTGGGTGCGGTTTCGATGAAACTGGCGACTGAACTCTCGGGGAAGTTGGTGCTCGGGGTAAAGGTGCTTCCAAGGATATCCTTTTGGGTACTTGCTGGATTTCATAGCTTGGGCGGTTTGGTTCTTGATTAGATAGCGCATCATTTGTGGCATCATTCTCCGGTAGGGATACTAGCGGTTTCGCCGGACTCTTTGGTACTGAAGTGGGAGAATGCGGCGTAACTTCGAGAGACTGAAAAGCTGATGCCTGGCCCCCAGATTCCTCGGGCACAGGTGATTGGGGCGCGGTATTCATGTTCGTGGACTGGCGCCGCCCTAAGATGCTCTGCCCGTCAACAGACATCGCTCGCCCATGAGTGTAAATGCTACTTTGCTCAGTAATGGGCGTGAGCAGATGCCGTTCTTGGGGCTGACTTTGTATGTTGTCGAAGCTGAGGGGTGGCAACTGGGGTCCAGATAAGAATGTTCGGGATTGTTGCGGACCTTTTCCAGGACCACCAGAGGGCAAAGACGTTTGTCCATTGATTTGAGGCGCCGGCGGCTCCATGCCGCGCATACGATCGTGGAGGATAGTGAGAAGTCGGGAACGGACGACGGAAGTTCCATCATCTCGAGGGTCCAGCGTCTCGGCCAGTTCCCTGTCAAGGAAGAGAAGCTGTACAGAAGAGTTGGCAGAGAACCTGGAGAGATAACAGATGAACGTACATCTTTCTGCGGCCCAACAGGATAGGCAAACATCAAGGACGTGGGACTCCGAGGATCCCACATCCATGATTGCGGACGTCCGTATAGCGCAAAGGCGTCATGGAAAGCTGTGATATTCGTTGAAACTCTATGAGATACAGAAAGGATAGCAAGCTTACCCTCGACCCATTTCAACATCTCAGTGGCCTGGCTCATTTCAGGTTCCAGCTCTGGCATTACCAAAACCCAGCCCTCACGATTCCGCATTCCAGCGGCAGTATCTTCGATACCAATGTGGCCTTCGATTTTTATCAGAGTACTCCTGCTTATCAGTTCAGGCCTCTCTGGATAAACGGCAAAGGCTTGGGTGATGTCAGTCATAGTAAGAAGAGCCTTCTTTTTGTCCTTGACTTTCTGAGATGCGAACATAGTGAAGCTAGCCTTGGAAGGGCCGGAACGTTGAGGACTAGCTTCACGAGCAAATAAGCTGGACATTCGCTTCTTCCTGGCCGCCACTCCAAGTGTCGGTAGGGAACCTGGACCGTTGCCGTCGTTACTGGTACGCTCGCCTTCGGTCGCTGCGCAGACGACCATCCACACACGTTTCCAGTCTGTCTGGCCAGAAATACGAATGCGTGCCCAGCCTTCCATGCGGCCGCGGTTGAGCATTGACGGCATATCGGGAGCTAAGCGTAACGATAAGTCAATGTCGCGAGGCTGAGACGTAAACGATCACCTTTGAGGAATATTCTGATCAAGTGCGCGGTGTATATTTCTTCGAGACGGGATTTCTCCCAAGCGGAGAGACGAAGGGCGGCGGCCCATGAAATGAGTGATTCCGGGGAGGGACATGAAAATAATAGCAGGTTTGAGCCAGCGGTGTTAAGAGTCAGAACATTTGTGTAGCGTTGTGCTGCTTGAGAAGGAGTGGCAGGAACCGTAATAGAGCCCAAAACGGTGACAAACTGTAAATATGAGCAAGTGGCTATTAAGGAGATTGAGCAAGGACTCACAGCGTCAGTAGTATTTACATAGGCAGGGGGCACCTCTTTGCCCTGCTGGCTGGCCTCTTTGATTTGTTTCATATCCCATACACTGAGAGTCGTGCCGCCCAGCTGAGCCCAGACTTCGACCCATCCTTCATCCTTCGTAGGCCTCTGTCCGTCAGCACCACGCTCAATCTTACGAATGAGGGGACCAGAGAAGTAGATTTTATGTGCATGAGCAATGGTTAAGCCGACAACGGACCGAATTTCGGGATGTTCTGAAAGCCAGTTGGGGTTAGCCTGAGTGGGTGAGCGAGCAATCGCGGGACGCTGCGCGCCTGAAGCTGCGGTATCCGGGTTGTGAGGTGGTGGTGGTGGTCCGATAGGATTGTTAGAATTTGTTCGTGAAAGTAAGGAAGGATTGCGCTGGACCTGTGGGCCGTTCTGCTGGGCGTCAGGATGCTGCTGCTGCTGCTTGCGAAATGAAGCAAAGAACGAAGAAGCGCGACCGTGGGCCAGTGTTTGTGGGCGCTGAGCAGCATCCATCGGCGGGGCGGATAACGGGGAGGTAGGCTGAGAAGGTTGCAGGGACTGTTGCTGGGGCGAAGAAGTGAAGTGGTGGCGTGGGGTATTGGCACGGAGTTCCTGCAGACGGGTAGGAGAAACAAAGCCTGTGTTCCGGCTGTCCCAACGCGGCGTCGTGGTAGTTGAAGTAGAAGGAGCCAACTGCGTCGACATTCAAATATTCAAGCTGGCCCGTGATGGAAGCGAGACGAGAAATATCATTATCGAACCCTGACTCTGCTTCACGTGCAGCACCGCCGTCGTCGTTGCTCCCGGCGGACACCATCGTTCCACACAATTTATTTTATTTCTTCAGTCTCTTCACATCAAAGCACCGCACGGACTCTTTGATAGGTTGCCCAATTAGCGTTACCCACGCTCCACATATACTACATGTATATACTACTGCAAATATTGTTGGCGTTATCAGCCTTGCAAGCATTGCCTTGTACATGAAACAACTCGTTTCACAGCCTCCAGTCTAGACATTTATCACGAGCCACTAGGAAATATGTCGACGGCAAAGCATTGCCGCACGTAAAGCTGGGTCGTTTCATTCCTTCGTAGAATAGTAGTCAGATATACAGAGTTAAATAGAAATCCGATCTGTTCGAAAGTCACAAGTGGCGCTGATCACTTTACTTATTACCACCATGTCCTCGTCCTCCACCGCCTCAGCAGTTGACCCTGAACTCGAGAAATTGCTCTCTCGTGAGGCATCCGAGTTCCAAAGGGAAGTCGAGGTCAACCGTATCCTCAAGGCTCTCAAACTAAAGTGCGTCGTCTGTCCTTTTCCTCAGCCCATCCATGTTCACCTCTTGCAAGTCCATATGATATCCTAGACTTAGACGAATCCGCTACCCAAGAAGACATTAAGAAGAGGTACCGCCAATTATCTCTATGTGCGTCTAGGAGCTGCTTTCCAACTCAACACTGGTGCTGACAACTATCTCAGTTATACACCCCGACAAATGCTCTCACCAACGCGCCCCAGAGGCCTTCGACATCCTCAAAAAGGTCAACTTCTCCCGTCTTCCACCCAAAAAAATACAGCTTATATATGTCCAGGCCGAATCCGAACTCTCCGACAAAGCCCAACGCGAGGAACTGGACGCTATCATCAAACAAGCCCGGATCCTCGTTCTCAAAGCCCTGTCGTTGCCTACATCAACTCCTGACTCTGACCCAAATCTCAAGTCATTAAATCCGTCCTTCAAAGTCCGAATACGAGCCCAATCAAAGGAGCTGCTCATAGATGAAGAGGTGCGGAGACGAAAGTACGCCCCACCCACCCCTATGCTGTACCTTCCACGTCACTGACTCAATGTTGTTAGAGCCATCAAGATGAATCTCGCGAACGAGGGCTTAGAAGCTAGAAAGAAGGACGAAGAAATTGCCGGCAAAAAGCGCAAGGCTGAAGAGGACAAACATTGGGAAGGCATGTTCCTCTCTTTGTCCTATCGGCACCAATGTTCACTTGCATGTTGTAGATAACCGAGACCAGCGAGTCGACAGTTGGAGGAGCTTTTCGAACACGAAGAAGAAGAAGAAAACCAAAGTCAACATTCTCGGCTGATACAATGGATTCTTTTCGTGGCATGTATATTCCTTTTCATCGAAACGTTCAATGTCGAATGCTTCCGCATACTACTATATATCTGAATTGAACGATCTCTAGACCTATCCCTCAGTCCAGCTTCATGATAAAGTGTCAAGTAATTCTAATCTGACAGTTCGATTACGTCCTGTGCATTAGAGGTATGCTTCGCATTCCGACGTCTTTTGGGTGCAGGAAGGTTCTCCTTATCATCATCTTCGTCATCAGAGATCGTGATAATATCTGTAAAATCGTTCGTTGAAGCGCTTTGTCCCCTTGATGAAGATGCGTTCTGGGTGGACTGTGTTTTCGATCCATGCTCTGCTTCGACGGCATCCAATGCAGCCCATATCTCATCGTCGTCCATAGGAAAGTCCTCGCCACCAAACTCGGAGCTGGCATCGTCATTGACACCTCGAGAAGGCTTAGCAGTTTCTTCTTCATCGCTGTCGATGACGATCGTTCGAGATGTTCCCACAGGAGAGAGATGTAGACTGCTGTGAAGCTCCCTATTCTCTGGTATGTTGGAGGAAGCGGAGAAAAACGATGAGTTGACTGCGGTTGTCGAAGATGAAGGGAATGAGTCTAAAGGGTTATTTGGATTCTGGCTCGTTCCACGTCTTCTGGAATGCTCCTCTTGGTCCGTGCTATTGCGCTCCACTAAGGTGGGAGAAGGGGGATCGTTAACCTCACGTATGGGTGAACGGAGCGGAATAGGTGCCTCTTGCATTTCTACCTCCGCTTCTGGTTCCGGTTCTGGATGTCTGTAGATATGCCATCGAAAATTATGTGCAAATCATGCAACTTGACAACGATACGTACCCCAATCTGAGCATGAGTCCTCTCCTGAAATATGCGTCTTGGAGAGCATTGCGTTCTTCATTCATATGGCCTTTCACAGTAACGCATTCGGGTTCTAAAAAGGCGAGGCCCCGACGCACATGAAAATTTGTCAATAGTAGCTTATATCGCAATGTCAGCTAATTAATGAGCCGAGATTATCAAGAACTAACTTTGCATCCGAGAGGCGTCTCACCAAGCCTGAGGTCTTTGAGAGGTCTGTACTCCATTGATTTTAGAATTATCGTTCCATCGCTGAGGTCCATTCGGAGCATGGACCGCGTATAAGCGGGTATGGGACCTTCTCCTTCTACTTCCACGTCGCCCTCGCCAACTTCTTGTTCTCCCGCAGCTATTCGCTCGTCTCGCGTGATTCTGATTTTATTCAAGTTGTACGCGCTGACCCCGATGTCGGTGATTGACACAATCTCCACCAGTACAGGTCCAGCAACGACAGTGTGTTGGGTCTCGGGATTCGTGATGTCGGCGGGTAATCCAGTTGATTGGAGCATGGAATCCTGCAGATTCGAACATAGAAGTTGCTCCTCGATGTGTTTCAGTATCTGCTGTATATCCGTCGTGGAGTTGAGTTGTTTGTCTTCGAGGACCCAGTCGTAGCATGCCTGAAGCCATTCCTTTGTTTCCAGTGTTAGAGTAGGACGCCTAAAGACGTGTTATGCTAGTTACCGGATCGACGCGAGGTCTGGGATATGTTCTCTCGATATATTGAGTGACTTGACGAGGGACAGCCATCCTAGCAGCACAAAGCAAATGACAACACGGGAACCCAAGTCCAAACCTGTCGGGTCGCGTCTTAATGTGTCACAACACGTGCTGTGTGACGTAGCACAGAAAAAGAAGGCGGCCCGAGAATACCGTTTTGGCTTCCAAAATGTCTTCAAGGACCAAAAACACGACACGGCTACCAGCCAGCATCCTGGAACAGATAAATGGCACAGCTGGTACGTCAAATTTATGCGTATAATTCTCAATGACTAAACACAGCCCCAGAAAATGACGAGCCGCGCCGAAGGAAACATTCCAAGCCTACCCTCTCCAGGAAGGAATCCAGGAAACAAGAACGCTATACAAAAAAGCACAACAAGGCTGTTCACTTCTCCGGAGGCCCTCGCGCTCCCAAACGACCTGCAGAGGAACCACTTCACGACTCTTCCAAGCACAAGAAACCCAGACTCGAACCAATCCCTAATCCTGCAAAAACTGCTGTGACCAAGGCTCCCATTTCTACAGAAAAGGTCTCTAAACCATTGAAGATGCCTAGAACACCGTTGGAGAAGCTCGTCAACGCCAAATTCCCACCGCGCACTTCCAAAGAGACGGAGGAGGACCGGTACATTGCATACTTGGAGTGCAAACTAGGGTCCAAAGATAAAAGGAAATCTGGTGAAGACGACGGTCTTGATGGTGCGCTCCCTCTTCATTTTATGTTTCCAGAGCTGTAGACAATATGTCTTTAGATCTCCTGGACTTCACCTCATCAATAGGATTGAACGTCCGTGATGTATGGTCACTTCCTCGCGTTTGCCACGGCTATTGGAAGCTTACTATCTCCTCTAGGGTGAACTTGACGACGAATCAGATGTCGGCTCGGAAAACGACGATAGCGAGGATGATGCACAAGAGGCCTTAGACGAAGACTCGGAACTGGAATCGTCGGATGAATCTGAAGTCGCAGGAGAGGATGCCGAATATGAAGAATGGCATGGGATAAATAGCTCTCCACCTGATTCAAGAGAGGATGATGGACAGACTACCGAGGTTCCCACTGGTAAGTCTATTCAACTTCTAGAAGACACTAAGTTTAATTCCTGTTCAAGTCTCACGTTACGTTCCACCACATTTACGACATGATCAAACCTCCGAGAAGGACTCCGAGGAAGTCATCAAATTGAAGAGAAGCCTCAAAGGTCTGCTTAACCGGTACGCAGCGAAGGGTAATACATGCGCCAGACTTGCTTAATCTTTTCCTAGCATGAGCGAGCAGAACCTATCAAGTATTCTGGACGGCGTAGAAGAACAATACCGAAAACACCGGCGTCATGGTAGGTCACATATAGCGCCCGCTGCCAATCTCGCTCATTTTCTGCAGATGTCACTTCCACAATAACGACCCTTATAATTGACGGGATCTCATCTCACTCCTCGCTACTCGATTCTTATGTCGTATTACATGCTGCATTCGTGTCAAGCCTCCATAAGATTGTCGGAATCGAATTCGGTATTTTCTTTGTCTGCTTCATGCGCCAAATGTTTCTGAATATCCGTAATTAGCGGCCTATTTCATTCAGACTCTTGTGTCTTCGTACGAAAAGCACCACCAGACTATCGGCAGTGATTCTTCAACGGAAGTTGAAGAGGAGACGAAGGGCAAAGAGTGCTCGAACTTGATAGTTCTCCTCTCAGAACTGTATAACTTCCAGGTTATTTCTTGCGTTCTTATCTTTGATATCATCCGTGGGATATTGGAAAGCAAATTCTCAGAGTTCAACGTCGAACTGCTACTGAAGATGTTGCGAAGTATGTAAACTTGATCAACGTCATATCTTTCTTACATCAATACTGCATACAGGCTCTGGACAGCAGCTGCGTCAAGATGATCCTTCCGCCCTCAAAGGAATCACGGAATTAGTTCAGAAACAGCTTTCTGAGATCGGCGAAAAACCCAGGTACTTAACTTGTATCAACTTTAGATATCGTTACTAAATATGTTTCGTAGCTCCCGGATCCTTTTCATGGTTGAAACTCTTACCAATCTCAAGAATAACAAAGTTAAGAAGTTGGCGACCCAAAACCAGGGAGGCGAAGCTGTTGAACGGATGAAGAAGTTCCTTTCAGCGCTGAGCAAGAAACGACATGGTTAGTATTTTTCTTATTTTCAATCATTCTACGATCCTCAAAGTGATGCAGTTGCTGCGAATGAGCCTCTCAGAATCTCATTGACTGATCTTCACTCTGCTGAAAGCAAAGGGAAATGGTGGCTTGTCGGTGCTGCGTGGGGTGGTGATCCTCTAGTTGATCGGCAAGAGACGCAGAAGGAAACAGCCTCCGGTTCATCTTCGGTGACATCGTCAAACGCCCTTCTAAAACTAGCACGTAAACAAGGAATGAACACCGACATACGACGGAGTATATTTGTTGTTCTTATGAGCAGTGAAGTGAGTTCCCTTCCTTGGTACTCAAGTCAGCGCTTCATTGTAGATTAGGATTATGTCGACGCTTGTGATAGGCTGTCGCAGCTTAAACTTTCTGAGGTGCAGCAGCGGGAAATAATACGGGTTCTGCTCCATTGTTGTGGTAATGTTGGTACCTCCCCGAAATCGCACGAGCAGAGCACTGATTAGGGCGTAATTCTGCAGGAGAAAACATATAACCCATACTACACGTTAGTTTGTCAGCACCTGTGTCGTTCGTCTCATTCCTACAAGGTGACGCTGCAATTCTGCCTTTGGGACTTTTTGCGGGACTTGGGTGAAGAGGAGGTTGGCGGTGCAGAGGTTATAAAGAACATCAAGGAGAGTGGTGGTTCCAAGAGTTTTGACCTCAAATCTATTTCATCAACCCGGCTTCGGAACGTTGCTAGAGCATATGCATGGTGGATATCTAAAGATTGTGTTACGCTCGCTATTCTGAAGGTGAGAATTCTTATTCAATGTGAGCAGCGTTAGCTGAAAGTCATTCTCCAGCCTGTCGACTTTACACTTCTGAAACCCCAGACAAAACGGTTTATCGGAGAGATGCTTTCTCAGCTCTTCATAAGCACCCAAACGTCGACCCCCCTGATTGGATCTAATGCCAAGACCCTTTCGACGACGCGGGATCGAGCCGCAATTGAGGAGGTCTTCATTAAAGCGACAAGAGTACAGAACCTAGCGATGGGTTTGGTTTATTTTCTGTCAAATAACACACAGGACGATGAAATCATCGATGAGATGGTGACAAAATTCATTAGGTGGGCGACCGAGGTCGCTAAGGACACCTTGCGCACTGGTGTCGATGTTGTCCCTAATCTATCGTAGCTACATCTTTTTGAATGCAACACCAGAACAGATACTGCCACTTTTACCACCAAAAGTGAATGTGGGATACTGTATTCGCGAACTGTCGAGCAGATTTTAAGTTCCAATTATTTTTATGAGATGTGAGGTAATGCTCACTGGTATATAAACCCGGTCTCCGGTGTTGCAAAATTTGCTTTGAGCTCGTCTTCGGTAAAATTACACGCTTTGAATAAACTAAGAACGCTGGCTGAACTGCAGCAGATATACACTTACACGTTATCAGAAAGAATCCGCCTGCTTTCAGTTGCCTAGCGGCACGTTGGGGGTACTGGTATGCAGGTGAACGGCCTAGATCATCCCGTTGTCCAAGAGCGATAGCATCGTAAGTCCCCTTGTCGAGAAGAACATCCCATTGACCCGAGGGTTTCTCGTGATTCATGTGTGGCAGCACTGGCGGATCTTCAGAGAGAAAGTCGCGCTGGCCAAAGGTTATACGTTCGCCACCCCGTGTCAATGAGATTTTCTGTGCAAGCTGGACAGCATCCATACTATAATCGATACCGCAGAGAGATGTCGCGCTGTATCCAGCTTCTAGTAAAGCAAAAAGAAGTGTACCGTTGCCGCTGCCGATCTCCAGAATTGACGGGCCCAGCGAGGATGGCGCATTTTCCACCGTCCAATCCACCATCTTTTCTACGCTCTCTTCTCCAAACCTGTCGCAAATCGGAGAACAAGAATGGTCAGTTAAAGAAAAGACATACCAAATTTCACCTTCATCGCCTGTTTCGTCGAAATTTTCTAGTTCGGTCTTGTAGACATCATCCCAACTGCATGGATCTATCAATATTAGGGTAGAAGATCAGACGCAAAGGACTTACTGTTCTTTGTTGCCAAGCTTCGACGGCTGTAGATCTGCACTCATGCTGGTTCAGTAGAGGACGCCAAGCGCTTAGTCAGCAACGTAAAAATTGAATGGAATGATGTGCAATAATGTATCTGAATATGAATGGGAATGTTGATTGGCCTTTTATGAAGACGATGTATGGTGTACTCCAATCACGCTTGACTCCCCGGGATGGGACTGAAATGAAACCGCATGTTGAGCGAACACGATTCCAGTTGAATGAGATGAGGCAATATTGTCATATTAGCTGGATGATGAGAACGTATTGATACATGTCCTTTATACAGTTATAAGTAAGTGAAGCCTGTAAGGTAATCAGCCTTGGAATTGTATGAGTGAACCGGAGAACCTACTTGCTAAATCGCAACTTTCTGTCATCGTTTGCCTTCCGTCTTGTCGAGTAAATCCTTTGCCTCGTTAATTTTACTGGCAAGATAAGGAGAGCCACCTCTGTCAGGATGGTTGGCGAGCATTATATGACGGTGAGCGTCTTTTACTCTATTGCGTAGCAACGGTCCATCCCTAGAGCAACAATTGTGAGTCCAAGGGGATGAAACAGAGTATTACTGCAACGCACTTTAGTCCAAGGATAGCGATGGCCTCTTTTCTATCCATCTTGGCTTTGAACCCTCCTTTGACCCATTGTTCTGCTGCTCCTTGTCCAGCCCTCCGCAGTAGCTGGCGACCAACGAGAGCGGCGGTGATAGCACCGACACCAAACGCGAGAGGAGTGGCCATTGTGAATGGTCGTTGATGGTCAAGGCCGTAAAATGGAAATCCGGGCAAAAAATAGGCAAAAAACGGTAAAGGGCGATCACGTGCACCCACGATCTGCCCCACACCACGATGTAACTTCAAAAGTACAAAGGCGGCGTTTCGAATCCATGCAAGACTCCGTTATAAGAAAGGATGCAAGCCAAATACGGCGATATGCTTTGTATCCTGGAATGGACCAAGCAGGACAAGCCCGGTCGACGAGTCACAAAGAAGGCCCCCCGAAAACCTCACAGCATGTATAAATGGGCGCCTATTACTTGATGCCCCTCTTGGATTAATCAACAGCATTGCTGCCTGCCCCCCTCCACTTCTTTCTCCTCGTCTACAACATGGATACCCAAAACACCGATTTCACCCTCCGACAGGACATCTATACTGCTTCCCATCCTCCAATCATTGTCTCTCGACACAGTGCGAATGCCTTGAAAGCGGCAGAACTACACAATTTCATGTCTTCAGTGGCCACCACCGGCCATCTGGGGATAGCACCTGTTTATGGCTCCAAATGCGCGCTTTCCGTCGTCGCGTTTGCTTCTTCGACGCACGTCATAATCATTCACTTTCCAGGACAGAGGAAGGAAGGGAGGCGTCGAGGTGCTTCGGCAAAGCGTCCCGCCCTAGACTTGCTGGAACGTATTGTTCTACGCAGCCCTTATCCGAAATACGCCTTCCGCATGGACAACGTCGCTCTATCACTCATGTTTGACCTTAATTTGCCTATCGTCCATGCTGTGGACCTATTGGACCTTCAGCAGCCTGACCGACATTCCTTTGATGCCATCCTCTTCGCCTTGGGCGGTGAGAACTACCACAACCAGCTCCGTCGTGACAATGTAATGGCTCTATTTCGAGAAGAGGAGGGCAGTCAGACGCTTGAAAAGCATACTGCTTTGCAAGCATGGTCGGCATGCTGCGCTGTGATGCTTGACCACATGGCGTCCGAAAGCGACCCTCCCAAGATCTCTACGTTGAACTTTGATAAGACAGTAAGGGCTTCGTTTTTAATTGTGATGAACCATGCTGAAATATATCGTCATAGCGATTAACTATTCTGGCGAAGATCAATCGACACGCACACCGTCTAACGTCTCTGAAGCCTCTTATAACGCACAACGATGTCAAAGCAGAGTTTAGCTACAAGAAAGGCAAGGTGCGGGTATCTTCTGCTAGATTCAAGACTCGGATCAGATTGTCGAGCACACAGGTGTGCATGTCTTTAGTCTACACGCACCTCCCACTGATCTCAGATGTGAAGACCATGGAGATCTTGGCTCCTGATCGGAGGGGTCTACCCAAGACCACTCGCGGTCGTGTTACCAAGGTTAATGGACGTGCTGCAACAATCGCAATTCAGGGCCACTTGTCCGCCCAAGCTCCTCTCAAGGTTACAACCATAGGCAGAGATGAACCGACTCAAGCCGAGGGGGCCAAAGTTATGATCGTTCTCGCAGCTTTACAACGGTCATCTGCCATCCTTAACCACCCATTCACTCAAGCTCTCTGGTTCCCACGTCCAGAAACGTCCTGGACTACTTGCCCATCGTTTTCCCACAAAGCTACCATCAACTTCCCAAGCCCACGGCAATTGAACAACTCTCAGCTTCGTGCAGTCGATCTCATTCTTTCAAACCGTAATGTAGACAGGGTTACCGTGATTCAAGGACCTCCAGGCACGGGGAAGACGACTGTTATAGCCGCCACAGTCACGAGCATAACGGCGTCCACTGACCGGAAACGAACATTGTGGCTTGTAGCTCAATCCAACGTTGCTGTCAAGAACATTGCAGAAAAGCTAGCATCGATCAAATTCTTGGAGTTCAAGATTCTTGTCTCGAAAGATTTCCATTACGACTGGTAAGTCATTCTTTTCCTTCACGTTGAATTTCTTTACTTAGTCACTTTCTTATAGGCATGAGCACTTGTATACATTGATAGAGCCCAACCTTATACGCTCAGATGAGTTCCCTGCCGATATAGTAGGCATGAAGAGGCTCCTTTTGGATTCGCGCATCATTTTGTGCACCCTCAGTATGCTGTCCAACGACAGGATATCCACTATCGTGCACATAGTGCCAGTAGAAACAATCATCTTCGATGAAGCAAGCCAGATCGATATCGGTGGCTATTTGCCTGTGATTCACCGATTTGCATCTTCCTTGCGGAAGATGGTCTTCATCGGTGACGACAAACAGTGTACGTTGACCGTCTCTTTTACAAACGCGCTATTAGCTCATGATTTGTAGTGCCGCCCTTTGGTCAGTCTGACATTCCAGATTTGGAGAGTGTCTTCGAAAAGCAGCACCTTCGTCGGAAAATGCACTTTCTTGACACCCAGTGTGAGTGTAATTCCTGGCTCATACATGTTACGACTGTTCACACGGCCACAGATCGCATGCCCACGCCAATCGGAGATTTCATATCCGAACATGTCTACAACAAAAAACTCAAAACTAATCATCAGATATCGTCGAAGACATGCTGCCGTTTTGTCAACGTATCGAGCGGACAGGAAATCCAAAGAAGTAAAAGCTGGGTTGTGAGTGTTTGCGCTAAATGCATCGTTTCGAGTCATTTACGCGTAAGTTCAGAACGAAAAGGAAGTTCAAGCTGTGGTCAAGATTGCGAAGATACTGCAGGGCCGCAAGAAACCGTTCCGGGTGATAACTCCATACGACGCGCAGAGATCTGCCATTGAAGAGGCGTTAAAGGATGATAAGTTGTCTTGGGAGAATAAATGCTTCAATGTCGATTCCTTTCAGGGTACGTTGTGCGCAGTTAATAGCCTCAAACTAAGCTAATGGTAGACACGCAGGAAACGAGGACGAGTATATCATTGTTTCTATCGTACGGTCCAAAAAGCTCGGGTTTCTTATAAATAAACGCCGTGTCAATGTTATGCTGACACGATGCAAGAAGGGGATGATCATATGTTCTAGTCGTGCTTTCTTAGATGGGGTTGCCTCTGAGTCTTTGATCGGGGGGTTAGCAGCGCGAATGGGCAAAGGATCTTGGGTTGAATACGACCAAGTGCTAAACGGTAGATTTCCTTCGATTTAGAGTATTTTAGAGTATATTCGTATTACCCATAATCTTCCTACTATACCTTCTGAAATACTTAACAACCTTCATACTGGAAAGTCCCGAAGGTAGCACATGTAACAGTCATCGCCGCAAATAGACTCTATACAATTTCTATCTTCATGCCAGCCTCCTTCAGGGTGTTTATCCGATACACCATTGTCTGCTCTTCTTCTGCGTCACTAGAACCGTCGGAATTAAATAGGGACTGATTCAGTCTCAAGAAGACTGTATGGAGCCTGACGACACCACTGGGAACCGCGCATCTCGACTCAATCATGTCAAAAAGGCGCTCGGGGCGTGATCGTGTACGTGGTTGTAGATGTGAGAATAGCAATTCGAGATGGAGAATTTCCATCTTTGGAAGAAGTATCGACTGGTTGGAAGAGATAGTCAATGGGGGAAAGAAATCGTCGTTCCAGACTAAATTACGAGGTGTCAGGCTAACGATGTTAGGCAAGACTTGGAACACGGATATAATTTCGGATGCTCGAATGGCTGTGTCTTGCCTGTTCCACTCGCATAGAGTGAAATGGATGAGATTGCTTGAAGACCGGGTTATGAAATCTCCGATGGCCTGGTACATCGGATATATCTCTTGCGACATCCACTTCACCTCCAGCGCTTCTAGCTGTGATGCACGAAGGTGGTTCAACAATCTGTAGTCGCACAGTAAGAGACTGCGAAGGTGCTCGTGTACTACTATGCTAGTTGGTAAAACGGGGGCAAAGCGGGACAGTAGTAATCAGCTTTGAAATTGTATGAGTGATCCGGAGAACGTACGTGCTAAATCGCAACTTTCTGTCATCGTTTGCCTTCCGTCTTGTCGAGTAAATCCTTTGCCTCGTTAATTTTACTGGCAAGATAAGGAGAGCCACCTCTGTCGGGATGGTTGGCGAGCATTATATGACGGTGAGCGTCTTTTACTCTATTACGTAGCAACGGTCGATCCCTAGAGCAACAGTCGTGAATACAAGGAGATGGAACAGAGTATTACTGCGACGCACTTTAGTCCAAGGATGGCGATGGCCTCTTTTCTATCCATCTTGGCTTTAAACCCTCCTTTGACCCATTGTTCTGCTGCTCCTTGTCCGGCCCTTCGCAGTAGCTGGCGACCAACGAGAGCGGCGGTGATAGCACCGACACCAAACGCGAGAGGAGTAGCCATTGTGAATGGTCGTTGATGGTCAAGGTCGTGAAATGGAAATCCTGGCAAGAAAGAGCGTAAAGGGCGATCACGTGCACCGACGATCTGCCCCGATGTAAGTTTAAGGACAAAGGCGATCCATGCAAGACTCCGTTATAACAAAGGATGCAAGCTAATTACGGCGATATTCTTTGTATTCTGGAATGGATCAAGCAGGACAAGCGCAGGTCGACGAGTCACAAAGAAGGCCGAAAACCTCACAGCATGTATAAATGGGCGCCTATTACCTGATGCCCCTCTTGGTTCAATCAACAGCATTGCTGCCTGCCCCCCCTCCACTTCTTTCTCCTCGTCTACAACATGGATACCCAAAACACCGATTTCTCCCTCCGACAGAACATCTATACTGCTTCCCATTCTCCAATCATTGTCTCTCGACACAACGCAAATGCCTTGAAAGCGGCAGAACTACACAGTTTCATGTCTTCAGTGGCCGCCACCGGCCACCTGGGGATAGCACCTGTTTACGGCTCCAAATGCGCACTTTCCGTCGTCGCGTTTGCTTCTTCGACGCACGTCATAATCATTCGCTTTCCAGGACAGAGGAAGGAAGGGAAGCATCGAGGTGCTTCGGCAAAGCGTCCCGCCCTAGACTTGCTGGAACATGTTGTTCTACGCAGCCCTTATCCGAAATACGCCTTTCACATGGACAACGTCGCTCTATCACTCATGTTTGACCTTAATTTGCCTATCGTTCATGCCGTGGACCTATTGGACCTTCAAAAACCTGATCGACAATCCTTTGACGCAATTCTCTTCGCCTTGGGCGGCAAGAACTACCACGGCCGGCTCCATCGTGACAACGTAATGGCTCTATTCGGGGAGGAGGAGGGCAGTCAGACGCTTGAAAAGCATACTGCTTTGCAAGCATGGTCCGCATGCCGCGCTGCGATGCTTGACCACATGGCATCCGAAAGCGACACTCCCAAGATCTCTACGTTGAACTTTGATAAGACAGTAGGGGCTTCGTTTTTAATTGTGATGAACCATACTGAAATATATCGTCATAGCGATTAACTGTTCTGGCGAAGATCAATCGACACGCGCACCGTCTAACGTCTCTGAAGCCTCTTAGAACGCACAACGATGTCGAAGCAACGTTTAGCCAGAAGAACGGCAAGGTGCGAGTATCTTCTGCTAGATTCAAGACTCGGATCAGATTGTCAAGCACACAGGTGTGTATTTCTTTAGTCTGCACGCACCTCCCACTGATCTCAGGTGTGAAGACGATGGAAATCTTGGCTCCTGATCGGACGGGTCTACCCAAGACCACTCGCGGTCGTGTTACCAAGGTTAATGGACGCGCTGCCACAATCGCAATTCAGGGCCACTTGTCAGCCAAAGCTCTTCTCAAGGTTACAACCATAGGCAGAGATGAACCGACTCAAGCCGAGGGGGCCAAAGTTATGATCGTTCTCGCAGCTCTACAACAGTCATCTGCCATCCTTAACCACCCGTTCACCCGAGCCCTCTGGTTCCCACGTGCAGAAGCGTCCTGGACTACTTGCCCATCGTTTTCCCACAAAGTTACCGTCAGCTTCCCAAGCCCACGCCAATTGAACGACTCTCAGCTTCGTGCAGTCGATCTCATTCTTTCAAACCGTAATGCAGACAGGGTGACCGTGATTCAAGGACCTCCAGGCACGGGGAAGACAACTGTTATAGCCGCCACAGTCACGAGCATAATGGCGTCCACTGACCGGAATCGAACACTATGGCTTGTAGCTCAATCCAACGTTGCTGTCAAGAACATCGCAGAAAAGCTAGCATCGATCGAATTCTTAGGGTTCAAGATTCTCGTCTCGAAAGATTTCCATTACGATTGGTAAGAGACTTTTCTCTTTCACGTTGATGCTCTTCACTTAATCACTTTCGCATAGGCATGAGCACCTGTATGAATCAATCAATCGCAATCTTATCCGCTCAGACGATTTCGTCGACGACAGAGTAGCTATGGAAAGGCTGCTTCTAGATTCGCGGGTCATACTGTGCACCCTCAGTATGCTTTCCGACAGCAGGATATCCACTATCACGCGAATAGTGCCAGTAGAGACAATTATCTTCGATGAAGCAAGCCAGATCGAACTCGGTGGCTATTTGCCTGTGATACACCGATTTGCATCTTCCTTGCAGAAGATGGTCTTCATCGGAGACGACAAACAGTGTACGTTTACGGTCTCTTTTCTAAACGCGCTATTCTCTCATGATTTATAGTGCCGCCCTATGGTCACTCTGACATTCCAGATTTAGAAAGTGTCTTCGAAAAGCAGCATCTTCGTCGGAAAATACACTTTCTTGACACCCAGTGTAAGTGTAATTCCTAGCTTATACATGCTACGACTGCTCACACGGTCACAGATCGCATGCCCACGCCAATCGGAGATTTCATATCCGAACATGTCTACGACGGAAAACTCAATACTGATCATCAGATATCGTCGAAGACATGCTGTCGTTTTGTCAACGTATCGAGCGGACAGGAAAAGCAAAGAAGTAAAAGCTGGGTTGTGAGTATTTTCGCCAACGATGCATCGTTTCGACTCATTTACGCGTAAGTTCAGAACGAAAAGGAAATTCAAGCTGTGGTCAAGATTGCGAGGATACTGCAGGGCCGCAACAAATCGTTCCGGGTGATAACCCCATACGACGCGCAGAGGTCTGCCATTGAAAAGGCGTTAAAGGATGCTAAGTTGTCTTGGGAGAATAAATGCTTCAATGTCGATTCCTTTCAGGGTACGTTGTGCACAGTTAATAGCCTCAAATTAAGCTCATAGTAGACACGCAGGAAACGAGGATGAGTATATCATTGTTTCTATCGTACGGTCCAAGAAGCTCGGGTTTCTTATAGATAAACGCCGTGTCAATGTTATGCTGACACGATGCAAGAAGGGGATGATCATATGCTCTAGTCGTGCTTTCTTAGATGGGGTTGCTTCCGAGTCTTTGATCGGCGGGTTAGCAGCGCGAATGGGCAAAGGATCTTGGGTTGAATACGACCAAGTGCTAAACGGTAGATTTCCTGCGATTTAGAGTATTTAGAGTATATTCACGTTACCCATAATCTTCTTACTATACCTTCTGAAATACTTAACAACCTTCATACTGGAAAGTCCCAAAGGTAGCATATGTAACAGTCATCGTCGCAAATAGACTCTATAAAATTTCTATCTTCATGCCAACCTCCTTCAGGATGTTTATCCGATACATCATTGTCTGCTCTTCTTCTGTCACTAGAACCGTCGGAATCAAACAGGGACTGATTCAGTCTCAAGAAAACTGCATGGAGCCTGACGACACCACTGGGAACCGTGCATCTCGACTCAATCATGTCGAAAAGGCGCTCGGGGCGTGATCGTGTACGAGGTTGTAGATGTGAGAATAGCAATTCGAGATGGAGAATTTCCATCTTTGGAAGAAGTATCGACTGGTTGGAAGATATGGTCCATGGGGGAAAGAAATCGTCGTTCCAGACTAAATTACGAAGTGTCAGGCTAACGATGTTAGGCAAGACTTGGAACACGGATATAATTTCGGATGCTCGAATGGCTGTGTCTTGCTTGTTCCACTCGCATAGAGTGAAATGGGTGAGATTGCTTGAAGACCGAGCTATGAAATCTCCGATGGCCTGGTACATCGGGTATATCTCTTGCGACATCCACTTCACCTCCAGCACTTCTAGCTGTGATGCATGAAGGCGGTTCAACAATCTGTAATCGCACAGTGAGAGACTGCGAAGGTGCTCGTGTACTACTATGCTAGTTGGTAAAACGGGGGCAAAGCGGGACAGTAGTAATCAGCTTTGAAATTGTATGAGTGATTCGGAGAACGTACGTGCTAAATCGCAACTTTCTGTCATCGTTTGCCTTCCGTCTTGTCGAGCAAATCCTTTGCCTCGTTAATTTTACTGGCAAGATAAGGAGAGCCACCTCTGTCAGGATGGTTGGCGAGCATTATATGACGGTGAGCGTCTTTTACTCTATTACGTAGCAACGGTCCATCCCTAGAGCAACAGTTGTGAGTCCAAGGGGATGAAACAGAGTATTACTGCGACGCACTTTAGTCCAAGGATGGCGATGGCCTCTTTTCTATCCATCTTGGCTTTGAACCCTCCTTTGACCCATTGTTCTGCTGCTCCTTGTCCGGCCCTTCGCAGTAGCTGGCGACCAACGAGAGCGGCGGTGATAGCACCGACACCAAACGCGAGAGGAGTAGCCATTATGAATGGTCGTCAATGGTCAAGGTCGTAAAATGGAAATCCCGGCAAAGAAGAGCGGTAAAGGGCGATCACGTGCACCGACGATCTCCCCCACACCACGATGTAAGTACAAAGGTGGCGTTTCTGTTAGAGTTAAAACAGCTCAGTCAGTCACGTAGTCGTCGTGAACAGCTATATTATACACGCTACCTGTTAGAGTTAAAACAGCTATACAAAGGTAGCGTAAGATATATGTAAACGGTGATAAATATAAACAGTATACGCACCTCAGTCAGTCACGTAGTCGTCGTGAACAGCTGAGGTGCAAAGAAAGGGGAAAACGGTAGATATATCCGACGAAAGAAAGGAGTCGTAATCTAATTATGGTAAGCATGTTCAATATGTGAAATAACGGACCGTCGAGATAGGCTGAATCCTCAACACTCCCCCTGAAGCCTATGCTCGTATATCTCTATAACCTCGTCATGCCCATCCTCCTCAGTAACTCCGTCGCTCGCGGCTTAGGTACGCTCTTGGTGAATAGATCGGCTAAGTTATCCTCAGATGCGATGTAACGGACATCGAGTTCGCCAAGTTGAACGCTATCACGAATCCAGTGGTAATCCATGGCAAAATGCTTGGATTTGCCGTGTCCTTTGGTGCTCTGGGTGAGGTTAATGGCTGAGTTGTTGTCGCAGTTCAGTGGGTATGGGCGGTCCTTTGATAACTCGATTTCGTCTAAGAAAGAGCCCATCCACAATGACTGTCGTCCTCCATGTACTGTTGCAACGTATTCTGCCTCTGACGTTGAAAGCGCGACTCGTTTTTGCGACCTTGAGCTCCATGCAACTGGCCCACCAGCCATAGTAAATACATAACCCATCGTTGACTTTCCAGAGGTCCTGTCATCGCCGTGGGATGAATCCACATACCCAATGGGAGTAAGTCCATCATCCTCGGTGTTTCCTCGATTATATGTTATCCTGTACTCGATGGTTCCTTTTAGATACGCAAGGACATGCATCGCACGACTCCAGTGTATTGGTCGAGCGTCTGAGGCGTACCGCTGAAGATAGTTGGTAGCAAACGCGATATCAGGCCTAGTTCCGTTGGCAACATGGTTCAACGATCCGAGAACCCCACGATAATCCTTATCCCCCATGAACTCTTTATCCGCATCTGGAATCGGTTGGGGTTGGGTGTCTAGGTTCATCAAACTTCCAACAGGAAGCGGCGTTGCTTTCGGCTTGCAATCAGACATTCCAAAGGTCTCGAGGGTTTTTAGTATCAGGTTCTTTTGATGAAGCGAAATGGCACCAGTTTCTTCGTCAAACTCCACCGTCATTCCAAGGACACTATTGTGCTTTCCTAAGTCCTTGATCTCGTACACGCTCCCGATTTCCTTTCGGACGCGTTCCCCTTCTTTTGTGGATGTAGACGCACCAGAAACATCATCTGTATATGTGCATGTGTACGTCCGCTCGGCTCCATTCTTGAGAAGTCGTACACATGGGTCCGCTCGTGACTGCTTGTGACCTTGCGCTGTGAGAGTATCATTTAGCTCGTGGAACCATGCATTCCCTGCGTCCATCGTTCCATACATCGCCCTCAGCATCTGTAGGACATACTCTCCCTTTGGATAATCCCTCGTAACTATGTCTTCATATCCTTGGGGCAACGAGACGTAATTTTCTCCTTGTGGCTCCGCGTTCAGGTATGCACCAACAAAATCTATGAGCCAGAAGTCCAATCCATGAGCGGCAACAACAGCGAAGAACATGCGCAGAGATTCGTATCGAACTACGGCTGCGAATGAGTCATAGTAATGGAGGCCTTTGATTTGGGTAAATCCCTTAACCACAAGTCTGGCACGTCGTTTGAGGAGTTCTGCTGTATCTCCATCGAGCTTCTTGTCAAACGTCCATCTAGTGTCGATTATTTGCATCCAGGGCTCTCTTGGTACGACTCTCCAGACATCTCTCTCTTCCATACGCCGAATTTCCACATCCATAGCTGGTCTCCATATCTTTGCTTTGGTCATCGCCTGATGATAATCATCTGGTACCCACAAGTCATGCCTATCAACAATATTGCTGATTTCGGAAGCCTTTAGGGCTACGATGTCTTCAATGTCGTCTTCTTCAGCGAGTAGAGGGACAGTATTGTTGTTTGCCCAATCTTTTCCTTGTCGTTTGGCTAAATCCTCACGTTGAGCATATTCTTTTGACTCAGTCAATGCTCTAGTGGGTTTTGGAATGCGGGATGGGCGCTTCGATGGGGGATTTGGAATCGTACATGGTTGGATTGGTTGTGCTTGGGCTGGTGCGGTAGGTATTTGATTTGGTTGATCGCGATCATGGTCTGTAGGATCGATCGGTGGCTGTGGATGATCCTCGATCGTTTCTGTGAGTGGCTCGATGAGTTCCTCATATGCAATCTCCCCCTCATGAAGAGAAACGGTACGTGTAGGACTGAGCTCCTCGAAGATGACGTCACGAGATATAATCACTTTGTTGCCAGGGCCGTCCAGCAAGATTCTATATGATCCATGCCCTGCCAAGCCCACGAAGCGACCCTTCTGTCCTCGTGGAGATAGTTTGCTATGGCCTTTCGCCGCAGGTATTTTCGCATAGCATGTTGATCCCCAAACCCTGAGATGATTGACAGTTTGCCGTTTACCCGACCACTCTTCCTCTGGCACCTTCCCTGGGTGTCGTGACGTTGGTAACAGATTGCCCGCTTTGATTGCGTAGTCGCAAGCCTCGGCCCACCAGCCATCGGACATCCTGGCTTCTAGGAGTAAGATTCTCACTGTCCCAAAGACAATACCGAGTGTTCGTTCAGCCATCCCGTTGGCTGCTGACGAGTAAGGGGCTGTGAATTCAATGATCACACCTTTTGTTATCCCCCATTCCTTCCATAACTCGTTGCGGAACTCGTTATCACATCGGATTTTCTTCAATTTCTTCCCTGTTTGGCGCTCTGCCATCACTGTGAATTGATCTAGTGCCACAATGGTAGTCTCGGCTCTTCGATCCGAGATATAATATGGGGTTCTTCGAGAAGTCGCATCATCAGCAAACACGAGGGCGTATTTCGCTCCCCCAATGGATCGGACTCGGGCTGGGCCCCAAATGTCCACCATTACCCGCGCTAATGGCACTTTCTCTGGTACCACATCAGCGTCGAAAGGTCGTCTCTTTTGATTCCCCAGAATGCACGGCTCACATCTTCCTCCAGCACGTTCGACTTTGGCTATGTTCAACCCATCTACCAGCGCCCGTTTCTGCAGTTCGTTGATACGGTCGACCCCAAGGTGCGCAAACCGCATATGCCACGTCTCAATAGGCACAGCTGCATCCATGGATCTTGCTGCTAGAGCAGTGTATTCCTTGCTGAGTAGTAGCGTCCCATTTATTGCATATAGGTCGTTTACGAGGGTCGCAGTGAACTGTGGAATACCTTTTTGGTCTACAAAGGTCGCTTGACTGCCTCCAAAGGTAACGAACCACCCTTCTTTGTCGAGTCTACTGATTGATATCAGGTTTGCTGAGACGTCTGGACAGTGTAGAGCCTTGCTAAGGGTGAAGACATTCTGGATGCCTGACACGGTTGATTTCAATGCTACAGTGCCGATTCCTTGAATGTTCAATGCAGCGCCAGCTTTCGATGATGTTCCCGTCGTTTCACCTAATGGCATATAATGGAAAAAGCAGTCTTTGTTCTGGATGAAGTGGGTGGACGCTCCAGAGTCCCCGTACAAGAGTGAAGTGTCTACGCGTCCTTCGTTATCATTATTGACCACCATTGCAGACTCCTTGGATCCTAGGGCCCTTTCGATAGACTTCAACATCTCGTCATCGACATGTGCGCTCAGGGCAGTAACGTTCATGTACACGGATCCTGCCTCGGATGATGACGTGTTGGATGTGGCTAGATTTGCGGAACTAGGCACGGGTGCGTCCCGCTTTCCCTTCCACCAGGGGGGATATTGGCCTTGTCTTCCTCCCCCTACTAATTTCCAGCATTCATCGAGGGTATGGCCTATCCCTTTGCAGTTATCATTTGCCGTATGGGATTTGTCTGTTCTAGGTGCCATGTTCCTCTTCGAGGATAGGGATTGGACTTGTAGGGTTAGAGCCTGGATCGACGCTTGGAGTGCCTGTACGGTGGACTCCTGTGTAGATAAGGGATTATTAACGGAGTTCCGTCCGACCACTCGTTCGCCATGGGCAATAAGGCGTGCGATAACGACTGTGAGATTCTTCTCTGCGTAGAGTGTGCTGACAACTGGGTCCACGTCTCAGGGAATGAGTCTAGCAATGTAGTCTTGAAGCTCTTGTCATCAATGCCTGCGCCTGCGTCGTTGGCTTCCTTTCGGAGTTTCCGCATCCTTTCAATGTATCCACCGTTGCCGCTGACCTTTTCTCCTTCTTGGTATTTCACCGCCTTCAAGGTTTTCTCCCTTCGGTTACGGATTAGGTCTGAGTAGGCGCCGTAGTC
This sequence comes from Armillaria altimontana, assembly GCA_022818075.1. Classification (NCBI taxonomy): domain Eukaryota; kingdom Fungi; phylum Basidiomycota; class Agaricomycetes; order Agaricales; family Physalacriaceae; genus Armillaria; species Armillaria altimontana. Next base: position 86,282 of record JAIWYR010000018.1, read on the forward strand.
GGTTTTGAGAATCTGCCAAGCCATGTGGGATGGCTCATGAGGGTTGATTCCGACGCCGAACACGTCCTTGACATTGCGGATGATTGATGCAAGTGCGACGCTCTCGCGTTGGGCATATTCCAGTAGATTCGGGGTAAGACTGTTAATGGGAGTGGATGGTAAGGGTGCCAGGGTTGCACCAGGGATTGTGACTTTGTTTTCCCAGTAGTTTACGAGGCCACGGGTGTTTCCTTCGGTCAACATGACCATTTCGAAGGTTGCCCAGTTCTCGCCATTGAATTTTTCGTCATCATCCAGTTTAATGGGGAGGACTTGGTGAGAGGTCGTCGTCATGATAGGAGTTAAGTGGTTTGCACGTTTGGTGCGGATTATTGAGTTGTTCGGTAGCTACGTGTGTTATCGACTAAGAGGTGGAAGAGCAACGGGAGCCCAGAACCTGTTAGAGTTAAAACAGCTCAGTCAGTCACGTAGTCATCGTGAACAGCTATATTATACACGCTACCTGTTAGAGTTAAAACAGCTATACAAAGGTAGCGTAAGATATATGTAAACGGTGATAAATATAAACAGTATACGCACCTCAGTCAGTCACGTAGTCGTCGTGAACAGCTGAGGTGCAAAGAAAGGGGAAAACGGTAGATATATCCGACGAAAGAAAGGAGTCGTAATCTAATTATGGTAAGCATGTTCAATATGTGAAATAACGGACCGTCGAGATAGGCTGAATCCTCAACAGTTTCGAATCCATGCAAGACTCCGTTATAAGAAAGGATGCAAGCCGAATACGGCGATATGCTTTGTATCCTGGAATGGATCAAGCAGGACAAGCACCGGTCGACGAGTCACAAAGAAGGCGCCCCCCCGAAAACCTCACAGCATGTATAAATGGGCCTATTACTTGATGCCCCTCTTGGATTAATCAACAGCATTGCTGCCTGTCCCCCTCCACTTCTTTCTCCTCGCCTCCAACATGGATACCACCGATTTCACCCTCCAACAGAACATCTATACTGATTCCCATCCTCCAATCATTGTCTCTCGGTACAACGTAAATTCCTTGAAAGCAGCAGAACTACACGATTTCATGTCTTCAGTGGCCACCACCGGCCACCTGGGGATGGCGCCTGTCTATGGCTCCAAATGCGCACTTTCCATCGTCGCGTTTGCTTCTTCGACGCACGTCATAATCATTCACTTTCCAGGACAGAGGAAGGAAGGGAGGCATCGAGGCGCTTCGGCAAAACGTCCTGCCCTAGACTTGCTAGAACGTATTGTTCTACGCAGCCCTTATCCGAAATACGCCTTCCGCATGGACAACGTCGCTCTATCACTCATGTTTGACCTTAATTTGCCTATCGTCCATGCTGTGGACCTATTGGACCTTCAGCAGCCTGACCGACATTCCCTTGATGCCATCCTCTTCGCCTTGGGCAGCAAGAACTACCACAACCAGCTCTACCGCGACAATGTAAAGGCTCTATTTAAGGAGGAGGAGGGCAGTCGGACGACTGAAAAACACACTGCTTTGCAAGCATGGTCGGCATGCCGCGCCGCGATGCTTGACCACATGGCATCCGAAAGCAACACTCCCAAGATCGCTACGTTGAACTTTGATAAGACAGTAAGGGCTTCGTTTTTAATTGTGACGAACCGTGCTGAAATATATCGTCATAGCGGTTAACCGTTCTGGCGAAGATCAATCGACACGCGAACCGTCTAACGTCTTTGCAGCCTCTCAGATCGCACAATGATGTTGAAGCAAAGTTTAGCTCCGGGAATGGCATGGTAAATGTGTCTTCTGCTAGATTCAAAACTCGGGTCAGATTTTCGAAAACACAGGTGTGTAGTTCTTTGGTCTACGCGCACACCCCTGCTGATCTCAGGTGTGTAGACCATGGAGATCTCGGCCACTGATAGGATGGGTCTACCCAAGACCACTCAGGGTCGTGTCCTTGGAGTTGATGGACGTGCTGCAACGATCTCAATTAAGGGCCACTTGCCATCCGAAGCTCCCATCAAGGTTACAACTGTAGGCAGAGATGACCCGACCCAAGCTGAGGTTGTCAAAGTTATGGTCGTTCTCGCAGCTCTGAAAAAGGCATCTACCATCCTTAATCACCCGTTCACCAAAGCGCTCTGGTTCCCACGGTCAGAAATATCCTGGACTACCTGCCCATCTACTTCCCACAAAGTTACCATCAACTTCCCAAGCCCACGCCAATTGAACGCTTCTCAGTGTCGTGCAGTCCATCTTATTCTTTCGAACAGAGACGCAAACAGGGTGACCGTGATTCAAGGACCTCCAGGCACGGGAAAGACCACTGTTATAGCCGCCACAGTCACGAGCGTAATGGCGTCCAATGACCGGACGCGAACACTATGGCTTGTAGCTCAATCCAACGTTGCTGTCAAGAACATCGCAGAAAAGCTAGCAACGATCGGATTCTTAGGGTTCAAGATTCTCGTCTCGAAAGATTTTCATTACGACTGGTAAGTGGCATTTTTCCTTTCACTTTGGAGCTCTTCAGTTAGTCACTTTCGCATAGGCATGAGCACCTGTATGAAGAAATTAATCGCAATCTTATCCGCTCAGACGATTTTGTTGATGACACAGTAGTCATGGAAAGGCGACTGATGGATTCGCGCGTCATACTGTGCACCCTCAGTATGCTTTCCGACAGCAGGATATCCACTATCACGCGAATAGTGCCGGTACAGACAATTATCTTCGATGAAGCAAGCCAGATCGAAATCGGAGGCTATTTGCCTGTGATACACCGATTTGCATCTTCCTTGCGTAAGATGGTCTTCATCGGAGACGACAGACAGTGTACGTTACGGTCTCTTTTCTAACCGCGCTATTATCTCATGATTTGTAGTGCCGCCCTATGGTCACTCTGACATTCCAGATTTAGAGAGTGTCTTCGAAAAGCAGCATCTTCGTCGGAAAATACACTTTCTTGACACCCAGTGTAAGTGTAATTCCTAGCTTATACATGCTGCGACTGCTCACACGGTCACAGATCGCATGCCCACACCAATCGGAGATTTCATATCCGAACATGTCTACGACAAAAAACTCAAAACTATTCATCAAATATCGTCGAAGACATGCTGCCGTTTCGTCAACGTATCGAGCGGAGAGGAAAAGCAAAGAAGTAAAAGCTGGGTTGTGAGTATTTTCTCTAATAATTCATCGTTTCGACTCATTTACGCGTAAGTTCAGAACGAAAGGGAAATTGATGCTGTGGTCAAGATTGCGAGGATACTGCAGGACCGCAACAAAGAGTTCCGAGTGATAACTCCATACGACGCGCAAAGGTCCGCCATTGAAAAGGCATTAAAGGATGATGAGTTGTCTTGGGAGAATAAATGCTTCAATGTCGATTCCTTTCAGGGTACGTTGTGCGCAGTTAATAGCCTCAAATTAAGCTCATAGTAGACACGCAGGAAACGAGGACGAGTATATCATTGTTTCTATCGTACGGTCCAAGAAGCTCGGGTTTCTTATAAATAAACGCCGTGTCAATGTTATGCTGACACGATGCAAGAAGGGGATGATCATATGCTCTAGCCGTGCTTTCTTAGATGGGGTTGCTTCCGAGTCTTTGATCGGCGGGTTAGCAGCGCGAATGGGCAAAGGATCTTGGGTTGAATATAAGCAAGTGCTAAACGGTGAATTTCCTGCGATTTAGAGTATTTAGAGTATATTCACGTTACCCGTAATCTTCCTACTATACCTCTGAAATACTTAACAACCTTCATACTGGAAAGTCCCAAAGGTAGCATATGTAACAGTCATCGCCGCAAATATACTCTATACAATTTCTATCTTCATGCCAGCCTCCTTCAGGATGTTTATCCGATACACCATTGTCTGCTCTTCTTCTGTCACTAGAACCGTCGGAATCAAACAGGGACTAATTCAGTCTCAAGAAGACTGTATGGAGCCTGACGACACCACTGGGAACCGTGCATCTCGACTCAATCATGTCGAAAAGGCGCTCGGGGCGTGATCGTGTACGAGGTTGTAGATGTGAGAATAGCAATTCGAGATGGAGAATTTCCATCTTTGGAAGAAGTATCGACTGGTTGGAAGATATGGTCAATGGGGGAAAGAAATCGTCGTTCCAGACTAAATTGCGAAGTGTCAGGCTAACGATGTTAGGCAAGACTTGGAACACGGATATAATTTCGGATGCTCGAATGGCTGTGTCTTGCTTGTTCCACTCGCATAGAGTGAAATAGGTGAGATTGCTTGAAGACCGAGCTATGAAATCTCCGATGGCCTGGTACATCGGATATATCTCTTGCGACATCCACTTCACCTCCAGCGCTTCTAGCTGTGATGCACGAAGGTGGTTCAACAACCTGTAGTCGCACAGTGAGAGACTGCGAAGGTGCTCGTGCACCGCCATGCTAGTTGGTAAAACGGGGGCAAAGCGGGACAGTAGTAATCAGCTTTGAAATTGTATGAGTGATCCAGAGAACGTACGTGCTAAATCGCAACTTTCTGTCATCGTTTGCCTTCCGTCTTGTCGAGTAAATCCTTTGCCTCGTTAATTTTACTGGCAAGATAAGGAGAGCCACCTCTGTCAGGATGGTTGGCGAGCATTATATGACGGTGAGCGTCTTTTACTCTATTACGTAGCAAAGGTCCATCCCTAGAGCAACAGTTGTGAGTCCAAGGGGATGAAACAGAGTATTACTGCGACGCACTTTAGTCCAAGGATGGCGATGGCCTCTTTTCTATCCATCTTGGCTTTGAACCCTCCTTTGACCCATTGTTCTGCTGCTCCTTGTCCGGCCCTTCGCAGTAGCTGGCGACCAACGAGAGCGGCGGTGATAGCACCAACACCAAACGCGAGAGGAGTTGCCATTGTGAATGGTCGTTGATGGTCAAGGTCGTAAAATGGAAATCCCGGCAAAAAAGTGCGTCGATCACGTGCACCGACGATCTGCCCCGATGTAAGTTTAAGGACAAAGGCGATCCATGCAAGACTCCGTTATAAGAAAGGATGCAAGTTAATTACGGCGATATTGGACTGGGATAAGCGCTGGTCCATGACTCACAAAGGCGCCGCTTGATGGCGTTGCCGGATGGCGCCTAATGTCTGATGATTGGTCAACAGCACGCTGCGCAGTGACGCGGAGGCTGCCTGCCTCCCTTCCCCTCCCTTCCCATACCCTCCAGCATGGATACCCAACACCCTTGTTTTTCTCTAGAACAGAACGTCTATACTGCTTCTCACCCTCCAATTGATGTCTCTCACTGCAATGTAAATGCCTTGAGATCAGCGACACTACGCGAATTCATGACTTCGGTGGCCACCACCGGCCACCTGGGGATGGCTCCTGTCTATGGCCCCAAATGCGCACTTACCACCGTCGCTTTTGCATCTTCGACCCGCGTTATGATCATCGACTTTCCAGGACGGAGGAAGAGTTCAAAGCGCCCCGCCCTAGACTTGCTAGATTATCTTGTTCTTCGCAGCCCTTATCCAAAATACGCATTTCGCATGGACAACGTGGCTCTATCATTCCATTTTGACCTTAATTTGCCTATCGTCAATGGCGTAGACCTATTGGCTCTTCAGTCTAGTAACCGACAATCCTTCCAGTCTATTCTCGTCGCCTTGGGCGGCAGAAACCATCACAAACAGCTCCATCGTGACAATATCAAGGCTCTATTTCACCAGGAAGAAAGCAGTCAGACGCTTAAACAGCACACTGCTATGCAAGCATGGTCGGCATGCCGCGCTGCAATGCTAGAGCACATGGCGAGCGCAAGCGACAGTCCGAAGATCTCTACGTTGAACTCTGATAAAGCAGTAAGGACTTCGTTTTTAATGTGATGAACCATGCTGAAATATATTGACATAGCGCTTAACGGTGCTGGCGAAGATTAATCGACACGCGCACCGTCTAACGTATATGAAGCCTATCAGAATGCACAACGAAGTCGAAGCAGAGTTTAGCCATAAGAACGGCAAGGTGAATGTGTCTTCTGCCAGGTTCAAGAATCGGATTAGAAAGTCGGGCGCACAGGTGGGTAGCGCTTTGGTCTACACACATTCTTCTGTTGATCTCAGGCATGTAGACCATGGAGATCTCGTCCATTGGTGGGGGTCAACCAAAGACTACTCAGGGTCGCGTCATCAGAGTTGAAGGACGTGCTGCGACGATCACAATTCAGGGCCACTTGTCAACCGAAGCCCCCCTCAAAGTTACAACTATAGGTAGAGAAGAGCCGACTCAAGCTGAGCGGGCCAAAGCTATGATCATTCTCGCTGCTCTACAACATACATCTACCATCCTCGACCACCCGTTCATTCAAACGCTCTGGTTCCCACAGTCAGGTGTATCCTGGGCTACCACAGCATCTTTCACTCGCCAAGTTGCCATTAACTTCCCGGGCAAATTGAACGATTCTCAGCGTCGCGCAGTCGATCTCATTCTTTCGAACCGTGATGCCGATAGGGTGACCGTGATTCAAGGACCCCCAGGTACGGGGAAGACGACTGTCATATCAGCCGCAGTCACGAGTATAGTCGCGTCCAGTGACCGGGATCGGACACTATGGCTTGTAGCTCATTCTAACGTTGCCGTCAAGAACATTGCAGAAAAGCTAGCATCGATTGGTTTTTTAGATTTCAAGATTCTGGTCTCGAAAGATTTCCATTACGACTGGTAAGTGACTCTTTTCTTGGATGTTAAAACTCTTCACTCAGTCACGTTCCCGTAGGCACGAGCACTTGTATACTTTGATAGAGCGTCACGGTAACCTTGTCCGTTCGGATGATTTCGTCGACGATAGATTAGCTATGGCAAGGCAGCTCCTGGATTCGCGCATCATATTGTGTACCCTCAGTATGTTGTCCCACGACAGGATGTCCACTATCGCTCGGATAGTGCCGGTCCAAACAATCATCTTCGATGAAGCAAGCCAGATCGAAGTCGGTGACTATTTACCTGTGATACACCGATTTGCATCTTCGTTGCAGAAGATGGTCTTTATTGGAGATGACAAACAACGTGCGTTTATAGTCGCTTTTCTGAACTTGCCGTTATCTCAGAACTTGTAGTGCCGCCCTATGGCCACCCTGACATTCCAGATTTGGAGAGTGTCTTTGAAAAGGAGCACCTTCATCGGAAAATACACGTTCTTGACACCCAGTGTGAGTGAATTCCTTGCTCACGTATGTCACGATTATGCCCACACGGCCCCGGTCACAGACCGCATCCCTAAACCAATCGGGGATTTTATATCCGAACATATCTATAAAAATCGCCTCCAAACGGTTCATGAGATATCATCGAAGACTTGCTGCCGTTTTGTCAACGTATCGGGTGGACGCGAAGAGGAAAAAAGTAAAAGTTGGATTGTGAGTTTTTGCCTTAGCAATCGTTTTGACTCATTCACGTTTGAGTGCAGAACGGAAGGGAAATTCATGCTGTGGTCAAGATCGCGAACATACTAGAGGGCCGCGGAAAATCGTTCAAGGTGATCACGCCATACGACGCGCAGAGGTCTGCCATCGAAAACGCGCTAAAGGACGCTAAGTTGTCTTGGAAGGATAAATGTTACAATGTCGATTCTTTCCAGGGTACGTCGTGCTGCTATTAGTCCCAAACGAAGCTCAGATTTCGCAGGAAACGAGGACGACTATATTATTGTCTCTATCGTACGATCTAAGAAGCTCGGTTTTCTCGCAAATGAACGCCGTGTTAATGTTATGCTGACACGATGCAAGAAGGGAATGATCATATGCTCTAGCCGCGCTTTCTTGGATGGGATTGGCTCCGAGTCTTTGATCGGGGGATTAGCAGCCCGAATGGGCAAGAAATGTTGGGTCGAATACCAGCAAGTGCTGAATGATACATTTCCTGCAATTTAGAGCAATTAGAGTATATTCCCGTTTGAAAATTTTCTGATATTCCTTCACAGCTTTCATACTGAAAAACCCCATATATAGCATATGTAACAGTTACCAACACAGATAGAGTCTATACGATTTCTAGCTTCACGCCAGTCTCCTTCATGATGTTTATGCGATAGATCATTGTCTGCTCTTCTTCTTCTGAGTCTTTAGACCCGTCGGAATTAAACAGGGACTGATTTAGTCTTAAGAAAACTGTATGGAGTCTGACGACACCACTGGGAACCGTGCATCTCGACTCAATCATGTCAAAAAGGCGCTCGGGGCGTGATCGTGTACGAGGTTGTAGATGTGAGAATAGCAATTCGAGATGGAGAATTTCCATCTTTGGAAGAAGTATCGACTGGTTGGAAGATATGGTCAATGGGGGAAAGAAATCGTCGTTCCAGACTAAATTGCGAAGTGTCAGGCTAACGATGTTAGGCAAGACTTGGAACACGGATATAATTTCGGATGCTCGAATGGCTGTGTCTTGCCTGTTCCACTCGCATAGAGTGAAATGGGTGAGATTGCTTGAAGACCGGGATATGAAATCTCCGATGGCCTGGTACATCGGGTATATCTCTTGCGACATCCACTTCACCTCCAGCGCTTCTAGCTGTGATGCATGAAGGTGATTCAACAGTCTGTAATCGCAAAGTGAGAGACTGCGAAGGTGCTTGTGCACCACCATGCTAGTTGGTAAAACGGGGGCAAAGCGGGACAGTAGCCGACATTCAACGAGGTTGGGTGCTTGATTTAGATACTCTATACAATCATAGATCCCCGCATCATCCACGGAGTAGGCATTGAGTTGATTCCAGGGTATTTGGAAGATGGGAACAGTTCTCCAAAACTCCTGACTTGAGATATGGAAGGAACGGAGTAGAGGTGCGTCAAGGAAAATATCCGTCACGTTCCCTGCGATATTCTCGGGACTTGATACGACGAGTTTCACTTCCGTGAGTAGAGGAAGATGACCCCGGATGTCTCGAAAATGGGCCAATGTGCTGCCGCTGGTATATAGATGTATGGTGTGCCACCGGCGAGAATGGGCAATCAACGCTTGGACAAGGTGATGGCGGCCATGAGGAGGCCGGGATGTGAGTTTTACATGAAAATGCAAACCACGCTGCCCGGAACGTTTCAGCCATGTCTGTAGGAGCTCGCTTCCATACTGTTGGTCGGAAGATAGGTACAAACGTGTCCAGAGCGGTTGCAAAAAAAGCGCGGTCTCCCTCCAGCTGCGACATACGTGGCTCAGCCGCAATGGCGCAATATTTGCGGCCGAGGAACAGGACTGGCCATTGGGAGATATAGCGGTAGCTTCAGCGACGGCGAACATGATCTCAGCGATGAGTTCCGCGGGGATTTTCCTAATGGGAGCGAGGGCCATTTTGTGCCTCTTGATACGCGACTTCAAGAGAGTCCTTTGGTCATGAAGAGTATCAAGAACTGCTTGGAGAACCTCTATTTCCCTCTCGACCATGTCCAATTGGCATTGGGTCTCGAGGAGGATGGTTCGTATCTGCTGCTCTTCGTGCATAAAATGACAATCGTTGCTGCGTAGAAGTAATTCTACGACGTTCCCTTGCAGCCTATAAGGGCAATGCTGTTAGAAAAGCAGATAAACAGGAAAAACAAGCTACCTACATGGCGAGAAGGTTCCAAATTCAGGAAAAGGTTTGAAAAGGTTTAGTCGTAGCGGTTGCTGCTTGGTGGCTGTTTGCAAAGAGCGCTTACTCCTTTCGCCGTACTCGGGGATGATACAGGACTGAATTCCATTACGTCTTTTGGAAGAGCAGTGCTCGAGATTGTGATCCTGAAGGGAGAAAGGCGACGATTGCACCGGGCAGATCGGACCGCGTGTATGTCATTTCCCCGAAAAGGACAATTGACTCTTGAATTGACTACCATCTGAGTCTCGCAACGTTTTTTGGTCTGTGCTCTATGCGATCGCTGCGGACAATTATAAGGTACCTTTTACCTCGAAATGGGTGTAAAGTCCCTGTGGAACCTTTTAACGCCTGTTGGACGGCCAATCATGTATGCAGTGTCTAAATTTCAATTCGGCCGTTCTGAATAATATACAGGTTAGAGACAATGGAGGGCAAGACGATGGCCATTGATTCAAGTATATGGATCTACCAGTTCCAGGCCACTATGCGAGCCAAGGACGGACGCGCTTTGACGAACGCCCATGTCCTTGGTTTCCTTCGTCGAATATGCAAGCTTCTCTTCTACGGCATGAAACCCGTTTTCGTATTTGATGGAGGCGCGCCCGCGTTGAAGAAAGAAACTCTCGTGAGCAGAACCAATTGCAAAATTCGGGATGGATGTTACATTGTTTTAGACTGAACGCAGGAAGAAGAAGAGTGGTGCTGCCGCAAGTCACGCCAAATTGGCTGAAAAGATTTTAGCTGCGCAGATGAGAAGAGAAGCTCTCAATCATGTCAAAGGAGCACGGTATGCTGGTACATTTTCTTTCTGTGTTGATTGGACTGACTTGTCAACCAGATCCTCCAAAGGAAAGGCTCCTGAAGGTCCGGTAGTGCTGGATGAGAATACCGTGTATCTCGAAGATATTGATCCGTCTATGCCCAAGTCCTCTCCTAGAAAAGACTCAGCACCTGCTTCTGCTCAAACCTCACCAACGAAGAAGAAGGTCTACGATCATGATCCTTACAAGCTCCCGGAAGTGGACCTGGAAGAACGAGTAACAAAGGCTACGCGTTCGGTGGAACCAGATCCCCGCCTGGCCACTGAAGAAGAGCTGCGCGCCTTCATTGAGGATATGCGGCCCGAAGATTTCGATGTCACTTCCCCCGCCTTTCGTGAGCTTCCTACGGAGGTGCAATACGAGATCGTTGGCGACTTACGGCTCAAGTCTCGACAAACTTCTTATTCACGACTACAGCAAATGTTAAGGAGTGCCTCTACACCTTTGGACTTTTCTAAGCAGCAAATCAAGAATTTGCAGCAAAGGAACACTCTGACTCAGCAACTTCTTACGACGACAGACAGCATAGGAAAGGCCCATATTTCCATACCCGTCCGCATTGCTAGTGAACGAAATAAGGAATACATGCTCATCAAGAATGAAGGGGAAGGACGCGGATGGATCCTTGGCATCCGGGACGATGGAACCAAACAGAAGCCGATCGTTCTTGACCATGCGCATGACCAGGACGAAGATGATGACGAAGACGACATGGAAGAGGTTCCTATGTAAGTCTGCGCTCCTCGAGATAGTCTTCCTTCCTGAGTTTGTAGACCAGGAAATACCCAAGCCGACCCTGATCTGAGAGCGTTCCAGCGGGAAATGGCTTTGAGTGCTATAGCCGGCCGCCACTCTCAGGCATCTTCAGTGAAAAGCAACCCGCCGATAAAGTCCCGCCAGGCCCCTCTATTCCAGCAAGGCGACGATTCTGACATCGATGGCGCTTCAGAAGATGAACAGATGGCATTGGCAATCCAACGGTCCCTTGATGATAGATATTCAGCATCCGGCTCGCCACCTCCTTACTTCTCCGCATCGCAAGATTTGTATGCATTTGAGGACGACATAGATGATAACCGCTTTGCGTCTACATCTAAAGTGGAATATCAACCGCATTCGATATCGGCTGTCACCGCAACTACGGAAAACATTCCGTCGTATTCTACATATCTCAGCCCTACGCCTGTGACCAAAGCAGCGACGCCCACCCCTGGTGTCGAAGAGCCATCAGCCTTTGGGACGCCTGTGCTGCTCGTGTCCGGCGCGCCATCTCTTCAATCTGGACCTCAAATTTCGCTTACAATGACACCGCCCTCAACACATACACCTTTGCCTTCTGCACCCTCAGAAATAAGGGACACGGAGATAGTGGGCGATGCAACAACAAGAGATCGCTTTGGTATCGTGGAGCATGCTGATCCTCCCCTACGTTCACCCTCTCCTTCGCAACTATCAACGGGGATTCCTGTCGTTACCCAGTCGATGAACGAAGATGAATCAGATATGGAAGAGGTTACAACTTTTGAATACCCAACGCAGCCGGACTCGCCTCAATCTCAAATTCAACCGCTTTTTGTTCCTGATACGGCCGAAGATCTTGTTTCTGAAGACAGCGAGGATCATACCGTCAACGAACACTTAGAGTATGTCGATCCAGAACCGGACCCTTCAACCCTCACGTCTCGCAACACTTTCGCTCTGGAGACGTTTGAACCGCTTTCGGACGCGTCTCGTTCATCTTCTCCCGACATATCAAATAAGTCTCGTCCATCTTCGCCCATCGATAACTGGGATGCCGCCCAAGAGATGGACCCTGATGCGGAAGAGGGCGAATTTGCTCGGTTCGTCTCGCAAGTCAAAGGCAGGGACATCAACGATGTCCGCCGTGAAATTGACAACGAAATAAAGGCCTTGGATCAGCAACGCAAAGCCGCCATGCGAGACTCAGAAGACGTGAATCAGCAGATGGTCAACCAAATTATGGTATGTACAGCTTCCGTTACTTTCCAAAAAGAAAGAACAAATGAAAAAAATGAGAGTAGATGATGTTGCGTCTGTTCGGCATTCCATATATTACCGCCCCAATGGAAGCGGAAGCTCAGTGTGCGGAGCTTGTCACGTTGGGGTTGGTAGACGGTATTATTACGGACGACTCGGATGTGTTCTTGTTCGGCGGTCAGCGCGTTTTCAAGAACATGTTCAATCAGTCTAAGACGGTCGAATGTTTTCTAACCAGCGATCTTACCCGAGAGCTTGGTCTCGATCGGAGTACCCTCGTAAGGCTAGCATATCTTTTGGGAAGTGATTATGTGGACGGTCTTCCTGGTGTTGGCCCTGTTGTCGCCATGGAACTCTTGGAAGAATTCCCGGGAGATGGCGGGCTTCATAAATTCAAAGAGTGGTGGCTGAAAGTGCAAACTGGCAAAGATAGGGAGGAAGATAATATATCCACCTTTCGCAAGCGATTCGTAAGCAGATGAGTATCCTCTTATCTTTATTGACTGAACCTCGTTTTTCATAGAAGAAGAAATTCAAGGATCTGTATCTGCCCAGTGAATGGCCCAACCCTGCTGTGGTCAGCCCTTCTCATCATTTTTTGAAACCAATATCTGAGTCTCAATTTTAGAGGGACGCATACTATCACCCTATCGTTGACGAGTCTGATGAGCCATTCAAATGGGGCCTACCGGATCTTGATGCTCTGCGCGGGTAACTTCTTCTTCTCCGGTACAGATGCATCGGAAACGTTTAACGCTCCCATTGATAGATTTCTCCACGAAGAGCTCGGATGGCTACAAAGCAAAGTTGATGACTTGCTGGTTCCTATCATCCAAAAAATGGGAAAGCGTGGTCAGGTACGTTGGCCATTTGGCTAGCAGGATCCATGAGATTTCACATCCACGTTTACAGGCCGCAGCAATGAATAGACAGGGCAACCTGAACGGATTTTTTGATGTTGCTGCGGGAAGCGGAACTTTTGCGCCTAGGCGAAGGCAAGCCTATGCCAGTAAACGTTTACAGCAGGTAGTCTCGGATTTTCGGAAGAAGAGAAAGGCTGGTGTCGGTCCTTCTGGGTCTGTTGATGAAGGATCGGATTCAGGCGTCAGTGAAGAAGATATGCCGGTCAAGAAGAAATCGAAAAGTAGTTCAAAGGGAAAGAAAGGACGTGAATCCGCTTCGCATCGGCGCGGACGAGGCCGAGGCCGTGGTCGACCCAGCAGTACGAGGAAGACAGCGGAGCATTCCTCTAGTGAAGACGACGAATTCCGCGAAGAAGCCGTTATGACAGTTGAAGCACCTCTCTCTGCCCAACTTCGGCCACGCCCTAAGCCAAAGCCTATATACAAGGGTGTACCAGAGTCAACGTAGTTAAAATTAATGATATTAATCTCCAAGCATTCTTGATTCAAATCTCAATCCAAGCAAAATGAAAGTTTTTTGACAAAAACTTTGTCAAGAAAAGAAAGACATTTAAAGATCGTCCAGTAGCAGCAACTTGTTTCGATCAAGTGACCTCGGGGTTATGGGCCCCGCGCGCTACCACTGCGCCATGCTGCTCACACAATATAATTTTCGCACGCTCACTACATTAGCCAGATATGGCATGTTATAACTCACAAGTCTCAAACAGTGATTGATTTCGCAGTGCGGCATTAAACGACAGGAATGTGGCTAGTTGGTGAAAAAGCCCCACCAAGAACGAGGACCGAATAGATACTAAGGCACCCGTGAATGCCAAACGCTGCTCGGGTACTAGATTTATTCGGGCAAGTGGGGGCCAATGTCACCGAATATGAATTTGTGTCGATTCGCATGATCAATTCATCAGCTATCTTTCGTTCGTGGACAAGTACTGTCTCATAGATGTGCCTATCCTAGTCCACATCACTCTCGTCCTCTACCATCGCCTGAGAAAAAGCATTGTGAATAACTGCATGCTATATATTGTTAGATAACGAACCTTGTTTGCATCCAAACCACCGAGTTCAGTCACTAAGCCACCAAACGGATACTCGCGGCGAATGGCGGGCATCTCTGGTGTCAGGGCGTATTTCACAAGGAAGCCGAAAGAGACGAAGGAGATTACTGCGTAGGTGAAGTGGCGCAGGGCGATATGCGGCGCGATGGTGGGAATGTCTGGACCCCACATGGAGTACAGCTCATCTTGTTCATGCACCTACATAGCAAAATGAACACGAGATGGAAAAAAAAGTCGAAGAAAATGAAGACATACGGGGTCACCGAAGTTGCGCCGCGTTAGCGGATCCTGCCAGCCTGTTGCAGGAAGATACTGTCGCGAAACATTGGGAACTTTCGGGTAGTCGTCATCGGTCTCTGGGTCCTTGGCTGCTTCAGTAGCATATGCCCTTGACCTTACAGCAAATGCTGCAGCAGGCCTTGTGACGGAGGCGACGCGGGCGGCGCGCCTGGCAATGAGTGACATGGTTTACGGAAAGAATAGGTGGAACACGGCGCCGTCGGTAGTCGAGGGGAAGGAGCACGTGTTAGATAATTTCCAAAATGAGATGCTCACATCCGGACCGATTTCGGCGGATTTCCAGAATTCAGCGGCCATCATGGGTTGACTGAACCGGACGAACCTGTATTTTCGCGACAAGATTTGGCCAAGATCTTGAGATTTGCCTCGGTTATATACTTCCATTCATTTCAAACGTTCTTTTTCCCTTCCCCCCATGAATTCAAGTGCAGTCTCCCCCGCCGTCAAGGACGTCGAGGCTCTTCTTCTGAAGGAACGTAGCTGCAGGCGCAGACCAGGCGACGTGCCCTACCCTCTCGACTACAATATGGAAATGCTGAACTTGTACGGCGCGTCTGTCTTCTCTCGGAATCTAAATGATACTTGCTTTGCAGCGATATATGGGACCATATGTTTTTCGTCAGTTGCTGCAGAAGAAGCATATCTATGCATCAATTTGACAAACCTCCTGCTCTTGTACTTGACTTGGGGTGTGGGAGCGGTCATTGGGCGATAGAAGCTGCCAAGTACTGGCCCGTGAGTCCGACCCCTCACTTTTGCGCCCGGCGAAGGCTTCATAGTCCTCTTTTCAGTCCAGTACGATCATTGGGTTCGACCTGAAAGAAATACAACCGAGGCTTTACGAGATAGACAGCCACAAAGATTTGGCTCGTCGTGTCAAGTGGCTACATGGCAATCTGTGAGCATTTTTCCGTTGGCGTTAGACCGTTCTGACTTGACGGTAGACTTGACGGGCTACCTTTTCCACCCGACCATTTTGATTTCGTACGAGTGGCGCGCATAGGCCTGGGAGTACCCGAGGACGAGGTACGATCATTTTCACTAAACCCATTATTATACTTAACATTCTTGTTCTAGTGGCAGTATGTCTTGGAGGTATGAATCTGAGGATTGATAATCTTCAATTTTGCCTAATTATACTGACAGGAAGTCTCACGCGTAATGAAGCCCGGCGCTCCGATCGAAGTGTGTAGCCTCGTTATCTTGCGGTTGTTTGCAAAAGGCTGATTTGCCTGGACTTTAGCTATTAGAGGAAGATTTGATTTTTCCTTGCCCCCGACCTGTTCGTCCTCGAACACGGCTCGGCATGTCTATAAACACCAATCTTCCGGACACCTACTCAACTCGTTCCTCGACTACCCTGTCGGCAAGTCCTCGGGATGAAGGTTCCAACTCTAGCCTGAGCTTGAAATCGAAATCAACGCTTGAGACCCTCAGGGAGCATCCAACCTCCGGGTCCCACACACCATATTCTTCACAAACTCCCGACCGTACAAGGCGCATGTCCAACACGTTGTCAACCCTTGTGGATACATCCGAGCCGAGTCCGGACCATTATCATGACCTGGCCGGCCATCCTCAAGATCACTCCAAGCTTAAGGCAGCTTGGGAAGCGATGCTTTCGAGGCGATTTTTAGCACCGCAACTCCTTTCGGTTCTTCCATTTTACCTTTCGTCTTGCTTTACGGACGTTCAAACACATCCGACGCTTTCCATCGACCTCCCTCCCAATTCCCGATCATCCGCACATGGCACAAGCGGACCAAGAAATGGCCACCCCTTGAGTTGGATTGACTTGGATTCCCAGTTCGTCCTGAAGTCTACCAAGAATGCCCGGCGATCCAACGAAACGGATGATATCTCGTTTCGATCAAGTATCGCGTCCCATGATTCGGTACCTTCATGGGCAGTCATGCATCTTGCTAAAACTGTGCAAACTATTATGGCATGCAAGGAGGCCATCTGGGACGAATACAAACATCTGCAGCTTGCTCCCGAACTACCTCCTGTAGTGCGGACTCCGAAAGCTTTCCGTACAACTCAGCAAGCGTCCGTCAGGGAAGATTTTGATAGTGCGTGGGCGAATTGGCAAAAGTGGGTGTTATTTGGGAATTGCTTTTGAAAGATCCCTGACACAATTCTCTTAGCGATATGATGGATCGCATTGGCATGCGGGACTATCTTGCCCTCGAACTATCATGGCTAGAACCTGTCGGAGAACGGCCTGATTGGCGGATCTGGAGAGACAATGTCGACATCAAACCTGCGGAAGGAACTAACTCTTCTAAAGCCTTATCAAGTCCTGACTTGTGCAGGGCATTGAAAGGCTTTGTAGCGTGGAAACCCCGATAAAATCGACATTGGCCTGATACGGCCTCCTTTGACATTTCTCTTTTGCCTCCATTTTCAACATCATCGAGCATTGCTATCTATATTTCATCGGCTATAAAGTATCAATCTGTGGACGGATACATACGGATCCAACTTGTAAGTACATGGAAGTTCTTGTTCACTGTAATACCCCAAGACCAGGCGTCTGCGTCTTGCGTAGACTGTAATACTATCAATACCATTTACTCAGGATTTTTTTTGCATACAAAAGTAGATGTTCAATTATTCAACCCGACACAATTCTTTGTTTTCCTTCCCGACGGTTGTGCATACATCGACTGTCAGTGTGAGAACCTGAGAACGATGACGGCGTCAACATCCTAATACGGTAACCGTTCAAATTCAATTGGTTCCCAGATCTCTCCACGACCTTCATCTTTTTTTCTTCTGAACGAATCCACATAAAATTGCAATGGCCGAAGAAGAGAAACCCGCTGTTGCTGTTGATGCTACCAAGGCTGCTCCCTCAACAGCGGAGGCTGATCTGACCAAATACAAGGTTCGTCATCAGTGTCACTCGTAAAAGTGAAGAAAAACTGAACTGACATGCTTACTCGCTGCAGACGGCAGCGGATATCGTTCACCAAGTCATGAAGAAGCTTGTCGAGCTCTCTGTCGAAGGAGCTAAAATCATTGATCTCTGTATCGAAGGAGACAA
Organism: Armillaria altimontana; assembly: GCA_022818075.1. NCBI lineage: Eukaryota > Fungi > Basidiomycota > Agaricomycetes > Agaricales > Physalacriaceae > Armillaria > Armillaria altimontana. The sequence continues at coordinate 104,029 of JAIWYR010000018.1, forward strand.
GCTGATTGAGCAAGGCACTGGAGCCGTGTACAACAAGGCGGTCAAGGGCGTCAAGGTTCCCAAGGGTATGTCAAGCTCGCGACCGTCTCGTAAATTTTCGCTGACTTATCTTTCCAGGTCTTGCCTTCCCAACCTGCATCTCAGTCAACAATTGTGTTGCTCATTTTTCACCACTGGCGTGAGTTTTTGCTCCCTAGCTTTCCTGCAGATCGCCTTGAGCCTGACGTGTCCTTTGTGGTCCCGCCTTTGTTTTTCAGCTCGGATCCTCAATCTGAACAGGTCCTGGCCAAAGACGACGTGGTGAAGATCCATGTTGGAGCACACATCGATGGTTTCGCATCCATCAGTGCTGAGACAATCGTTGTTGGTGCATCACCCGAAAACCCTGTTACTGGACGCCGGGCGGATGTCATCAAAGCTGCATGGCATGCGGCAGAAATCGCTATGCGGACTGTCAAGGTTGGGAACAAAAACTGGGCAGTTACGGAAGCCGTTGCAAGTGCCGCCTCGACGTGGGACTGCAAGCCTGTTGAAGGTATCTGATGTTCGCTTGATCATACATCGATCCTAATTCCTGATGCCTTATAGGTATGCTGTCCTGTGAACAGAAACAAAATCTCATTGACGGCAAGAAGCGCATCATCCTCAACCCCAGTGAAGCCCAGAAGCGAGACTTTGAGGCCGTCACGTTCGCTGAGGGCGAAGTGTATGGTATTGACATTCTCATATCCTCGGGTGAAGATGGCAAGGTTAGTGGATCTATTTTTCTGTTCACCTACAGTGTCTTTAAGGGCATCGGTGTTACAGGCAAGGATTGAAGAGTCTCGAACGACTCTCTTCCAACGCGATTCTGCGATCACGTATCAACTCAAAATGAAAACGTCTCGTGCCGTCTTCTCAGAGGTACAGAAGAAGGCTGGTGCTTTCCCGTTCAATGTGCGTGTCCTTGAGGACGAGAAACGCGCCCGGATGGGTTTGCAGGAGGCCGTACAACACAGTTTGGTCAAGCCATACGAAGTGATGTAAGTCCTTGCCGAAGTCGCTGGTAGGTAGCTCCCGACCGTTGATTTTTCACCAGCTACACTCCCCCAAATACCTTCGTTGCTGCTTTCCACTTCACGATTGCACTCCTGCCTGCTGGTCCTTCGCTTATCACCCACCCACCCATCTGGTACAAGCCTGAACTCGTTAAAACGGAGAAAGAACTCGAAGATGAGGAGCTAAAAGCCGTTCTCGCGCGGAACTTGCGAGAGAACAAGAAGAACAAGAAGAAAAAGGCGAAGGCTGAAGAAGAGGCCGCATCGAAGGAGGAGTGATTTTGTGCAACCGGATCATTGTCGTAGTATTCTATTGCACCATCATCTTGACAGTTGTAGCACAATGTAGCACATCCGACCGCTTGTCCATTTAACTACCGCATATTCAAGGATATCGGCTTGATTGTACAGGACGTTTTTCTGCGTTTTCCCCAAACTGTTCTAGTGTGCGAACAACAAGATCGACATTTTCCAAGAAGCCATTGACCGTTAAACGAGCCAGTCGGACGGTCAGAGTCTCAAATTTTCTAAGAATCACCGATCAGCGAGATGGTGGTGGGAACGACGGTGACCTACGCAGTCAAAATGTTGCCTTCAACGGACAGTGTACGTTTCACTGCCTGAGGCTGCAGTTCTGGGTCGACCTCGATGGTCTGCTTGGCGATCACAGCGTGTTTGGGCGAGACGAATGGTATCTGCACGGATCTTTGACCACTAAGTCGGTTGAGTACAGAGTGTTAGATAGGACACGCACATTGTATGCCAGTGTTCTGTTGATGAAGTCATGCTGATGGTAGTACAGAACAAAAGGTAGATACCCGATATATTTATTAGCGCGCTGATCTTGTGCGATCACAACGGTAACAAAAGAAAAAATAAAGGCGGACGGACACAGTCCGGTCGTACATATAAAGCATTGAACAATGTACGATTATTACATGAATGAACACAACACCGGCTGTAAGAGTATATAAAGGAGAGGGTGTACCAGGAGATAAACGCGACAGGTGAACCAGTTCGATACCGTCACATCTCGGGATATTTGAGCTCCGGAACCAACATTATACCACACACCCTGCAAAGATACCAGCAAAAATAAAGGGGAGAAAGAGTAGCACTTAGTGTTACTTGAATAAAAATAGTAGGGGTAAAATAGGTGCAAGGAAGCCTTGGGCAACCAGCGGGGTATCATTATAGGGACAGGAGGAGGCCCGTGAACGCGGCTCCAAGGATCATAAGGGGTGCAGCAATTTGGCGACTCGCGCCATTTGAGCCCGGACCACTTCCGACGGCTCCGACGGGTGCGGAGGGACCAGCGGATGTGGCAGACGACGAAGCGGATGTCGACGAGCCCTTGGCATCGGACCCGGGGGTAACGACCAATCTGTTCAACAGTCAGAACAATCGCAACAAGAAAACAAGCGATGGTAACTAACGTAGTGCCGGAAGCCGTCGAGGAGGTGCTGGAGGCGGTTGCGGAGGCACCGGACGAGGATGAAGCACCGAGGCAGCTGGTGTCGTTACTTCCCGTGACAGTGATCTGCAGAATGAAAATTTGAGAAATAGAACGAGGTCGGCAGTGGTAAACTGACCACTCCACTCCAGGCTTCATTGTCATTGCTGTCGACCAAGGACAACTGGATTGAAGTGCCTGCAGGAACAGCCGCAGTAACGTTCAAAGAATTACCCCAGTTATTGGAACCGTAGTCCTGACTAGAATGGCCATTCATAAATTGTTAAGTCATAGGAGATCCAATGCGTACAGGAAGTCGCCGCAAGGATCCTGAGGGTTCACGAGCGCGGCGTCAATGGGGAAAGCGGTGGAGTCCCATGCGAAACTGAATAGTTCACACTGTCATAACACTTAGCTCAAAACGCCTTGCGATTTGAATGCAACAAACCTGAGCAACGGTCGATGGGGCCCAGACAGTGAAATCAGCAAGGACACCGTTGAAGGCGGGGGCAAGAACGAGCGCAAGAGTAAGGAGTGTGGAGAACATCTTCGCAGGATGTAGGGTAGAGTGGCGGTATAAACAGGAACGGGTAGGAGGACGGTAAGAGGATAAAGGGAAAGGGACAAGGAAACCAGCAGGCCAGACGGCAGCCAGCCAAACATGTCCAAATTCTATCACGGCTTTCAACTCCGACGGGCTTGATCACACCAGATCCGTAACGAACCCTTGACATTGTTATAATGAAACACATCGTGAAAGGAGTAGCCCCTGCTCCGGAGCCCAGCTTTGCTCTTACAGCTTCGTTTTCTGACCCTTAAACGAGGCGAGCAAGGTTCTCTTCGAAATCCTGAAAGACTCTTAGCAAAGTCGCCATGGGCACCATCAGATGCCAGCACTTACCCAGAGTGTTCAATGGGGGAAGGCGTTTCCTTCAGCCCTTCCACAGGCACCCGTGCGTCAAGAGGCACAAATGCGCGCTTGGCTGCTCCGACATAGATCTGGGCAACGTCAGCTTCATCGGATGTTACATTCACATGCACGCACTTGTCTAGGTCGCCAAATCTTTACCCCTCCTTCTTGAAGCATCATCTAATAATTGCGGATAAGCCCGGATGATTACGATCAGCGACCTGCCTACCTGTCGCCAATGGGCCAGCCACCCCACTACTCGTGGCACAGCAAACAGCACAGGAAAGAAGTCCAGGGGGAACCCTGTAACGATAATCAATATCTACGATGATCGGGGGGCACCGTGAACATACCCATGGCACGGTAAATCAGCCCACTTCAACGAACATAGTGAGTAGATTTGATTTTCAGATCACGTACATTACGCACCTCCTGCAGACCAACGTTAATTTATGTGATAAAGTAAATCAGACAAACATACCAAAAGTCGACATTCGGGGCTAGCTTTCTTTGAATAAAGTATTCATCTTTCATCGCCGCCTCGTGGAGTGCCATAGCCGTCTCCAGTAGTTCGTCCTTTCCCGTTCTATATGCCGAACAGACAATCAGCAAATAGAGAACCTCCGAATGTCTATGATGACTCACACTTTGAAGACTTCATCGGCCGTTTTGCGCACGATGAAGGAACGTGGATCAGACTGCATGGAGGATTGAACATTCCGTTATATGGATGAGTGGACACGACGCACAGTTTTATAAACCCTAAACAGACATAAATCAAAGCATGGTCGCGGTAGACAATTCTTGACGAACCTGTGTCCAAAACCTGAAAGCACCTTTTCCCGTCTTTTTACTGCCTCCAGGAACGCCGGGACATTGGATGGGCTGAGGGTACATACCGATCAGGATAAAAACGTTGCCAAAGAATATGCTCTACCTTCCAATAGATATAAGCATCCGGATAACAGCCTCATTCGCACCACCTAAATCATGATGAGTTGGGGAAGGACATCATGAACTTGGCGAGGATACCGTGCAGTGGTCCGCTTGATTGAGTGCGTTAATTTCCGTCACTAGATCGAAGAAGGGCAGACAAACTCACTACAAAGATGCGCATCCGGCACTTGAAACATGGTCAAACAAAAAAAGGTGGAGAAAAAGGCCATTAACTCACGCGATGGCAGAGTAGGGATCAACTAATGAGCTACCCGTCTGCAAGACCGTCGTCGCTGACGCGTTTAACTCGTGATCGGCGTGAAGTAAGAACAGAACATCCAAAGCCTTTTCCAGTACGGGGTGCGGAACGTAGTCCTCCTGTCCAAGATGGTCCATTTGATACATAAAACTTGCACAAATCTGCGTAAAATCGCTTGAACGCACAAATTATAGAACTTACGATCCGGTGTAGCTTAGACCAGTAGGTGGCGTCACAAACTCACGACCTTGTCGGACACGATATGCCATGCTAGATGACACATTCATTATCAAAAGAGAGAAAAAGGTTCTGTATACACGTACGCAGCGAGCGTGGTGGCCTTCCCTATCAGCCTGTAGATTTGCTTGTCCATTACAGCCAAAGATTCTTTAGAACCTCTAGTAAACAGATTCTGGCCTAAGACGCCATGTCAATCAACGGAGATATATTCGACAGGTAGAACGTTACCTCGCAATGATGGATTTGCCTCCTTGTAGTAAGAACCCAGATAGGCTAAACCACTCGTCAAAATAGCCATCGGGTGCGCATCATACCTAACCAGCTGTCAGTCGTGATACTGCACGAAGAAGGGAAAGGGAGAAAATGTACCGGAAAGAACGGAAAAACTGTTCGGCGTCAGCGTGGACGACACTGTGGTGCATAACCTCGCTCTCGAAGACATGGAGCTGGGAAGCAGTTGGCAGCGAGCCATAAATCAACAAGTATGCTATAGATGTAGTATGATTAGACACGTCAGCTAAAACAGTACTAGCGAAAGCCTTACCTGTTTCCAGATGAGACGAATGGAGGGCCAATTCCTCAATCGGATATCCTCTAAGCTAGAGTGAGAATTATTAGATGTCAAGTATTCGCACCACAGACCTGTAGCGGAGGACTGAGGAGCTTCAGTTAGCGCAGAAAAGAGAGATGATGGGAGTAGAAGACAAACCGCCAGCGTCTCCATCAATATAGGTAATCTGACTGCGCATAACCGCAGTATTTAAAAATCCCTTGTCAGCCACACGCAATCCTTTCTTGGTTTCATCTTCCTCTCTATCTCCCGCACCTCCGGGAGCAGATATGGCCTTGAAGGCTGTCGCTGGGATGCTGTTGTTGGTGATTCTATGCAGAACGGTGAACCTCGAGTATTGACATCATCGCCGACGTGACATACGGAATTTCATATGTCCTTCCTGTTCGGTTGTCGCGAACACTGAGGCTGGCTGTAGAGCCTGAGAGTGGCTTGCCCATGATGGTGGTGGATTGAAAGAAGAGAACGCGGTCACAGAATGTACTACCGACTTTATATTGAAGACGCGCCGGCTCAGGGTATCACATGTGATTGAGCATTCAAATCACCTTCCCCAATGAAAAGTTTCAATTCAACCGGTCGTTTGTCAGTCTGCTGGCAGCCTCCGATTCGATGTGCCTTCGCATATAGGATGGAGCTTAATAAAGTTACGCGCTTATACATAACCCCGTCAGATGTCGAACCAGAGGAATGGTCGTACATCATTGCAAGTAATGAGAAACCAAAACAAACTACCCGTACACTCAGTAAACATATGGTTTGCAAATGCGGTAGGGGCCCATTTTCTTATACTTTTTCCAGTCTTCTCCGTATCTGAAATCAGATCAGTCTATGTGTTCTCAAAAGTTAACGGATCAGACGGACTTTTTCTTGCAATTCTCATCGTCCCGGAGTTGACGGTGGATCGACAATTGGACCAGAAAATACGAAACATAGAAGTATGTACGTGATAGCCGTATCAAACCCTCAGGTAGACGAGGTTTCTTGGTGTGGGGCATGAGGGCATTGCAGGAAACGAACGGGTGGACTACCTAGCAAACAGAGGAGCAGAAAGGTCAACAGGAGACTCGGGCAGAACGAGACGGCAGAATCAGCTCAGGTTGAGATAATCAACGTTGGTGGTACAAGCGAAAAGACGGCACAATGACGTCAAGTCCCCTGAGCTTAGTCAGCACATTATGACGCCTCCAATATCAGTTCTGAACCTTCTTCTGAGACAGCCATTAGCCTAGCTTTGAGCCTCTTTACTATCCGCAAATTGAAGCTCTACGGCCGTCCCACCTCTTGAGTTCCTTTGTGCTAGCGACGCTTACTTGCCCACCATGACGAGCAATACTCAAAACTCAGCGCCCCATTCAGATGCTTCCAATGCCTCCAGGCGCAGTTTCATTGACTGGACCGTTCGCATTTGTCTCAACGCGTACGAGCTCAGCGGTAGCTACTCCGTGCTCATTTTCCTTGGCGATGTTCCAGATGATCCAGATATCTGGATGTTATCTCCGTCCTACGTAGGCATGCACTCTGCCTATGTCGGTAGCACTGTCGACCAGAAACCCGTCATCACCCAAGGCTTCGTCCTCCTGAACAACTGGATCGCAGAGAAATCGAGATTGGGGTCGTTTGATCCGAGTGTTGTCGAGCCGTACTTGAAAGACAAGTTGTCGTGGCGTGCGCAGATGGTCAGTCCATTATTAAATAATCAAATTCGTCGCAGTTATTCTTAATAAATGCTTCAGGCTGGCGGTGCCCCGGTTAGTTTGTCGAAGGTCCCATCGTTGGAGGTTACTGTATTTGCTACTCCAGTTACACAGGAGCCAGGTGTGGTATTTCCAGTTCTTGGAGAAACGCAGTACTACCACAGCATTACGGCTGGTCGTATCGGTGGCTCTCAATCTGCGCAATCGTCAGAAGAGTAAAGTTCATGGAGAATATGCGAGACCTCCTGTTTTGTACTATGTAGTTTCTATTCCTTTGTTTACACCAGAGTTTCCCCCATCTTTTGCGAGATATCGTCTTTGATTGAACTGTTCCTCGTTCAGTGTGGTTTCAGCCCGGCTTCTCGTACCTTCAAAAAAATCGAAGTTGAAAGTTCGTACAGTTGTGGCGAACACATTAAATAACAAAAACAATATAGGATGACCCTCCCCTCGCTCGGGCTTGCCACATTTCGATGTTGGCCTACTCAGAGAAACTGATTAGTGAATGCACTACAACACTGTGAATGAATAGTTAGGAAATCCTGGAATCCCATAGCAAAGAATGGGGTGCAGAGCACACATCAAGCTCTAGCTTGGTTACGAACGTTGAGGCTGGCTGTAGAGCCTGAGAGTGGCTTGCCCATGATGGTGGCGAATTGAAAGAAGAGAACGCGGCCATAGAATGTACTCCCAACGTTACATTCATGACGCGCCAGCTTAGGATGGAGCTTAAGTTGTGTAATCTGATTTATAACCCCATCAAATGTCGAACAAGAGGGATAGTCGTACATCATTGTAAGTAATGAGAAACCAAAACAAGCTAACATCTCTCAGCGTACCCGTACACTCAGTAAACATACGGTATGATGCGGTAGGGGACCATTTTCTTATATTTTTCCCAGTCTTCTCCGTATCTGTAATCAGATCAGTCTACTTGTTCTCAAAAGCGAACGGATCAGACGTACTTTTTCTTGCAATTCTCATCGTCCCGGAGTTGACGGTGGATCAACAAGACCAGGAAATACGAAACATAGAAGTACGTGATAGGCGTATCAAACCCTGTAGGCAGCGACCAGGCCAAAGCCATGAGAAGGTCACCACTATGACTCGTGAGATCATGCGCGTCCCGAGAGGCCAATCAGCACTTACAAATAGTTGGGATGTCGGGAGCGGCCCCACCATCCGGAAGTCAGTAATTTAGAACCCGAGGCGGTAGTAAAATATTTGAGATCTACACCATCGTTAATCAAGAACTAGATGGAGTCTCAGAGGTAAGGGACGTACTCTTGGGGTTCTTTCCGTTGCGGAAGTCATTTTTCTCACCGTTGGCTGCTCGGAAGATGTAGTAGCCGGTCGCGTTGACCAAAACGACAACGGCGGTCAAGAGGGGGCCAAGTTCAAGCGGCTTGAATACAAGATATCTTGCCTGAAGGGAGTATACGAATGGGACCCACGCAAGGTCCCCGACCGATAGCATAAAGCCAAAACCGTCGGTAGTGATATCCATAGTCGTAAAAATAGCGGGCTTCGCGCCTTTAAGTATCGCGCGTTTGACACGTGTGTTGTGGAACGCACCTCATTATACAGGCCGTCGACAACATACCAGCCTTGGAAAAGAAGGACAAGCCACATGGAATCTGTGACGCTGGTAAAGCCTCCCCTCCGGACAGCTTGTTCGCACACCATGCCAATGTCAATCAAAGTCCATAGTATAAGTCCGGGACGGAGCTCATTGAATGATTTGATGTCAAATGAGCCGATAGAAGGATTAAGTTCGCGACCAATGAAAAACTAGATAACCTAGTTAGCTTGCTGGAGATCGGAAGCTGGATATCGACGCACGTCGTAAATAAAGTTGCCCGAGTTTCCACCCAACGCCAAAAGCCTGCCTTGGCGGAATGACATAGCATACACATAAAGACCTTGAACAACGGACATCAAGAGAGATGCAGTGATGAAGCCGACCCATTTGTCATAGAAAAAGGTGAAAGCTTCGGGGCCCTTCTTTTGTATAATGCCGACCGTAATGCCCAGTGCAAGCAGGAAAGTGGAAAATGCTGTACGAATGCGTTAAAGGTATTCAGCCGCACAAATCACTCGTGCGTACCATTGATTTTGTATTTTTTCTTCTCCCCGGTGCGTAAAGTGACGCCCTCGATCCGATCGCCTGGCAATACGGCCCACGCGATGACACAAAACGCGTACCACGCGAGGTAGATACAGGCAGCCTCGGTATCCCAGAGACCTTTCCACCATTCTAGACTTGATACGGCTTCAGTTACGCGATCAGGGATAGCAGCCAACGTTGGTGGGCAACCCCCCGTTTCTTCGGAGCAGCCAAAGTAGAGAGCATAAGTGGTGATGGGGACGGTGAGAGTGACAAAGAGCGCGCCAGGCGGACCGAAAAACTCGTAGTGTGTCGTCCTTGGATTGAGGTCAGACTTGGACGACATGGCGGTAGGAAAGAAAGAAGGAAGTGGTGTCAGTTTGGTTGTCATACCAGTTGCCTTCTTGGGCGGTTCAGTACTTGGCTGGCTATTTGTGTTCTGATTTCTTCCTTCTTTCTTATGGAGCCGAATCTCATCAGACAAACAAAGCCGCGGTGCAAGGAACAATATTTATTTAGTACCCCTAGCCATCCTCCTGTCGCCTTCCCTTTCTACCCTTAGCATGTCCCTTGCCCAGCGCCTCAACGAGCTTGCGTCTGCCAACTCTGAGGGGCTACTCGAGTGCGTCTATTACCCTACTGATATATCATATCTAACGTAACGGCAGTGACGACGAGTACCGATTGCTCCGTCAGGACGTTTTTGAGAGACATTCGCGCCGTGTATCAGTGGCTGTCAGGCGTAAGTACTTTTTATCTGCTATTCATCCTAGGTCTGAGATACAGCACCATTAGCACCGCAAGTCACCTTTCCTACTGGTTGTGGTCGCTGTGAGTTGTATGTCATTGCAAATTGCACCAAATATTGAAGTCACTCAGCCATCCCAAAACAAACTCCTCCTCCCCCGACTTCCCCTCCTGCTAGTACGCGGATCAAGGCTTCTGTTTCTTTTGGTGTAGCAGGTCTCTTCCGCCGTGCTACCAGCCGAAGGCCTGCAAAGGATGTTCCCACAGCTTCGTCTAGTAATCCCCTCAAGCGGGTCTTTATTCCGCGCATGTTGTCCAGAAAACAAAGCGTTGATATGACGTCTATTCGTACGACGTCTTCTGGCACCCACAACGACGCCTTCTCAATATCTTTGCACAAGGCCAGCTTGAGCCCCGGAACCTTCTCTCCCCCGCACAGCCCCACCCGTTCCACACATCCAAAGCGTATCATTACGCCGCCATCACACACACAAGTCGATACATCCATCAGTGATGATATCTTTGAAGACGGAGGGCTAACCACCTCCAAGGGCCTCCGGCAGTTCATCAAGGAACTGGAAACAGAGCGTCAGCGGATGTTGAAAGCTTTTGATGAGCTGGAGAACAGCGCAGCGGAGCGACAGACGCGACATGCTATGGCTAATGCGCTTCCTGCAGGCACTCAGAACAAGGTCGCTTCTTCATCGATGCTCCTCCCCGAGGGACATGTTACAAACCAGGCATCAAACGATGCCCTACCGGTGTGGTCCAGTACTTCTATATCACGAAGCAAATCATTCTCCCAGAAATCGTCCGGACCAAATTCAATCCGTCGCAAGGGGTCCGTTTCTTCTGTATCATCACAGGGCACATCTTTGTTGTCGGTCAACCGTCCGACCCTCAGCAGCCATACCAGTCTCTCACGCAGTTCGGGACATTTGCCTCTCGGCATACGAGCTTCGGAAACCGTGGGTTTGGAAGATGACATGACAGCCATACAGCGAAGACGGCTAGAAGTTACCCATCGTTATGAGGCTAGGCTGGAGTATCTGCGAGCGAGATTGAAGGGTGCCGAGTTGCACGAGAAGCTGCTGAAGAAATAAGAGGCGACTTGGGTCTTGTAATCTTTCTGGATATAGAGTATGTGTATCTAATATTGAACGTCCTGGTGACCACATCAATGACTACTAATGTGTACTTTTCTATTCCGTTCCGTACGTTTAAGACAACTTCGAACTGGTCTATCTTGAGCGTGTGACGCGGACACGAGAACAAGTTCGTCGGAAGCGGTGCAACAATGACCCAGATAATGTGCAAAATCATTCAACAGACGTGGGCGAATACGTCTAGTAAGGCTACTCTGATGTCCTTACAGTTCTTTGATCGCTTCGAAGTCGACCAAAAATGAAAGTTGTCTGTCAAAAGTATCTTATGACGTCGTTTCTCCGCTCACGCTCCTCCATGACCAAAGACGGGTATGAGTCTCAGATAACGTCGTGGGTAATTAAAAACAGCCAATTGCTATCGCTTCATTTCTGCCTACTACCATCATGTTGTCCCACAGCTGCAAGTATGCGCTGAGGCATTTACCCCGCACGAGCGTAGTCTCGACGAGGCTGGGCGCACGGTGAGCAACAGTGCGTCGATTATTTAAACTTTTTGCTAAGCGAGCCTTCAGTTCAATGCATGACAACGACCCAGATGTTCGGCTTTCCGAATCTGTACGAATTTTTGGTCTAATCTCGTCAATCAGATCATCGAGAGGGAGAAACATCGCAATCTCTCGAAAACGCAGCACAGGACATCCACGCCCCTCGATAATGCACCTGGATGGAACGAGTCTCTTGCGACCGCTTCGGAGGCTTTCGTGAAGGTGTCCATCTCTCATCGTTCATATTTGCCTCACACAAACTAAGTTTTTATCTTTAGGCCGACCGTTCTGGTAACAGCCTCCCTGCGGACCTTCAGAAGCGTACTGTCGAGTACTTGACATCACGCCACTCGCCGGAGGAACGAGTGGAGCCAACTTTTGCATTGTATACCCGAGACGAAGTCGAAGGACCTTTGTCTAGCGCTCAGGGGTTCGAGGATAAAGACGACCAGCCAGAGGCGGTCATGAAACGAACCGTTCACCAAGAAACTTCCCAAGTCTTCAAGAGGGTCGATCCTAGTGTCAGCGCAAAATCCGTCAGTGCCTCGTGATCGCATCATAACGATGGCTGATGGCTGGCCATTAGGGGAAAGTCAACGAGGGAGATTTGAGCGGATGAGATGTACGACTGAGCACCTGCGGAATGTCAACTGTAAAAGAAAGAAAATCGTGTAGCTATATCGAACATGTCCAGGCACCGTCGCTGGTTGTAACAATAACACTGTTGTATTTTGAAGCATTAGTGTTGAGAGACTTGACTAGAGAAACTGAATATCATCCAGAAGCAAGAACTCTTGACCAGTGAATCTATTAATTGTAGCACTTCTCACAGCCCTCTGTCCATAGCAAATAATCGAAGAACGAATCATGAAATGTGCGTGCCAACGTACGTTACGACAAACGATTCGGAAAGTAACGAGCGCGAGGGGAGACAGCAGATAGCGATATCAGGGTAACTTGTAGGTAACGACAGATCCGAAGATGATGAATGCTTGGAAAGAAAGAATTCTGCTGTACATTGTTCATGCGCTGAATGAAAACTTCTCTCTCTCAATATTGATGGGTTACACGTAGAAAGTATATATAATATCACTGCAGAGACTCATTAGAAGTAGTACCAGCTACATCGAAGGTACTCACGAGGAAATAATCCGGTACACGTCGTGAGACAAGAGGTTCCCCGGCTCTAGGCGCAGGATCGAACTGTAGGCTATAAAGGCGTAGCGTATCAGTACGTTGTGGCTGCGGGGTAGCCTTCATCAATCAACTCACAAGCTGTACGATAATTTTTCGTCTATCTCCATGATGGCAGCCTGATTGCCACACCTGTAACAGTAATTCGGTGCACTAAATATAGTCACCACATTTCTGTCCTGGCCCCAACTATAGCCTATATGGAATAGCTGACTGAGCCACAGCAATAGCAACTAGTAGCTAGAATACGTACCTTCCATGACCAACTGATGCGCTCGTGCAACGAGCGTCAGTCCATTATTATGATTAAACGCCTCTGATATATCCTGCCCGAACGTATATCCCGCCCCGCGGGGGGATATTCCCCAGCCACAGCGGTCATCAGGGTCTGACCATAGGAGGTCACACATTGGTCCCTCGTGCGGCACTTCTTGTACCCGGTCGATGGAACGAACATGGTCTAGGGTATCGATTGACGGCGACAATCCGCCATGTAGACAGAATATCTGTCAAATCATGTGTTAGCTGGATCCAATCTGTCATACGACGAACGCCGTGGCCACCCAGCGCCTGCAATGCACACGAGCGAAAAATCCTCGAATTCTGGGGGACGGGATACAAGAGAGCAAGATTAAAGGCAAACGCACTTGGTTATCGATGAGGGCAGTGAGAGGTAGATAGTCGAAGAGATCAGTGAAAAACCGCCAAACATTGGCGTTGCCATATTTTCGAAGGCATTCGTCGTAGAAGCCGTAGACTTGCGTGATCTGCCTCGATTCATGATTCCCGCGAAGGATGGTCACCCGGTCACGGTAGCGAAGCTTCATTGCGACGAGTAAGGTCACAGTTTCGACAGAGTAGTATCCTCGGTCGACGTAATCGCCCATGAAAAGATAGTTGGTATCTGGGGAGTTCCCGCCGATGCGAAAGAGCTCTGAAAGGTCGTGCTGAATGGAAGATATAGAAGGGAACGGCGCCGTTATGAACAAGGAATCACAAAATGAAAGCTACGACGCACAAATTGACCGTGGATATCGCCGCAAACGGTGACGGGGCACCTCACAGGCTGCACGTTCGACTCGTCCATCAAAATCTCTCTTGTCTACCGAAGCATCAGATTCATCTGAGAGCAAGGCCGATAGATGAGGCGGTGAAACGGACCTTGTCACAGAGCCTTTTGACGTCCGATTCAGATAATTGCTTGCATTGGCTGAGCTGCTCGATCCAGCTATCGACTTCTGGTTCCATGGGATATGTTTTGGCGAAATGTCCGAAAAAGTGGTCGTGGAGTGAAAGATGAAGGTTGTATCGACCTGATGTGGTAAGGAACGCTGGAGGGTCACAGTCGGTCACTGTCACGCGCTCTCTCTCTTTCCCCTCGACGCGTACAACGTCCAGCAAAAGAAATGGCTGAACCACAGGCTGTGTATGCTACTGACGAGGTGAGACTCCTGCTTATATGCGCCTTTACTGTCCTCAATGTCTTCTAATAAAGTACGGGCGACCCTTCATTATCGTCCGGGAACAAGGCAAGAAAACTCGATCCCATGGTATAGAAGCAATCAAGGCATGCAGTTTTCTTCTTACAGAGAACATCCATCTCATTTGAAGTCTCTAGTCGCATATTCTTGCTGCTCGGACAGTCGCCAACATTATACGAACTTCCTTGGGCCCGAGAGGTATGTCTTTTAGACCCTTCCCGCATTATCGTCCCGTAATATTTTAATACAGGCCTGGACAAGATCCTTATATCACCGGATGGTGAAATAACAGTCACAAATGACGGTGCGACGATTCTGGGTCAGATGGAGGTGGAACATCCGATCGCAAAACTGCTTGTCCAGTTATCGAAAAGCCAGGACGATGAAATTGGTGATGGAACAACCGGTGTCGTTGGTGCGTTTCAGGTTCTGTCATCTATAAAGCACTTTCTGATATCTTTTTAGTCCTCGCTGGTGCTTTGCTAGAGCAAAGTGAAGCACTTTTGGACAAGGGCATACACCCCATCCGAATTGCTGATGGATTCGATCGTGCATGTGCTGTAGCGGTTGAGGAACTTGATCGTATCTCTGACCGGGTGGAATATTCGAGAGAGAATACCGAAAATCTCCTAAAGACAGCCATGACCAGTCTTGGAAGCAAAATGTGGGTTTTCTCCTGGAGCACCTCGACCTAACACATCTCAATTCTCGTGTAGTGTGTCCAAAGAGCATCAACAGTTTGCTCAGATTGCTGTGGACGCTGTTCTACAAGTGGCCGATCTTGATCGACGCGACGTTCCATTCGACCTCATCAAGGTGGATGGCAAAGTCGGAGGATCACTAGCGGACACCCAATTGATCAAAGGTGTTCTCATCGACAAAGACATGTCCCATCCACAGATGCCTCATTCAGTAAAGGATGCCCGACTCGCTATCCTTACATGTCCCTTCGAGCCCCCTCGCCCGAAAACGAAGCACAAGCTAGACATCACCAGCGTAGAGGAGTATAAGAAGCTTCGAGAGTATGAAAAGGAAAAGTTCACCGATATGGTCAAGCGCGTAAAAGACACGGGCGCCAATTTGGTGATCTGTCAGTGGGGTTTCGATGACGAGGCCAATCATTTGTTAATGCAAAATGAGCTGCCCGCTGTGAGATGGGTCGGTGGTCCGGAAATAGAGGTTCGTGGATCCTACGTTTAGCTTTGGGGTACAGACATACTAATGGGACTGCTAGCTTATTGCAATAGCGACGCAAGGTCGCATTGTACCGCGGTTCGAGGACCTTACTGCTGAAAAGTTGGGCAAGGCCGGTATCGTTCGGGAAGTCTCGTTTGGCACGACACGCGATAAAATGCTCGTCATCGAGCAATGCGCAAACACTAGAGCGGTGACGATATTTGTTCGAGGCAGTAACAAAATGGTAAAAGTTCATCCGGCCTTTGTTTAGACTGCTGTGCTAATGTATAAATAGATCGTGGACGAGGCGAAGCGTGCTTTGCACGACGCGCTGTGTGTTGTCCGAAACCTTGTCGTGGATAATCGGGTTGTTTATGGCGGAGGAGCCGCTGATATAAGTTGTGCAATCGCGGTGTCGAAAGCTGCGGATGAGGTGTGTTTCACCACTCTTTTATTATTACTTTTGGCTACAGCTTCTTTTGATAGATACCATCAATCGAGCAGTACGCCATGCGCGCGTTTGCGTCTGCGCTCGATGCTGTTCCTCTCGCGCTAGCAGAGAACAGCGGTCTCTCGCCTATCGAGACTTTGACAGACGTACGAAGCCGACAGATCAAGGAAGGTAACTCCAAACTTGGTATCGACTGCAACGGGCGGGGTCAGAACGGTCAGTCACTTGTTCATTATTGTGCATTCTTGTTCTCACATGGGGCTACTGTTCTGTAGACATGAAGGAGCAATTTGTGTATGACCCACTCATTTCAAAACGACAACAATATCTGTTGGCAACCCAGGTAACTACTTTTTCTGTTTCTTGACCCTCTGCTCACCCTCTGTATTTTCCTTAGCTTGTGCGCGCGGTATTAAAGATTGGTGTGTAATTTCCGCTCCTCGTCATTTTTAGATTTTGATCCGTTCATTCCAGACGATGTTATAATCGCTGGGGAAGCCGACGAGTAGATAGAAGTATTTTGAGGATGTAACATTTAGTATACTTTGCTAATGGCGCCACCGTTTGTCCGACAGTGGCATTGTCCGCCATCTTGGACCAAGTCATTGTGACGAAAGGTATTTGTCTTCAAAGTACAAGGCGTTCAACCAAATAAATGATAACAAGACGACACGCTGAGATCTGCCACACTGACTTTGACCACGACCAACTCTGCACTCATCTTGCTGCCCCCCGGCCACCTCGTTTTTTTTTCATTCTGCAGATAATCGCATTCCATACTTCGTGTTTGCCTGCAAGCACATGTCATTCGCGGGCACACCATTAGGTCAAGGCAGACGTCTGGATCACAATACATTTCTCGGGAAACCGACCTCGAACGGAAATCGCCCACCAAGTCCCCAGCGACTAGTTCCTGCATCGTACGCCTACGGGTACGTCTTGCGCGACATTTTCGCGTCAAGTTGGCACTGAATTCGTTCTACCCTTAGAGCACCTTTACTTGGGTCCCGATCACCTTCAAAACCAACGTCTGCACGTGAGCGCAGGACTGCGACCGATCACGACGACGCCGAAGCTCCTGCAGTGACTCGTCCAGGTGGTCCCCAACTCTACACTTCACCACCGCATAGTCCAGAGAAGTGGAGCGTCAAGGATACCTCAGTTAATATCGCTACCGCGTTTACCCAGGCTGCCTACGACATGCAGGCCGGCAATCCAAACAGCTCGTGGGCCTCATCGCGCCCAAATACTTCCTATCATCGTGGTACTTCAGCCGAGTACGAACAAACCTCACGTGCATCTGGTCAGCGTCGCCTTGCTGCGCCGCCCAACCGATTCAACAGTGCGCCAAACAAACTCCAACCCCGGCCAAGCATCCTCGGAAAAACTGCCTCTCTTCAGCAGGTCCCAGATTCCGAAGGTGAAGACAATGCTGGAGCGCGTGCCAGGAGTCCCTTGGCAGAACTCGCAGCAAAGACACTCGCCAACGCCTCCTTCTACCTCCGTCAACCCTCGCGCGAACCCGAAGATGCATCAGTGGAGCAGCCCTCCGCCAACGGCAAGAATGACAGTTACGACTACTCTGCAGAGGAGCACGACTTCCAGAATCAGCAGCAGGGCGGGCCCCGCCGCAAAACTGTACCCAGACGAGGTGGAGGTATGTCCTCTGACAACAAAGCTTACAAACCAACACAGTCGGATATGGAGGATTCTGATGAAGAGTTTGTGGATGATGACAACCGAAAACGGAAGACGAAGAAAAAGGATGCAGGGCGTGTGACCACTCTTCCAACCATAAGCGAAACCAAGAGGAGGAAGAAGAAATCAAAGCCATCGAAAGGTACCGTAGCAGGAGAAGAGAGCGAAGACGGTGAAGAAGAGGAAGAGGAAGAACAGGTGCGTTATTCCCTATGTCATCGTTGCGTATGTTACTCAAAGGTCATTACCAGTCGGCCCGAGCCTCTCAAACAAGAGAACCTGCCCCAACATCACGTCGGTCTGCTTCCTACCATCCACAACCCCCAGACATTCAGCCTATATCCGAAGGCGCTCTACTAAATGCTGAACAAGGGCTAACATCAATACCAGAGAGCCAGCCTGATCAACCTCGAGATCCTCATCGTCTATCCATTGGGGCACTTCTTGGGTCCTTGTTCAACTTTGGCTTTCATGGCATTATGGGTGTTGCCACTTGGTCATGGGCATTTGTGGTCACTGCGTTCTTCTTTTGTGGCAAAGTGTTCGGTACTCTCATGGGCGCAACTCTTCTAGTTCCATTGCAATGGATACTAAAGGGTTCTTCCGGCGCCTTTATGAGGTACTTAGTAGTGGGACTCACTATCATGGGCGTCTCGTACGTCTTACAAGAGCCAATCCTCACATATATCCCCCGATTTCCAACCGGCTCTTCATACACTCCACCCGAGATTCCGGCTTCAAATATGGCTGAACTTAATTCTCGCTTACAACAGATCGAGGCCACTCTTGCCGGGCTTGCACTGGAGAGTGAGCGTACCAAAGCCAAAGTCGATAACGATGTTCGCTCACGGAGCGATGTTACCGGTCGGCTGGGTTCCCTTGAGTCTCGGGTGCAAAGGGAGAATGCTAGAGTCCTTGAAGCGGAAGTTCAGCATCGTGATGCGACTACTCGAGCAGTGCAAGCGGTCAAGAAAGAGCTAGAGGTTCTCCAGACCCAAATACAGGCCCAGGGCTCCTCCAAGTCGGAAGGTCCTACGAGTGATGAAGAGGCACGGGGCAGACTTAGGGCCCTTGAGGAGCGGGTAGGGACCGTCGAGGGAGGCGTCAGGGAGGCTGTTAAGGCTGGTGGCGCAGCTGCCGGCATATCATGGTGGAATGTCGGCAAGAAGGGTTTGACAATCAAATCCTCTGATGGGCAGGACGTTACAAAACTCATCGAACAATTGGTCGGATCCGCAGTGGCGATCCATAACAAGGACACCATTTCAAAACCCGATTTTGCCCTCCATTCCAGCGGCGCACGAATCATCCCCTCACTGACAAGTTCAACCTTCGAGCTACGACCGCAGACCTGGCGGGGCAAGGCGTTTGGCACGATAACTGGGGACGGCTATGCCATTGGTCGCCCGCCCATTACTGCCCTTCACCACGAGTCTCATAATGGTCATTGCTGGCCATTTGCGGGTTCGTCTGGTCAGCTTGGTGTAGCGCTCGCCTCCCCCGCGTATATCAAGGAAATCACCATCGACCATGTTGCCAAGGAGGTTGCTTTTGACATGCGAAGTGCTCCTCGGCGAATGGAAGTTTGGGGCATGGTTGAAGGGAAGGATAACATTGCCAAGGTTAATGAATGGAAGGCTGAGAAGGTTCGGTTGAGGGCGGAGGCTTTGGAGCGCGGGGAGACTGTCGAGGAAGAGGAATACCCGAAGACTCTTCCGAAGTCGCCCATGTATGTTCGAATTGCCGCGTTTGATTACAACATCCATGCGCCCAACCCCGTACAGACTTTCCCTGTTCCAGACGAGATCCAGGATCTACATGTTGACTTTGGGATCTTAGCGTTGCGGATACTGAACAACTGGGGAAGAGACGAGTTCACTTGTCTGTACCGATTCCGCGTACATGGAGATGAACTGGGTGAAGTGCCACCACCTTACTCGGAGGATGTGTTGTTGGAGTCATGATCCTGAGTGTTTGTTGTTTCTTCCTTTGTTCTTTTTTTATTCCCTTTCACTTCTAATCTGCTCATTTGTGTGTTACTCATAGACGAAGTCTTGGTCGATCATTACACATGCATTCTGCTATCCTGTTTTCGCCAATACTCCCACTGTTAAATGTATCATATATATATATATATATCCTCATATCCATGTTGATAGGTATCAACTGTTGGACTGGAGTGTTAAATGTTTATTGTTTTAAACATAACATATCTATTCAGGTGAAAAAATGAAGCAACAGCGAGAGTTGACGTACGCTTTTTTGAGTATATAGTATATTTATGTTCATCCCATTTTTGCGGCTTTTTACATAAACCCTAACCTAGGGTCTCCTCCTTCTTTCATCATCTCCACCGTCCGTGAACGGCTACAATGGCATTTGCGTCAAAGTAATGCATACTATCGTGGCATTTACCGAGAGATAACTGATCTATGGCCTCTAGCACGTCGGCCTTTGGGTCCAGCGCGTTTGGACAAAAGCCTATGAGTGGCTCCTCAATCTTTGGGACGCCGAGCACGACGACGACACCAAATGCTTTCAGCGCGTTCGGGCAGAACAACCAGCAGCAGCAGCAGCAGCAGCAGCAGCAGCCAGCGACCAGCTCCGTGTTTGGCCAGCAACAACAGCCTACATCATCTCTGTTCGGACAACCCTCCCAGCAGCAGCAGCAACAACCAGCCGCGTCGACGTCACTTTTTGGCCAGCCATCGCAACCGCAGGCTACGACAAACACAAACCCATTATTCGGCCAGCCAGCTCAGCAGCAGCAACAGAACACCTCTTCTCTGTTTGGTCAGCAGAACCAAAATCAGTCTGGTACATCATCATTATTCGGCCAACCTGCCAAGCCCGGGACTACTTCTCTGTTTGGCCAGCCGTCGCAGCCCACTACAGGAACTACGTCACTATTTGGCCAGGCATCACAACCAACGACCACAGGTACTACGTCCTTGTTCGGTCAGCCGTCGCAACAGCAAGCACCTGCGACCGGTTTGTTTGGGCAATCCACGGGTCAACAGAACCAGACTCAAGGGTCGTCGCTTTTTGGTAATAGCACCAATTCTGCGTTTGGGGGTGGCGCATTTGGGAGCAACAATCAAGCGCAACAGCAGCAGCAGCAACCTGCCGGTGGTCTTTTCGGCAACACCTCAACAAATCTTCCTCAGAGTCAGCCTACCGTTACCGCTTTTGGTGGCGGGGGGTCATTATTTGGGAGGCCACAGCAAACGTCGTCGGTTGCTCTTCTTCACGTTTTGTGGCGCACCCACTGACGTTTATCGACAGTTTTGGTTCGACCATTGGCGCCCAAACGCCCGCCCAAGCCTCTGGCCCACCATTATTCACCAAAACTACCAAATTCAATGATTTACCAGACGAGATTAAACGCACGTTCGAGCAAATCGAGTATGTACCCATCCCTCTTTCTTGTAGTCTTGACCTCACCCGCTTTTACGAAGGTCCCACATCCAAGGTCGCGTACAAATTAGTAAAGATCTTCAACAGCGGCATCTTGGTGAGGAGCCTTCGAAGGGCCAGGAGCTCATTCGCGGAGTGCATAAAGTCGGCATCCTTTCTTTCATTGCCAGATATCCAACTCAGGATCATTACATATAGGATCTTGTGAACACTGTCTCAACGATACGTTCTGACCTGCATTATACCAAAGATTTGAAGGCCAAGGCTGAACAAGCAGTGGAGGATATGATCATATCAATGCGCATTATAGATGGTTTCAGGAATCCACAGGCAAACGGTGCCTATTTGAAAGACCATGCTTCGTTCCCCTTCGAGTGAGTTGTTAGATATGTGGCCTCATGCCTGAAATTGAAAACGAGTCCCCATCGTAGGTTCTTCAATCGACTATCGACGCAAATGTCCGAAAGGCTTGCTTGGTGCAAGAGCACAATAGAGGTAAGCAATACGTCGGTTCCATGCCTTTCGGTCTTGTGACATATGTTCCCCTAGCAAATCGAACGCAAGCTGTCGTCGATGGCGCATCAGTCCCAATACACCCCTCACGGTAAGCATCCTAGTAATTGAACTGCTTGCTGAATACCCATCAATAATTTCAGGCATATCCACCACGCTCCAAGCACAGCACGCTACCTTCTTAGCGTTGGCTAGTAAAACAGCCGTCCTGGATGCCGAACTACAAAAGATCAAGGGTTTGTATACCCAACTCTGGCGCTCTCGAACGGGTAGCGTAAGAGATCCTTTCAACGAGTTAGACATGGACAAAAATATCGCGAAGGGGTCTGATTTAGGTCTGAGTGGCCTCAGTGTCCGATAACATACCATTTCCGCTCGTACAATGATTTTTGTTGCTTATTCTTGCATTGTGCCGACTCTGAACGTTAAACACCTGCCGTCAAAAGTCTCTAAATGAATGCATTACTATGGTCTGTATGATTATCCGAATAAATAAATAACGGAGTGAGAAACATGGTACTGTGACAGAAAGTTCACGCAAGGGTTCGCAATACTTTGTCGGTCTGTTCTAAGACCTGCAAACAAGTGGTCAGGATGGGACGAAAATCGTCTCAAAGCAGAAGACTGACCTGGTGTATATCTGGACGATCTCTTGGGTTCACTTTCAGCATGCTGTCGATAAGATTCTTGAGACCCTGAGAGTAAGCAGATGGGGGATGATTGTATCGGGCGTTCAGGACTGCCATGGCTATTGAACCACCTTGCTCAGTAGTCTGTGTGTTTTCAAATGGCGAATGAGAGTAAGCCAGTGCGAATAGGGTGCAGCCCAGAGACTAAGATGGCATCGGTCAACTTTAAGAAACAGATATAACAGGCCAACGCACCCAAATGTCCACTTTCTCATCCAAGGTCACATCTGTCTTGACGTCGAAAAGTTCTGGGGCGCGATAAGCCATGGTGCTTTGCTCGGCGGCCAAGTCCTGTTACGCGTTTCAGTGCGGTGGGAGGAATGTAATGGAGAAATACGAGTTACCTGCTGGAAGAGAGCCTGCGAGCGATTTTCAATATGGATTCTAGCTTTCACAGTGCTCCCAAAGTCCATTAGAATGGGTGTTACCCCATCGTCAGCGATCATAACGTTGCTTCAAATGGCGTCAGTGGCGAGAATACAAAACACATTGAGTCTCACCCAGGTTTCAAGTCGCGATGCGCGTAAGGGACTACTTCCGTCGCACCTGAGGCTGCAATGTTTTGGGACAGTTCCTCGTCGCCGTCAAACACAACATCCCCTTGGTCTTCAACGCGATGCTTCGTCACTAGCGGAATCGTTGTGGAATCGTATGAGTATCCTCCGTCTGCATCCCCCTCCGCTTGTGGGAATCGCTCGTCGTCGTCAGAATGGCGGGCAGGAGCTTCTTGAGGTCGTGGGCTATTCTGCCTCGACAAGGGGGCCGGCCCAGCGGGAGCCCGATACGTGTGCATAGCTCGCACCGCCTGGCATGTACCTTTAAACAGCCGCACCATCTCTTGTTCAGGGAAGTGTGTGCCATTAACGACATTGGCATTTATGGAGTCCTGTAGGTTGCCTTTCTGTATCCGATGTAAGGACGAGACACGTTTACAAGCTGGGACTTTAGGCGTACTTTGTATAGTGGCAGAAACAGGTAGACAATCTTTCCTTCGCCATCGGGATCCTGGACAACTGCCGAGTCCTGCAAGTAAGAAATGAGATGAAAATTATTCAAGCGAGACGGGGGCCACGGACCAGTATCCGTATGATGTTTGGA
Source organism: Armillaria altimontana (assembly GCA_022818075.1). NCBI lineage: Eukaryota > Fungi > Basidiomycota > Agaricomycetes > Agaricales > Physalacriaceae > Armillaria > Armillaria altimontana. The sequence continues at coordinate 127,354 of JAIWYR010000018.1, forward strand.
TGCCTGCAAATGTATAATGTTGATCGAACATCGGAACAATAATTTAGCAGTTCACTCCCACCTGAACCGTCTATACGCCTCTACCTCTCGCATAGCTTCCTTTACGCCTTCTGTGCCAGTAGGACACCGTATTTTCTTGAGGGCGAATTGTCGCTATGTCTTCCCGGTCATCCACGAATTCGCGACTAGTGCAGCTGCATGCTTACTCCGCTGTGTTCGTCCTGCGCCAAGTATACAAAAGAGAAACCTCCTTCTCCCAAAACTTTTATTATGTTGACTGTAACGCAGGTGAACCTAGAGTCAAGTTTGCGAGAAACGATAATACTGACACGTTCGTCCATTTATCTTGACCTTTGCTGACTGCTGGCAGAGGCATGAAGAAAGAGCCCATATTGCATCCTTTGCCTGGTCCTTGAAGTTGTCCAGGGCGCGCATGAACTGAGGAGGTATCGCCATGGTGAGAAATGGCTGCGAACGTTGCGCGACTCGGATTCGCAGTTTGGTCTGCTTACATCATCGACCCCCGAATATGTATTTATGCAACAGAATAAAGCAACAATTAATCTTCCCATCCACCCATCTCTCGCTCTCTCTTCATCCGTCGCATATCCCTTCGCTCCACATCAGTCATCGAAACCCATTCCGTCATTCCTCCGACTTCTTCAATAAGTTCTTCTTCCCATTGTTCTTCCCTCTCCCTTTCTTTCTTCGTCTTCTTCGGGGGCGGTGGAGGAGGCAGTGGTGGCGGCGGTGTACGTCTGTTCGGATGTAACGGGGCGATGCGTGATAAAGCGGATTTGCTGGATTTGAGGTAGGGGGAGTAGGCAGTCCCAGGTATCGACCGTCCAGGGTGTCCCACTGGAAAGGGAGAGCTGGGTAAGGAGTTCACGCGGCGAATGAGCTCACTCATAGGTGTTGATTTGAAGCGAGGAGCGATCGAGTGGCGAGAAATGAGAGAAGGATTCTTTGCCTTGGGTGTATCTAAGTCTTGCGTGGCGCCCTTGTCTGCTTCTACTCTGGAGGAGCTCGGTTGTATGTTCTCCTGTATAAGCAGCTCAGAGTTAGCACAAGAGACAAGGAAGCAGTCAGTCATTTATTTACCTTGGTACTTTCTTTTTCTGCCTCGCCATCAGTGGTCGCATCGCCCGTTTTAGTCACGGGCTGCCTCTCGGTCTCTTCTATTTCCATGTCCTCCCCGTCGGGATGGGGCCTTACGGGAGCGCTTAGGTGCCCGGAAGTATCTTCATCATCAGATAAAACGACCATTTTCGCTTTTGACTTGGATTGGCCGGTCTTACCCACACCCTCTGTCCTACGCTTTTTCTTCGACGTTTCTCCTGTTTTTCCACCCGCTTCATCACTAGTCGCCTCTTTTCGTTTTCTTCCTGTTTTGGAACGGACAACAGGGTCTTCGACCGTCATTGGGGGACCACTTGAAAGATCCATCTGGTCAGGCATAACGCTAGGCTCTTCGAGATTGGAAAACGGTTCTTGGTCCTGGACGTCCTCATCGTCAACGAATTCGCTGCTCTTGAAGATCTCTTTCTCCTTCCCTTTTCCCTTTGCCTTCTTCGCCGCCGCACCAGTTTTCGTCTCCTTGGTCTTCTTCCCCTTTGACCTGGATTTCCCTTTAGGCTCTTCCTCCCCATCTTTCCTAGCGTCTTTCTTCTTTCCTTTCTTTGCGGGCTTGTCTTTCGTAGGCGGCATGGGAGGATTCAGCGGGGGGATGTCGCTTTGATGGGAATGGTCTTCTGCTGGTTTATCTGGGCCAAGAGAAGAGGACGCGAAGAATGCGGGAGGAGGCATATCACTGTCTAATTGGTCGCAGACGTCGTCGTCTTCGACGACATGCAGCCTGTTTCGGGACGGTAAAGGAGAAGAACCTCTAGGGCTCGTGTTGGGCTCTATGAGGGTTGCAATCGTCGGATGATCGTAGTGGGAATTTATGTCGTCGTCATTGAATAGGGAAGGAGAACTTGGATTCTTGGATGCAGGAAATATCGGTCGGGGAGGGGGATGTTCGGGAGATTCAATAGCATTATGTCTTATTTTCTTCGGTGGTTTGGAGACTTCCTTTCCTTTGCGGGCCTTGGGTTTGCCCTTTGGAAGCGAATTCAACTCGTCACTGTCATCGTCGGAAGAGATATCAACGACCCCTAAGGATACCACAGAAGCAACAGATCCCTTTGAAGGAAGAGGGCCCGATTCTGAAGGTTTAGGTGCTCGGGATCGCATCTTGGCGCGATCTGCGATGCTCAGGACACTTCCAGCAAAGGAAGAATCTCCTCCAGAGATCGAGTCACTGATCGACGGCGCTTGTTGTTTCATCTTGTATAAGGGGCGAGGTCGAGGACGCTGCGGCTTCGGTGGGTCCGACGGAATTTCGGTATCTGGATGTGATGAGGTTTGTGGTTTATTTGTGAATAGCGAAATGGATTCGACGTGAGACGACGGTTTGTTTGTATACTCCGATATATGCGAAGTGTCTCCTTGGTGGAGTCCCGAGACTGGAGTGGAGTCATTAAGAGTCGGTCTTTCGATCTTCTTCGTGGGTGCTGTATGGCGACCTCGACACTCAGCGTGGTCACCATGTGGCAGAATTTGTACTCACCAGGAGAGCCTATAGGTCGCAGCGGAAAGTATTCGTCCTCCCCTTCGCTGTCCGCGACGACGTCGTTTTCCAATTCCATCGAGAAATGAGGTGGTGGTGGAAGTACACGATCGGTGTGATGGTCTTGTCACACGACGCGGACGACGCGTCAAGCGCGTCACGGCAGCACGTGATTTGAATTACTCTGTGACCGTGACTCTGACTTATCCCGTCACTTCCCCGGGGCTCGGCCCGAACTCCATGTCATCCCGACGACCATCCATCCCCAGACCGCCGCCGTCTCCTTTGCGACCAGGGTCACCGCCTGTCAATCCACCTCCCTTGAACTCTCAGACACCTTCTACAGGAACTTTGCTAAGTGCGAGACGCGCAACTCCGACCTCTCCACCAAAAACACGAGCCCGAGATCTGCTACGGAAACATTATGGTCTAGGCGTTGGTCTCCCGCCTGCGCGACCTGGTGTTCCTAATGATCCTATGAATATGGGTGCGTCATTAATGTTGACTGTGCGATGCATATTGACTTACATGAATAGACTCGCCTGCGTTTGATGCCAAGGCGTATTATGAGCAATTAATAACCACATCAACCTTACCTGCATTGCTGAAGCAAGAAAATGAGCTCGTTTCAGGTCAGATATGAAACTACAAGTCTCTCTCATTTGATTTGACACAAATTACAGAAATACGGGAACTCGATAGTGAGCGCCAGTCGCTGGTGTACAACCACCACCACGAGTTAATAGCTGCTAGTGACACCATTGCTGCGGTGAGCATATACTCCGCGCAGGGATTATTTCTGCTTTGCTTACTCTCCCTCAGATGAAAAGTCGGGCGGAGAGCCTGGATGCTGATCTTGATCTACTCAAGGCCGCCTTCTCCGAGATATCACGTCTCGCAGAAGAGGTTGCAGTGCAAAGCCAATCTGCGGAAAGCAAGGATAATTAATACTCCCGCTTTTGGTTGATGCGCACTCTTGATACTTCTTGACGCTTTGAGGGACAGGATCGGATCACTATTATATCTTCATACCACAATCAATATCACACCATGGAACCTAAGGCCTAATCACGCAAGTACATACTATAGAATGCAAGTAAGATACCATTTCTACCGATCGGCAGTGCAGCTCGTTGTATTCCTTTCTTTATTGCGGTTACCTTTGACTCTGGGAGACTTGCTGTGTGCTCATCACTCATCAAATTGTTCCAGCCTCAATCCCCGTTGAGCTCTAAGCAATCGGAAATGTTATTCATTGTAGATGCTGGGAAGCGTAGCCACAAAGCTCCTCAGGGTAAAACAGACTTGGGCTTTTCTGTTCGCTGCTTCTTCCTGGAAGGTATCTTTCCCCCTTTCGGAACTGACACGGGCTTCTGTGACGAAGATTTGGAGGTAGTCCGGTCTTGTAGGCCGTTAGTCTTCTGAGAAGTGGCTTCACGCTTTTCTCTTCGTGCTAGGAAAGCTGCCTGCTTCAGTTTCTACGAGAGAGATGAGGTTCGTGTCCCATAGCGATACGACGACGTACTCTTTTCTCCGCTTGAGATGCACGCCGTGCGTTCTACCACATCATCAGAACTGAGTTATCGACACCAAGACCTATGTTCCTCACCTTTTTCTTTGCGCGATTGGAAAGTCCTTCCGAGGACTCATTGACGTCCTTGGACGGCACATGTTCCTTAGCATCATCTTGGGGACTCGCTAGAGCAGACCGTTGTTTGAATTTTGACATCCTTCTAGTATGAGGCTGTGTATATTCGTTAAGCTTAACGCTGAGGAGTTGGGAAAATGATACATGCTTTAGACCGCAGATGAATTTGGATCATTGACGGACCCTTGAAAAGTTTTGTAGGGCAAACGAAACATGCTGTCATGTCGATGTCTTGCGGACTAATGTAGAGGGGATTTTCGAGGACTTGGGCTACTGTCATCTTCACTTCTGCGTCATCATCCTCATCCTCGGTACCGTCTACATCCTCCTCCTCCTCCTCTGCTTGGGCTTCATCTTCAGAAGAATCCGAACTTGAATCTGACTCGTCTGAATCAGTATCTGGGATACCCAGCGCCTGCTTGAGTTCGCCGTCGATTCCCAAGGCCTCGTCTTCAGCCTTTCTTTTCAAACGCCTGTCCACTCTTTTAAACATGGAGGAGAAAAGTAGATGATTTTGAAGTTGATCGAAGGAGCGGAAGTTGCCGAAAAACTTTCTCCCATTCATTCGCGCTTGCCAAGGTAGTCCATGTACAACGTCCACCGATGTGCTGCGTTACGTGGCTCCCTTCTATCCGACCTTCGCGTCAGTCGCTGCGCCCATACCCAAGCAGGCTCACCGAACCCTAAAGACAGGCAACGGAGAACACCTGAAGGCGTCCACCGTTCAAACTTCCAGCGTCAGCCCCAAAAGTTCCACAAACAGCCATCGCCTCGCGTCGACTTCGACTCTGTCGAAACTTTGGCGGAAAGGCTCATTGGCACGTCCGATCAGCGTGAAGTCTCGGGATGGAAGCACACAAAATCATTACGCGGGGACGAAATGCGTCTGGCTTCAACCATAAAAGTGAAGCAGGACCTTCCCCGGTTTTCTACGGAGAAGCAGGCAATGGAGGCAGTTGACCCAATAGACCGGTTTGAGTCCTTGGCTGACTACGAGGTAGTTCCAGCGGTAAAGGCAACGCCGGGGACCTTCGTAGAGATCAGAAGGTGTGTGTTCTTCGGCTGGTGTCTTGTCTGTCTCTTATCCTTACCCAGGAATTCTGCTGTCACAACTGGCATCATATTGACGAGCTCAATAATAGCTCGTCGAGAAGTGACTGTATCGCTGACGGACAGAGGAGAAATGTTGCACCATCAGCCAGATGACATTACTTTTGCTGTGCCCGGTGTCGTCTCTGAGGACCTCATACAACGCAGCGGCCACAGCAACTTTTCCGCCAATCACAAGGAGCACAATGCTCGTGTACAGATTCTAAAACAGTTGAAGGATATCGGATCACTAGTCAACGACCTTCGAGTCCCTGTACTCAGCACACTTTCCACCTTGTATCCTACTCTGCGAAACTCCAACCCAGAAAAATGGGGACTGACCAACATATCTGAACTCACCCGCATGTTCAAACGTAATCCCACCTTTGTTGATATCTTCGCCGTTCATTGCTGGGTGTGGAACAACCTGGATAAGTTTTCGCCCGCTGCCACCTATTCCGTTACCCAGAACATCAGAATCCGTCCCGAGAACCACTACAACCGTATAAAAAACATCACCACTTGGATGCATCAGAAGGCTAGTCCCATCGACTCTTTTGCGCTGAAAGCCAGGCCTATCATACAGAAGAGCCGTCGACATCAGGTTGAATCTATCGGCGAGCCTCCGTCGTGGATTCCTGGTAACCACAAATGGACGCCTACCGACATTCTGATCATTTCATATCTCTTGGATGCGCTTCGTGCAGAAGGCGAGGGTCATAAGGAGCCCTACCTATTGGGGCAAAGTGCCATCTTGAAGAAGGTGGATCCTGATGTCGTCTTGGTAGACCAGGATACTATATACCAAACTCTTCTTGGCATTGGTGTCGCTGCTCCCTGGCATGACATGACTGCTATCACCCCGACGGATGAGGGGGACCCAGAGCAGGAGGCCGCGATTGTAGCTCGCTCAATGTCTGCAGCCCCATCATCGGATGTCTTGGGTCCCGAAGATCTATATCGCACTGATCCGCTCCAGGCCATCCGCCACGATTTCGGTGATTTGAACGTGTATGTCATCGATGATCCAACAGCCAAGGAGCTTGACGATGGTATATCTGTTGAGAGAATACCTACGGAACCCGATACCTATTGGCTTCATATCCATATCGCAGACCCAGCCTCTCTCATTCCGCCGACACATGTCTTTGCTACACAGGCATTACAGCGAGGACAAACATACTATTACGGAACACGCACATTTCCAATGCTTCCGACCGCTTTCACGGGCTCGAAAGAGTCTGGTCTATCTTTGGGAGACCTTTTGGAGTCCGGAAAGTCTCAGCGCGTCCTAACTTTTAGTTGTAAGGTCAACCTCGAGGGCGAATTACTCGACTACAAAGTCAGAGGTGGCTTGGTAAAGAACATCAATCTCTTGACATACCACTCTGTCAATAAAGCCCTGGGATATCCTATTGAGACCAAAGTTTATCCGTTTGGCGACAAACCCCCTTCTTCCACTCGTCACCCCTTGACCGATGAACACATCGACGATCTTCGCATGATGGATCAGATTGCGCGCGCATTTGTGGCCCGACGGTTCAGGGACAACATCTACATCACTAGCAGTAGCAAAGCCGAGATTCAGTTCGATGATGTTTCCTCAATACGCTCTCTTACGATGGACCCCGGGCATTTCCGCGGCTTCGTTGGCATGGCTTACTCCGTTGAAGACGCCAAACTGGCAGATACAGGCGCGCGCAATCTCGTCGCTGAGTCGATGAAGCTCGCATGTCGTGCGGCATCGCGATTCTTCTTAGATCATGATATACCAGCACTCCGGCGCACTCTGCAAGCACCAACCCATACATCGGATACGGATCTGCAGAAAATCCTTGACATGAGATCTCCAAACGCCTATGTCGAACGTACATCCGCCCTTCCCTATGTTGTCGCAGAATCGAAGTCTTCCTACTCACTAGAGCCTCGTGGGCACCACCAGATAGGTAGTCCAGATGGTGAAGGATACGTGCGGGTTACCTCTCCCTTGCGACGTGCCGCTGACCTGCAGGCCCATTGGCAACTCGTCAATGCCTTACGCGGAACAAGGAAACCGTTATTCAGTCCCGAGGAACTGATGCAATACACAGAAGTGTTTTGGACAGCTGATCGTTATAATAAGCGCATGGAGGGCCGTAATCGTGCGCTCGGGCAGGTCTATTATCTGCAGCAGTGGTTAGCAAATCCTGCTCTGCGGGCTAACCGGCCCGATCCCCTGCAGAATTTAGAGGGAGTTGTGATGGATGTCCCCTTTTCGCATGTCAGTACGAAAAGGTATCTTACAGTGGTACAGGTAGAGTCGCTGGGTTTGCGGGCATTCCTTGGAGACATGGATAACATTGACGATGCACCACTTGGCGCAACGGTCCCAATCAAGCTCAGCCATGTTACGACCGGATGTCGCCCGATGATACATATGTCGCTGCGATGAGATGCGAGGACGATAGGAGTGTATAATCTGTAAAGTAAGGCTTTGTATAATACACATCACCACTCTGAAAGTCGAACATTTCGATCTAATCTAATCTAAAATGGTCTCGTACGATTTTTAAAAAGCGATCTCACGGAGCAAACAAAATAGACAGGCTTTCCCAGCGACCACCATGGCTGAGGTTTTCTACAATGTCTCCGCTGCTCTGAAGGACAACTGGCCAGAGTACCTCGCCAATGCTCAAACTCCAAGTTCCCGCTACATTCTCCTCGCTTTGATTAATATTCCCGTCCTTGCCGTCGTCCTCAACGTTCTTCGACAACTTGTTCGTCCAATACCCCTCTTATTCCACTAACTCCCATTCATTCTTTTCGCAGCTGCCTCAGAATACTTCCAAGCCTCCCGTTGTTTTCCATTGGCTTCCATATATAGGCTCTGCCATTTACTACGGCAACGACCCGCTTAACTTCTTTTTCTCCTGTAGAGAGAAAGTGCGTTGCCCTCTGTTTTCAGTCCTGTCATCCTCACCGTTTCCTTGTTAGTACGGCAATGTGTTCACCTTCATACTCTTCGGTCGGCGAGTAACCGTCGCCCTTGGAGCACAGGGAAACGATTTTATCCTTGGCGGTAAATCAATCGTCTTCAATGCTGAGGATGCCTATGGAGTAACGCAAATTTTTCTATGTTTTTCGCTTTTACTGAACCACATCCTGCAGGCATTGACGATCCCTATCTTTGGGGATGATGTTGTTTACGCTATTCCCAACGACCAGTTCATGGAGCAGAAAAAATTCGTCAAAGTCGGTCTCTCGACTGACAACCTACGCGCCTATGTCGGCATGATTGAAGACGAGGTTGAAGAATTTATTAATAACGACACGTCCTTCAAGGTGTACCAGGCGAACGATATTAATGAATGGGGCTCCTTCGATGTCTCGAAGGTGATGGCTGAAATTACTATCCTCACTGCTTCGCGGACACTGCAAGGAAAACATGTCAGGGGCAGCCTGAACAAAACCTTTTCCCAGCTGTTCAACGATCTCGATGGAGGCTTCACTCCGGTTAACTTCCTTTTCCCGAATTTGCCTATGGAGAACTCCAGAAGACGTGACCGCGCTCATAAAAAGATGAGTGAATTCTATGTCAACATCATCGAGGAACGCCGGAAATCTGGGAATCTTGATGTGAGTTCCACTCGTTAGCCGAGTTCCTTTGGTTCTCATGATCTCGGTTAGGAATCGGATATGATAAGTGCCCTCCTCAAACAGAAGTACCGCAGTGGAAAGCCGGTTTCCGACAGTGAGGTTGCTCACATGCTTATTGCTCTCCTCATGGCTGGTCAGCACACGAGCCAGGCTACTGGCGCCTGGGCAATTCTTCACTTAGCAGATCAGCCTGAATTTGCGTAGGTTTTTCCCATTATGGCTCATGAAAATCCTTAACTCATTGTCCTTTTTTAGCGAAAAGCTTTACAAGGAGCAGGTCAAACATTTCGGTACTCCAGATGGTTCAATCCGGTCTATGACATTTGAAGAGTTGCGGGAACTCCCCCTCCTGGATGCATTGATTAGAGAGACTCTCCGTCTCCACCCACCGATTCACAGTATCATGCGCAGCGTTCGTGATGATGTGCCGGTTCCTCCCACGTTGTCTGCTCCTTCCAAAGACGGCGTTTATGTCGTTCCCAAGGGTCACTGGGTGTTGGCCTCCCCCGCTGTCAGCCAAACAGATCCCCTGGTTTGGAAAGACGCGATGACTTTTGATCCCTACCGGTGGGCTGATCCTGAGGGCGCCGCAGCGCAAGCCCTCAAGACGTATGTTGACGAGAACGGCGAAAAATACGATTATGGCTTCGGTGCTGTAAGCAAAGGAACCCAGAGTCCTTACCAACCATTCGGTGCGGGTCGCCATCGGTGCATCGGGGAACAGGTGTGTTCTTCGATTTCAGCAAGTCTTATTCTCACTGTGCGTTCACTAGTTCGCATACCTTCAACTGGGGACCATCTTGTCCACGTTAATTCGTGAGCTTGAGTTCCGTCTGCCAGGTCCTGTCCCCGAAAACAACTACCATGTACGTCTTTACTAGGGAAAAAAGCTCAAACTGACGTTTCAATGAACAGACCATGATCCCTATGCCGAAGGAGCCTAGAAGTGTTCACTATAGACGGAGGAAGTTTGCGAGTAGCTAGATTATTTTTGCATTTTGGGGGGACATACGTGATAAAATCTTTGATCTATACCCTAATGACCATATCTTGTAAGATACAAATCGACAATCAACATTAAGTTGCTAGTCATCATTCTCTTCCTCCTCTTCATCACTGTCAACGCCAATTACACCGCCATTTCCTCCGTCTTCGCGCTCTTTCAGCACTTTGCCCGCTTCCTTTAGCTTCGTCCCAAATGCCTTTCGAGCGCCGAAATTAGCGCCGATGTCCCACACCTGAAGTTTAGCCTTGGATCCACCAGCTGCTACTGTGAGAGGGTCGTCAGGGGAGAAGGTTGTGGAAAAGACTTTGCCCTGCATAGAAAGATCAAGGATACGCTTGACTATGAATGCGAAATGAAAGACTTACGACGCCAAGGTCTCTAGAAGTTACCAAGGTGACATTCATCTTACCACTAGAGTCATCGACATTCCATATCTTCACAAGCTTGTCAGCTCCACCAGTCGCTATGCACCCCCTGATATGAGGATTGATATCTAGCGCGGACGTGGCCCCGTCGTGTGCTGAAAGAGTAAAACGCGCGGGGGATGGCGTTTCCAGGTTTGAGGGAAGATTGCGCACATCGTAATTGAGGACCAGTCCGTTTTCCAAAGCAACCTAAGCCCCGGTAAATGATCGTTCATGGCAAATTGTAAAGGTACTCACGTAGAATCCCGCCTCTTCCCAAGGGTCCCACCGTAGAGCCTCCACATCACTCCCAAGGAAAGCACCCACACCAGAATCTGGTGAGCGCGAATCAAATGTCCGGACAGTGCGATCGTAGCTCCCTGTAAGAAGTACACTGGGATTTTTCTCGTTCCATTGCACTGCTTGCACCTTGTCCTTGTGGACGTCAAAGCTTCGAATTGCACCATCGGTGTCATCCATAGAAGGGCCGCGGCTCAAATCCCAGAGCTTCACAGTCTTATCCGCGCTAGCACTGGCAAGCAAGTTCCGTTGAACTTTATTCCAGCTCAAACCCAGTACTGCGTCGACATGATAACCCTTTTCGATAGTCCGGGACTTCATTTTCTTCTTCTTCTTCTTCCCACTTCCTGAGGGTATTGGAATATGGGCTTTCGTAAGGTCGGGTCTGCCGAGCACAGAGTTTGGATATATTGATTCAACGACGTCCAAAGACCATATCTCGATTTCAGGATCCATGGTACCGACAGCAATGTAATTGCCAAAGCCGGTGCTCGCTGGGTCGTTGGTGGTGGAGGTTGACGCCGGTGGAAAGTCAAGCCACTCAAGGCACAGAGGGAAAGCAGGGAGCATGAGGTCGTGATGAACATAAATATTGTCTTGTGATTCCTCGTAGATGTATATCTCAAGCTGAGATATTTCGTCCTCGGTTTTTGCAATCACGAGTAGATTGTCTGTTGGAAGAACTTCGAGGTCTTCGCGTTCATTATCATCGTCATCCTGAATACAAATCACAGTTAGGCATCGCTCCTCTGGGAAAATATAAAGAACTGACCTCTTTGAGTGTGATGTAAGGATCCTCAGAATTATCCTTGTAATAAGTGAGACCTTTGATGTTGCTGAATGGTCCAATAGCTATGTAAGATGTTATCGCTCTTCCCTCTGCAAAGGCAACAAACGCACCATCCGTTTGTACGTCGTTATCGTATTCATCAAGCTTATATTGGGATAGATTGTCCGTATTTGTTGCGTTTTGCGTCTCATCTACATCCATTGCATCGCTGTCCTCACTACCCTCAACAACAATCGGTTCACTGTCTTCCAACGTGAAAGGCAAGATTCACTCACTCGACCCAATTGGCCTCGTCTTCTTCTTCCCCTTGGTCGTCTGCCTCGACACCCTCCGCACCCTTCCCCATTGATTTTGCGGCTTCGTGTGCTCTTTGTAGCTCTACACGAGCATCCTCCAATTCGATTCGTGCAAGACCGCTGACCCGCTCTAGCTCTTGATCGTCCAGAACATATTTTGAGGGTGTTCGAGCGGAAGCCCCCCGCCGCACCCATGCCACGGCTGATATGAGACTACTCATTGCGGGAACAACAAGCTACAGTACGAGAAAGTCAAGCGCGAGAGGTTCGTAAAAAGTCAAAGAAAATATTTTAAGCACATGATCAGGTCGGTAACTACTATAATAACCGGTCAATTGCCGAAGTAAAGCTCGTTCCTCCGACGACCATCATCGCACATACATAATGTATACATTTTTCGCCTGGTACTCATGCAGATAACTGCTGGTAAGAGGCATAAATACCAATCTTCTCCCTTGAGACTTACGCTCGCAGCCATGCTTTCATTGCAGCCCATCTTGAATGGCGATGCGGACGTGTGATTTCCCAGCTAGAAGTAAAGATCAGTACAGAATATGACCAGGATCTAATGACGATGTGGACGCACTGTACAATCAGGTCTCCTCTGGCAACCATCTCATCATTCTGTAGGATTGGCATACCTCCGTCCTTTACTCTGCACTGACCATGTCGTCTTTTCTCCCTCCCATAGCTAATACGGGCGGATAGAGTCTCGTTGTCCAAGCCCGTGAAATGTAGCCGCACATTCTTCCGCTGAAGGTTCTCTGACCAGGGGACCTGAACCTTCATGACCAGGTCTTGTCCGGCGCGAGCAAAGGCTTCATGGGCAGTTTCCTGGACAATGAAGACAATATCCTGGAAGGAACCGTCCCTGCGTTGGTGTCCGGCGTTCGTGAAGACAAAATTTGTACCGTCCTCGCAGCCAGGCGGAACCTGCACATCGAGCACGATCGTCTCTCTGATCCCAGAAAGGTACGATCTCGTAATCCTAAACCGGCATTCTTTACCGAAAAATAAGTCCTCTAGCGTGAGGGCTAAGGAATACCTCCACATCTTGGAGCACCCTGTACCTATGGACGATATCGGATGCCGATGCAAGTGAGTGGCCGAGATATTCAGCTGATGTCTGTTCAACTGCGGCCGCACAACGGTAGGGATACCCTTCGAATTTGACTTGTAGGCTGGAGCCTCCTTTGCCTCTTTCTGTGGCCTGCAAATCCATCGTTCAACGCATGTTCCTGAACGAGTTTTATAACGTACTGGTCATGAGCATAAAATGCCCGCGAATTTGGAGCTTTTGATTTTCTCGAAGGTTCCTTTACAGCCGCGTGTTCAGGTTCTACGCTGATCCACTCTTCGGTGTCAACGTGGGCCTCCGTAGACGAGGAAGCTTGACGCGAAAAAAATGGATTGTTTAATCCTTTCCCCGGTAATGTCTGGGAACTGCCCTGTGGACTCGGCGGTGCAGTGGTGGAGGACTCCACACTGGCTGCGCCCCCAGCAGAAAAAATACTGACAAGCGTATCGGTGGAGCGATTGGGAGCGGTGTTGTCCGTAACGATGGACACAGATCTTGACATCTTCGGAACACTTGTGTTGCGAGGATGAGGCTGCGAAGTCGGCGGACGTCGCATTAGTGCCCTGTAAGCTCGGTTTATCTGCGCGTACAAGTTACTCATTGACAAGAGATAAGGATTCATCAACAACGTACCTGCACAAACTGTTCCGTCGCCCTGCTGATGTCGTCCGGATTCCGATCAGGGTGCCATTTTAACGCCTGTGGGCTTGGTTTAGCACCAGCAGACAAACAGTGCGGTCAACATACCTGCTTCTTGTAGGCACTCTTGATTTCCTCCCTTGTTGCCTCAGGCCGGATTTCGAGGATTTCGTGGTGATTCTGTTTCGTTGGTGGAGGCAGCATGGATGTGGAGACGTCGTTTCCCCTCCTCCGTCCAATATACTTATACACTCGAACGCAGCTTCGATCCGATATTACTCTAGTATCCGATTGGCTGCCCGGAACTCTACGCCATATACTGTAGGCTGTGATTCTGAAATGACAATTGTCACGGTAGGTCCGAAATGAACCAGTTTACAGCCAATATCTCCCGATCAAGTCCAAAAATTAACTATAGTATTTCAGGTTCGGGGGGCTGTCTCATTCCGACTAACGGCTATCATCATCTTCATTATGCAAACTGGAGAAAAGTTTCGCCACCGTCGGGTTTTCGTTCATTTCTGTTTCTATTGACTTAAGCGAGCTGAAAAGACACCGTTCCCTCTCATCGATCCGGATTTATCATCCGGAACGAGGAGGATGTCGAGTTACCGTATCTGGACGGCCTTCTCGTCTTTAAATCTTCGTCCTCTCAATACGTACAGGGTTATCATGATGCCTGATAGATCGTTCCGAGTTGAAGCAGCACCCAAGGAGAACCCTCACGATACAATTTTCGGTTCCGAGTCGTTGCGGAAACGTCGACTAGTTATATCCTTCATTAGCAAGGAACAAGGGATTCAACCTCTTGTCGCATGAAAAATTCCCACGCTTCAGCTTCTTCTCTGGTCGTTAGTTAAGCGCAATCTCTCTATGTGGTAAGTAACTCATGAGTCATTAACACCTTATCAAAGTCTTTTTGACACATTCCTGTTTCAGTTTCGGCAAGTGCACCATCTCGACCTACTTTGGACCAAAAATTTCTGGCTTCTAAGCATCGCAGCAGCCTCTTTCCTTTACGTTGTAACACATGCCGTCTCACTGCGGTGTTTAATCGGGAGGTCTGCACATGTTTGGTATGTCACCCTTCTGTGTCAGTCAAGTCTAAAGCATCCTTGCTTAGAGGCACTCAGAAGACCAACAGGAGCCTAGGAGGTCCCGCATTACCGGGCATCCTTGTACAATCTCTCTGGGCTGGCCTTGGCGCAACAGGACATACGTGTCGTGGATCTGTCAAAACAAAAGGGATAAATCTACTATATTTTGTGATTGCTATCATGGATAGAAGCTCTTCGTCTCGTGGAGCGTACATGTCCTCTACATGAGCTAGTCCTACCTTCACCAAATGCCTGCGGGGTGCCACCGAAGAGTTTCATCATCGACCGTTGCAGCGCTTTGGCGTTGAACGGAAAATCAGCTGAACAACGTCGCCATGAGTCCGGGTATTCTCGCCTTGGTCTGTCACTGAACTAGAAGCATAACTGCGAGCACACGCAACCGCCGAGATGTGACAGCACAAAACGTCTCGTTCTTCGGGCTTCTTTGTATCGTCACATTCGTCTATGCGTACTTGCAAGGCTTTCTGGTGTCATTATCACGCGTTAGACTTCTTGGGGGTAGAGGGCTCGCCAGGCCAATGCGATTTAATCTTACACGTCAACGTTGTGTAATTGGGTGGAACGGACATACCGGTGTGTGTCCTAACTCATAAGGATCACATACCTCGCCTCTAAGGGCCTACATTTGTGTGTCTGAAGACGCTAATCGAAGACTGCGAGATGGCACTGTCCTTCATTTTCCTGATCCCTGAAGACTGGGGATTGAATTCCGATTCCTGATGTAGGCTTAGTTCGATTTCCAGGCATTGGTTTCTGGTACATGACCTACATACCTTAGTCAGACGAAAGAAAGCGGACATGGTGTTTTCCTGTTGCTGTGCCAGTGACGCTTGCCACCATTGGCAGCGCCTCGAAAAATTCAATTGTCGGACTTTGGGTGGGAGCCTAAGACATAAAGCGGTGCAATGCTGCGGAAGATGAGATTGCTCAGTTTTTTACATAGCGAAGCCGCGAACTGCCCCAATAATCTTCGTAGATTTACCCTTGCTCTGATCGACCCGGCGGCGCTGAAGGCTTCGCCCTGATCGGCGAGTGACCAAAAAGGAGCTAGTCATCGGAAGCGGTGTATTTGGGTTTGTTGAACCTGAAAGGCGTCCCAAATTGTACGCATTGAACGTAAGTTGGCATTGCTCTTCCATCATCGAGGACGTCCCAACGAGCAAATACCGCTGCGACTTACGTCGTTTCGCTTCATGCGTCTCCCACCCACTCCTTCGCTGTAACCTCTTCGTCGTTTATACATCTTCCGTTCATTTCGGCAGATGAGGCCGAATCTCGACTTTCGCTTATTGCCAAGCGTCTGCATCCTCTCGTTCTTGCTGGAATATGAAGTTGCAGCATACACCGCCGTTCCAAGGTCAGCTTCACCTCTATGAATATTCTCTTCTCCTAATTTATCGGCTATTTAGGTGGGGCCAGGCCGTAGCCGTACTTAATGAGTGTCTCTTCGTCCATGGTGGGAAGACAGACGAGTATAATTCATACTCGTATAGACAAGCACCAGCCAACAATGATTTGCTTTATCTTTCATTATCGTCGTCATTCAATCTGACATCTCCGCCGTGGGAGTTGATCAGCAGCTCGTCGAAAACTTCAACTTCACAGGGCCCAGCGGTAGCTTGGCATACTCTGTCCGGGCTCAATTCTTCCAGCATGCTATTATTTGGTGGACTTCCTGCTACCAATTCCACCACAGTCTTAACAAATCGTGCCGATTCATCCTGGATGCTAGATGTATATGCCCTGTCGGAGCCTAATTGGGAGCAAGAAGCATTGGCTTGGGCGGGGCAACCGACGAGACGTATACATCATTCAACTGTCACGTCGACTTCTGGCCAAGTATACATAATTGGCGGGGAGATGGCAGATGGTTCCGAAGTCGCCCTAACCGAGCACTATGTATTCGATCCCGACAGTCAATCATTCACTCAGCTCCCCTCTACCAACGGCCCTTCAGATATTACTGGACATTCCTCTGTCATTTTACCAAATGGAACGGTACTCGTTTTTGGTGGCTATAGTCAAACGCAAGATTCGCTACTTCCGTTTTCCACCATTTGGACTCTAGACACTACTGAGTCTACGCTATCGTGGCACCAAATTTTCCTTCCCACAAATTCACTTCCAAATCCAAGAAGGGCATTCGCCTCGACTTGCATCGAAGGAAACAAGGTTGTCATTCAAGGCGGTAGCGATGCCTCCTACCAAACTATATACAGTGATGGTTGGATACTAGATCTATCACAGGATTCACTAAGCTGGGTAGAGGTGGATGCTTTGAAGCAGATCGGTGCTCGTTTTGATCATTTCGCTGTTCCTATAGGATCCTCAGTCATGTTTGGATTCGGTGAGTCGCGACGCCATGAGGCAACCAATGTATTCTGACCGCTCGTCAGGTTACGGGAGCTCCGGTCCATTCGCTACCAATATTTTGATTTACGATTACTCGACTGGATCCTTTCCGTTAGACTTCTCTCCGTCGCCGTCATCACCAGGATCCATACAGACGATGCCAGGGCCAAGTCAGACGTCAAACTCCCATCCGACTGGTACTGGAGTTTCTCCAAGCTCTACCGGATCTGTTAGTATTGACCCTTCCTCTACGACTAATTCTGATCCGAGTGATCCAACTGGTGGCGGTCCAACTGGTGGCGGTGGCGGTGGCGGTACTGCAGCTAGCGGAGGGGACGATGCCCACAGCGACCGAACTACTGCCATCGCCCTTGGGACTACTTTCGGAGTTTTGGGACTTATTGCTGGTTGCGTGATCATAGTTTACTACGTGCGACATCGAAAAGGAAATTCCTCTACTGGCCAACGATTCATAGCTCTTCATGACGACACCGAGGATGGAGAGGATAGCCCCCAGCATGATCGCCATCTTCCTCTTGCCAATGGCTTTGGCGAAAGGACACGACATAGTAGGGACGCAGGGTGGACTATCTTAAGGAGTATAGGTCTGGCGGGTGTTATGCCAGCCAGCGCCAGTGCGCGTCATAATCCAGAGAGACGGGATATGCTCGCAGATGAAGATGCCCAAGATTTCGCTTCCTGGTACGAGAAGCGACGGAGGGACGGTACAGGAAGTTCATGGTCACTCAGAAGCATCCTCGGGGGAGGTCGGAGGCGCAGTCAAGAGCCCAGTGCTGCTAGCTCACTTGGCGTGCCTTGGAGGGAGAAATATGATCCTTTCTCCGATGACACTGTACTCATGGG
Source organism: Armillaria altimontana (assembly GCA_022818075.1). Lineage (NCBI taxonomy): Eukaryota > Fungi > Basidiomycota > Agaricomycetes > Agaricales > Physalacriaceae > Armillaria > Armillaria altimontana. Next base: position 145,185 of record JAIWYR010000018.1, read on the forward strand.
GGACATGGAGCCGGAAGTGGTGCATGCTGGTCCAAGCAGACCAGCCGCTAGGAGACAGACGAGCAATGTCAGCACAATGTCCAGCAACAGCTGGGTTGATCCGTTCGCAGATCCCATACACGAGGACAAGCCAGAAAGGTACCATGATCTGGATGGCATGGAGGACATTCTTGAGATGCCACCTCCTGCACGTTTCAAGCTTCCGCCCCTCTCAATACAGACTGTACTCCCCGTGTCCACTATTAGTCACGCCCTCAGCCCAGTTACGGAGACATCACGGCTTTCTATTGGCGATCCTAGCACACCTTCGATTCATACCAATTCTAACTCTCATGAACATAATCTATCTCCGTTCGACAGTGCGTCGGGAATGACATCTCGTACATCTAACGACCCTTCCCGTTCTCCAGGCCAGCGGACATCCTCCTTGATTGCTTCCGTGCCAACCCAGCCGATGCGACGCAGTGACTCGTGGTGGGCACGTTTCTCTCGCACGAGCTTATTGGATCGACGAAATAGCGATGCCTCGAAGAGAGCTTCGTTGGACTTCAGAGATCCGAATCCACCACCACGGTTGGTTGCCATCGAAGAAAGCACCCACTCGGCAACGTCGACATCGCCCGAGGCAGACAACTCTACAGGATTTAACCGATCTTCGTCGGTTCGTCCTGGATCACGCAGGGTCTCAAGGGTTTACGGCGTTCACGGAAAATCGTCATCTTCGTTGCGGACCGCAGATTCCGAGCTCATTGAAAGAATGGTCGGCACAATGGACGTAGCGCAAAGAGTGAGAACAGGTAGTCATCGAACCCGAGAGAGCACAGGGACCAGCCTTAGCGTTGAGATCCCTGCTTCGGAAGATGGTCACCTCATGGAACACCTAGGGGATGACCGTCCCATCGTCACCTCTCCGTCAGACATGTCATCGTGGGATATTACACGTAGTTCCAATGATCCACCATCTCGGAGTCTGACTCCACCATGGGGACCGATATCTCTGATTCCTACGTCTCCCTCTGCTGTATCTCCTGAGGACGGTGGCGTCAAGCAACCACTCCGTAGAGAATCCGTTGCGGCTCGTGTTCAGGCATACGAACGCCGGATGAGTCATGATGGAGAACTTCCTGATATTAACTTGAACGAAGAACGCGCCAGGCATAGGAGCCAACTGGTTGATTATGGTTTGGTACCCAGGCCCAGTCTCTTCGTTGCCAACCCCGACCACCGTCTCTCGTCTTCTGGAGATTCCTAGATTGTTTTATTCTCCGCCTTGGCCCTTGGGGTAACGCGCTTCAAATTTCCATATAAAATGCCGCGCATATACTTACCAACATCTATCTGGAATTACTGGATATAGATTCGGTTATATCTACAGTCGGATTTTGCTTTGCTCTCTCGCTGTCTTATCTTTATATCTTTTACGATTTTACGACCATTGACGCCTATGACTTTTGTCTGTTTTACGCCAGGGATCTTTTCCCATTATACACATTGGCTGGCTGATGGACTTATCCTACCTACTGTACAACGAATACTTTCTGTATTGCCACCACTAGCACATGTACACTGGAAGGGACATTGTCTCGAGAATTTAGGGGATAAACGTCCAATAAAATAAATAAAAAACACTATTGTGCTTGGAACATTTGGATAACTAGAGCCGACCTTGGAATGGCGAGCAATAGCCCATGCCAAGGAGAAATGTTCAAGCTGTTGCACACCTAAATCACAGCCGGAAATTGGAGACTGTTGGGGCAAATAAGATAGGGTTCATGCACAACCCACAAGATCACGTGAGTAAGTGTGACACTCTATCTTCGTTTGCCATTGGGCCAAAATCAAGAATCAGCCACGGCCATATCCTTTTAAGTGCACTTCTGCACAAAATGGCCGTAGCCGATCGTCGATTTTGTCCCTCCTGGAGACGGAGATAGTGATTTGAGCCAAAAGAGTGACAATTGATTTGGTAAGTCACGGTCTGTCACAGACCCATGTGATCTTGCGGGATGTGCACGAACCCTATCTTACCTGTATACCATCAGGTACGAGAGGCCTGTTACTTCCCAATATGTACTATCCCTCAAGTTTCAGCATGATCCCGTCTCGGTACCGTGGGCTATCGGACGAAGAATAAGTGCGATGATGAACACCCGGATCAAATAAATACGCGAACGTGATCTCAGGGTAGACGCTGATTAAACCCGGCCAAACCCGGCTCATTACCCCCCGCTTAAGGGGTATTGATGTACATATTCCGGATTGTCTGCGGCCTTCAGAAAACAGGTATCTCGGAGGTTTGTGATGCGGTTGTCATTGCATATCGAGCTGTTGAAAAACAATCCGGGGTTTACACAGCCGTACTTGACATACATATCTATGAACAGCATCTTACCTGGAACTTGGAAGTTGCCTGGAAGACTCACGGATCCGAATCTCAGCTTCACCCGTCCCCTCTTCTCGTCCGTTCCACACATACAGATGTATAATGGGACATCGAAGGCTCTTACAAGTCTCATTTACGGAGGAGACATCAAAGTCATCCGGGGGCAGATGTAGTACACAATACCATCATCAGGCACCCAGGTCAAAACCCACATCAAGGCGCTTGTCATCCACCGAAAGCTTCTCGGATGGCTAAAATAAAGTGCAAACAATTACAGAAGCGAGTCTTGATGATGCCACGAGAAACTCACTTGGATGCTCGCTACCACTGGTGCCATTGCTAAGGCCTTCTTCTCTACGCGGTACAAGTATGCCCTTGCGGGAATATTTCCTTTACTATCTCAAACGTTTGTTCAACAGTTTCCGGATAATAAAGAACACGTGGAGTTAAGGAAGGCAGCGAAATTAAACGTTCCGAAAATCAGCAGTGCTGAACCCCGGGAGTACTCCCACGCGAGAGCAAAATTAAACATCCTACTTGTGGCGGCGGCGAGGGAGACTGCCTTGGCACGAACCACGGGGGGAACATGAAGGTGCATTAAGGATCGTATACGAGGAGAAGGACACGAATTATACCAACTCAGTAGGATACGTCCACGAGATAGGACCCACCGTTATAGTGAAAGCGCAAACAAAGAAGCAAGAAAAAATGATGACCCCATAGGTTATAGAGGTGTGATCGATGATCCAAATTCCTTGGAAGTGAAGTAATGAGCTTACTCGGAGAGCACCTGGAAAGATTAACTCACGTTCACCATCGACACTATAACCCAGCTTCGGTAATGCGATTGAAGGCCACTGATGAGAAAGAGGAAGAAGCCCATCAGGAGCGTCCCGACTAAATGCATAGGCCGGCATCAACGCTTCTCAATGTATATGATAGTGGGGACCGTGAAAGCCATGTTAAGACGGATTTGATGCACAGACTAAAGAAACGGGTTCGCCGTAGCCGATAAGCCTTAAAGTAGCTACGTCTACTGCGGAAATGAGGTTCCCGCGACAACCAGTAACACTGGCGCCTTCAAAAACGTAGACGATGTAGTGCTTGGTACATCCTGAAGTTCAGGGGGAGTTCATCAACGAAGCAGGAACCCACATCATGGAAAGTATTTCATTGAGCTGTGACCATACCAGGAGAGCCACACCAAATGCAACGCGACGAGGCATGCCAGGTCGAGGTATGATTTGGCACCGTCAGTTCGCCTAAAGAGAATCTGTTGCGTGATTTCTTCTTCGTACTCCAACGTTACAAGCCCGTTATGGGTATTACCGCCACTGTATGAGCCTGCTAGAACCTGAAGCGCTTCGTCTTCCTTGAAAAGTGACACAATCAACGTAGTAGCAGAACGAGGGACATGAAATCCTACTGACCTTCTCTGATCAATAGCCATCGAGGAGTCTACCCACACTGATGACGATTAACAGGGTTCATTTGCATAGCCCTTGGGATACGGAAAGAAGCAACCCTATTGATGTTCGAGTAGCCGAATTGAACGGAGTACTGAGTGAGAATACCCCAAGTAATGGACCAATTTTCACAGATACGACGGCCCCGATGGCTATTTCCGACGGGCAGGTTGGAAGGACAGACCATACTAGCCGAAATATCAGATGTAACTCGTCCGACAGCATTGATTGCCTATTCTTGCGGGTAGCGTTAAATAAATGAACTGTAGAAGCATTAAAGAGACTTACGACAGAAGTACCTTGAGAAACTAAGAATGGCGAGAGAACCGGCAGGCATAGCGGTCACAATAGCTCCTTGAGCATTTGATCCAAGCTATTCAATCTCATATTCAATATCGGGCCTTGGATTGCGTAACAGACGACTGAGAAAAAGTGCTGTAGATGTACCACTCGTTCTATACAGAGGAAGATCAGTTTTTAGCGTTATAACACCTAGGATTGCAGTCAGCACCCCGTACATGGATGAAATATCTAAATCAAAAAGGCGGTCAATTTGGGTCAATGATGCATACAAATGAACCTACGATGTACGGCGATTCAAATATTCATCAGCTAATCCTTTCAGTCTTGACTAGAAGACATACGTGGGGTCGATGCAATCTGCGAGTTATACTAATGTTTTGTTCGCATAACCAGGACACCTTTCATGAAGGTAATGAAAATCGGAAGCGCACTCCTCGGCCCATCCAGGCTGATTCCTGAACGTCTTAGTCTAGTAGGATAAGGAGAAGCACATGCTAGATGTACATGGAACTTATAAAAAACGAACGGTCCACGGTCTTCATCTGATAAGAGACGGTAATTGCCAAGGGATCGGGTGCGAGGCATGAGTCGACCTTGCTGAGCAACATCATCTTTTGATAGTGGCAGATGCGGTGAGTGTCATCGGACCGGTGCTCCGCAAAATTTGCAACCAGATTTGTCAAATAAGTACACGCGTTTTCCTCCCTTCTTTCGTCGTTAGCTTGCTAGAGACATAAAATCCCGCTAATTGCTGGCTACGTGCAAGAATACAACCCGCCGATTCTCACGCCCAACCATATTGAGTTACCTCACCACCAAGTGTCTAATGATGGACGTACTGGAACACAGTCTTTCATCCAAAACCTTACGCGTTAAACGCGGCTGTTTCATATCGCGATGGAGGTTAGAATATACCGCACAAACTACGGGTCTTTCTCATTCCCGGACAAACCTTCGCGCTCCCAGTTTGTTGCTCTTTCACTTATAGATTGAGCCCGCGGCAGCAAGGTCGTATACTTTCAATCGCCTGGTTGCTGTGCACACTCTCCAACGGTCCCGATCAATGAGGGACAGCCCTCAACTAACATACTTGTAATCCTGTGCCCCCGTCCGTGGCTATGGGCACTACTATTTCGTGACACTGCGTTTTTACCGCTTTCAGTCTGTCTTGCAGTGCAATGTCATTCTGGAACTGCAAACTTGCACGGGTGCTATGGGCCTTTGGCTTCTATTGTGCGGTTACATTCGATAATCCCAGGTTGGAGACGCTGGGCCTACAGAATGCCCATCATCTCGCGCAAAGTTTGACTTGAATACTGGACAGTGATAAGACCGCGGCACCCGACGACATAAACGTTTTATGGATCTATGCTGTGCTTACGAGCATTAGCATGTCCACGATGTCGCTCTCCTAGACTCACTAGCTAGACCTACGGTTATTCCTCGCCTCCGTCGACCGGTCCCCCCGAGCTGTGCCCGATGGACCGAGGTTAACCTGATTCCTCTTCCTGCAGCTGAGAAGAGAGCAAATGGGTAACAGTATGGGCCGACCATCTCTGCGTGGCGATAAATTTTCCTGACCCACATGTATGCCGTATCTTCCGGTAACTAATTTTCTGTGGACGAGTAAATTGAATGGAGATAACGGCATTTTCCCTGTCATTGTCAAGCTTTTGTTCTTGTCCTTGACTTACTTGTGCTGCGGTCAGAAGATACAAAATTGAACGAGATATATTCCGGTCCCAAATTCACTTGCGGGGCTGGTCTTTACTGAAACTGATGCGTCGTTCCATCCCTCATGGTCTCACCTCACCGTCAACAGAATACACTACCTCGTCGGGCTCCTTCCAATCCGGATTTTTGGCGGCTTTAGCCCTCCCTTTTCCGATGCCAATAATCTGAATACATCTCGAAGTTTCTCCGCACATCGTCGGAGACTACGCTCTTCTCCCGATGAGTTCTTCGTACGTACCTTCCGTTTGATCTGACCTTCTTCAGATCTTAGGCTGTGTAGGTTTTGCTGTCTTGTCCAACGCAACCATAAGCCAATACCAAGACAAGTTCCTTGATCAACCTGGAATTTTGAGAAGTGGTCAGTTGTTCAAGTTTTTTCTTGTATGAATTACATTGATCAGCAGACCTCTTGCTCCAGCTGCTAGTTGCTATATTCGTCCCAAGGACAGACGTACTAGGATTTGATAAGTAGGACGTATAGCGGTTTTAAATTGTCTCTTTGTTGTGTAGATACTGCTTGCCTTTTTGATGCACTCCCGCTCTAGTTCAACGCAATCTTTTGTGGCGGTCATTAAGAACTGTCATGTCGGATAAAGTCTACATGTATAGGAGGGTAGTGCTGAAGACATAGTTCAATCAATGTCAGATTAAAACCAGGTTATCATAAAAACCCCGCATCACGTCTCGCAGGCTCGTATGGGGTTCAATCAAAGGATAAGCTGCCGATCGTCCAGATGGAACAAACAAGTTTACTACATCCCGCCATTGCAGCATCCGTACCATTGCTATCATGCCCTCAAAACGCGTTCGGCCTCACTGCATTGGGTCAAAGGTACTGCCGAGAAATCTGGACCTAGAATGTAATGCTCACAATAGCCCCAACATCGTACTTATCTATCGTCCCTGGGCACCACAAGGTGCAGCCGTTGCCACCAATTGTTTCTACATCGCACTTGAGCTACTCTGATTGATCACTAGGCTGCCGCAAACCTTCTCGTAAATGTCAACACGTGAGTCTGGCTGAAAAGCTAGCTGTCGCAAAGGGACGGGAGTAACATACACATCATTTGAGGATTCCAGGCGGTCTCGGGCGGAGGTTAGAAGCGACGACCCCACAGGAACATCCTCCTTGAAACCGCCGCATTGCTAGACGGCTTGTAGACAACCTCAGGGCTAGAGTATAATATCTGTGGTCCAATGAAGTTGGGAGCGCCGTAGAGTGATAGCGTTCACCACAGCGAGGTCCGATTTGACCGACGAAACATGTCGGCGATGGCCTACATGTAATGATGCGGTCGCCATCAACTACAGGGGAAGGATCAGTGAAGTCGACAGTCGATCTTTTGATCGCATGTCAGATACTAATAGACTGTGAATCACCAACTCCTGCGAGTAGTCACCGTTGAGTTGAACACCGGTTTCCAGGTTTGACGTTTCATCCTGAACGCTACGCTACCGACTGTTAGGAGTTTGAAGATCTGAGAAAGTAAAAGGATGTGGGTGACTGGTGATTGGTTTCTAACTGATGATTGAAGTCACCGCGAGAAAGTTGTCATCATGAAATTCTAAGTGCCAGTGGTTCGATGATTCCATTCGCAGTGGCGACCAACCGCCCCGTCGCCCCGATATCGATTATTCGTGGTTCCTGATCGAATTTCGTCGTAGACGCTCGGTGCCATATTTGTCTGCAGATCCCACCGGATATAACATATCTACCACCAGCGCTTCGAGCCTAGAGGGGTGGATAATGAGGGCAATCACAAAATTCATCGACATAACACGACAGAATGATTCTCGAGTAGAGTAGACAGTATACCACCTCCACGTACCGTGGAATCAGCCACGGATCAATTACTTAGAGCCTGCTCGAAGGAATTTGGAAAGAACGGACCCAGGCTGTCGGCACATTCCGCCAACCCTTTGCCCGGTTTTTCAGCGCTAAGCGCTGGCTGATAGAAGTGCTTTGCACCATATGATGTCCAGATACAGATGACTTTGGGTGTCCCCCTTCCCAGACTCGTGGGAATTGAAGACAATTTCGGGAAATCTTCTTGCTACGGAGAGGAATCGATTGTTATTGTGCCATCAAGTGTGGCGGCCTAGACAAGGCTTGCTGATCTCTTTGGATTATACATGTAATAGCATACCAACCTGATGCGGCACCGAGGGCCACGACATGTCGCAGAATAAAGCCTCATGGTTGAACTGAAACGCAGGACAATAGTGGAGAGATAAATGAACGCAAAACTGGCAGGTCTTGGTGGACCTTAATTGAAATGATGGGCTAGTATTAGTGGGCGTTGTCCGTCTGTCACAAGTGGATGAAAACAGCGAAAACATGCTGTGAGGGTGGCCGAGGTCCATCAGACGCGGGAGAAGCGCCGCCACTTTTAGCAGGCGCTTAATTGACTGGCCTATCAGTTTCGTCGCACAAGCGCTGGAAGATGGGGCAGGAGGAAGATGAACAGCATGTGCAATTACTGTCACATCCTCGGAACGCAGCTGACTCGAATGATTCGAGAAGTATAGGTTGTCGCAGTGGTTCAGTCGTTCAGAAACTGATGTTATACATGATGAATCCTTATACAACTCCTCCTTGCCTGGTTCAAGCAGCAGCCTCAAGTTCAGCGAGATATTTATTCGAAGTCTCGTCGCCGGTCTTCTTAAGAATCTGCAAGTGACAAGCTAGTTAAATGAAACAGCGGCATGTGAACCCGAAGACAGCGCACCTCGGTCAGTTTCTCGACATATTTGGCCTGCGCTTCTTCTTTAGAAGTACCCTTGACCTTGTTCCAAGCATCCCTAAGAAACGATGTATGGCATGACGAGAATTCGAATTCCCACAAGCAACAAACACACCATTTGGCTTTGCCTACAAAATCGAGTATACCTGGACGCTCCGTATTGATATCGCCGATGGTTCCTTTGATCTCGTTAGGAGTAGACCGATGGAATGATATATCAGGTAGACCTTGCTTGTAATAAGAGTAGAACTGTAAATCGCGAAAATCAGATCAAAGGAGAAGTAACAGGGGTTCGTTCTACTGACAAAGAGCTGGTCGTCCTGGGTGGGCTTGACGGGGCCATCCTTGGGAAGGCTCTGGACGATTTCTATGGCCTTCTTGAACTGGGCTTCAGACATGGTGGTTTGTGTACAAGGGGGTCCGAGCGAAGGACAGTGGTAGTTAAGGACGTCGGCATTCGGCACCCAGTTCCGTCGTTATCGATCGACGGGATCTCCCTTAGCAGTCGCCCTTGGTCGAACGCGCGCCCAGGCCCCAGACGCAGGATAATGATAATCATGATGGACCATCGCTGCAAGTGTTTTTCTCATGTATGTTGTCATTACCCCATTGGTGCAACGTGTAAGGAGAGGCGGAATTAAGCTCACTTAGACGTTTGAATTTCTGTATTGTGGCGCTGCTTCGGGGGAGCTCAATCAAAGATGCTGTTTTGGATGTATAGCGGTATCAGTTCACCTACTTAAAGTCTGGGACACCTTGCGCAGGCAGGAATGTCAATGGATAATAAATTTTGCTTCGAAAGTTCAGTTGCGAGGAAATGCTGACGCCAAGTTCGCAAAAGATGCCGAAAATGGCTATGTCACGGTATATCACGTTATGTGACCCGGCAGATAGACGCACAGCCACAGCCAATCTTATTGCTTTGTTGCGACTTTGCTGTCAACACTCGGTAACGCATTCTGAACACGATTCTCTCGCGTCGACAACGGCGACGACAACATGTCTGCACCTGCTGCGGCGCCTTCAGCGCAAGAAGTGCAACGAAAACTCTCTGTCCACTCTGCCGCCAAAAGTCCTAAAGTGGGTCTGTGATTTGCATCCGTGTGGGACAACGTATTGACTGCTTAAAAGCCTCAAAGCATTTCAGTTGCTGCTGTATCTGGCACAGAATCAGATTCGGATTCCATTTTGACCCCAGATGTACACCCAATATCAACGTCTGGAATGGTTACTGGCGTCACTGGCTCAGCTCACGGCGTAGCCCTTGCCCAGGCCCCGCTTTCCGCCATCGCTGAGAGGTCCAATAGTGGAGAAGATACGGAGGATGAAGACGACGAGGAAGAGGGAGGCTGGAAATCCGCTGCCAGTCGGGTTGGCACTCATGATTCCGTTGACGAAAGTGTCATCAAAGCAGGCTATTTATGGAAGAAGGGCGAGCGAAGAAAGGTCGGCGATGTTCGCGTTCTGCACTGTGCATTTCCTCATTGCTTCTGTAGACATGGAAAAAGCGGTGGTTCGTCCTACGACCGACACAACTGGCTTACTACAAGACGAATGCAGAGTACCAACTACTTCGCCTTTTGGAACTATCGGATGTCCATTCCTGTACACAAGTCTCGTTGAAGAAACACGAAAACACATTCGGGCTCGTCTCGCCTGTACGAACGTTCTATCTGCAGGCGAAATCGCCGGGCGATGTCCAGGAATGGATCGCAGCCATCGATGAAGCCAAGCAAACTCTTTCTACCACATCAACGTTGAATTCGGTTTCTAGTCCTATCCCTATACCCAAAACCCAAAATCGATCCAGCAGTATATCTCCGCCAATGATAACACCTTCTCCTCCCTCATATCCCAATTACGCCCAAACCGCAACGTCTTCAGATTCGGAGGATGCCTCTCCTGTGGGCCAAAGGACTTACTCAGTATCTTCACAACAGCGTCCTAGCATCACTTCCTCACCATCGAAAATGCCAACTGGCACAATAAAGGATCCAACGAAGAGCGTTCTTTCTGGCTACCTCATGAAGTGTGGGTCGAAACGACGTAATTGGCGCAAACGTTGGTTTGTCCTTTCCGGTGAAAAACTGGTGTACTACGCGAGCCACATGGTCAGTAGCGTTTCGGCATAGTAGATGAGAGAAACTCATATTTTGTAGGACGCAAAACCGCACCGGCAATTTCAATTGACGGAGATTCTGGACGCCCTCGAATACAACCTGCCTGCTCATCGGCAACCGCTTGCACCCTCACCTCCCATACCAGCCTCCGTGGAGCCAGATGATAGCCAGAGTGACCATACTTTCAAGGTTGTAACGACCAAACGAACACTACTTCTTTGTGCGCCGAACGAGGAGGACGAGATCAAGTGGTTAGGTGCGATACGAGCGCTCATTGCTCGTAGATCTGGTTCCGGTGTCGTTCCTGGGGAGACCGCGAAGATTCCCACCGTCCCATCATCGACAGCGGATATAAGCCCCAATAATTCCGGATTTTCAACTGGTTCTAGTGGGGGCATCAAAGGCAAGGTTCGAAGGGTGAGCATCAGCGGCTCCGGGGTTAACCCTGGCGTCATAGCTGAAGAAAGCAGTCAGAAATAGGCGCGGTTGGACAAGTCGTAAATGTTTTCCCGTCTTCGTGCTCACTTTCATCGTCCTCTCTGTTCCTCCGAGTCCCTTGTCTTTCCTCGCTATTTTTATTTGCTGCGTAGGCATCAAGATGGACTCTACCTTCCATTTTCCTCGGAATACCCATTTTTGGTCGCATACGTACATATGTTGGTTTCCTAAATTGTTCATACTACGCTCGCCGTTTTGGTTTGGGACTGTCGACATGCTTTCCCTTCTTCTACTTGTTGCAATGGAGATATACATCTAATCTATGGTGCGGGAAGGTCTTATCTTAGCGCCTTGCTCTCCACGATGTGGACGGAATGCAGGGCCGCCAAGCGCGGAGGAAATCACATCAAGTTCCTGTGTTCCCAGGACGTTGATACTAGCTCTGGGAAAGCAAACTCGTGATTCGTCGATTCTGACAATCCCACCGGCATTCACACGGATCCAAGAACGGCATATACTTTGGACACCGTAGAATATATTGCCTGGTACCATTCAGCACATCAAACAGCATTACAACCAACATTCTAGGCAGCGTTGGAGTGGGATTCTCAATCAACCACGCCCCGACCTCAACGGCTACTCGAGGCTAACTCGATTCAGAGCTTGAACGTCAAACAATATATGTTCTGTGCCCTAGTGGTACTTACCTTGATTCCGATCTACGTGAATATAGGTCAATAATATTGCGGTCAAATTGCGGTGATCATACTACAAAGGATCCCTACTGAGTGCCCTGAGCAGATCGATGGCCACTGTTAAAAAAAAACAACGTAGAAGAAATTTTACGGCAACGTTAAACAGCAGGAAATGTATATACATGGAGATTGAAAGGCAGAAGAACTGAATAAGAGGCCATGATTTTGACATCAATATAATTGTTCGAAAACGCTGAAAATGGACAAGGACCCCAGAACTGTGTGACAAGGTCGAGATCAACCATCATCTCCCAAAGGAAACGGTTAATGTCCGGACTACTTATACAAGTACAGTGCCTTCATGGCGAGCCGTACGGTTTCCTCATACCTTCACCACGTCCTACGCTGTACACTCCGCTATCGTTTTGCTTTCGTTTTGCTTTAGTATTCTCATCTTTATTACTCCTCCTCATTTAATGCCATGCCCGCTGCCAAGAACGGCATCAAGAAACACGGAGCGCCCAAATCCAAGGGCTCTGTACGCGCCAAGTCTGGCTGTTACACCTGCAGAATTCGAAGAAAGGTTCGTCGTTTCTCAACAGCTCTCGGCACCCTCTTGCTAATCATGCAATCTCTCTTTCCCTCCAAATCCTGATTCAATATACTATGTGGCGGCATGGCGTGGCGCGTATCCAGAAATGCGACGAAGATCGTGATGACCATGGCAATTGCAAGTCTTGTGTTCGCTTGAAGCTGCAGTGCCTTGGTTTCGGCCCTAAACGGCCTGAATGGCTTAAGGTTAGGCTAGTTCCCTTCCTGCGTGTGTGGCGCAGTCCTCATGATGTACTACAGGAACAACACACTAAACTGCGAGCGGACATTAAGAACTTTCTCGCAGGCAATGGCATGATTAAAGGTCATGCAAGCACCAATAATCGGGATACCAACCCAGACCAGATACTTCTTCTACGCCAGGAGGACGACCCTATGTCTTCCTCCGAAAGCCCTGATTCCCGAAACGTCGATTTACCCATCGCTGGAGGCGAGTACTCCAGGAACACATCTGCTATGCGAGATGAACCTTGGACCGGCACCTATGTTGATGCAGCATATACTACCGAAGATGGTACGCCACATCTTTACCTTTCGAGATATTAGGACTAAACTCTTCTACTTTTCTCAGCTCTGGAGTTGCAGCTACGGCATGAATCTCCTTATGACGATGGCCAGCCGTACGATATAATGCACTACCCTAATAGCCTACCAGGATGTAAGAACTTGTACTATTAAATATGATATTTTCATGTAATAACGACCTTTCGTAGGGTCGGGTCCGTCAATGCGAAGCAATATTGCTCCCTCCTACAACCTCCTTTTCACGATGCCTGATGAAGATCCATACGATTCCACCATGCCATTCTACCCAACAAGTTCAATGTTACCCGGAGGATCTGCTGATGAACTCGTCAATCACTATCTCAATGTTGTTGTTGCTATGCAATTCCAACTAGCCGACAAAATCAGATTACCTGAAGTCATATACAACGCCGTCGAAGGCGATTGTTATCGAAATGCAGCTCGTCTTCTGGCGTTCATACATCAAAAACGACAAGTTATGCCTTCCGTGCCTGCGTTGCAAGACAGCACCCCGAGGCGCCAGTACGACGATCTCAAGCTTGCCTTGAGCAAGGGTTCGTCATACACCGAGGACGAGGCCATGGCGTCTCTGACTGTTATTTCTTCATTCCTATTCGACGGTGGAAAGGGAGAATGGCAATGGTGGCTTGAAGTAGCGTTCAAATATGCACGCACGATACTTAATCGCTACGTATCTCCCCGTGCGGCTCTCATGTCGTGCACCGAGAAGGAGCGTTTTCTCGTGAAAACGGCCATCTGGTTCGATGTCCTGGCGTCGGTGACGACTCAAAATCCACCGCTGTTCTTAGAGATCATCAGAGAGTTGTTTGCTCCTGACGCGAGTGGGATTACCGAGCTCTACGAATCCGTCCCGGCCGAGCTTTCTATGATGACAGTCATGGGATGCGAAAGCCGTGTTGTCTGGGCGTTGGCAGAGACTTCGTTTCTGGCATATTGGAAACAGCGTCAACTTGACAGAGGCGTGTTAAGCGTTCCTTCATTGTACACGCGATCTCAACCCATTGACATCTGCCTTTCCGAACCTCTCCAATTCCCTCGCAATGAGTCCGAGGTTGATGAAGCCCGCAACCGTTCTTCTGAAATCTTCCGGACATCAGCGCGTGTGTATCTACGCGCAGTCGTATCTGGGGACCATCCTGGTGTTGCAGATATAGCAGCTTCGGTCCAGGATGCTTTTACTGTCCTCGGAGACATGAATCGTTGCACTGCCCAAGTTCGTACAGCCGTCATTCGGAGCACCGTATTTGCATTCTTCGTGTGCGGGTGCCTCACAGACAATACACAGCACCGCCACATCCTTCGTTCTCTGCTTGCCGGAGAGGGGAGCGTCGGTAACTGTTCTGCACTGGTACATCTACTTGACAAGGTTTGGAGTATCCGGAGCAGAATGAGCCGGCAGGATCCCGTTCCTTGGCGTCAAATTCTGAACGATGAAAAAATGCTCCTGGTGTAAGTATTTCAATCGGCTTCTCATTTCCCATCTCTATGTTTTCGCCAAGTTCGGACTCCGAGTCCTTCTTGGGCCCTGTTGTTAATCTGTCCTGCTTTGAGATCTTGTTCGTCATATATATATACCTGGCCTCGATTGGCTTGTAAAACGCATTCACACTACAATACAAGTATACATCGTAACATTACTACAAGCAATTATAACACTTTGGATCGTCGTCTGGGGCCGGGACCAAGCCTGACCAAGCGCCAATAGGCGCTAATGACTCGCGATGACCACGGATTTTGGTCCCTTACTAGACACAGCCACATTAAGTTCGGCAGAAGCATACGCAATATAAAAGGCGAAGCTTGCCTATCCCTGCAAAGGCGAATTTCGTGAACTGTTGACCCTTGTGTTTCTGCGGCTCGCCCGGTGATTAGATAAAAGGGTTGGTCCCAGGATGTGACTGCCTATTAAAGGGACAAGACGAAATGCCCAGGATACGGAAATGATACTGAGTTACAGCAACCGAACATGTACACGGGATATTTACATCCTTTGATTTGACATCGGTGCAAAAACAGACGCGATACATATCAGGTCGTGGGAGCATTCAGGGCCCATGTGGCCTCCCTGTATATCGGCCACATTTCAGCACCGCCAGTTCGAAAACATGGACCGATACACAAGGAGATGGGAAATCTCGTATACGCAGTGTCAGGGAAAACAAGATTCAGGAGATTCACACTCGGCTCGAGCTCAGATGGTAAAACAAATTCACATATTGCATATAATTCAAAATCTGAAAATATGATCTACCACCCGGAAGCAGGCCGACATAGGTACAAAAAAGAACATAAAAAGCATCACCTAGAGTCATCCGTGTCTCAGGTCTGCATATTTTATGCTCCTTGGTAACCCTCCATCACTGTATCAACTAGTCTCCTCCGCTTCGATCTCCTTATATTCGAGCCCCTTCTAACACGGCCCACGCGTAACCGGCTTTCCTGCGGACCCTTTCCTATCAATTAGTCACGCTTACTTTCTTGTTCCGACTTTCTTAAACTCAGCCCAAGCCTCGGTCAGATTGTTGGACGTCCTCGAAGATCAATCACCCGCTTCCTTGCATGGACTATACAACGTCCATACTTTTCAGAACTTCGTCGTCTGCTCCCGCCTCCTCCAACGTGTCGCCGTCGCTCTATCCTATATCAATGGCCCCAGCACCTGAAGATCGCGAATCACCCTCCTTAAGCGGCAGCAGCAGGGGAACGCCAACCTACAATACAGTTGATTTGCCGCGTACTCCTTCTGCAAGTAAAGGTGGCTGCTGGTGAGCATTGTGCCACAATCTGTTACGCGCAAAGCTAATTGACAATAGGACGTGTCGTCTACGCCGAAAAGTGAGCTATTATTACACCACCCGATTATACCGCCATATCTTAATTGTTTGTCAGAAATGCGACGAGCAGCGGGAAGGCGACTCATGTCGCACCTGTGTACGTCTAACCATTGAGTGTCTAGGCTGGGGTCCAAGACGACCGGAATGGATGCGCGTACGTGGGATCCTCCGTTTCCCCAACTACGACTGATCTTTTCGCCAGGACAAGCAGGCCGTCGAGGCATACAAGGCAAACATCAAAGCCAAGCTCACTCGTGCTGGTCTCATCCGGGGGCAACCCCGGACATCCATGCTACAAGCGCATGCGGCCAAGCCTGCCCCAACGTCGCGACCACCAACTTTCCATCGCCTTTCGGCACCCTCTCCCAAGACATCCGAAAAATCACCCAGCACGGCCTCATCATCATTAGCTCTGGACGTCGACCTCCGACCCTTTGAGTATCGTTTTGATCCACCTCGCATGGGTGGAATACCCGGCATACCCGGTGAGCTTGAGTAAACCTCCATACCCTGCGTATCGCTAACAACTCACGGACACAGGCCCATCAAACGGCTTCCATCAACTCCCGGCCGCTTCCTACAGTGATTCTAATGTTAATTCAATGGATTTTGGCGCGCCGATGTACCAGTACTCACCGCAATCCTCGTCGGTCCACAGTGAACCATTAGACTTCGATATGGGCTTGTACATTGCACAACAGAGTAACGACCAATTCGATTTCAACATCCGTCCTCCATCCCCCATACAAAGTTTTCCTCTGCTTGCTGGCCAAAACTCCATCCAAGAGAGCCACGTCATGTATTTCTTCGAACATGTCAGAAAAACGAATCTTCCATTTTCCAGCAACGCGCTCACGAATCTTACGTATACCGTGAGTTCATACATTAGAAAGAGATGAGCATTGACTGACATGTGAAGAATAGATGATCGTGCAAGAACCTCGGGGAGCAGTTACTAACGCCGTCTGCGCTTTGTCAAGTCTCCACTTCACCCGAATGCGTGTTGCGCAGGGCCTAGAGGCTCCGGATCCCAATCCGGAACACTCAACAGCGCAATATTTCCATGACGAGGCCGCATTTCAACTCGCTAGTGGAAAGCAGGCAAAGTCGCGTTACGCTGAAAGCGATGTCCTCGCCGCGTTGTACCTGCTGTGTTTTTCCCAGATGGCCGGAAGTACAGTTGACTGGCCCCCTATGCTGGCCATTGCGTTGGAATGGATATCCCAGACAGGACTTCCAACTGGCGAGAACCCGAAGCTCGTCTTGGCGAATATGAGTACATCCAGTCAATTGATCGTGAAATGCACTATGGTATGCTTGTCTTCCATCCGTTAGCGGCAACAGCTGAAACAGTCTTTCTAGTGGATGGACATCTTTGCGTCATTTACGTTGATGAAACAGCCCAAATACCTGGCACTGTACAAATGTCTGCTGGGCGATCAGAACGGATTTTGGGGCCGAGGACTTCACATGGAAAACTTGACCGGGTGTCCTGACGAGGCGATGCTCGCCCTTGCCGAGATATCTGGGCTGGCCCATTGGAAGACATCCGAGCAAGCGAAAGGATCCCTGAGCTTCCGTGAACTTGTGCGGCGCGGTGATGATATAGAACAACGACTGCGAAATCGGCAACGTGAACCGTCGAATTTTGGCGAACAAACCCCGCTACACCCAAACCTAATGCAAACGGCTATGTCGGATGCAGGAGCGATATCCTATCCGGACGAGGTTATGCAGTTGGTTGGAAATGTCTTTCGAGAGAGTGCACTGTTATATCTTCACACCATTATCAACGAAGACAATCCAGGTGCGCACCTTGACATCTTAGCCTCCTGCATTGCTAATATGTTTTCAGCCGTGCCCGAAATCACTGCCTCGGTTAACACGATTACACAACTACTCCATCAATTGGCACCCTCGGAGATCGACCGAACTTTGGTATTTCCTGTATGCCTGGCAGGATGTATGACAGACAACTCGTCACATAGAGATTTCCTAAAATCGAGGCTGCAATCACAGGATGAAAGCATCGGAAATTTGTTGCGAACGCGATTAGTGATGGAGGCCGTATGGCAAAAGCGCGATACACGTGGCGGCCCAAGCGAGTGGAGAGAAACCTTGCGCGAACGGTGCCCTAACTTACTTCTGATATGAATCCAAGTATACCCTTCATACTAATTTAACACTCACCTGCTACAGTAATCACAAAAGTTTTGTCTTGTATCCATAACCCCTTTGTTCTATATCGTTAATGTTAGTGCTGTAATATATCACCATTGAAAGCTCAGAACCTTTTGGAATAAGACAGTCGATAATTGTTGACTTGAAGTTGTACATAGCGTACGGAACGCGTTATAGTGGAGTGAGTTGGAGATGCCAACTGCATACATTCTGGTCGCATGTTAGGAACCGAAAGAGCGCCAACAGGTGGGAACTCACATCGCGACCCAGCAGAACGAGCATTTCCCGGCAGTGACGGGAAATGAGCACGGAAAACCACCAGACGAAGGCAGTGGTACATGGCGATACCGTTAGAATTATAGCAGAGAGGCGGAGAAGGCTGCAGAAGAATGGGGGTGAAAGGATGAGACGGAGGATTAAAAGGAAAAGAAGAGTGCATGGGCGCAACTGCCACCGTTTGGTTTGGTTGTGTTTGCCGCCCATGTATATACCGATCGACTCGGTATATGCATTTCGCATGGTGTCTCCGCCCTTCGTCGACTGTATATGTGCCGTCTTTTGTCTACTGTCTGTCGTCGTTTCTCTCGTATTAGTATCTTCAGTCTTGGATGAGATGTAGACAGTTTTATGGATGGCTCTGTGTGTAAAATTTACCATCTATCGCTGCCATGCCAATACCATGTGTGTGGTGGGCGCGGGCGCTGGCGCTGGCGGCTAAATGTATCCCATTGCCAAGACTCCTGTTAAGACGGCCATCCCGCCCGGGTTATCATGGTTTCTAACTCAAGTTATTTCCTCGTCGGGCGGACGACAATTTGTCGTTAAAAACGTTGTTCCCGGGAAGAACAGCGCGCGCAAGGCGTATTTTCTGCAAACTTCAACATGAGAAGCACATATCTTCTCTCCTTTTCCCTCCCGAAGTGTTTTTCCAGTTACTTTTCCGTTGAATCGGATCATGATTTGCAATGGGCGCATCCATTGATGATACCTCTTGCGAATCACAACCTTTGATTTTTACTCCGAGCTTTTCAATAAGAACCACTAGCTATGGCTTATAGTAGGATCAAGTACTATTGATCCCTCCGGTACACATACCATGCGCGCTAGTTCCACAAACCTAAAGAACGTGTATCAAACACTTAAGCTTTCACTTCAATTGGCTGTTTTCCATGAATGTCCTTCAAACACGCCTATACAGTGACGATCTGATACATGCCTTGACCTCACCTAGGTCTAATCTTGGCCAAACATTTCCGAAACCCGTAAACCAATATTGGATGCCATCGCCGAGAACAGAACGAAGCATAATATCGTCGGGCCATACTTGTCGTAGTACAACCCTTCCGCTCGCCTCTGCCTCAGACTGAGAGCTCGATACAGGAAGATACCTGCAGAGTACGCGATCGCCAACAACGCGCAGAAGGTAAACAACGCAGCGCTGATGAGACCACGGGAATCGTCCGGTGAGGTGAAGTTGAGCAACGTCGTGGCTATGGTACCAATGAACACGGACATATTAAGCCATTTCTAGAGAAATGGTGCTTGTAAGATACTGATATCCATATTTAGTGATGATACTCACCAAGAATGTTCTCTCGGTGGCAAAGTAGACCTTGGGCTCAATGCGAACAGGAACAGAAATTCTTTTGCCAGCAGGTGCAGTCCATTCTCGGACCAGTAAACGATCATCAGTACCGGCCGCAGACCTTCCTTCGTCTTCACCTTCGTCAACACGTTCGAGGCCTCGTTCCCGAGTTTGGCTTTCACCCTTCAAACGCGTTCTCAACGTTTCATCAAAAGCGGAAGACGGTGCCAAAGGATCGATTGAGAGTGCCCTCGCCTTGCGGGTGGCAGTGGGTTGTTGAGTTTTCCTTCCCCTCAAGAATGCTGTCCTTTCGTCTGCCTCTTCTTCGTCGTCGGCTTCAAGAGCTTCTTCATCGGAAGGTGTGACTTTGCTCGGTTTTTTCCCATTCACGAGTTCCTTTGCACGTGCTTCCTTCAACATCTGCTCACGGTATGCGATGGCGGCAGTGACCTCCTCCCCGCTGAGACCGGTGCGCTTATATTCATCTTTAGCAGGAGCAACGTCCATGTTCTCGTCTTCTTCTCCTTCAGAGACAGGCTCGGCATAGTTGGGATGTGGTGGCGTTTGTGAATGTGAACTGTCGTGTTGTTCCAAGGACCCCCTCGAGGACGAAATAGTAGAGGGCCGTTCGATGATCGAGAGATAGCCAGTGTCCGGTTTCAAAATGTCAGTGTCCACTGTTGCATCTCCATCAAGCAAAGTTCTAGGCTGTAGACAACACAGGCAACGTACTCTGTGGCAACCAGAAAGGAACCAAGTCCACCCGGTTCGGCAGGAGGGTGGCACAGCCGTGAATGAATTTACTGCGTAAGTGTCAAGTCAGTCACTCCATTATTTGATGAGGATAACGACACTCGTACCTGAATTTCGGTACCGCTTCGACCAGATGGGATTGAACCAGATCTGTGACCCACTGCGGTGGCTCTTGTCCTAACTGCGTTTGGAGTTTGACTTCCAGAACTCCATACCTGGTGGATGAGGAGAAGGGAAATGATTAGTATTAGTGTCACCACCGTGACATGAGGCTTTATGATCATAGATGCTTACTTAAAAAGCTCCTTATCATCCTCAGGCAGCTGTTCAAAAGGATGATCGATGCCAATATCTGTTCGACGCCAGTTGTCACCAGCGCGCACCCGTCCATCCCAGTTGTCTTCTCTGACCAGGCTAAGCTCGGTATCCAGGGAGATCCGCACCCGGGCGTCACCCGGGAGTTGGAATGCAGTCCGGTTGTAAAAAGAGCGCATCACTAGTCAGCATCAGAAAGCAGACCACAGATTATATTAGGCAAAATATACCAGGCTGAAGTTTCCGAGTTAGAACAGCATATTGGACTTCGTCGGCAAGTTGAATCATGGAATCGACCTCCTGCTGCGTTTTCTTTCCCTTCTTAACTAGTTGCTGGAATTCAGCGTCCATGGTATACTCTCCTCTGAGAAATGCATTGACTAAATGCTCCTTTATGGGAAAGCGTGCTTTGACGGATTTCTCTCCGGTCCAGTCTTCTCGATGCGTCTTCCGCTCAACAAAAATCTGCCATGACCGTAAACAATGAAGAAATATGATAGATATGAAACACATACCGTTTTTGTGGTGACGTCGCCGTACCATCGCAACCGGATAGCCTCTGCACCCTCTGTCTTTTCAAGACGACCAAGATAAAGTTCGAGGTCTTCGTTGTCAAAATATATGGAGGTGATGGCTGCGCAACGTGGTCATTGGTAAATTGTGGAAACGATGAAAACGAAGCAACGCACCAGCATCTCTCTGCTCAAACTCCTTATCAGGATTGAAAACTGTTAAGCGAGAATTGAGCAATGGTTTTTGGAGATGTCTTAATCTACATACCAAGAACCGGTAAATTTCTCAAGATAGCCAGTTTCAGCGGAACTAGATTATCTGGGTGGACCTTAATGGCGATATCAAAAGTGAAAGTTAGACGGAACAGCAGTAGCTCGTACCCAGTACTTCGTTGTCTGCCTAACAAAGGCGCTTTGAGTCCCGCCAGCACTTGAGTCGCCTTGAACAGGATGACCGCGTGTCCGCACCAGGTCATAGAGTTTGGAGAGCTTGACGATGAGCGCATCCCAGTTATATCGATAAAAAGGTCGCTTCTCCAGGTAATCTTGTATGAATGTCGTTTTCAAGGAGCGAGATGTTTGTTTCTATGAATGCATTACATGAGTGACGAGGCCTTGCTTGAGACCCAAGGAGAACACACACATCATGTTTCTAAAACCACGGTTAGATACATAAACACAACTTTGTAAATATATGTAGCGGACCTTGAGAATTTTCATGAAGCCAGTGATATTTAGCTTAGTGTACAAAGCTAGATCGTGCACATCTGCGACGAGATTTGCCACTTCCTCCTCGAGACCATGGAACCTATTTTCTAGGGCATCGTAAGACTCGTCGTCAGTGAGCTCCTCGTTGGTTTCGTCGTCGTCATCCGAGCCGCCATCTTCTTCATAAGGTTCACGCTGTTGGGCTTCGGGGTCGGGCCGTTGGGCGGATTCATCTGTAGTGGTGGCATGGCGTTGATGATCGACAGAGCATGAAGTTTCATCCTCAACAAGACGTTTGACGTCTTTCTCGGCGTCACGAATTCGGCGTGAAAGCTCGGAGGCCTGTAAATTTGTAAGTATCTCGGAGAAAGAGGGACCATAGTCTTCCAATCTGCTGCGTATTGGCTGCCACGCGATCGGTAGGAGTGCTTCTCAGAATCGACAGAGGAACGCTGCAAACGTTGGTGGAGAGCAAAAACACGTACCTTTTCCTTCTGAAAGTCGTGAATTTTATCCAATTCTTGTTCCAAGCGAACCCTAAACTCGACTTCGTCCTGCTCATTCCAAGTACGCCCAGTAGTTCGTGCCTTCAGCGATTTTGTCAGCGTCCATGAGTCACGAATGAGTGCGGAAAATGAACCTTGAGTTCTCGTTTCAGACCATTGTAGTCCAGATAGAAAGGACGCCATTCATTGTACAGATCAGTCTGCAAAGGAAGTTAGTTCAGTTCCTGTTATCGGACGGCTTACGCTGATTTTCCGGCCAAACTTCATTATAGGACAAGAAAGGTGTAGGTTCTCTGGAAAACAACTTGCTCAGGATTATCTCCGGGCCAATAGGGACCTAAAACATACAATTGAAATACCAGCTCACCAACGTGCGTCAGAGCCTTGCGGTTGGTCGGAGTTCGGAACCAATTTCTTCCTTCGCGTTAGCTCCTTTTCTTGCTATATGGCTTCGTATCCGTCGTATGCCGCGACGTCGACGCAAAAAGTATCGACGAGCTCGTACAAAAGGTCTGATGTGGTGGCAAGATCGAAAATTTTGTTGCTCGGTTTGCGAAGGTGAGGTCGAAGTGCGCTTTTTGATAAGCCTGATTCTTTATGGGTCAGGAGCGGCAAGACGTCAATTCAGCAAGTTCTGTTCGAGAATTTACCCCCAAAACAGACGTTTTATCTTGAACCCACCACGAGAATAATCAAGCATACATACGAGTGCGTATACTGGAACGGTCCGCAGATCCATGGAGTGACCGGGTCGCCATGCTAGCACAGTCATTCCTCTCGAAATATGGGACTGCCCAGGGACCATAACCGTCGAAACACTCGGGGCACCGTTGTCGCAATTCTTGACCATCATATTCGTGATTGACATTCGGGTTCGTCTCCGTCTTTCATCTTTATCCAGAAGAGTTGAGCACCTCACAGGATCTTTACAACCAACCCATATCGAAACTTGTAGAATTCATTGTTGCGGCGTACCACGAGAACCCGAATGTCAATATTGAAGTCTTTGTCCACAAAGCCGAGAAGCTTCAAGAGGATGACAAGATTGGTGCATCCTTTTTCGTGACTTTGGCTATTGGTTGCTCATTATTTCGTTAGAAAACTTCAGGCAGATCAACGAACGTGTAACCGACCGACTGTTGGACATTTCTCCCGACTATGAACAGATGCCTCTTAATTTCCACCTCACCTCGGTATACGATCACACTTTACATGAAGCCTTTTCCAGAGTTCTCCACAAGCTGATCGACTCTCTGCCGTTTCTCGAAGACCTTCTCAATGTGTTCTGTGCCGTGAGTTTTCTATGATCCTTACGAGACTCCCGCTGAAAGAGATCCCCATTAGAATTCCCAATCCCCAAAGGCTTTCCTGTTTGACTCGACTTCGCGATTATACATCGCTACGGATGCATCACCTGTTGACTCAGCAACCCACAATCTGTGTTGCGATTACTTACAAATGCTCAACTCCTTCGGGCCTCTTTATAAGTATGCATAACTTTGGCGCTTTCGATAAATAGTGCTAACCACATATGTTAGGTCGGCGTCAGCCAGCTCTTCCCGGTATCGGAAGCTATTACCGTCTGCAGCGCCACTGCTTTCCGTCCCGTCTCCGTCTGATCGTGATGATCAAGAGTCCTCAGGTCGTACGACACCGAGTACTGGAGCGTCAAATTCCAAAAGACGCGCCAAGGAGCTCTTTTATCCAAGTGCCGCGGCGTTACTGCATCCTTCAACTCCGGGGACAACGCTAACTTATCACTGTATTACGGAACACCTCGCACTGCTTGCGATTATGCCGACGCCTGTCTTTGAAAGTAGACGGGGACTCGTTGAATATAATGTGGTCTTCTTCCGCGAGGGAGTGCAAGAAATTTACCAAGTAGAGCAGGAAGCTCGAACTGGCGGGTAATAAATTCACGTCTGCTCATTTAACAGGTAGGTATAATGCATTAAGCGGTATGCCCATTTCTCACCGACGTACTAGGTAATATCAGCCCCAAGGCGACGATATAGAATGGACAGGCTCTGAGTTTTAGCAAGATTGGGGAAGCTAGCATACCAGTATTTCGAATACATACAAGCAATCGCTCGGATTTCCGACGTTACCTAGGCTTTGCATACGTTTTATATTACCCCCTTGATGTCGCGTATGGCCCTCAGGGTAGTGAAGAATAATAGGTCGCCATTCGACGCAATCTACTCGACGTTGAAGATTTAACGTTGCTCAGCATTGAAATAAGTAAGTAGCTGGGTCGATAAGGCCCTTCTCAGGGTCCATAGTCCATAAAAGGTAATGAGGGTCCCCAATTTGGAGAAAATTTTTCAAAAAGTTTGGGCAAGTTTTTGGGGTATGGCCTTGGGGGGTTGGGGCCGCGGGTTCTCTTAAATAGAGTCACTTCCTTCCTATCATTCGTCTATAGAGGACTCTGTCCAATACCACGACGATGGCGAAGACAGCAAATGACTGTACGGCGTCTATCACCACCCGTCCTGTTATTATATCCCTTGGACAGATTAGAGTGCGTTCCATCTTCTTTGCATATATGCGTCCTTTTTCAAATCTCTTCGTCGTTTTCTAGGTCTCGATTCCAGTCAGCACCTGCCACGACGAGTGGATCTGCGCTGAAGTCCTTAGAGATGAATTCACCCACGAGCAATCCCTTGTAGATGCTGTCGACACGACAGCCCAGCTCGAAAATTTGGAGGAGGCGACCGTGGAGCTTACCGCCCGCTTCCTCGGGTATATTGCAGAGCATCTTGATCAAGATACCGAAGCACGCACCCTTTTACTGCTCAATGTCTTCAAATTCTTCACATATACGCATCTCGCAGTCCACGACATCCATTCTCTCGCGTCTTCATACGATACTGAAGTTCGCAAAGTCGTCCTCACTTCTTACTACAAAGCACTTTCTGTTCTTCGTACCCGCAACGTTGCTGACATTCCTGCTGGACCGCCATCCACGCTCCTGAAAGCCGCAGCTGACGGCAAGGCCTCCCTTTATGCTTTATTCGGCGGTCAAGGTACCAACGAGGTTTACTTCGATGAGCTCCAAGCTCTCTTCGACATCTACCGGCCATTCGTTGAGCCGTTCATCAAAGCGGTTTCACAGACCCTTCTCCAGCCTCTTGCTCTTTCGCAAGCATCTACCGCACTCTACGCCTTTGGGCTCGACGCCGCGTCGTGGCTCTCCGACTCTTCATCTCGTCCATCGACCGGCTATCTCGCGTCGATTCCCATTTCTTTCCCCCTTATCGGGTTGACCCAGCTCGTCCAATACCTTGTTGCTTGCAACGTGGTTGGCATGACCCCAGGCGAGTATCTCAAGCACATTTCTGGCGCGACTGGCCATTCCCAGGGTATCGTCTCTGGTGTCGTCGTTGCTGCTTCCACTACTCTCGAGTCGTTCCTCGAGAACTCCAAGAAAGCCCTTAAATGGCTTTTCTTCTCCGGTCTCCGGGGACATCAGGCGTTCCCTGTTGTTTCTGTCGAGCCCAGAATCGTAAATGATTCCATCGAAGGTGGAGAGGGAACTCCTAGTCCCATGTTGTCTGTTACCGGTCTTACGTTGAAGGACCTCGCTCCTCACATCAAGAAAACCAACTCCCATCTTGCTGATAACTCCAAGCTTTTCGTCTCCTTGCACAACGGGCCTCGTGCGTTTGTTGTCACCGGTCCTGCCCGGTCTCTATACGGTCTCGTCACCAATCTCAGAAAGATACGCGCGCCTTCCGGAGCAGACCAAAGCAAGGTTCCTTTCTCCAAACGCAAGCCTGCTTTCAACATTAGGTTCTTGGCGGTTGGCGTACCTTACCACAGTGACTATTTGAAGGGGGCAACTGAGAAGGTTCTCGTCGAGGATTTGGCTGGAGAGGAGTTGTGGACTGTAGAGGATCTCAAGGTCCCTGTCTATAACACGGAGGACGGTACGTTCATTTATTTCTCTTTGAAATGTTGTTTGACGCGGTTATTCAGGATCTGATCTCCGTAATCTGAAGACGTCTTTGACGCGTTCTCTCTGTGACCAAATTTTCACCGCTCCTATCCACTGGACGAAGGCAGTTGATTTCCCTGAGACTGCAACTCACGCCATCGATTTCGGTCCCGGTGGTATCAGCGGAATTGGTCCCCTTACTGCTCGCGACCTTGACGGACGTGGTGTTCGCGTTGTTGTCGTTGGCGATCGCGCTAAGGGTGATGCAGAGCTGTACAGTTCTGTTGAAGTCAAGTACGAGGACTGGTGGGCTAAGAACTGGGCACCTGCATTGGTGAAGTCAAGGTATGTATCGGTTCGTATACGGTCATTTCCTTTCTCATGGTCCTATCTAGTGACGGTGTTGTGCATCTTGACACGCCATTCTCCCGTCTCCTCGGCAAACCTCCCATCATGGTTGCTGGCATGACGCCAACCACCGTGAAGGCTGGTTTCGTCAGTGCCGTTCTCGATGCCGGCTACCATATCGAATTGGCTGGTGGAGCCCACTACAACGCTGCTGCTCTCCGTGCAAAAGTTGCTGAGATTCGAACTAAGATTCCTGACGGTGTCGGTTTGACTTTGAACGCGTTGTACATCAATCCTGCACAGTTCACATTCCAACTCCCTCTCTGGCAGGAGATGAGAAAGGAAGGTCTTCCCATCGAAGGATTCTGTGTCGCAGCCGGTATCCCCTCCACCGAGAAAGCCGTCGAGATCATCGATGGCCTGAGGAACGCTGGTATCAAGCACGTCTCCTTCAAGCCAGGTTCCATTGATGGCATCCGACAGGTCATCAACATTGCCGCAGCCAATCCCGACTTCCCCATCATTCTCCAATGGACTGGAGGTCGTGCAGGTGGTCACCATTCTTACGAGGACTTCCACCAGCCCATTCTCGTGACCTATCGCGCCATTCGTCAACACCGCAACATCAGCCTTGTCGCCGGTTCTGGCTTCGGAGCGGCTGATGATGTTTATCCCTACCTAACTGGCCAATGGTCTGCAGAGCGCTTTGGTGTGCAGCCGATGCCCTTCGATGGATGTCTGTTTGCCAGTCGTGTCATGGTGGCCAAGGAGGCTCATACGAGTCCTTCGGTCAAGGACCTGAT
This sequence comes from Armillaria altimontana, assembly GCA_022818075.1. NCBI lineage: Eukaryota > Fungi > Basidiomycota > Agaricomycetes > Agaricales > Physalacriaceae > Armillaria > Armillaria altimontana. The sequence goes on from JAIWYR010000018.1 coordinate 172,708, forward strand.
CGTCGCTGCGCCTGGTGTCGACGATGACGCGTGGGAAGGCACGTATGATAAGCCCACTGGTGGCATTCTCACTGTCCGTTCAGAGTTGGGTGAGCCCATTCACAAGGTGGCCACGAGGGCCGTCAAGTTGTGGAGGGAGTTCGACGATACGGTCTTCGGCTTGCCAAAGGAGAAGCGTGCAGCTTGGCTGGTTGAACGCCATGACGAGGTCATTGCTAAGTTGAACAAGGACTTCAGCAAGCCTTGGTTTGGATGGAAGAAGGATGGATCAGTTGCTCGTGCGCTCGGCGATATGACCTACGAGGAAGTGTCGCTGCGTATGGTTCGTCTTATGTTCGTCTCTCATCAATCCCGTTGGGTCGATCCCTCCTTGAGGAACCTCACCGGTGACTGGTTGCGACGCGTCGAGGAGCGTTTCGCTGGAGTTAATGGCGAATCTAATAAGCCATCAGTGTTACAATCATACACTTCTCTCGATGATCCTTTGCCTTTCATCCAATCGTTCTTCCAGACGTATGTTGGTGGTACGACACAATTGTTAGCGGCGGAGGATTCGGCATTCTTCCTCGCCATCTCCCAGAGGCGCGGACAGAAGCCTGTTCCCTTCATTCCTGTTCTTGATGCTTCGTTTGAAGTCTGGTTCAAGAAGGTATGTCCCTAACTTGTAGTTTCTTTCACGTTTCTAACAAGGTTTGTCGCAGGATTCATTGTGGGCCGCTGAAGATATCGAGGCCGTCTTTGATCAAGATCCTCAGCGAGTGTGTATTTTGCAGGGTCCGATGGCTGTCAAGCACTCTAAGGTCAAAGATGAACCCATCAAGGACTTGCTCGGCAACATTAACTCGTCTCTCATTCAACGTGTTCTTGAATCCCGATACGGTGGCGACCTTGCCAAAGTTCCTGTCGTCGATTACCTCGCACCCCGTCCCTCGACAACCGTTGCATGCCCGAAGGTCAAGATCTCGGAAGCATCTGGACGTCGTGTTTATGAATTCGGATCCAGTTTGCCTTCTCCCTCGGTGTGGTTTGAGACGCTCGCCGGTCCTCAGCATAGCTGGTTGAGGGCCCTAGTGACATCTCCCACCATCGTTCAAGGGTCTGAATACATCGACAACCATATGCGTCGTCTTCTCATTCCTCGAGCTAACCAGAAGGTTGTTGTTTCTTCTTCGTCTGTTTCCATCTACGGGGCTGCTCGCTCCTTCGGTGAGCACAAATCAGAGTTCAAAGCCGTAGAGATCAAGTTCGACGAAGCTTCCAAACTCATCGACGTCACCTTGTTTGAGGATCGCCAGGATTCCTCGGTGTCTCTCTCTTTGCAGTTCAAGTACGTTCCGTCGATGGGCTTCGCGCCCATTCACGAAATTGCGACGGGAAGGAACACTCGCATCAAGGAATTCTACTGGAAGCTATGGTTTGGTGACGAGAGCTCGTTACCGGAGCTCGACGTCGGCGATGTTTTCACTGGTCCGGAGGTAGTCATTGAGGCTGCGGCTGTCGAGCAGTTCTGTGCCGTTGTCGGTAACCAAGCCGAGTCTTTCAAGACTGCTCGCACGGACACGATTACGGCGCCCATGGACTTCGCCATTGTCACGGGGTGGCAGGTCAGTCTTTCCTTCATTCCATGCAGCGTTTCTCTTATTAATTACCTTGTTTATAGGCCATCATGAAGTCGATTTTCCCCGCTTCGATCGACGGCGATCTTTTGAAGCTCGTCCATCTGTCCAATGGTTTCCGTATGACTCATGGAGCCCGGCCTCTCACGGTGGGCGACGTTTGCCAGGCAATTGCTCAGATTGTTTCCGTCACCAATTCGAGCGAGGGCAAGATTGTCAAGGTCAAGGGTACTGTTCAAAGAGACGGATCCCCTGTCGTGGAAGTCGTCTCTGCTTTCCTCTACCGTGGCCGCTTCTCTGACTATGAGAACACCTTCGATACCTCTGAAGAGCCGGATTACGTCGTCGAGATTACTTCCGATGCGGAAGTTGGAGTTCTCCAGTCGAAAGAGTGGTTTGAGTGGGACGACGAAACTCGACCCCTCCAGCCCGGAACGTCCCTCATTTTCCGCCTTCAGTCTCACGTCTTGTTCAAAGACAGGACACAGTTCCGTGAACTCACTGTCTCTGGAGACATCTTTATTCGCAACCACCTCAAGCAGATGATCAAAGTCGGGTCTATCGATTTCCAACAAGAAAATTGTCACGGAAACCCTGTCCTCGCCTATGTGCAACGACATGGCAAGGCCGACGAACTCCTCTATACCCTCCCGAACGACGGCTACACTATGACAGAGGGCGACACAACTTTCAACGCGCCTCTGACGAACGAGCCTTACTCAATGATTTCCGGAGATTTCAACCCAATCCACGTTAATCCTTATTTCTCTTGTTATGCGTCGTTGCCCGCCACGATCACCCATGGTTTGTGGAGTAGTGCGGCGACCCGCCGTTATGTTGAAAGTGTCGCGGCTCAAGGTCATCCTGAGCGTGTCCACTCGTGAGTTTTCTTTCATCCTACTTCGTTCCTTTTCTAATACATCATATGCAGATACAACGTGTCTTTCGTCGGTATGGTGTTGCCTGGTGATGAGCTCAGCGTTAAGCTTCGTCATACTGGCATGCGTGACGGCAACATGGTCGTGAAAGTGGAAACTTTCAACTCCCAAGGCGAGAAGGTTATTGATGGTACAGCCGAAGTGTCCCAGCCCCGCACTGTTTATGTCTTTACCGGCCAAGGATCCCAGGAACCGGGAATGGGCATGGACTTGTACAACACCTCTGCGGCTGCAAAGGCTGTCTGGGATGCCGCTGATGCCCATCTCAGCGCTGTTTACGGATTTTCTATCATCGAAATTGTCAAAGAAAATCCTATGCAGAAGACCATTCACTTCGGTGGTATCAAAGGCCAAGCTATCCGACAGCGATACATGGACATGACGTACGATACCATAGGCAAAGACGGGACCATCAAGACACTCCCTCTGTTTGCTGATATCGACGTTCGTACGCCCAAGTATACCTTCAATCACCCAACTGGTCTTCTCTATGCGACACAATTCGCCCAGATCGCGCTTGTTGTGACGGAGAAAGCGGCGTTCGAGGACCTGCGTGGGAAAGGGTATATTCAGCGCGACTGTCCTTTCGCCGGCCATTCCTTGGGTGAATATGCCGCTCTGGCGGCCATTGCTGACATATTCCCTGTGTCATCTTTGGTGGACGTTGTTTTCTACCGTGGAATCACTATGCAGCGTGCCGTGGAGCGTGACGCCATGAACCGGTCGAACTACGCCATGTGTGCTGTCAACCCTAGCCGTATCTCCAAGACCTTCAATGACACCGCTTTACGTGAAGTTGTTGATAGCATCTCCAACATTACCGGATTGCTCTTGCAGATCGTCAACTACAACGTCGAAGTATGTGCCAAACTCAACCGTTCCTCTGCTTTCTTGAACTAAGCTGATGTTTCTTTCATCACAGGGACAGCAATATGTCTGTGCTGGAGAATTAGTCACTTTGCAAACGATGACCAATGTTCTCAACTACCTCAAGATAAAAAAGATCGACGTGCAACAGGTACGTGTCATTTGCATTGTTTTCTGGATACAAGCTGAGGCGAAATACGGTATAGCTGGCCGAGAAATTCTCTGAGGACCAGGTCAAGGAAATGCTCGGTGAAATCATCAAATCGTCCTACGAAAAGGCCCTTGAGCAACAAAAGACACAGGGTTATATTACTCTTGAGCGCGGCTTCGCCACCATTCCGCTCCCAGGTATCGATGTTCCCTTCCATTCGCGCTATCTTTGGGCAGGCGTAATGCCGTTCCGAGCTTGTAAGTGTATTACTTTGGTTGCTACACTGATTCTGATCACCCATTCGTAGATTTGTCGAGGAAAATCAATCCTTTGCATGTTAATCCTGACTGGTTGGTTGGCCGCTACATCCCCAATCTTATTGCGAAGCCTTTCGAAGTCACGAAAGACTACGCACAGATCATTTACGACCAGACTACATCTCCAGTTCTAGACAAAGTTTTGAAGAATTGGGACCAGGAGAACTGGGGAGGCGTAGAGCAGCGATCGAAACTGGCGTACGTCCTCATGGTCGAATTGTTGGCGTACCAATTCGCGTCCCCTGTCCGCTGGATCGAAATCCAGGATCGTCTTTTCGTCGACTATTCGTTCGAGCGTTTCATCGAACTGGGTCCTTCCCCCACCCTCACTGGCATGGCCACCCGTACCTTCAAAGCGAAGTATGAAACGTCCGATGATGCTGTCTCGCACACGCGTTCTATCTTCTGTATATCCAAAAATCAGAAGGACATATACTATAGCTTCGAGGATGAGGTCCAAGAGGAAGCGGTAGCTGAATCGGTGCCAGTCGCCTCGTCTGTCCCTGCCGTCTCTGTTTCCGTGGCTGCTCCAGTTCCTACCCCCGTCGCAGCCCCCAGCGGACCTGCTGCTGCCATTGAAGATGCTCCTATCAAGGCTCTTGATATCCTCCATGTCATTGTTGCCCAAAAACTCAAGAAGGCAGTGAGCGAGGTTCCCCTTTCAAAATCTATCAAGGACCTCGTGGGTGGCAAGTCGACACTTCAGAATGAGATCTTGGGTGATTTGCAGCTAGAGTTTTCGTCGGCACCGGAAAAGGGAGAAGAACTTCCTTTGGAAGAGCTCGGCTCCGCACTTTCGTCCGGCTTCGGAGGAGCGTTGGGCAAATACACTTCTGGTTTGGTGTCTCGGATGATTGGTGGCAAGATGCCCGGTGGTTTCAATTCTTCTGCTGTGAAGGCACATCTTTCGAAGTCATGGGGACTGGGTCCGTCTCGTTCGGATGGCGTTTTGCTGCTAGCAACGACGATGGAACCGCCAAAGCGGCTGGCTTCAGAGCTAGAGGCGAAGACGTGGTTGGATGGTGTGGTCGCTGTATATGCCCAAAGATCAGGTATCAGTCTTTCTGCTCCGAGCGCTGGAGGAGGCGGAGGTGGCGGAGGCGGTGGCCCCACCATCAACAGTGAAGAGTTCCTCAAATTCCAGGCAGACCAGGAGCAGTTTGCTGCCCAGCATATCGAGCTGTATATGCGGTATCTCAAGCGCGACTCTCGCGCCGGTGAGATTGCATTCGACAAAGAGAAGGCTCATTCGGAAGAGCTTCAAGCGAAGTTGGACAGCATCGCCAAGGAGCATGGCGACGCCTACATTGACGGAATCCAGCCAGCCTTCGACCCCATCAAGGCCCGTCACTTTGATTCTTCCTGGAACTGGGCGCGTCAAGATGCTCTTCTCATGTATTATGACATCATCTTTGGCCGACTCACCACCGTCGATCGCGAGATCACTGCTAGTTGCATCGCTATTTTGAACCGTGCTGACCCCGACTTGCTCGCGTTCTTGCAATACAACATAAATCGATGCGATCCAAGCAAGGGCGAAACCTACAAATTGGCGAAAGAATTTGGCCAGCAGCTCATCGAGAATGTCCGTGAATTCTTGTCGCAACCACCTGTCTACAAGGATGGTATGTTTCAGTCTTAGTCCCTTTGTTTTTTGTACCTCATTGATTATTTGGTATAGTTACCTTCCCCACTGCCCCTCACACTGAGGTCAACTCGAAGGGTGACATTGTCTACTCCGAAGTAGTACGGGAGAACGTCCGTAAACTCGAAGCTTACGTCGAGGAGATGGCAAGTGGCGATACTGTCTCTGGTGCAGTTAACATCCAAAAGGTTCAAGATGACGTTTTGAAGCTTTGGACCATCGTGAAATCCCAACCAGAGATCAGCGAGGAACAGAAGAATCACATCAAGGCCCTCTACGAGGGTGTGGTACGTTCTCTTCGTAAGGGTCCCGATCCCCGCCCTTCCCGTGTCCGGAGTCGCCGTGCTTCCTCTCAGTTCATCCGCCCCCAAGTCTCCGGAATCTCGTCCGTGTCCGCTGATAAAGTGCCTTTACTTCACCTCAAGCGCAAAGTGGGTACAACCTGGGAGTACAGCAGCAACCTCACAAGCGTATATCTCGACATCTTGCACGAGATCGCCACTGCCGGGACGACGTTCAAAGACAAGAACGCCCTGCTCACTGGCGTCGGCAAAGGTTCTATCGGCGTGGAGGTAGTCAAGGGTCTTCTAGCAGGTGGCGCACATGTGGTTATCACGACTTCTCGATACAACCGTGCCACCGTCGAATACTACCAGTCAATCTTCCACTCGTGCGGTAGTCGTGGCTCTGCCCTCACTGTCGTGCCATTTAACCAGGGTTCGAAGCAGGATGTGGAGGCTCTCGTCGACTACATCTACGCCAATCTCGGCCTAGACCTCGATTTCATTCTCCCCTTCGCAGGTATTCCGGAAAATGGCAGAGAAATCGACGGCATCGATGACAAGTCAGAATTGGCTCATCGCATCATGTTAACGAATCTCCTTCGCATCATGGGCGCTGTCAAGAACAAGAAAGCCAGTCGTCGCTTCGTTACTCGTCCCACCCAAGTTATCCTCCCCCTCTCGCCCAACCATGGGCTCTTTGGCAATGATGGTCTCTACTCTGAGTCCAAGATTTCTTTGGAGACTTTGTTCCAACGTTGGGCGTCGGAAAGCTGGGGAGAATATCTGTGCCTCGCCGGGGCTGTCATTGGGTAGGTTTCCACTATAAGATCTTCCGACATTGCTAACAAAATTTCAGATGGACCCGGGGTACTGGTCTTATGGGACCAACGAACATCGTTGCTCATGAATTGGAATCATATGGCGTCCGCACATTTTCAGCAAAGGAGATGGCGTTCAACATCCTCGGCCTTATGCACCCTCTATTGTTCAGCATCACTCAGGTCGAGCCGATCTGGGCCGATTTGAACGGTGGTATGGACCGTCTTCCCGATCTTGCGGAAATCACTGGACGTATTCGCGTCAACCTCAATAAGAAGAGTGATCTGCGTCGGGCGATTGCTCGTGACAATGCCGCCGATTATAAAGTCATCAATGGTGCAGAAGCAGAGCGTCTCATCCAAACTGTCGATGTACTTCCCCGAGCCAACTTCAGTTTCGACTTCCCCGCTCTCGAATCAGTGGAGAGTCTCGGCGATGTTTCCAAACTTTGCGGCATGATTGATCTCGACAAGGTTATTGTCATTACAGGTTCGGCTGAAATGGGTCCTTGGGGTAGTGCGCGAACTCGCTGGGAGATGGAAGCCAGGGGCGAATTTACGATTGAAGGAGCCATCGAGATGGCGTGGACGATGGGCTTCATCAAGCATTTCGATGGTCGCTTGAAGGACGGGACCCTCTATGTTGGCTGGGTTGATAGCAAATCCGGTGACCCAGTCGATGACAAAGACATCAAAGCTCGCTACGAGAAGGATGTTCTTGCTCATAGTGGTGTTCGTCTAATTGGTACGTGCAAAATTTCACTCTTGCCTTATGCTATATCTGACTTCTTTGTAGAACCCGAACTCTTCCGTGGCTACGATCCGAAGAAGAAAGTGTTCAACCAAGAAGTCGAGCTCATTCATGACCTTGAAGCGCTCGAAGTAACAGAGGCCGAAGCTAAGAAGTTCAAGTTGCAGCACGGTGACAAGTGCGATATCTGGGCCGGCGAATCTGGACAATGGTTCTTCAAACTCAAGAAGGGCGCCTGCGTCTTCGTTCCCAAGGCTTTTACCTTCAGCCGAACCGTCGCTGGTCAGGTTCCAACCGGTTGGTATGCTGGCCGTTTCGGCATCCCAGAAGATATCATTGCCCAGGTAGACCGCACCACGCTTTGGTCGTTGGTCTGTGCCGCCGAAGCGTTTAATATGTCTGGTATCATCGACCCATATGAGCTCTACAAACACATGCATCCCTCGGATGTCGGCACCTGCTTCGGTGCGGGTTTGGGTGGCCAAGATTCTATGTGCAAGATGTTCAAGGATCGCCGGGACGAGAAGGAAGTTCAGAATGATATTCTTCAGGAAACGTATGTCTTTTCGTTTTTGAATACCTTTCATCTTCCTGACATAAGTTAGATTCATCAACACCGCCGCCGGTTGGATCAATTTACTTCTTGTATCATCCAGCGGTCCGGTTAAGATTCCCGTCGGTGCTTGGTACGTATCAGATATATTTCCCTCCATCTCATACTAATTATTGTCCTCATTCAGTGCCACTGCTCTCCAGTCCATGGAAATTGCTCGGGATACCATCTTGTCTGGAAAAGCCAAGATCATGATTGCTGGTGGCTACGATGACATAAGTGAAGAAGGGTCATACGAGTTTGCGAATATGAAGGCGACAAGTAATGCTGACACCGAATTTGCCATGGGTCGTGAACCTGCGGAAATGTCTCGCCCAGCTACAAGCACCCGTTCTGGTGTAAGTTTTAAAAAAATTCTGACACATTCTAATCGACTAATTGCTGTTATAGTTCATGGAGGCGCAAGGCACCGGTATACATATCGTCATGAGTGCCAAGACCGCTCTCGAATTGGGCTGTCCCATTCGCGGAATTGTCGCGTTTACCTCGACTTCGACGTATGTCCCCACATCTTGAATCAAGGAGTTCGCGTCTAACGTTTAATCTAGTGACAAAGCCGGACGATCTGTTCCAGCTCCAGGGCGTGGCGTGCTCACTATAGCGAAGGAAGTATCATCGAAACATCCTCTACCTCTGCTCGATATCAACTATCGCCGTCGTCAACTTGCGTTCCGCCGCTCACAGATCTCCCAATGGCTTACCAACGAACAAGAGCAGTTGCGAGAAGAGGCCGAGTCGTCCAAGGCTCAAGGTCAACCTCTCGACGAAGAATACATTGCGACGCGTGTGTCGAACATGGAGAAGGAAGCTTCTCGACAAGAATCTGATGCGCTTGGCATGTATGGTATGCTAGAAGGCAATGATCCAAGCATTGCACCCCTCCGTCGTGCATTGGCCGTCTGGGGCTTGACTGCCGATGATATTGGTGTTCTGTCTATTCATGGGACCAGTACTAAGGCGAACGTATGTTTTTTACTTTCTATTCACACGAGCATTTCTCATAGATTTCACAGGAAGAGAATGAGACTCATATTTGGAACACGGTATTGCAGAACCTTGGTCGTACCGCAGGCAATGCTGTTCCCATCATGGCACAAAAGAGTCTTCTTGGTCACGCAAAAGGTGGCGCCGCTGCTTGGCAAATGTCTGGTGTACTCGACACCATCAACACTGGCATAGTCCCGGGTAACAGGAATAGCGAGTACGTATGCAAGGTCCATCAAGTTAACGTGTTCTAATATTCTTCCATAGCAACATTGATTCCCACTTCATGCATCGTACTTTCCTCATGTTCCCGTCGAAGTCTATTCAAACCGATGGGGTGCGCGCTGGAGTCATGGTATGGTCTTTGTCTTTTTACCCACAAAACCGGCGCTAACCCAATTTGCTAGTCCTCATTCGGTTTCGGTCAAGTTGGTGGAACAGCTCTTGTCATTCACCCTCGCTACCTCTTCGGAGCTCTAAACCCTGCATACTATGCGGCTTACAGAAAACGCAACAGCGTCAGACAACTCGAGACTTACAAAGTCATGAGTGAGATGATGATTAAAAACAATCTCGTCAAGATCAAGGAGAAGCCACCTTACACTCTTGAGCTCGAGGACAAAGTTCTCACCAATTCTTTGGCTCGATCGTCAGCAGATCCCCAGACTGGCTCGTACTCGTTCTCTGCGAAGCAGCCCACACAGGCGCCTATCGACGACTCCAACTTCAAGGCGGTCACTCAGCTTTTGGAAGCAAAACCGGCCCAGGGTGACTTTGCTGGCGTCGGTGTTGATCAAGGTATTTATAAAGGTCCACGCCGATAGACCACTTGCTGATTGACTATCCTACAGAACTCATTTCATCTGTACCCTCACACAACCCCACCTTCGTCTCCCGCAATTTCACCGACGCTGAAATAGCTTATTGCAATGCTCAGCCGTCTCCGTCATCTTCTTTTGCTGCACGCTGGGTCGGCAAGGAGGCCGTGTTCAAGTCGTTGGGCGTGCAGTCAAAGGGTGCTGCTGCGGCAATGAAGGACATCGAGATCGTCAACGACAAGGCGACGGGTGCCCCGGTCGTCTCACTGTATGGTGATGCTAAGGCCCAGGCTGCCGCGAAAGGCGTCAAAAATGTTCTGATCTCGTTGAGCCATTCCGAGGTAAACATCTTTTCATATAGCCGAGATGCACTTATTCACGGTGTTCCTTTCCAGACTGTCGCCATTGCCTTTGCTCAGGCTTTAAGGTCATAATCCAGGAGTTTTCGTAGAATTTATCATTGTCACGCACGTATCGCTTATCGGCTTCTCTCTGTACCGCATATATAATCACATTCTTCACGCTTACAATCAACTTACTTACTCTGCATGTATACGAATCAGGAATAGACGTTTTTATCATCTCTATATGTGTGCGGCTGATATCTTGAGCTGTTGAAGAAAAGACTATGAAGTCGTCCAAATTTCATGGAGACAATAGAATGTACAAGGAAAGTACATGAAGAGAAATTTAAATACGCCTACATCTACATCGAGGTCGGCAAGATGACCGGCGGTGGACAGGTATTTGCGAATCAACCGTCGTGCACGCTTATTTTGCTTCCGCAATTTCAAGCGGAGTGCCAGTTTGGATCCTATGGCAAAGGCGAAAATAACATTCAGTCATCGATATCCGCTACCGCAATGAATCTTTTTTGCCGATTGACTCGTCAGCTTGAACCCCACGAATACGAAAAAATATATGGCAAAAAGCATTTCCCATTTCGAGGACTCTCAATGGAGGAACAAATGGAGTTCTGGGAATCATGTCGAACGTTACTCCTCTCCCGTGGCTATCATCTCTACAAGCCTGCCTCTGGACTCTGTCACGAATGGATGTCCATCCCTACACTGCCAAGCTTTAGTGGACCGGTCCAGTTTCCCTATGCTTACAGTGAAGCTAAGGCGCGCGCAGATTCGGCGAGAGATCCTTTCATGGGTGTTTGCAATAGGGTTTGTCCGATATTCATACGTTATGCGAGTGGTATCCTTACACGAGGTCTAGTCCATAGTATTCTACGCTCAGGACAGTGAAGGACGCCATGTTGTTCTGAAGCACGTTTGCGGAAATTCTCAAGAATATCGAATCCTGCGATTTCTTCAATCGCAAGGCGTCCAAGCTATGGAAGAAAATTGTATTATGCCGGTTCTAGAACTCATCGAACACAAGGAAAACTGGCTCGTTGTCATGCCTCGGTACGTCGTTCCTTTCGGCCATCGTTTCTGGCGGTCTCCTATGCTATTTTAGGTGGGGCACTATATCGTATCATCTACCTTTCCACCGCATAGAGGATATCTTGCGGTATATGTTTTGTTTGTTAAAGGTAAGAGTGATCCAACAGTTCATTTACATCACTAAAAATTTTTGCAGGCGCTAACATTTCTTCGCGCTAACTCCATCGTTCACCGGGCACTCACACATTACCATCTTGTCTGGTCGTACCATGCCTAAACACTTTGCTGCGTAGGATATCACACCATTCAATAATCTTACCAATCATATCGAGGCTCACCCGTCAAAATCGGCTATTACTATTGGAGACAGACAACACCTCCGTGACCGTGGACTCATAAAGTACGCCATGTTCGACTTCGACCTGTCGATACGTATGCCAGAAAGTGTCCGGCTGCTGCCTGCTAGTTATACTTGGATCACCGTGGGTCCTTGGCCTCATGATACTGCGCAAGGGGAGTACATGTATGACCCTTTCGCATACGACGTTGCACTGTTGGGTATTGTGTTCTGCCAAGCGTTTCAGGTATGCCCTTTCGACGCATGCTGGCTTTATTTAACTGACGCGTTTTTGCCATAACTTAGCACCTAACTCAGTTCGTACCAATGCTTGCGCCACTGTTCGACAGTATGGTTACAGACGACCTCTCTCGTCGCTTCACGGCTGCTCAAGCACTTGCGTTTTTGAGCGATAATTGGAAAGAGTTCATATCGACTAGCCAATCAATTACGTATGGCCTGGACGAGTATGGTGTCCATTTCTGGGACAAATACGATCGCTGGGCTGGTCTTCCGGATGATTTCGTGCAGAAATGGAGTTCTTTCCGTGAGCCTCTCCCCACTAGGATGTCCCGATTCCTTCGGTGGATGTGTGATGGCTATCGAAGGTACCTGATTGTGGCGTGGCTACGCAGGAGGATTGATATGATGCGGCAGAAACACTCCAGGGAGATGTGGACTCGTCCTGCCATTCCTCTTTGAAACAACGCTGAAGGCAGTTTTTTGTGAACCCCCGGAAGGCCAGAATCAGCATAACATTATCCACTTGTAGGGTAGGCAAGTCGGATGCATAGGTAGCAGATTGCACTTCACATGACGGAAATTCTTTTTTATTTTTATTTTTATTCAATAATACCTACTCTTGACTCCAAAGCCCGGACAACTTACTTATAATTGGAAGAAGAGGAGGACGACTTCCGTTTCAACGATATCCAATCCGGATGCGACCTGAATGGCTTCAATCTCTGGTTCCCCTTGTGCTCGCGCGCCGTTCGCCTCATACGTTTGACTTCCCCATGTTAGCCCTGAATCGTCATCAGCATGAGTGAAATCGTTAATCAGAGAACGCTAGATCCTAAGAACGCACCCAACGACCAATCTTTTGACCAGCATAGTCGTCGGGAGTTGACCGTTCCCTGAAAAAGTCGAGATGAATACTCAAAGGGGGCGCGGTTTGCCCTTTCATATAGTTTGAAATTTAATGAGGACGGCGCGGACGAGAACAACATGTTCGAGTATGAACCTGGTTAATTCGACAGGTTGGATCTGGTAGGGAGACATTCAATTCACGGACAGACTGTCAGTAGTTTGTAGTCGTTTCAGGTAATAGAGTGTGTAAAAGGAAGGCTTCTTCAGCACGTGAAGAGAAATATAAGTATCAAGTACGGGTACAGTACAGCCTTTAACATGAGCGTCGTCGTCTCTACTTTAGAGCTTTCTTCATATTCTGAAAGCGCCACCTCATCAGGAAAGCATTGCAAACAGTAAAGATATCTCTTACCTCTTCCATGACCTCAAGATCGTTCGTTTCAATCCTCGTTATCTTCTTCCCAATGGCCTTCTCAATTGCCTCCATCTGGTTCCACGTCTTTTTATCATGAACAAAGTTAATGGAGATACCCTTCCGTCCGAACCGACCAGTTCGACCTAAGACAAGTCAGTGGCTCGGCATATGAACTATATTGGTAAACCCACCGATTCGATGAATATACGTCTCAATATCGGGACTCAAGTCACCCTGAGTCTTGTTCGACCCCCGGTCGGCCATGAGAGGCAGGTCGTAGTTAACGACCATGTTCACCTGCAAGATATCGATACCTCTGGCAATGACGTTCGTCGTAATCAAGACCTACATCGACAACATTCGAGGTTAGAACAGGTTTTGAAAAGGAAAAGAGGACACACTTTGTCTTTGCCATCACGGAACCCATCAATAATTGCATCACGCTCCCCAGCATCCTTAGCACCATGTAGAGATGCGACCTTGTGTCCCTCCGTGGTCATCCGTTTCGATATCCGATCTGCCGTATGCCGATGCTGGAAGAGGTTAATGAGCAATCTGGCAGACATCTTAAGCTACGCACTTGGCAAAAGATAATACTTTGGCCCACTGTCAATAAGGAGTACAGACTAACGAGAATATCGTATTTGTGCTCCTCGTCCCGACAATCCATGTAGAATTGCTTAATATTGTCTACATTGAGCTCTTCTTTTCGCAACTCAATCTTGTTGGCGTTGGGAGCGAACTTGGAGGCAAAGTTGCGGACGTGATCAGGAAATGTCGCTGAGAAAAGGATGATCTGGATTGGATTTGCTGGGCTCCGGGGAAGCATACTAGAGACAATCTAAATATACTCGAACTGTGGGAAATGACAGAGGACGCACTTTTTCACCCGTAGTGTCTGATCTCCTAGACCATCCTGATCCAGCATGTTATCGGCCTCATCCAACACAAATACTTTGACGCCCGAGACATCGATAACCTTCCTCCGAATTAGTTCAATCATAGTCCCAGCGGTGCCAACGACGATATGTGCGGTAACACGCGTTGCACCCCTTGGTAGATGGTCTTTGATAGCGTATTCGGTCTGAATGGCGGTGAATTTGCCCATAGACAGAATGACAGACATGATTTGACGCGCTAGCTCGCGGGATGGCGCGAGACACAAGGCCTGGTGGGATCGTTGAGGAGAGTAAGGACAACAGAGAGATTAAATATTACCTGTGTTTGGTTTTTAGAGAAGTCGACGCGTGAAAGCATGGTGAGGACGAAGGCTGCTGTTTTGCCTGTCCCAGACTGCGATTGGCCGATCATATTGGTCGGTCTGCGACTGTTGGCCCACGAAGACGATACTTGGAAAATGGGGCTCACGGATTAGATAGCAGGAGAGGTAGGGCGCGTTCTTGGATCTTTGAAGGTTTGGTGAATCCCATTTGGAAGAGACCCTTGAGGAGATCCTGGTGGCTAGAGTAGGTGTAGGTAGGAGTACATGTGTTGTAAAATTATTCAAATCTCACTTACAGCCCGAGTTCTTCAAAGGTCTTTGCACTGTACAGTGGCGAATTTGGGTCTCCCTGCTGGTCTGCAAGAGTGACCTAGGGATAAGATGAAGGACGAATCGTACACAAATATGGTGAGAACGTACGGTGACCTCAAAGGTCGAGTTGATGAGGTCGCTGTTTACACCTGGTACTCAGATCAACATTCCCAAGAAATCAGGTTTGACTCGACATTGATCACCTTGTGGTGAGGCGGCCTCGTCTGCTGGTCCAGCCTCTGGTGCTGCATCTGGTGCTGCGAGGAAAGGTGAGTGAGGAATTAAACAAAATTGATATTCGTATACCTCCAGTAATAAATCCATCGGCGTCTTTTTGCATTGTGAGTTGGTGGTGGTGGGTGGTGGTAAATAGTATCACGTGCACGACCGGCAGCGCCGCAACGGATCCCGGGTCCGACTCCCGAGTCATCACCCATGTGCTATATGTTTTCTCGACTCTTTGCTCTCACCAGCATGGCATTCGAGAAAAATCCTAGACACTTCCGAGGCCCCATCGCTCAGCTGTGAGGAACCAATTCAGATCCGACGCTCTCATGCCACAAGTTGCCGCTCCTATTGGAATGCTTGTTGTTGGACAATCCTACGTACCTGTAGGTCATCTAAGAGTCATGCTCCACTTGAAAATGTTTTCAATACTTGGCAGGAACGTACGGCATCATTTTCCCGACCCCATCTTGCTTGTACAAACCTTACAGAACTGCGCTGCCAAAACGTGCACCTATGGGTTTCGAAGGCTTTCAGCAACTTTCGGTCTGATAAAGACCCAGAACCTGCTGCCTGCAATCATTCGATGGGGTGATACATTAGTAGCTGATGAATATTTTTCAGTTTTTGGAAGCACTTTGCCGTTGCCTCGATAGATGGACGATGAACCGGTAAGGATTTTTGTGGGGATCGAGGATTGGAATGGCGCCGCCTCGTACCCTTTCCGCCACCTCCACATGATCACGGTAGCTTTCCTGTCATTATCGTCTGGGCCGTATCCGCCTTTCTTGTCCTCGGTGTGGCGGAACGTGATCGAGGGCCTCGACACCAGCCATGCACATTCGGCAGTCTATTTTCGCGTCTCACTGTAACTGTGTTCCATACGAGTTGACAGTGCGATCGAGACAACTTCATCTCGGTGTTTGGTGCCCTCCACTTGAAGGTGATCTCTCGTTTCGAAAGCTACCACAACTCTGGGGCTTTCCTTCCTTGGCTCGTTACGTCCATCGAGGAGGTACAGTTTCTGTGAGCCATTATGGGTTAATACCCATTATTTTCGACTTGTGTCTAATAGTTTATCCCAATCTTAGAGCACAGATTCTGTACTTGTGCCTTACGGCTGAATCGGCAAAATCGGGCTACTCGGCACTTCGGAAGTTTCCGACCGCCGCCAGTAACTTTGTGTGATAGACCGCTGAATCCGAACTGCTGTCCGAAAAATATAGGGAAGAAAACGGCGAATTGCGATGAGTATACAATCACAGACGATCTTATTTAAGAAATTTCCAGCGCCTGACCTTAGACCGCAGCAGCAACATCCAGCTTAACGGGTATCTATTCCACGATTGCGAGATTGCTACCGCTACCATTTACCGGACTTGTTCTTGTGGTCGTTGCATATACCAAATCGTGGTCCTCTCCTTCATGACCATCGTCAAAGTCCGGTTTCAGCCTCGGCCCTCGCCATTAATCAAGTGTAGTCGATGTTGCTATCCCCGGTGGCTTCCATACACGGTCATATTCTGATCTCTAAGTCTACCAACTCTGTATCGAATTTCCCAGGGAGCTATAAAAACATGGTGGAAGCCATGCAACTCTTAGTAATTTGACCCCATCGGCTAGTCTCTTATGTTCTTCTGAATTCGGGACGTACATCCGACATTGTTTCCCCACTTGACACACGCTTCTTGAGTTCTAGTATATATAACCTTGCTGTGGCAAATGTGCAAACCCACCCCACTAATAACCAATCGATGTGGGACCAGCTTGCTTTCTTAACCACCTTGGCCCTCGTGGCGTCTGTCCAAGCTCGACCGAGGGCGTACCCTCGCGAAGGTGAATCCAGTCTTGATTTTTCAAAGCAAGCTTGCTAACATGTCGAACAGCATCTGGTACAGCGCTTATTAGCGCTTCGGCAGCAGTTGCTACTTCTACAACCCCCCTCAATTCCGCCGCTCTTGCAGCTGGGAAGCTCTACTTTGGCACTGCGACTGACAACCCAGAACTGACCGACGCCCCATATGTCGCGATTCTCAAACAAAAATCCATGTTCGGGCAGATTACTGCCGCTAATAGTATGAAATGGGCATGTTCTAAAGCTTCTGTCGCTTCTGCTAT
Organism: Armillaria altimontana; assembly: GCA_022818075.1. Taxonomy (NCBI): domain Eukaryota; kingdom Fungi; phylum Basidiomycota; class Agaricomycetes; order Agaricales; family Physalacriaceae; genus Armillaria; species Armillaria altimontana. Next base: position 189,622 of record JAIWYR010000018.1, read on the forward strand.
TTTTCATGTGTCGTTTTAGGACGCGACCGAACCCTCAAGGGGAACTTTCACCTTTGCCCAGGGTGATGTTATCGCAAACCTTGCGGCATCCAACGGTCAGCTCCTCCGTGGACACAATTGTGTGTGGCACAATCAGCTCCCGAGTTGGGTGTCTTCGGGAGGGTTCAACAGCACGACACTTACGCAAATCGTTGCGACACACTGTGGTACATTAGTAGGACATTATGCTGGAAAAGTGTACGTTGTTTTTAATGTCTTTTTTGGTGGTTGGTAATGTTAAAGAACGTTGTTCAGGTGTCAGTGTCCATGTTTTCGCTCTTCACAATAAAACCAAGTCTCGATTATTAAAAATGAAATTTAGATGCGTGGGATGTCATCAACGAGCCGTTCAACGACGATGGGACTTTCCGTTCCGACGTTTTCTTTAACACTCTGGGCCAATCTTACATCGGGGTAGCACTGAAGGCTGCGCGTGCCGCGGACCCAAAGGCCAAACTTTACGTGCGTTCAAGTGACCTTCCTCGTTCGTTAACCATTCAACTAATAAAACGACAGATCAACGACTTCAACATCGAGGGCACTGGTGCTAAATCCACGGCCATGGTCAACCTCGTCAAGTCCCTCAAGGCTCAAGGCATCCCTATTGACGGCATCGGCATCCAGGCCCATCTAATCGTCGGAGAAGTCCCCAGCACTCTGAAAGCAAATTTCCAGCAATTTACCGCCCTTGGCGTGGAAATTGCCGTTACCGAGTTGGATGTCCGGATGACGCTTCCAGAAACTCCCGCGCTTCTTGCCCAACAAAAGGCCGACTATCAGACAGTCATCTCAACGTGTAAGGCGGTGACGGGTTGCATCGGTGTGACCATTTGGGATTTCACTGACAAGTTTTCATGGGTTCCTGGCGCCTTCCCTGGACAGGCAAGTCACGGTAGCCGTGTCCTTTGATTGGAAATCTTACATTCTTCAGGGAGGTGCAACACCGTGGGACGAAAATTTGGTCACAAAGCCGGCGTTTGACGGGATCGTGCAAGGATTTGCGTAGCTAAATTGTAAAGGCTGTGAAAACCTATTACTGAAGTTATAAGTGAATGATACTTGTCCGCCTGAGAGCTGTTATGATGATGCACTTTCGATGGCACGATGAAGATTCAAGTACAAACTTGCTCGGACTTTATGACCAGATCAACAAACGGGAGGCTTGTTCTATCTAAGCAAACCTTTCTCCAATGGTTTCACGAATCATTTCCTTTGCGTACTTTTCCTATGAAAAAGAAGCCCAACTTGCAAAAATCTAGTGGAAGATGTCTGAGTATATTAATAAACAACATCTATACAGAACGTGATAAGTACCTGCGATAGCCTTTACAGCTTTCCGTAGGCACAGTGGAGAGGTTCCTTATGAGCGGAAAACCCCAGAAGGAAGATGTCGACGTCGGCAGTTAATAAGAAACGGAACAGGTGATGGAATGGTAAGGCAACAAGTACCCGGGGGAGGGGGATGACGAAGTGAACACAACTAACAGCCAGTGACGCCGAATCCTTATCTCCTCTCTGTTACCCATCTTTTCAATGGGCAGGCTTAAAGTATAGCAGATGCATGAGAACGAACAGACATTGTTGTGTCCTCCTCGCAGCAATAATAAGAAGGCCGAGTCGGAACTAGTAGATTATATTGTTGCTATACTGATAATGACCGCCGACTTGTTCATCTCAGTTCGCATACGTCTGTCTTCCTGTAGACGCCATAGTTCAACTTGTACCAGAGCTGGAAGAAAAGAAGAACAGGCACATGTTCGCCCGCTATTGAACTTCGCACGAGGACAGACACCATGACTGTAAAGCATCAGCTGAACTCATCCGGCGCAAATTCGACAATGTTCGCGGATAATGACGGGTAAAAGTGATCTACTTCCCCGTCGACCAAACCCAGATCCAGGACCTTGGAAAGTGAAGGAACAAACTGTCATGTTATCGACGCATATTCCTCAATATGTGATCGGGCCAGTGTTCTATACCCTAGCCATCGGGTCCCAGCTACTGGTGTTGCCTGTTTCTGAAAATTTTGCCCGTAGTCGAAGGGCCATCCCCTTTGCGCCAAGGTTAGTCACGCCCGTCTAACCTGGGCTTTGAAAGGACACACCCGGTTTGCTCAAAATTTCACGTCCATCAGGTCACTTCGTGTTGAAGTACTTCGAGGTCAGCTAGCGGTCAGCCAGACCTCCACTTTGGCAGAGCCTCCTCTCGTCCTCCTCAAAAACGACGTGTGGAAAATGCATGGTCATGTCCCTAGCAGTGTTCTCGATCGGATGGTGCTCGCCTCGCTCTCTGATTACAGAACCCCAAATGCGGGATGATATAGTTGAAAATACCGATACGATCTACAACAATTATTGGCATGATACCTCCTCCTGCGCCATTCAAGAGCGCACTCTGTAGGGGTAAGGTAGCGAGTTAAAATGAGAGCATCAACAACAAGACGGCCTTACCATATAGAAAGCCAGATTTTAGTACGCCATGTTCAAATTTGTGTTCAACAGGAGATTCAAAGTAACGAAATAGACTTCTAAGAATAGAACATAGTTTCTTGTCTGCAAGGGGTGCGATGGTAGCAGACGGGTCGTGATCAGCGCGTCTGGCAGTGTCAATCCAAGATTAAAGAACACGGTGATTCTCATAAAAACCGATAGATCCGTATGAAAGAATTGATTGGGTGAACAAGACCGCCAATGGCGGATCAAGATCCAACAACGCCCATGACATGGGATCAATGTTTCTTGAAACGACTCCAAGCGAGGGAACATAGACGATCCCAGTGAATATGCTTAACGTAATACCGTGTGCAAGAAAGTTCTGAAGGGGTACGAGAGTACACAGGAATGAAGTCGGACTAAGAGGTCGGGAAGAAAGGTAGTGAATGATCCAGGGCATGATTGAAAAGATGCTGCGTATGGGTCGGGACTCGGTCATGGTGGAGGTTCTTGTAGTGGGAAGTGTGAAGAAGTCTGCTCATCACACGGATCCCCGTGTCAGACTGTCAGTAATGAACCAAATATAAATCATCGAAAGAACGATACAAAGTGGTCCATACGATAATCAAGGGCTGATCAAGGCTCTCCGAGGCGGGAGAACATCATCAGCAGTCCAAGAAGAAAGCAGGACCTTGACCAAGGCACTAAGAGCCTGAGCATTGCCGGTAGACATACAACCTGAATGTATAGAGTTATACATGTCAGTAGTGACTGTTCCTTAGTACTGTAGTATTACGACCGGATGTTCACCGGGTATTATGCGTTATGTGTTAGGTTCACCGGGGTTCATGTTCAATACCAAGCGTGACGTGTTATAGATTATAATATATGTTCATGAATTAGTACGGAGTGTCCCTGAATCTTACGTTAGATTGCATTTTGGACAAAGAAGAGGCCTAAATTGGCTCAGAGATTCGCCAAAAATAGAGCCAAAAAAATTGAGTAAATAGTGTTTACCCAGAAACATGTTCACGACCCAGCGTTACGTGTTATATAATATGACTTAGGTTTGTTGGGAATAGACGTCGGCAGGCACAGAGGACGTGACGGATATGGCTCGAACGAACGTATATTCGTGACAGATACGTAGGTGGTGGCGGTACGAAGCCAAGACGACGGCGTAGCCGTCGGCCCAGTGGCTGTGAAACCACAATCCTCAACAAGGTTCAGTTCAGGGTGCTGCGTTATATGAACATCCGGTCGTAATACTAACAGTATTCGGTTAGACTCAGAGTAGTATCCACCCTACTCCGAGAGGGGTTACGGAGCAGCGGGCCGGACTACAATCACCTTTCTTTCATCACGGCGACTCGTCAGATAATAACGCTGGGGTCTCACGGTGTCTTCAGGGAAGATGAATCGGATATATTCACGTCGAATTCAGCTTAACCGTACCAACGGACGAGAACGCTTGTACCAAAATAACAAGCTGCTTTTATAACGTCCGGCTTCGATATAACACACGAGAAGCTCACTGACAAGTTACTGATGTCTTCCTGTAGAGAACTCGAAGTTGACATGCTTCAGATGTATACCACCGGATAGACACAAACCTTGACGTTGCCTGGATGCAAGAGCCTTGCCAAGTTGCGCGTTCACAAGTGTCTGTTTGATAGTACTGTACGTCGTTTGATTGCGTCTTCTTCCATACTGAAAAATATAAACTAGCAGAGGGAAGGTCTCTTTGGAGTAAAGTATGTACGATGCCCTATTTCAAGCTTTGGCAACCCTCAACACCGACCTATGGTACAGCACACTGCAGTGTGTATTCAGTCGTATATCCTCGTGTGTAGGAAGCCCGACTCATAGAACTCATACCTATGTTTAGATTCCTGGATGCCCATCCCAAAGTTGACTGGATGTCATACTTGGGGCTGGAATCCCCCAGCCGTCTTCGAGCGACTCGGAGATTTTGTTGTGTTCTGGATTATTCGGAAGGGTCTCATTCTCATGCATGTCATGGTGCCAAAGCATCAAAAAATCTTCAAAAACACTCTAAGATCAGTCAGTCACTTGACGAATATCGGTAGGCCTCGACTACTCATTTCGTTATCAGTCGTGTATTGATCTTCATGTGAGAGGTGCAAAGACGCCTGCAATTCAATTAGCATCGCACGCATTCAGGCATCACAGCTCTGTGCTTGGCGTGACCCGCGGTCTCATTCGAGTAAGTCAATTGGTTCCTGGCCCGTTCTAAGGTCGGCAGTGCTTAATTGAATCGCAGATTAAGCGTTTTGTGGCCCAGATATGGTACAATATCATCAGGATCGGTTTGCTACGTATGGGATTATCATTGGCAATTTGGCATCATCACTGTGTCCGGCGTGGCCAAGTGCCGTGCCATGTAATGATAATGATGGTCACTACCATGTTCACCGTGCGCTTTTCTGACAGAGGAATGTTAAAATCAGTGTTTTGTGACAAGGGAGTAACGGCTTCGTACTCTGGGCGGTGTATTAAAAAGGGCGCAACAAGGTGGACAAGACTTTCATTCATCTGTTGCCACAGACCCCAGATTATCAGTATGAGCACTAATTCAAGCGATACTAGCGCTCCCGGCGCTGCGTGGGCCGGGTACGATATGGCGGCAGTATTGTCTCCTTTCTACTGGGGTAAGGGAACGGCTTTCGCTTGGGAAAAATTTTACTCATCTAGATGGCATTCACAGGGACTGTCTTCTCCTTATTGTGCGTTGTCCCCCCTCGCATAGCGCACCCTTTCTCATCTCGTTGGCTTGTATAGCCTGTCGGGAGTTACATTTCTTCAAGCCTACACCTATTTCCCGAGCAAGGATAGGATCTATGTTCAGATCGTCGTATGTTTAATATTTCCCTCATACCAGCTACCATCCCTGAAAATCCTCTGTCTGCCAGGCCGTCATTATGATGTTCGTTTTTATTTCGCTCTCATTAACCCTTTAACTGGACTTCGTTTAGCGTACTCGATATGACCTCCACCATTCTGTGCGCCAAGGGCATGTATATTTACTTTGTGAGTTTTCGTATAATTACGGTCAATTTATGAACCGAACTCACGCATTTGGTGATAGATCCCCGAATTTGGTTCGATGCTGCCGCTCCATGCGCTCACTCCGTATGTGGGGTTGTGACGACCGTTGCACAAAGGCTGATCCATCCGTAGTATCATTGCCGCTGACTGTTATCTCGCCATGACTATCACCCTCCTGTGAGCCATGCCTTCAGTTTCTTTTCCTCTTGTTTATCGGTGCTTCGCTAGTTCACAGCTTTACTTTGCCTGGCAAATTTGGACGGGTGAGCCTGGAATTGTTGCTACGTGAACATCATCTCTTTCCTTCGCTGATACCTACTATCAGTGAGCCAGAACCATAGCAAGTACAAGTACATCATGTCGGGGTTGGTTGTACGTGACTGATTAGTTCCTCATTAGCTTTTCTGACAGTTTGGGGTGTTTAGGTCTTCTTTGGTGTCGTTGCCTTTGGTAAGGATGTCTCTGCTGTATCACAGAGAAAGCTGAACTAACTGACATTGCAGCTGGAGGGACAGGTCAGTACTGCCCGTATGAATTTATTTGGACATCTGGATAAGTAAAGTATAGCATGCTCTACGATCATGATTATTGACAAGAGGAACATTCTTATGAATCGGAGTGACAGTTTCACTGTAGGTCACCTGGAGGGTTGCGTCGAGGAACATATGGGCTAATTCTTCTACGTTTTTGTAGATCGCCGTTGGGATAGCTAAGAGTGCCGCCGCGATAGCAGATGTGATTGCTACGGTTGCACTGTGTTACTCCCTTGGGAATGCACGTACAGGTTTCGATCGGTGAGTTCGCTCGACCCGATAATGTACTAGAGAGCACTCTGACAGGAGTGGAAACAGTACGGACTCGATCATCAAAGCTATGATGGGATACATCGTGGAACGTGGTATACTAGTCAGTCTGATCCAGGTCCTGTTCCTGGTACTTTTCTTTGTCAAACCTGGACATCTCTTCTGGTGAGTAGGCACTTGCGAGATCATGATATTCAAGGTTGAGCTTTCCTGAAGGCTTTTGTTGCATGTTAACGTCACTCGTCTCTACGCTAACACATTCTGTGAGTCCCAGCATTTAGTGGGTAATTTATCTTTGACTAATTCGTTCTAGTCGCCATGTAAGTATATAGGATGATTATCGCGTGAGCTATTGATTCACAGGCTATGTAGGCTTAACGGAAGGGGGCGCCTCAAGTACATGGCCTCTCAGTCTCAAGGCACCTACGTTATGTCGATGGGTACAGACAAAGATCACCCGTGTGTTGTCAAGCATGCTGGAGGTGACAAAAGGATGTCATTCAACACAGTGGGCATCGAGGTAAGAGGGTATATTGCACTGGGTGATGTATCGCAACCTGACTCTTCTTCCAGACCAGTTTGGGCTCCGTGCAGATTGAAAAGAGTACCGTCGTGACCCGTGATAGCTTCTGATCAGATCCGAGTCTCATTTTGGGGTTTTTCATTTATTTATCAAGCAGCCTTATTGTTGACCAGTATATTCCTATGGTATATACGACACTTGGTTTCGTAGAGTGTGTGTGTCAGGTTGCTTACTTATTTTCTCGTCCAGAAATGATATGCAGTGTTCAACTATTTGATCCACTTGAGGCTTGACAGCATGATTGTGTACACTAAGTCAGCTTGTCTCCGAAAATCCAAGCTAGTGAGATGCTCATCCTTCCCCATCCGGAGACCATAGTCACATTCGCTTCAGTTCACTCGACATGCCACTTCAGCTTCAGCATCTATATAGGGCCGCGCCCCCTAAGTCGTGACCGCAGATCCTTTTCGATCGAGATTGATGGCTCTTATCAATTCTAGGTCTGTGTGGGCTCCACGTCGCGGATGTATATGGATCTCATTGTCAGGGTATGTATTCATCGCTTTGCTGGTGTGAATTGGGGGAAGCATCTGTCACTTGGCCAGAACAACCGTGCTCAGATGCCGTGCCGCTCATTCATTCGACAGCATTCAGAGTGTCAATCAATTTGGCTGCGATCTGATGCTGAGAACTAGACGCTCAAAGATGTGGAGACCTGAAACTTAACCTTCAGAAGGTTCTCATTTGTACATCATACCTCGGTCCAACCATATGCATGCCCTTCTCCCGATAATTCAAGCGCCCCACAAATAGACGCATTTAATTAGCTGATCAGCTCGATCACAAGCGGCGGCATCATTCCGTCACTTGCTGTGAACTACATCTTGGGCCTTGGCCAGAACACGCACACTAGCAAATGAGGAACGGCGAAATGGTGATATCCTTTACTTCTATACTCACACCAAAGTGCGATATTCCCTCAATATCGATATCACGTCATTATGGTGAAATGATATAGTATATATAGTCCTCCTGACTCCTTCAGACATCAATATTCATTGACCACTACTATCTCAATGGCTGACCAGCATAAAACCCTCCGACTCGGCAGCGTCGCCCCAGATTTCGAGGCAGAGACGACGCTGGGCAAAATCAAGTTCCACGAGTGGTTGGGCGACTCTTGGGCATGTCTTGACTTGCTGCCTTTTGTCGATACCGGGACTAACCCGCCTGTAGGGCGTCCTTTTCTCCCACCCAGGAGATTTCACCCCTGTCTGCACGACTGAACTCGGTGAAGTCGCTCGGCGCGCGCCTGACTTTGCTAAGCGCAATGTCAAGGTTATCGGTATCTCTGCAAACGGTCTCGAGGAACACCACAAGTGGATTAAAGACATCGAAGAATACGGCGTAAAAACGACGGGCCCTACCCATGTTGAATACCCCATCGCGAGTATTGTATTGATTCCAAGTTAGCGCTTCCTGTATTAAAGCGTTATTGCTCAGATTGCCGACGCTGATCGCAAAATCTCTTACTTGTACGACATGCTTGATTACCAGGACGTTACCAACAGGGATGCAAAAGGATTGCCATTTACTGTACGTTGGCCTTTGCGTCTCCTACGCGTCTTTTGTCCTGATACAATAAACGCAGATTCGTACAGTTTTCATCATCGACCCCAAAAAGGTCATCCGCCTGACTATCTCTTACCCCGCTGTTGCCGGACGCAACTTTGTCCGTTCAATCTTCCTCCATCATTCATATTCGTATCTGATGTATCCTGTTCTTAGGACGAGATCATCCGTGTTATCGACGCCATCCAGCTGGGTGATAAGAATCGTATTGCCACCCCAGTTAATTGGAACAAGGGTGATGATGTTATCATTCACGCTAGTGTCAGCAATGAGGAGGCGAAAACTTTGTTCCCTGAGCACAAGGTCCACTATGTGTGTTCTCTATCCGTTCGTATAATGACTAGTGTTCTGATATCCCATTTCCGTAGCCTTACCTCCGGACGACACCTTTGAAGGCGAACTAAACCAGCGTGAAAGTTTACCAATTTTCGTATCCGATGTAAGGTAAATAGTAAGGCTTGTACATGTAACAAAGAGATATTTGATTTTGGTGTTCCTGCTCTTGCGCTACCCCTCTTGTCGCTCTATAAAATATTTACCCTGGGATCCCAAGTTCAACCCATACCAGCTTAGAATAGTGATATTGGCCCAGAACTTCAAGCCTCAAGCCTCGAGCGTCAACGAGGTGATTGGTTTCCATTGGCATATGTGTTCGGGCCAGTATTCCTGGTTCCATTCCTGTCGGTCGGTCGGTCGGTCCCAGCTCCCAACCAGCTCCTGATACCATTCTTTCTGGAAATTTTTGCTCGTAGTCAAGATGTCTTTCCTTTTTTCCTAAGTGGATGTCACCCATTTACTCAGAGATTTCAACGTAACAGGTCTTTGCCTTGATTTTCATAACTTTTCATGAATAAGATCCATCAGACTCCTGAAAAAAATCGCGTTATTAAGCACGGTTGGCTGTAAGTCGAGTTTGGTAGAATACAACGCGCAGTAAAGCACGGTCATAGACCCGTTTGGGTTACTTATTAGGCAAATGACCGTGGGAGTTGCTGAACTTACCGGAGTCGCTTCGGACGACACGGCCCGGGATCACGCTTGCGGCTTAAAAACCTGCCTCCTACTCTCATGTTGGTTTGCCATCAGCTTTTTAGACCAGGGAAAAGCTAGTCGAACGATACGTACGAGTATTTAAGAACCTCAGGAGTCGTAGTATGGCATTATATCCTTTTTTTGAGCAAGGTCTGATGTCCTCTTGCCTTTTATTCCCCAGGGTCTACCATTATAATTATTACAATCATAATTTTATCCAAGATATCGTTGGTGAAGGTCGAGAACAATTCAATATGTCACATCAACACTCGATTTGAGAAATCCTTCGTTCAGATATCTCGCCTAGTCTACTCGTCCTATTGAAGGCACTCGGCATCATGCGGCAATACTCGATCCCACTTTGTCTTAGATCGCCCAGCCAGTGCTCCCAAAATCAAAACCACTAACACCGGGTCGTATCACCAAAACATGTGAATGTGTTCGGACCTCCAAGCGTGCCTCACAGTGTACTTCGTTCGCCTTTGGAACACGGCGGGTTCCCTCCTTTGAGGGAGGCATCTGCTCTACTGCACGGCCGGGATGCGCTGGCGTTGACCGCCGGTTAGCTAGCTGTCACTTCGAGCAGATGGTTTACGATGAGACACCCTTCGTGGGCAAAGTCGTCTACCCTTGACGCATGGGTGTGTGCGCTTGGTAACGAACAACGGATTTTTTGGTATAAATTGGGAAGCTAATAATGTTCAAGATAGTTTTTAGCTTCCTAGAAAGAGATAAGAGTCCCTGTATCAAGTCTTCGTGTCATTCTACAACCGGTCTGGTGTCTCTCGGCGTTGATGCGAAAACGGGATGTTCTCGGTTTCCTGTCGCCCATGTCCTATCTCACGCTAGATACCAGCGACCGTTGGTCCCGTTAAAGCCTTTCCCGCATTGTTGGAAGTGCCAAAGGCAAAACTGCGCCTTCTATCCTACTCTTCCGGCCCTGTCGCTATATTGTGCCCACAAATTCTGGCCCTGATACCCCAGGAACACGTAACTTATTTGGTCATTCTGTACAAAGACTCGGGGCGCTCAGGAAGCCTTCCTACTGAACAACGACCACTTCTACGAGTTCAAAGCATGACGTCTACTATTCCGATAGCCAGATAATCAGACTTCTAACCACGGGCGTCTCGGGCTCGGTCAATGTCGCGTCGATTATCTATGCGGTTCCCAATTTCTACCGTATGCGGATAGGGTCAGGCGGCCAGGCAGTAAACGGGGAACATATATGAAGCCCCTAGTTTCGTTCCTTCACAACACCCAAATGCCCCAGGAATACGACATCATCTTCGCTGGAGGTCAGTGATTTAATCCAGTTGTCGCGGGTCGTTGTAAGATTCTCAAATGGCTACTCAACAGGCGGCACTTGCGCATGTTTAACGGCTGGGTGAGGCTCCATCATCCTTGACTTGATAAGACTGACCGTTGTTTCCAGTCGCTTGGCTACTGCCGATCCCTCCCTCAAGATCCTTGTAATTCTCCCACTCATCTTCCTTCTTCTTTTTACTCACCCTCTGCATTCTCAGATTCTTGAAGCAGGGCCCCATATCCGTAACATCCAAGATCACATCCAGCCAGCTCGATACTTTCGCAATTTAGCCGAACAAAAAGAAGTTTTCACGTTCCATGTGGGGAGGCCCAGTGAGGCTATCGCCGGTCGGTCTCCCGTTGTTCCGTCCGCTAAATGCGTGGGAGGAGGGTCGGGTGTTAACTGTAAAGTTTCATTGTCCAGATTAGCACTGATACTTACGTGATTTTTGGGGCCAGTCCTTATGTATACACGAGCAGCTGCGTCTGACTTTGATGATTGGGAACGCTTGTACGGAAATCCCGGGTGGGGCTCAAGTGACCTGATTCCCTTGGCGAGGAAAGTATGCAAGTTTGGTTTTCGAGTTGGGGTTTTGACGCTAATCTGATTGTCTCGAGGTGGAAAACTACCCTGGTGTTACGGGTACCTTGTCCGAAACTCATGGTACTGGTGGCCCTATCGACATTTCAACTGGAAATATTGCAGGTGATTTTGGAAACCAATACCTTGCTGTGGCGGCAAAGTATGATTCGTACCGTGGTTTCATTGATGATCCCAACGATTTCAAGTCCTGCAATGGGTATGGAGTGCGTGATGTCACACATCTCTGCGTTTGAGGGGTTGCTAATAGACCTCTATGTATAGCCTTGGCAAAAGTCAGTAATTCTTGACCCTCAATCGTGATCCATCACTGAAAATCAATATCAGGTTCATCGACCCAGCATCTGGGAAACGGTCCGATACCGCACACCATTTTATCTATAACCAGGAACATAACCGGAACTTGGTGGTATTGGACAGACAACGAGTTGTACGAGTCATTCTCGAGTAAGGAACCCATGCATTTGGCGTTGGTACAGCGGTGATGATGAATTTTGGATCTTCAGCGAAGGACGCGCTGTTGGCGTGGAGTATGCTGACGAAGGCGTTGATATTCGAGAAGGAACGGTTCGACAATCGTTCGCGTCGCGTCTTGTCGTGGTTTCTGCTGGGGCCTTTGGCTCGCCGTCCATCTTGGAAAGGTAAACATCAAATAAGCTTCGTCAGTCTGACAGACCCACTCATATCGGTGCCAAACAGATCGGGAATCGGAGCTACTGAAATCTTGCACAAGAACGGTATACCACAGGTTGTTGACCTCCCGGGAGTGGGGGAGAACTATAATGGTAGATTCGATTCGGAGAGGACTGGTAGTACTTGTTGATTTGCTGCAGATCATAATTGTCTATTCGTTCCTTATTACGCGGAGGGAAGTGACTCCCTGGATGATATATTCCACGATGACTCTGCAGGTATGTGCCCTATCGTTACCTCCGTTTTCTATCCTTCTAAAGTGTTTTTGTAGCCGAAGTGTATGCTGAACAATGGAACAAAGATGGAACGGGCTTGATGGCAACCAAGTTGAGATAACTCTTTTTGCTTTGCTTCTGCCTGCTGAATTTGTTCCAGTGGCCTTGATGCGGGGGGCAAGCTCAGGCCGAGTCAAAAGGATTTGGAGATCCTTGGACCGACATTCACCAAACGATGGAACAACTTCTTTGTAAATGCTCCTGATAAACCCGTGGTGTGGGTTGGAACGTTATCTGCGTAAGTATTGTGGTGCCTCCGTATCCTCCGGAACTAATATTGTGAAAGTTACGTCCTTCTCGACCCCCCAAGGCAACCTGGACGCAAGTTCTTCTCTATGGCTTACTATACGGTAAGTGACGCATTCAGCTTGTGGGAAATGTCCCTTGACAACTCGATTCGAAGGAATACCCCGTCTCCACAGGTCGAGTGCACATACAAGCAGGCCTCAACCCGTATGCCCCTCTCGACTTTGAAGCTGGGTACCTAGATGAGTACGACATCCCTTCCATTTACTCGTCATGGTCGATGACACTGCCCCTTTGAAGTCCTGCGGACCTCGCCACTCTGAGATGGGGATACAAACATGGTAGGGAACTTGCCCGACGCATGGAAGCCTATGGCGGCTGTTTCGGACCGGGACATCCTCGGTTCCCCGAAAGGAGCGAGGCAGCTGTAGACGCTAAGGCACAAGGTCCAGTCGCGGTATCGGCGCCGGATATCAAGTACACGGATGAAGATGACAAGGCAATTGACGCACACCATCGTCTAAATGGTAAGTTTTTGTTGCCTGTCTCCAGTTGATACTTGGGCCTGAGCGACAATCATTCTAGTGCAAACCACTTGGCACTCGGTAAGTCTCCAAAGACAGTAACAAACACCTGCCTTATGCTTAACAGCTCGGGACATGTGCGATGAAGCCTCGGGATCAAAATGGGGTTGTCGGTGCGCGCCTGAACGTCTATGGTATACAGAATCTCAAAGTTGCTGACATGAGCATCGCGCCATCAAATGTTAGTGCGAATACATATAATACGGCGCTAATCATCGGAGAGAAAGCTGCGGTAATCATAGCGGAGGATTTAGGAATTAAAGGCGTTTAATGATAACAACGTATTGAATGGTGGCGTGCATTTAGGATCAAAGATTGACGTCACGCGTTTGTGAATATCGCGTCGATAATTGTTTCCCAGATACGGCCCTGTGGATAACCTAGGATTCCCTCCCAGTGATTGTTGAGAATACGTGGCTGCCAAGGAAAAGGATGTAATGAGGGCGGTGCCGAATTCGCAAAGCGTATTCTCGTCTGGATGCTACAGCAGCGTGGTGGTCGGGTACTGTGTGAATGCACCCTACCCTCGTGACCGCATATGCGAGCTAGAAGCAGGACACGCCCATGCTGGTAGGATGAAGTTGGCTGCAGAGCGAAGCCAAATGGGGTGGACGTGGGATGTCAGTAATAGCATATGGAAATATTGAGCTAGGCTTGGGATGAAATGTTGAGATGAGTAAGTGTGCTCGTAGTCGATGGCGACGATGAACCAGATGGAGAAACAAAGTCTAGAGCGAGTTGGAAGCGACAGTCTGCAAGAAGCGTGAGTGTATCAAGGCCAGGAAGTGCTCAAAGATTAGAACGGAGGCCGGACCGGTACTCCTCGGATCTCAGTAGAACGAGGTAGAGTGAAAGAGAGCGCTGAATGAGAATTGAGGTTGAATGAGATCGACATAGATTGCACATGGGTGGTATCAACTGATGCTACAGTGGAATAAATAGCCTTAATCGGACCTAGGAAACGGTCAGCAAGGAGACGAAGACAAGGAGCCATATGCATACTCATCAGACTCATCGTCATCTCGGGAATCGCCCCCATTCCATCTGCGTTCCCAGAGCGCATTCGGAGGTGGCGGTAACGGCGTCGGGAGGCGGGAATTTGCATGATGAAGGCGAGCAAGAAGGGCCTCGCGCTCTGAGACGAGGGCATGAATGTACTCGATAGCTGGATACGGGTCCGTCAGAGGCAAGCGAGGAGTAACACAGATGACACACTCTTGCCCAAAACGACATTCTCACTCCGAGGACCTGCTCGTCCGTCGGCGCTCACCTCGCTGCCGCTTCCTCCCCCGCCGCTTCCTCCCTGTCGGCTCCGTCGACGACGCTTCACCTCACCTCTCGACTCGTTTGACATTGTCGCCTCCTCCTGTTTGATGGCCTCGCGCAGAGCAGGGACCGTCTGACACAATGCCTCGTATCCGCGGCGAATGTTCGCTCGCCGCTTTTGCTCGCTTTGGATGTGGTTGGCCTTTTTCTGAGATGGACTGAGGAGAGTCGACTTTGATGCTGTCTGAAGCTGGGGCGGGGGTGTAGGTCTGAATCTTTTGGGGGGAGGTGGTGGTGGGTGGTTGAGTGAATGCTTTGAAGGAGAAGGGGGCGGCTCTAGAGCCATGAGATCACGTGTTGCCTTTGAGAGGGCATCCTTGCGTTGTGGCGGGATAAGCGCGTAAAAGTCGCCGGTGGGCGTATAGTGCTGCTCGTAGTCGTACATCAGCCTTCAATCTTTACTTTACTCGGCCCTTCTAGGTAGCCACTGATCACGTGCATACGTCATAGCCGCATTTGAATTTCAACCTCTTTGCTAATGTCTATCCCGATCGAACTGCTATCCAAGATATTTGCCCTTGCCTACGATGGAGACGATATCGCCAATGCTGGCTTTGTCGACGTCTGCAGCTATTGGAGAGCAGTAGCCTTGGCAACCCCCGAGCTCTGGAGTCATGTTACTGTACACAAATCAGGGAAAGGCCTCTCCACCATCCTCGAGCGATCGCGCTCCTGCCCACTCACCATTCGCGCCACCCTCAAAGATGATCCTTCCTATGTTGCACGCCGTACAGTGCAACCTGTGGGATCAGTCAGCTTAACCATGGGGTGGCTGCCGCAAACGATTGCCACCACTAACGCATCTCCATCCTTACACAAAATTCTTGAGATCCTCTTCTCCCACTCGCACCACTGGAGCGACGTCTTTCTCCAGCTCTCGCCCAATCTTTTCCGCCTCCTCGACGACCTTAAAGGTCCTTTACCCATTCTCAAAAAATTCCATCTCGAGATGATCCAGACAGCGGATTATCTTGAAGATTTTCCTGAAGTGTCGTCTAATGCTTTTGCCATCGCCCCACAATTGACCGATGTCGTTATCGCCAATATCAGAGGTGGTGTACCATTTCCCATGAGCAATCTTCGCTCTGTGCATCTTCGAGAATTCGTTACCCTCGAAAAGATGTCTGATCTTCTCAAAGAAGCGCCATATCTGACTAAATTTGTTGCGAATCGTGACCGTCGTAGCAGTCACCGTTTCCTCAAAGACGGACCTCCATCACACGCAGGCATACCTATTGTCCACACTTCTTTGCGTGAAATGGAGTTTCACCGTGTTCGCCGGGTCGGCGACCTCTTGCGTTCATGTGTCCTTCCCAATCTCGAGTCGTTCATTCTCAACGATTTTTTCGAGTTTGAGGATCAAACTATCCGCTCCTTGTCTGACTGCTTTGCCGCTTGGTTGCCGCCACTCCGCAAACTCTCTATTCGCGGCATAATGCCAAACGAAGACATCATCCTTATACTCAGAGCAGTCCCTACAGTGCAGGAGCTTATCATTGCTCAGACTTTGTATGATGATCCTCCACATTTAGAAATGCGTTTTGGCGAACTGGTCGCCCGTAATCTTTGTGCGGAAGTCGGTCTCTTACCCCATCTCCACAGTCTCGACCTCTGTGCCACCACTTATCCTAGAGACGATGTTCATGATGAGTGGACTGGCAATATCTTTGCAGATATGATTGCGTCCAGGTGGGCAAGCTCTTCACAGGTGGTGAAGCTCCAGCACGTACGCGTTGGGGGTTACAAGTTCGGTTTTGGTTCCTCTGTTGTCGAAAGATTCGAATCGTTCAAGCGTGAAGGCTTGGATATCAGTTGGGTCGATGAGGACGGTGTTCGTTCTATCGTTCGTACCGATATAATCGAAAAACCCAAACCGAAGTTCATAGACATGCGATGATAATGTTATGATGGTATCCTTCCGTGTCCTGTTGTAAGGTGCTAAGATGCAGGGAATCTGTACGTATCATACATGTATCATATGGAATGTCTGTATATAAAATAAGAGGTTGGGGTTATAACTTATAACACAAATGTTCTTTAATCAGTTGGGTCGCGACACGCGTAGGAATAAGTAGTCCTGTGTACTGATCGTTCATTGACAAAGTTGAGACAATTCAGAATAGATCTAGCCTGAGATTGTTGTTGGCGACTTCAGCACGAATTCTTGATACGTGGTCCTAGGGCTTGTCAAGCTAGAATCCTCGCTACGAGAGAGGTTTTTCGCTGGGGCTGCATACAAGCTGGATGGAGAGGGTGGTCGTCGCCGTCCAGAGGTAGACAGCCTTTGTCAAACGCGAAGAGTTTTCAGCGAGTGCCGGTGCCTGGGCCCTAGACTAGTGACTCTCCTTCTCCTTGACATTACCATCACCGTCCATGTAGGATGCAGTAAGTAAAAGTATATAGCATACGACAATTAATATCTTCTAGACTTCTACATCTGTTACGTTGCGCGCATTGTGGGGCACGGTTCTTCCGTTGCCTCCGACCCTTCTCAGCAGATGCTTCGGACACCGTCGTTATTGAGGCCTTCCAGGCCCTTCCTTGTTCTCTTTCCGTCACGCCCAATAGACGTTGTTGCTGTGAATGACTCGTGGTTGACTCGTGGCGTTAAAAATAGTCCGTGCGCCACGCGGACTTATTTGTCGCTATTTTGATGGGCCACTGACCCGGATCCCACGCCCTATTGTTGACACCGTTGTTGACCACGATCTCCTATATCGCCCATGATGTCCCTTCGTCCTTCGATGCCCTCTGGGCTTAATCCGCACCTCAAGGCGACCCGTGCGTTTCGCGATTTCTCTTTTGCACTTGTCTAACTATTCTATGCAGTGGATTCTGGCAACCTGCCACCCGTAAAGTACCAAATATTGAATTGTCAAGGGCAAGACATTCTCGTGTGTGCCTTCCTTTTGCGTGATTTGCATGACGCGCTAATGTCGGTCTGATTTTTCAGGTAGGCAGAATGAAGATAGAAACATCGACAGTACGTATTCGCCATCTATCTCATCAACTTTTGCTGACGATAAAGCGACGATAGTCGTCCGGCCACGCTTTCATCCTTCGGCGATATGACACAGGCGCGATCAGTTTGACCACCATGTTTCGCGCAGCATTCCCAACGGCCTCTGAGCAGGAAGAGAAGGAGGAGGTAGCGTGGGTTAAGGACAACTTTGACCTCACAGGCAACAATGGATCTTCCCGAGACACGTCGATTACTCGTCTAGCGGGTACTTGGGTTTCACCAGAGTTGGCTATGTCTCTCGCAGAAGCCTACTCATTAGGTGGTCTCATCAATGTCGTCGTCAATGCTAGACCGGATCCTACAGCTAACTACAGGCGATCTGGCAAAGGCGCTGCCACCGCTCCTCGGGCCACCCCCGCCTCCCCGGCGGGATCATCCATTCCATCCAAGGCTCCTCCATCTCCCGCTGCCGCTCCTAATCCTGCAAAACGCCGGAAAGAGTCATCACCGTCTCCAGCCAAATCTCTAGAGAAGCCACCTGCCCTCAGACGATCTGCTCGCACCACCAAGAGTCCTGCGCCGCAAGTCTCAGTAGCCCTACCCAAGTCTCCGCCAGCGAAAACTCCCAGAAAGAGCACTCGACGAGAGCTCGTAGATACCCCGGGTGGATCAGAACAGACTGTGGTGGATGAAGAGGGAGACACGGTTGAAGATGTAATGGGATCGCAGCTTCATCAACAGGATGTTGCTGAGCAAAAGGCCTTGATCGAGGGATTGAAGGCGGAACGGGAGGCTCTCAAGACGGAGCCGAAGACAGAGAATGATATGGAAGTTGACGTCAAACCCACGAGCAAGAGAGGACGGGAGGAGGAGGAGAAGCTGAAGTTTGAACCCAAAGAACAAGAGAAGGAGCCCCGGGCTATCGCTACTAACAGTAGGGTGAGTCGATGGCAGATGGAACCAAAGACCAAATCGGTAGCTTGGGGTGTGGCGGCTTTCTTGTTTGGCGCCGGTGCCGTGTGAGTGTCGTTTTCCTTGACTAACTTGCAATGCCTGATCTCGTTGCTACAGAACTTTATTGCCCAATTTCTTCTGATGATTTGTATACATTGTTCTGTTGTCTTCCCTAATGTTGCTGTGTATCCCTCCTCATGTTATCCGCCTTCCCCCCATCAGTTCATAGTGTACAACTACATTGATATATACACCCCGCAATACTCGCGGGTCCATTTCTTCTGGTTTATTATATATCTGAATACATTTAAAATTTCCTTCTGTTGTATAAAGATTTGTAAACTTACGATAATAGCGTCCATTCCTCCTGTCAGTGGCTGATCTAAGGCTTGGATTTAAGCCAGTGTCGGACTGCAAACCAGCAGACCTTCCTCCGCATACAGCCCAGAAACGTACAAGGCGCCCGTTCTCGAGTCTCGCACACCGGTAGTGGAAGACGAAAAGCCGACGCCGTTGCTCTGAAGTAAAGTTACAGCGTCCCAGTTCAGGGCTGCGGGGACCTTGCTGCCGGCAGAAATCGGTGCCATCACATCATAATTGACCGGTGGTTCGGTCAATTTGCTCGCGCGCGGTGTCATGGAAAGTACCCAGCTTGGGGCGTGCGGCACCGCGCTTTTGGCCAAATTGGCCAAAGTCAGGAAATGAGGATGGCCGCCAACAATGAGGGAATTATTATCGTCAAAATCGATGTTATCCGGACAGAATGGAACAAGAACACTTTCTTGAAACACCAGTTCATTTGTGGATGCGTTTCTCGAATACATCATGATTTGACTGAGAGATGTGGATGCAATGGCCACTTGAGCACCGGACGGAGAGATCGCAACGCCATTTGGAAATGGTATAAAGGGTGCCGCAACTGCGTGGGTCTGGATCGGAACAGGGGATGTCGCATCAGAATCCAGAGTGACATGGGCCACCCATCCGAGAGGTAATCCAAGAATTGTCTCCATGATAGGTACGAAATGGCCGATCACAGGCCATCTCCGAGTAACAAGATGGTCATTTGAAACGTAGAAGGAGTTTGGAGAGGTCAGAGCGAGAGCATTGGGAGAAACAAGGTAAGGAGCTGCAATTGTGCGAATGTAGGTTGCGACGGTCGGGGAGGAGGGCGATATGACGAACTGCTCGATAAAAGTTTGCGGACCGGCGTGGTTCACAATGAAGAGATTGGAGGAATTGCCGGCATATGACGGCCAAATCTTGGCACCCAAAGGATGGAAGTCATGGCCTTTGGGATAGTTGTCCAACGTGACACGCTGGGGCTTGGTGGGTACAGAGGCAGCCTTCCCGAAACCAAAAAGAGAGCTTGACTTTTCCGTGGCGACGTTTTCGCTGTTGGGCGAGTAGAGCCAGAGAGAGCCGTGAGGTTCGGGCTTGTGTAATGGGCCCATCACCTGGGAACGGGGTCAGCCGGTCATTAAGTGCCACGGTGTCAGAGAGGTCGTCGAGCTCACGGTGTTCCACTGCTTTCGGCCCGAGTCACAAGTGAAAAGAACCTTTCTTTCTTCTAGCTTGGCTTCGCCGTCATGAAGATCCCAGAAAGTTACGTCCTCGCAGAACTTGAGAGCGTCGTTCCCGGACTCGTCTTTGAGAGTTTCGCATTGGCTGCTAAAGTTGCCGCCGTGGATGTATCCGTCGGGGAAGGGGGCCAAAGTGAGAATGGAATTCCGGAGAGTGTACTGGCTCCGCCAGACATAAAGACTCTGTTGAAGAATAAGTCAGTTCAAGAATGGGATTCCAAAGAAATGGATGTACGGTCAAGAAGACGAATATGGCAAGTTTACTTCGGAATGGCATCGAGGTGAGGCGAGGCACTGGGATAAAGTATTCGCGGTATGTTTCGAGGGAATGCCCTGGTATTCCTGGGGTCAAATGAGAGAGATTGGAACGCGGCCATCGGTCTAAGGAGTGGATCAGACCCTACTTGATGGCCGGCAGCTACTTTCAACCCTTTTCAACCGTGATCACGTTCAAAATTGTATGCACATCATTCTTTTCATCAAACTGGATTCCCTCATGATGCTCACCTTGACGTGCTGTCAGAGTGCACAAGGTTCCCCAGCGTGCTACTTTCGGACTTTGCCTATTTGTGCTTGATCTCCAATTTGCCAATAATCCAACGGCATCATAAGCCTAACTCTGATTTCGAGATCCGAACACAGTCACGATTCTCTTAAAACCAAAAGTTTTACTCCGGAGTGCACTCTGCTTCCTTCCTATACCCCCCAGCCATGGAGGCCATCGATATTAACGATACATTTGGTGCGTGTTTAAAAACACGCGATGATGCTCATTCGCGCTCATAACTTACGTAGGTGCAATGCTTATTGGCGCGCTGGTCACGATGGTCACCTACGGGATCACAACGCTACAGGCTTGTTTCTGCTCAGGCTCTATGATACGTTGCTGACAAGTTATTGCAGGCATATTTCTACTTCATGACCTACCCACAAGACAGTCCTGGGATAAAATCTTTTGTTCGTCGGCTATGTCCATATATAACTCGTGTCCATCATTCTAACGTGTTTCGCTCTCCTAGGTGGGGTTAATATGGTACGCCCGTATGCCAACGCTTTTGTTAGTGAACTTACGTTGCTCACTACAGGACTTTGGACACCGTCCACGTCGTATTCAGTGAGCACGGGCAGCATTCATTCCACGCCTTTTCTCAATTTAGGCAGTGTGCCATGCAATCCACTGGTATCTAGTCAGTGCGCGGATCTTCGTGGCGACCGTCGCGCTTACCTCTATTTTAAGATTGCTGGGTTCGGAAATCCCGCCCGTCTAGTGGAAGGAACATGGTCAGTCTGCCGCTCTCGCCTTAATGTTCCCCATTTCTGATGATAGTCAAGGTCTCTCTTCGTGAGTATTGCTGGTAGCTCGAAAGTTGGCGGTATTTGTGACCCAAATTTGACACAACCCTGAAGTCCTCGATTATGATCAATGTAAGTGCGAGTTGAGAGTATTTATGCGTTCACTCATCTTTCTCAGGTGATAATAGCATTCTTGGTGCAATGGTCCGTTCTTCGTTCATGTCTTCTGCTCTCCAGATTGTGACCTCTACAACTTAGCTTCTTCGCTCAACGAATACACGGATGTACGCCCTCCTTTCAACTGTCCTGCCAGTTTTTCACCGTGGTATCTCAGTATGTCCTAAACCGTACAGGTGGTGGATGACTTCCGTTATCGTTCGTCCCGTCCCGTCCCTACTTGAGGCTAATTTCGGAATTGACATCCGTTCAGGGATCGATGGTCTTCGCCCATTTCTGTGAGTCTCGCTTTGCTTTCATATTTCCAAATCCTGATCAGAGCGATCTCCCAGGTTTTGGCCTAGGTGAAATTACCGGTGTCTCAGATTATCCCTCGGCTAACAACCACTCAATTTGGCAGAAACTGTCGGTCAATTGTACGTGTACCTCCTTTCGCAAAATAATCCTGTCCTTACCTCCTTCTAGTTTCGTCAAGAAGGAGTTTAGCAGGCTCAACGAAGTGAATGTGAGTTTTCCTCTCCCGACGGAATTCATTTACTCAAAGGAAATTGTCAGTTTGTTGCCGTGTTACCATTTGGCATTACTGCTATTCTTTCTGATATTCTGATTGCTGTCGGCCTATGCCTTCTGCTCGAGCGGAGCCGAACGGACTTCGCAAACACAAACTATCTAATTAAGACTCTCATTGGATACGCGATCACGCGTTGCCTACTGACATCGTAAGTCGCACTAACATCACTTGAAATTCTAATTCACAAGTGTCTAGCCTTATGGCTGTTGTTGAAGTCATCGTCGTGCGTCCATGTCATTTTAAACCGTGTTCCCTACCATGACTCATCCTTCTCAGTTCGTCACCAAGCCTACCTCATTCTACTCCTTCGCTATTGACTTTGTTATCGGGAAACGTACGCAGTTCCTCCGATCACCCCTCAACTGGCGTTTCTCAATTGATTATCTTAGTATGGTCGAACTCACTGCTAGCGTCGCTGAACTCGCGAAGATCTTTGCGGGATACCTTCAATAGAAAGGATAGTGGCACTATGTCCACAGGTTTCCGTGTAGCATCGCCAGGGCTGAGCACGACAGGCGCTGAACCTGGCCAACTCAATCTCGTCCGAGTAAGCAGTAACTCATATACAAAGTTTGCTTCGATTTCCTCACTATTTTCCGAAGATACCGAGACAAGGCGAAAGCAAAAGTTCTGATGGAGAGATTGGTTCATGCACCGTAAGCCCGCGGCGCATATAGCCTACTCAAAGGAATACCTAATGTCTTTGAACAGAAAATTAGCACGCAAGCAAGCCGACAGTCATCTGAACTTCGGTTTAGCGGGGTTGACACTCAAAGGACACAGTGACGATTATACCCATCTTGGCTGCGCGCTGGTGCGCCGGGAGATACCACAACTTGTGACGAATCCTTCTTTGTCAAGTTGGCACTGGGCAAAGGATATGATATGTATTTCCAAAATGTAGCAGCAGCACTATTTCTTTCCATAAATTATTCCTCACCTTCGATTACGACTAATATATGTCAATCGAAGAATAGGGTGTGCCGGAACTCAATTGCCAGCAAATTGCCAGCGCGACGTTCTAGATCTGCTGCGCACACTAATACTTGAGCGCCCAAAGAGGCTCCATAATAGAGTTGTGGTAGAAGTATTTGCGCCGGACTGTATTTTGCACAAAGGATCGGAAATACTGGGCACTTACATGTATGGAAAATGTAATAGTCAAATCAGAAAGACACTCCCTCCGCATTATCATGATAGTAGTGGAGGGAAGACGAGGAACCAGTGTGTCAACGCTTGATTTCAAGGACATCGTGGATAAGTGGGTTTGAGACCGCACTGAAGCTCGGTCAGAATCCGTTCCGTAGAAATTTGATCTGGCGGGACATCGCCGTCAAGTTGGGTGCGTCTGCCATTATTCGGGCTCGAAGATGGCCTTCTAGTTTTCTAGTGGCTCCGGCAGTTCACCGAAGCTTCAAGGAATTATGATCATTCTTCTAGTGCACCCGTATGCACCCGTGCTCAACCCTACTCAGAGGGAGTACGACAGAGTACGAGACCTGTTTGATGTCTAGACGGTCTTCGAATTCTGCCGCAATGCATCTCACAGGAGAGAGCTGCGGGGAACTTGCGACTTACCCTCGAAGATTAATGTTCAATGTATAATTATTATGCATGGCGTTGTGCTTAGCTTGAACGCCCGAACGTCACAGAACTGGGCTTTGTGTGTTTTAGTACATGAGCATCAGAATCATGATACTAAATAGCTAAAAACCGACCGGTATAGCGTGTCACTTATGCGTTTGAACTGGGGGCAGCAAACTGGACCATATGACAGGCTCTGTTCCATGGCTCTTTAAGCTTTAGTCTACGCCTGTCTGGGAATCATCAGTAGGCCCGAGTTGTGAAGACGCAGTACAATCGCAGTATGCGCCGTAGACAAAGGTGAGAGAGGTTGGGTCTGTTCAAAATTGTCAGGGAACTTTCCCTTGCAGTCGTCGAAGTGACGCGTCGGTGTGGCTGTGTCCGCCGTGCCCGGTGAGTCCCGTGACCCGTGCTTTTTCCGAAATGCGGCCCGGGCCATCCTGCTCCAAC
Organism: Armillaria altimontana; assembly: GCA_022818075.1. Classification (NCBI taxonomy): domain Eukaryota; kingdom Fungi; phylum Basidiomycota; class Agaricomycetes; order Agaricales; family Physalacriaceae; genus Armillaria; species Armillaria altimontana. The sequence continues at coordinate 213,759 of JAIWYR010000018.1, forward strand.
GTTTCAAACGATTTAGCATCGCTGTTGCTTAACACTTACTGCCGCCATTACCGTCCGCCATTCACACGCGATGTCTCGGAGTACTCAGAAGTCGCTCGACCATCGGAATCAATGGCTGCTTCCGGATTGGCACTATCGCACTACGCTGGATGACTATCCTTTTTTCTGTGATTCACTGCCGTTGGCATCAATGAATTTCGTTAAAAGGACTGTCAGCTACGTACTTTGTGCGATGCTGCCGCGAGTCTATCATGGGAATGTAGATCCTAAGGCTCTTACGTCCCCATGATATCCGCTTCCATAAAAGAACCTAAGTCATTTGCGTCCCTCGCCAGCTCTAGTCCAGAGGCCGCAGAGCCGTGTTCGGGAAGACGCTGGAACCTCACCATATGGGATGTGGGTCTCATTCTTCACTCGCGTTCAGCATACTATCCACCACAATTTAAGACCTTTCAGACGAATCGCGTTGAGCTCAGCTGTTCACTGAGATCGCCGTGCTTGTCCGATGACCTAACTCCGCAGAATTGAGCAATGGCACATGCTCACGAAGAAGATAATATCTACCCTGTTTGCCGTAATTCTATTAGACTGGAGTTCTTCGAAAACGCGGGGGTGACCAGGAATCCACAGCATGTCAATCATCCCGAATATCGATACCGACCGCGAAACAATAACCATCCGGCATCTGAGCGAGAGAAGCCCACTGGCCTGTAATACTCGTGAGTGGCTAGAAGAGCACACTCATCAAAAGGTAAAGCTGTCTTCATTCGCAGGTTGAAACTTCCGCTCCATGAGACCACTGAGAGGCTATTCTGTCGTCAAAAAGGACATCGAATCAGAGTATGGTCAATCCACCACTACACCGATTCCAGCGCCTGACCAAATCTTTCTTATATACCGAACGAAATTGACAACAGGGGCTTTGTTCTGACCCTTCTAAGAGTGTTCTTCACAAATCTGTGCATCGCCGAATTGACATTCTTGTGATCCATGTGACGGAGTTTTCCCGTAGATTTCAATGCAAGAGCATGTAGAGAGAAGAATCAAAAACCGTCAACGAGAACCCAAAATAGATGCCCTAGGCGGTGCTACGGTATGTGATCGCGCTCTCGATGTCTTCTCACAAAATTTCGGAGTGGTTACTAGGTCAACAGCAAGAACTTCGAACTAACGCTGGTAAACCGCACAGAATGTCGCGGCCTTCTCCAATTGACCTCTTGTTCCCACATTTTTAGAGGAACCGCTTGGACAACGTGGTCGATACCGACGCGTCGCACTTGGGCACGGCTTCCTCGGTCGTAATATTTGGAAACGTTGCCAATCTACCTGTTAAGCTAGGTCAAGCCCTCCTCTAAACGTGACCGTTCGACCTTTAATGATGTTGCTCCGAGTTTTGGTATGATATTAGAAGTCACGCACCGGCGTTGATCGTTTCCTGGCAGCGAGCGCGGTGAGAGGCTAGAAAAGAGTACAGTAGACTTTTTTCGCTTCATGAATTCGTCAAAGCACAGCCACATCCCACAGCATCATCCGTGCTCGGGCCGATGCGATTCCCTGATCGCCCCTACATTCAGTACTTTGAGTGCCTTCTTTCAGTCTCTCGTATTACAAGCGTCTAGACCTGACTTTGCCTGTTCCTCCAACTTCCATCGATGGCTCATGATGTAAGCTTTCGTGTCCTCGGGGTCCATTTTGACTCTACTAACCGCTGTGAGCATTCTCACCCAACTCCGTACCTCACATGTGGGCCTAAATGCGCACCTTTTCCGCACCAAAACTGTCGAATCACCCAACTGTTCTGCATGCGGAGTGCCCGAAACTGTCACACACTACCTCATCACATGCGCCAAGTACAACACCCAGCGTCAACACTTGCGACGGCGCACCAGAATAGGAAACCTACAGATTAGAAGTCTCCTGGCCAGCCACAGAAAACATCTACATGCAACGCTGGCGTACGTCAAAGCCACAAAAAGATTCCCTATATTCGAAACGTTCAACTCCGAAGTCATATCACCCCCGTAGCCACCTGGGGATCGCAGCGGACATCAAATCCGAGTGCCTCAGGCACGCGAGGGGGGGAAGTAGTTTCGCAGGCTACTTCTCCCACCCTCGACTACGAGGACAGTAGATTTTACACATTACTTCTCATGTCACCAAGCTAACGAACTCTCACACGTTCACGACCAAGTGCTACCATATAATTTTGCGAAACCCCGGCCCTGGGGAGCCCAACACTCCTACCCACGAAAGCGCCAACTCCAATTCCAAATCCGAACGCTCAGATCCCAGGACCAACCTTTCCCTTGCAATGCTCAAAAGAACATGAAGCGGACCCCCATCTCGTCTCTTAGAAACTCAGATTACAAGCCACCCACCCGCGAAAAGTCCTTACCTATTACGATATAGCTCCTACGATAGATTACATACAATTATGATACCAGCATACTATACAACGTACTATACAGTGATCCAGCTCCTAGCGACCTACAGTAGCGATACGAAGCATGCAGTGTAGCGTGGACCCCATAAATGGGGTCCGAGGCACTATAATGGATACCATCATCATCATCATCATTGCGGAAATCAGTGTATACTCCCGAAGCTTTCAACGTAACTTTCAATACTATGGTCCGAACTATACGCGCACTGAACTATATTTATCTTAGGATTCAATGTCTACTATGTATCCGCATCTGATTTCGACGACTGACATCAACACTACGGATAGAGAGTGGCCCGCCGCAACTTCCTGTAACGTTCTTCCAAGGTTTATGACCGCATGCATATCTACTGGATCGCTGGATGTTCTGTAAAATGGAATAGGTTTAATGGCAACTGCGCAGAATCAATCGACTATCGAATAAGTGTTCGCGGACGGCGTTTTACTTGATTAATTCCATCATTCGACCAACGATATAGGCCAAGCTTTTGGGACACAACTGGCATATCCAACAGACATCAGGGTCGAGCTCCGAAGTTTACAACAGAGTAAGTAGTTTGAAGTACCCTTGGAACCTTCCCTCTAACACCTCAAAAAGGAAGTAATCTGGATCATCAGGTTAATGTATGCATGAACTATGAATACATCGGACCATCAAACATTTCCGTTAGACGATGCCACCGAGCTACTTCTTTCGGGGAACTCTCTGTCCACACGTCCCCCGCAACTATCTCTTGAGGTATTATGCGGAGACAGAAGTGCTAGTTCGAGTTAGGCGGAAAGACGAAGCTATTGTCGGCTATTGACTCCCCTTGATCATAAAAGTACATATCAATACCGAATGACCATCAAGCGTATTCATTCGCCCCAGTCATGCCTTTCTCCTCCAAAGAAAAAGTAATTGGCACAGTCGAGGTCTACGAGGATGCGCCTAGCTCCCAATCTGATATTGACTTCGTGTCAGACCAAGGTTCCCAAGGGAGAATCCTTGCGGAGCGGCGGCTTGTTCGTAAACTCGATGTGAAATTTCTGCCTATGGTAACTCTCGTCTACCTCATGAACAACATCGATGTGAGTTGCTTGTCCTCTCACACCGATTCGCAGATTTATTTTTGTTCTTTTCAGCGAAATGCCATCACTGCAGCGAGATTGAAGGGGCTTGAAGATGACTTGGGCCTTACGGGTACTGTGCACCTTTATACGTTCGAGGTTTTGCTAAGACTTGCCTCCAGACCTCCAGTACAACATCATCCTTTCTGTTCTCTACGTCACTTACAGTCCATCTCAAATTCCATCGAATATGGTAATTCATTTTCACGGTCGAAGTGACGGTCATCTAACTTAGTATGCGCGCAAGATCTTGAATTACGTTTAGAGGTGACGCTTCTTTGGATCAGACGGCGTACCCCTCGCTCATTATGATTTAGGCCTTCGCTCTACATCGGAGGATGTGTTATCGCCTGGGGTGTTGTTAGCGCGCTCACAGGAGTAAGTATAGTACTCTATAATATAACACCAGCACATCTCATATTAGATGTCATCAGGTCACCCACTCCTTCAAGGAGATACTGATCTGTAGACTTTTCTTGGGAATTCCAGAGGTAAAAGGTTCTTTCCTTCCTCTCGTTGATGCTAACCATGTCCAGGCTGCTTTCTATCCGGGCAGTAAGTTACCTTTCAACCGCTCTCCCATTTTCTGACAACTTTGACTCGGCAGCCATCTACGTGCTTTCAAGTTGGTACACGAAAAGGGTGTGTACCGGAAGGAAAATGACCTATCCTTTTTCACGCTCATCCTCTTATAGGAACTGGCCTTTAGGTCTGCGTTTCTGTTTTCCGGCCTTCTAATATCCAACGCATTTGGCTCCGTGCGTTTCATTCCATCGTGGAGCTCCTCGACGGTTGACCCTTCTATTTAGTTGATGGCGGCTGGTATCCTTGGAGAAATGGAGGGCGTCCGGGGGATCAGAGCTTGGAGATGGTAGATATATGTCACTCTACATGGCTGGCGACCACTTCTGACAGACAAATCTCATGTAGGCTTTTCTATATTGAAGCAAGATCTTTCCTGAATTCTCGAAATTCATACTCATCATGGATACGTAGGGGGCTGTCACTATCTCTGTAGGCTTCATGAGCATGTATGTTAACTTCAGCGACATTTATAAGGCGTTACTGATGATTCTCTCTGTAGGTGGCTGTTACCCGATTATGTCTGTGTCGCCACTACCTATGTTATAATTTTACCGACATACTGACCAAATTCTTAGCCCCGCAACACACGGTGGATGTCTCCAGAAGAATCTCGACTTGCTCAAGTGCGCCTCGCAGAAGATGCCGGCGAGGCCGACAAAGACAACAGAGAAGACTCGTAGGTGGTCTCCATGGTTGGTGCATTTTGATTTGATTCTCGATAAAATACAGAGTTCTCCATGGGTTGCAACTAGCGCTGAAGGATCCCCGAGTCTATGCATTTTGCCTTCTGGGTGTCGCACAGGCTTTGGGAGTGAGTTTTCTCAACTTCTTCCCCACGTTCGTCTTTGATTTCTCTTTCCTCGGTATTGTTTTAAATGTCCTGGTATACGTCAGATTAACGCATACTCTTGGGTTTTCCACCACCATTTCGCTCCTTCTTTGCGCGTATGTTTCTGCATAGAGCTGCTTAAACCTTCAATAACCTGAATTTTACAGTCCACCTTGGATCCTCGCCGCTGTTCTGTGTTTGTTCAATGCGTGGCATGCAGGTAGGAAATTCTCAGGTTATCTTACAGCCTGTGGACCGATGACTTACCGCTGCACAGACCGGACCGGTGAACGGTTCTTCCATGTCTCTGGCTGGTGGTGGGCTGTTATGACAGGGTTTGCCATTGCGCTTTCGACCATGAATACTGCGGCTCGTTATGTGGCATTATTTTTCATGGCCTGTGGACTAGTTGGTCAGTTTTGTGATTTCAACATTCACGTAAAATCTCATCAGTGCGAAATAGGCAACAGTATGACTATCGTATGGTTATCTAACTCAATTCCTCGGCCGCCAGCGTAAGTCTTTTGTCGTTCTAAATAAGTGCACTTCTCCAGCATATATCGCTATCAGGAAGCGCGCGGCTGCAATTGGCATGGTCAACGGCGTCGGGAACCTGGGAGGTTTGTACGTCAATGTCTGTTTTCCCACCGATTTCATCTCACATGCCGTCTCTTTTTCAGGATAGGATCCTATACTTGGAAGGCCGTTTGGGGCCCTGAGTACCATAAATCAATGTTCATCTCTCTCGCCGCATTAGCTGTCAGTACATCAGTGTCCTTCTGTAAGCGCTGGTCCACGTTTTGCCATTATCTCCCTATTCACAGTGTTCCATGACAGGTATCCGCCAGAGTCTTGTACGCGAAAATAAGAAATTGGCCGCCAACGAGAATGCCAACATTGACAGCGCACGAGTAGAGGAAGCTGCTCGGCTGGAAGGGATCACATACGATCAGGCGCTAAAGAAAAGGAGGGGGTTCCGATACTTGTATTAGCCATCTAGATTATGATATATTTCGTCGCGATTATTCCATGCAATTTCTGCCATTATGGCCGGATTCCGATAGGCCAGTAACTCCTCAGCCATTTTCCGGGTTCGTTCCGGGTGGCCAGAACGTCTGTCGTGCCCCTCTCACTTCCCGCTGCATCGTACCTTGCGATCGCCGAGGAAAGGTAGAATAAAATCCATATCTCAATTACAATGTGAATGAAGGAACGTTTGGCGCAAAGTGGAAGAGAGCGTTGTTTGAACGCGGTCGTAAGTTCGCCGTTGTTCACTGCTAGTTGAGTACTCAGCAGCGGACCGGCGATTAGCAAGTTGGAGGCCTGAAGAACCAGAAGGACCAAGGGGATAATCAGGAGCGTCGTGTCATTACTTCAAGCCAGCAAGGAGGCTTAAACATCCTTCTATTCAATAAACTGTACAGTACTAATGTCGTAGCTAACACACTGTTACACATTCTATCTCTAACTAATATTCATCCAATTAAATCCCAATCATGAAGCCTCACGATTTGAGGCCGACCCGCCAGTGCCTCCACCAGCTCCTTCATCGATGCCCACCACGGGTTCTGTCCACGACGATTCTTCATGTCGGCGTGTTGCACCATATCCTGCACAGGCACCCACTTGATCGAACTGGATTGAATCGTAATGACAGCAGCCGAATCGGGACGGAATGCCCATTGCCGGTTCATGCCGAGAATTGCCGGCACAGCACGTGATTAAAATGATGTACACACACGGATAAACAAACTTTCGACAATGCACATTGCACCACCACCAGAAGTTAGAACTTGGAAAGCTATATGGCAGGACTTCGGGACAACGATATCCCCCGCATCTGCGATTCGAACTTATGTTGCTGTTTGTTGACTCTGTTAACATAACCTTGCTTTCTTTTCTTACAGTTCTCTTGTAGATCGATCCATTGTAATTTGTAGTATTTACAGCAACAGCCTGAGAAGTAATAGGAAAGGGTATCCAAAGGTAGGTATACCAGAGACTCTGTACACCGCCGTCGAGCTAGCAAAGGAGGTCCTTGAAGAACAATAGGGCTTTGAAGAACGACCGTGTTTCCGCGGCCGGAAGCGATATGGCAATATTGATATTAGTATCAGCATGATTGACATTGACATTGACGTTGGCGGCGGCAGTGGTGTTGGTGGTGTTGGTATCGACACATGGTCCCAACACGGGACTATCACTGCTATGGGTTAGTATAAAGCACCCCGACATCATGGGAACTTAGTGACACTCACCTTTCCCTAGTATTTACTGAAGGAATGCCGATACACAGCGTGCCAGAGCGGATTGTCTGTGCCAACACATACGGCGGGACATTGCACATGCCAACCTTTCCCACAATGCTGCGTAGATTGTCTGTCCGGTTCACAAGCATGGAGGTCACTCCGCTGCCATGGATCGCAAGCGCAATCAAGGCGTTGGGTTTATCTGATACGAGGACCTTCACCATCACCCCGTTATTCAGATCCAGTAAGGACCCATTCGCTCGTGGCTCCTCTTTCTCCTTGTGCGGATTCCAGTTCGGGATGAGCTGGCGGTCCCCCCATTCAATAAGCTCCGCAAGCTTTGGGTCTTGTGCGCCAAGGCGATGCTGAGGTTCGTATCCCCAGAGGTTGTCATCGAGGAATATCCACCCATCACGCTGCAGGTATATCGTTCCAATCGCCATTTCGAACATGACAAATACGCTGGAGCTGACCCAAATAATCGCGATGAAAGCCTTCCACAAGCCTCGGCTGACCAGACTGATTCCAACCACCCATACCAAGAAGAGGAGAATCCCAGACAGCCATCTTAACCCGCGCATGTCCTTATTGGTGTACAACCCAAAAGGATCTCTTTCCAAGGAAGGTCGCAACCCCACCGTCTGACTTCCAATCACACAGAGGGGAGTCATGATCCCCTTACCGTCTGTCGCTCCCACTGGAAACGCGTGGACAATTGGCTCCAACCTTTCGTTTCCTACTACAGGTCGGATGGGAGGGCCCAACCAGCCGCCTTTTCCCAAGCTGCATACCGCCGCAAAGCTCGCTGCATTGTAAAATCCTTGGTTTAGCTCCAGCAACCAAGCGAGATCTGTCCACCCGTTTTCTCCTTTCAGATCCTCGAGCCGCGCCCGGCGAGGTAGCAACCCATTCAATGCCTTCCCGAGGAACTTGTGCTCCTCAAATCCCTTCCCAGCGAGGTCCCGGGTGATAGCTTCAACCACGAGCGCATGAATGGCATTCTGTCAGGAAACCGAACCGGAATTGGTGGAGTGCTGCATGATAGCATACAGATGCCAACGGTTGTCATGTGCAGCCTTCGTTTGCATCTGCTCGCGAAAGGCGCGAGCAGGCTCCTGGTATGCGCAAGTCTTTAGTGGAAGCGAGGGGTCCTGCTGTCGCTGCCTGGTGAGGCGGATGACCGCCGAGGCGTGGAGAATTTCGCCGATAGTGAAGAGGCGTGTGCCCCAGATGCAGGTAGTCGAGGTATGGTCGCAATTCTCCTCATGGCAGAAGACGGCAACTTGGGATGCGTTGCGAAAGATATCGGCAAGACGTCCGAGCTCTTAGGATCTTTCTGGGCTATCCTCGGGCTGTCCAATGTCGGACAAGCAGAATTCTTCCAGCCATATGTATTCGGTACGGTCCCCCGCGTCGTGAGTCGCGGAGCAATACTCGTTGAGGAGTCTTTCAGCGATGCGTTTTCAGTCCCTCGATGTGAACCGACGCTCCTCTGTTGGCGGAGCCTCCACGGACAACCCAGCTTCCTGAAATAACACGTACGCGCTATCCATGGGATAGCTGAGCGCGGTGTATCCCTGGTTTCTGACCTCCTCCGACCAGACAACCTGCTGTGATTGTATAATGGCACCATCTACAATCTGGACGCTCAGCAGCCACCTTGGAGTAGAACCGGTGGGTGCGTAAGCCGCCGTACCTCCACCTGGAGCGGTAGTCAATACCGCGTCAGGCGTGGACGCAAGCTCCAACGTCCAAGATGCCTTAGCAAAGTTGGAGATGTGCTGATAGAGCTTGTGGGGTATCAGCACATAGATGGGAGCAAAAATGAGCTTGAGCAGGACACGGAGGCACTGGGCAAGAAGATGGAAGGTGTCGGTGCTCATGCAAAAAATCACGCATGGAGCTTTGACATTAGGTCCTCAATGAAAAGGCGTCTCAGTCGGATGCGGGGGAGGCCCACTGAAAAGGAGACGGACAGAGCAGCACTTGCCATACTGATATGGATATGGTCTGCTTTCGTTGGGGGTATTCAGATGAGCCTACGGTGTGCGTTTTACAGTGCTCTTGTACGCCCGGCTTTTGATGAAGAAGATTAATTGCAATAATCTTTCCCAGCGCTATTTTGTCAAACCGGAAGCCAATGGCAGTTTTCGAAGTACGTTGTTCGAAATTCGACTCTGGTCTGATCCCTAATACTAAGTTTTCGCAGGCCAGGATCTACGGAATGCATTTCCGTCTGTTGATGGCGGCTGTGGTATGTTGGTGGTCAGTTCTTTTGATCGTAGAATTGTATGTGTCAAGCAAAACTATCCCACTTTTTGGCACATACTCAGTCAGAATTGAGAACTTTTCTCTTACAGGGACTTCTTCACGCAATACTCCTTGTTTCCTCAGAAATCACTAGAGGCTTGTCACGCAGATGTCGATGACAATCTAACCTACACAAGAAAATCATGATGGGATTCGCACGTCGCAATGCTTCTAGATGTTAATCGCCACATGCTTTTATTATTTTCTCGCAAAAGATCGACAATCTTCCCACCGCAAAATCAGATCGTACTGATTTAGTCGAATGTGCAATCCCATGACCAACAGAATTCTATCCCAGCGCTGATTCATCAAGTGAATAGGTCTATGATGGTCTTGTTCATCTGAGTTGGATGTTGATTGAGCGCGCACTTCCAGCACATTCGGCGCAGCGAGTAGCCTAACCTGTGAGATCCCAGTCCCACGCAGTATGCCAAACAGCTATGATTTCCGTATCCTATCGCCCCGGGTTTCTGAAAATTTGGTTTTATGCGTATAAGGAATGTTCGCGTGGCTTGTAATGGGCGAAAATGAGTGTGTTCTTTCTGTTTCTTCGTTGGGTACTCTTCGGGCTTTACCGAAGGCACTGCCGCGCTCGCAGAATGTGGGTACTAGTACTCACGATCTATATTAAAAATCAGCAAGCGCTTAGTTCTTTAGAGTGCCTGTAACAAATTAACGAACATATTATCTGATGACATATCTGCCGATCCAAACCTTTCAAGTTTCAAATGATCATAGCGTCTCGATCCTCAGCAGCATATAGTAGCAAATTCGAAAGTTCTAGCGCCGTTGTTGTGGAATGCCAGTAGTATTCGAATGAGTCGGCTCGAGATACCGTCTAGACATGCTTTCCTATGCATGCACCAGTGAGTAGCCATTTATTAGCATTTCCAGGCTGGTAAACGTATCTTGCCTGGAACAAGCGAAAATTTCCGGTACCGGTACATTTTTGCGACTGACAATTTCACAAATGTTGGTTGTGAGCAAACCCTCGACGCATTGTGACCAGTAGCGCTGGGGTTGGGAAGATTAGAATGATTTTATGCGTAAAGTATCGTTACAATATACAATGAAACACTTCTACTATACAATTGCTGTCTAAAGAAATGCCCGTGAGTCTTGATGTTATCGCAACAAATCAGACCTTGAAATTGGGACCGTCCAAGTCGCATCCCTCAGTACTCTACTTCTGGAAGAGGAACGAGATGGTACCGCCAGGAATCCCACCTATGCCATTCGCCCTGGTTATCGCTGCCTATACAGTTAATGCGCTTCCATTCACCAAGGGTCGCCAAACCGTCTTTCTTCTTCTGTGCGTACTACGGAAAGGAGGAAATGTAAGGCTACGCAAAAAATATTGAGAAGTATAACATACGGCTTTATCCATCTTATTCAACTTGCTCACGCTGACCTGGAATGCTGCCACGAAGCCTTTATGCAACTCAGAGTCGGAATCATCGTCGTCCGATCCTGGACTGAGTTCGGGTTGAGAAGACGAGGATACGGACTGAACATCGCAAGGCCATTTAAGATGTTCGTGGGTTTTGCCGAGTGTGTCTGGATGGATCCGGAAGATGTCACGAAGCTGAAAAAGATACAAAGCTGACACCAATACAATGAGGACACATACTGATCCATGAGAGCTGGGGGCTGGACCTGTTCAAAAGAAAATCAGTGTGACATTTAAGCGGTGAGAGAGGAAGTTCACCAATAAAATTGATCCCGACACCTCCTGCCTTCGAACTCAATAAGATAACGACTAAAAACCAGTTAGGCCATGTTTTTCTTGGAATGCAAGTATGAACATTATACGCACAACTGCTCTGACTTGTCTTGTTGAATGTGTTAACATATTCTTGACGTTCAGCTGTCGGTGTTTACCTTGATGCATGGTTAGATAAGATGCCGATGAAATGGTCAACCCTTACTAAGTAGTCGATAATAGCTATAGTGCATCTTCTTGCAGTATGTTTTGAGAATGTTGAGAGTGAACGTGTAGTGAGAAACTAGGACACTCTGTCGTCTAATGGGGGTATCCCGGAAGCTGGAGTTACGTCTTCGGTCCGATGAGCGGCCGAACTCAACAGATGTAAACAAAATTTACGTCGGCTAACGGAAGTCTAAACGCATGCCCTGTAATGCACACTCCACCTGAGCGACCCTCTATACCATGTCGTTCGTGACAGCCCGGTTCATTTTCGTATTCCTTCTGGTCTTGAACGCGGTTATTCTATCGCGGAGCCGCTACGGCCAAGTTTCAGATGTGTCACTGCTTCACGGGGAGAATAGTTTGGTCAAGCGGATTTCGTTGGAATTGAGGAATCTAGCGGTCTCAACAGAGGAACCTCCTACGGACGAGGTGATTTCCTTGTCCTGTTCGCGATCTTGATGTATAACGGTGTCCTCAGTGTCGTCCAATTGCCTTTCCTTCTAGCCTTCAGTGCGCCCATGTCGAGACCCAATGTCCAAGCCCCGGAACATTCCTTTCCATCAACTATCTTCGAGACTACTTTTGCACCAAGCCACAATTACGATCACTCGCTTTCGTAGGCCTCATTGTCTGGCTTATCTTTCTCTTCTCGACTCTCGGCATCAGTGCCTCAGATTTTTTCACGCCAAACCTTGCTACCATCGCGCAGCTGCTGGGACTTGACGAGAACGTCGCCGGCGTGACGTTTTTGGCATTCGGGAATGGCAGTCCGGATGTCTTCTCCACGTTTTCAGCAATGCGGGCCAACTCTGGAAGTCTCGCCATCGGGGAATTGCTTGGAGCCGCATCCTTCATCGTCTCCTGCGTCGTGGGGTCTATGTGTATCATCAAGCCGTTTGAGGTAAACCGTAACCATTTCTTACGTGATGTGGGATTCTTCACTGTCGCGGTCAGCCTTCTCTTGGTTATCTTGTGGGATGGTCACATCCGGCCATGGGAGGCAGCAATCATGATTGTTCTGTATCTCATCTACGTCACCTATGTCGTCGTTGGAACCTGGTGGGGGAGAAGACGTAGTATGCGAAGACTGAACGAAAGTTTGGCACGCTCAGAGTACGCCGACGATGCGACATTGCAGCAAGAGCCCTACAGGGACGACCGTAAGTTTTGTAAACCCCTTGTTGCACCCCCAATAAAGTTCAAATCCTGTAGCCTCGTCTCCGCCACCAAGGCTAACAGTTCCGCAACCACCGTCTCAGCGTGTTCGCGCTATATCTGCTCCAGGCCCTCTGCGACTACAAACCGACCTTCCTGCAAGGCCCCGTTCCCGCTCGCCATCGCCATCCACCTCATATAGTCATATGCCGTCATTCTCCTTAGTCGGTGCTCTCGAGTTTCGTCAAGTGGTGACGTCGCTTCGCCACGAGGCGGCTAGTTCGTCCTTGAACATGTTTGAAAGTCAGACGCCATATGCCGGAGGCCATTACCATTCCCACTCTTGGTCGCGTCCTCGCACACCCAATAGAGAGATTGATCCGTGGGATACAACGCTAGGGCTACCTCTGAACGAACGCCCACCTCAGCTTCTTGTGACACCAGCTACCTCAGGTGAAGCTGAGGAAATTCATGAAAATGGCCGTTATTTGGACGACGTCTCTCCTTCGACAATGACGACATCGCTCCCATCCATCGCACGAACAGTATCCGACACTGAGACGGACTCGCAAACGTATGTCTCGTCTCCGCCAACTGGCATGCTTCATATCTTAGGAGAGATATATCATACCCTATTTCCATCCCTGCATCGTTTCCGCAGTCAGAGTGTGCTCGGAAAAGTAGCGTCTGTTTTTGCAGCTCCCGCCGTCATGATGCTGACATTGACGTTACCTGTCGTCGTAACGCCTTATGGTCATTCACATCATTCCCTGGAAAAGACGTTGGGAAGTGATGCTGATCTTATTGACTTTGAGGAAGAAGGTATTGAGCGGGTGTTGATTGCCGAGGAGGAAGTACAAGAAGATATGCATGGCGTCACGTTCAACAAGTGGCTTACAGCTGCTCAGTGTGTCCTTGGACCCTTGTTCTGTGTCGGTGTGCTTTTCAGTATGTTCGTTCAACTCCTTACCTAGTGCATCATCTGATTAGTTTCGTAGGTGGAACTTCCCAGCTTCTATGGCTGTTACTCGCTGCAGGTATCACTGGCTTCGCAGCGGCTATCTTAGTAGCTGTTTTCGCGGAGAAGGGAGAGCACCCAACCTTCCGGATGACACGCTGTTCTATGGGCTTCTTTGTTGCTGTAGTGTGGATAATGGCCATCGCTGATGAAGTTGTCAACGTCCTGCAGGTGAGATTCATTCATTGCTTACTGTTGTTCATCTACATACCAGACTCCCTTAGACTTTTGGCTTTATCTTTGGACTATCAGATGCCATCATCGGACTGACCATCTTTGCTGTTGGCAATTCACTGGCTGATCTGGTGGCCAATATGAGTGTAGCCGTGAGTGTTCACTACCCGCGTCCCTTCCGAAAAATGATATATATTCATTGCCTAGGTCTTTGCTCCCATCATGGGCTTCTCGGCATGTTTCGGCGGACCGATGTTGAACATCCTCCTTGGCGTAGGCATCTCCGGGATGTATATAACGTCCCATACGTCGGAACCCTACGAGCTGCATTTTGGAACAACGCTCTTTGTATGTACGATAGGGCTGATAACGTTGTTGGTGACAACGCTCATCGTAGTGCCGTATAACGGATATTTCCTGTCACGGCCGTGGGGCATATTTCTGATACTCTCTTACATGACTATCATGGTTATCAACGTTGTTGTTGAGCTGAAAGGGTAATTCCGGGGCTGCTCTATTTACGTGCATCATATGTACATTATCAGGATCTTTCACGTACTTATCTAATTATATACACAGCTTTATAACAGCTTTGCATCGCATCGATATCAGTGATGCACTGCCTCCAACTTGATATAAACAGCCATCTTACTTTGAACAGCATCGTACTACCTGGTTCATCCTCGCTGATACCTAGTACAGTATGTCGCCAGATCATCGTCGCAAAAGCATCGATTCATCAGATTCCAGCTCCAGCTCCAGCTCCGACTCTGATTCTTCGCACAAGAAGTACGGGAAGGTGAAGAAGGATAAAAAGGACAAGAAAGATAAGAAGAGCAAGAAAGACAAGATGGAACATATCGGTGCTCCAGGATTCCCCCAGCTGACGCCCCCGATGCCTCAGCCCCATTTTGACCAGCAGCGCGCGGCGGCGCCCATCCAGCAGGCGCCCAGCTCTGGCTTCCGTATTCCACTGCACTCGTCCTCTACCTTCCCGCAGCGGGATCTCGCTGGCCCGCCCCCATGCCAAGATCTCGACGGATCCCCGGTTTACATTGGCTCTGCCATCTTCGACAAATCTGTCCATCCGTGCAAGATCGGGCCTCATCTTCATATCCCTTGCTCGGTCGCCTATGGCGGCGGCGAAGTGGGCCACCAGGGGCGTTACGATCTCCTCCCGTTCACCCCCGATACCATGGAATTCGTACGCACCTCTCAGGGGCGCGTCCCGGCTGGCAGGAGGCCGGTCGAGGGTGGGTACGAGGAGGACGGGACGCCGTTGTACCATGCGGTGGGCGTGATCGACGGGATTAAAGTACCAGGAAAGACGGGCGCTCACTTGTAGGTGTCTCGATTTTTTGGATGTGTACTAGCTGGCTAATTTCTTGTCTAGGGGCGGATGCAACGTCTCCTTTGGCGGAGGCGAGCATGTTGTTAGAGACAACTATGAAATCTTGTGCGTACAAGTCCCTCTTTACATTGAATATTCTCTAACTATATCGGTAGGTGCTGGAAGTAATGGTAGAAGTATATGAATGAGTAGTTTGTAGAGTGTAACTGGATGTAACAATGGATTTATCTGAATGTAAAATCGCTTCGTACGCAAGACCAGGGTAAACCGGATTAGGACGGAGTCCCTTCCTTCGTCACTCTCATGCCTGAAATTATCAAGAGCTGCCTGCCCATCAAGAGACAAGCTGGCCACGCATATACATGTAAGTATCACCAATACTTGCCAATTGACTTCTTGTCAACTCCACCTCCACTTTCGCAGTGACCAGTGGTGTTCCACAGGAACTCATAGAGCGAATCATTGACAATCTCGAAGACGATCTCGTTGCTTTACTCAACTGCTCCCTCGTTTGCAAGTCTTGGGTAGTTCGCAGTCGTCTCTACATCTTCCGGGTGCTCGATGTTGACATCAAACTGGGGAACAATGCTCGGCCCGCCGGGGTACAGAGTTTCCGGGATGACGATACTATCCGGGATCTTGCCCGCATTTTGTCCAGACGATGCACGCGTCTTCACGATTGTTTTACGAACGGCTCCTACGTTCCACAACTCATTCGTTCCCTCCGTCTTAGTCTTGACATGGACTTCGCCCGTTTCCACCAAGCTCCGCCATTGTCACAGATACTTTCAGAACCTCAACGTGTTCAGCACCTTCAACTTGACGTGCGATATCTCCGCGAGATTTCCCCCACCGTCAAGGCTGCAATTCATGGCTTGCTTCAGTTGCAGTCGCTCACTCGACTGGATATCAGCATTTCTCCCTCAGATGATTATTACGGTCTTATTCCCCTCTTGAGCTGGACTTCGAGCTCCGTAACAGAGCTGAGGCTCACCAGCATAGGCACGTTTGGCCCGCGAATGCGACTACCACATATCTTCAACCCTGACATGGGTGCACGAAAAGCAGCCATCCACACCTTATATCTAGATTTATCTAACCCCCGAACGTTGGATGTCATCTGCCCTTGGCTTACGCATTCGCAGTCACCCTTCGACTTTTCCTCTCTTCGTCAGTTACACGTTTGGGCCCACAATTTTGACTACCAAACGGCCATGGCGCCTCTTCTCCGCGCTGCCACCTCGTTGGAACATTTAGAAGTGAACGTTTTGAATCATGACATATCCTATTGTACGTCTCTCATTCAGGCGCTTAAACCTCCAGTTCAATGAAGTCATAGCTTTTTTTACTGCACCCAATGAGACGCATCTCTTACCTAACCTCCGGTTCCTCAAATTCTCTACTCGAAGTGGCGACACACATTTCACACCCGTTAGCCATATTGACAATATGCTCTCCCGCATAGTATCTCCCATGCTAGAAGAGGTTCAGATTGACGTCAGTGTTCGGGGCCCTTTCAAGGTCTACCCCACCGTCATAGAGCTTTTCTGCACCGCAACGAGGTGGGCCCAGGTCGATGCATGGCTTGCCGGTCCTGTGCATCAAAATCTCCGCAAGGCCGAGATTCACATTGACTTTGACCAAGATGTGGGTTCAACATGGCCCAGCATGGACCAGAGAAGGGCAGCGATAACAACTCACTTCCCGCTTGCTGAAGCATCTGGCATATTCAATCTTATTCTAACGAATAGCGTCTACGATCGGGCTCTCATGTGCAGAAGTGTATTCCCATAGACTGAACGATAGCATCCGCGTACTTTTTCATAGATGACGATAAAATATGTATACTCGCACACAATGCTGAAGCGGCCCTGTTTCGATTTTTGATTGCCCCATGTCCAGGGATGATGAAGATCGAGGTATCCCTGCTTATCTCTTCTAAAGCCATCCTTGATTGTTCTAGGGTGGGTAAATGTGGGTCAGGTGTATGTAGCGATAAGAAAAACCGGAGAACACTACGCCCGAGTACACCTGCACACAGCTCGGCTAGAAACCCGAATCGACTAGTACCAATGAGAAATGAGCTTCGAAGTCCTTCACGAGGTGAACGAATCCTCGGCTTCATAGATATCCGTCTCGGAGCTACACTTGCAGCGGAACAAGTTCCATGCCTGTTCTTGTCTTTGTTGGATCCTCAAACATAGCCAACGCGTAATGCGCTTCTGTCTTCTAGTCTATTGATGATCGATCAAGAACGGTGACTCCGCCCTCGGAGGGTGTAATGGTTCTGAAAGTTTTTGATGATTGGCCGTGATTGTGAACGGGTTAAAGTACAACAGGGTCGTGCCTGCCACCCTGGTCCTGTTAAGCGTTGGGCTTATACGGGGAGGGGGGCCAGAAGTGCTGCCCGACGTCCTTTGAATTCGACTCAGGCGTGAGATACATCTAGAGCAAAGGGTCCGATTGAATGAGAGTCTCGAGGCCTTCGGTAGGATCGCCATTAAGGGGCCGGGACGTTGGAGTGAGAGACCTCTATTCTCGATATCAGCACTTGAAGCAATGAAAAATGAAGAAAAGACCCGACCTTTCCAGTTCGAAGTGTAAGAGCTCCGATAAGTCGACTTGGTTATTCCTTCTTGGGGGACTTGAATCAGAAGAGACAACCTCCTCCTGGCCAGGGTTGCTGCCTACACGATGCCAGAGAAAGACGGCCATCATAGAACATCTCGTCACCTATCTGGTGACTTCTTGAGCGCCTCGACTAGATCAATCTCCGAGGTCCGCGTCTGATTAAATGAATTCTAACAGGTATCGTTGCTGATGCGATGGTTGTAAGAGGGTGTACATATATAATGTTGACGTCGTTAGATTATTGTCAATCCGTTTGTGCCTACGGCGGCAGCAGTAATGAATAGATACATGTCAGCGGGCGCTTCAAGTTGTTCACTAGAAGACTCCCTTACCTAGATACCCTCGAAACTGCGCCGCAAAGGCCTGCCGCGATAGGTTAGATCATCTGTTCTGCCTGATGGAAAGAACAACATTGCTTTACCATACTTGATACCCGGTGAGGTTCTATGACAGCATATATGTATTGAAGGACTAAGGCGGGCTCCATACCTGCCGTGCAATTCGTACGACTCTGGTGAAATTCACTTTTAAAGTGTACTATTCGCCTTCAAATGGACCGTTTCAATCGCTCGTCGCGGCTTTTCTCTTCAGCGTTCCTATGTTCCTGAAGGAAGCGAGGATCGTTGGAAGAAATGTCGATCGAAGAGCAGGGTCAGACTCTACTACCGGAAGATAAGCACGCAAACGGAAATCAAGGTTCAAAAGTACGTACATTTGTGATGAGCTTCGCAATGCATATCATAATTTGAATCCAAAACCCGGTAGGGAAAATTATATGAAAGAAACGGCGAAACAATTCGCCAATTGTAGTTTTTTTAACGGGACACACGGTAGCGCCTAGGACGTGCGGCCAGGAATGATCCATGAGGTCAAGTGACGCTTAGATGTATATGTGAATCGCAAGGCCTGGACTCTGAAATGGCTGCCAGCAGGCGGTACTACACGTTGGTGACGACCTGGCACCATGCTCTGAGCAGATCAGGTCGCTTTATCCCATTCCATCCATTTCGAAGCTCTCGTAAGTAATAATCTTCCCAGCAAGATCTTAATGTACGCCGTAATCAGTATTTAAAGCCCGAATGACGTTCTCACCTGAAAGGAAACCTGTAGCTTAAAAGTATCTCAGCAGGAATGTTAGAAGATATTGTCAGCTTTTACATTCAATTCCAAGAGGCGGGACTGACCCGACTTGCCCGACTGTATTGAAAGAGCTTTTTGTTCGGAACGGCGAATACAAACATGATCAGAAAAGGAAGACTGAACAGTGAAAAGAATGGTACTTGTCCTAAGCTTACTACGCATTATTCTACACCCCGGCGCATCTTATGATACCTCGGCGATTGAATGGAATCCGGGTAGACTTCGGCGACTGCGTCAAAGTGACAGACTTCTCAAAGCAATTCTGGCTATTGAGGTAGACCAAAAAAATGGGAATTTCGCTGACATAGAAACTTAGATGACGTTCAATACGGTGGCGGAAACTCGGACCGACTCCGAGTCGGATCCAAACCCGATCTTCTCGACTTCCAAGTCCGTTAGGAGTAACATTATTTCTTTTTACCTCAAGCTACGTCAATCCAATTTCCACGGCAATAGGCCCCCACGGGTAGACAGCTTCAATGTCACGGATGGCTCTTTGTATTCTCGTCGACCGGTGCACGGTATAAGCGTAAGTTACGTCTGGCTGTAGTAGGTCACCGCATTGACCAGTCGAGGTTACTATAGTTGTGGCGTCCACGTCTGACATCACACATTACACCAGGACGCCTCTAGCACTCCTGCAATCTCCGTCGCCATATGACTTTTCCTTTGTTCGGTGCTTCGACGCTCAACTCCCCATCGAAATAACTTTGCGAACGTTGCCTTCTTGTTGACCTTTTGCCCCACGCTTCATGTGCTGCACCGACACGGAGTAAAGAAAAGAAGCTGCGCGCGCTTGGGTCAAACAACGCGGCATCAGCGGACGCGTCATTGTGTAAAATTTCCCCTTATTGGCGTGGTTTGGACGCGATATTGTGGCTCTCAGGAACGGGGCCGATCTGACTCTGTGAGGTCCAGTGAAACGGGTACTGTTGCTTGCTTCGATCATACTACCCTCTGCCGGCATGGGCATTCATTGAATTAAAAATACTGTACCTATACTCTCAGACTAAACTCTTTGTCAGACAAGCTGCTCTATTGCCACAACGCTTATCTAGTTCCCATAGATCTCTAAAATGGACTAGAGGTGTATATGAAACCTATAAAGATAACGGAAGTCCAGGGTCTTAACTCTACTGATTCTCTTCCCTCGACGTGTCATGGCATGCCACAATGTTCCCGCTGGTTACTATCCGCCCCAAGGACCACAAAGGCCACCTTGTCCTTATGGACCGAACCCTCCTCCTTACCAGCAGAGTAATGCCTTTGCGGCTCCGTATGCTCAACAGACGCCTTTTCCAATGTCTACACCTCCATACTCCTCATATCGTATGGACCCGCCCAATATTTCACCTGCTGGACGCCCTACCTCTTCCTCCCCTCCTTCAAATATACAAACTATGCAATCAGCAGCTAACAGCATTGTACGTCTTATACCCCTGTCTCTATTCCCCATTGACATTGTTCCGCCTCCGCAGACAAAAATCTTCGGTCTCGTACGTATCATTCTCCTTGGACTTGGATGAAAAATTCACACAGTTCAATTATCGACAGAATGAAGAAGTTCAAGTGCAAATTGACGGCCGCAAATGGGTCGTCGGCATAATTATCGGTGTATTATCTTTATTCGATAAAGTAAGTATCTGGTAACTCGACAGCAGGATGCAAACCTTATATTTGCAAAACAGCTTGGTTATGGCTATAGGGTCAAATACACCAGTACGAATGGTCGGTGGAAAGAAGGCGCATTTCCCGTTGACCATATCCAACCCATGCACTAGTGTATTTTTCATCAAATTTCGTTCGTCTTACGTTTCAACGCGTGTCATACAGTTCTAATGATTTGAACACTATATAGTATATGGTATGAATTATAATCGGTGTCATGTTCCTCCATCTGCATTTATATATAAACCAAACACGGCCGTACCCTGAGATATTCGGGATCAATTCAAAGAGAGAAGACTAGCGCCCTCGAAGTATTGGAGTACATCGGATGCACTTCCGTAGGAATTGTTTAGGAAAGCGTGTAGACAGCATGTTTCTCCAGGAACAGACGCCCGTCGCCAATTCATAGCAGTATCAAAGATGAAACAAGAACAACGGATCGAAAGACGGCGTCGAGGAAATCAGGTCACTTGCTAATGAATAGGGTCGCTTGTTGCACTGGATTGAGATGGGAAAAATCAAGTTGTGTTGGATGTGACTCTGAGTAGAATATCTGAAATAGCTCCTGCAGATGAGGAAACTGGGTTTCTTCCTTCGCTAGACAGAAATAAGTACTTGTTGTTCCCGTTCTAGAGGTCCCGTAACCAGCGCACGGTGTATTAAGAGACTGCCGCGAGTCGTTAAAAAAGCTGGACGGCGTCATCGAAATAAGCAAAGATAATAACGTATGCGGTTAATTGACGGCCAACTACGGCATCTTGCGATGTTGACAGGTGTGTGGCTGTGCTTGTGGCAGCCGCCGAAGGACTTCGTCCAGTCAGTCAAGTCACATCTTCATCATTCTCCATTGTCTTGATACCCAAATCCCTCGTTTCTCCTCACTTTCTGAAGCTCTTTTACTGTTGCGGGTTCACAGGCACTGACGCTGCTTTAGTCATCTCGATTCCTCCAATCGCATCACGCAAACAGCGGCTTGTTCAGCTTCCAATATTCTTATTCATTTTTCTTAAACGACCATCATGTCCTATCCCGACCAACCTGGATCACCTAGCAGCATGTCTGGGAGGCGCCATACCAATCGAAACACCAATCGCTACAGCGTAACAGCGCT
Organism: Armillaria altimontana; assembly: GCA_022818075.1. Lineage (NCBI taxonomy): Eukaryota > Fungi > Basidiomycota > Agaricomycetes > Agaricales > Physalacriaceae > Armillaria > Armillaria altimontana. Next base: position 235,463 of record JAIWYR010000018.1, read on the forward strand.
CTTTAGCATGGCTGCTGAGCAGGATGTTGAAGTCGAGGATGAATTGGCCAGAGGTGCGTCGTTTAGGGTCTCTCTCATTTCCAGCTACAACGTGCCACTTACAACTATCTGAATAGCTCAAAAGCGTCTTCGTGACTTGAAAGGCAAAATTTCTGCGCAGTCCAAGAAGAACTTTGTCCTCGAGCGCGATGTGCGGTATCTTGACTCTCGGATCGCCTTATTGATACAGAACCGAATGGCTTTGGATGAGGTGTGTAATATCTGTTCTCGCAGTGTCCCAGCTGCTTCAACGATGGTTTTATCCAGCAACGCGAAGTCGAGAGAACGCTAGAAGAAGTGGATCCCACGGAAGGGCATTACCCAGACGACCGGAAGATACAGCAATATTCCAACCTTTTTTTCCTCCTTCAGTCAGAACCTCGACACATCGCTGCTCTCTGTCGTCTGGTCAGTTTGTCTGAGATTGATACGCTCCTTCAAACGGTCATGTTTACGCTATACGGCAACCAATATGAAAGCAGAGAAGAACACCTCCTTCTAACGATGTTCCAGTCCGTCCTTTCGGCCCAGTTCGAGACTGCTACAGAGTTTGGCTCTCTCCTTCGCGCCAATACCCCTGTCTCTCGAATGATGACGACTTATACCCGGCGGGGTCCAGGACAGAGCTATCTCAAGAGCGTTCTCGCAGAGCGTATCAACAGCTTGATTGAGCATAAAGATCTCAATCTGGAGATTAATCCTGTCAAGGTGATCTCCGTCCTCATCTCTTACCGGACATCACTGAAATCTGTTTGACTATACTCAGGTTTACGAACAAATGATCAACCAAATCGAGGAAGAGACTGGGTCCCTTCCGCCAAATCTTCCTCGCGGCGTGGCCCCGGAAGTTGCTGCCGAAAATCTTGATGTTCAAGCGATCATTGCGCCGCGCTTAACGATGCTCATGGAGATTGCCAACAGTTTTCTGTTAACCATTATCGAGAGCCTAGAGAGTGTTCCTTATGGTATTCGCTGGATCTGTAAACAGATCAGAAGTTTAACACGGGTGCGCGGGCTCATTCCAGCTAGAATATGACGGCTAAATCAGCTATATGATTAGCGTAAATATCCAGAGGCGACTGACTACGCTATCTGCTCTTTGATTGGTGGCTTTTTCTTCCTTCGATTCATCAATCCTGCCATTGTGACGCCGCAGGCATATATGCTTGTTGAAGGTGTTCCGGCGAAGCATCCAAGACGGACATTGACATTGGTTAGTTCGACTGGAATCCTTTTTGCCCACTGCTTCTTAATATCTGTTTAGATTGCTAAGATGCTGCAAAATTTGGCAAACAAACCGTCCTATGCCAAGGAAGTCTACATGATGACTCTCAATCCTTTCGTCGAGAACAACAAAGCCCGCATCAATCAGTTCTTGAACAATCTGTGTGAAGTAGGGGACTTCTTTGACACACTTGAGGTATACATAGCTGTTTCGGCTAATCATTAACATCTCACAACGTTTTTGTAGATGGATCAATATATGGCGCTTTCCAAGAAAGATTTGATGATTCACATCACTCTGAACGAGCTGTATAATACGCACTCTCTTATCCTGCAGCATGTCGAAACACTGGTACGGTGCATTCATTTAACACTCCAGCATGCCATTAACCGTCCATCAGTCGCCAAACGATAAGCATCACCTTCGCATCTTGACAGACGAACTTGGTCCTGCGCCACCCCAGGTTCCACGCAAAGAGAACCGCACCATTGAGCTTAATCTATATAGCCGCTGGGAGACGCCCGTTCATGATATTCAAAGCGCGTTGATGGATACGGTGTCGTCAAGTGACATGCTATACATGGAAACGAAATCTATCTTCGTCCAACTCATTCGATCGATACCTCACGCGGCTGAGAAGCAACCATACAATCTAGCTGCTATCGCCGAACGTGCTGCGACAACTAAAGATGCCACTCTTGTACGGAAAGGCATCAAAGTCAAGGAGATGTTACGGGAGCTGGAAGAGCAGAAAATTGTTGAACAGGCCGATGGCTACAAACTCATGCAGGATGAAGTCGCGGCCGAACTAGTGCATCTAGGGAACTTGCGAGAGAAAGTTCTGTTGGAGACGAAGTCGTTGGAGGCTGTCTACAAGACGATTTGCGACCACAACAATTACATGCGCTCACAGCTGGAACAGTACAAAGCTTATCTACAAAACGTACGATTGACTGCGTCGAAAGACAAGGGCAGCAGTACTGGAGTGGGCGTCATCACTGTCGGGGGCAAGGAGAAGAAACCAGCTAAAGCTGTCGTTTTGGGACCATACAGATTCACTCATGCGCAGCTCGAGAAAGAGGGTATTATAGTTGAGAGTAACGTACCCGATAACCGGTAAGTGGCTGTCAATGCTGCCATTTGTGTTCCGCGCTTATGCCTGGTCAGGCGACCCAATATCTATTTCAACATAACATCGCCTACACCAGGGACATTCATTATCGCTCTACACTACAAGGGCAGAGAAAGAGCAATCCTTGAGATGGACCTCAAGATTGATGATCTACTTGAGAAGGTTTGCCTGCGTCTTCTATGGTAGTTCCAGAGCACTAACAGATTGTTCCGCAGCAAAAGGATAATAAACACCTTCTGGATCTGGAGTATGTTCAGTTGAATGTCCCTAAAGTCCTTGGCCTTCTGAAGAAGGTGTTCGCCAAGCGATGATTGTTATACACTTTTTATTCTATCCTTAAACTTTCGTTCTTGTTTATATGGTTCTCATATGCTCTCCTTATATATATATTCTTTTCTTTTCTGGGCCGGATATCGTTGACCATCTTTCCCCGTCAGATGTATTATTCTCTCTGTACTACAGGTACTAAAATTGTTGTCGATTACTCTGTAACATCAGAAATCCAGGAATTGTATATGCGCAGCGCCATTCTATCGGCAGCGTGCGCTGTTCGGCTATTTTAGCCGCATGGTTTCCGCCGCCCTGACAGAAATAGTTTCATCAGGACGTCCACTGCGGACTTCTTGGCTGTGTTTTCCCACCTACGTCTTTCCTTTGTCTTCTATCATCTAATTACTTCCGGACCTTTCCTTTTCATTTCGGATGTATGCCAAGTCGTGGTAGTCCATAATGTGGTCTGCTTTTACGACTTGTGTCTGGCTTTTTGTTTTCGCCCAAACAGTCGGTGTTGCTGCTCGGTATGCGGCCAGTTCTTCACCCCTCATCCTTCCTCTTCAATCGTATGCTCGTCGGGACGTCAATGCCAACGGGGCACATGCTGGCATCACCGCTGTGGGTATGGCCAGTACCACTCAGTATGTCAACCGGTTATGCATCATGAACTTCACTCAATGGAACAGAGCATATTTCGCTATCCTCAAGGCTGGTGCAACATCGTTTCGGGTAGCACTAGACACCGCGTCAGCAGATTTATGGCTACTATCCACCCAGTGTACCACGGACGTCTGCAAAGCAGTTCCACGCTACCCCTTGCAATACCAGAGTGGTACTTTCGTTACGGTCAACAACAACTCGACGGCATTCAGTGTCAGTTATTCAGATGAGACTAGTACGTTATGCTTTGCTGTACTACTGCTCTTCATAAACCTCTTTGTAGCTGCCGAAGGCTTCGTCGCGAAAGAAACTGTTCAGTTAGCCAACTTGACGGTATCAAACCAAGTCCTTGGTTCGTCTAACTTCTTTGGAAACGTCGGATATACTTAGGTCATGAATGATGTTGATAGGCCTTATGACTTCTTCAAACGTGACACTTACCGACGATATCAGTGGCGTATTCGGACTTGGTTTCCCTCGACTCTCTAGTGTTTCTAACACCGTTACAAACTGTGCGTTTTCTTAGGCTATACGCAGGCGTGTCAATGACCATCCTATCTAGCTACCCCTTTTTTCGTCCAGCTAGCGCAGCAAGGCGTCTTGGATTATCCCGTGTTCGGCTTGAGTCTCACTCGTAATGACACAGGCTCGCTCTCTATAGGTGAGCCATTTCGCCATCTTATCAGGAATATTTATAACCCCTCCCTAGGCGCTATTGATTCATCTGTCGTCACTAATGTAACCAATGTCGGCTGGCATGAGGTCGTAGAATTCGCACCCATCGGCACAGAGAAAAATGTATCCAGCTACCTGCAATGGGCTATCCCTTTGGATGGTTTCGCAGTATGTCTTGTCTTTCAATATATCATCAAACACTCAATAGCCCGTCAGGTTAACGGATCGTCTCTGACGCCCTCACCGACATACCCAAATATAACGAATAACGCGTCTCTAGCAATGTTTGACGTGTAAGCCTGCTTTACTTCTGCTATAGTCAAAACAACTCAATCGCCGCAGTGGAAACAATGGCATCTACGGACCTTACCAAGATGTAAGCCCCCACTACAAGTTCCGACCTGCCAAGTCCTCAATCATATGACAGGTATCGCGCCTATTTGCTGCAATTAGTGGTTCTCGACTGGTTGATACCAATCGTGAGTTTCATGAATGCCTTGTCGTAGCTATCGACATGAAACCTTTCGCGTTTCAGTAGGATTATGGGCTATACCCTGTGACACGCTGGTTCCTATATCATTTACTTTTGGGTACTCCATTTATCTATTCTACTGGTCTTAAAAGTCTAACAAGATTATTCAGAGAGCAAAATCTTACTCTTCAGCCTACCGACTATCTTATCGGTCCTGCTTCTGATAATCCGAATCTCTGTTTGTCTTGGCCGGGGGCCACATCGCCTAGCTCAGATGGCATTGATTGGCAGATGGGTCGGTTTTTTTCGTCACTGACGCTCAACGCTGTAACTTATCACCCCTTGATAGGTGTGCCTTTCCTTCGAACTGTTTATGCCGCCTTCAGGTAAAGTGCAGTGCAATACCTCTGAGATGAGAATGAATCTTATCATCGATCAGTTACGGAATCAATACCAAGGAGCCGCCCATGATAGGATTCTATCCTCTTAAAAATGCCACTAATGGGACGGAGTCTGCAGCATCGATATCCTCGTTCCTTTCTTCTGCATCGGCGACGGTGGCCACAGCATTACCAAACTCTCTCCTATCAACGCCTACCTACACGACACCCCCTTACACCTTCAACACATCGATCAGTGCGCCAACGGGCGGAATCGTTTCTACCGAGCTCGCCAATAGCACGTATAGCCCCATATTCGCGCAATTTGCCACCAATATCTCAGCGATGCCTACAATAGCCCCAACAGATACGTTGGAAACATATATCATAACTGACACGTCCGGAGTGGTTACTACTATCACTTCCACAGCTTCGGTAACTTCTGTTACGCTTGGTATACCACCCGGCTGGACTTCTGGCGTGGCTTCGCTCCATGCTCCATTATCGAGGACACGCTTGCTTTGTTTCTTATTGCCTGTAGCTTTACTATATATCTCGGACCATCTATTCTCATAGGCTTTGTATAAATTGCATTCGCACATCTTCGAGTGTTTTCGTCCAGTTTTAAATTATCATGTAGTAGTTAACTGTCGGCCACATAGCTCTGAGTTGACTTAGCCGAGAACTTCTAGCGCCAAACAAACTAAAACATACTGGCTCAAGGGAGCAAGCAGTTCAGTAGTTCAAAAACAACATATCTCTGTTGGGACTAGGGCTCCAACCGTTTTCATTTAAAACTGTTTATACACCGTTTAAACCGTTTATTTATCGTTTAAGTTTAGGTAGGAGGCAAACGGTAAACAAACGATAAACAAACAGTAAATGGTTATCTAGTCCACGTGTTGTCTGGGAGTGCCATATTGATTCTTCCAATCGACTCTTGGACCTTCATTGCTGTGACTACTGGTCCTAGTATCATCTCAATCCAATAGCCATGGCTATATCTTTGCAAAATTACTGTCGCGTGTTTTATGATTGTTTTCCAATATAACAGTGCTCTCCAATGTACTCACCTCACTTTATGGTACTTTCTGTCTGGTTCTTGTGCAGCTACCTGGGGATCTTTATAGCAGCTGCACCATAGTTAGGCATGATAACTTCGGCAGAAGGGTTTTTGATGCCTGTATTAAGGTATCATGTGATCAACCATATACAACCGTTTGTAAACTGTTTATACATGGTTTGCAACCATTTCCGTTTAGTTTACGTCGGAGTATAAATGAAAACTAAACGGTTGGAGCCCTAGTTGGGACTCCGAGGAAGCACATGTGTGTCACGTGAAATCAACGCGCTCACGCGTTCCTGCTCGGCCCGTCTCTCCGGACGCGTTTGCTCCTCGTCACACAGTCACGGTCACAACGGATGCCTTTTCCTTTGCTTCGTTCGTTCATGTCTGGTCCAAAGAATAACCTCCAAGATGTTCTTCGGAAGCGCTCCAGCAATTCTTCAACGCCGGGATCTAACGCAATGTCTTCAAGACCACAGTCGTCCACCAGTGTAGGTCGCCTTGATGTATACAGTATGCGTTGATGATTACCTCGATTTGCCTCAGAGTTCGAAATTCAAGCCTGCCACAGCTTCATCATCTAATCCGGTGACAAGCACAGGTGTGTTTCTTCTTGTTCCTTGTTCTCTTTTCTCATTCTTTTGTAGTTCGCAAAGTGCCTTCGCTGCCATCTTTCGCTACACCGGGCTTTGGGAAATCAAAGATTGGCTCTAGGAACCCCGTGCAGGTACAACGACAAACGGACGCACCAGAGGTTACTTATGTAATCCAGGATTCCTCCTCTCCAGGCGTTAAGCGCACTGCAGTTACCGAAACGCACTCCTTGAAGCGGTCCAAAAACGCAGAGTCCAACAAGGAGAATGTAGCACATTCAAGCATCAGTCCTGCTCCATCCAAGCCCAAGACAAAACGCGTGTCGCCTCCTCCGCCTCCCCCACGAGAGAGCAATGAAGATGCACCCTGGCTGGACATGGACTTGGGCGAGGATTACGATCCAAATCCTTTTTCTCGAGTGGAGAAGGATTTCAAAACGTTATTAGAACCATTCAAATCTAAACCCTCGGTGTCTTCCCATTCTGATCCTGCGCCTGTGCGAATACTTTCACCTCCCTCTCTTCATAACAATGGACAGAAACCACCTCTGGCTTTGGCAAAGATGTTGTCCTATAATGAGACATTGCACAAGGAAAATGCGCAGGCTATAGATGACTACCATCAAACTCACGATGGAAGCGTCGATATCATCACTTTAGAAGCTATTCGGTATGTTTCTTACGCCACAATCTCTTCTATCCTCTTCGAGGTTTCTAATACCCCGATTAGTGACCTTCTGTCCAACCGTATAGAAAGTATCCGGAAACTCGTTGGAACTGTCAAAGCAGATGTTGGAAACGACTCAGAAGCTTCTATATCTTCTCCTTATTTCCAGAGCAGCTATGCTACAACAAGCTCGGACATGAGCATCTTGCCGCCCGATTCATCCTACGACTTCTCGCGAATATCTAGCCGCTCCACAACAGCCCCATCTGAATCTCCTCTAGTAATCGATATCGATAACGACGACGCATTGTGGGACGACTTCGAGGATTTGCCTGAATACAACGAAGAGGATGATTCCGTTATCGAGATCCTCGATCCAGCTACAGAGACCTCTGACCCAGCCTTAGAAGGGTTGAAGCAAAGTCCGTATTATGAAGAGGTTACGCGGAAGCTCAAGAGTGTGTACGGCCTCCAAAATTTCCGACAGAACCAGTTGGCAGCAATAATAGCTGCCATGGAAGGTCGCGACGTCTTCGTACTTATGCCTACTGGTGGAGGGAAAAGTTTATGCTATCAACTACCTGCTGTATGTTCAGGTGGCCGAACCAAGGGCGTAACTTTCGTTGTGTCCCCTCTCAGGTCTCTGATGCAGAACCAAGTTGACGCTTTGAAAGAGAAGGGTGTCGACGTGTTGCGGTGGAGCCCAGGATCCAGTGATACCAAGGATATTTTACAGCGCCTGAGGGGCGCTGTGAAGCCGAACCTCGTGTATATAACACCAGAGAAGTTGAAGGAGAGTGGCTCCGTACAAAGCGTCTTGTGGGACCTATATGATCGTGGTCAGCTTGCACGGTTTGTGATCGATGAAGCTCATTGCATCACAACGTGGGGGAAGGACTTTCGAGCGGCGGTGAGTACATATACATACCATTTTGACGGCGCTGAACATAAGTTATCCATATCAGTATGAATCATTAGGCTCACTCCGTCGCGACTATCCGAACGTGCCAATAATGGCTTTGACCGCTACTGCCAACCAGAAGACGATAGACGATATCTTAGCGAAACTACAGCTGAAAGATACCGCTCTGTTCTCTCAATCCTTCAATCGTACAAACCTCAACTATATGATTACACCCAAGAAGAAGAACATGATCGACGAGATCTACAAATACGTACAGCAGAACCATCGTGGTCAAACTGGCGTAATCTATTGTCTTGCCAGAGAAAAGTGCGAGAAGGTTGCCGCAGAACTTCAGAAGAAAGGGCTAAGTGCACGGCACTATCATGCCAAGATGGACGAGTCAGATAAACAGCGAATACAGATTGGGTGGCAAACCGGTCAATACCACATCATTGTCGCGACGGTAAGTGGCGGTCTGTTCTGCCGCTCCTGTCGCTAAAGGCAGCTTGTAGATTGCCTTTGGAATGGGCATCGATAAACCTGATGGCAAGCCCATTCACTGAATGCTTTTCTCATGGTCTAAATTTTTTACAGTGCGATTCGTCATTCACCACGATCTGCCTACCAGTCTCGATGGGTTAATCTCTTGTTTTCAACTTATGGGCTATCATTATTGACCAGCTTGTCAGGTATTATCAACAAACTGGGCGTGCAGGTCGCGACGGCTTGCCTGCGGATTGTATATTGTGTAGGCTCCGGATCATATCTCTTCTTCCGGAAAGGTGCTTATATACAAGCAGATTACTCGTACCGTGACTTCAACAACGCAAAGATGATGATCACCAAAAATTGCGAGGAACGAGGCTCCACCCGCGAGCAAATGGAGAACGCAATCCAAGAAGTGAGAGAAGTCATGCAATATTGCGAAAACGATTCGGAATGTCGGCGTGTCCATCTCCTTCAGTTCTTTGGGGAGAAATTCGACGCTAAACATTGCCGGCGTCGGTGCAATAATTGTGCTAATCGGGAGGCCATGGTATCATGTAACGTGACGAAGGAGGCTCGCGATGCAATTGCGCTCGTCAGATCTCTAGAAAAGGACAACGTAACATTGGATCAGTGTCGTTTGATTTTCAGAGGCGCAGAGCGTGCCACTCTCCAGAGATTCGACCCTTCACTGCGTGGTGCTGGCAGTCATCTGACTCAAGAACTCGTCGAACAGCTCTTTTCCAAGTTAATTTCCCTGGATGTGCTCACAGAGGTGTCTCTGCCAAACGCAGCAGGATGGCATATTCAATACCTACGGGTGAGTCTCCTTTACGGTCGTAAGAATAAACCAGACCGACTAACTCTGTCAGATGGGGCAAGGCGTCCATGCGTTTTTACGATTACCGACGTATAGTATCAACATCAGGCCGAAAGCCCCGAGGAAAGTGAATGACAAACCTGCTGGTCGCAAAGGGAAGGGGAGATCGGGATCCAAAACGTGATTGATGGTTTCTGTTATTTTTATTGCTTGTTTATAGGATTACTCATGTATGTGGGTGCAATTTGTGATTTTATTGCGATCTAGGAGTGACTCATCATCGCCTGGATCGATGTATACAGTAACATGCAACATGCTCGGCGATTCGCGTTATCATACAAACAATCCTTTTGACTTCTATCCTCCCGCCATTTCCCATCCACAACGATGTATGTGCCTGGCGCTATGATACAGGTGTGGCTACGGGTTGGCCATTTGCCGCGGGCTCGCTTGCAACTGGTGCTTGCTCTGTAGACTTCACATTTTTTCCCTTACCGGGAGGTGGAGGATGGTACACCTTTTCCTGCAATCTCTTTAGTTCATAGTCATATCTGTTTCGACGAGGCACACCTTTTTCTTCTTCTTTTCTGGCTTAGCATTGGGGTCAGGATAAGCCAGCTTCTCGATCTTCTGCCACTCTTTATTCTCCTGGAAGCTCTTTCGGATGGGATCTAGGATCTTGTTGATTGCAGCTGCGACGGAAGACTTCAGGTCCTTGGGATGGAGGGTCTTGGACTCAAAGTCAGCCTTCATGTCCGCGTAATTGGTGTAATGAGTCGGTCCGCCGAATTTAGCGTCACGGTCAATTGTGAATAACGTGCCCTCAGGAGCATCAGGTGTTGTGAATAATGACGAGGATTCTGATGCGTCTTCTGCGCCTTCTTTTAGCCTGTCCCGTCGCAGTTCGCTGATGGGGAACAGGACTGCCTCTGCGAATGCTAGAATACCATTGTCCTCGACATTTCCTTCCTCGCAAAACGCTGCTTTGATCTTTTTCCGAACGAGCTCGGGGGAATCGAGGAAATCGATCTTGGAGTTGGGATCTGATGAAGACATTTTGCCTCCTGCGAGACCAGGTACCATAGCATTCATGAGGTGTGCGCGTTTCGCGTAACCTAGCCGGGGTAGGTAAAGCTCCGCAAAGGTGAAGATTTTTCGCTGAGTCGTTCAGCCTAAGTGACGGATGGATACAAAAGGTGCATTTATACTTACCTGATCGATACCTCCGAATTGGAAGTCAACGCCGAGGTATTGCTCGTCAAGAGCCTGGAGACCGGGGTATAAAAGGCCACTAAGCAGAGGGCTCTCGACCTGCTTGACAACCTCGGCGCCAGCTTTCTTTGCATCATGTTCGGAGACCGTAGCACAAAGCTTGTAGTTGTCGAGATTGTATTCCTTCGTTAATTGGTAGGACGAGCCTTCGACAAATCGCAATTTCGATACGGGTATGCCCAGAGAGTTGAATACGGCAAGGAGAATGAACTTATAGTATTTTGTCCGATAAGCGACGAGTTCTAGAGGTGCCTTGAGATTGTCGAGGAAAGCGTGTACATCTGAAAGCCAGTCAGCCACGAAGGTGGGTCGATTAAACGTACAGCATACCAGCGAGGAGAATGGTGACCTTGAAATCAAGAATGAGAGATCTGTTATGATCGGAGGTGGGGAGGGGGGACATACCTCGACGTCTGCTCTCAAGAAATCAGCTATCTTGGTCAAAGGCACGAAATATCCCAGATGAGCTGATAAAAGTTGAGTCAACTGCACGATTACTGGGTCTACAATACTCACGTCGTCCCGTCGGCGCGGACCCTAGTCTCGTCAGAAATGATGAAGGCCGGAAGGATATCGTTACTCACCCCAGTAGCATTTAGGCGAACGTTCCTCTGCAAGAATCGCTTTGATGAGGTCGCCACCAAAAACCTCTTGCAGACGCCTCGTAATAAGTTCGTACTTTTCGTCCGCCATGTGAGTCACAGAAAGAAATAGCAATTTGAATTAGTATTACTGTCAAGAAAATAATTTCGTGAATCTTCACGTGATCAAAAATATACGTGTCCGGAACGAAATTGCGGTCATTGCATCTTCTTCCGTGTCCTCTTACTTGTCGTCATGTTCTCGGTCCTAGGGCTCACTCTTCTCCTGCTCTCCTCCTTTGCCCTCGCTGCCGACCTCTATAAAGTACTAGACCGTATGTCCCAGCCTGTCTCCTGCACCGTGCCTAATAACGCTCTCTATAGTACATAAATCCGCGTCAGACAAGGACATACGGCATGCCTACAAGAAACTTAGCAGGAAATTCCATCCCGACAAGAACAAGGATCCTGATGCGGAGGACAGATTCGTTGAGATAGCTCACGGTGCGTCTCTCGTCTCTGAGCAAGCCTTCCACGTATTCAATGCCCCTTCGGGATAGCCTACGAAGTCCTTTCGGATCCAACGGTGCGTCTGAACTTGCTCCGCAGCTCTTGACAGATCGCTCATGTCCCATAGAAACGTCAAATATATGACCGACATGGCGAGGTAATGAAACTCCTCCGTTAAGCCTCTTCGTCGTGTTCATTCTGCTTTAGGAGGGCTTAAAGGCCCATGAAGGAGGCCAGGGTCAAGCAAATCCATTTGACGTGTTTTCAAGTTTCTTCGGTGGAGGACGTGAGTGACAATCTTAATGTTTCGATGCTTCAGCTCAGATGGACGTGCTTCTTAGATCCATCAAGTCAAGTGCGTCGCGGCCCGACGTCCGTCACCGAATTCGAAGTAGACCTTGCTGATATGTACGTCCATATGATACGAACTTCTGCAGAATGATTTTAATTATTTTTTCTACAGGTACACTGGCCAAAGCATAGATGCAAGTGTTATAATCTTCTATCTGACGCGTCGTACTTAATCACGTAATAGTTCATGATCAAGAAGCGGATATTGTGCGACCACTGTAGAGGATCGGGCGCTGCATCAGACGGCGACATACATACGTGTTCCGGATGTGGGGGTTCGGGTGTCAAACTCGTCAAGCAGCAGGTGTGCCAAGCTTCGCACCATTCAAAACTGTGACTGACTCCTTGGGCCAGATTTTCCCGGGAATGTTTGCACAGAGCCAGACGTCATGTAATGAGTGTGGTGGGCGAGGCAGGGTTATTGCACGTAAATGCCCTCATTGCGACGGACATAAAGTCATGGATCACACGGCGCATTATACGCTGGACGTTACCCCTGGGATGCCGGAAGGGCATGAGGTTGTATTTGAAGGTGAAGGTGACGAGAGTCCAGATTGGGAAGCGGGAGATGTCGTTTTGAGAGTGAGAAGCCGAAAGAGCAAAGGCGGCTGGAGGCGGAAGGAGACTAGTCTGTACTGGAGGGAAACCATTGGTATCGATGAGGTTTGATCTAACTTCTGTGGCCATTTTTCAAGCCGCTGACAGTCCAACAGGCACTCTTAGGCTTTGACCGAAACCTAACTCATTTAGACGGACATATTGTCAGGCTACAGCGAAAGGGTGTGACGCAGCCAGGTAAGCCGCATTTGATGTAACTCTTACTTCATCTTTTGACGCGTACTAGGCTTTGTTGAAGTCATTGAGGGAGAAGGCATGCCACGGTTCGAGAACCGTTATGTTCACGGAGACCTGTTCGTAGAATACAATGTGGTCCTACCGAAACAGCTTTCTCCACAGCTTCGGAAAAGTAAGCATCATCGTCATCAGCTGCAGTTGAGGTTTTCTTACCTGCGTAACAGAATTGACGGAAACATTCGCGTCTGGCTCAGTGCACGATGAATTATAGAGTGCACTATAGACCTCCATCATTGTATTCCTAACGCTACAATTTATTATTATTCATTCCATTCCGGCTGACATCTCCAGCAGCCAAAGCTCGTCAGTGGGCTATTGTCGTCTTTGACGCGATAGAGGTAAATCACAGAAATAAAGCGGCCTGTAGTACCAGTGATACACGCCAGAGTCTCCATCGACGGTAAGAAGTCTCCTCGCCTCGTGCAGATATAGCGCGTTGTGTTTCTTTCTCCTATCCGTTCAGTGCCCCCGTCAAGTCCAGAGTAAGCACATATATTGCCGGAAGATGGCTTTCGACCTCCCAACACCATCAAATTTGTAGCCGCATCTCTACCGTCAGATCTGCCCTGATTTTCTTCCGAAGTGGCGGAATGTGTAACAAAATTCTGAATAACTAAAATTCAGCCCGGTGCGGAGAAGATACTTTTGTCCTTTGGACAGTGTATAAGCAAGGCGTCGAACCCTCTTTGGAAGCACAGGAGCCTTGGAAAGGCCGGGATTGGAGGTGGTGTTGGCTTCATTCACAACTGCAAAGGTGGAACATTATATTCTGTCATAAGTAGATAAAGCAGGCATAATTTCTAGTACAGATCGGAGGCCTCATTAGCAAGCTAAGAACTTCGCTGACAGCTCATACAATTGTCACATCGGAATCATCATTCAGTCTATCCTTGACTTGGATGTCCTCTCTTGGACTGTCAACTTTCTTCTTATCACAATGATCATTCTCCAGCTGGGTCATATGAGTGTTCTCACAGATGCCAGTCTCAACACCAGTATCATCCTGGGTGCTTGTCAACATGCAATACTCATGCTAGTTTTTAAGGGCCTCACTCACCATAGAATCCTGATGTGAATTCTGTCCTCCAGAGTGTGTCCTGAAGTGAAGTGAGTGTGATATCATGCTTCCCTGCCAAGAGTCATCTGGGTGGGCATGACCTGCTGCAATGTGGCCAACAAGGAGTGTTGGTGCAACTCCCTATATATGATGTTTGTTAAATGTATAAGACAGGGAAAGAATATATAAACATACTCTTGCAACTGCAGTCAGCATATTAGTGTACCAATATGCATTGTTACCACAAACAAGGAGGACCACAGATAAGATAGAGAATATGGAATGAAGAGCTGCTGATTCAATCAGAAGCTCAATCACATGGCAATAAGTTCTAAGTCTGCCTGCATTGTTTCCTGCTTGTGTAACAGTGACAATACGGTAGATGATGAGCAAGGTGCACCACACAGTTGTGGCAAGGATAGACAATGAATAAAGCACAATCCAGAGAATGTGTGAGTTGGATAGCTGCCAGTAAGGAGCAGTCCAAAGTTTGTACTCAATAATAGTGTTGGTCACTGCACAAAGGCTTGAGTAAATCAGCTGATCAAAAGATACAGATGAGCTCACCAATTGCAGTAACAAGAAAAAGGACAGGAGGCAGAATAGTCAGCCACTGTTTTCCACAAACCTTCCAACAATGCCAAATCTACAGTTTAGAAGACAGCTTGAACCTGTAGTAGAAATTCTTAATGGAGTGTCACACACTATAGTAAAGTCTGCAAGGATAGTACAGACTGTGGTTGTGGCACCAGCCCCCAGTGTCTCTACTGCACAAGGAGTAATATAAAACAGATGCTTTGTCCAAATACTCTGTCCATGGCTGACAAATATGGAGCTGGTGTATAGCCAATTAAGAGCAAAGTTGGTAGTGGACACCATATAGAGAAGGGTTATAACAATAACCATGGCCCATCCAACTGGCTGGAATTTGCTCATAACTATGCTATTCATTCAGCTTAGACAAAATAGTAGAGACAATCCACTCACAGGCATTCCACACTGTTACAGCAATGATTCCTGCATACATGCCTAGGTACAGCCATGATTAGATACTCATGTCTGGAAAAACACACAAATGGACCTTGTAACAGAGCATAGAGGATCTTTGAATTCAATTCACCATCAAGTTCTTGGAATATCAAAGCCCTCTCAGCATTGGTGAGATTTGCAGGAATATTAGTTTGAATAGCCATTGAGGAAGTATGAGCAATGGTAGAATGATGAGTAGGGGTGTAGTCCTGGGTTCATGAATCCTGAAGATGTAAGCCATCCTTTGTTATATAGCATGACACTATGGCAACACAGCAAAAGCAATGGAGCATTTATTTTTGGAATAATCTTACAGTGTTTCACAATTTGGTTCCAAGATTGCACAATACACTGAATAATGATATGGACTCCATGTCTGGCAAAGGCATGCTAATGACAATCACCTTGATTCGAGTGAGACCGTAACGCACTAATACTTGTGTCCCAAGCAATCTAGAGGATGGGTAGAGAAGACAACTGCGCATGTGCTCATTCATAATCTTGAGTCACCTACAATTGCTGCGAGACTTGTGGCTATTCCAGGATAATTTCGCAATCCCGCCATCTAGGAGAATGATTGACGGGATTATGATGCATATTGGCTATAGCACCGAATCAATTCCACTGTCAATTGATAGGCATAATACGGAACCAGAAGCATACACTGCCTACCTGATGAACTGGAGGAGCAATATATAGTTGCCTCACGCCAAGAAAGAAATCAACTCAAAATTTTCTCCGAACAGCCTCAGTTCCATGGAAACCGATGTCAGAGTGGAGGCCACTATCGCACTCGGATCTATATACTAAAAAGTTGTCGGGACTCGGCTTCTGATGAGCAAAGAGGAATAGCATACCAAGCACACTAGTATGAGCTCGTTCCATCAACACATCCATCTCAGCGATCATTGTTCCCAGTATTCCAACAGGTTTCTCTCGCCTAGATCCAAACGTCTACAACGAAGACAAATCTAGGAGTCGATTCTACGAAGGCCCTCGAAAGCCTAAATGTGGTCGTCATCGGCCATTTCGGAAGGTCCCAGAGGTGAACCTCTATATATTGAAAAGACCTTGCCCTGCCACCGTCTTCGAGCTATCATTACTAGTACCACGACCTTCGGGTTAGTCGTGAATGCTGAGAAAGCCCGAGAGGCTACTAGTTAGCCGGAAGTTGGAACCCTATTTAATTCCCTAGATGGCTCAGACCGGTACGGTGAAAGAAAAGTCGCGCCAATGCTGCATGCCAGTGGTGATGTTTCGTGATGCGCAAGCTTGGCAGATGCATTCAGTGAGAACGGGCCGCAGTTGAGCTTCATTGTTCAGGACCGTATCGGCGGTGACAGCAAAGGCAATTGAATCGAATCTAAGAATTCCATGAGCGCATGGACGTCGTTGTTGGTCCGGAGGAACCCAGAAGAGAATCCCAATCTACGAAAGAGACCTGGCCATGCTTGACCCTCCATCATATTCATCGCAAGCCGTCTTCATGCATCTCTTTGCTAAGACAAGGACCTTCGTTCAAGTGCTGAAAATGCTCGAGTCCAGAGGCCGCCAATGAGCCGGAACCAAGTATCAGGGTCATTTTCTGCTCCAATCGAACGGAGAGGACTAGGGAGGTGCCGCCTTGGGGCATGGGTATGATATCTGCGTGACAGGTAAGGAAAGAGTACGAGAGTCATCAAAGTTAAAGGCCAAGAAGCAACGATGACCAATCTCAGTCGGCCTGCAGTGCCAAACCATTTTGTGCGGGACCGGGGTAAACACTCGCGCAGGACTTAATACAAGTGCTCGTGGAAACGTCCAGGTGAACATCAACCGCCCATTCAAACGCTCTCTACCCAGAGGAAGCCGAAATACGGCCATGTATCATTTTTATCTTAGAATGGCTTGCGTAGAATGACCAACTGCCGCGGCTTGATCAGGCTGAATACCTTGGAAATTTACGAAAAAGCTGGCCAAGGTAACCAATATCCTTCAGAATTAGGCGCAAATATGGGCAAATATAGGCACCATTCTTTAGTGGCGGCACAGAACCCCGGCGTTCCTTTATTGGGACCTTGTCCGGTTATCTATCTATCTATCTATCTATCCAACAGAATGCTTCAAGCGCGTTGAATTGACCACAATGAACGAGATTTTACCTCCTCTATCTCGCGCACTTGGGCGTATGTTTGCTTCGACAAGGGTGAGCAATGGGCGGCTCCAACGAACGCTGTCGACGGCCACTAGCCCGCCTCTCCATGGACTCGGCGTCGCGCGTACGCTCCCGTCGTCGACAAAGACACCGTCGCAGCAAAAAAGAAAGAGAGGGAAGCCTTTGTTCAAACATCTCCATCGCTTTTCAAGACGTACAAACCCATTACGCCCGGTAATGTCACCTTCGACGACCCGACCTATACGAAGGACAACCCGTACAGGTCGTAATAGGACAGGCCGGATCACCTTTGGAAGAGGCCACAAACCACGGATACGCCTGCTTGATTCTCGTCGCGAGCAACTGGGTGTACACGATGTAGTCCTTGTCGGATACGACTCTAGCCGTTCCTCCCATTTTGCACTGTTGAAGAATCGTGACCCCACGGCGGAGGGAAAGGCAAAATGGAGTTATATCCTGGCGAAGGATGGATTGCGTGCTGGGACACCTTGCAGAGGTCGGAAATTCCGGATGGACTCGTCGCAGGGTTCGACCTCAACGCTCGACAAGAAAAGTTTGAAGGAGCCTCGGAAGAAGAAGTAGTGCGTACGAGTCTTCCCAGTCGCTCTCACTTGGTGTCTTCCGATGACCCTCAAGTTGGGCAATGTTCTTCCCCTGCGACTTATTCCTCCCGGCACCATTATCCATAATATCACACTCTCACCTCAAAGCCCTGCCATCCTTGTACGCCCTGCAGGCCATGGCCCATGAAGACTCAGACCAGTGCACCCAAGTTCGGCTACAGAGTGGTGAAGTGCGCAAGGTTGTGCAAGATTGGTGCGCGACCATCAGAAATTTGTCCGTGGATACACATGACAGAAACATCAAACAAAACGTACGGTCGAGCTCCAATGGGAAACACGGGAGGAACGTCTTCAAAGTGAGCTAATCTTTTGATGCAAGCTGAGGTACGTTTTATCCTATACTTAACCACCAGATATTTTGAATCACGCTGTCCATTCTGACTGTTACTCAAGCCTCTACCGACTGGTTTACATTCGTTAGCCTTCCGGCATCGTACCTCTTGAAAGGTTGCTCTGACTCTCGACTTCAGCCTGTTTATGTTGCCGGTGGAATGCTGAAATTCCTGAATCTTCTAAACGGCTTCTTCCGAAAACTCCCAGAAAGCCGTTTCGAACATGCTCTAGTACCAGTGATACGACGCCAGAGTCTCCATCAACGGTAAGAAGTCTCCTCGCCTCGTGCATATATAGTGCGTCGTATTTTTTTCTTCTATCCGTTCAGTGCCTCCGCCAAGACTCAAGTCCAGATTCACCTCCCCGAGTCGGCCGAGTAAGCGCCTACCATTGCCGAAAGATGATTTTCGACCTCCCGTCACCATCAAATTTATAGCCGTATCTCTACCGTCAGATCTGCCCTGATTTTCTTCCAGAGTACCGGATTGTATAACGAAAGTTTGATAGCCAAGATTCTGCCCGGTGCGGAGAAGATGTTTTCGTACTTCGGACAGTGTATGAGCAACTTGTGCGTGGGTACACACGACGGATGTCACTGACATCAAACAAAACTTATGGTCGAGCTCCAATGGAAAACACAGAAAGAAATATCACGAGGATCACGCGACCGGGAAGAACGTATTCAAAGTGGGCTAATCTTTTGATGCAAGCTGCAAGCACGCTGAGGTACGTTTCATCCTATACTTAATCACCAGATACTTAGCGATGAGCCGAACCAGATAGTAGACTACTTTAATCAGCCATGTCCGAGATCCCATTCGAGCCAGTTGCTAAGTAACTCTGTGAATCGTCGACCCCGAGTCAGCAACAGAATATCCCATATCAGAATCTTCGCTCTCATCCTGAGGTTGGGAAAGTTTGCTGCCTTCCCGCGTTACGGTTAATGCTTCCGCTCTCTGCCCGAGAACGCCGCAGATACCGTAGGGCAAATTAGTAGCATCAAGTAAGGGTGTGGCTGCTGTTCTACTCTCGACACGACGCTAAGGAACATACCATCACTGTGTTAGGTAGCCAAATGACAGCTCACAAAGTGCTTTCTACGCGTTAATGTTCCCAAGCTCGTGTAATTCCTTAGGTCCCACGTCCCAGACGCACGGTACATCACCCGGTCCGTCGTCAAGGAGGAATGAACAATTACATCCTTCCACCTGCCAGCGGG
This sequence comes from Armillaria altimontana, assembly GCA_022818075.1. NCBI lineage: Eukaryota > Fungi > Basidiomycota > Agaricomycetes > Agaricales > Physalacriaceae > Armillaria > Armillaria altimontana. The sequence goes on from JAIWYR010000018.1 coordinate 254,840, forward strand.
GTTGGCGGATTCTGACTTGTATACAAACCATGATCGCTATGGATACAATTCCATCCCATGCCAAGAGAATTAGAAAGGCCCATCCATTCTCGCCTTTGGTATTTAAGGCGGTGGGAGACAAGCCATGATAACAAGCTCCTTCGTTCTAATCCAGTGTCGCTTTCCTTTGGCCTGGTCGCCTTTTAGAAATCTTTTCTTTCGTTCTACCTTCGTTCATTTACATTCTCTCTTTTTGCCCCGGTCGGCTTTCTGATTGCTCTAGGTAAGTTGACCTTTCATCGCAGAGCGAAATGGCCTTACTCATTGATCACATGTAGGTAGCAGATCAAATTTTTTCCACCTACTTCGTCGTTGTTACAATGTTCTCTCCCTTCGTTCTTGTTTTGGCTTTGGCTTCTGTTGTCGTCGGTAGTCCCTTGGGACAGCGACGTGAGACTCGTAGGTTCCAAACTCCCTCAGCGGTCCCGATACTGATGAAACGTTTCTAGGCCGCGACGATGTCTCGTTGAATAACTGGGGCGGTTTCCAGTCCTTGAGCGGGTTCGATGACTTCAACGGTGTCGATAACTTCTCTGGGTCTCAGAGTTCTCAAGTCGTCGTCGTCCAGGAAGAACAGGTTGTCTGTGAAGTCCAGCAGATTGAAATCGTCCAACAGAAACTAGTCATCCTTCAGGAGATGGCAAGGAGGTAAGCTACGACACATCTGTCTATCATGTCATAGCTTAACATTTTCGGACCAGGATCATCACGGAACAGATCTGCGAAGTAGAGGTTCAGACGATCGTCCTCGAACAGTTCTCCGCTAGCATTAGCAGCTTCGGAAGCGACGTGTCCCGCCAATCAGGCAAACAGGTTGGATTTGATAGCAACGTCTCCAGCAAGATCTCCCAGCTGGTCAACGCAGACGGTTCGCTCAGTACTTCTGACCTTGGCTTCTCAGGTACTATTCTGTTTTCCTTTGTTCAAAACTGAGTGTCTGAGCCAGTACATTAGGCCATGATGTAGGCAGCAATACAGTGGTGCCGGCAGGATCGAACTGGAACGACAGTACTTCGCCGGCTTCCGTGCAGAGTGCTTTAGCGGCAGCACAGAAAGCCGCGGGCTTTGTAACTATTCCCAATCAGAATGCGTGAGCGGAGCATTAGGATAGGATAGGATAGGATAGGACAGGTTAGCGGCCTGTGGAGTCTGGACGAGACTTGTTACATATTTTCTCGCATCATGATATTGGACGTTGCCTTGTTGGGCTATTCGTGGACATTTCACTCTTGGGTCCAGTATGTACTCGTGTATATAATGTTTCCCTTTTCCAATGGAACACACAGTAGACACGGTCAAAGGTCGGGTTAGCGACCACACAGTTGAGTTGAGGTGATACAGTACATGCTTGAGATACAGTGATGATTGATGGTATGATTTATGCCAGATAATTGTAGGATTTACGATCGTCGCATCGTTCCAGATACTCTCGCTGTATGAAGAGTCAACCACCTACAACAGACTACAAAATAAAAGTAGTTTCTCACCTCGATCAAACCCTCAATCCGCTTCTTGATATCCAAGGGATTGGGCTGGAATCGGCCAGCCAGAAGAGGCGTCACCTCATTGACAAGTTCGTTGTGCGTCATATGTTTACGTAGTTTCATCACCCGCACGATGCATGCCTGAAGAATATATCAATACAGAATGCTAGTCCGTGTTACACGCATACCTCAGTCTGATGACGTCGCTCCTCATCAATTCGATCTCGCGTCTCTTTCCTCTCGCTCGAGGATTCCACCTTCGAAGAGATGGTGCTGATTTTGATCTTCTGAAGCTGACAGGTGAAATCCGAATTGAAGCAGAAAGAGTCGGACGGGTCAACGTCGCGACCTGGTGGATGTTTCTTCAGGATCTTAAACTTGGCGCAAGCTAAAGATTGCAAGTGACGTTTGAGATCGGTGTGATCTATTGACGTCAACTCTTGAATTTCCTGTTGGAAGTCTATAATCTGAGCCCAGAAGAGGGATTGAGGTCCATACCTTGTAGGAAAGGAAATCATCGTCTTTTACGTCTTCGAAGAGAAGTAGGATAACCAGAGCAAACGTCGAAACGTTGAGGTCATGTTTCCGTAGCTTGAACTTGACCCGTACATCGGCGTTTCCGAGGGAGTACTGCCATGTCAACCGTCTGCCAGAATGCCGCGACAGATAAAATTGCTCGAACTGTTTGCATATTTTGTTCATTTGCTGCGGTATCGTACAAGGCGAATTGGAATGGGTCATTGGCCAAAACGTTGCAGTCATCACGATAACAGATAACTCGATGCTGGGACTCTGGGGACAAAATAAGATCAGAAGGCCGCCCAGACACCGCCATGTTACGCACGGAGATACCAGGCTTCTGTAGGTAATTCTTGAATTCATTCATAGTGTCAACTGAAACCTTCATATCGTTGAACATGCCCTCAAGTTTCTGCGTGAACTGATAGCCGCATTCAACTTTGAGTTTCGCAAGCATCCCACGTTCGGCATCATCCGAGACGGACCGTTTGAGAAGGAGCCGTTTGACGAGATGACCCTTGTAATATCGCTCAAACACATCTTTCTCACCGAGGAATCGGAACACAGTGATGGTCTTATCCAGGACCAGATCCACCTCTGTATCAGTTTTCTGGGTGAAATTTCAGCCAGTGTCAATGGTAAGAGGGATAGTGTTACCCCTTTCAGCCCCCTCCTTAGATGATCGTCAATAAAGAGCGAAATAAACTCCGAACACCTGCTGTTAATATTCACGAAGGATCCAAAGGCCTGAAAATAATGAGCAGATATAGAAGTTAGATCTAAATGATGCTACCTCGTCCAGCGCACTCTCAAGTTCCCTGTCGCTGCTGAATGCACGCTTCCACACAATATCGAACTTGTCTTTAAGATCAAGCACATCCTGAACCCATTTGAGAGCAAGACCCAAAGTCTGCACACCTGAGGCACTGGGTTTGGATTTCCCTTTCCCCTTCGCGTTAGCATTATCATCTTGTGCGTCGTCGAGTTCATCCCAATCGGCGCTCGATGAAGACTGATTAATATCACGCCCGCGCCGGAAAACAGAGTCCTTGAGAGCGCGTTTCAGGAAAATCATTCCTGTAGGGACCATCGAGTACAGCCGATACAGCCTTGCTATATCTTCTATTTTGTCTGTATCGATCATGACATCCAAACCGGAGTTCTCCATTGATATGACATTGTCCAGATGTGCGGTCAAGAGGCAGTCCTGAAGAATCTGACTTAAGGGTGAGGCGGTTTGCGACGATAGATAGTGATGTGCACGGGACTGCTCTGCTTGAAAGGCACTTTCTACCTTAAGGAAGCTGAGCGATAAAGCAATCAACGAGACAAGAAAAACGAAACATACTCGACGCAGGTACTCGGGAGCGTCACAAGAAGCAAGTAACCTTTTCCCCTCAGCCTCATAAAACGAACGGCTCTTCTTCAAAATAACAGGCTCGAGATCCTCCTTGTATACGGTGGGGCCACCCGCAGAGGTCCGCAAAGTGAGGAATACATCGACACAGCCCTTGACGGCGGAACGATTGATGGTGTATCCTTCGCGCTCAAATTCGACTTGTGTTAATATCGCTGTTATGATATGCTCTTTTATCGGTGGGCGAAAGATATGCTCTAAGAACAACGTGAGACCAGTTTCCCAAGTTTCAGGTACTTCGGCGGCTTTCGTGTACACGCGATCCTGCGATGTCTGTGAAACAATAGTCAACGCTAACGGTGATGATGACTTACCATATACTTAAGAATCTGCCCCAATTTCGACATATTACCTCGATGATCGTCCCATATGCTCTTTAATGCCTTCAAGAGCATTTCTGCCTCATTGCTCTTCTGCAGCGGTTCCTGACTGGCACCCGACGGAAAGACTGGCACAACCTGCTCTCTTGAAAGTGATTCCAGGTTCTCTGATATGAGAGACTTGACGCCTTTGTATAGCATTTCTCCCTGTCGGTAGAGGACCATATTGTACGCGAAACGGTGATTCTCCTCGAATGAAAGGTTGGAGGCATTGTGGTTCTGGATCTCCTTGATGTTTTTGGACAATTCTGACCATGTCTGCTGCGCGGAAAACTCTGGACCATGCTGAGCAAGAATCAGCTTGGTTGTATCATGAGTCGATGGACGATATACCCTGCGTGGCGCTACCTTTGAGGTAAACGAATGGCTTAGATTGCTTCTCGACCGTAGACAAAGGGACACGTACAATCCTGACTCTTCCTCGCCGTGCTGCAAGTCATCAGTATAAAGGATGTCAGATAGGATTGAATACGCACCTGTCGCCATGGCAGAAAGCAAGAGTGGATCCACAGAAATGCTCAGCGACTACCAGTGGTGACCATGCGTAAAGGCTGTTATTTCCCAAGTTGCCAAATTCGGTACCGATCGATGATGTTCCATACCCGAAGTGACGCAACGATATCGGCCACTTCGGACCAGCAGAAGAACCTCTACATTTGTCGAAATCTCAATTCTGACCTCTGGGGAACGTGATAATGTTTAATGCGCATGCAAACAGTACATATGTAAAGCATGAATATGAATAATGGCACATTAAATGTGGCAGCTTTGTATCGATAACATAATAGTAGGCAATGCAAGACAAATTAACGGAAAGCAAAGAAAAGAGTAGGGCAGTAACTTTAAGAATCCAGGTCTAGCAATGCTATGGGTTTGAACGTGACGAACGAACAAAATCTGTAAAGTATTTTCGGAAACCTTTCGCATCAAGGTCTCGCAATTTAGTAGTGAACTCAAGGGCCGTCTCTGATGGCCAGTTTTGTGAAGGGAAAAAGACAGTCAAGAGGTAGTCGTAAGCCTCCGCGCCTCGTGTTCTAGTGACAGTGTGCAGGAAGTTGGCAACTTCTTGCAGGACCTGGCGATGAAATTGAGACCGATGAATCAGGAAGGGAGTCCAAGAAGACGTACTAGCGTGACTTGACCATCCTTAACATTCAGATCCGGTGCAGCAGGCACACGGAAGGCAGTGGGGACAAGCCTTTCATACACAAATCCTTCGAATCCTGGTAAGGATTCTACAGGTTCACTGCCGACCGTAGCTGCCTGAGGAGGGGCGGCCCAGATCGTCACACAACGACCCAGAAAATTAAAAGCGGACTTTTGGCTAGGAGGATCCGACGCATCCTCAGCAATGCCAATCATGGATTGCATCAATGGCTCGAATGTAGGATTGTTCCCTGGAAGAGTAGATAATGAGCAAGAATAGCAGCTTCTAATCACACTACGCGCTCACGTTCTGAGATGAGGACTCTCTGCAGCTTCGATGAGACGACGCTATTGAGAAGAGCCAGATATGCCTTCTTGGTTTCCAGGTGTGCCCGCTGATCATCCGGATCACTTATGGGCTGTCTCAATATATTGCCGATGTGCCCACTCAGCGGGCCAATGAGTTCGTCAAGCACAGCGAACATGTCATTCTGAATGGTTATATAAGAGATCACCGAGATGCTGTAAATTGTAAGAGACGACGAACCTGAAGCTTGTAAATCAACAAGCCGATGAAATTCACGAAATCAACCAGTTCTGTTGGTTGGAAATGGACGAGGAGATTAGACATGAGGGCAGGGATGTAGTGCGTCACACTGGGCCCAGCAGCCGCTAAAATCCGAGCGAAAGCGAAACGCGTCTGTTCAACGGTTAGTAAACGCTCTAAAATGGCAAATGAAGTACCCACCGCATCGCGAACAATTCTAATGACGTTCATGTTTTCCAAGCATACGAGGATGGCTTGTGCTACTTGCACAAAAACATCCAATGTTGGCAAAACATACCCAGGAGGCGTCGGCGAAGGATAGTCAGGATAACCTTTGGCAATAGTACCAAGGGCCATGATGATATGATGGATAGTGACGATAGGTCCTACGTCCTGCGTTCCCTTACAAGCCCGAAGGTTCTCCGACAAGTTGTCCATCAACGGCTTTACGAAAGATAACAAGTGTGCTGCTGGTTGATCTGAACTCTTGGCCGATAACGAGCAAAGGGTTCCGACTGTTTCGTAGAGGAAGAGCTGGGAATCGAACGCAGGATCTCTTGCCGCATCGGTCAATAGATCCGTTTCCACATCCTCGGGTTCTGGAATATGGATCTGTATAGGGAGCAGGTCCCGGATACTCTGGGTGAGCGTGATACAAATGTCTGGTGGTATGTCGTTTTTGCTGTCTTTGATGAATCGGGAGAATAGGTAGAAGAGGCGTGATCGAAATGTTTGATTGGAATTGTGAAGACCCCTGAATAACGATTAAAACAGACTCAGACGATGCTGCTCAGACCTACCGTGTATCGACCATGGCTTCAAGGGTTGGCATAATGCACTCTTTACGCACTTTGAAGAAGTCTGTATAGCGAGTCACTGTCTCGAAGAATTGCAGAGCTACTGTTCGATGAGGGTAACCCGACAAGCCCGATTGTACCAGGGTCAATAATAACTCCCCATGAGTGGTCAGAGCATACTCCGAGTAGTTGGTCCCTTTCCTTTTCTCCTTATCTATGACGGAGGGAGTATGACAGAAGGCAGCACGACCTTTCCCTCCGCCTACATTGCAACTATTTAGCATTGTGGGTCACCCGAGATTTAGAAGGACTTACTTTTGTTGACTTCCCCGAAGATGTATACCATATAGACTCCCAGTTCGGCCTCGTACCACTCCATGGATACGCCGTTTTGATAAGCTGACATCGTGTTCAGTGCCAAAGTGCGCACTGAGTCAGTAACCAGGTCCTGATCGATAATTAACACAGAGTCCATAAAATTACGTAGCTCCTAGTTCCTTGTCAGTGACAATTATAATGATTAGCAACATGCATACCCTGCGAAGTTTCTCAAACTCAGCATTGTCATCTTCGTCCAAATCATCAGGATCGGCTTCAGAATCCCATTTCATCTTTGCCAATATGACTTGTAGAAGAGACGAAAGGAAGGAACGTTTTGATTCATCGAGAGGATCTGAAGAAACTTTTCGACTGCGCTTGTACTGTAACGGAATCGTCAATGATTTCGTAGAAATGGCAAAAGCAGCAGCCATACATTAGCAAGAATAGCCTGAAGGAGAGGAAATACAGTGGATGACGTGTCATCATATTCATCCGCCATAAATCGAAGCAGCACCGGCAGAGACTGAGTGAGATAGCTGGTAGCCTCAGAACGCACTTGTCCATTGGGACAATCCTATTTATGACGATAAAAGCTGGCCGGTTGAAGTAGATTGTTACGGTACACACCTCTAATTTTGTCAATTCTAAGCCAAACACGTTAAATAGCTTTCCCAAAGACTCCCGGTAGGATTCTTCTCCCTCATCAGTTTCCGACCCTCTTTCCAACTGCTGCTGTCGGGTCTTGGCTTCGAGAGCATCTATGACCTGTCCTAAAGAGAGGACTTTGATCAGTTGAAGCTTGTCGCCAGGTTCTTTGAGCCCTTTGGCGACGATGCGTAGCAGCGCCACGCAAGTGGCTAGTCGGATGGGTAACGAAGGATCGGCCAACAGTGTGAAGAGAAGGGGCACAGTGGTCGGTGTGATTGTCAGATTAATATCAATCCACCCTGCATATGCAAAGAATTAGATCGTGAAAAATGGAGGTATAAGCTGTTACGCACCCACATAGGATCCGAATGTCCTGACACCCCAGTCTACAACTTCAGTGACCTCATCTAGTTCCCGGTTTGAAGAATTTTGATCCTTGCGTATGTTCGCCATCCTCTCCGAGCCTTCAACCACGATGGTCAAGACTGCCTCATTAATCCTCACCGCGTCTCTCTCCCTAACAGCATCTCTGACGCGACTGTCCCGCGTTGCCCGTATGGTGGTGTATTGTCGGGCAGCTTTGATCATCTGATCTGCAACCTCGCCCGAGATTTCTAGTACGATATGAAAGAAGAGGAGTGAGATGTGTCGATTATAAGATGATGATTCCGAGGATCGTATAAGAGTGAATATATCGGCGAAAAATGTTGGCCATTGTTCTATATAAGTGCAGAGAAAGAATAGCGTCAAAGTGTGCGAGAACTTGTTGCGAAGGACTGGAATAAGATTTAGCAGAGCAAAGGAAAAAGAAAGCTGTCGACGCACAGGAAGCACTGGATTCTGACGACCCGAAGACATACTCGGATTGTATGTAGGATACCAAAGTTTGTTGTAATGTCTGGAATGTTTCCTGATCCAGGGGTTCAAATCTGGGAACAAGCCATGAGTCAATCAGCCACACAGCGATCAATGTAGCAAAGTAAAGTCTTTCAGAGCAGAAGGCGCTGTTTAGAGTATGTGCCCCTTCGCACACCGGAATTTACGGTATTGATGAGGCACAAGAGAGGATCAATAGATAAATGTAGTTGTCCTACTTACCGACTCTCTAGGAACGCATCCAACACACGCAAAGCAAAGAAACGAGCCTGCGGTGGATATTTTCGAATCCCTTCAGAAGTGGTGTCAACGAATAGGGACAACGCAATTCGCCATGTCTCTGTGGCGTTTTGTTCGATGGTGGAAAGATAGGCCAAGGCCTCTGGATGCAATGGTGTTTGTGCAGGATCAGATGCGACTGTAATTGCTTGTACGACCCTGTCGATTTCTTGCTCCATTTCCAAAACAAAAGAACGAGGACGATAGTTGAGCGCGGAGCCGAGAGATACGCGAGAAACCTCCAGCAGAAGGAAGAGGAACAAGGATAGAGCAGAATCAGAACACGGAAATGGATCTTCAAAAGATCGATTTCATTGGGAGAGGCTTATCACGTGCACCTGAAATCTGAGATCTTCCTCGGCCCGAATAACTTCAATGAGTCACTGATTTGAAGTACCGTTCGTGGCTCTCACACGACCAGCTTCGTCGCGACCCTATTAAATGCGACTGTAAAATCATTCACGAAGCAGTATTTAACAATAAAAGAGGACACTGTGACAGACACGCATGTCTCGATAAGATTTTCTTGAACAACGCGATCGTGTTCTCGCAGCTTAGCCCATACCTGAGCTACTTGCAGAGTATAGACGAGGCCGTAGAAGGACGTCGATGGTTTCAAAATAAGGAGGCATATCAATTGTGATGACACCGTGAACGTGGTTGTAACTCCGGGCACGCAAACCTACCTCTTTGCCATATCGCACCGAGCCGCCCCCTCTGCCATGTTTGCTCTGCAGGTTCTCTGCCAAGATTTGACCCAAAGAATTGTCCGACGACTCTATTTAACGTATACAGCCGGCTGGTCGAGGTTAAAGGACAGTATGTATACGGCAACGGTGGCTGTGCCGGCACCGCGGTCCGCTAGTCTTGCGGGTCCAAAAGTGTTAGCTTTGAGTAGTAGACTGTCAGTATGCAAGCTGGAGAAGGTTACACCAAAGCAGCTCACAAGTATAGAATGTACAAATCTCCTGTATGGAGCCCGAGACAAACGCGTCCTGTACTTTCCTCGAAGGCCAAGGATTGGCATGAAACAACCTCAAAGGGCAAAACCAGATGCGGAGGAAGCAGCTTTTCAACGATTGTTGGACCTTTTTGTTCCGGGGAGAAGGTGCCTTTCATCAGTGTGAATACATCCGTGTCCCAACGACGTTCCAACCACACAGCTCGTCGACCGCTGGAGCCGACACAGACAATGTCGGACACGGCACTAGCTGGCGTGGGGAATACATGCACAGGCATGGCGCCGTGGGATCTGGGGCACATTGCATTCCTTTCTGAAGGGAAGGAGAATACCGACGCAGTTCCTGGACGATGTAGTGATCCCGCGGAAGCATGGAACGATAAGGCTGTCATGCACGGAAAATTCTGGCTCAGATATCCGTCTGAAAGTGTATAGTCCGAATCCGCCGGTACATCGTCTGTTTCGTACTCTGCAATATACTGGCTGAACGTGTCCATATCATCGGCAGGGCTGCTGCTTTGGTAAAGACCAGACAGTCTGGCTATCACCGGAGATAAATCATAGATACGGACGACGAGCCGTTCGTGAAGTTTCATCCCGGCGATCACCATGTGGCGCGGGAAGAGCCTGAAGTGAACATGGCTGAAATGCTTTTTGAATGTTAGTTTCACAGCGAAGCGCGTGTACTGAGATGCACCATACCTCTGGAAGCTTGGGGCATATTGATATCTGGCTCCCGGTTTTGATGCTGAGAACAATGAAGCGGTATGTCGGTGGATTGAATATGTTCTCAAAGTACGCTATCGCAACAACCACGATGTCCCCGTATATCCGGACTTCGCCCGGGGTTCCCTCAGATTTGGCTTGCGAAATCTGACTCACAAGTTGAGGGCAATGGGACATCGAATGCTCGCTGTCCGCGTCACTCTCAAGCGCGATGGAATATACCTTGACCTTACTGTTTTCTTGATAAATAGAATCCAGATGAAAGTGATCAATGCCTCACGTCGTTCGAGTACCATCCGTGAGGATGGCAACAATTGCATCACGCCCATCATTCCGCAAGGATGCAGCAAATGTCGTGGCGGATGGCACGTCCATCGAAAGATAGCGTCGTTCTCTGCCTGGTACGCCAATATACCAAACAGAGAGGTATAACGCGCTTGTGGGAGCACGAGACAGGGTAATTAACCACTGGGATCCTAGAAATTGTATTCGGAAGACTATACCACCGTGTATGATGCGGCACATCTTCCTGAGTTGCGAAGCATGTCTGCGCCAGTTGCGCTCAAGACGTAAACCTCGAACCCAAGCTCGATGGAGCTCCGGACCGGAAATTGAGTTTATGTCCTTGCCAGGAGGAACGTCCAAAGGTAGGTCAACTTTGATTTGGTGCCAAACATAGTCTGTCGAGCCCAATGCGTGGAGGACACGACATGTCTGCGTGTCATGACCGTCAAATATTAATGACAAATCTTTGCATTATCGAGGGGGGATCACGCACCTGGATTAAAGAAAGTAGATCTTCGACATGAATTCGAGCGAAAATCGCTAACAAGACATCCTCCGGGAGCGCAAGTAAGCAAGAGGACATGAAAGTGGTGAGAAAGAGTAGTTTGGCAACAAGATGAAAAGTTATCTGATAAGATTAAGATCGGATTGTTATGTCATTAGCGGTGCCGAATCTGCCGAAGGTTACTCATTCGGGTTCCCCGTTGCCCTTTCAGCTTCCCTACTCCTGACCACCATGAACGATACGTCTCCTAGCAGCGACGCTACTTACGATATGTCAGATTATACTCAATCGCCTGGAGTGTCTGAGGATAGCCTTTCTGACTCTGACTGGCTCGACATCGCCAGCAATCGCGAGTCCGATGACAATGAGTCGGTATCGTCGCGGGACAGTGATCACAATGAGGTATCGATACCTCTCTCCCGACGCTCTTCCATGAGCATTGGAAGCTCTAGAGATGGTGAAGTAGATGCTTGGGAAGGTTTCGTTGATGATAGTTCTGATGAAGGTCATACCAACGAGTTCGAGCCGACAGGAGCAGTGGCAGACGGTCCATTCATGGGACCTCTCCTCGATTCAGAAGGAGAAGAGCAGCGTGTCCGAGAGGCCTTGGACCAAAGCATGATAAGCACCCTGGGTGCCTCCCGAAGCAGCTCACACCCTTCTACTGTTCACAGCTCCCTCCGAGACCTCAAGCTGTCTTTCCCCGATCCTCTTACTAGCTCTCATGAACAATTGAGCGGTTCATACGACAACGTCTCTTCCTCGAACCACGAATTACCTTCCCCGGAGGCTGAAGAAGCCAGCACCGAAGTCATCTTGAATGACTCGTTGCCTGTTACGGATCCGGGTCTGTTACCCACGCCCGAGAATCCTACAGATACTCGAGATATTGACTTCGGTGATGTGGAATACGACGTTTTTTTGTATGGATATTCATCCTCTGTCAAGTGGACCGTGGTCCATGACTTACTGCGAAAGGCTTCTCTTGGAGCGGGCATGCGTCTCGCTTCCATTGAAGATATGGCCTCAGGCGCCGCGCAATTGCTCCATTTCTCTATTGCGGATTCCACAGATATCTTCAAATCTGTCGCGGTTTACGACAGAACTGGTCAAGATAACGTGCGTATCTTCCCTTTCCTTTTTTGACACTAACATCCAATACTTCGTAGCCGAGTTCGGAGATTTCTTCGAACCGGCCTTCCCTTGGAATCATGTATCTTCCTTGCGCACCGTTCTCTTTTCTTCCTCTGCATACTTTACATCTTCCTGTTGCTGCACCCCTCCCGGGAGAAGACGTGGTGGACCTGGATACTATTGTCCGTGCAGAATCTGCATGGTCTGAATTACATATACCAGCGGAGAAGGTCCTACACGTGCAGAAAGGCCTACACTCGCCAGTCCTTTGCGTGGAAGAAATTTCACGACTTCATGCCGTTGATGTCTGTAATGGCATAAGACAGATCACTGCCAAGAAACGTCAAGGCAAAGGACTATCTGAACACTTTACCTCCGTCCACGCAGTCACGTTGTATGTCGATTTTCCTTTGATGTTTTCTAGGTTCTGATTTCCGTACTAGTTTCGCGCTTCTGTCCTTAATAGTCGGATTCACCGTTAATACCGCGTTTAGCTCATCTGTGCCATCTCCAACCCCGACCGCCAGAACGCATATTCCTACACCCTTCTGGAATGTGAATACCAACCAATCTTCCTCGCTCTCCTTGCGCTCTTCCACAAGCATCGCAGTTGTTCCTCAGTCTGCGTCACTGTCGTTGTACAATCGAGGTTCCACTATTTCAGCGAGTGGTAGTACATCATTGGGGCGGGTTGCCGAGACCGCCGATTCTACCCCATCCGTTAACAACAAGGACCTATCTCATGATTGCGATTGCAAGCCCCTCAGCTGGTCCGAGAGAATGGGGTTATCTAAGGATGTTATGATCCGTTCTCCAGCACCCGTTGCTCGTTCGATGGTGGCACCCAAGGAGCTATCCAAATCTGCCGAGTCACTTACATCACTCAGCATTCGCGCCGTTGATTCACTTTCGTACATCTTGGATTCCACCATGAAGGCGCTGATCGAGGTTGTTCAACACGATTTGAAGGATCTGATGGAGGCGATTGATGAACTTTCGCGAGCGATCAAACGGCAAACCGATACCATCCTTGATAAATCCAAATCAACGTCTCAGGTTGTGCGGGACGCTGTAAAGCACCGCCATGAGAGAGCGAAAGATAGAGCTAAGGAATTGAAGGAGATTGGAGGTCAATTGATATCGTATGCAGGGGATACACTAATGGGACGAACCCGAGTCGCGCGACAGAAAGCTCATAAGTTGAAGGAGAACATGTGGGCTTCGGAGACGTGGAGAATGTACCAGAAAGCCCATGGTCATTGGAAATCGACGTTGGCGCAAGGTACAGAGGCACGGGAGAAGAAAGAGGAAGGTAGGAGAACGTTGTTTGGACGTTCCTGATTTGTGATCCCTTGCTTTCATTTACATACACCTACGGTAAGGAATATTTTAGCACATGTATATCACCAACACAATATATGAGTATGACTATGCTCCATTGAAGCTCCAGGTTATGGGCGCAAGCAGCTGTACATCCATTTGGGAAACAAAAGGTTTAAACTTTAGGGTGGTAGATATGCTATTTCCCCCTTTTCGTCTTCTCTTTCCCGTGGATAGTATATTCATATGTCGGTAAGTAATTTAGTACCATGTGAGAGTTACATGGAACTACACACGAGAGTTATATATACCTTCCATACAGCTGCAAAGTAGAATAGCATAGCAACGAGTAGTGGTAGATCTAGAGTCCTAAATAGTCTTAGTGTACTGTAAGTCTGTACCGCCGCGTCTTCGCCTATGATGTGTTGCGGGTTACATCTTCATCGATATTAACAGCTATGCTCGGTTTTCGTTCGGAATGTATAGTTATATGGCAGTGCTCCGGACTGGGGATCATCACTTGATGTGATGAGCGCTAAAGGTGAATTAAAAAATTGACGGATAGGACGGAACTATTTTGTTCGCGACTGATACGCTCTGATACGGGCGGTGTTGTAGGGCTAGACGGATGAAATTCGGGCCTATCACGTTGTATGTATTTGTGCGCAGCTTGTATTGTCGCGGCTCCGGTCTAAGCCTCCGTGATTATGACAGACAGGCGTCAGTGGGCGCTTCTGATGAGAGCACTACAAAAGGCAGCTTCTCTTCCTTCTTTTCCCTGCCCCTCCTTTTATCCATCTCTGTCCACCATCAGCCTTAACGATGCTGAGCTCTATTGAAGACGCGATCAAGAAGCTTGAGAGCTATGTCGAGGATCCTCTGGTCAAGCCTTCAGATCTCGTGAGGATTCTCTTGGCTATCGCTATTGGCTGTATTGACATCCACGATAGCGAGCCTACCTCGACGCGGCAGTCCATACCGAGACTCTCAATGACCGATATCTTCTGGTACGACAGTGGCCCCACGGTATTCCAATGATTTGACACCGGTTATTTGTGTAGCTCGAGAAGCTCATTGTGTTGATGTCGCGTCTGAGCGAGTCTGAAGGATCAACCCTTAAAAACCTTTCGGGGACGATACAGGATTTCCTAATTGATACTTGTGAGGATCCCTGATTGTCAAAACGCGCTTTCTTGTCTTCATAGCTATGTCACAGTATACAAGGACCTACCTCACCCGCCCGCCAGCTACGTTGGCGGCACTCCGGACCACCTTACGAACCCCTCCAAAGTCACTCATACCCCAAGTTATGCCGCTCGATCCGCAGATGGGTCCAACTACAACGTCCTCTTCCCTGCAATGGGAAAGGCTGGCGTACCCTACGCTCGCTCCGTTCCAGCATTGCGCAGTATCCCCGCTTCCAGCCTTCCAGACCCTGATCTTGTATTCGACTCGTTACTACGTCGTGATGAATTCAAGGAACATCCTGGCGGCATCTCCAGTCTATTTTTCGCCTTTGCCGACCTCGTGATCCATAGCTGTTTTAATACAGACTCCAAAAACTGGGATATCAACAACGCGAGTAGCTATCTCGATCTTAGCATTCTCTATGGATCTTCGGAAGCAGAAGTCAACAGAGTCCGAAGGAAAGACGGTACAGGGCGACTATGGGAGGATGTTTTTGCCGACAGCAGGTTGCTCCTTATGCCAGCAGCCTCCTGCGCCCTTCTGGTTTTGCTATGTCGAAATCATAACGTTTGTCTGCGTTTTTCAAAAATATTCTTCTGCGCTGACACTTGTGTGTAGTACATCGCTGAGAAGATTCTTGCTATTAACGAGCATGGAAACTACACCCAAACGTTCACAGACGAAGCCAGCCGAATCGCTCAGGACGAAGAAATCTTCGCTCGGACCCGACTTGTCAATTGTGGCTACTTCATGCAAATAATTCTCGGTGGTAAAGTATTTATTTGTATGCAAGCTTTATTCAAGCTAACCCAGTGTTCTCTAGATTATGTAGGCGCTATCCTTGGACTGGTTCGGGATGGACATGCCTGGCGTTTGGATCCTCTCAAGGTACATAACGTTCCATCAATCTGAACCTGATCTTCATTGAGTTCATATAGGAAATTCGCCGATCCGACCATACCTTCTCGCCGCGAGGAGAAGGCAATGTTGTATCGGTTGAATTCAACCTTCTCTACCGATGGCACGCTACTCTCTCTCGGAATGATACCGAATGGCTACAGAACACATTCCGTCAGTTGTTTAAGAGTCATGGGTCGGCAGAGGTGATGTTATTTACCTTCACTTTACTGATAGTTTTAATTAAGACCTACCTTGGACAGGTTACCACACAAGAGTTCCATGCGGTAGTCAAACAGGCTTTGAAGCCCCCTGATGACATCAAACAATGGACATTCCACGGGTAATAGTCCATCTCTATGGTTAATTGAGACCTGACATTTGTCCTAGTCTCAAACGAGGGAGCGATGGGCGATTCAAGGACGAAGATCTTGCTAAGCTTCTTCAGGATGCGACATCTAACCGGGCCGGTGCCTTCAAAGCCCGCGGTATTCCCGAAGCCCTGAGAGTCGTCGAGGTGCTAGGAATTAATCAAGCGCGTAAGTGGGGAACCTGTTCGGTAAATGAAATTTCCCCTGATGTCGCCGATTTGATCTGATCTGTCCCCAGTTGAACGAATTCAGGAAGTTCATAGGGCTCAAACGTAAGGCGACCTCAAATTTGAATATCTTCAGAGGAATACTGACTGATGTTCTCCAGCATACAGCAGCTTCACCGAATGGAACCCTGATAAGGACATCGCTGTTCGTATCACATTCAATAGAGGTCGCCGAGGGGCACTCATCTATTTCTAGGATACCGCTGCATCTCTATATGGAGACATCGAAAACCTCGAGCTGCACGTACGTTTCTCGCTGTCATCCTCCTATTCAATTCCAGTTTAACGTCTTACCCAGGTCGGTCTTCAAGCCGAACAAACTAAAGTACCAGGGCCAGGCGCGGGATTGTGCCCTGGATACACAATCTCGCGAGCCATCCTTGCAGATGCGGTGTGTCTCACTCGTGGAGACCGTTTCTTGACCGTCGACTTTACCCGTGGGTTGCTCTCGCTTCTATCTGCTCGTTTCACAAACCAACGCATGCATCTTAGCATTCAACCTCACCGCGTTCGGCTACCAAGACTGCCAGTTCGACAAAGAAGACGGCTCTTATGGCGGTCTTCTCACCAAACTCCTCTTCCGCACCCTACCTGACCACTATACACCTCGCTCTACTTATGCACACTTCCCCTTCCTGGACCCGACGTACATGAAGTCTCATTCGGGTATTGCACCCGAGGTGCTAGCCAAATATGACTGGAACCGACACCCTGCGACAACAACGGTTGCAGTGAACGCCTACGACGACGTAAAGGCGATCCTTGGAATCCCGAACTTTGAAAGTGAGAAACGGTTGCAGGAGTTGATGACCGGACATGCACCGAACAGAACTTTGGTATGCAACTTCACATCCCTACTACTGCCGAACCCATCTCATTATAAATGCAGATCTCCAAATATATTACTGCAGACGGATGGTCTTCATACTTCGCCCAGACCACCTCGAACCTCATCAAAAAGAAGAGCTTTGGTCAGAAGCAAAAGAACATTGATATTGTGCGAGATGTGATCAACGTTCTTCCAGTCAAGTGGATCTGTCAAGAGCTCGTTCGTGTTTCTCAGTTCTCCCTGGCATGAATGTCGACTGACTCGTAACAGGCGGGCTTGCCGCTCGCGTCTACTAGCTCCGACGACACCTTCACGGCGTCACAGTACTACGACAAGTTCGCCGCCGTTGCGCAGTATGTCCCCGTGTATTTCTTCCTCACACTTGATATTCATCCACCATATTCTAGGTACCTCTACGTCAACTTTGATCCTTCGAACGATTGGCACCTTCGTGAAAGTTCAGCAGCTACTTACAAACACTTCTTCAACAAGGTTAAAGGCAACCTCAACACATTTTCCTCGTGGTTCGCATCTTCCTCTCGCACCGGCCCTGATCCCGAAAACCGCTCTCAAGTCTTCCTGAAGACCGTGTACAACGCTGAGCATAACCGCACGGACGGGACCCCTGGACACAGCGCGTCCGCTCTGGCCGCCTCCCTATTCTGCGAGCTCGTGCCCACAGCGGCGCACTTTTCTCAGGCAATCGCACATGTGGTTAACTACTACCTTGACGCCGAAAAACAGACACAGAAGGAGGATTTAGTCAAACATGCTGCGTTGAAGAGCAAAATTGGAGATGCTAAGGTCATGCAGTACGTCCGCGAAGCATTGGGTGAGTCTCACGTCCTTCATTTCTTGTCAATGGATATAGCTGAACTCGATTTCTTAGGCGCTGACCCACCATTGGCCCAGACCAGCCGTCTCACGCAACGCAAATTGCTGCTCAGTACCGATGCAGAAGTCAGCTCCGGCACCAAGGTGTACGCGAGCATCATTGACGCGAACAAAACGCGTGCGGCTGGTGCTCACCCTGTCCTCGGACTCGCGGACTACGGGTAAGCCGCATCGTTAGCTACGTCACGCACTTTCTGAATATCGCATCTGCAGCCTTCTTTCTGGACCATTCTTTGATACGGTACGTTTCACTCACTCAACTCTCTGCTAAAATTCTCCTATTAATGCATGTCTCCAGGTGGTTCCAAGAATCCTGTACGAGATCCTGTCGCTTCCCGGTATTACTCTTACAGGAAAATTCAAACGGCATGTGTTCACGCTCTGGGCCATTTATCGTCTCTTACATTCCTCATAGATTCACCGAAACGCAACAAGGATGCACAACCCAGATGTATTTGAGCACCAGCGGCAAAGTCATTCCATGGCCGGATACTTTGACCGTCAAGGTTCGTGCTCTTACTTCTTTTCCTTGACGTTCCTCACATTTCTTTCAAGTTTTCCGCTTAAACCATGTTTTGGAAGAATATATATATCTCCACCTGTATTGTATTATTGGAGAAAAGTAGTCACTGAAAATGGAAATCGTACTTTGAAGTCATCGTGAATTGTGCGTCATTGTGTGGGTGTGCGTGCAAAGGCCTCTCCGTACTGATCAAATAACATGTGATAAAACGGACCTGAAATTCTCGAGTCCGTCCATTTCTTGGGGTTAGGGTGGTTCTCGACTACTTGCACGATATGCTTGTCTCCCAGCATCAGACTCGACAGCTGAGGCTAGTGATACCCGGAGGTCTTATCACATATTTCTTTGGAACGTGGAAGGAGATTTGGGAAATCCAGCAGCAAGAGCACACCTGGGGCAGGCGCGTAAAGTTCTTGTGGGGCAATGCTCTGATATACTGATAATAATGATCTCTAGGACAGCGGCTTTGAGTAGCCTCTTCCTAGGCCTAACGACTATCGTGCTATTCTTTTATGTTATGTTGACTCCCTGGCGGAAGGGAGAAGAGCCAGATGTGCGTGGTCGTTGTGCCGAGGACGTTTCCTTTGGCTAACGGATTCCTAGTTTCGTTCGTGGAGGAAATCCGGACTTTTGTCCACCATAATACCTGTACGTGTGTAGCAGGGCAGTGCGTTGGGCGCTCATTCAATGCATCCCTAGCTGTTGACATCCTCAATTGTTGGAGGCTGGTTACTCCTGGTGGTGACCCTGGGACACTGGTCAGGTCTAGGATACCTGAAAGCTATCGTTGCCGGTGTGTATAGCTTTGTTTTTTTTACGTTGGTCTAATCGTCGCGGTTTCGTAGCTTCCGGCCTTTATATGCTCACATTTGGAGTCCTTGGACTGATACCCGCGCCAAAGGTTCCGAGAAAATGAAAGCACACATGTAGCATATTTGTAGTGATTATTGGACACCCTACAAGGATGTAATGTATACCTTCTATGTGGATTATTGTCGGAGAGACGCAAATAGACCCGCAGCACAGCATTCAGCAATCCGTTCCGGAATCAGAATAACTGACCAAGCTCACCTTCTCACCGTCATTGTCAACCCTATCCTACTGGTTTTTCTTCTGATATGTACAATGGCTACGGTGCATCTGGCCCAGCAATCACCAATAATCCCTTCGTAACAGATCCCACCAACTCAGAGAGTCGCTTTCCCGATATTTCAGGCGCAGACCATACCAATGGCCAGTACACATCGTGGCTTCAGCCCAGTGCAAGCTCGTCATATCAGCAGACGGGCTTCCAGCAGCAGTTGCCGCAGTACAATTCAGGATATGGTTCACCAGGAGGGTATCTAAGCCCCGTCAGTCCGCAGCAAACCTCTGGTTTCGGTCAGCCATGGATGGGCCAGCCTGTGTCCTCAGGCCCCCAAGGAAGCAGCTACGGATATCTGCAAGGCCAAACAACTCAACCACAGCCGCAGGCCTACAATCCTGCTCAACAGCAGCTCCAGAACAACCCCGGTTATGTCGTCCAGTTCGATCCTTATTCATCTGTCGGCCAAGGATGGGACGGAGGCTCTATTACCAACTCCACTCAAACGCCGATATCCACGTCCAAGTCACCCGCAGGATTTTCACATCCGCGGGAATACCTACGGACGCATAAGGCGGAACTCGAGTCGTGGGACGCATATGCCTGGAAGCAGTTGTTGGGCACCTTTGATGCGGTTAAGGATGCTTGGGAGGCAAGGAAGAAGGAGCTGCAGGATAATATCGGGCAATTCCAAGTGCAGATGCAATATGGAGGCGGTGGATATCACCCTGCGCAGCTACAGCAGGAAATTATGCGCCTCCAAGGGGTGAGTACATCTCCAATTACGTGTCTATATAGCAATGAATGACGCATACGACCGCAGTTGACAAAGGAGGCCGATTTCAACTTTGGTAGGGGGAATTTAATCCGCTTCTCATTTCCTGCTGACTGACGTCGTATAGATTCTGTAGCGGCGTCGTCGTTCCAGATGCACGAGGTCTTTCATAATTATCGTCAGTCGGGCGACTTGGCTAGTAAACGTCGTGTCCGGGAGGCTTGCAATGCAGCGCTTGCGTCTCTTCCGGATTGGCCGCCTCAGATATATTGACAGTAATACTCTGATAAGGCCCGTTCAGTTTCACTCCTCCCCGTTCATTTCACACCCTTCTATCATGACCCAGTGAAGATGTTTGATACAATGTTTGGATACAAGTTACGATGTACAACAATATCATGCGCAATATGACAGCCATCAAATAATGTTCGGTCCGATAGTCTAGTCTACTCTAAGCTCAAAAACGAGAGTTGCCGAGTTGTAATCTGCAGGTGTAATCCATCACACAATGTGTCTATGAACAAATGTTTGGATATAATCTATCTGTAGGATCGCTGGGAACTAAAGGCATGTCAGAAACGAACTTGTTAGAAGATAGTTCTAGGACTTACTCCATCCGCCTTCGAGCCCCTTCTGATAGCTCCATTCATCAGCGTTCTCGGCCTTCCATGTCCAGAAAACCTGTGACGACAATTGAGCAAACACGCAACAAGCCAATGGCACACTCACCCATCCTTGTACAGCTTCTCCAACCTCTACTTGTACCTCCCAATACCTAAGCACACAAATAAGTTTCCCATACGATCAAAGAAAGTATACAAAGGGCATCTCACTTCCTCAAAAACGTCTTGTATTCATCCGAAAAGTTGCCCGAACTTCCCGTCCACCCATTGCAAGACCCAAAGTACTGGGAGTTTGCGGCAATCGTGCCGTCCCACCGTGCACCGACACCCCTCCCGTTCAACCATTGAGCGCAGTCTGTGGGTGCATTCGACCATTCACCCAGCACTGTCCACAGATTGGAATGGGCGAAAGTAGTGAGATCGGGGATGTGAGTACATGCGAACTGGAGAATACGTCAATGGAGAGGTATAAGAGGTGTAAAGGTAAACGCACGGATACGTGCTCGTCAAGAGATCGTGAAAGTTCGTCGTCACTAAATATCTGATATTCGTGCTACAGGTTCAAATGAGCGCAAGACTTGGACATGCAATAAACCAGGCTCACATAATCCATCATTACGCCGGTGCCGTTCGGTGCGGTAAGAAAATCCGTCCATGCCTGCAAAACAACTAGGTTAAATGGGGCCCACACGCCTCGTTCCCGAACTCACATCTACAGTAAGGAACGCGTCGCCAATCATGATTTTCATGCCACTAGGCCCCACTTCTCTGACGGCATCGTACCCATCTTGGAAGAACTGCCTGATGACCGCAGCCCAGGCGCTAGACGTGAACCCTGCTGCTTCGTTGAGCAGTTCCAGCACGTCGATCATCCCACCAATGTGCTGGGCGATGTATTTCACGGTGTCGACGGTGCGAGCGACGTCTGTGGCGTTGGATCCCCATTGCGGGTTGGACGTGCGCTGTCCCGAGTTGTCGTAGCCGTTCTGCGACCCTGGGGCGCCGTGCAGATCGAGGATGACGTGGACGTTGTGGGTTTTTGCCCAGTTGAGTGCGCGTAAAAGGTATTGCCATGCGCCGGGGATATAAGGCGAGATGGAGGTGCCGCTGTTGGTGTCGTTGGATGTCATGGGGACTGACCAGTAACCGAGTGGAATGCTTTTTGACATGACTGTTGAGATCGTGGGATGTCATGAGGATGGCGTGCCACGTACCGAACATGGTTTAGGCCAGCAGCGTTGATGGCCGCAAAGTCGTCTTCGGTGATCCACTGGGGATCAGCGCTAGCAGGTAAGTCATGGGAATGCAGTCAATTTAAAGACGCGTACCGTGTCCCAATGTTCGTCGAGGACAGCGAGAGCCTGGTCATAGTCTTGCAAGCTCCCAAAGGTGTATTCGTCGACAATGTTGTCGTTGTTCGTGTTCTCGAATATGCTTGGGGTTATCCACGGCTACGACAGATTAGCGTACTTGCTTGACGTTTAAGGACATTGATAATTACCTCGAGAACAAACCATCCGCCTCTTCATCGGCTTGAGTACATTATTCTGATCCGTAAAGGCCGATGGCACTCACAGATTTACCCCGCGTATTGTTTGGTTCCCGTAGTTAAACGGGGTGGCCGATGGCGTGGAACTTGAAGTCGACCCGGACTGCGTTAGTGTTGGCAGGGATGTCGAGGCCGCGCCGCTGCTATAGGGTATGACGTTTGCTCCAGCCGACACGGTTGTGGACTGTTTGTATTGAAGACGACATTGCTCTGCGCTGGCCAGACTTGTACCCAGGAAGAAAGCGAGAGCCCAAGGACGCCATGGCATCGATTTCATGGGGAATCTGAAGAAGAAGAGGGTTGGCTAGAAGGAGAGCCGGTTGAAGGGCAGATGACACGACGAAGCATATGCGCATACACGAGGCGAAGAGAAGATCAACCTCTAAAGCATCCGAAGTAATCCCGGAACCATTTGGCGGGAGGCCCGGGTCCTCTGTGGGTCAATCATGTCGAGAGAATGAATACTTTTCAAGCTGCCGAGATGTCCTCGCATCTAATAGGAAGAAAGACTCGCCCATACATCGATAAGAATATTTGATAAGCGCTTTGAATCGCGTCTCTGTGATCGGGCCCTGTGACTACTTCTTGACCGCCTCGTGCTGTCCCAAAAACGCTGTAAAGGTCTCGCCTTGGTTCACATCTGCGCACCCACAATGCCCAGCAATCCATTACGTGTTCTCCTCCTCCTAGACGTTCAAGTCGCTCTCCTCGCTGATCCACCAGCAGGTGTCCCCTCGTCCGTATCCATTCGCAGGAATATCGAACAAATACTCAACTCGGCTCGTAACGCACACCTGCCGCCGGTCATTATCCACGTTCGAAATACGGGAGATGCGGGAGACGCCGATGAACCGAAAACCCCAGGCTGGGAGCTCCTCTACGCGCCGCTTCCGCACGAGCACGTCGTCGATAAGTTGAAGAACAACGCTTTCACCGGCACAGAGTTGGGTGACCTTATCCATCCCCATGCCGAGATAGTGATCATAGGTTTACTCTCGGATTTCGCTCTCAAATCGAGTGAGTCTCGATGTCTTTGTCGCGGGTTGGGTCCTCATTCCGAGTAGCTTGTAGCGCTGCTGTGGCTCGCGGCAACGAAGTCCTGTTGATACGGGGTGCTCATGGGACGTATGACCGCCTGGAAGTACTATATGGGGGAGGAATGACACCAGCAGCTGCCATTGAGGCGGCAGTCGAGGCCGAGCTGGAAGACGCTGGTGCGCATATTCTGGATATGAAAGATCTTCAGGGCATCTTCAACAACCGGTAGAGGTTCTTGTCATATAGAATGGTATACTTTACTTGAAGATCAATCTTCTTAGTGCGTAGTCCAAACTAAGATCGAGCTAACACAGCCACGCGGAAGCCGGAAATGGCAGAGATTCATTTATCAGATGGCGTCGAGTCAATACAAATGTGTAGGTACTAGAATATCACCAAGTTCATTCATAGCTTCGACTGAGGTGCAGACGACACTTTTACAACCCTGAAAGATCATAAACGTCAGTCACACATACATGAGACAATCGGCTCACAGTTTTCCGTTATTTTCTCCCCTAAAAAGCATAGGTAGAGCGGCAGGTGCGCGCTCCAGTCCTTCAACAATGTGGAATTTCCGCTTCAACGACCCGTCGCCAAGTCCTTTTGAGATCTCAGTAACAGCTTCAGCAAACATTGAATCATAATCGAAACTGAAAGTCGGGTTTAGAAGGGAAACACAGAAGAGCGAAGGAACTTGCACTATGAAACCCTGCATCTTGGCGCGCTGTGAAATGAGGGTGAGATAGTTTTTCAATCCTTTCGGGCGTTCGTCTACGCAGACCACCACACCAATAAGTGCCATTGATAGCAGACAGCCAGTTATCACTCACTGTATGCTGAAATAGCACCTATAGAAGCCTCAATGAGTATAGCCGGGGGATAAAACAAGGCCAACTTACCACACAGGGCTATGCGTGCACCTTTATTCAACCTTGTTAAGACCAGATCCAGCATTTCACCTACAAAACCATTAAAAGCGTCCCCAACAAGTTCAGCGCATGTCCACTCACCACCAACGTTGTCAAAATAGGCATCGACATATCCCAGTTTTTTGAAATCTTGAGCAAACGTCGGGCTCTTGTAATTCAGCGTTGCATCGACACCGATGTCATTCTTTAACCAGCTGCATTTCTCGTCCGTTCCCGCTATAGCGATTACTTTTGCTCCTTCGCGTTTACCGAGCTGACAAACGAGCGAACCGACGGCGCCGGCAGCGCCAGACACGACCAGTGTCTCGCCTTTTTTGATGCTACACACCTCTTTGAGGCCCTGATCCCGAAATGAGTACCGTGAATAAGTTGTAGCTCTGAGAAATCCTCACAATGTATGCGGTTATGCCTGACCTTGGGCATTAGCAGGAGGCTAGAGTGATGTAATAAGTCCGACGCACCTGGTAGTCCGAGGGAATTGAGAAAGTCAAGCGGCTCTGCGCCTGGTGGGACTCTGCGTCCAAATCAGTGATCTGCCTTTGACAAATAAGCACCAGACACACGTAATTTTCTTCAGCTTCTTGTCATCCATGACCGCGTATTCCGCCCATCCTGTCCACTGTTAGGACCATCATCAGACATTGGCAAAAAATCACGTACCGAATCCTCCGTAAACGATATCGCCGATACTCAATTGGCTTCCTTTGCTTTTCTTTATCACCACACCGAGTCCGACACCACGCATAGTCTATGACACGTCAACGTCCAGACAGATTCCGGGTCGGTGACAACGAACCTCGCCAATTTGTACTGGGGGCATATAACTGCGGACGTCATTGAGGTATCCTCTCATAGCTGGGTCCAAGGACAGCCATGTTACTTGGACGAGGACCTCTCCTTGCTTGGGTTCACAGTCTTTCAGGTGACACTGTTCAGAACGGAAAGTGTTTTCGCCGATGTATCCTTTGGGCCGTTCGTTGAGTACGATGCGCTTGAAAGACATACTGTCGTGGTTGTGGAAGAATGGTGGGGTGTGAACCGTATGCGGTAGATATGCGCCATTTGGATGACCGGTAAAGAAACGCGCGGTGATCAATCAATCAGGTGCATTTGGCAGTGTCGGAGAACTTGAATACCGACATCGTGAGTACATTATGATTATCGTAGCTGAGGCTTTTCTCTGCGCATAAAATAGCCCAGAATCGCCCTTCAGCTGCAACCGAAAGAAATATGCACTTAATTCAATGGTGCGTGTTCATATCGACTATCAGAAGAAGCGCAGGAGGTGGCGGGGTGCGGCGTTTGTAGTGAAACTGGGTATTGACAGCGTTGCAGCGCGGTAAACTGTCGCTCAAAAATACGCGACCATCGAGAGATTTTTAAAATTAAAAAAAGCAAGTCTTTACATAGGTTCATTAGAAATAAATCGGTAGTTTTTGTTTCTGCGTAGGACCCGGCGCTTTGAACTATTTAGCGCCCAGAGGCTGAGATGCGCATCATCTACTACCGGTCGAGCTCCTTGATACAGTTCGCGTGTTGGGTGGCGGGAAGCTGTCAATCTGAGCAAGAGGTGATGAGAAAAACATGGCATAGATCTAGAAACCGACAGATAGCGATTGATTGAAGGGGAGTATAGCTGGCCTCGAACTAGTCTGGGCTATTGTATGGCAGTGTCGGTATACACTCAGAAAGTGGAATGGGTTTGGGTGTTTGTATAGACAGGGCCGTGAAGACGGGTGCCTTGAGGGCAAGCACGTGGGTATGTAGATACTAGGTAGCAGCCAGTCGCAAGATAATAGCCCGCTGAGGCCAACTAAATCGATACTAGACGTTGATGCCGTGAGCGAGCGACCAATGAAATGCCTGACCGTCGACGATATTGAAGACTGAATTCAGATTTCCCTTCATAGTACTTCCGTACGTAACCAGATCTGGATCTGTACATGTACATGTCACCAGCTGTCTTTCCAACGGATAAGATTTTTTATGAAATGAAATATGTAGTTTCAGCATTTTATATGCGACGCGTGTGTCACTGGCATATCATCATGATCTTCAGGACTTGGCACTGTGACTGGTCGTTGATGTGTTGACGACTGTTGAAACTCAAGGCGGAAGGATGATCAGACATGCGTCGCGACCCCGGAGACTCCATTCAGACTCCGCTTCGGCAGCCCAGTCTGTTCCTTGAAAACTACTGCAGGCGGTGGAATGTGTGGGAGAGTCGACAGTCTTGTATCCATTCAGTAGGAGATGGATGTAAATTAAAGTGAAATCGGATTGAGATAGCAAAGATGGAAGCAAATTTACGAGTGGCAGGGGGCCGTATCGAAGCAGTGAATCCCACAATCCAGAAAGTGGGTCGGCCATGTCCGAAGAGGTCAAGTCGTAACCAGCTTACAGTCTAGCCAAATTCTCTTCCCGTCCCACTTTCTTTCGTCGTCGTTTCCGACGGTCTGCTCGACGCCATTTCAGCTGCATCGTCAGCGTTCACGCTCGCATTCGTATCGTGGGCTCGTGCTGGTCAACGTTCGTTACGACGTCGCTATCTGCCCCAGTCTAGTCTGCTATTAGGCCTTTATTTCTTCAATACAGCGCCTTTGTGCCGCCTTTATTTCTCGCTTCAACGTCCAATATGGCCACTACTGCTCGACAGCCAAAGCCCCTCAGGAAAGGCGCAGAGCCTGTTCGGTATGCTTGTTGTTCCTTGGATGCTCTCCACGCCGGCCCTAACGTTTCAATTTTCTCCAGTGCTTGGACAGGCGCGCGAGCTTCTCCTACTTTTTCTGCTTCTCCAGCGCCCTCACGACCTCCAAATGCTCAACAGCCCGCGAGCCCCCCCTCGGGTCTGGCAAATGGTGCTAGGCCTGAAGACAGCATTCTTCGGTCACTTGCAGGATTGACTGTAAGTTATTCTCTTAATCTATTGCTATCCGTGCTTACGGTGTCTAGGGTACGACTATCACGCTCATGACCAAGACGCTCATCCATTATGAGGGCGTCATATCCTCGACGAGCGGCGAGGGCGACACAACCGGTGTCACTCTCAAGGATGTTAAAGAGATCTCCACCCCCGGTGCCCAACTCAAAGACCAGATCTTTATAGCTTCTACCAACATTGAGAAGTGGGCGTCGGGTCCAGCTAATGCTAAACCGACTAACGGCGAAAGTGAGTATCTATTTTCCCATAACGAGAGCTTTTTTTTCATTCCATGTTCAGCATTTCGGACCGACGCAGATATCAGCCAAAAGAAGCTCGGTTCTAGGGAACGTGAACTGCAGGCATGGCAACCCTCTTCTGATGCTCCTATACCTGCCCAATATGCCCAGGGCGACGAGGCTACCTTTGGCCCTGGTGCAAGTAACTCGTCTTGGGATCAGTTTGCTGTAAACAAGACCTTGTTTGGAGTCACTGCTAGCTTCGACGAGGATGTGTACACTACGAAGCTCGATCGTTCTACTGCGGATTATAAGGAACGGGAACGCAAGGCTCAACGGATCGCCGATGAGATTACGGGGGTGAGTGCAGATGCGTCGAACTATCTTACTTATCTACATGTGTGTCATCTAGGCTGCCGCAAGCAACCCTCATATCGCTGAAGAGCGGAATCAGACCGTAGATGATAGCGGTGTCAACGAAGAGGACAAGTTAGCACAGGTCCTGACATCTAATGCTGTTGCTAATTCCTTTTAAAGATACGGGGCTGTTGTAAGGGGAACCAATGCGTACGTTCCTCCAGGCGCCCGGAAGCCTGGTGCCCTACCACCTGTTTCCAACGCGGCAAGGAATGACGTTCCTAAAGTTTCTGTGAATGGCCCGGACGGTGCAGCTGTTGCTTCTCAGTCTCAGTCTCCCCCCTCGTCGTCCAAGGCTTCTTCTCCCGCCCCTTCGTCTGGTTCAACTAAGGTTGGCGTTTATTCTCCTTGTATGCGGTGTTGATTCTACCTCCCTCCTAGCCGCCTGCAGATGCTGTACCCGCTTTCCGTGATTTCGTAACCAACGAAAAACAACGGCTCACACAGAAACGACAGGCTTTAGTAAAGAGTGAAATGGAGAAACGCGTTGCGGAGCTTGTGAAATTCAGTCAGAATTTCAAGGTCAGTCACCTTGCAGTCGAGGATGGGATGTAATGCTCAATAATGACGACAGCTCAACAAACCTATTCCCGACGACTTGGTTCCCATCCTTGCCAAGGATGAGGACAAGCAGCGAGCCATCAAGGAGAAGGCCAGCAAGGATGCTGCCTCTGCTCAAGCCCGTAACATCGGATCGAACGTGCCATCTGGCGCGCCCCGAGCCAATCCTGCCAAACTTGCTGACGCTGCAAGAAAGCCAGGCGCAACGTCGACTGCCACCAAAATGCCAGCGCCAGCGCCTGTTGCTGCATCTACTGCAACGCAGAAGCCCGCCGCTTCCACAACAAAGCCAGCGGAATCAGCAGTCAAGAAACCCATCGCTATGGTCATCCAGGCGATACCACCCTTCAAAGGTCCCAAGAGTCGGCCCACTCAGTCAGCCTCTGTGGCCAAGAACGCGAATGGTGCCCCCGCCCCGCCTCCACTTCAAGATTCTGCGCATACCGCTCCGTTAAAACCGCCACAGTCACCGACCGCACGATTGAACGCCAACGCTTCATCATTCAGGCCTAATCCCAAAGCAAGTGCTTTTACACCGGTATGTGGTATGCATGACCCTCGGTAGTTGTCCTTCCTTAATTCTTCGTCTAGGGTACCCCTTCTCCTGCTTCCTCCTCCGCGTCTCCTAAGCCAAAAGATGTGGTAAATGGATCAGCTCGATGCCTTGCGTAACTATACTCATTCCTTCATCGTAGGCAACTCCCAACCCATTTTTCGGCACACGACCCATCAAGAAAAGCTCCCCCGTCAACATCAAGGACGATTTCAATCCCTTCAAGCACAACAAAGTTGTTGATGCGTCCGCCATCAGTGGGTTGTCTCTTCTGAGTCTATAAGTTTGAGGCTGATCAATTTGTTGACTGCTATAGCTGCTATGTGGCCATATAATGGCAAAAGGTACCTATCGATGTATCCTCAACCCCAGCACCAGCCCCCTCAGCACTCTCCTCATATGGTTGCACCTCCACCTCCAATGCCACCTCCTTCCTACGAAGAAGACTCGGCAGCACAAGCCGCGGCTCGTGGGGGATATATATTTTATCCTCCTTATGGATATCCGGGCCAGGTTAGTGTCTTTTTAGTTCCGCTCCGATGGAGATCGCTTAGTTCAAATCCATTTAGCCCCCAATGATGGCAGGGATGGCGCCCCCTGGTCCACCAGGCGCTTATATGCCTGGTCCGTTCATGCAACCGATGCCTTATCCTCCCGGTGCGCACCTTCGCTATGGTTCAGACCCTGGACTGAAGTTTACTTTAATATCATTATAGCTATGTATGCTCCACCAGGAATGGGTCAAATGCCTCGTATGTGCCTTACCGTTCTATTCTCTATGTAGTCTCATCCCCTTTTCTAGCACAAGCTTACATGCCTCCGCCACCTCCTCCGGGATCTTATCCTTCAGCAAACGGTGCGGGGCCTCGACAATCGATGCCCCCAACCCCAATTCCGCAACATGCGCATACATACTATCACCAGAGTCCTCAGTGTATGTCCTACACCCTTTCGTCCATGCAACCCTTTGTCTCACTTATCGCAGTACAACATGCAGTGCCATATGGTATGATGATGCCTCCACCCACTGTGCCTCCTCATGGGTATGAAGGAGGTCCAGCGCCGGTGCCGATGGGTGGACATGCATGATGGAACTGATTGTGTTCCATGTCTTTATATGCCATCATGAATATGTCCAGGCGAGGTCGGAGTTTATTCTGTTCCTGAGATCCATATCAGCTATCTCTGGGTATCGAGGTGTGTAACTAGCGCTAAATCATTATCGTTGTTGTTGTGGATTTCTGGAATATCATCGCTATCTTGCTGTCTGCGTAATACAACTCAATCCCCTGGCTGTGAAGATACATCGTTTCAACCGAAACACGACAATATAAATTATAACCAAATTACTATGAAATATCTAACGTAGGCATGCCACCTCCACTTTCTTAAGTAAACCTTTCAACGTATTACTAGTACGATTGCAGTTGGCTTGTAACCACGTTTCCATTTGTACTCGTATCGATTCCAGCTCCGAACACAGAGGTAAACTCCCATCCTCCCTACTCTGACAAGGATTAAGCAACAAGTCAAAGAACTCGTTCCAGATATCCGTCTGCCAATAGCGTTTGAAGGGTGTCGCGATCTTGTAACGCCCTCCAGATTCGGTGATGGAAGTACTTTGGAAATACTTACCAAAAAGAAGGCAGTAGACGATTCCAGCAAGACCAAAATAGTCGGTCTGGTACGTCCAGGGTCTGTCCTCTCGTATCTCAAAGCAATCCCTTTCGTCGGTAGCCCAGTCGGCGATGAACTGTTGACCGGAAGGGAAGAGCCTGGTGTCAATTGTGCGGCCGAAATCAATGAGCTTGATTCCTTTACTGCTCCAGCCACCCTCGCCCGAAGGCTGATAGATGCTCGACCAAGCCGACGCACCCCCTGGAACGTCCTCGAGGCGTAGGAGACAGTTGTCGATCTTAAGATCGCCATGAATGAATCCCTCCTTGTGCATGGCCTCCAACAATCTCGTCAATTCGATGGCAAAAAATACGACAAGGAGTTCATCTAAGCACGCGCCCTGCTGGTGCACGCCGGCCGCCACGGCTTTGGTTACGACACCAAGCAATGTACCTTGCGAGCAGAAGTCCATTACCATGAAACTCTCGTCTCGGAAGGCAAACAAGGCATGAGGTAGCACGACGGATGGGCGATGGGAAAGAGGAAGAACAGAGTGCAATCGTCGCAGCACATGATACTCCCAAATATTCCGGGGCCGCACAACTTTGAGGGCAATCATAGCTTGGAGGTCGTCCTCGTCGTCTTCAAGATCATCCTCATCCTCATCCTCATCTTCATTGTCACATATTCCAAGACTCTTGGCTTGAAACACAGCCCCAAACCCTCCTTCACCAAGTTTATCCAGAACTCGATATCGTCGGCCGTGTAAGGTCACCGGCAACGATGAAGAGAAGTCCAGCGCACCTGTGTGCGAACCCCCACTTGTCTTCCTCACCTTCTTCGCAAACTTCTGAAGGCCATCCAATAGGTTTGACTGTTGATCTCGAAGATCGTAATAATCCTCATCTGACGATACGAGGGATAGCATAGTGGATAAGATCGAAGGGTCAAATGGATTGCACGGATTAGATGGGCGGAAACTGGCTGACAGTGTCAATGCATCTGCAAGACTGAGTTTGCCTGTCTGTACCTCTAGAGCAGAAAGCTCGTCCTGAACAGAATGCTTGAGAGGTTTCGTCGGCTGCCAAGGCTGGACTTTCTCCCATTGGTTCTCATCTTCGTCTGTCTGTTCGTTATCTCCATCTAGGAAGTCATATTCTTCCTGAAGATGATCACCAGGGGTGAACACGGAACGAGTGCTGGTATACTCCAATGTACGTTCCGTAATGGGTGTCATAACGTTGAACTGCCCGAACCGTCCACCGAGAGGGACGTCTTGGTAACCTTCTCCGGCTTGATACTCGACAGAATCATCGTGATCTTCGACAGGTGTCTCATACTCCTCTGGCACATATTCGTCTTGTGGATAGTCATCGGTATAGCCATCCTCCTCTGCCTCTTCTTCCTCTTCGGTCACAGGTTCTTCAACAGTCTCAGTGACCTCGGTAGTTGTATCCGGTATTGAATCGGAGGAGGAAATATGAGAAATTGGAGCACTTCCCTCGTCCGACGTCGGCGTTGGCTCGTCGCGATAAGGGGTGAATGTCCGCTTGGAATCAACAAATGGTGTGAAAGTTGAGGCAGGTGTTTTAGGAGTGAAAATGTTCTCTGCTTCCGGCGGGCGACTGAAAACTTTGAACGGCGTTCGTTGATTGTTTTCGTCAATGAGAGGAGTGAACGCGGCCGGACGGGCCTCCGATGGGGGTGAAAGCACGTCTTGACAGGATTTTGCGCGCTCATGTGTGGAGATAGGCTTGGGTTTCGCCCTTCCGTGTTCGTCTGTGAAGGCCTCGCGAAGCGGGGGCAAAGTCGGCTTGGGATTCGCAGGAGTGAAGACTTTCGAGAAAATAATGTCAGGCTCTGAGGCTGATCTGTTTTTGAAGCCAACGGACGAGAAGGCCGTTGGAGCCGAGAACGTTGGAGCATCTTTGAGGACTGAAGTAGGTCTGCTCGTTGGAACGGTTTCCTTATTTTCGTTCGAATCAACGAACGGATTAAACTACGAAATTCGTATAAGAAACAGATTTCTCAGCAGAAGCTAACCTTCACCTTTGGTTTGTTCTCCTTTCGCGTCGGACCAGCATTCTCATCGATAAAGGGCTTAAAGCCTAGATCTTTCAATCAACGCGTGTGCAGGAAAAATAAATGACGAAGAATATACCTCCACTTTGAGTCTCTTTAGGCGGCTGTGCTTGCTTTGGCGTGAAAGAAGCCAATGGCTCTACCTTTCTCAACGGAGCATGCTTGCTGCCAGGTCCTAAAAGCTTCATTGTCTTATCTGGGGAATTGTACATTCCAAAAACATCCGCAAGAGCCTCCTTGGTATTGATCGTTACCGTAGGCTCCCCGTTCATCATACTCTTCCGGCGTGCTCCATATCCCTGGGTGCGAGACTTTCGCCCATCGTCATCAAATGTTACTCGGACAGATGAAGCGGAAGACGAAGTGGAAACAACGCTACTTGTCGGTAACGCAGTCCACTTCTTGCCAAGAAGTCCCATAGATCGTGCCCGAGCCTCTTGGACACTATACTCCACACCTTCTTCAGTAAAAAGAAGAGAGGTATTGTAGCGTAGCTTTTCCGGTCGTTTTCCCGGTGCAGGGGGAGCGAGCATCAAGGCATAGCGCGATTGGGCGGTTGAAGTGGTCGGGGTGGAGGATGAAGTACTAGAAGTAGAGGCAACAGCGGCTGATGAAGACGTTGAACCGTTACGCGCCCTGAAATCTCGGTATCGAGACTTAAGACGTTCTACAGGACGAACTTGGCGCTTAATGCCGGAACGAAAAACATGTTCAGCATCCGAGAGTCTAGGACAACGATCAACTAATCTTCTCGGGTGGATAGGACGTATCACTTACCTTCCCTCTGCCTCCAGCAGCTTAGCATACTCCTCATACAAAACTGAATATGTTATTCCAATTTGATTCTTCATCAACGAGGCGTATGCAGCAACTGCAGCAGAACGATCCATAGTACGTGCATATTGTGTCCATAGTTTGAGATATCGAAGATCGTTCTTGTATGTGCTGTCATTTATAAACGTCGCAGTGGCTTCCTTCAGGACTTGCCCCAAACCCGAGCTTGGATCATTATCGGCGTAATTCTTGTTTATCCACTGTACGAACTGCACATAAGTGGCAAGGGGATCGTCTTCTTCTTCTAGGGAGGTCGCTAGCCGAGATTTAAGGGCTTGTCGTTGGCAATCTCGTTCTTGAATGTCTTGGGGCGAGCCTGGGGGCGGCATGGATAGTGTTGTTATTGTTGAGTTTTCATTTGTTCCTGTTTGGCTCATCAGCAGTCAAGCGCGTCGCGTGTATCACGTGCGTAAAATGAATTGCCCCCGAATTTCAGTTTTTCTGCCTGATCAGTGCACCTCTCGAGATAACTCACCGGATCTTGGCAATTCTCCGTAACTTCATGCAGAGAGATAGAGAAGCGTAGAACACACGTCAGTCTTTGCACCTCGCTTATACTCACTCATACTCACTGATATGTCCAAAATATTATAGACTAGCTCACAAAGGACCCGGGAGAATCGTTGTCTCGATGCAACCACGAGAAGTAATCCCGAGTACTACCTGCATTAAGATTTATAATACCTCGCCAAATGCGCTAAAACTCCACCCTCGATCGTTGTCTCCCACAAAGCCGTCCGTGCCTTTACAATCGCATCAGCTATTTGTGCCCTACGAATATTCGCCCGCCTCAATAGCTGTTCTCTCGAGACGGCCCTAGGTATCGGAAGTGCCGCAATATCAGGAGTTGAGGCTGACGGGGGAGCAAAGGTCGGTGTGTCTACCCTACAAGAAGGCAACACCGACGACACCAACATTGGTAAAACATTCCGCACATCTGCCTCTTTTTCTACACTCTTCCTCGTCTCCGGATCAAAACTCACCCCTTTGTTCCCAAAACGTAAATGAGCCAACGCGTTATTTCGAATGGCGCGACGCAACATACCTTGAGAAGGATCCAGGTTACCGTCGGGTATACGTACTGAGCCGGATAATCCATCTTCTGATCCGGAAGCTGACACGACGTCCGGTAAATTGACTTCCCAAACTGACGAGCTCGGAGTTAACAGCTCCAAGTCACCCATGGAGCTCATGGAGGGCATCGGGGATGAAACAAGCGACGGTGGGCCAGCATCGATATCCAAAAAGGTATTGATGCAAAGAGGTCGTG
Organism: Armillaria altimontana; assembly: GCA_022818075.1. Classification (NCBI taxonomy): domain Eukaryota; kingdom Fungi; phylum Basidiomycota; class Agaricomycetes; order Agaricales; family Physalacriaceae; genus Armillaria; species Armillaria altimontana. The sequence continues at coordinate 289,644 of JAIWYR010000018.1, forward strand.
CGGGGGCCAGAAGAACCGGATCGATGACGGAATCGTGGGGAGGATGGTGGATTTGGCTTGCATGTGTCGAAGACGACGCCTCCAGGGTAAACGATACGACACCTTCCGCCGGTGCGGTCGATTCGCATCCGTAGTCTTTTCCCTGGAGATCATTTGTGGATGCATCTGTGTCCAACGGCACGGTGACCGGTGTAGTCACATCAAATGCGTCACCCCACAGTTCTGTAGCACTTGCTACACCTGTTTCTGGTGCAGTTTCAAGTAGTTCCAAATTTCCAAAGTCCACGGGCAAGTCGGGTAGAGGGGAGAAAGGTAGAGAATTCTCCGTATGAGGAGAGAACGGAGGGAGGTCGGCGAGCCCAGATTCAGGAACTGGAAAAGATTCGAAGATAGACATCCAGTTATCGAATAACCATTGCTGGTTATCGCCAGATGAATCGGAAAAAGCGTTGGAAGAAGGAGTAGAGCTGGACAGAAGGGAATCCGAATCCGATGTAAGGGCGTCGCTAGATGACACAGCGAGAAGAGATTCGAGGAGTTGATCTACAGTTGCATTCTGAGAGAAATCGGGGGCATCGAGAAGTGACGAAGGTGAGACTGCATGGGCGGCAGTCGTGGGAAATGTGGTATGCTCACTGTAGGTAACATCGGCTGCCGGCGGTGATTCCTTTGTGGGATTTGAGGAAGCAGACAGGGCATTACGTGCAACCACCCCGATAAAGTTATTTTCTTCCTCTGCTTTGCACGCCGGCTCTGGCGTGCAAGATTCGCTGTCCCGCAAAGTGTGCGTATGGGACACTGCTTCCTTCAACTTCAACTGCTGAAGATAGCTTTTCAATGCAGCCTTCCGAGTTGCCGTCTTGATAAGACCGACCAGCTGAGAGACCAGCTGCTTGCATCTTTCCTTTGCCCAGTTCACGTCATACTCTTCTGGACCTTCACCACGTGCAAATGGGTATGGCACGTCCCAGTCATTTGCACCAGCTGGAACGTGTCGTAGCTTCCGCCTCTTCGCAGATCCAGGCTGATAATCCCGCCTCCACGAAGGTGACGGGCGTATTGAACCGCTGGCAATGAGTTTCAATATTTCTTCCAACAGCGGAAATATCGCCTTCTGCCGTACCAGTATTCGAACGATCTCTTGATTAGACGGGTGTGACAGTCCCAAAGAATTCATAGCGGGAAATAGGGATAATAGAGGTTTGGAAACTGGTTGCGGAGGTGGAGGAGGATTGTCATCAATAACAATTGGGTTGTTAGATGTCATGCCCCGTGTGTCCTTGTGGGTGATGGTAGAAGGTTTGACACCAGCGACAAGTCCTGCAGTTCCGAGCAAAGCATTTTGACTACGGAGGAAATTTGAAGATGGGGGTTCGGAGGGGTCTGGAAGAGGAATTTCGGGTGGAGGGGGTCGCTCATACGTCGTTGCTTTCCGTTTCAGAGATTTCTTTTTCTTTGTTGTAGAGATGTGATTGGGTGCTAAGGAAGAAGACCTGGAGGACGCTGGTGTAGATGACGAGGAGGATATGGCTGATGATGACGCGGTTGCGGAGGCGAAGGTCGAAGCATGAATAGGGTGCCGCCAATTGGACGGGGCCGAGGAGACTTGATCTTGCGCCGGAGGCCGAGGAGAATAACTCAACGACAAGGCTAATGGATTGATTGGAAGTTCAGAATCAAGATGGGAACCAGGAAGTGCAATGGTCCCCACGTTTTGTACAGACCCCCGACAAATTCCAACGCTACTGCTAGAGCCAGGCAATGCTAGCAACGGTGACGGTGACCTACCTTTGATAACTGGAGAAGGTGGCGGAGATCCGAACAGAGACTCGGGCGAATCTTGCGCCTGAGAACTGGAAGGGGCATGGGTGCTGTCGATCATGACACTTGGCATAACTTCAGACGACTCCTACGCGCAGATTGGGATTGTACGGACCTCTTCAGTGCAGATGACCGAACCAGATGGCAAGAGGATGAAGGAGGCCAGCGTGAAGGAAAAAAGAGGCAGCAATATGACGGTTCACAAGTTGTGTCTGACGAGTAGTCATCAGTTCAAACGGACTGCTTGAGTAAAGAGCTAGAAGATACTTGCCTACAGGACGTATATGTTGCGCCAATGGCCAGAATTTTGGAATGCGTCAAGGCCACATCCAAGGAGGAAGCGGTAGGAGGAAGAGAAATTTTCAAACAACTACAAACAACACACCAAAGCGTATTCGCTTACGTAAGCATAGTTTAAGGGCAAACATTTCTCGCGATCACTCGCCGCGTTTCTTCAAACAATCCGCCTCAAATTTGTTCATCGAAATTTCAAGTTTCAATTTGTTAGTCTCCTGACTTTCAACCGTATGCTCTGCTCACACCCATAGATGAGTTTACACCTCAGTATTGAAACTCCAGATTACCTTCGCACTTTTAAGACTGGAGACACATATGCATCTTCCATGATGTAGCGCCTTATTATCTATAGTCGGCGTTGTGTGTCGCTGTATGCATCTATGTTCGACGCTTATTCAGTCGCTGCTAAATCCCTTTACATAGTTTTCTTGGTGCTACTTTATACGCAATGTCTCGAGATCAGACACAGACAAGGGCATGGTGAAAAGGCTTGGTGCGCCTTTCTACCGAGTCCACAAGTCACTGTGCGGCTGAAAACCAGCTGAATAACGTTTCCATACGACCCCCGTATCACCGAACAGGGGCCGAAGCAGTGATGCAGTCTTGAATTTTGATGTAGACTCCGCTCTCGAAAATTGAGTACGGAACCTTAGGCTGTGCACAATGAACACCCGACTCCCCGAGATCGCAATAGAGTCATCTGGAGTTACACCCGAATGGGATTGAATCAAATTGAAGGGCAACTGCTAGAATCAAATTTCAGAATCACGGAATCATGTGGAGATCAGATGGAAGTGTATGTTAGACACAGTTCACACCGAGCGTGGAGCACTCCCCCAGACAAATGTCGACGATAACTTTCATGTTCGACGTCATTCTTGAATATCAAAGCATGTCGCAGCTCCTGTGACTTTTGGTGGGGCTGGACTCGAATTCCGGACAGCGTCACTATGGACATGTAATCGGTCAGGGCGGCCCACACGTTGTGTGAAACCTTGAAATATGCTCAGAGATATGTATTTCCTGAATTACCCTATGTTATTGTATTGCAGTGTGGACGCCTGGGGGACTAAAATCCGACAGTGCTTGAATAGACAGAGTTTTCCAGCGAACAGTTCAAGGATAGACCGAATCATGGAGCCTGGTTTGTGCCAAGATAAGCAAAGAAAATTTGAGCCGTTCGGCGATTCCTGTTGCTGCTTACGTAAGATCTAAGGCGGCCGAATCCTATAAAGGCAGGTGGCGTGTCCTGTCTGGCATTTTTCCTGTCCTCCCATCATCTTCCGCAGCGTCCCGCAGCTTTCCTCCCTGTCCCCAACATTCTCAACAGTTCAACCGACCATGAAATTCTCTCTCTTCAGCGTGTCCGCAGTCTTTGCGCTCGTCGGTAGCGCTCTCGCCCAGGGCGACCTCACCATCAACACTCCGTGGGTAACTTTTCCTGCGCAGTACCACCAGCCAGCTCATCTTTCCGCAGTGCCGGCTTGACGCAGTGCCTACCTACCCTCCTCAGCTGGACCGGAGGAACTGGTATGTCCATTTTCGTGAAAGGCGAGAGTCAGGCTGACGTCGCTTTCCCCTAGGTCCTTACTTCTTGGTACGCCTTTCTCACATTTGTCTGACGACATATTCAACTTTTTTCTCTAGACGTGAGTTAGCATTTGGCCTCTGAACTTGATTGGCTCTAATGTTCCTTTAGCGTTACCGCTGGCACCGACCCCAACGGAAACCCCGTTGCCAACCTTGGTGAACAAAGCGGTACTTCATTCACCTGGACCGTCACCTTCCCTCAAGGTAGCTGCGTTTTCTTCGCACTGTTTTCCAACTAACCACTTTGCGCCAGGCACTGGGCTCGTTTTCAACATTCGTGACCAGACTGGAGCTGTGAAGCAGACCGCTCCCGTCACTGTTCAAACCGGGGGTTGTACGTGTCTGGTTGACTAACTTTAATTTGGCTTACTAATCACTACCATAGCCACCGATTGCACCAGCTCAACGGCTGCCGGCTCCTCAACATCTGGTTCGACTGAGTCCACGTCTGGTGGTGCCGCCTCTACCACCGCCGCTACCAGCACCGGTGGTGCCACCACCGGTGCCACCACGCCCGCGGGCTCGACCACAAGGTATTTCTCTTTGTCTTCAAATCTTCAAGGCATTGCTAAACTTTGGTAGGGCGGCGACCACGTCTGGTGCCACCACCTCTCGCGCATCATCTGCTGGAAGCTCAGGTACCTCAGCAGGCTCAAGTGCTGCTGCTGCTGCCTCCAGCTCCGGCAATGCCGCTCCCACCCAGTTTTCAAGCATAGGTGCTGCTGGTGTTATTGGTGCTGCCATCGTCGCTCTATTTGCGTGAGTCCAAAATGATGGAAGTGTGTTGGTCTTGGTCCCTCTTTTCATGAACATTTTCACTGCTTTGTGTGGTATCCGTTCTTTTTCACGCAACAAGTACCCTTCTATTCTTTTTAATCGCATCTTCCACCGTCCCATCAGTATCAGCGAGGAACACAGCGAACATTTTTTTTGTTACTATACCACTTTCTTCTACCTCCGCCCACGGATAGAGATTATGATGACCTGTTTTCCGCACTCGCTGTACGAATAAATTGGATTGTGTCGTCCCAAACCTGCATGATCCTCTTCAAGTCATGTTTCCCCAATCACGCAGTGCATGGCTTCTATTACTTCTCTTGTCGACAAGTATGAAATCCGCGATGGATCAGCGACACTGCTGCTTCTTTGTGTATACCATGATGTTGTTGACGACTGGCCAGCCTAATGATTCTTACGTTCGAAGTGTTACTCACGCTCTATGACAACAACACGGAGAAGGCTCTCAGAGTGCTCAAAACGACGGGAATTGTTTACATGCCAGACTTGACATTCGTGCGTTCAAAGGAAGAAGAACTTTATGTTTCGCTCATGGTAATAGACAGGTATTCTTTCCGAGAAGGCAGAAGAAGGTAATGGGAATTTGAATCTCTTGATAAACTGATGCAGAGATCCGACTAATAGACTCGAACCAGTCCCTCCCGAAACTTGATGACAGTCGACCAAGTTTGGTTAAACTTATGTCGACCACCATCGAGTTTCAAAGGAATTGATTCGAGTCTAACACTCGACGCAAAGATCGCAGATAGTTCACAGCCATTCACGTCGTTCGTGGCCAATCACTCGTGCAGAGTAATCTGTGGAATCTGCTTAGAGCTTCTAACACGTGCATTTACCTTCAACGTGTTCTAATCTATCTAATGAACTTTAGCTGTTGAAGAATGAAAAACCACTATTGTTGCGTCTATATTGTTTCTCTTTGCTTTAGAAAAACCATGAGTATGGAGCGCGGTCACGGTAGTTCGAAGGGTTCGTCTCACGCTGGCACGGTGGCGACTGGTAAGTGATACAGATATTTTATTTCGCCGTCTTGGTTACTACACTTTGCCATGATATTTATCGTATAGATAGTCGTTTCCCCGGGGTGTAAAACAGGCAGAGCATGCCAGGTGTCGAGGTTTATTCATCCTGTATGAAATATCATCAGTCAGTTTTGATTAAAGACGTTCAAATAATGACGAACAGAGTGCAAACAGCACATTCCCAAGGCTCCGTAGGCGAAAACTCAGTTTCTGACCAAGGTTTTGTGACGTGAGGCTGGGCACGATCACCTGATTCCTTGCTCTTACTACCCAGCTTTCTACTACTTTGGGTAGGAACCATTCCTAACGCTTCCTTCTTCCGGAAATCGACTTCTGTCTTGACCAGTTTGCCTAGGCCTAACGGAGGCGTTTCTGAGAAAAGGCAGTCAGTCCAATGTACATTGCGAAGAAAAACTTGGGTTACCCTTTTCCTTCTCTTTACCTTTATTCTTGCTACGATTTTCTCTGTCGTTCATCCCACTGGTAAAGGTCGATCCCGAAGGAATGGGAATATCGCAAAGTTCTTCCGTCACATCTTCCTCGTCGGATGAAATTTCTATGACATTATCCTTGCCATCTCCCGTGAAGATAAAATCATCTTTGAACTCCTCCCATGAAGACTTCAGGTTACGAAGGTCGTCTTTCTCGGAGGATATAAGCGCCTCCCGTCGTTCTCCGTCTGTCTCTGAGACTATCTCCACTTCGGAGTCAGAGCGGTCTGCCGTGTCCTCTTCCTCTTCTTTAATGTCCACCTTGATCGCTGACTCTGCGGACCAGTGATCGGGATTTATATTTACCGGGTGTAACTTTAAACTTACGAGATTGTAAAGCTTGCAGTCGGCGTTCGGCAGCCAATGCTCTCTCTTCGCGGGCACGCTTGCTACACGGCGAACCTAAGTATCGCACCATCAATGGCCTCATAGGAAAACATACCTTCCTGCCTGTTTTTTGAAACCGGTTCCCTTACCTCCTTCTTCGCCCGTCGAATCATTCAAGGATAAGCCTTCGCCCTGGAAGGCGTACTTCGAAGTAACTCGACCCCCGGCTTTTCGCCTTTTCGCGGTTTGGCGGCCTGTATGATTCGAGGGCACAACATCGCCACGCCGGCCAGAACGCCGACGACGCGTCGCTGACGGACGAGAGCGTGCTTGAGCTCCCCCACACTGAAAATGAGAGATGAAAGGTTGACGTCAGAGATAGTATACTTGAGCACCGTACCATGTATTCTGGAAGATCCCCGGGATCGATCCCCTCCCCAGCTACCTTGGCAGAATCGGCGAGGCGTGTTCCTGCAGACCAATATCCTTGATGGGAACTCAGACGGTGAAGCCAGGATGCTATGTGAAAAAGACAGACCATCGCCGTAGTAGCCTCTATCTTGGAGCTTGCGAACTTCGGTGCGAAGCTGTTTCCACAGTGCTTGGAACGCGGGACCATGGTTCATATGCTGAAAAATCAGAAGGAGCTTTCGTGGAAAGATGGGAAGCATACTTTAATGTGGGCTAACTGAGAGCTTGTTTCAATTGTGTCTTCTCGTACATTCAAATGTGCGACAAACTTCGTGGCATAAAGTGCTCATGAGCCAATAAGTAGGTAGAAATGAACCTCCAGGTCGCCGAAGAACGAGCTCTGAATGGTTCATGATCAGGAGTCCTGTAACAGATTCCAAGAAAATCCGCGATGCTCGCCGACAGTTTCGCCATTGTTCCAGTTTCTCCCTGCGAAAACATTGTTATATTCGTACTGTGCAGAGTGTGAGATTGGAGGGTTGACAGAGGAAATTTCCCACCTCTTCAAGACTATTTACCACGAAGCCGTGAGCTTTCATCACCGGCCGTACTTGGGCTGCAAGAGCGCGTAAAAGCTGCCTTGCATCGTCTTGGTCATTGCCTGGGAGAGGCGTGACGAAGTTGACGTGGGGATTAGGATTGGGTTCTTTCTCGTTGAAACGAGCGTGTACCATGGCTTTGGTAGAGAATAACCGCCGGTGGCAATTGGCAAAAGCGCGTCGGGCCTCGCGTCAGTTCGGCTTCAGGCCCGATTATTCGACGTGTCCAATGTTTGGTGGATGCCTTGATGCTTGTCTGGATGTGCGATATCCTGGTTATGTTTGTTCGAGATTCGTTCGAGGCTGTGGTCGTGAGCTGGCCAAGTCTGGCACGTGCGTGGGCCGTCCTTAAATCCATTCTTTACTCCGAGTCCCAACGAGTTACGACGTTACACGCATTCGTTACACCACCATGAAGATCGCAATACTAACGTCTGGCGGCGACAGCGCTGGCATGAATGCCGTCGTGCGTGCTGCTGTGAAGACTGGCATTATCAAGTGAGCCCTTTACTTCGTTTCTCGTCAGAATACACCGTCTAAAGGCTTTGCAGAGGCTGTGAAATGTGGGTTGTCCGGGAAGGATACGAAGGCCTCGTTCTAGGGAATACTGAAGACAAACCGCCCCACGTCCAGGATACCCCACAGATCGCCGAAGGTGTTGACGTCACTCTCGTTGAAAACCTTCGCTTTGGGGACGGAGAATTGCTGAAGAATGGAATGGGTGACTGGTCCAATTCCAAGGGCAGATCACTGAAAGGGAGATACATTGTACGTGTTGGATGGGACGATGTGAGGGCCTGGTTTTCTGAGGTGGGTCTGACGGTCATCTCCGTACTTATCTCTGTTAATATTGGAACACCGCAGGGAGGCACATTAATTGGCACGGCGCGTTCTGCTACCTTCAGAACTCATGAAGGCCGGTTGGCTGCGGCCCATAACATGATCAAGGAAGGCATTGACGCCCTTCTTGTCTGTGGAGGAGATGGTTCCCTCACAGGAGCGGATGTATTCCGCTCTGAATGGCCTGGCTTGGTCGGTGAACTCCAGTCTCAGTGTACGCTATTCTTCGTTTCAGGGAAGCTTTGTTAATATATTGCCTACAGCTAAGATCACTGAAGCTCAAGCTGCATTGCACCGTCACCTTAGAATCGTTGGTCTCGTTGGGTCCATTGACAATGACATGTCGTTGACGGATCTGACCATCGGCGCGCCGACTGCCCTCCATCGGATTTGTGAAGCTATCGACAATATCAACTCCACTGCTACCAGTCATTCCCGAGCCTTCGTTCTAGAAGTCATGGGAAGGCATTGCGGGTGGTTGGCTCTTCTCGCTGGCGTGAGGTACATCATAATCGTTAGTTTCAGATATCTTTCACTAACTCTACAACCAGCGGTGGGGCTGACTTTCTCTTTATTCCCGAACGACCTCCGAAAGTCAGCCCTTGGGAAGACGAAATGTGTGCCGCTATCCATCGTGTAAGTGTATTCACTGCGATCTGGTACCACCAATTTTAATCCATCACAGCATCGAGAAATCGGTAAACGAAAAACTATCGTCATTGTAGCAGAAGGAGCTCATGACTGCAATCTGAACCCCATTCGAGCTGAATATGTCAAAGACGTACTCAGTGAACGGCTGGGACTTGATACAAGGGTCACAACACTTGGACATACTCAAAGAGGCGGAAAACCATGTGCTATGGATCGCATCCTGGTGAGTGCCATTACATCAATGATGATCAGAAGCATATAACTGATACTGCGAAGCCTACTCTTCAAGCTGTCGAGGCAATTGATGCATTATTGGAAGCCACACCGGAAACGCCGTCCTACATGATTGGAATGCAGGAAAATAAGATTTCCAGGGTACCGTTGGTTGAAGCAGTTACGATGGTATAATATTTGCTGGTCTTCATGCACGTTATACTCACCAACTGGAAAGACTAAGGCAGTCGCTACAGCCATCGCGGATAAGGATTTCGACAAGGCCATGTCGCTTCGAGACCCAGAGTTCCGCGAAAGTTTAGAAGGTTTCCACGCTATATCTGCATTAGATGAAGAGAGGAAGTTACCTCCGGCTCAGGTAGGTGTAAAACATTTGCCGTCACATGGGCAGAAACTCATTTTCTATTTGTAGAGGATGCGTGTTGCTATCTTGCAGTAAGTTTGGCAACAGGAGTGTAATTCAATCGCTAACCATACAACAGCATGGGGCACCTGCGGGCGGTATGAACGCCGCTACTCGTGCTGCGGTTAGATACTGTCTTCGTCAAGGCCATACACCCTTTGCGATCAACAATGGCTTCCGTGGTCTTCTTGATGACAATATCTCAGAAATGTCGTGGCTCGGCGTCGATTCTTGGATGGCCCGAGGTGGTTCCGAACTGGGGACAAATCGAGCATTGCCCTCCATCGATCTGGGAGCGGTTGCGGCAAAGTTCCAAGAATATTCTTTCCAAGCATTCATGATGATCGGAGGATTCGAGGCATTCAGCGCGTTACTGATTTTAGAGGAAGGGAGAAAGCACTATCCTGCTTTCCATATTCCATTGGTACATCTGCCGGCCACGATCAGCAACAATGTCCCAATGACAGACTACAGTTTGGGGAGTGACACGAGTTTGAACGCCTTGGTAGACGCATGCGATGCCATCAAGCAAAGTGCTAGCGCTAGCCGTAACAGAGTGTTTGTGGTGGAAACTCAAGGAGGGAATTGCGGATACATCGCCGCTATGGGTGCGTTGGCGGTGAGTGACCATCATCTTCTGCCGAGGCTTGGCGAAAGTACTGAATGGAACCTAGGTAGGTGCTTCTCTGGTGTATACCCCGGAAGTAGGCATATCCCTCGATACCCTAAGACGCGATGTAAGGTACTTGAAGATGAGGTACAGTCTCGATGTCAAAGGGAAGAGCGAAGGACGACTTGTAATTCAGTAGGTACTCCGTGCTTATCGTGGAGACGTTACTGACTATTCAAAGAAACGAAGCCGCATCTCAAGTATACAAAACAGATGTCATCACAAAAGTGTTCAAGGAGGAAGGTCGTGACCTATTCGATTCCCGGTCTGCTTCCCTAGGCCATACATTGCAGGGTGGTATACCATCACCCCTCGACCGGGCGCGTGCAGTCCGTCTTTCGTTGAAATGCATGGCCTTTATAGAAAGAGAGCATGACAAGCTGATGAAGCAGCATCCCAAGACGAGACACGCAACTCCCGATTCGGCTGCTGTCATTACGATTCAGTCCAGTTCGATCAAGTGGGTGCCTGTGCAGGATATGGTGCAACACGCCGACATGAAGAATCGTCGTGGACAGAACCCGTGGTGGGCATCGATGAAGGAGCTGGTGGAGGCACTGGCGGGTCGGCCTCAAATCGTGAGGCTTCATGATTGGGATTTAATTGGATGAATATTAGTTAGAGATAGAATGTGTTCGCTACGACATTAGTACTGTACAGTTTATTGAATAGAAGGATGTTTAAGCCTCCTCGCTGGCTTAAAGTAATGACACGACGCTCCTGATTATCCCCTTAGTCGTTCTAGTTCTTCAAGCCTCCAACTTGCTAATCGCCGGTCCGCTGCTGAGTACTCAACTAGCAATGACCGCGTTCAAAGAACGCTCTCTTCCACTTTGCGCCAAATGTTCCTTCATTCACGTCGTAATTGAGATATGGATTTTATTCTACCTTTCCTCGGCGATCGCAAGGTACGATACAGCGCGAAGTGAGAGGAGCACGACAGACGTTCTGGCCACCCGTAACGAACCCGGAAAATGACTGAGGAATTACTGGCCTATCGGAATCCGGCCATAATGACAGAAATTGCATGGAATAATTGCGACGAAATATATCATAAGCTAGATGTCTAATACAAGTATCGGAACCCCCTCCTTTTCTTCAGCGCCTGATCGTATGTGATCCCTTCCAGCCGAGCAGCTTCCTCTACTCGTGCGCTGTCAATGTTGGCATTCTCGTTGGCGGCCAATTTCTTATTATCGCGTACAAGACTCTGGCGGATACCTGTCATGGAGCACTGTGAATAGGCAAATAACGGCAAAACGTGGACCAGCACTTACAGAAGGACACCGATGTACTGACAGCTAATGCGGCGAGAGAGATGAACATTGATTTGTGGTACTCAGGACCCCAAACGGCCTTCCAAGTATAGGATCCTATCCTGAAAAAGAGACGGCATGTGAGATGAGATCGGTGGGAAAACAGATATTGACGTACAAACTTCCCAGGTTCCCGACGCCGTTGACCATGCCAATTGCAGCCGCGCGCTTCCTAATAATGATGTATGTTGGAGAAGTGCAATTATTTAGAACGACAAGACCTACGCTGGCGGCCGAGGAACTGAATTAGATAACCATACGATAGTTATACTGGTGCCTAATTCGCACTTATGAGATTTTACGTGAATGTTGAAAGCACAAAAACTGACCAACTAGTCCACAGGCCATGAAAAATAATGACACATAACGAGCCGCAGTATTCATGGTCGAAAGCGCAATGGCAAACCCTGTCATGACAGCCCACCACCAGCCAGAGACATGGAAGAACCGTTCACCGGTCCGGTCTGTGCAGCGGTAAGTCATCGATCCACAGGCTGTAAAATAACCTGAGAATTTCCTACCTGCATGCCACGCATTGAACAAACACAGCACAGCGGCGAGGATCCAAGGTGGACTGTAAAATTCAGGTTATTGAAGGTTTATGCAGCTCTATGCAGAAACATACGCGCAAAGAAGCAGTGAAATGGTGGTGGAAAACCCAAGAGTCTGCGTTAATCTGACGTATATCAGCACATTAAAGACAATACCAAGGAAAGAGAAGCCAAAGACAAACGTGGGGAAGAAGTTGGTGAAACTCAGTCCCAAAGTCTGTGCGACATTCAGAAGGCAAAATGCGTAGACTCGAGGATCCTTCAGCGCTAGTTGCAACCCATGGAAAACTCTGTATTTTATCAAGGATTAAATCAGAATGCACCAACCATGGAGACCACCTACGAGTCTTCTTTGTTGTCTTTGTCGGCCTCGCCGGCATCTTCTGCGAGGCGCACTTGAGCAAGTCGAGATTCTTCTGGAGACATCCACCGTGTGTTGCGGGGCTAAGAGTTTGGTCAGTATGTCGGTAAAATTATAACATAGGTAGTGGCGACACAGACATAATCGGGTAACAGCCACCTACAGAGAGAATCATCAGTAACGCCTTATAAATGTCGCTGAAGTTAACATACATGCTCATGAAGCCTACAGAGATAGTGACAGCCCCCTACATACGCATGATGAGTATGACTTTTGAGAATATAGGAAAGATCTTGCTTCAAGATAAAAAAGCCTACATGAGAAATGTCTGTTAGAAGTGGTCGCCTGCATATAAAGTGACATATCTACCATCTCCAAGCTCTGATCCCCTGGACGCCCTCCATTCCTCCGAGGATACCAGCCGCCATCAACTAGATAGAAGGGTCAACCGTCAAGGAGCTCCACGATGTAATGGAACGCACGGAGCCAAAAGCATTGGATATCAAAAGGCCGGAAAACAGAATGGCAGACCTAAAGGCCAGTTCCTATAAGACGATGAGCGTGGAAAGGAATAGGCCAATTTGCGGTACGCACCTTTTTCGTGTACCAGCTTGAAAGCAAGTAGATGGCTGCGGAGTCAAAGTTTCAGAAAATGGGAGAGCGGTTGAAGGGTAACTTACTGCCTGGATAGAAAGCAGCCTGGACATGGTTAGCATCAACGAGAGGAAGGAAAGAACTTCTTACCTCTGGAATTCCTAAGAAAAGTCTACATATCAGTATTCCCTTGAAGGAGTGGGTGACCTGATGACATCTAATATGAGATGTGCTGGTGTTATATTATAGAGCACTACACTTACTCCTGTGAGCGCGCTAACAACACCCCAGGCGATAACACATCCTCCAATGTAGAGCGAAGGCCTAAATCGTAATGAGCGAGGGGTACGCTATCTGATTCAAAGAAGCGTCACCTCTGAACGTAATTCAAGATCTTGCGCGCGCATGATAAGTTAGATAACCGTCACTTTGACCGTGAAAACGAATTACCATATTCGATGGAATTTGAGATGGACTGTAAGTGACGTAGAGAACAGAAAGGATGATGTTGTACTGGAGGTCTGAAAACAAGTCTTAGCAAAAACCTCGAACGTATAAAGGTGCACAGTACCCGTAAGACCCAAGTCATCTTCAAGCCCCTTCAATCTCGCTGTAGTGATGGCACTTCGCTGAAAAGAACAAAAATAAATCTGCGAATCGGTGTGAGAGGACAAGCAACTCACATCGATGTAGTTCATGAGGTAGATGAGAGTTACCATAGGCAGAAATCTCATATCGAGTTTACGAACAAGCCGCCGCTCCGCAAGGATTCTCCCTTGGGAACCTTGGTCTGACACGAAGTCAATATCAGATTGGGAGCTAGGCGCATGCTCGTAGACCTCGACTGTGCCAATTACTTTTTCTTTGGAGGAGAAAGGCATGACTGGGATGAACGGATACGCTTGATGGTCATTCGATATTGATATGTGCTTTTATGCAGTCAAGGGGAGTCCAAAGCCGATAATAGCTTTGTCTTTCCGCCTAACTCGAACTGGCACTTCTGTCTCCGCATAATACCTCAAGAGATAGTTGCGGGGGACGTGTGGACAGAGAGTTTCCGGAAAGAAGCAGCTCGGTGGGCATCGTCTAACGGAAATGTTTGATGGTCCGATGTATTCATAGTTCATGCATACATCAACCTGATCCAGATTACTTCTTTTTTGAGGTGTTAGAGGGAAGGTTCCAAGGATGCTTCAAACTACTTACTCTGTTGTAAACTTCGGAGCTCGACGAGGATGTCTGTTGGATATGCCAGTTGTGTCCCAAAAGGTTGGCCTATATCGTTGGTTGAATGATGGAATGGATCAAGTAAAACGCCGTCCGCGAACACTTATTCGATAGTCGATTGATTCCGCGCAGTTGCCATTAAACCTATTCCAATTTACAGAATATCCAGCGATCCAGTAGATATGCATGCGGTCATAAACCTTGGAAGAACGTTACAGGAAGTTGCGGCGTGCCACTCTCTATCCGTAGTGTTGATGTCAGTCATCGAAATCAGATGCGGATACATAGTAGACATTGAATCCTAAGATAAATATGATTCAGTGCGCATATAGTTCGGACCATAGTATTGAAAGTTACGTTGAAAGCTTCGAGAGTATACACTGATTTCCGCAAACAGCGGTTAGTAGAGTCAAAAATGGACTCCGAGGACACGAAAGCTTACATCATGAGCCGGAAACTCGATGGAAGTTGGAGGAAGAGGCAAAGTCAGGTCTAGATGCTTGTAGTACGAGAGACTGAAAGAAGGCACTCAACCAGGAGGTACTGAATATAGGGGCGATCAGGGAATCGCATCGGCCCGAGCACGGATGATGCTGTGGGATGTGGCTGTGCTTTGGTGAATTCCTGAGGCAAAAAAAGTCTACTGTACTCTTTTCTAGCCTCTCACCGTACTCGCTGAGGCCAGGAAACGATCAACGTCGGTGCATGTCTTCTAATATCATACCAAAACTTGTTGCAACATCATGAAAGGTCGACCGGTCACATTTAGAGGAGGGCTTGACCTAGTTTAACAGGTAGATTTCCAAATATTACGACAGAGGAAGCCGTGCCCCAGTGCGACGCGTCGGTATCGACCACGTTGTCCAAGTGGTTCCTCTAAAAATGTGGGAACAAGAGGCCAATTGGAGAAGGCCGCGACATTCTGTGCGGTTTGCCAGCGTTGGTTCGAAGTTCCTGCTGTTGACCTAGTAACCACTCCGAAATTTTGTGAGAAGACGTCGAGAGCGCGATCGCATACCGTAGCACCGCCCAGGGCATCTATTTTGGGTTCTCGTTGACGGTTTTCGATTCTTCTCTCTACATGCTCTTGCATTGAAATCTACGGGAAAACTCCGTCACATGGATCACAAGAACGTCAATTCGGCGATGCACAGAATTGTGAAGAACACTCTTAGAAGAGTCAGAACAAAGCCCCTGTTGTCAATTTCGTTCTGTATATAAGAAAGATTTGGTCAAGCGCTGGAATCGGTGTAGTGGTGGATTGACCATACTTTGATTCGATGTCCTTGACGCCAGAATAGCCTCTCAGTGGTCTCATGGAGCGGAAGTTTCATGAAGACAGCTTTACCTTTTGATGAGTGTGCTCTTCTAGCCACTCACGAGTATTACAGGCCAGCGGGCTTCTTTCGCCCAGGTGCCGGATGATGCTTGTTTCGCGGTTGGTATCGATATTCGGGATGATTGACATGCTTGTGGATTCCTGGTCACCCCCGCGCTTTCGAAGAACTCCAGTCTAATAGAATTACGACAAACAGGGTAGATATTATCTTCTTCGTGAGCATGTGCCATTGCTCAATTCTGCGGAGTTAGGTCATCAGACAAGCACGGCGATCTGAGTGAATAGCTGAGCTCAGCGCGATTCGTCTGAAAGGGCTTGAATTGTAGTGGATAGTATGCTGAACACGAGTGAAGAATGAGACCCACGTCCCATATGGTGAGGTTCCAGCGTCTTCCCGAACACGGCTCTGCGGTCTCTGGACTAGAGCTGGCGAGGGACGCAAGTGACTTAGGTTCTTTTATGGAAGCGGATATCATGGGGACGTAAGAGCCTTAGGATCTACATTCCCATGATAGACTCGCGGTAGCATCGTACAAAGTACGTACCCGACAGTCCTTTTAACGAAATTCATTGATGCCAACGGCAGTGAATCACAGAAACAAGGATAGCCATCCAGCGTAGTGCAATAGTGCCAATCCGGAAGCAGCCATTGATTCCCGGTGGTCGAGCAACTTCTGAGTACTCCGAGACATCGCATGTGAATATCTGAATGGCGGACGGTAGTGGCGGCAGTAAGTGTTAAGCGACAGCGATGCTGAACCGTAAACGTCGGAGTAGGATGGCCCGGGCCGAATTTCGGAAAAAGCACGAGTCACGGGAGTCACGGGGCACAGCGGACAGTCACACAGCCACACCGACGCGTCACTTCGACGACTGCAAGGGGAAGTTCCCTGACAATTTTGAACAGACCCAACCTCTCTCACCTTTGTCTACGACTCATGTTGCGAATGTACTGTGTCTTTACAATTCAGGCCTGTTGATGATTCCTAGACAGGCGTAGACTAAAGTTTAAACTGCCATGGAACAGAGCCTATCATATGGTCCAGTTTGCTGCCCCTAGTTTGAACGCATAAGTGACACGTTATACCGGTCGGTATTTAGCTATTTAGTATCCTGATTCTGATGCTCGCGTGTAATGAAACATACAGCCCAGTTCTGTGACGTTCGGGCGTTCAAGCCAAGCGCAACGCAATGCATAATAATTATACGTTAAACATTAATCTTCAAGGGTAAGTCGTAGGTTCCCCGCAGCTCTCTCCTGTGAGATGCATTGCGGCAGAATTCGAAGACCGTCTAGACATCAAACAGGTCTCGTACTCCCTCTGAGTAGGGTTGAGCACGGGTGCATACGGGTGCACTAGGAAAATGATCATAATTCCTTGAAGCTTCGATGAACTGCCGGAGCCACTGGAAAACTAGAAGGCCATCTTCGAGCCCGAATAATGGCAGACGCACCCAACTTGACGGCGATGCCTCGCCAGATCAAATTTCTACGGAACGGATTCTGACCGAGCCTCAGTGCGGTCTCAAACCCACTTATCCACGATGTCCTTGAAATGAAGCGTTGACACACTGGTTCCTCGTCTTCCCTCCACTACTATCATGATAATGCGGAGGGAGTGTCTTTCTGATTTGACTATTACATTTTCCGATCCTTTGTGCAAAATACAGTCCGGCGCAAATACTTTTACCACAACTCTATTATGGAGCCTCTTTGGGCGCTCAAGCTCAAGTATTAGTGTGCGCAGCAGATCTAGAACGTCGCGCTGGCAATTTGCCGGCAATTGCGTTCCGCACACCATAGCACACCCTATTCTTCGATTGACATATATTATTAATAGCCCGCGGACTTGACACGAGAAATTCTGTCCGCAAAACTTGCTCTTGATGTACTTCAAAAAGTACCTTATGCCATTGTAGACACCGAGCGCCGGGAATTCAGGTCATCTCTAACAGGCGGTGACTTTTAACTCTTCCATGATCCGCGTCTCGTTCAAGTTGGGCGCCTCTTTGACACACTTACCTGTTAACATGTAACAGTCCAAGGATGTCCTGATACACCACGTTCCTGGCGTTGAAATCGTATTCACGACTTACGCTTTCTCCTAACTTTGGCTGCAGGTCGGAAATTCATTTGACTTGGCACGACCTCGTTTTTCATACGCTTTCATACGCCTTCACAACGACGGTCGTGTTTCAATTAAACCCGACAGACATATTTGAAATTTCCTGGTTGTTCGTCATTCGTATTCGCGCGCGTAAGCACCTCCATTTCAGCGCCCTCATATTTCAGGTTCATTATATTATTAGGGCGCTCAGGACCCTTCAGGCATGATACTCGCCTGACGTTCTTTCTCCGCATGAAATTACCAGCGGTTGTTCCTCTCTTCCTACGTTGACCGTCCATAGACATCGAGAATGGACCGATGCCCAAGTTATTCGCAAGCTAATATCGATATAGAGACTGGTGCTCAACAGGTGCGTCACCTCAAATATGGTATCACTGCCGTCGCGTTCTAGTCTGAATTACCTCCAGTTCTTTGCCAAAAAGCAAGAAAATACCGGTGTATCCCCTCCTCCATACGAAAATCAGGAGCCCCCACCCTATAGTTCTGTGACAACTCCCGCTCCTATGTCTTCCTCATCGGTCCAGTATCTTTGTCTTTTTGGATTTCGTACGTTTAGCAGCTCCTATCACCCTCGCGCCTTAATAACCTGAACTGTTCCTGCTAGTGTGTCCCCTTTTATGGATAGTTGGAGCCCTCGCACTCTTTTCGCCTCTGCGTCAAATCCTTCCCTGGATATTCACATCGAAACCGGATGCACTAATTCACAGTGAGGAGGCAAGGAGAATGCGTAGAACAGAGATGAAATGGGCAAGCACTTGTTTGATTCTTATCAGTCTGTTCTGTTTAATTGGGTCAATCATCCTCATGGTTCGAATCACGGCCAAGGACGTTGGCTAACGACGATCCGCCGCTCCTCAGTCTATCCAAGTTATTTACTGAACTGGTAGTACTGTAGCATTGCTTTAGCATATACGGTTTCTGTAAACAGAGCGTCTGGTAACGCTCATGGGTTTATCTTTATCATATACGTACATATTACACTACGCTCGTTGACTTCCAATTGTATATCTCTTTGTTCTTAAACTATACAATCTCCACGCAAATATCAGAGGGACACGAATATACCAAAGGAGCAAAACAATCATTCATTGAAAAACAAAAGACAGGCCTACAGCTACTATTGTATGAACAACCATATATCATATTACAAGTACTACTTTCTGGGGCGTTTCTTGACTTCTTCGTCCTTACAAGCGTGTAGCATCAGCTTGTTGGGATGCCCCGGTGTCATACCCGAATGCCCCTTAGACCAGTCATAAGAAATGGCATAGGCAAAGATGTTACCGTTGCGATTAAATCCGGTGCAGGCGATAGGTCCAGGGAAGTCCTTGCTGATATCAAATGCTAAAGTGGACATTAGCAAGAGATATTGTCAAGGAGAGCGACCAGAATTACATTTGAGACGAGTGCGAGCATCTTTATCCCAGAAGTGGATGGAACCATCGGAGCCTTGGCAACAACATGAGAAATGAGATCATGTATAGCAGCCGAAAACTCACCGCATGTTGAGAAAGTTCCATGCACTGGATGGAATGATATATCGTTGACAGCATAAACCATGCCCTGATCCTTGGAATTGGGCACTGTGTCCTTTCGGTGACATTTGAACGAGAAATTGCTTCTACATCGTTCATCAGCAAGCATCTTAGGAAAAGGCGAAGCAAAATCCTTGCCCGTTGTCCTTATCTTCTACATATCTTTAAGCCCAAGTCAGCGTTTGAAGGTGCATGGCGCAGAACAAAAACTTACTGGATAGCCACCCGACCTTCGATACTACCGACAGCGAAACCCGAGTTTTGGGATGCTGTAAAGCAGGACACGACGCGTGTTTGCCATTTCAGAGGCGATACCATGGTCTATCTCATGTCAATTAAGATGTCGAGATTCAAGAGAAGACATAGTACCTTGTATGGGGTCGCAGGATTAGTGAGGCTGAAGACTTGGATATGGCGCTCAGCGGTTCCGACGACCAAGAGAGGATATTGTACATCGAAGCTATAGCACCGTTCCGGGAGTTGAACCGATGCCACGGGCTGTTGAGCACGGAGGTCCCAATACTGTACCGAGTCAGACAACATAACGACCAGAACACGCGTCCAAGGACATACTTTGATCGTTTTATCCCAGCTCCCTGTGGCCAAAACTCCCATATTCGGTGATTCAACCCACCGGACGACCTTGACAGGAGCATCATGTTGGGCCACTTGAATAGCCGTACCCGTCGTTACATCGAACATTTTAGCTTGATTGTCAGCGCCACCAGAAAATATTTTATTGCCATCCTGTTCCACCACGTACTCTCTCAACAAGGAGATGAAGCGCAGAGAATACGACATACCTTATTCCAACAGACGTCTAAAACTGGACCGCTATGTTGGTACATCGCCTTCCCTTGTGTTTGGCCATTGGTTCCAACTTCATAGACTCTTACCTGCCAAAAGAGGGTCAAACACGCGACTTTTGAGCAGAGTCACGACATACACTATTATCCCAGCTGCCAACTGCAAGATAGTCTGCCTGTGAAGAAAAAGACAACGACGAAATTGAGTCTGGTGGGGGGTCAGCGACTTCAAGATCTTTGTCGGTGCTAGTGCTGTTTGCCGCAGCTGTGGACGTCGACGCTCCAAAGAAGGAGGACATGTTGAAGCAAGTTGCCTATGTCCGGAGGAATAGAAAGAAAAAGGGTAAATGAGGTGTGTTTCAAGCGAGTCGGGGTCAAAAGCAAGTTCGTGAATGTCACAAATGTGACTATTATGACCGTGACACCTCTCTTTGCTTTGTCGATTTAAAACAGACTTGCTGTGTTTATTCTTTTTATCAACTAGTGGTTGATTTCTTATTCAGTCGTCATCGATGGCTGAAGTCACAGAGGCAGGCGCTTTGAAACCGAAAGTTAGTGTTATTTCCTTCCTGGAATAAGAATTGTTGACATTGTCTAGTATCTTTAGGAAAAAACCAAGGCCAAAAAAAGATATCTGAAAAAGAAGAGAGAACGCAGAAAAACGAGGAAGCCGACCAAAGCTAATGAACGAACCTCGCAGGACGAAGGAGAAGATGAAGGAGAGGACGACGAAGAAGTCAAAGATGGTGATGAAGACGTTCAAATGGATCCACCTCTTGAGGAGACCCCAAAATCCTCGAAACCGCCTAAGAAACGGCGGAAAGTGGAAGCTGAGCCTGAAGAAAACACCATGGATGTCGATGAAGAACCTAACATATCGAGTATTCCCCACTCTGTTACCGTTACCGACCCTGGAACGCTCCCGTCATTCCCATTGCCTGCCTTGCCAAATCTTCCTTCACGCCAGGATCTTGCACTCCAAGGATTGGACCAAGCTCTGGTAGATGCAGAATTTATCGATCCATCGACGAGTCTTCCTATCCCACTCGGTGGTGAAGATGATGGCGGGACTAACCTGAGTGAACGGTCTCGGAAGCGGCTGCATGAGCTCGGTGTAGGTCGTCTATTTGCCGGTATGTCAATTCATAGTTCCCTTGCTTTTGGACGCGTCACAAATCTTTGCACTGTAGTGCAAACATCACTCCTACCGTTTTTATTGCCCAAGGATGCAAGAAAACGAGATTTATATTGTCCGTATAGTCCTCCTAGAGATGTCTGTGTTTCGGCACCAACGGGGAGCGGGAAGACGCTTGCATACGTTCTACCTATCGTGGAAGTAGGTCATCAATAATATACTGCCTATCTTGATTGATCAATTGAACCGTTAGACACTTTCAAGTCGAATAGTGACGCGTCTACGAGCACTTGTCGTCCTTCCTACTCGTGATCTCGTGAACCAGGTCAAAGAGACGTTCGAAGCCGTAGGTAAAGGATGTGGGCTGAGGGTCAGTGTTCATCGCCGTCCTCATCTCAGCTTTTATGAAACGGTGATGTAGATTGGTACAGCTACCGGGCAACATTCCTTTTCGCACGAACAGTCTCAGTTAATCGCCGACAGGACCATCAAGTGAGTGTCTACGCATTCCAGGGGAGTCGGTGATACGATCCCTCTATCAGTCTACAGGGCGGATCCAGCAAAGTTGACGTGCTCATCTGTACACCCGGTCGATTGATCGACCATATAACTGACACACCCAATTTCTCTCTCCAACACCTACGATATCTGGTTCGTTTGTTTGGCGCTTTCCTGTAACTAGTATTCTCATCAATGATCATGTTATAGGTCATCGATGAAGCAGATCGTCTTCTAGCACAATCATTTCAAGACTGGCTCGCCCAGGTATTGATGGCGACACGACCGTCAAATTTTGTCCGAGGAAGCTTGTCTGCCACGCTAGATTTTGACACAGTAGCCCCGATTCCGCATCACAACGCAATCGCTCCCGCTTTCCACCCGTTTCACAGCCCCATTCTCGATGGACCGAACTATGCCTACGAACCAAAAGAATCTTCCTGCCAGAAGCTCCTATTTTCTGCTACCCTAACACGTGATCCTTCAAAGATCGCCGTCTTGGAACTTCGAGAACCCAAGTACTTTGTCATTCACAGCAGCCGACCAGGGAAAGACGCGAACTCGGGTCTCTTGGACATGGTTATGGAACAATTCACAATGCCAGAATCGCTCACTGTATGTTTATTATTTCAAGTGTTCGTCTTGCACGTTATATGACTCGCGTTTCTTCAGGAGCACATGATTGTGTGCGAGTCGTCCCAAAAGCCCTTGCACTTTTTCTATCTCGTTCATGCGCACAACGTACTCAACTGTCTCGTGTTCACTAAATCCGCCGAGTCTACTACACGGTTGGTTCGCTTGTTCGAGTACTTCGAGCAGTCTCGTGCAAACGGCCATGATGATAGTTATAAGCCTATTGTCATTCGCCCGTACTCGAGCGATCTTGGAGCAGCAGAGCGGAAGTCTGTCCTAGAGAAATTCAAAGCCCAAGAAATCCAAATGTCAGTCATCTTTACGTTCGACTTCTTTACTCATGCTCATTATCGACAGACTTGTATGCTCGGATTTAATATCTAGGGGAATTGATATTCAGCATGTCTCTCATGTTGTCAGTTACGATGTCCCTGTTGATATTCGTAAGTATGTGCATCGTGTGGGTCGTACCGCTCGAGCCGGACGCCATGGTGATGCATGGACACTGGTTGAAGAGCAAGAGGTTCGCGACACTTTTTTTCATTATCATTGAGCTTGTTTGCTTTTCTCCCTTGCTAGGCACGGTATTTCAAGGCTATGCTGAAAGATGCGGACCATCTAGACAAAGTCAAAAGGCTTCGGGTTTCCGATAAAAACCTTTTGCCGTTATTACCGCATTATGAGGTATTTCTTTCTGACGGAGGTTGTGCAAATCTAATGCTGTTTCATTGCAGAGAGCTTTAGGATTACTCAAAGAGGCTTATTCGAGATGAGAGAAGGGGTGTTACTTCCCACACTACACTTGTTTATGGTCATGAAGGTAGGACGTCTTTGAATGCAATCCGGTTGCATCCATAGTGGGAGTGAGCGCTTTTGTATGAGACTTACCTAAGTCGAAACTGAGTTACTTCTATCAACCTGCAAACATCATATAGTGTACTAAGTATGTATTGCCTGTATGCCGAAGCGAAGCGAATGATTATAGTGCCCACTTGCTACAACTGTTTGAGCATAGGTCACGGTGAATAAACGAACACAACCAATTGAATTTGAATGCGGCAATCGTCGGCAAACGCCGCCTTGTCTTATCCCAACACACAACAAAAACTTTGTCGGTCGACCGCCGTGCCAAAATGGCGACATTCTCACCTTCACCAGCCCCTCGTCGCTCAGCTCGCCTACGCCAAGCGCCTATGTCTCCAGGGAGCGCAAAATTTCCCGTGAATAACAGTCGACTGGGCACACCGATCAACGCGTCGGACACCAGCTCTTTTATCAACGAATCGCGCGCCTCCGTTGATTCTGCCATGGATATCGACGACAGAAACTCCCTGGCCTCAGACAGAACCACACTGAGGTCCACCGGAGTCGCTTACTTGGCCAAGTCGGAGCAACTGACCGTGTCGTTCTATGCTAATCTGCCAGTCGAAGTGTTACTGGTGTTGAAGCACGCAGGTGTGCCCTTTCGACCTTTATTTTGGAAGCACTCTTAACCATACAGCAGACTTTTATGGTGATTCATATACTGGTGGAATTGATACCCTGACGGGGTTTGCTCTGGTGGCTTCGAAGCAAACATGCTATGTGTGGCAACATTCACAGGTGCGCCTCCTGCGTTTCTAAAATGCTTCACCTAGTAATTTCTCTTTTCAGGCCATAAGGGGAACGCCAACATGTTACATCTTTCGTTGTCCAGAAGATGATGAGCAGACATCACCACCCTTCTACAGTCTCATTCCCTACAATAGCTACAGTATCGCGCGTGAACCTGGCCTTATCCTCATGTCGCCTTGCGGAGAAATACGAATGTGGGTCAGTATCGGCATTGGTCTTGCAGGTGGAGACCACTTTTCGTCGGTTTCGCTCGACCTCTCTCCGGACGAGCTCGTTACAAATTTAGTTCGCGTTGATGTGAGGTCCCACTTATATCGATACGACAACAGTTCACTTAATAGAGTAATCGTCAGCCCCAGACCTACATCGCCTCGACCACCTCTGGTGTTCTTTTTCGACTCATGTTGACATCCTCTGGGGGGAACCTCCGTTTGACGTCTCACGCATTTGCACGTCCTACATCTTCCCTGTCGCTCACTCGTCTTTACTCTTCGTTTTTCGCGTCTTCTGGATCTAAGACGCCTCTAGCGTCTGAACCTGGGAACGTCAGTGCCGTTGCCCTTGGTCGCGAAACTGTGGACGGAGGAGAAATATGGGCTTTGATCGACACCAGAATACAGCTATGGGAACTCAAAGCAGAGGGCTGGGAGGACATTGTTCGTGATGACGAAGTTTCAGAAATCATTCGGGCTGCCCTGAGGGATACTTTTGGAAGTAATGTGGAGCAAGACGATGCAAACATGGATCTGGAGTTGTTGGACATTGCAGTTGATAGGTAAGCCATCTCATCTGCCCGGATTCAGTGGGAATTGAACACATCGCATCTTCTCAGGCAGGGGAGGCTTGTTGTTTTGCTGTCATACGCTGGTGGGGAAGAGGAACATATATATACGAACATGGATACAGGTGGAATCAGGCGAATTTATTCATTGGTTCACCTTACATTGTCCAATGATGCATTTACTGTGGACAGTGTGAGAAGCGTTCCGTACCAAAGTGTGGGTTTTTACTTATATCTCTACAAACCTGGTATGATTAACGGTGGAAACTTTGACAGACCTCATCTTCCGGTGCTCCCATGCATCCTAGACTGCAGCTCATCCAGGACGGGAAACTCGTAGCCATCCAGTTTGGAGATGCGATTACTCTTTGCGCCACAGGTAACACAGTTTGCTTGCATTTTCATCTAACGTGGCTAATCGTTCTGTCAAGAGTCTCAATACAAAGATCGGCTAGAACTCCGATCTAAGGCGGATCGGACATTGGGTGTTGGTATCACACATTCAGATAGTGCTATCCTCATGCTGACCGCGGCAACCATGATGAAAGTTCACCTCGATATGGACAAGGTCAAGACTGTAAACTCGCAGTATGTTGATTATATGTTTCTCTTTCCAAGGAATGCTCATTCGCCCTAGGACTGGGCCGGTTAACTCGATCAAGTCTGTCATGACGCAGGCAGTATTATATGGCTCTCTCCCGAACGTGAGTAGCGACAATCTCCTAGATGTTATTCTCTTTAACTTCCCGCAGAACCCGTTGACTTTTACCTTCCCTCCTGATATTGATGAAGAAAGCTTGATGCAAGGTGCCGAACAATTAAGCCAAGCCATATTGCAGTCAGGTAAACCATCTCTGTCAAGCCCTGGAATGCTCATCAATGCATTCATAGATCCCGTCTTGGTGCAAAGAAATCACGATCTAAGCGCCCACCTGACAAGTCGCAAGGAACGTCTCAGCTTTTTGATACAGTTTATCAATGACAATGCTGTACTCGGCAAGGTCTGTACAAGGATAACTTCTTGAGAGCATTCCATTTACATGCTTGTTTCGAATACAGATATCTCAAAAATGCCGCCAAAACCTAGCAGCAGATGCCGAAAAATTGTACGCGTCACATCAGTTATGGGTGCAGCACAACGATTTTCTTAGGTTCGTCGATTATGATTCCCAAAGCTAACTGCCATTCTCACAAGTTAATGAACGACATTAATTAGTACCAGTCACCCAAGTCATAGCGTGCTCCACGACACCGTCCTGTCTTACATGAGTGATATCCAGGAAGGTCACCATGAAGATGTGATACGGACGTTCTTCCGCATCCGCATAGCTGACATCGGGATACTAATTCAACGGATACCTGACATAACATTGAAGCTTGCGCAAGCCACAGGTGGGAATACCGGAGAATTCATAGCTGAGGCTAATCGCATTGTATTGGTGAGTTGCTCTTTATTTCATACACCTTCAGCGAGTGACTATGGGCAGACGGTGCTGAGGTCGGCATTCGACTACCGGGAATACAATCAGGGAGTCTATGGCATTGATCTTCCTATGATAAACCCATGGACAAGCGACATAAATGTCATCAATGTCGTGCAAGGACTGTTTGATGCAACAACGCGGCTAGTTGAATCGGTGACTGCAAGTGCAGGCCATGCCATAACGGACGATGAAACTGCAGAACAACTGCCTGAACTTGCTGCCATAGTCTTCGCATGTATGCAGGAACGGCTAGATTATTTGTCAAGGTCCGCCATATTAAAATTACAATAGCCTCATACTAACCCCAATATGCAGATCCGAAGAAACAAGCGTGGAACAAGAGAGACGTATCCTTCTTAACAATTTCACTCATTTGCGACCAGAGGTGTTAGAGATCTTGAGTCAGTGCCCTCTGGAATGAGTCTATCTCCTTCTGATTTCCTCCCCTCTTGAAATAGGAAAAAACGGACACGCAGCAGCTGCATTTTCTCTTGCCGAGAAATATCGTGACTTCACCAGCTTGGCAGCATTATGCCACAGGGAGACTGTTTATCCTCCCGAGCAAAATCCGAATGCCCCCCGAATTCAGAATTATATTGAGCTGTACAAAGACGAGTTTGCGACCGAGCTTTATCGGTGGTATATCCAACATGGTAAGGACGTCCTTGCCAGGGCAGCCTAGCGCTGACGATATGATATAAGGCGAATTGCGAGTGCTTTTCTCTCTCGAGGAATCCCACACAGGATATATGGACAAGTTCTTCGCCGATAATGCTAATCCGCTGATATCATGGATACATGACTTGGGCCACGGACGATACGCTGCAGCGGCTCGGGCGCTACTGGTCGAGTCAAGCGAAGCTACCAATATAGCCTCAAAACAAGTAGGACAGAGTCGTTCGTTTGTGAAACATAGACTCACTCTTTGCTTTTAGCTTATGCTTAGTATCGGCAAGTTGTCGCATCTTGCACATGAACAAGAAACTCTAGCACCCTCTGATGAGGACATTTCCGACGGTTTGTTTTTAGCATCAACTGTCAAGAACATAGTTAATTGACACTTTTTTGCAGCCTTCCATGATGGCCTTGACTTTGTCAGCGTTCATGAAAGCCTGCTTGAAGAGTTCAACGCTGTGCTTGCGACACTGAAGGGCCGACAGTCTCTTGACAGTCAGACAGACGCAATCATCAAGCAGAAGGCCACTCGTCTGTCTGATCGGCCAGCTTTAACGCAGGTGGGTTTTCGGGCTTTTTTCTCCCTGAAAACATCTTTTGACGGTGACGCAGATATTCAAAGATTTTGTCCGGAACGTGCTGCAAGGAAAGGTTCTGTCAATTGAGGATGCGGTGGACGTCCTGTCTCTTAAAGATAATGATGAGACGCTCGGCGACTTTGCCATGGCACTCCACTTACTCGCAGAAGTTCAGGTCTGTAAAGGTTTGTACCGCTTGTGCAATATTCTCAATCTTGACAATAGGACATTCCACGTGCCCGAAAAACATCTGCCTTCAGAACTGTGTGGAGACGGATATATATCCATGACGAGTGAGTGTGTTTAACCACATTGAATTTTGCAACCCTCAATGCCTAATTTTTCTTAGCTGGAATACCATTCGGCAAACAGCCAATGTTTCTGATAGCGAGCTCAGTGAACGCTTCCGTGGCACGGCGCTGTATGCCACGTTTTGTCACATCTTGATACAACCCGATCAGCCTGATGGTTATGAGACCATCCCAGATGTGTCGCTGATAATACCGACAGTCGACGAAGTCTCATCAAGATGGCCGGGTATGCCAGCTGACGAGGTCGAGAGCATCGTGCGAGATTATACATTCGAGTGCGATACATTGGGTGATCTAGAGTTGAATGATGTATATTACCGGATACGAGAGCTGGCGGAGCAGGATCTAGAGGAGGCCCGTATATGATGATAAGGCCGTCTTTGTTTTGATCGCGTTGTCGAGAGCCATCGTTATATGTGTGCCTACTTGGTAGACGAGGCTTTCAATACTGTTGCAGTACTAGCTATTGCCGCGTGATTCACTCGCCCTTTACTCGGCTCAACTAAAACGAGTCAACTACACCCGTTAGGCGTCTATCCCTCAGTTCAGAACGCGACGCTACCTCATGAGGGCCTCATGACGACGCCTCATTCTATGATCGGTTAACATAGAATCCACATAACTACTTGGGCATCACTCCGTCTAACCCGTCTCGTTTTGACCATGAGGATTATCATAAAGCTTCCCTTCGCATGTCAGGTAAAACAGCTGCCCTCATGTCCATACGGTCACAATCAATCGACAGCCCTCTCGAAACTTCTCGTCCAGCGCTCTCGCTCCTATTCCAACCAGATGACCCAACACGCACAGATATCATCGACGGAAACACTGGTCATCTGTACTACAGCGTGGACACCATCAAACAGCGAAAACATCAGTTAACCCTCGTACGAAGGGCAGCTAGTCCTATCGATGGTCCATCGACAGTTGGAGAGGAGACCACTGTTGCTTCATTCGAATGGCATAGGTACAGGTCGGATATGATATCGTTTGGAGATAACATGCCAATTCCCGTGAAGGACTGGTTGAAGAGAAGCATGAATCCCTTCAACACGTACGTGTCACACGCGTTTTCCACTAAGAGAGACTGTCGTCTGACGGTCACGGTGCTTTTAGGACTGTGTCCTTCAAGGACCAAACCTGGAAGGCATATCAATGGAAAGGGAACTCCGCTGGCTTATCCTTGACAGTTAGCATGAATGTGCCAATTGAATTAGTCGCAACAACTCACGCGTATACAGTTATACTCCGGCAACAACGCATCACCTGTCGCCAAGTTTCACAGACAATGCCCTCCCACCAACTCTTCGCCCCAAGGCTCGCCGGCATCTTTAGTGATCTATGATCGTGACATCGGTAGTTCAATAAGGCTCGATCACCTCGTGGCTTCCTTCCTCTACCTTGAGAAAATACGTAGAGAAAAAGAGGAAGGAGGAACACATCACGATATGCAGCCTCAAGACAATGGGGACAGCATGGCGTTGAGCTTATTAGGAAGGGCTTCAGCACAGTACGAGTAGAAGTAGGATTAGCGCTCGATACAATAATAGATTGCGAAACAAGAAGTATTACAGTGGATCGGCAGGCAGACGCTCCCAGAACTTGTCACTTTGCGCACATTGTCTTGCCATTTCGAACTGTATAGACGCTTGAGCTGAGTAAACTGCAGCTTACAAGGTTGAAAGAATACCCCTACCTGCTCGTCCGTCCGGCATATCAAAATCCTCTTGGTCTCAGGGTGACCCCTGCTCACGTCAATAACCACACCTTCCTTGTGATCGGCGTCTTCATTGGCGCTTCCCACTCCAGAGTAACCAAGGCATCCCAACCTGGCTCCTATAGCATTTCTAAGTTCAACGCTTCTCTCCCCGATCCCCCCGGAAAAAACGAGTGCGTCAACCTTGCCATCGAGCTTCAAGTGGTAAGAGCCAATATAGTTCAAGACACGATCTTTGAAGAGATCAAAAGCCATTCGGTCAACAACAGAGCCTTCATTCGCGCGTCTGGTTATGAGTCCAAAGTCAGTCGTTCCCGTCAGCGATTTCCATCCCGACTTGGAGTTTAAGATGTGCTCAGCCTGTGGATTTTACGCGATATTGGATAGATAAGACAAGTACCGCGTTGGAAACGAACCTGGGTAACGTGTAGCTGCGTCGCGACTCTGGGATCGTGACTTATCCTTCCCGCCTTGTTGGTGTAGTGGAAGATGAGACTGGGATCAATCGCGCCAGAACGCGTTGCCCCCGGAAGCCCGTTGAGTGGCATCAAACCCATTGATGTATCGTAAGAACACCCCTCTTTCACAGCACACACAGACGCGCCAGAGCCGAGATGAAGTATGATCAAATTGAGTGCGGATGGCGGCTATAAGAATAGCTTAGCTGGTCTTCGCAATTTCATAAAGTGGGGTAGGTGCATGCCTTGTTGAGAAATTGCGCAACAGCGCGCAGTATGAACGCATCTATGATTGTGTGAGCAATGGTAAGCAACGGGGAAACCTCTACGCACAACTGAGACCGTGAAATCCGTATTTCTTTAAACCTCGTTTCTTCGCGATTGTCTGATCGATGGCATAACTTGCGATATACGGCGGGATGGAGCGATGAAAAGCCGTATCAAAGAACGCGATCGAGTTCGCGTTAGGAAGGACAGAGATGCAAGACTTGATAACAGCGAGGGCGGCTCCGTTATGCCTATGTAAACTTTAGCTAGTAAACGATAAGCATTGTGTGAAATACATACAAAGGTGCCAAGTCAGATAGCTTTTCAATATGGTGATAAGTCTCGTCGCTAATGACGACGGGATCAGTATAGTCCCCGCCGTGAACGACACGATGGCAGACTTGAACAATTCGGTTCTTGTCAATATTCACTTTGCTCTCGAGCGAGTCAAGGAAATGAGCAAATGCGGATGCATGTTCCGTAATGGCTGGGACTTCCTCGTTCTTGATATGAGGCGTCTCGGATGTGATTGCCAACGGTATAAATGAAAACTTGACTGGTGGGGCAGTGATATTGGAGATAGACGAAGTCAGGAGTAGCTTGGGCGACTCTGCGTTGTCGCCTACGAGTTCGTAGAGAGATATCTTGAGCGAAGAAGAACCGGCATTCGCAGAGAGGATTAAGCCAGTTCTCGAAGCAGGTGTGATATCAGACATAGTTGTCGAGGAATCTAAAGACCCGGCGACGTTTCTTTTGATTCACGAAAGCACTCGGGACCTAAATGCCCAGTTGTCTTGGGGTTTGCTTGTAGCCACTATGGCCACTACAAAATAAGTTGCTGGCTTTGGTCTGGACTTTACGAGACAGTGAGTAGAAAACCCTGCGCAAGGTTCAATGCGTTGAAAGTTCCGTTTGGATGGAGAAGATGCTGTTGCGTAGAATCCAGGCCAAGTAAGTATGCGGTATGAGGATATCATAGGAGCACGTATTATGTTGAGGGGCGGATCTTGATGTCACCTCGAATCCTTGGTCTAGATCAAGCCAAGCGACATTTCAGCACTTTAGCTGTCGGCGACACGTACTCCGAATCCCCGACCATTTGATTCGTTCGGTACGTCTCAATCCATACCTTGATTCTACCTACTCCTGGCCAGAGCCTGGATAATGCACGATTCAGCTCTGGTACGTGTTACATGTGCACTTTCTTACCTATGCACCGAGTTCACTGTCAAGTACGGGCTGCGAGGGCTGCGATAGGAACTTCCGTTCTGCGTAAATATATTTATGAACAGCCAGTTCTGAGGACACCGACAGACTCACTTGGATCCGACGAATACAGGGTCATTATACAATGAAAGCAGCAATGCAAGTACTGTGGCTGGTAGAAAGTAAGCTGATTCGTTGACCCGAGTTCGGGGTGTTAGGGGTCCCGCCAAGACAAAGTTTGTTCCTCCAATGATATCATCTCTCCAGCTAAACGTTGGCTATAAAGCCCTCACCACGCAATGCCTTATCCACTTGCCAAAGGCCTATCTTTCCATTACCCACCTGAACTTCACCTGCAATGCCAGGCCAAGTCTTGTTTCAACCCAATCCTTTGCCGGACCCTTCGCAGCTCCCTGACGCGTTCCTCGACTTCAGCGTCAAGTTGGACACTCATAACTACCTACCGGCCGATGAACTGAAGGCTGTTCAAAAGTTCAGGCGCGCAGCCGACTATATTGCCGCAGGTGAGCCAACATGACGCGTCGCGACAATGGCTTATTCCTCTGTTCACAGCAATGATCTTCTTGAAGGACAACGTTCTCTGTGAGAAGGCTCTCACATACGAGAATATCAAGCCTCGTCTTCTTGGTCACTGGGGAACCTGTCCTGGTCTTGTGATGGTGTATGCACATCTGAACAGAATCATCCGCAAGACCAGCTTGGAGGCGTTGTATGTTGTTGGTCCTGGTTAGAAATACTTCTACCCAATTTTTCAATTTATTGCTCACAAGAGACGCGTAATAGGACATGGTGCCCCTGCCATTCTGTCTTGTCTATGGCTCGAAGACTCTATGAGCGTCTTTCTCCCAGAATACACTCGAGATTACAAAGGGCTCAGAGGGCTCATCTCAAAGTTCAGTGCTCCGGGCGGATTCCCCAGGTGACTTGTCCCTCCTCAAGCTCAGGCTCCAGTTCATGCTCAGACTGGCACCTTTCTAGTCACATCAATGCCGAAACTCCGGGTGCTATCCATGAAGGTGGAGAGTTGGGATACGCGCTCAGCGTCTCCTTCGGAGCAGTCATGGATAAGCCCGACCTCGTCGTAGCCTGCGTCGTCGGAGACGGTGAAGCCGAGACCGGCCCCACTGCCACAGCGTGGCACGGATTCAAGTACATCGACCCCGCCGAGTCTGGCGCTGTCCTCCCAATCGTTCACGTTAACGGCTTCAAGATTTCGGAACGTACCATCTATGGAACTATGGATGACAAGGAGATGACTGCCCTTTTCACGTACTGTTCTCTTTTCCTTGTCTTTTTTTAGTTGATCTTGACTTCTTTGGAACGGCGGTTATGGCTATCAAGTGCGCATCGTTTCTGACATTAACAACATCGACAACGATCTTGCCGCGTCTATGGAATGGGCGTTGGCGGAGATTAAGAATATTCAAACAGCTGCTCGGACCGGCAACCCGATCGTCAAGCCTCGCTGGCCTGTTATAATCCTTCGTACACCAAAGGGTCTAGCTGGGCCTAAATCATTCCACGGCGAGCTTATCGAGGGGTCCTTCCACTCTCACCAGGTTCCGTTGCCGAACGCTAAAACCTCTGCGGAAGAACTTGCGGAGCTGCAGAGATGGTTGAAGAGCTACAGGCCAGAAGAGTTATTCACTGCGGAAGGCTCTCCTGTGGATGAGATCCTCAGCGTCATTCCAGAAGAATCCGAAAAGAAACTCGGTCAGAAGAAGGAGAGTTACAAGGCATACGTACCACTCGACCTTCCTGAATGGAGTGACCTTGCCGTAGAGAAAGGATCGCAGGAAAGTTGCATGAAGACCATCGGAAGGTTTTTGAAGGAGGTTGTCAGCCAGTAAGTTCATGTTTCAAAATACTGCATCCCAACCCTTCATCCTTTTCTCCCCAGGAATCCTTCCACCTTCAGGATATTCTCTCCAGATGAGCTCGTCTCCAATAAACTTGATGCCGTTCTCGAGAATAGTGGTCGTAATTTCCAATGGGACATTGCTTCCAGAGCAAGCGGCGGTCGAGGTTAGCATTATCATTGCTAGGATACGTCTTACGGCCGTCCTAGTTGTCGAGATTCTGTCCGAGCACACCTGTCAAGGTATGCTCCAAGGATATACACTCACCGGACGAACTGGTCTCTTCCCGAGTTACGAAGCCTTTTTGGGAATCGTACACACAATGATGGTGCAATACGCCAAGTTTGCAAAGATGGTGCGTTGCATGCTTCATTACCTGCTTGCACTTTTTTCACATTATTGTTCCCAGGCTGCTGAGACGTCTTGGAGGCAGGACGTAGGGTCCATTAACTATCTCGAGACGTCGACATGGACGAGGCAAGAACACAACGGCTTCTCGCATCAGAACCCGTCGTTCATCGGAGCCGTGCTCAATCTCAAGTCCATCTCCGCCCGCGTATATCTTCCCCCTGATGCCAATTGCTTCCTGTCCACGGTCTCCCACTGCCTGAGGGCCAAGAACTACGTCAACCTGATGGTCGGTAGCAAGCAACCTACACCTGTCTGGCTCTCAGCCGAAGAAGCCAACCGCGTGAGTTCTTCTCCTCGTGTCACGTATAAGTTCATGTCTGAACATCTATTCAAAAGCACTGTGTCGCCGGGGCCTCGGTCTGGAAGTTCGCCAGCGTCGATGATGGAGTCGACCCTGATGTGTACGTCAGTGTTAGCCATTTCTCGTTTCACTTCACTCAACAGTTCCCACCACAGTGTTCTCGTCGGTATTGGCGTTGAAGTTACCTTTGAAGTCATCGCGGCAGCTTCTCTCCTCCGCAAATACGCGCCTGATCTTCGCGTACGCGTAGTGAATGTCACCGATCTGATGATTCTGGCTGCCACGGGCTTGCACCCCCACGCATTGTCCAAGAACGCCTTCAATAATTTGTTCACCGAGGACAAGCCCATCCACTTCAACTACCATGGGTATCCCATTGAGTTGAAAGGGTTACTGTTCGGCCGGCCGAGACTTGACAGAGTATCAATCGAAGGATACAATGAAGAAGGCACGACGACTTCGCCATTTGATGTGAGTTTGGTTTTTGTTGTGGTTTGAAGAGGGCCCTGAGTTTATTCCGTAGATGATGCTTGCTAATCGCACATCTCGTTATCACATCGCCCAAGCTGCTGTTCGTGAAGGCGCTCTCACTAACCCCAAGGTCGCTGTGACAGCACATGAGACCGAGAGCTACTTCAAGCACCTCGCGCAGAAGGAGAAAGATTACATTTATGCTAATGGACAAGGTATGGTTCCATGGGCTATTCCGTTTTCGATGCTCATGGCTTTGTTAGATCGTCCGGATATTTTCGAAGTGCCAACTTTTAATTGAATCATTGGGGTATCCTCGTGTGTTATGTGACTTGTATCCCAGTGTTGGTAGTCCGTGATCATTTAGTGTAGGAGTTTCGGAGGGTTTTTCATGTATCATACTGTATATCCAGAATCGATGTATGTAGACTGTTGGAATATCAAGTATCGCGCATCACGGTGCAGTCAATGTCAGGATCTTCAGGAGGAAGCATCATTCATTTGTTCTCCTCCCCGGCTTTCCTTGTAGATAAATAAGTACATAGACGAACAACCTTCGCCTATTTGCAAGGGTTCCCTGCCGAAACCCGGGTGAGAATTACTACTTATCTCAGCATAGACTTGGTATAATTACAAGTTACAAGCTTCAATACTCTTGTAAGTCACTACCATCGTGATTAGGTACCTCCATACTAGAGCACGTAGTTTGTCGATCCTAGAACGAAAAAGCGGGCAGGGCTCGAACATCCGCCTTATTCACAGTGGAATTCTCTGTTTGCCTTCGACTCTTCTCCAGCACAAGGAACGAGATCACAATGAGATCCCTAATTTCTTCCCCACGTTCATCAAATATCAACTGAGCCAGCGTGTAAG
Source organism: Armillaria altimontana (assembly GCA_022818075.1). Classification (NCBI taxonomy): domain Eukaryota; kingdom Fungi; phylum Basidiomycota; class Agaricomycetes; order Agaricales; family Physalacriaceae; genus Armillaria; species Armillaria altimontana. The sequence continues at coordinate 324,949 of JAIWYR010000018.1, forward strand.
TTGAGTCTGCGGTTCGTCGTGATTTCCGGAAGCGGGCAATGGGCTGGATTTTATCGTCCTCACGATAGAGCTTGAAGAAGCGAGTTAGGATACAAGGATACAAGGGGAAAATGCGAATGCTCACTTCGAAAGAAAGTCCCGGTCCATTCCCCTTCCATTTGTACTTACGCCCTGCGTGGTCTTCGAACGTGACTGTACTGTAGAAAGTTAGTGGGGGACATGATTTACGCATTGAAGACGCATACTCTTTGAAAGGGACAATGCTCTTCTTCAGCCACGAGCTGACAGGCGTAGGACTCGCACCAAGGAGAGTGATGATATCAGACCGGATCTCTCTCCACTCCCACGAGGCTATGATATCTCCGGCCCCATTTTTGACAAATGTCGTTACCGAAGGTTCGTAAAGAGTGTAGACTTGGTAGACGGTCTTGCCGCTGTCGTCCTGGTCAGTGATGGTGGTGTTGCAGGGATTGTCAGGTTGAAGGGTTAGTATCAAAGAGGCGTTTTGGGACATGGGTACACTGGAGCTGACATCCAAAAGCCTAGGAACGCTGCAACTTTATAGGTACTAGTAGCATAGCCCTAGCACCACGGGACGTTGACTGTGACAGGCAAGGCAGTACTTACATCTAACTTACATGATCCTTCCAGTTGCGGCCCTTGGGGAATCTCGTTGGGCAGGAGCAATATGAGGCCTGAAGTTGGCTAGCGCTAAAGTTTGAAGCTTGAAGTATCGCGGGTGCCGGTGAGACCTGAAACGACTTGTAACAATCGCGCCGACCCATGCGTACGCGCCACCAATGTGCCATTAAAATGTGTGTTCTATATTTGGATGGCGAGATCATGCAGTCATCCAGAGCGCATGGCATATGGTGCGCCGTCGCCTCGTGTCATAGTAGTAGGCGGACGGACGACTGTATCGGATGATGACTATGCGCGACGGTACCTGATAGAGATGTTTACGTCCGAGTCGGTAAATGTTCAAGGCGAAGCAGGAAATCGAAAGGCGCTCAAATAGGGAAAACTCCTCCCTGTTGATGAAGGATTCAATTTTGAAGGGAACTTGGGATCGTGTGTAACTACTAGGGGATTTTCTCGGCTAAAAGTGCTGCGAATCCCGACGCAGGACAGGCTCGACGAGTACGCACGTTCGTTTTAAATAAAATCAGAGAAGCAACTAACGCCGAAGAGTGTTATCTCCCGTTGATGGAGCGTCATTATCCATCACGCATCATGCATCAGTATTCAAATATTCAAAAGTAGAGTCGTCCCTTGGGATGCTTAAGAAGACGTTCCTTCCTTTCATTTCCCTCCACAAGACGGTCAAGAATCAAGAATGGCGCCTCTGAAGAGTGTTGCCCTAATCTTCGCGTACGTCCGGTTTGTCTTGCTCCTCCGTGAAGGCCTGACAGGTCTTCCGTAGATGTGGAACCGCGCTGTTCTCTGATGGTATGAATGTCCTATCGTATGCGGGCCATGTTGACTGACCATCCCGGTCTTTGGATGTAAAGGTTACGCCAATAACATCATCGGAAGTGGTGAGCCTACGTATTCTTCCAGTGAGCTCGATTCACCGCTAACTACAAACGACAGTGAACACTAGTCAGTACATCTTCATTCCGTCAGAGAACTGACACTCAAGGGACGATAGTTCTGAAGCGTGTCTACGGGAACGAAGTGATCAAGGCCAAGAACTATAGCACTCTTGTGAGTAGCTTGGCTTTTGCCGGTACAGTCGTTGGAATGCTCGTCTTCGGTGCGTCGTGTGCCAACATATTCATTGTATTTTATGAATATACTTTATATAGGCTATCTATCCGATAAAATTGGACGCAAATTTGGCATGGTCAGTCCGCCTTACGCCCACCCCACCTGCGCCCCTCGACTGATTACCGCTTTTAGATGACGGCGACCGGCATTGTCGCCCTCTTTTCAGGTTTGTCCGCGGCGTCTTCGGGCGCCCATCACAGCGTCGATGGATTGCTCAGTATGCTTGCTGCCTGCCGGTCAGTCTACGTCGCTTTCGTCCAACTTTTTTTGCTCAACAGCTGCATTCAGGTTCCTTCTCGGTATCGGTATCGGAGCCGAGTATCCTTGCGGATCCGTGGCTGCTTCAGAGAACTCTGAAGAATCCAGCATAAGCAAGAATGCCCAACATCGGTGGTTTACTTTGGCGACCAGTAAGGAGATCGGTACTAAAAATATACGCCGCTGGCTGATGCGCGCGTAGATACCATGATTGACGTCGGTTTCGTGATTTCGGCCTTCGTTGTCTTGGTGCTGTACTGGATGTGAGCATCTTCTGGCTTTGGATGTGTTTTTCTCCAGCTGAACGTGATGATGGGATAGTTTCGGCGAAAACCACCTTCGTGCTGTGTGGCGTCTCTCCTTAGGGCTCGGAGTGGTTCCTGCATTGGCCGTTTTCATCTGGCGGCTTCGGATGGATGAGTCTGAGCGATACAAGAAAGATTCTATGAAGCGCGTTCGTATTCCTTACATGCTTGTCCTGCGTCGCTATGGAGGATCGTTGGCCGCTATTTCCTTTACCTGGTACGTCATTCTTCAAAAGCCATGTTCCGGACTAAACAACTGCCAGGTTCCTATACGACTTCATTGTGTGAGCGTCTGTATTTCATCTAGATCCTCAAATGATTTCTCACCATTTTTTTCAGGTATCCGGTCAGTAATAAAACCGATCGTCTCCCTTTTCTGTTGGACTCATCAGCGTACAGTTCGGTATATATTCTTCCACCGTGATAAACAAGTAAGCGCCTGTTGTATAAATGGTGTGACTGGTCCTCTGACAGCATGGCAGCATTACTGGAGGCTCCGAGAAGCTTAGCATCGTATTTGGATGGAACGTTGTTATCAAGTACCCATTCCTTTCCTTTTATTCATCCGTAAAGTTGACCGTTCATGGCAGTCTGTTCTACATCCCAGGTAAAGCAACGTGCGTGGACCTGAAGTACAGAGTTACTCACCTGCAACAGGAACTCTCCTTGGAGCCTTCGTTGTCGACTACCTGGGGCCAAAATGGACGATGGTAAGTGCTGTTCCAGACTGAGCGCAGTATACATCCAACCTGCCGACAGATTGTAGGACTCTTAGCACAGGCCATCATCGGATTCATCATGAGCGGATGCTATGAACAGTAAGTGGAGCACAGAAAAATGACCGATAGCTGATCAATGCTCAATGCTCAGGCTTGCCTCGCATGTGGCTGCATTTGCTGTAAGTTTCCTCGCAACATTTCCGCCAAGTACTCATTCAGATCATGTCAGGTCGTCTATGGCATCTTCTTGAGTTTTGGAGAGTTGGGTAAGAACGTCCGCAGGCTTCTGCAACGAGATTGTTAAGTCGCCGATGACAGGTCCCGGCAACAACATCGGTCTCCTAGCAAGTAAATCAAGCCCCACAGCAATTCGGGGGCAATTTTATGGAATAGCCGCAGCCGTTGGGAAAGTCGGCGCATTCGTTGGTACATGGGGTGAGATCTAAGCCGTTCTGCAGCCGTCGAATATTGATTATAAAACAACCAGCATTCCCTCCTATGATTGACGGTAGGTCGACATCCTTGAGGATCTGCGCAAAATGCTAATGGCGTATTGCAGCGTTCGGCGGGGAGGACACGACCAGAGGAAACACAGGTCCTTTCTGGGTTGGCAGCGGTCTCGCCATCTTGAGCGCCATTGTGACTTACTTCTTCATCAAACCTTTGAGCCATGATGGTATGATCCAGGAAGACATTGCGGTGAGTGGAGTGAACGGTCGCTTGTGCGTCACTTGACAATCTTTTAGTTCCGACAATATTTGGAATCGAGGGGCTATGATACCTCGCAGATGGGATTGGGAGGTGAGAGCCAGATTTCGTCGGAGACAGCAGAAGAAGACGAGAAGAAAGTTCCGGTGTAACCGGATTTCATGATCGCGTAGCTTTGTGATATCGTTATGACTTTTGCAGACTGTAATTAATGATCGGTGACGAGTTACCATCCAAAATAGAAAGACCAGATTGACGGGCAGGGCAGGCAGGGTAGTGGCAGAGATTGACAATCAGCTTCACGTAAAATGTGACTGTACATTGTAAAAGGACGTGGGGTTGCCTATTGCTCCATATCGTTTCCACTACTTTTTCCTGTCTTTGCTAGTTCATTTCTATAGTTGGGGTCGATGAGGGGTATGTATACGTTGCAACGTGTCGCGTACCTCAACTGCACGCTGAATTCATCTTCAATATCGTCATCATCCCAATTATCTTCCCAGAGCTTGTCGCCGCCCGACTTTGCTGCGCCGGGAGTAGCACCGTTTAGGTGTGCCATATCCGTTTGTGAATCATCCCAATCTACGACAACAGGCGTTCAGATAAGAGCGAGCGGACCAACAGAGCTTGAACATACCTGCTGTTTCGAACTCTTCAAATTCATCGTCTTCCTCCAGTAGACCAAGTGTGTTAACTTGTGGCTTTTCCTCTGTCTTCTCCTCCTCTTTATCTTTCTCCTTTTTGGGTTCAACAGGCTTGGAAGTAGATGCAGAGGACGACATGATAGTGAGTTAGGTGAAGGTGGCGCGTGAAAGGGACGCGTAACGTTTGTTGGCATTTGTTTGCTTCGCCCGCACAGGCAGGCCCAGGGTCGAATTTGATTCCCCCCATGAAACATTGTTCAAAGTTACACGGATCTTCTGTTGATCTTCTAGCTGACCGGGCACCACCCAAGCGTTCACATTTCACGTCGCGCCTTACTCATCGTTTTGTGACCGGGTGTTTGAAAACAGCGTCTTTTTGCTCGACAACCTCATGCCAGCGTCTTGTATCTACTGTCTTTCAGGGTTCTCCGTGATCATATGCTTTCAGGCGTCTATTCTGTGAGAAGAAATCTGACTCGTTGCTCTTCTGTGAAATTGTCATTCAAGCTCGAGGCGGATTATGATTCTGAAGACCAAAAGAGTTCCACACATTGTGTTTTTGGGGTCACGATTTCTCCGCACCATGGTATCACCGCGTTTTCTACCAATATTGGCGCCTACTGAGCCTCGTCATATAACTGTGAAATCTGTAAAAAGAAAATTACGACCGTCTAACCCCAGCGCGTCGAGAAACACTGGTACGACTCTTTCCAAGTCACAGTTCCTGGTCATCCATTCCTTTGTGTTACTGGCTCAGGTTCCTGGGACCTGCTCGCACACTTTCACGTCAGGTGATTGTTCTTTGTGACTGCAATTGAAGGCTTTTTTGCTTATCCGCATGTCCATCAGTCTACTATACCACCGCACCCACACATGCAGTCTCCTAATACGCCGAAGAGAGACCTAAGCTGCAAGTTGTAGATAATAAACGCAACGGAAAGGTGACTGATCCTTTTATCCAGATAAACTTCCGTCACTTGTCGAATACAATTGGCAAGGGTGGCAATCCACTTGTTCAAGCGCCGCTGTCGTTGTATGTCTGTCACAATATCTAAACGATATGTTTGCTGAATGTACTGGATAGACAAGCCTGCTTGCTGCAGTGGCTGCAAGTCTACTTTCAGTCATCAACGACGTTGTCAGCGATGTCGATTTCAAGCAGACTGCAAATCCACATGCCCTTACGGCTCTCCAAGTCACGTCGTTCGGGGCCATCATATTTAACGCAAGCGCAACGATTACGTCTTTACTTCTCATCGACGAACTGGGCGACCTTCCGGACATTGCCTCTGCGGATCAGGACAAAGTTCAAGCGGGCTTCATCGAGGAATCCCGAGATCTTTTAGTCTACTATGGGATGAAGAAGACTTGGACCCGGACACGGTGGCACTGTCAGTGTTGTTTAAAACATAATCTGATACTAGTAGTCCGAAGTTGACTCTTCCGCAGGGATCATTTCACTAATTCTGGGTGCATGGTGCCTATTTGCGCAGGTCGTTGTGTTCGTTTGCATTTCCCAGACAAAGGCAGTAAAAGTAATCGTGACCGTAGCTGCCATCTTTGCAGTTCTGCCTATGTGTAGGCTGCTACCTAACTTCCTGAAGGTTGACGCTTGGGCTAGTCCTTCAGACCAGTCGCCGGAGAAATTGTCTGCGTAGTTAGTATATGTTCAATAGTGTCTTGATACAGGGACGGTTCGAAGTGTTTGGTAAACCTATAATCTCATTGTATTCTCAATTTTCAATTCGCCGATGGTCCTGTTGCTTGCTCTTCGTGCTTGATACGAGTTGTATATAATAAAGCCGGACTTGCCAGGCTACTTCGTGCTTACCGACTGGCAGCCGTCACATGTTCTGCCTTCAGTTCCCCTACTGCGTCCTGCTTGGCGCATTACCTTTTGCCTGACAAATAATGGCAAGTGTCAATACAATCTTTTGAAACGAAGCCTTTGACTTGCCAAACCGAAAATGCCAAACGTTCACAGAACTAGTCCCGGTATTCTGCGTAATGCCACGTATCTACTTGTCTTGTCCCATCGATTTCTTCTTGTTCGCGACGCGCTGACTGCGACGAAGAAACAGCTCATCGGACAGTGCACATTGTTTCCGAACAATATAAAGAACAGATGTGCATTTCAAAGACTCTCCGAAGTGAACAAAAAAAATGACTGAGTGAAATGTCTACGATGAGTGAGTCGCAAGCGAAGGACCTCGAAAACAATACTGATGCACAACAAACAAGGCGGTCCTCCCAATTTGATCAGGCGTCTAGAGTAAGTTGCAAGATGCGTTTCCCAACTTTAGACGCAGGATCGGACAATTGCAGAACCTCCCGGGGAGAAACTGTCTCAAAGTGGGAGCTACTGCGAACGCGATCGCGCATGCCAGGCTCCATGCGAGAAACTATTTCCCACAGGATAACATCCAATGATGTAGTTGATGGAACGGAAACTAGGCAAACAACATGAGTGCACACGATTTAGCAAGAACGGAGGAAAGACTGACTTGTGAGATCGGAAAAGTTGGGCAACAAGATCTTTCCGGGTGCATCCTTGAATCTGACGACGATGCTGACTTGCGCTCCCCTTTCATTTCGGTCCCTAGCCTGCAGAAGTTAAAGACATTTGAGTCTGCCACGAGTTTTCGCAACGCAGCGAACCTTCATCCTATCATTCCAAGCCTGTAATCGTTTCGTATCATTCTCCTTCGCGGTGCGCACCCGGGAAGCATCGAATTCGATCTACAACGATGAAGGACACGTTCTGAAAATAAGTGAGAAAGAGCGCACCTTATAAGAGCTGCAAGAAGACTGGATTGTATTTGTAGCAATTTGATAGCTGGTCGTGACCTCGTTGGACTGCATAGATCCAAAATCAAAGGTCGACCCATCCGATGTCTGGCTTCCCAGCTTGACTGCACCTTGCAGAGCGGTTACAGTGGCTGCAACGGCGCTGCAGTGAATATGCGCATTAGCGGCAGATAGAGGTATGAGAAAATTGTGTACTGACTCATCTACAGGCTTTCGTGATGGCTTTGGCTTCGTCGCGCGGTGATGTTTAACGAGCGTATTACAATACTGTACCAAGATCAGGGTTTGGAGGTAGTAGGGTGGCCTGATTTGTCCAGGGAGCTTTCTAAGCTCCAGAAAGCTCTCGGACATTCCAGTGTCTTCGGGAGGGTCTGTACCGGCAGCGGTTATTTTGGATTATTCTTGTGACATGACGACATACCTTGACCAAGGCCTTCGCTGAGAAGGAGGACGAGATTAGCATACTTTACCTGCATCTCTGATAGATGTGATTGGTCGAAATTGGCGGATATGTATTTAATTAGCCTATCCGATTTTGTTAGGAATTGATTCAAGGGTAATGACAATACAGAACATACTCATATGCCTTGGATATTACTGCAAAGGATCCAAAACGCTCCCGAATCCGAGTCACGGGCGTATTGATTGTAACCTCGGTCAAACCATTGACAAGAATAGTGGACTTGATTGCAATAACGATAAGTTCCTGAGATGAAAACCAATTTCAATGGCGACGTCTCAACGAGCAGGTGTGAAAATTGCATACGTCCGACTGGCAGCTCTGGAGCTTTGACCGGATTGCTTGTAGTTCCTTTTGAATCAGAACAAGCTGCTTGTGTCCGTCAGCAGAGAACTTGGCCCGCTTTGCCACTAGACGGCGTTCCAATACTCGAAGCAGGTTGTCCATGAAGACATTGTCATCATGCTTCGCTGCATGCGCAACATCTTCCAACGTGACGGATTGGGCCAGTGACTGTAGGTACGTGAGCGGCAAAAACGTGATGCACCACTGCTACGTACACGTGCTTGGAACACTTTCTCGGAGCAGACAGAGGATAGGGAATCTTGGATTTTCTGGCGATCAATAGTCCATAATTTTGCACCCTCAATCCACTCGCTTATATCGACTGTATCTGTCAAGGTTTCAACACAAGAAGTGTCTGTAACTTCGAAAATAGATAAAAGAAGGCTGTGCGCCCTATTAGAACGAGATTCGACGACAATGATCGCAATACATACGCTTCGAGAGGTTCTATCATAGCAGTATATTCATCGTAGCTGGTCCAGCCGTCCTCGCCGATGGATTTTTTGATCAGAAAATTGATATGGTCGCACAAATCTCGAGACCTCGAGATAAAAGCGCAAAAGGTATGAGAATTTGGTCGAAGGTTGGAAGCACATAGTTCGTGAGATAGAATATCAATCAGTGACTTAATCACGTCTGTAGCAGGGAAGGGGGTGTTGTTGAGCTTGGTGAGATGGTCGTAGAGAGACATTGTAGCAAGGAGTGCCAAGGACAGGTCTGTAGATACTCAGAGGAAGCTGAGAACTATTCATGCTTTTAAGTCAATCGCCCACCCGGCAGACATTCTGTGACCAGCAAAAATTTTCTGCCTGCTGCACGACGCGCTTGGAACTGACAACTAGTTAAACTAAGCGCTGCTCATCTGAGAATAACAAATTCCTACAATGGCGAAATCTCGATATGTTCACACGCATGCTGGACGTAAACCTTTTTACTGCCAGGCAGAGTCACGGCCGATGAGTGAAACTGAGGTGAAGAGTCGGAAAGACATCATGAATGTTACGTACTTAGTTCAGGGCCAGCGCTTAAACGCGAACCTGAGTTCTGATTTGGATCTGATTGGCCGTAATTTGTCTCGGCATATCCCGTCCTCTTCCTCGTCCTGCATGTGGATTTCTTTCATGTGCATGGAGAGGAAACTGGACTTCCTGATATTTTTGATGCGATCGGAGGCTCTTTCAAATGAAGTCCTACTCTCTTCTGCTCCTTTCACAGGAACCCACCATGCCACTTAGATCTCTGGGGCGACTTCACCAAAAACAAAACGCTTCGTGAAGAAGGTCCGTAAAATTTTGTAATCCCACGGTAGTGATCAAGCCTTCATTTCTACTGTAAACCCCTTGCGCACCCTTGAAGTTTCCCTGGAGAATGCCTCTCCTCATCCTCCTTCAAAGTTGTCGCAAAAAGGTTGCGAATACCAGTCGAGTTAATCTCCTTCAGTCAACCGAGATAGTCCGCTGCTGTCGTATCATCATTCGAGAAGTATATTCACCAGAATTTATCGATGACGAGAATTTTGGCTTAGTCCAGAGGTAAGGGTATCGTTCCTATAATCTGTGGTGGCAGGCTGAACCTTCACCTCTTGGCTTAAGTGTTCTAATCCAAGTAGAGGAAGCGTTGAAAGCAACGAGTACGCCGGTGAAGCAACCAGACGCTTGCCAGACATTAAAGCAGGCTACAAACTCCATCCTTAAAGTGAGCCAAATGTTACAGCTCGATCACGTAAGTATGACTCTTGCTCTATACGGTACGTTGATTGATTCTAGCATGATTTTGCAGCTTCTCGGCGATATTGGAGAACGTATGGATAACGCAAAAATTAAGGATGGACATGCTGAAGATCAGAAATCTTTGCATTTACAAAAGCACTTAAAGCGTTTGGTACGTAGTGCTTCGTGTACAATAACAAGTTTCCTGAGCCAGACTTCTACTTCAGGCGCACTGCTTAACTGATAAATCACCGCGAATCGACATTGACATCAGAGTGCGGGAACATATCAGCGATGGGCGTGAGCAACAAATTATCAACGGTTGGTATTATCTGATATGTACGACGTTGACGATTGACTGAAAGGTTCTTACACTAGTCCAAGGCAAGGGAACCGATACGTTAGACATTGTTCTATTATCCATGAGGCTGAACAAGAGTCATAAAATGCGAGCACATCTCCATTTCTACGATCGGTCGTTTCCTGGGGCCATAACGGATATAGGTACCCAAAAGACGGGCCGTTTAAAGCCTCTCCCTTTTGACAGCGTTCTTTCCGAGATTCCAAGACCGTCAAAGGCCCTAGTGCTCTATTGCCTCTATGACCATGAATCAAGTTATATTGCCCTCCGATGTCAATCACTGAGGTCTTTTACCAACCTCTGGGAAATTACTTCGAACGCATTTGTCTTAAAAGGTCAGACTCTTGCTTCCACTGTTGGGACATTCCAATTCATTGGTTTCTTGTAGACATTTTTGGTTTTATCGAGTACGCCGAGGACATAGATGTTTCGCGAGCCAAAGTAACACTCATCAAGAGACAAATACCATCAGGGCCTGCGCGTGAAGAAAAGCAGGGTGTGTGGCCAGAACTTATCCGAGAGGTACACAAGTCTTTCGGAAAAGCCTCGAATATTTGCTGGACAATAGAGGCGCCAGGCTACTCTCCCAGAATCCCTCCGAAACCTGCAATGCCGAAATCTTGGGTTCCCCAAAGTAATAAGAGTTCATCTACGCTTGCCAGTACCACATCGGTTTGTCTGGACATTTTCTTGTTTGCCCATCTGACTATACGGTACTAGACCTTAGCACCACTCCCCTCGGCTGCATCTATCGAAAAGAAGGGAAAACCTGGTCGTGCATCATGGTTCACGGCCTTGGTGGCGAAGTTTAATGTTTAATGTGTTGGTTATGTAGTCGGCTTTAACGTGTACTCGCATCAGTAGTACCATCATGCATGTGACCGTTGGTCATTGGCATTTTCGGCTTTTGAATACGCCGGTCGGGTGTCCTTTGATTTTCTACATCCTCACCGCAAAGAGTTCTACCAGAGAGTTCTGTGGAGCACGAAGGACCCGTGAGTCAGTCTCGTTGTTATGCCATCTCTATCTATTGCTCTGGTCATACTCACTGTGCTTTGGTGGTCTAGCATCGTTGTGATTCCTACGAATAGTGCTAATGTCTCTATCTGGTCTAAGAGTGATTGAAGTAAACAACCTCGTAACGACCCTCAAATTCAGCTCACAAGCTATTGTTGCTATAGTTCGCCGGTCTTGCTCCCGCACCTTTTGCAGGTCTCGTCTTAGCTGACAACGGCGCCGATGTCATACGCATTGACAAGTGTTCCTCATCATCTAATGATATTCTGTGCAGAGGGAAGCGCTCTCTGGCTGTTAATCTCAAAATTTCTAGTGGGAGAGATATTGTCAAGGACTTGATTACTTCCGCGGATGTCCTTATCGATCCATTTCGTCCTGGGGTAATGGAGAAGCTAGGGTTGGGTCCGGAAGTGTTTATAGGGCAGGAGGGATTGAATCGCCGGCTTATATATGCTCGCGTTGTTGGGTGAGTAGCCAAAGTCATGTCATGATCTCCAATTTTCAAGTCCTTTCCAGATTTTCGAGATCTGGTACCTAAAGTTTCTTCCGTGAGTTTTATCGCGATAAAGACTTATCATTTAGGTCCGCACAAGGATATGGCTGGTCTGTATTTCTATGAGACGTATACCCAGCTCTCAATACTTTGACTAATACTTCCTTAGGTCATGACATAAATTATTTAGCCCTCAGCGGAATTTTATCGGTCAGCTCTGGCTGGTTGTTCCTCATGCTCATTGCTGATTGACATATGAATTATGAACAGATGTTACCCGGAACATCCGATAAACCAGAATTCCCCCTCAATATTCTCGCCGACTTTGCCGGGGGAGGTCTTACTTGTGCGCTGGGGATACTTCTGGCCCTCATCGAACGTGGTAAGTCAGGTCTGGGCCAAATTGTAGATACTGACATGGTATGCTACGTCTTTCTTGTTCTATGCCCGTCTTAATATTTTGTCTAGGTTTCTGGTGTTCGATATCTATCATCGTTCCCCCTTCTACTCTCCCTCAATCGCTCGGGGTTCTTCGAGGGACCACGAGGGACGAATATTTTAGACGGTGGGGCACCCTTTTACGGCGTATACACGTGTAAAGATGGTGGATGGATGTCTGTTGGATGCCTTGAGCCTCAATTCTTTCAAACATTCTTGGAAATCTTCACAAAATCGCTTCCAAAGGGGGTCACTAGTATAAACGGGTGGATTCCTACCGCCGACTCTCAGCTGAATCGAAAAGAATGGCCGATATTGAAGCAATTCCTCGAGAAAGGCTTTCTTAGTGAAACAAGACAGTACTGGACAGCTAAATTTCACGGTCAGTCATTACTCTGTGTCATGTACTCTGGACTCACTCCGAACCTTGAATGTAGGGACGGACGCATGCACGGTTCCAGTTCTAACGTTAGAAGAGGCTAATAAATTGGACGCTTCCGGTTCATTAATCCCCCAACCACATCCTCGAGTTGCGTCACTTGAACATAAACCGTCGTTTGGTAGCGCAGCTCATGTGTTGATGCCAGGCGAGCATACTGGCAGCATTCTGAAAGAGATGGGTGTTTCTGAAACTATGTGGCGCCAGCTGTTACTTGAGGGAGCAATCGAAGAGCCAATAATAAAGCAGAAGCTGTAGTTTTGAATGAATACATACGTACGATTCGTGGACGGGTAAGACTCGGGGTCCCGCCTAACATTATACAAAAGTTCGAGGCGAGTTGAGCAACCGGTCAAAACTCAATGCGAAGATCCGGCACGAATCCTCGTCCGGGTATTAGATATTCATAACCGGACGGAGTTAGCACGTGGACGACCCTTTGATCGGTGAAATCACATGCAAAACTTACCCGTTCACCAAGTGCCGTGCCAATGATATAAAGCGTCCGTGCTTGCATCATCGCCACCACTGCTCTTTCAACCCACACCTCAATTTCCGCGATGGCCTCAAAGCAACTCAAGCAAATCTCTAGAGAAGAAGTCGCTAAGGTCGGTATCGGTTTCCTCAGGGCTTATCGTGTTCATAACACGTCCTACAGCATAACAAGGATGGCGATTTGGTACGTTGATGCTCTCGTAAAGAGAGTAGTATGGACTAACATTTCATGTGCAGTGGATAATCATCGACACCAAAGTTTTTGATGTATCGCGGTTCAAGGACATGCATCCCGGAGGCGCTGCCGTTCTTGTTGACGCGGAAGTTGGTACGTGAACTATGAGTAGCGTATCGCCGCATGCTTACTGGAGATTTCAGCGGGACAGGATGCAACCGAAGCATTCTATGGTCTTCATCGTCATGAGGTTTTGCAAAAGCCTCAATATCAGCGGTTGCAGATCGGTGTCATTGAGGGAGAAGAGCCTTCTATCCATCCTCGTGCCGTCGGCGAACTAAGCAAGGTACCGTATGGAGAGCCAACATGGCTAACGCCCGGTTACTTCAGTCCATACTTTTCGGAGGTATGCCATTTCTCCATTGTGAATTTGCTTGTCTCACTTCTCCACAGAACCACAGACAGTTGCAGATTGCGATGCGCAAGTTCGTAGACGAATTCGTGACTCCTGATGCTGAGGCACGTCATTCGATCTCAGAGCATGTGTTTGTGTACTGATTCAAACATGTACACCAGATCCACGAAGAGGATGGCAAGCGACCATCGCAGAGCTTGTTCGATAAAATGGCGTACGTTAACATTGATCGTGCCATTCGCTCGCCCTTATCGTATCGCTTAGCGAGTTGAATTTGCACGCCATGCGAATGGGTCCAGGGAAGCATTTGAAGGGATTGAAGCTAATGAATGGTCTCGTGAAACCCGAAGAATTTGACTACTTCCATGAAGTCAGTGCTATAGTCGCATCCCAGCCATGAGTCTCACCGTGCTTGCAGTTGATCATCACTCAAGAGCTGGCACGCTGCGGCGCCCGTGGATACGGAGACGGTGAGTTCACATATACCATTCACTTGACATATTAAACCCTCTATCCAGGTCTCCTTGGCGGAAAAGTCATCGGGTTACCTCCTGTGCTTAATTTTGGAAGCGAAGAGCTGAAGGCAAAGATCGTCCCGGAAGTATTCGCTGCCAAGAAATTCATCTGTCTCGCTATATCAGAAGCTCAGGCCGGTAGCGACGTTATGGGATTACAAACGACTGCAGTGAAATCTGAGGACGGAAAGCATTGGATTATCAACGGTATTTATTCTTTCTGTTGTTTCGTTGAACTATATTCATGCGGTCCTAGGCACGAAGAAATGGATCACGAATGCAACGTACGTTCACGCTTTGTAATGACTTTCCAGGATCTGACGTTCAATAGTTTTGCTGATTATTTCACCGTCGGCTGTAAAACCGAGGACGGCTTTACTGTTATTCTCGTAGAGCGAGGGGAAGGCGTTGAGACTCGCCCAGTGAAGACGAGCTATTCGAGCGCTGCAGGGACTGCTTTCATTACGTTCGACAACGTGAAAGTTCCTGTTGGCAACACGTTGGGTGAAGAGGGTGGTGGAATCTTCGTTATACTCAGGTATGCCATCCCTGTTGTACTGTCCACGTGATTCATATTTGCCATTTAGTAACTTCAACCACGAGAGATGGGTAATGTGCTGCTCTTCCGCAAGAAGCCAAAGAAGTATAGGTAGACATCTCATCGTCATCGTCAAGATGATTGACTAACTCGATTCTTTAAAATCTGAAGTGGATGAGTGTCTCCAGTAAGACGGTCTTTTGTTATTACCGACGCTGTAACTAACAATAACCAGATGGACGTCACAGCGCAAGGCCTTTGGCAAACCTCTCAACTCTCAAGCTGTCATACGCAATAAAATCGCCGGCATGATATCACGAGCGGAGAGTAAGAGATTTTACCGCCCACAAAGGGATACTCAAAATTGATTGACTCTAGGTGTACAACACTGGCTGGAAAATATCACATATCAGATGTGCAATATGGTGCGTTTGGTGTTAATACGCTTAAATATCTCTCTAGCTGACAAATGTGCATAGTCTTACAAACAACAATCCAGCAAACTCGCCGGGTAGGGTCATGTGTATAACTGGCTGACATTGCATTGCTTATTTTCTTTGCGTCAGGCAAATTGCCTTCTTAAAGAGTTACTCCACTGCTTGCGCTCAGGACACTGCAAGAGATGCTGTACAGGTTTTCGGCGGTCGTGGAATTACGAAAACTGGTATGTATATCCATGTCATCAGCTGCTCTCTACTCACCGTCATGTACAGGCATGGGTCGGTTCGTGGAGCATGTGAGTAGTATGTTGCGTCATTATCACGTTGGGCTGATGTTGATTATTAGTACCATCGCACGGTGCCATTTGATGCGCTTCTTGGTGGAGCTGAGGATGTCTTAAGTGATCTTGGTGTAAGGCAGGCGTTAAGAGCCATGCCTCAGGATGCTAGGCTGTAAAACAGCTTCTCTTTAGGCTTTTTCGTTTACCTGGATTTTTAATTATTCGTTGTTATCAATAAAGTAAGTTCGATGTAAGCTGTGATTCGGTACATGTACAAATTGCATAGTACAACAGGAAGAAAAACCATAATACAGACCAAGAAGACCCCATATTCAAATTCTGACGCTCTATCTAATTATTGCTGCTATTGGAGGTGTGTGTGAGCAGAGGAGAAGTTGGTGTCGCGGAAGTTCGACATCCAATCAAAGCCTGCGAGTGGAAAATATATAAGATTCGAAAACAGTGAGCTGATCAATACACGTACCAGGTAAGGCAATGTCTTGCCAAACAGAAGGGTCGGTAAGGGATTGCATGCTCTGCAAGATGTCGTTATCAAAGGGAAGAGGTGGTCTGAAGTACTCGGCATCTGGAGCAAGTAACCCTTGCATGGTATCCATTTGTTCAACTGGAAGACCGGTTGGAGCAAAAGGATCCGCGACACCACCGGCTGGAGCGAATTGCTCAAATGACATGGCCGCTTGTGAGGGAGGAGGAGAGAGAGAATGAGTTGTCGTCGCAGGCGATGCGGCCGGTACAGACGAAGCACGGCTGGCGTTTTCCGTCGTAGGCATCGACGAGGATGATTTATGTCTGCGGACTTTGCCACGGTTATCGACAACCATTGCAAGAAGACCCTTCAAGAAACGAGAGTACAATTTAGGTCCGTGACGGTCGTCAATCGCAACCTCCGGCGAACCAAACAAGTCGATGACATTTTGAACTCGGACCCGTATATGTTCACATTGATCGGGAGACAAGTATGGTGCAAACTTTGGTTGGAGAAGCTAATGCAAGGAAGAGGGCTTTAGACACGGTTACACCGAAGGCGGAGGATAATGTCATACCTTTACTAGAAAGGCTGCCGCAAATGTTGTGAAGACCTTCTGCGCTTCCGGTCCGTGACGAAGATATATTCCTGGCTTATAATTAGCAACATGACTAGACCGGAGAGAAAAAGACCCACTCTGTTCGGTCCGACCCAATTCATTCACCATCACGTCAACAACATCGCAAGCAGCAGCAAGGCACTTTAAATTCGACACTTAAATTCGATCTGTGCAAAGATAGGAATGGACGTACACGGATCAAAAAGGGGTTTTCAACGTCGTATTTCTTGCTGAAGACATGCTGGAACCCAAACGATAACGCGACTAATCTGGCGTAACTGAAGGCCAGCTTGAGCAGTCCGATACGGAAATAGTTTTGAGGATCAGAGAGGTCGGTCTGGTTCAAGTGCGTCATCCACTTCTCTTGAAGCTCCAGAAGTTCTTCGTCCGCTTCCGTAGCAACACGAGCGATATCAACCTCCTGCGTACACATGTCACCTGCCATCCAAAGAATGAAACGTCAAAACAAACGGACCTTGTTGAGACCGGTCGGATGGTTGGGATCGTTGTAAATACGCGCAAGGAACCTGCCCATTACCCTGAGCTCAGCGTTGTAACAGCTGATATGAATATCAAAGTTCTTCAGGTTATAGACTGAGCTCTGCCACCAGCTCTCGGAATGGTTGGCAGTGTAGTCCATATTGCTGATGATTGGCGCCTTTCCATACTGAGAGCCGGTTGATCGGTCAAGATTGAAGCAGTTGAGCCATACCCGGGTGCGATTAAGCATTTCTCGGGCATGGTTCTCATTTAACGGTTTTGCAGTGTTCGGGAGATGGAGGTTCAGATCGGTGGCGATTCTGTGTAATCGTCCTCAGTTACCGGAAATGAGGAGCTCCCAATGTACACACCTAATAGCAAGGCCGAGGTACAGCCAACCCCGTTGATCTTCCCATCTCCTGGATGGGACGGGGTACAAACTCAACAGTATGTAGCCAATACACATTTCAATGTTCTTCGGGCCGCCTATCAGGGCTGTTCCTGCCGCTAGCTGAGCAAAATGCATAGCTTGAAGATATAGGTCGGGACGCTCGGCGTAATACCGCGAGGCTATCGCACATACTAAGAGGAGTAAGCATGCGTAGTTCTCGGACCTGGAGATAAACGACTACTCACTAACAGTAAACATGAAGGGACTTCGAAGACACGTCCGCTGAGCCGTATACAACACTGGGTCGACTAGGGATAATGATAGATTCATTCGTTCGAAGAAACTGTACAAAGATGAGGACCAGACCAGATACTGACCGAAATGACGTACATGGAAAAAAGTTTCTCAGCCTCGACAGGTGTGATTATACCACGAGTCAGAATATGAGGAGCTTCAATGCTTGCACGGGGCTCAGTGCTTCGCGCGTTGGTTGCAGGCCCTAACCAAACAGTGAGCGTATTGAAAATGTTTGCGGGTCAACCAACACTGACTGGTGAAGAACTCATCATTGGCAACTCCCACGTTCGCCTTGTCATCACCCTGCTCATCGGGTTCCACGCTCCCTCCTCTATGTCGGACTTTCTTGAGACTTAAGTCGGCCATCAATCCAAATGGTACCGCTTCGCTAGGCAGGGTTGCCAACTTATCACCAGAGTCCTTCTTCCGAGCTGTAGTGCTTGCTCGAGTGGCATTACTACCTACGCTCGATCCTGATGAGCGTCGTCGTGTATTCTTGGGCTCCTGAATCCATCCTTCCCCATCATCGTCTACGACTGCAAATTCGTAGCCTCCCTCATCGTCATGACTATCATCGACATCTTCTTCACTAGAATCCTCAGGATCGTGGTCCACGACGTAACTCTTTGGTAATCCGATACCAATGAATCCTTCGAATTCTGCGAAGCTAGATCGCGCTTGGGATATCCAAGCCTCAATGTTTTTATTTGCTTCTGTATTGACGTTAACCTTGGAATCCATAGGTGCCTCAGAGCTAAAGTATGACGAGCCATGGGTAGAGGATGGTGAAAGTACAGGTGAGTGCAAAGAAGGCGACGGGCTATGGGATGAGAAGGTGTCAGACCTTGAGGAAACTAAGGGCGCCTGAAGTTTCTTATTGGATTCATCGAGCTGGGCCATGAGCTTCTGGATAACCTCGGCCTGCTCGCGAATTTCATTCATCAAGTGCTCACGTTTGCTATCGGAAAAATTAGCGGTGGAAGCGTGTAAAATCCGCGCATTACTCACGGGGGCACACGTCTTTTCTTCTTGCCAGGAATTACACATTCATGTCCGCCATTCATGCAACGTTTGCAAGGATCCGTGTCCGTTTTGAATTCGCACCTGACTTTGAGATTCTTGCATCGGGCGCAAGCGCGGCTATCGTCGTGTTAGAAGAAGCGTCGAAGCTAATTTTTTTGGACGACTCACGGCTTTGCCTTGGTATCGTCCTTGTTTTCGCCCGCAACCTCATCGTCCTCCTCAGCTCCGCCATCAGGAAGGCGCTGTCTTTTAGCTTTGGGTTGAGGAGACAAAGCCGAATTGCTGCTGGCGGGGATAGAAGGACGCTGAAAGTATGACTGCGGAGCGGACCCCGTCGGGAACGCACGCTGCATTGGAGCGGGAGAAGTAGTCAGAGTCGGTGCGACTATTCGATCGGTAGTACTGGAACGTGAATGTGTGGGACCAGTAGGCGGGAAGGTATATGCGCCATTGAACATGGCGAAATTGGAATCCGAGCCAAGGGAAGAGTTGGAAGGAAAGGCATCGGCGAAATGATTCTGCTGCGATGAGCCAAACATTGCTCCGGGAACGTAGAGACCAGGGTCAGTCCGAGAGTGCTGCCCATCGTTCGAGTATGCCAACCGTTCTGACTGTGATCCGGGGACATATGATTGACCAAAAGACGTATTGGGTGCATACGAGCTGGAGAGATTGTGATTCTGCTGAGGCTGGATCGGATCGTGGGCTTGTTGTGAAGGGTTAGGCGCCGGTAAACCGTATTCATGTTCCAACTGAACATGTCCGTAGCGAGGATAATTCCAGGACTGGCTGGAATTATAGGAATCGGACATGGTGGTAAAACGGAAGGAGCCAGCAGTGGCAGCGTCACGGTCGAGATAAAGATGTCGTAATGGAGCAACGCGACGGGAAGGACCAGGAAGGGTAACCCCGTCAAGTAACCGCCAGTTACTTCAAAGGGAAAGTAAAAGGGATACCAAGCCAAACAGGTTCGCCTTTACAAGGTAGGAGGTCACCCAAGGTCGCGGCAATTGGCCTTCAATCGCTTCAATCGAAAACAGAAATCACGTCTTCTGGGATCACCGGCTGTCATCGGCAGGCAGCTGTAATGATCACACAGTGTGTTCCTAGTTCCACCTAACAAAACGCAACGTGTTGTCCATATATCTCTGCAGCAGTGCCTCTCTTCATTAATTCGAAAGGCACTGCTTGCGAAAATACAGACATCGTGCGTCCCAGCAGTCGATTTTAACCTTCATTGGTGGCTGTGCGTTTTTCTCAGTGGACCACGCTGTTCTCCGGAGCGGCGCTTAATATCTTTCATGTGGCCTTCAGACGCCTCGAGGACAGTTCCGCAAGCTCCGCGTCACAATTGACTATTCCGTGTAATGTCAGAATCTCCACATGTCAGAGTGTGCCTCATCACATCTGAAACTGATCATCGGATCCGTAAGATAGGACTTCATACAAAATCATACAACTCTAGCAGGACTGTAACAATACCACGAACCTTTGGCTCAGAGTGCTTCATAAACTTTATTATAGAACAAATGGAGGAACGACCAACCGTACACGTAATCGCTATGAAGTATATTGCTCACCTCGAGTTGCAACCAAGGGGCAGAGAAAAGTAAACAACAGAAAGGCAAAAATGTCCTCGTACCACTGCTGACGCTTCTGTGACCAGTGAAAAGATGAGTCTCGGAACAAGTCATAGCAAACGGTGGTGGGTGGGGTGGACGGACTGATCAAATGGTCTCCCGCTTCGTCCTCCTTCAGCGATGATCATAAGAAATCCTCAGCACGCGCCCTCTTTTTGCCCCTCGACTCTTCGCCCTGCTGAGCTTTATCAGTAGATTTAGCAACGTAGTACTTCGAATTGTATGCGCGTAGCTCGTCCTGTACACAATGGGGTCATCAAACCGGAATCAGTCGGGACATTAAAAGATCACTGACAGGTGAGAAATTGGGGTCTTGGAACTTCAGATCGGTCTCTTTCTTGAACGGCGGGAGTATTTGTTTGAGAGCAGGAACGGGAAGCACCGGCATGTGCGGAGTAGATGGCGTTTGGGACGACGGTGTAGGTGGCGGCGGAGTCGCGGGAACACTAGAACCAGCTGAGATTATTGAGGCCATGGATCCATTTGTTGGTATCGGAGGTGGGAATGGAGGAGTGGCTCCCTGCTGCTGAGGAACGAAGGTCGGTGCAGGAGGGAATGGAGGCCTGATAGCACCGGGAGGAGGCATTCCCGGAGCGAAAGGCGGCATTGGAAATCCAGGTGGGGGCGGACTACATGATGCAAAAGTTTAGTAACGGTAAAGGCAGAACACAAGCGAACATGTACTCACCCCGGAGGGAAGCCGGGCATTGGGAACGGCGGTGGAAATGGTGGTTGACCTGGCATCATGCCGGGGGGCGGCAGGAATGGAGGGACACCGGGAGGCATCCCAAGAGGCGGTCCGGGAGGGGCGGCAGTGGGAGCCGCGGCATATGCCTGGGGTGGCGCACCGTAGACACCACCTGAACTGGAATCCGCTGGGGCTAGCGCTGGTTCGGTGTTTCCAGCGCCCATTAACGCTTTGTGAGCTTCTAGAGCGGCCTTCAGCTCTTCCTCTGACATCGGACGGTTCTCTGTCTTGGGTCTCTTGGCAGGAGGTTGGGAAATTGAGCCAGCCGCGAGCCCAAGCTCAATCTCTTTTCGCCGCTTGTAATCAGCCACATCGGGGGCAGGTATGCCTTCCATCCCAAATATCTCTACCTCATAACCATCTCTTCCTGGTATAGCGTTCTCAATTCGAGGCAGGCTGTCATGAAAAGTATCGTAAGATTAGGAGAGAGGATCAAACACTAGAACGCACTTTTCGGGCTCAAGTTTGTGTACCTGCTGAATGTGCACCGCTAGTCCTCCGGCGGTATTGAGCCTTCGAGGGCACATGTTGCATTTGAAATGCTTAGCCTTTTGGTGTTGCATCAATACTGAAATGAGCCTTGTCAGTCGGCCAGCGAAACCAGTAAACGTTCATGCTGACCCTTTTCGTCTTCAAATTCTCGCTCACAGTACCAACACCATGGCCGGATTATCTATGTAAATGAGTATAGGTATCGGAGAGATAGAGCAGCTATCTTACCTGCTTGTTCTTCTTCTTTGCCATACTTCAGCGTTCTGGTCAAAAGGGACTGAGGAGAGCTATTAGGGAGAGCTGGAGTGGAAACAGAATGATTACATAAACCTTCGGCTGCGAGCAAGCCGAACCAAGCCGAATCGAGTCATACTGATCGCCTCCTCACAACAATAATTTTAGGTACACGAATTGATATACAAACAAGTGAAATAGCAGACTCAGAAAATAATCTAATGTACTACATGGTTGCCGTAGCTATAGGGTGATGAAAAGGATGTGTTCCAGTCGTTAACGAAGTAAGCGGGGTGATCCGTTCACCCGATAATTCCCTCGATGCTATCATCGCACGCAGATATTCAATTTGTGACTTGATTTCTGCAAATTGGTTGACCTGATACGATCTCTGCATGCGAACGAGAGACAGAAACTGGAACATCACGCATGCAGAGCCTATTATAAATGCGACAATAACTAGAAATAAGCCTTAGTAAAAAGAATGATAATGGGCGAAAGCGCATAGACTGACAGTGCATTCGGTATCTATGTCGGACGAGATAGTGCATATAGTGTAGATTCCAAGAGGGCTCTGGTACTTGATATGTTCTTCTCAGAGGAAACTCGATAGGGATACATCGTAGTTTGTGAGTGATGGCAAAAGACATGCACGCGGCAGCGGTGTTGAATAAGAGTGACGTTGCGGAAAGCACACCGAACGGGGTGGTCATTATAGATGTCCTGGGGATATCTTTGAAGAAAGCGACGAGGACGATGAACACTGTGAGATAGGCACACATAGTAGACTATCCAGCAGTCAGCTTTCACACCCTGATGGCCACCACAAAGAAACGTACATGATATGTGGCAAATCTCGCGACCCGTTCCAAATCTTCAACCTGGAACTTAAACCTATACTGACTCCGCAGGTCATTCTCGTCGCCATATCTTAGCTCGTAATCGCCAAAATCTGATATATCGTTAGACATTTAGACGCTAGGATAAAGTGTTCAGACTTGCCATAAGCAACGCTTGCGGTGGTGTTGGTTGGTTGAAGAGAAAGAGGATCTATACGCAGAAATTCGTTTGACAACCACCTATGTTCGACGAGTATTCCCGTACGTACGGTTAAAGGCCAGACCGTGCAAGCTCATAACTGCATGGGCGACAAGGAAAGGGAAGACCAGGGTACGCACTGCGATATTAGACGGCAAGGAAGGTTGTACAGGGTAAGGACGAAAGGATTCGAGACTCAGAACTTATTCAAAAGTTTGGACGGTTTGGACCTAGATCATGATGACCGTGACAGGACAGCCTTCAGGCTGTCTTAGGACTCCGCTGAGTCCGCTCCGGCCGCGAGCGGTCCGTGGTGATATGTACGTGATACAAAGATATCGTATGTCCATTGTCCATCCTGATTTCCATCAAGGTAGGTATGGTACAGCGTGATGAATTGAACCTTGGAGTGCAAGTAAATACTTTAGTTTATTTAAATACATAAAATAGCAAATATTATGGAAACTGTTGTTCAGCGGATTTACTCCACTGCATCTAGTACTCTAGCAGACACTCATAACTTAATCGAGAATCTATGCGTCCTAACAGAAAGCAAAATATAATGAAGAAAGCGCCAGAGCTGCTAAAGGAATGGTAGAGAAGGCTAATAACACGGAAGACACAGCTTTGAGAGACGTGACACCCTCTTGTAACCACACAAGCATGAAAACTTGCACAACCAGACAAACAAACCCGGCGCAGAAGTTGATGATCCCTAAGACCCCATTCATCAGTGGACAGACATTTCACGCTTAGGAAAAAACACTTACAATACCCAACAATCCACCTCCAGGATGATCCAATACCGAAACGATCTAGGATATCGATATTAGCAGACATCCAGCCAGCATGCGGCGGATCAAGACTCCTCCTTGCACCCCAGATGGGCACACTCCCGATTTTATCGACCATGACCAGCGAAGCGACAGCAGCTGTACAATTGAAAATGATTCCCCCATATGAAAAGACCATCAAAGCAGAGAACGCAGGTGACGGAGGTAGGACAGACTGCGAATACGACATGATATGGACAGAGCATAAAGCCAGCAATGCGCACTGTTTACAAGAAGAGCTTGAGAACTTTTGTCGATTTCATTGAACGATCGCACTCACCAGAAACAAAGAGCTCTGCGCTGTGGACTGCCAGGCTTTTTGGAACGAATGTACTAACGGAGGTACTTTATCTACGCGCAAAATGTTATACGCGAGGAAGAGTTCTTCATGAAATGATGCGTACAGCTCAAGTCCATGTCATTATTGCCTTGCGCCTCGACGGATCTAGGACTGTAGTATCGATCGACTAAAACAAAAGGTAGTCATTAAGAGCATAGTAACGGGAAAACGATTACGCATACCTTGAGTATGGGTGTCGTCTGTAGAGGGTGGAGGACGAAGGTCCCAAGTAGGCTCTCTAGATATTGGGACGGCGCCGGCAGGCAACGAATGATCAGAGCCATGGGCCCATTTTTCTGACTTCGACATGGATGGGGAGGACTTGCTTTGTGATACCCAGAGCCCTTCTCAGGTGTTATATCTATGTTTTTGCTACAGCATACCGTCTGGTCTTCATACTTACTCCGTGGGCCACTAGAGTCGTTGACGGAGGTTGGCTGTCCGAGGCAGTGGTCGTAGGAACAAACATAGACGATCAAGGCTTTAAATTAACTTTGCATTGGCGGGGCGATGCCGCTTCTCGGTCTTTGGCCCGATAGAAGTGCTTAGGACTCGTGCTTATCGGCCACTAAACCTTGGTAAGAGCGCTCCCACCGCATGTATGTGCGTAGTCAGTTCGGCAGTCGAAGTTCCTGATGAAGCCACGATAGGCGACACCGGAGAGCTTCCTAATATTGCACTCCAGACATGTTTGAACATTATTACGCAGCATAGAAAACGCACCTATACCACATTTTTCCGAACACCGCCGGAACGGTTTGAAAGATCAGCATGATAATAAGTATACACTAAAGGCTCGTCAACGAACTATAAACGAAGCCTGGTGACAGGAGCTGCCAATAACGGTATAGGTGCCAACTAATTGCTGACGAATGTTGAATACATGTACAACGAAGTATGAGGTAGATCAGACTCGAGATGCATAAACTACCACAGGAGTATGCATAGAAGTGGAAATATAAATAAATAAGCGCGGCGGAGAGAGCAAGAAGACGGTCCTGACGTCTGAAAAGCAATTTAAAGATGCAAGCTCTTCAGGGTGAATGTCGGAAGAAACCGATGCCAGATCGTAATAGCAAGATACGACGACAGAGAGGAGGATGAAGCTGGCAATCTGATTTCCGGTGGTGTGTTGTTACGAGTAAATGGACGTGGGCGAAGGGTGTTGGGAAGGAGTGTGCCGTGGTGAAATGACCGAGGAGTATCAAGAGTGAGTATTTTAAACCGTTACCGTGGAGGGGAGGGGAATGAATTTGCAACAGATTCGTCACCACTGTAGACAGAAATGGCGGAAGAATAGAGGGAGGTCTCTGGAGAGGGAGCCCGAAGGCGAGCGTCACTGACGCCGTCTCGACCTTCGAGAGCTGCGATGAGCGAATGAATGGCTTGGTCATTTTCGACGGAAGACGCTGTGCTTAAGTGGGCATGTACTGGATCCTCGGCGTGTACATCGCTGAAAGGGTTTACAGCCCGTGCCTTGCCTTTTTCGCTGCGCGGAATGCGAGGCACATCAGGAGTTTTGGAGCGGACTGGTACGGAGGATCCTTGAGCATTGAAGAAGGGATTGCTGAAACTTCTCCTTCGCTCAGTGGGGCTGGTGAACGGGTTCTTATCAGGGTCAACTATTTCAGCCTGTTGACCATCAAAATTCACCACCTCCGCTGATTCCCAGCGATGTGGCTCCGAAGAAGTCAGAGGTGGAGTCGGAATGGCCATATCCAATGACGGAGACATGGAGCCCGACATATGGACCGAGCGAAGGGACAGAAAGGACTCGTTGGCTGTGGAATGCCAAGACACGGCCTGGGATTCTGCTCTACCGGCAAATGGTTTGGCGGGTTCTGGGACATCGGCCGATGCTAGCTCTTTGGCAAGGTTAGGATGGTAAGGGGAAAATGGATGGGGCTCGAGGTCGAATTGCGGTGGATCCTCCGTTGTGTGGGTGTACGCCGTTCGCACGCTCGGTGACTTCTTGAACATAGTGAGCTTCTCCATCGGAGCGACACTCACTCCACCATCAACTTCTTTCATGTGGTATCTACCCTCCGATTGAGGAGGGTCCTCGAGCCTGTCCCAGTTCTCCAGCCGTGACCGTGACCGTTCGTGTTCTCCGCGAGCATTGCGGCTCGCAGACATGGTAGGGGCAGGACCTTTACACTTCACCTTAGGTATGGCACATTTGTAAAACCATATGCCCAGTACAATAAGGAACACGGCCCCCGCGAACGCGCCGACACAAGCGCCTACGACTGTGCCTATGGGAATTTCCTTGCTGGTTGTGGCGTCCGTAGCGTTAGGTTCTGGTGATGATGATGAGGCGGTCGATTTAGTTCGGGCAGCAGACGAGGGGGTCTCGAACGCGACGGACACTACACCAGAGTCGACGTCGGCGTTGGTTGCGGAAGAATCATAAGCTAAAGTCGTGGCGGTACTAGTAATATCACCAACGGTGACTCCATTGCTGGCAATACCGGCCGCAGTGATAGCGGGCAATGGATCTGAGGTTTGGCGGCGGATACGACGATGAGCGACCATATCGGAGCGAAAAGGAATGTAGGATGAAAAGAGTGTACAAGCGCCAAAAGAAGAGGCGCAAAATGAATCAGAGCCTGTAACCTAGTCAGCAACAGATATCCTTCGTTGAAAAAGAGACAATACGAACGAATAATGCGACGAAAACGAAAGCAGCATTCAAGAGACCGCAAGATCTGAGCGATGAAACGACGACGTTGTTCTTGTAGTCGTCGTGAAGAAGGGGGTAAAGTAGAACTGAAACAAATACGTCCTTGTTCCCACGGAACCGGGACGAGGCCGCCGCACCTCCGGTCGCATCAATTTGCAAATTTTTTCATCTCAGTTCCCTGAATCTTTAGTAATTTCTGTGAAAAATATTAACCTGCTCAGACTTCTTCGAAGCGCCGCTCTCGTTATCGTTGTATCTATAGCAAGAAATCCCAAGAAGCTCACCTCGACGAGAATTTCACATCGTCTTCTATTCCAACGTCGACATATTATTATCAAACTATATTGCTCCACCGCAGTCTGGATTTCCTCTAGCCACTTCCTAAACAACGGTCTATTCACTGGGGAATCGCTAGATCAGGGCTTGTTTTCACAATCTGATAGCGGCCTGAAATTTGATGCCTTATATTCGCGTCGCTAAGAATCGGACACCATACTCCTTGTACGGTCAGCATTAGCGCAGTCATGGCTCGCCTAAAAGTCGAGTATCGATATTAACGTGATCCAGATACGCTTTTGGAACTCGTTGTGTACGGTATCTACACCTTGTTACTTCCATTACCATTGGTAACCAAAGGATACTTACAGCAGGTGACTTTGTCATCGCAACTCATAGATATTCTTTCTACGCCATCGTCTGTCCCCTCTGAATGGTGGCGTAAGTAACATTCATGGCTAGTAGGGCAAGCAAAGACGCACAGAATCGATTTAAGGCAACGAAGTCATACCAACCAACATCACTACAAGGAGAGCACCTTCTGATCGAATATAAATTGGCGCCATGTTGGAAATATAACCAGGAAGCTAATTGCTCTCGTGGAGGACGAGCGAGTTCATCAGTGGATCTGTAATTGGAGAGTTTGCGGATTTTTAAGAACGTAAGTTTGGTAAACAATCTTGTCAAACATTTGCAGGCAACTGGCAATACTTTGTGTATCTTATTCTCGCAATGAGTAAAGTAGCGTCATCACATGGCTATATTACCTATGAATTGTCATGGAATCCGTTTCCTGATAGAAAAAAGGCCGTAGAGACTGACCTACGATATAAATGAGAAACCCTCATAATGCAATACGTCACGTCCTCCGCGTCCTAAAGGTCTGTCCACCACGTACACCTGTCATCGTGGCAGACGAACCAGGCCTCCACCACTCCAGAACAATATTCTTCGCAAATATTTCACCAAAACCAAGCATGACGCCATTGACAAAAGGTAGAAGGAAGTTTATCGCTAAAGAAGAAAATAACGCCTTGACACGGGTACGCGTTGACAGAGAAGAATCGAAGACGGCGAGTGTAGCAGATACGGGGACTTTAGTGTCCTGTGAACGCTGTCGAACTGGGGAAGAATTCTCCGTATGCTCGGGGAAGGACATTGAGGGGAAAGACGAAGTTATGGATGAAGGGACATCCTCCCATTTCTGAGAGTCTTCGCTCTGCGAGGGAGGAGGAGCCGGACCGGGGTTGTGGGGCTGACATAGGTTTAGAAGCAGGGACAGACATACGCGAAGGAACTTACGACGGCTGGTAGCTCGATTGTTACGATATCCCTACCAGGATCAGCGACACTTGACGAAAGTCCAGATACCGAGGAAGGTGCCAGACTATTCCCTTTACTTCCAACCCTTTCCCAGCCCTCGTTTGAATCTTGCAGAGACGATTCGCGTTCCTTCGCACGTACGTCCTCCCACCGCGCTCGTTCTCTTTCCGCCTTCTCTCGAGCTTCGGCAGACTGTGACCGCCACGTTTCTACTTGAGATTCGTACTCTGATTTCCAGGACTCTAGAACTTCGCTGGAAACGAGAGGCTCCGAAGACTTTGACGCAGATGCCGTGTCTGTAGCGGTGACCTCCGCATCGTCCTTCGAGGTGATATGGTCGGCATGACCCGTCGAATCCCGACGAGGTGGAGGAGTGAATGCTTGGTTCAAAGCAGCCTACAAAATGGTGAGACCCAGATCTATGTTCAGGTAGAATGATTTACTTCGAGTAAGGACTCGTCTGCTCCATTAAAAGACCTTTGCTCGTCCATACCAAAGACGCTGTACGACAAGGCGGCTACTAAGCGCAGAGCGTTAAGCTGTTAAGAGGAGAGGAAAGATCCCGTGACCTTCCGAAAATTCAAAAATATAAATAAACTATCTCAAATTTTAATTATCGCCGAACGTAAGTTACTGTGAGCATTACAGGCTGAGCCATTCTCGAACATGGAACCTCACTGGAGTGAGCTAGCGGCCCTCTGACGACATTCATTTAGTATGTTCAAGCTGTAGTCATGCTCAAACGTAGGAACTGATTTCATTGATAAACTTACCATGCCAGGCAGCGGCCGAAATCCCGAAATCCTTAGTACTTAAGAAATCCATTATGAATTGGAGAAGCGAAATCAACAAACGGTTCTGGGAATCCTCCTGGCGTATGTAGGCTTGTGCGTGAATCATTTGATCAATCTCGCGTCGACGGCATACAGACATGCAACTAATTAGAATCGTTTTCCCCCTCTTTTGATCGGCTGTCTCGTTCCTCGTCTGGCCTCCCCAGAAACGGTTCCTCGTTTCACAATGTTTCTTTTATCCTCACTATCCTCATCGCTGGACGATGATTTTGGCCTCACCTTCTTCTGCGGTCTCACGGGAGAAGAATCGGTATCTGAAGATGGTAGCTGGGTTGGTCGCTTCTTCGCAGGCGTCGGTATAGGAGACCCAGGCTTGTCTGGCTGTTGTAAAGGGGCTTTACCCTTACCCTTGTCCATGCTGTTCTCCTCTTCGTCGTCAGAATCATCGGTGGCCGAGTCTGATTCTGGTCCTGCTTGGCGGACATCGGCCTTAGTTCGATCTGGTGAGATGGATTTGCTTGCAGGTTTAAGATCTTCCTTCTCCACCTGAATTAAATATGTCAATAACAGTTCCATGAAGCCAAAACCGAAAACCGACCATAACGGGTGAAGGTGTGAGGGCCGGCTGAGAACTACGAGATTTGGCACCTTGTTTCGAGGATGGTGGAGGTAATATCTCAAATTCAGGTTTTTCAGCCGAGGTAAGTATAATCGCTTGTCAAACATGAGTGCTATCGAAGCCTCAAGATATAGTTATCGATGACTTACGAAGATCCGATGCAAAATTGAACAGGGCCGTGGTACGACGAAGAACTGTAGCTATGCGAGGCTTCGATATTGTGTTCTTGATATGTATATCCACATTACGCCTAGCAGTCCGTCCAATCTTGTCGACGGCCTTAAATTGAACGCTATGAATTTCGTCCAAGTGAATCAAGTTCAGCAACCTCACCTTCGTCAATTCTGTGTCGGATACCTCACCAACTGAGTCCTTCGAGGAAAAAGCTAGATGACTCATACTGATGAGAGGAAGCACAAGGTGTTTAGACAGAATCTCCGCTGAAGCTCGATAACCAAGGAAACAACTCTCCCATCGCCACTTGAATGACTGGTCTTCAAGAGTGCAGGCAACATCCTGGAAGCGGGGCATTAGATATCGTTTGCAGCACTCAAACAATTTATGATACCGAGAAGTTGGTTTCCACGACTTCAAACGAGAGGTCTGTGATCCCCCCAAGAGAATGCGCGTTAGAGAGGTGCTCGAGGGTATGTGCTCTCCATTCTTCTTCGTCAACCATCGAGTTTGAACTAGAAATCGGTTCCAGGCCATTTACTTCTCTCCATCGACGCGCGAACTGAGGTCCAGAGAGAGCTGGAACAATCACTTGGTAAAGAAGAATGATATACAGAAGAAAATAGACGCTACCTTCAGCCCATACTGCCTTAGTATCCGTGATCAGTACACAGCATGTCAAGTCAGCCGGAGACGCGTAAAACTTCTAGAGGAGTCCGAGGAACAATATTGGGAGACTGCATCTGGTGTACAGGAAAACAAACGAACGATGAGATAGGGTATGGACTTGAGTGTATCGATTTTGACCAGCCACTCTTTTGTCAGAAGTTGTTTCAAAGTATCCTGTGTCGAAGTAAATGCATGTAGTAGAAATGTAAACGAAACTGAGTCGCACTTCAGATAGGATTTCCATCGTAATTGTGGTGCATATAAGAGACTCGATGTAACGTGTGGTAACAATGGCAAACAAATATACGGGGACTTGCCTTCCACCATCACGACGGAAGGACTCGAGTTTTAGACCGTCTTATATTGCCTCTCGTCAGCCCATGTAAGTACGTCGCTTGTTTCTTTGATGTTTTCTCGCTTCATCTGAAAGTTATAGGCCCTTTCCATTTCTTCAAAGCTTTCAACTTCGTACGGGCCATGGAAGAAGGCGAGGTTTTTGGGTACGACGTCCCTACCTCATACCCTAACAATGCTGAATATCTACATCATCCATCAATTGAATGGCCTGGCGAGCCTTCCTTGATTGAAACCCCCATTGACCAGACGATCGCTCCGCCGCCTGTAGAACACGCCCAAGAGCGACCTGTCTGTCGTCTCGTGGTTAATAAGCCATTCGTACCCCTTGGGCCGGGAAGAATTGTATTAGTTGATGGATATCCTGAGGTACAATTTGGCCGTGACGCGTTGCCTCCAGGCTCTTCCACTCCTAAAGTACGGATAAAGGCGATGGAGGTGTCAAAACTCCATGCTACTGTTTACTGGGACTCGCACTTGAAGGAATGGGCCGTCATTGATATGGGCTCGATGCATGGAACATACCTCCTTTCGTCTGATGATCCCTCCAACGCTTCACCTCAGGATAGAGGCATACGATTATCACCTTCTCGGGCGGCTAGCATTCCTCGGCGTCTTTCCAATATGGATCGTCTGACTATGGGTGATGCTACCTTTATAATCCATATCCACCAGAGCCTACCTTGCGAGGAATGTTCCCCCAGAGACGTAGGCGACGAAGTCCCTTTGTTCCCGTCGGAACGGAAGAGGGGGCGAACCCGATCCGAGATCAGGACAACGACGCCTACATATCAACCATATCCTAAGAACCCGAAGCAGGCACTAGCTTTGCTGAAACAAACCTTACTTCCGCGGCATGGCCCTAGTTCAAAGTCAACAATAGATCAATACATGGACCGCTCTGCCCGTCGACGTGCCCTCTTTTCCACCAGTGCAAATGATTCGCCTGGGGTGACACCCCGGAATTCTGCAACGCCGCTACCTGGGAACGAAGATCGGAACACCTCAGGCTCAGGCACTTCGCATGATGCGGGGCCTGTTTCCCATCCAGCCGTACCCTTACCTTCGTCGAATGTCGGGCACAAGCTGCTTTTGAAACAAGGATGGCAGCCGGGAGAGTCCCTTGGTCTTGCCATTGAAGGTGGAGTACTGGAACCATTGGATGCTGGTGTCACGTCCAGCGTCGGCCGACGGGGGTTGGGTATGCCTCGTCCTACGTTGGGGAATTCTGGATGTAGACGTTGAGATGTGTTATCTTCTATCTTTCATACATAATCTAGATGGATATCGTAAGGGAACCTGCATCGGACACCCCGGGGCGCCACTCGCTCAGATGCCCTACGCACGCGCCTCGAGGCATGAATTGCATGGAAGGATGTATGTAAAATTTAAATCGAGGTCCTGCGAAATTTATACGAAGTCACGAGAGCGACGCGTGAAATCGTGGGAATATTGCGGTCACGTGGTGTTGGACGGAGGTAAATTTGTCCGTGCTTGAAGCTGCTTCTTTTGGTAAACTGAACGAGATTTGGGTCCGCTGGTCTAAGTCTATCTCCACCCTCCTTGTCCTTCCATCCCGTTTTCTGTCCTATCTCCATTCTCATCCATCTCTATTCTCTACCGTCTCTTCGTCGTGTTTCTCGTATTCGTTGTATAGCTTTCGCTCCTTCAAATGGCAACCAACACTCGCGTAAGTAGTGGCAGATTCGTTCATTTCGCGTCCTCATTATTCAAGCTGTCTTTTAGGGGCCCCAACGTACTCGTTTACCTCTGCGCGGAAAGAACGATGAAAACGCTGCAAGCCGACATATACGCCAGCACTCAGCATCGTCTCGCTTAACTCAAAGAGAGGTTAACGGTGTTAAGCTTAACCTTCTTCGACCCGCCTTGGGCGAGGTCACACTGAAGGCAGTCAATCGCAAGGTATTTATGGGAGTATTGTTTCGATGCTAATACTCAATATCTCCATCAAGGAGAACACCGGCAAGTCCGTGTTAGGTAACAAAGAGGATCTACCACTCAAACCAGCTCGGCCAGTTCTCAGCACGACTACCGTTCAGCGTGTCCCATTAGGCCCCGCCCGGGCTCAAGTAGCACCTCCCGTCGCTAACGCCGTTAATGCTCGCGTACCTATCATTTCTGCCCCGCGTCCCCATATCCCTATTCTCAGTCATCGCCGTGTACCTCGTGTTCCCCCACCACCAGTAGTAATTTATGACGACCCAGCGGAAGACGTCGAAGAAGAGGCAGAAGATGATATGGACATCGAGGATGTCCCGGTGCATCCATTACCACCTCCCGAGCAAGCACAAGTTGAAAGGGAGAGAGATGAAGATGAGATGAGCGTTGAAGGCGAGGAAGAAGTCGAAGCTATGATAGTAGTTGAGGATAGAGAAGAGGTTCAGGAAGAAGAAGAAAGCGAAACTCCGCAGGTCTATGTCTGGCCCGACGCGCCCACACACCGGAGATTGAAGTATGCGCGAGAGGTTGAAGCCATTCGCGAAGTCTTTGAAGATGACCCCGACTATGATCCCGCCATGGTAGCGGAGTATGCAGACGAGATATTTGAGTACATGCAGAAGCTAGAGGTGCGTCCGACAAATCGCAACCGTCTGCGTAACTGACAGAATCACATTCACAGGAGGAGGTGATGCCGAATCCCGATTACATGGACTCTCAGCAGGAGATTACCTGGGAGATGCGACAGACGCTTGTGGACTGGTTGCTGCAAGCCCATCTGCGCTACCATATGATTCCCGAAACCGTTTGGATCGCAATCAATATCGTCGACCGGTTTTTGTCCAAACGAGTCGTTTCCCTAGCCAGACTTCAGCTTGTCGGCATCTCTGCCTTGTTCATCGCTGCCAAGTACGAAGAGATCATGGCGCCGTCCGTAGATGAGTTTGTGGCGATGGCTGAAAACGGTTATACTCGTGATGAAGTTCTGAAAGGCGAACGCATCATCCTACAGACTCTAGGGTTTCACATATCGCATTACTGTTCTCCGTACAGCTGGATGCGTAAGATCAGTCGAGCGGATGACTACGAAATCCAGACAAGGACGCTTTGCAAATTCCTGGTGGAAGCAACACTTCTCGATTATCGATTCCTCCGTGCAAAGCCTAGTTTGGTGGCCGCTGTCGGGATGTACACGTCGCGGATAATGCTGGGAGGCGACTGGGTAAGACTCCTCTTCGTTGCTTTTTTATGTAACTGACCTTTTTTTGTTTTTACCAGAACGAGGCATTTGTTTTCCACTCTGGCTTCACAGAGGAGCAACTGGTCCCTGGCCACGAGCTTCTCATCGAAAAAATAGCCGAGAGAAGTTTCGCTCGGCTGTATCTGGTCAAAAAGTACGCCAATAAAAAGTTCCTGAAGGCGTCTACCTTCGCAATCAAGTGGGCACGAGGGGTCCTTGAAGGGACTGGATGCACAGATACAATGCTCCGCGATGACCAGGTATGAATGTACCTATCTACCATGTCATTCGTCTCCGGCATTTTCATCACATTTTTCCCGATCTATCATCATAATCTTCCTGTCCCATTAGTTCGCTGCCTTTATCATTCTCAAGCTTCTTCCTCGCAATTCACGCCCCATCATTTCCCTTGTGTGTCATCTACCTATCTATGCTCTGTAGACGCTTTCGCTTTCGCATATTTATGAATACGGTTGAATCCAAGCGAGATTGTCTCGGTTGCACATCCTACGATTTGCTTTGTACGTTTTTTGTATTGTTCCACGAACTTCCTTCGCGCATTACATTTATCTTCTTTATTCATCGGTTAATATTATGGCCACGTCGGTGGATTCTCCATTACCCCCTTCATTACCCCTTGTAGCGCACTCCGGTGTGTTTTGTATGTGCGTGGGACGCGTCGTGTACATTCTGGCACTTGTATCTAATCGCAATGCATCTCCTTTCACCAAACCAGCCTATTAGTATTAAACGGTTGAGCATCGATGCGGCCGCACGCACGAAGCGCCCGAACTCAACGCGTATCAGTGGACGGGACATCGGCATCCGGTCACTTGAGCGTAATCATGACGTATAGGCCCGGGTATGGTGATTTCACATGTGAACGCCGTGTTGGCTTATATTCTTGCCCCGGAATAGACGTGAAACTTCTACAACGACGTCGACATGCCTCTAACGTTCAAAGGACATACTGTAGTCATCACTGGTGCTGGTGGCGGATTGGGAAAGGCGTAAGTATATGCAGGGGATCTCGAATAATTTTGACTTGACTCTCACTATTTCTCAGCTACTCCCTCTTCTTTGCTTCCCGTGGTGCCAACATTGTCGTGAACGACTTCAACGCAGCAGCGGCGCAGAAAGTTGTTGACGAGATTGTCAAAGGTCTTCCTCCTGTCACTCGCTTGTGGATTCCCAGTGATGGAACGTGTCTTAGCTGGCGGGAAGGCAGTTGCCAACACATCGTCCGTCACGGATGGTGCAGCCGTAATCAAGACCGCTGTCGATGCCTTTGGAGGCGTAACTATTCTCATCAACAATGCAGGCATCTTGAGGGACAAAGCGTGCGTAATTTTCCTACTATATAATATGCTGAAGCTCTAGCTTTTGTCAGTTTCAAGAATATGACAGACAAGGAGTGGGATCAAATCATGGCAGTCCACCTTAAGGGGGCATTCGCCTGTACCAAGGCCGCTTGGCCTATCTTCCGGAAACAGAAGTTTGGACGCGTCGTCAACACGGCCAGTGCTGCAGGAATCTATGGCGAGTGATTGGATCAAAGTATGCGAGGAAATGTGGCTCATCTTTTGATAGGAAACTTCGGACAAGCCAACTACAGCGCAGCCAAAATGGGTCTCATTGGATTTACGAAAACCCTGGCTCGAGAAGGTGCTAAATATGGAATCAAAGCTATTGCTATCGCCCCGGTATGTTGCAACGAGACCTGTTCTCTTTGCTTGTATATTAACACTGTTTAAAGATGGCTGCTTCCCCTATGACAGAAACCGTCATGCCACCGGAGATGCTAGCTAAGCTCGGGGTATTGTGTCTTTCTCTGGTGCATAGATTACCATTACTGAGGCCAGTCACTAGCCCGAATTTGTTCCTCCGTTTGTCGCTGCTGTATGCCATCCTGAGGGACCCGACGCGTCAGGACGAGTGTTTGAGCTTGGCGCTGGTTTCATTGCCGAGGTTCGGTGGGAAAGAAGTGACGGCGCGGTGTTCAAAACAGATGCCAGCTTCACGCCCTCCGCTGTACGTCTACAAGTGAGCCCGTCTGTCTCTGCAGCTCACAGAATCCTACCAGATCAAAGCACGATGGGATGAGATTGTGGACTTTTCAAAACCTTATTAGTGGGTCATCTCTAAAAACGTAGGATGTGATCCACCATATTTATTCCCTTACCTGTTCAGCCCTACGTCGGTACCCGACGTTGACGCCGAAGGCAAACTCGCATTGGCAGCAAAGCTCCCTCCAAACCCTCAATCCAAGCCAGAAGTTCGTTTTGACGGACAAACAGTCATCATCACTGGTGCCGGTGCTGGTTTGGGACGTATATATGCTCTGATGTATGGAAAACTCGGTGCTAATGTCGTGGTCAATGATGTCAGCGAGAAGGGGGCGAACTCTGTTGTTGAAGAGGTCATCAAAGGTATCATTTTCTGCCTTCCATTTCTTCAGTTCTCCATTGATCGATGCATGTAGCTGGCGGTAAGGCTGTTGCGGCTGTACATTCAGCTGAAGATGGCGATGCAATCGTAAAAGTCGCACTGGAGAAGTTCGGTGGCGTTCACGTTTTGGTCGCTAACGCTGGTGTTCTTCGGGACAAGTCCTTCCAGGCGATGACAGAACAAGAGTGGGATCTTGTTCTTGCTGTCCATCTCCGGTACGTCTTTCCCCGAGCGCTTCTTTCCTTGGCGTTACTCATTGGATTATGCGCAGAGGCACATTTAAGGTCAATTATTGTGATTCATGACAACTCCTGCTCTAATTATCTCAATAGTGTGCAAAAGCGGTCTGGCCGATTTTCCAAAAACAGACATATGGCCGCGTCGTAACAACGTGCTCGCAGGTTGGCATATGTAAGTATTTTCACGTCCGAAGACTCGTCGGCTCTAAATTCTTTCAACAGACGGTAATTTCGGGCAGGCAAATGTAGGCGTCGCAACATTCCAGTGTTATATGACTGAAATCTTAACATCACGTCCAGTACTCCACTGCCAAAGCCGGTATCATGTCTTTGACCAAGACGCTGGCCTTTGAAGGTCGCAAGTACAACATCCTTGCCAACGTTATAGCTCCATCCGCCGGAACAGCTATGACAGCGACTGTGTGGTCAGTAGGAATACCGAACCATGATCTTCTGCAACTCAAAGATGATTCTCTAGGCCTCAGGAGATGGTGGATGCCTTTAAGGTGCGCTGTCAGTTCTTTCGATGAAGTTTCGGTCGACTTACACACTTCAACAGCCGGATTTCATTGCGCCTTTGGTGGGATATCTAACCAGTAAAGGTGCGACCTTCTTTAATATATTGAACCATGCTGACAAGTGCTTTCAGATAACGAAGAAACCAGTGGTTCGTTGTTTGAGGTGCTAGGTGGCTGGGCTGCTCAAACACGCTGGCAACGTTCTGGTGGCTACGGATTCCCTTCCAACAGCCCCTACACACCTGAAGATGTTGTGGCTAAGTGGAAAGACATTACGACATTCGGTACTGTAGTCGCCTTTTCCTTCTGTCTTGATGTGCTAACTCTGTGACAGACGAGCGAGCTACATATCCTACAACTACAGCAGATGCGATGCAGAAGGTATGACTAAGTTCAAAGTGTATGTACATGATAACTGATGTTGTTATATACTAGGTCGTCGAGAATTTCGACAATATTGGTTCCGCCAAAGCAAAATTGTAGGGGGATATGAGCGAAGAAATACTTCGGTGATGGCTAGATAGCCTATGATAATCGGGGGATTCCTTCATGTATAAGTCCTCGTACATTAATGTTTTAGAATGACACGTATTTATTGCATCCACTGTGGTTACCGCTTTGTACCCGAGTTTTAAACACACGACATTCTTCGGCCCGATTTCATGTGATTCTTGTTATCCTTTCCCCGCATCATGGGTCCGGTTAGTGATTGTTGTTTGCTCCGTTACCACCATGGCCAACTTCTTAGACCCTAATCCTTTCGCTGATCCAGAGGATGCTGATATTGTCGTCGAGGCCAAGAAGATGATAGTTGAGCCCACCGAGTACTCGTATACAGAGGTGGGTGGCCCCACATCTTACCTCTGGACACCATTTCTTATCCAGGACATAGCGCGACGTTATACTCTACAACCTGGGCGTAGGTGCCACAGAAACGGAGCTTAAATGGACCTTTGAGGGAGACGAAGACTTCGGCGCAATCCCAACCTTCGGTGTCATCCCCCAGTTTCTTGCCAGCAGTGGTTTCCCTTCCGACTGGCTGCCAGACTACAACCCTGTTCGTCGACTTTATGAACTTTCCTTGTCTTCTCATGTTAGCTGTCCTATAGGCCAAGCTGCTCCACGGTGAGCAGTTCCTCAGCATCAAGGCACCGATCCCCACCAGCGGTGAACTTGTCACTCGAGTCCGGTCAGAATTATCGTCATTGAAATTCTATAGTTATCCAACTCATATTTCATTCTAGCCTACTCGAGGCCTTGGACAAGGGAAAAGCGGCCGCTGTAACTACTATCATGGAAACACGAGACAAACATACCGGAGCGCTCATATTCGAGAATCAATCTACCGTCTTCATCCGTGGTTCTGGCGGCTTTGGTGGCAAGCGCGTTGGGAAGGGTAACGGCGTTTCGTAATCTTGCCTTGAATGTGTCACTGAGGCGTATTTTAGACCGTGGGGCGGCTACTGCGGTGAACGCGATACCAAAGCGAGCTCCAGATGCTGTCCTGGAGGAGAAAACGGTCCCTACGCAGGCCGCCTTATACCGGTTTGTTGCTTTATCTACGTCCTTTGTCAATTTGGTATATTCATCAAGAATTTCTAGATTGAGTGGTGACACGAACCCATTGCATGTCAGTAGCTACTCATATCATTGAAACGATTCTTTCAACTGATCACCTCAGATTCTTCCTGAATTCGCTGCGATGGGTGGATTCGACAAGCCGATCCTGCATGGGCTTTGCTCCATGGGCATATCTGGCAAACATGTATTCAAGATGTTCGGTCCTTTCAAAGACATCAAAGTTCGATTTGCAGGCGTCGTTTACCCAGGCGAAACCCTAGTGACGCTGATGTGGAAGGAGGGGCCCAAGGTCGTGTTCTGTAAGTCGTGCATGACAGCTACTACCCGACTATCATACTCATGTGGCTTTAGTAACCAAGGTGAAAGAAAGAGACAGTGTCGTCCTTGCATCTGCTGGTGTAACATTGGTGGACGATTCAGAGAGAGCAAAGCTATGATTTTGATACACGACAATGTTATGTGCCAACCACCCAACGCGAAAAATCGTTATTGTGTAATGAACGAATGTACAGGGATAATTACAGATAGATAGATAGATAACCGGACAAGGTCCCAGAATGCAGTGAACGTAAGGTCTAGGAAAATTATGCTACAACCAATCTAGTATTCAACCTCATATTATCAATTAAGGATTACGGCCAGTCCTGCACAAAACAAACCGGTGTACACCTGTCCAAATTCTACTTGGGTATCTTTGAGCAAAAAATATAGCAAGTCAATGACACGTTGCTAAGAGGCCACCGGACGGATCATTTCCTAGAGACGGCTGTTTAGAGAAAGGGAAATGGAGAATGATACAAAAAATACCTGGATAGAACCAGAACGTAACACAAAGGATGACATATAGACCTATCATTGGATATTCAATTGAAAGCAAATTTCGTCGTGGAAACAAGGACTTACACATTAAAATCATGCCCTGTAGCCAGAGTCAGTTAAAATCCAGTGATAGTAGCATTGATGCACAAACCTCTAGCCAGTTAGATTTTCCATCTTGCACGACATAGTTGACAGTTAGAACTATAGCCACAATAAGCTGAGCCATCACTTTCAATGGACTCAAAAGATCCATACCTGCGAGAAACATAGCTACAGATTCATATGGGTCGAATAGCAATGTCAATGGTTTGCCCATAATCCACCCAAGAGTCACGATAAAGCTAGGAAACAAGATTAGCGGCAGACCATCTGGACCGGTTACTCATGCTCACGGGATCACGAAGAGGGCGATTTGCTAGAGGAGATTATCAGTTAGCTATCCACGAAAAAGAAGTACCACTCACAATACTTGATCCGACAGCAACGCCCAAACTGAGATTAAGCTTATCTTTTACTGATACTGTCACGGCAGTGACATGCTCAGCAGCATTGCCGACGATTGGAAGAAGAATCACCCCGACGAACTCTTTACTGATCGCACTATTGTTCGTCATGCCGTCAATTGAATCTACTAGCCACTCAGCAGTGACTGCGACCAGCTAATATATACCTCAACAAAGCTCAGGAGCAGAAAACAATGAAACAGACTTACCACAGTGACAACGGTGAGCAGCCCGACGGTGACCCATACACTCAATTGGGGTTGTTCTGCTTCTTCCTCCTTCGAATCTGCAGAGCCACTTTCAAGATCACAGTTATCCTCTGGTCGATGTGCAACAGCTGTGCTGGTTGCAGAGGACACCGTGCCGGTCCTTGGTGTCTGCAGTTCAATTACCGGTTCAGTCTTGTGCTTCTTGGCGCCGTAACGTGTGGATTTGATCATGTCTTCGCCTTCGTCTGCATACAATGAAGCATGAGAGAAGAGCTGGAAAACCAAGTAGGAGATGTAAACTATTGCGGAATTTAGTCTTCTCCGACATTTAGAACCAGATACACTTACTAAATAATAGTATAATCGAGGTCTAAATGACGTCAATACAAACTTGGCGAACGCACTAGGAGACTTACCCCATGGCTAACATTCAGAATATCAGAGGTTTCATCATTCTGAGTGTTATCGACTACCGAGAAGTGGAAAGCTGCAGGTAAAAGGACAGCAATGACGCTGATGGCAAGCAGAGAAGAATTAAGCTGGGTAGCCACTGAGCATGAAATCAGATTGACGCCAAGGGAGACTAAGATCGCCAAGAGATGATCTACATACTCTGTCCAAATCCTTGTTCTTGGAATTTGATTCCTCCCGCGAAGAAGCACATGCCGAGAACCAAGACTTCATACGATAAGATAACTGCCGTGATGAATAGATAGGCGCTTACGAAGATTACTGAGGATAGAACCAACCACTACAGAAAACAAGCATTAACACTCGGCACTTTCTTTCCGTAGGTCACATTAAAGAACATAATTGCAATACGAAAGCCGAGACGTGAAGCCATGGACTTACATGATGACTGCACGATTTGAAGTTCACATTTCACAAGTGATATTATCTGAAGTAAGTAACCGAGTCAGGGAATGATCGGTAAGAATTCCTCGGAGACCTACAGCGACAATCAATTCCACGCTGAGTGATATAACCCTCGTTAGTGACTTATGATATAATTGCATCAATAACGTACGCGTTTCCCTGAAGACGAAAGTTCTGAGAAAAGCAGATGAGGCGGTATGTGACTAGCACCTACGAGAGTAGCATTCAAAAGGCCCGCCAGTGTCTGTCCTACTCTCAAAGAGAGTTCATCGGTAGCGAAGGCCAGAAGCTAAATCATATGGAAAAGATCACGCCACTTATTTTACGACTGGTAGCCAGATCAACTTTACCTTGGCCAGGGGTATAATAGCAAGAAATGAACCTGGAATGTTGTCCTGAACATTCCACACCACGGTGATAACAATTTGAACGTACAAACAAAGATGATGGTGTCCTTCTCACCAGCAAAGGCGAAATGGAGAGCCCACTATGGTGGCATGTGAACACTGCGGAAGTATTCTTAGACGATGACGCACGGATACCGGAATGAATAGCAGGAGGAGATTAAGCCCTGCAGATGCGTCAGCGTAAATTTGAGGGTGGGCACGTTGGTTGCAGGTTTGCGTACATGAGGCCAACAATATCGATCTAAGACTTTGCCATACTCCTGGTGATGGACCAACTTCTTTTTCCGGTTGGAGCATTATAGTTGTGGCTCGTTTAAGTGAGAAAGGCGAAGGGCGAGAGGTGGTCTTGTTCACGGTGTCTCCTGTTGCTTTCCGATTTCGAAAGGCAGGAGAACGTTGCGTAGTAGGAGATGTAGTTACCAGAGGTGTGTTTGCCTCCGCATTAGATTCTGAGCTGATATTTGTATGGGACACTGCTTTGTGCTCGGAGCCATTGGGTGACTGGAAAATATTGCTGTTATCTGCGGCGAGTCAGTTAGAAAAAATTTTCATGCAGTACCACACACCCATGTGCAAAGCTGTAACGGAAGAAGGAAGGCTGCGAAAGGAAGGTGGGTGCTGTTGGAAGCTGCTGTTTTTGTTTTATATAAAGCTGTCAATAGTTGTGACCAATACGGGAATCTAGGTCGGAACTCAGAATTGCTATGTTGATTTCCCACGTGTATAGCAACCACACTCGTTCGTGTCAGCCGCGTGCTCCCCCATAGCACTAAATATAGGCTTTCCCAATTCCCATTCTTGCTCCAATCGCTTGATCAAGATCGCATGAACGTTATTAACACCACCGCTACCATCATTTCCGATAAAAAGTACTTTCTTAGGCTCCCCACCCGCATTTCAATAGCAAATTCATTACTATTCATCCAGGCACTCCTGTATACGGCTTGTAAGTTACAAATTCCTTGAGCTGTTTATCGTCGAAGTCAAACCCGTCAACCCTGATATGCAAAAGAAACAGCTCCGTACAGCCCATCTTCCCGTCCGAGCATTCCGTATCCGTGCAGGATCTATCAAATTCCCAAGTCAACGAGGCTCAACAAACAGGTGCCAATTGACATACCTCCATTTTCCTTGCGTGCCATCCAACACCACTACTCACATTTCCGTTCGCGTCTGATAACTTCTCCAACTCAACCCTCAACGGGTGCTTGGGCTCCAAATCTCTTCTTAGCTGACTCTCTCCAGATTGAGCTACCCAGCCGGATGCGGTATCCACATACCATCCCCTTCCACCCTTACTGCGCACAGTTCTCCAACTGCCCGCTCCAGCTCCTAAACCGCAGAGCATTGCCGTCGACAGCTCAACAACTCTAAGTCGAGTTGGCGGTGGCCTCGATCCGGAAGGCGCTGTGAGGCTAAAAGAAAAAGGCGGAGAACACAAAGGCCGAATTATATAGGAGTGGAGGGCTATGCATGATTGGCGCGACGATCCTCGAGGAGCGCCATTCTCCCCTGATCCCGGCCTCATACCACAGTCTAATTCTGGTGATGTGCCAATCAGTGTTAACACCTCGACATTGCTAGCTTTTGCTTGCAAAAAGTTTGCGATTGCGTCGAGACGTAGGTCAGGAATATGCGATATGCCGAATGAGCGTAATTTCGGAAGGGAAACACAGGCTTGGAGAATCTCCTCGTCGATCGGCGCGCTCGATAAATCAAGGTACAGGAGTTCCCCACTTACGAAACAAGGAGCGAAGGAGACGACGGTTTTCAGCTCCTCGTGGGAGAGGGGGCAGCCAAACGTCGCGTCACCATATAAGTTTAGCTCTGAGATTCCAGCGCTGATGGGGGACTCGACGAGGAAAGTTTTGATACTTTCTCCGGTCAGCCGTACACACCGTGCGAGAGCGAGGGAGTTCAAACGTACAGTAGACGACTTTCCCAACTCCGCCAATAGTTCTGGGGTGACGCGAGTGCCGGATAGATCCAAATGGGTAAGTGAAGAAAAGGCAAGGACAAATGGTGTCAGGATGTCGGGCAAAATTGATTTAACCCCACGCAGACCAAGGCGTTGAAGACCGGGAAAAGTCATCTGATCTTCGGAATGTGATCGTCTGGAAGCATCATCCCCATTCTCAGACTCAGTATCGCTGGGAATTATGTGGCACGTTACGAAGTCAGTGAGGGCCTTGACAAAAACCGCACTGACACATCCAGTCAAATCCACGGCCTCGAGATCTAAACATTGGCGTCGCCGTTCTCTGTCTTCGTCGACGGCGTCATGGGTATCGGTGAGGGCACGACCACGAGAATTCCGACCACGGCCTCGGGAAGGAGCCCCGCGAAGGAACAGTTCGTTTAGAACTGCGAAGGTCAGCGCACCATCCATATATTCCGTGGCGCCAAATGTCGTCAGGT
The DNA here is from genome assembly GCA_022818075.1 of Armillaria altimontana. Lineage (NCBI taxonomy): Eukaryota > Fungi > Basidiomycota > Agaricomycetes > Agaricales > Physalacriaceae > Armillaria > Armillaria altimontana. Next base: position 369,013 of record JAIWYR010000018.1, read on the forward strand.
TTGGCATTTCCTTTGAGCAGGTGATCAGTTATGCTGGGTAATTATCTGAAGTACCGTGACATCGCCTACTTTGAGCACAGCTTCAACACGGTCCCCCGTTACGAAGCGACTATTTACACCTTCCTCGACAGACCTGCGCATGCCGATTGTACGGAAATGGTTGAAATCTAGACGTCGTATAAAGCGACCAGGACGCGTGTCTTGAGGTGTCGGTACTGCGTAGCAGACTATGAGAACAATGGACATGAGACATAGCGAAAAAGACAAACTGTATACGGCCGGATCCTGGCGCTCCATCACATCCTGAATAGCAGTACTAATGGAACGAACAAGCTCCCAGCGAGCCGGACTTTTGCTCTTGTGTCTGAAACGTCGCGGACTGGGCTCCCGGGAAGCCATCGGCGACAACAAGTCGGGCGAGATGGCATCCTCAGGCGTGTGTATAGAATAAAGAATTGACTCTTGTAATTTCCGTGCTGCCTCCTTGTCTGTCGGAACGGATGAACTGCCAGATTTGACTGCTGTCTCTGCTGCAGCCCTAGCAGTTTTCTCCATGACTTGGTCGACAGTCTCTTCATCGTACTCCCAAGCGATCTCATCCACTAATGAGAGCCAGCTGCGAGGGAGTCGAACCTATATGAGTTTCAGCAGGATATCTTTGAGCAGTATGAAATCACGCACCTCTAGTTTCCGCCAGAGCCATGGCTTAGCAGCATCATACCAATCGTGATTCACGAGGCAAAGGTTGGCGAGGGTGCGCCGAGTTATAGGTTCGGACCAATTCCCAGGAGGCACCGAAGACGGTAATGAAGTAGGCACACCACATTCTGTGGTTATGAGTGGGTCTAGGGATGAATTAATAGGTGGAAGGCAAGCCGAGTAGACGTGAGAGCAGATTCTAAAGAGCAATTCGGGAGGGTATTGAATTGGAGCTGCGGGACTCATTAAATGGTAGCAGCGACACGAGCAAGTGGATATTAGAGAAGGGGAAGCGTATTAGGAGGTGTCAATGATGGAAATCGACGGAAACCGTGGAACATGAGCGTGTCTTTTTGAGACCCGGCCCATCTTTAAAGGAGCCCGTCACGTGCCCCAGAACAACATGTTGCAGGATTATTGCATAACCCGAGCTTATAACATTCGATCACCTTCTTGGCCTCAGATAGCTCAGGGCGAACGCAAACGTGTGGTAAACCCTTACATACCGAGGGCAAACTAGTCCTCGCCCCATTCACCTTCCGGACTGCATTGATTTCAATTCCGTTGGAATTCCGCACGGACTTAGGCCAGTACCCCTCAAAGTGACCTCAACGGTTCTCAAAGTTTATTTCATATCGCGATTCCTCCTCAATTGGACCCATCCTGGCCCATCTCGTCAGATCTGGTTCCATCAAAGGTTCATATGAATACCTTTGGTTTCCTAGTCATTTACGCCATCAACCGTGTGGGGCAGGCTGTATATTCAAGACGCGGCACTTGTGCCCTCTTATAGAGAAAGACCCCAACCGCGTGACCGACTGATCTTTCCAGCTGCGTTTCAAGCGCAGTACCTTGGTCAAATGGTCTCATAGATCCTTACAGAACAGGGCTACAACACATGAGCTGGTGCCCAGTCTTAGAAGAAAGATGGCTTGGGGTTCGGCTGTAATTTTCTTCAGCGCTTCCTACGAACATGCCGACTTAATATTAACGGCCAGACGTAGCTGCTTCGACTCCGCCGTAGTACGTCTAGACGATCAAAGTGTCGAAAATCTGTCATAAGACACGAGTATGTTGTAATTTTGTGGGGTAGATCACTCTTTGTCGCTATTGTCGAGCGTGATCGCGCTTCAAGCCTCTTCTCTTGTTTCCCCCCTGATGGCGCGGTGGTCGCGAAGGAAGAGGATTAAAATATCCGAGAAGTCGGCGAGGTGTATGAGCCCCTGGTTAATAGAGTGAGAAGCAGCAAAGGCACAAGCAAGGATACCAAATTAAATTAACACCACCGAAGAGTTCAAGGACATCCTCTCGGGTACATACACGGAGAATACTCAACAAGGAAAATTTCAGCCCGCCTATTCCAATTTATAGGGGTATTTTTGTTATCATCTTGTGCTTCTCTTCAGTATACGTAGGGCGGTTGCCTTGCAAGTTGTGAACGAAGAGATAGAAGAACATAGATGGAGGCGAGGAAGCTAGTAGTTATATTCCTACAACGTGGTACGTGTTCGAGTCCTGGAGCGCGTAAATGAGAGACCGCGGCACCACTTACACAAACGGCTCAACCCAGCATTCATGAACTTTTTACGTAGAAGTCGTATTGCGAGATCATCCAAACAAGAGAAGTCGCTGAACAATATATCAGAAGGGCTATGACCGCGCAGTCGTTGCACTCTTACTTGAAACAATAACGGGACTGATTAAGCCTGGGTTGATAGTCGCGGTACGGAAGATGAGAAGCTCAGAGGAAAAATGTCCAAAGGCAATGAGATAGGTGAATAGCGTCAGGTCGTATACGCTGGCAGTACGATTAATGGACTAAAATCTTTAAGGCGGTGAAACATTGACGAACTGTTTTTCGTTGATATTGTAGGCAGCATATGCCCGCACAACAGCGGAGGTAAGTGTCCATACAGCAAATGTCCGGGCCTGCAATCCGGTTACTACAAACTAATTAGAGACTATCAAGCATGAGGCATGGAATGAACATACCGGCCGCCTGGGGGTATATTTTCCGCGTCAATTTGAGCGTCACAAAGTTTTGTACCGAGTTAAAAACCGCGGTCACGGATATCAAGAGTTGCCATAGCGGTAGCCAACCAGCCGCCTGTGGTAGATCTGAGAATAGCGTTAGGGTACACAGGTTGCCAGAGACAAGAATAATGCAAATACACTGTTCAAAAAACATTTTTAGAAATTTGAGATGGTGGTGAGAGGTGAAGAACGGACCGCTGTCATGCCAGCCGGACTTTCGGCATAGGGTACGTCGATGCCTCTTATGGCAAAAGCAGGATCGCGCCCTTGACACCTTTTTGTCGACGCTGTTTCAGGACGACGGACATGTCGTCGTCGCTGTCCATGGCGACGAGCGAGCAGCGACGTTCCCCTTCACTCAGATCTGTTGGGAGCAGCTCTAGCATAGCCAGTGGCGTCAGTCTTTCGCGTCGCCCAAGGACCCGTACTCGTTCTCGAACAGTCACAGGAGGTCAGAGCCCCCACCCGGACGCCACCTTTACTCGGGCCCAGGATAGTGACATGCCGTTTATTGCCAACCAAATGGTGACAGAACCAGAATCTGACATTCTCGGCAGTCCACACGATTTTGATTCTCGACCACCTGCACGTCCAGTTCGTTCACCCCATCGGCCTGTTTCTACGGACGCGCAGCTATCAGATACGGCTGATATTTTCGAAGAAAACCACGAGGAGATTTGTGATTCTACGAGAAATTCAGTTGAAGGATTCCCTGATACCGCGATGGTACGTTGGCTGCTCGTATGTGACATAAATTTTATCTCATTGAGTATGATCAGCCGCGAACGTTGCAGCAGTCTTCATTAACATCAGACGCGGTGCCCCCAGCATCGGCACCTTATCCCTCGGCGTTTGTGAGATCTGGTCCAGAAGCAGGCGTGAATGCGCGAGACTCCATGCTATCTAACTTTACCCAGCAAACGGGCACCTCTACCTCTCTATACCCCCCTTCGACATCCACCGTATCGGGAACAGAGTCGCCACCTTCTCCCCGCTCTATAGTGGAAACGGGAGAGAACGTTGACGTTCCAGTTATCGACGATCTCCAAGAATACGATGAAGACGATGTTTCCTACCGTCTTCGTCTGCTGGTCAAGAATAACTATTTCCTTCCACCAGCTCATTCTAAACCTTCTGCTTCCGACTTTGCCTCGCTACCAAGCACACCTAGAAAGCCAGCCTCCCCAACATTCCTAGACCTTTTTCGTGTGGGAAAGTCCAAATCTAAACCAACTACGCCAGTGGGTGCCAGCCCGCCACCCGATATCTTGATGCCTGCGCTTAGAACGGCTTCGGACTCTACATCTGCTTCCGGCTATTCCCAATATGCTCGACCACGGGCGTCGTCCCGTGCTCAACGTTCGCGGCATCACGGAAGCAATCCTCAAGGCAGAGTTGTGGTTGTACGAGAGAAGCTGTCAGACCTTGTTGGTGCGGCAAAGCAGGCCGAGCAAGATATGAAGGCGCGTGGGGTTAGACGCGACCAGGGATCACAGAGAGGGAATCAAGCAATCTTCGACGACGTTATTGATCCTACAGATGCCGTGGATCTCCCTCTTCCCTCGTCTAAGTATCCATTTGCTGTTCAAGCGTCTGCCCTACACGGCCTAGGCGTACATGACTCTGTGGGGGCGGCGTTATTGGCCGATCGTCTTCCCCCACCAGTGAGCCCTGGAATGTCTTCTCTCGATCCAGATGACGATTGGAGAAAAGCCTTGCTCAAAGCAGCTGTTGGTCATTCTCTGGATAATATAAATCTACATGGAAGTTCACCGACGTCTCCCGCCTCTCCCATGTCAGGAGCGTCCTCACTTACTCCTCCACGTATGTTGGGCAAGCGAATTATTTCCAATCCCATCATCCTGGAAACTACTATCGACACGTCCCTGTCACAGCCAAAATCTCCTCGCAGTCAATCATCTCGTCGTGGTCAAGGCCATGAGCTCTCATCTCCCGAACCCCTTCCGGACTGTAGGCCACTGAGTTCTTTGCCTCTCAGGGCTGAAACGCCGCTTCCTCTTAATCCCCTTGCGCCACCTCTACGCCGGATCATCAATCCGTTGTATTCGCTTTCCCAGACTGATTTAGGCCCTCCACAAGAATCTCTACCGCCACCGGGACCTCCGGTGACCTCCTCGGCTGCCCAGATTGTGCGGAAAAGCACGTCGTCACCTATGCTGCTGGAAGCTTATGAAACCGGGGCAGGCAGGATGTTGACTATGACTCCTCCCCCAATACCAATGGAGTTGCGAGAGTCAAGGGAGGAACGGGAATCCGACCAAGCAAGTTCTTTCGAGACCAGTAGAGAGCAATTGGTGACAAGCATGCATACGGAATCTCTGTATAGCGAATACTGCCCGGAACGCGCCCATCGTTCATCAACATCGTTGTCAGACTACTCGCAACCTTCACCGACAGCTTCAGCATTCCAAGATGCATTGAGTAACGTCGGTAGTCACTCGCGAAGCACGCTCTCTCAAGTTTCTACGTCTGAGCAGCCCGGGATCCTGAGTCGAGCTAGTACTGTTCGTGCGCAGACCGTCCTGTCTCCGCCGCCTAGAGTCTCTTCTTCCTTGGCAAATATTGCGTTGTCCCCGCCTCCTCGTTCCTCATCATTACACCATAGGATCATTCCTCCCCGTGACATCAAGACCAGTGAACCGTTACCTATAGAGGATACATCAACCACTGACACGCCGAAGGAGATTCTTGCTCCTTCACCGACAACCCCACCCTTCCCTTCGCCCCCTCCCCATCCGTCCCCCTTGTCAGAACGTCGTCCCGGGGCACCACCACTATCTCTACTTATCCCTCCAAAAAGCGTTGCTCCCGAGATTCAATCAGCCCCACCGCCATCTTCTCTAACCTCTTTCTTTGACTCCATTCAGTCACAACCAAATGCCATGGACGATCTTGACTCGTCGGACGAAAGCGATGACGACGATATTCGAGTAAATAATTCAGTCATTCAACAACGACCGCCAGCGTATGTCACACGTACACGGACAACATCTACTGGACGAAGTCATAGTACCCATAAAGCGCTCCTGATGCGGCTCGGTAACCATTCTACGCCCTACATATCTCGACCATCACTGCCATTTGGAGCCGTAGATTCCAGACAACCTGTTGGCCATATTTCTCGGCCATCGCCTTTCTTCACCGAGAAGATATCACGAAAGAGCGGAGAAACTAATCGTCCGCCGTTAACGTCCTCCTTTGATTTCTTTCGATACACACAAGAACACCCTGGTCCATCTCATGCAGACTCTTTGTCTGGGAGAAAAAGTCTGCAGGGGCCGCCTGTCCCTCTAAGTGAGAGTGACCAAGAGCGGCAGCACAAACAAAGAGATCAGGAATCTCTGAGGCGTCTTGATGGGCTGCTCATACAGCACATGGAGGCGGAGAAGGACCGGATTAAACGTATTGCATCTAATGTTCACGCATCTACTGGTCAGGTTAAACCCTGATGCTTGTATATATCACGTCGCTTACATCTTATACCTGTTTTCACAATTCTATACCCTTCACACATCTTTTAATATTATGGAATGAACGACTAGCGCTTAATATCGATTAAGGCAATATTTTAGACTTAATTAATACTTAGGTGATACATCTACTTCGAAGAGAAGGTATTAAGCTTGGGTGTGTAGACTACGTAGTCCAAACTATATTAGCAGATAATGCAACTGGAAGAAAGGACACTGAGTTGAGACAAGGGCTATATTATTAAAGGATTTTAATGTCGCAGATACCCGACAGTAACGTCAGGCGCTTACCTTAAACCGAGAATAGACTTCATTTAAGTAGTAAGCTGCAATCTTGGAGCGGCTCTGAGCGACGACTTGAAGCGCTCCCGACGCACTCAAGGTTGGCAACCTCTTCCTCAACTCAGGGCCGTAATTTCGAGAATCATCGGTGACAACCGTACAAGCGACCGACTGCATGCGAGACGCCAGCATTGCATCGAGACCACCCCATCCTTCCTGCCGTAGATGAACGTATGGGACACGCAAGATCACGTCCCGCAGGTATGGCGATGAAAGAGAAGATAGAACCGCCCCCGCCGCATTGATAGCATCCGGGCCGTTGGCTGACAGGAAGATGCTGTTCAGATTTGTATTGGGTCGTAAATCAAAATTGACTAAGTATGGCTGTGAGTTGTCTGACGCTCCTACAAAAGCTGAGTCGTACCTTCTTCCTCAGCGCTTCGCTTGTGCAGAAGAATCATAAGATCTTCTAGTGTGTTTTGACAAGCTTGGGTATACTGCTCCAGAGCAGCACAATGCTCCGCTTGCACTCGGAAGATATGTAGGGAAGAAACTATTGGAAGTTTCTCGTGTGCAAGCAGCCACTGCATGACTCCGTCCAGAGCTGGGCTCGGAAGGTCGAGCTTCAATGCGCGTATGTTTGGCGGCAACCGGGCCGCGGAATCGATGTGGAAGCCGCTCTGGTGGTGGCCATAGAGAAGGACATTCTCGAGACGTGGAAATGAGCAGATGAAGTGAACGTCAGGGGCCAGGCTACGGCGCGCCATGGTGGCAGCAAAAACGCGCAAGTATGTAATGGATGAAAAATGGGACGAGATGGCGTCCCGGAGGGGATTTTTGAGGTCGACGCCATAGCAAAAGATGTTGAGCGTCATGACAGTGTCGAAGTGGAATCCTTTTGAGAGGAGATCAAGAATCCACGAGGCATCATCTTGAACGTGGAAAGAGATTTCATTCAAGTAGGGCGTGATGGTGCACAGAGGGGATTCCAGGAGTTTGGAGAAAGTTTTCAAGTCTTTGGATGACAATTCGATAGTTGAGAAGAGGTGATACCGGCTCGATGCAAACCATTGTTTAGAGACAAGGCTGCATGAAACGAGCGTATGGAGATCTGCATGACATTCGTCTATGATTGCGTCGACAATTTCTCCCGGAAGACTAGGAAGACGCTGCATGGCGTAGTCGTCGTTAAAAAAATGCGGCAGGAACTAGAGCGCAGTTAATATCGGTGAATCCGAGGCGTGTCGTGACGTACTGGGCGGGCGGAGATGGTTCCGGATGAACGTGGCGTCAAATATGTAAATCGCGAGGAATGGAGAGCCTTGATTCCAGAAAAAAGACGATGAAATATGTTCCCAGCATAGTAGAGATATCGAGTCTGTAACTCAACAGGCGAGGAAAGATAGAGCAAGAGAACCGAGTCAAGTCGTGCAGTCACCCGGTGGGCGCGTACGGAACAAATATCTGTGTTTCATTCTATCGGTGCCAATGAACAAAAAGAGATTACTGTTCCCCTCAAGCAGTGCCTTGAGGCGGGAAATTTCTGCGTCGTGGTGGTCACGGCGACCAAGTTCGACAAACTGAAATTTCAAAAATAGGGTTTTGTTGATCGCCGCTGTTTCATTTCTACCACCACCTTCATTTCCATCCGGCTTTTAGAGTCGCTTTACATTTCTATCTCGCCTTTTCTTTCTCCACGTTATGCCTTCTAAACACCCTTTACCTGACTTTGTTGGTCGCCTGGTTGCGAATGATCGTTTTCTCCTTCTGGAGCTTCTCGGTGCTGGCTCATACGGGAAGGTCTATCGCGCTATTGATACCGCGTCGCTCAGGCATACTGAAGAATACTATACCGTCAAATGTATGCATAGATACAAGCAGGGTTCTTGACGCGACACCCTCCAAAAGAGAGAATTCTCCGCGCATGCCAAAGTGTCTGGATACCCCAACGTCATCACTTTTCATGAGGTCTTCTATGATAGGCTCTACTTGTACGTCGTTCTCGACCTCTGCTTAGGCCGGGACCTCTACAGCGCCATATGCGAATCCCGTCTTCTGCATAATAACGATGCCCTCAAAAGCGTTTTTATCAAGCTGATCGACGCTCTTCAATATTGTCATGAACAAGGCGTATTTCGCCGTGACCTCAAACCAGAGAATGTCGTGTGCTCGAAAGGCTGCACTGAGGTCTTCCTTGCTAATTTTGGTCTGGCGACAACGTTCGACGATTGCGAACACAGTGAATGCGGCAGTGGATCGTATCGGAGTCCAGGTAAGCTCAGTGGCCTGTTCAATTACGTTCGAATAGCTTATCATGCCGCCAGAATGCATTAGCCAGGGACGGAAGAGCCCGACGTATTCAGCAAGACAAAGTGACGTTTGGGCACTCGGAATCGTTCTGGTCAACATTCTGTCCACTCGATTTCCGTGGAAAGCCGCTAAGATGTACTATTCAATCCTCTCCTTCGTGACTCGGCCTTTTTTCAGAAAAGCTTTCCCTTTTCCTCCGGCGCTATCGATATCCTTCTGCCTATCTTTGTCATCCGTCCCGGCGAGCGAATCACCCTACCTGAACTTCGCGAGGCCATTCTCAGGCTCAATACTTTCTTCCTGTCGCGTGAGGACCTTTGTCATGCTCCAAAGCTCGTTAGGGACTTCGCTAGTTGGAGACATCCTGATTGCGACTCACTGTCAAATCTTCAGGAGCAACTCGATAGCACACCGCCTACCAGCAATCGCCCCCCAGTAAATTTACATATTCCCGACGATTTTCTTAGCAATGCGCATCAAAAATCCCGGCCTCGAGGACTTGGAAGGATAATTATAGGCCGCCTTCTTGGATTTTGAACATGCTATCTGTTATCTGTCTTTTTATTCATTCCTTTGATGACCTCTCTTGCAGGATTAAGAGCGCGGCCAAAGCAGATACATGTATCACTGTGCATTCAGTTTCATTTTCGCGCTGCATGATTCCAAAATGATGGAAACAGATCAGTTGTATCTAAGCAGATCTTACAAGCGAGGATCTTCATGAAGTACTTGTTGAGTAAGGCTTTTAACCAACGAAAAGGAATTTATGTTGCAAGATGGGCAGCAGGATACGCCCTGATCGGGTATGATGTTTCGCATGTTTGGCCACCGGAAGGAAGTGAGTCAGGCATCAGAACTGAGAATTCGAAAATGGTGCACGTGGCCGTCCCGCTGCCACAGGCCGTGCCGTACGACTGACTGTGCTTGTCTCTCGGCCACTCGCTCGCCTTCCCTCTTCCTGCACCCTCTCACGACTAACGAACCGCGATGGACAAAGTCAATGACACCAGATACTATTCCTATTCCTGGCATCAGGTTTGTGCTCAAAATTCAATGAAAGACACTTGTTAATACGTCGTCAATATACAGTCTCACGACCAGGTAATTCTGAACTCGGTTTGCGCGATGAATTTCAAGTTCACCGTCTATTCTTACTTTTAGGCTACTGTTCTACTCATGGTCCCTTATGATACTCTCGAAGAAGACATGTCGGTAAGTGCTGTGGGGTTGTTTACGAGACCTAATGTTTGACCTTGGTGTATGTTAGGTGGTCATTGAGCGCAACTACCTCATTGCAGGAGTTCGAGGGCAGGCGCCAATAATCAAGGTTAGCTAATTTTCTACACCTCTGGCGAGTCTTATTGAATGACAGCGCAGGGGAGACCGTACGGCAATGTCGACGTGACGAATTCTGTGTGGCAGCTCGAACCACATTCGTCTCGCCTCTCCGCTCGAGAGCGGACTACTTCCACTGCGTCAACAGCGTCAACCCATTCGTCCTACGCCTTCGTTTCTGATCCAGAAATATCCAGCAGCTTTGCGGCGTCTCTCGAGAGTGGTCAGGCGTCCGACGCGGAAGAATTCTCTGCATCATCACCTGCCTTGTCCTCCCCTTCGCTTTCTTCCGCCGACGAGCAACGTGGCTTTTCTTTCCGGCGCAAACCTCATTCTGGCACAGCTTCTCGTGCTGTATCCCCAGGGCAGATCATTCAGAGTATAGCATCTTCATATTCATCAGTCGAGTCACTGCATTCCCAGTCTGGCCGGTTGCTGACCCTGCACTTGGAGAAAGATCAGTCAATTATCTGGCCTTCTCTTATCGTTGGACCTGTGCCGGACAATTTGGCGCCTTACGTCCACAACTCGGTCATCTTTGATGCGAGCTATGAGCTGGAACATCAATACAACATGGACCCCACTAGCCTCGTCTTGCTTGCCATGGAACAATTCGATATTCACAAAGACCGGGAAGAGGCGTTCGAGTGTTTCTTGTAAGTGGTGGATCCTTTGCCCCAACTCGTTCAACGCTCATTGTTTTACGTTTCCATAGACGCGCTTGGCATCTCTCTCATGCTCCCGCATCAACGATGAAACTCGTTTCTCACTATCTACCCCTGCAGACAGAATTTAACGTTGAAGATTACCAGAGCCAAGGACAGGCACCCCGTGGCACTACCACCTATTACATTCAATGCATCGGCGGACCTAGAGGCCTCGCACAGCTCTACTTGGAGGCTGGAATGCTTCATTTGGACGGTGCTGCTTCCACCCTCCTGTCTTCTTCACACTCCAGCCTATCGTCCATCCGCATTCCTGCTCGTGCCCAGATGACGGACACGGGGACGATGACCTGGAAACGAGATCGTGAAGCCGCGGGGCAATTCTTTGACCGTGCTCGTGCGTTGGCGCCTGATCTCGATATCCCTACTTTGCCGCCACATACTGTGATTGACGCTGAGGAATTGGAGATGCCGTCCATTGAGCTTCAGTATGATCCGGTGCCAAACGTCGATTCTCTTCGTCGTCGACGAAAGAGAGACGAAAAGGCGTTGCTTGATAACCAGTCCAAGGTGGACGACTTGGATTCCACCTGGTATGTTTACCTTCCGGGCCTCATTGGCGCTGGCACGGCGCTTGTTGTTGTGGGTGTCATTGGTGCATTGAGCTTTTCGTGGTCTCGCCGTAATCAAGCCTCTTAGATGATATACCTTTTGTAATTTTCCTTTGCTCTCATATGTAGAATGTATGTATTGTATCATAACTCTGATCGTTGTTTTGTTTTGGATATAATACGATTTCTATTTCGCGTTGCGAATTACCCTTTCTTGACAAGCATTCTACGATTTTGTCTAAATAATGTGACAACAGTTCTCCCCACCAGGAGGAAAGAAGGTACAGAAATGTCCAGGTACGGGAAGGAGACGTATACGAAAGGAGCGACAGTGGGACTACGATGATCTCGAGCTAGTAGTAGATGTCCGTGATATCGCTTTGAGCTTATTCACAACCTTCGTCAGCAAAGCCCTTCGTCTAGGAGGCGTGACCATGGCGGTATTACAAGGCGCCCGATGGCGAGGAGCTGACTCTACTTCCGGGGAAACATTCAATTGAGGAACGAGCGCGATATCATCCAGCGACGCAAAAGGATGCTCTTGCATCTTGCGTTGGCGTGGTGTCGGATGACAATGGGGAGAGGTAAAATAGCTATCGACAACTCTGACCTGTTCGTCCGCGAGCAAGAGATCAGCATCAGAGATGAAGAAGGTGTCCATCTTGGCGATTTCTGCACGAAGCTCAGGAAGCGTTATTCGAAGGAGAGGGTCCAATTGGAATATGCGCTTGAGGAGTGCGACAGCTCTGGGTGACATGGGAAGTGTACGCCTGAAATAGCCTTCTTCGTGAAGCAAGGAGTTGAAGGATGTGTCTTCGATTTTCGCGATTTTCCATGGACAGCGCCCAGTGATTAGGTTTACGAGGACAACTCCGAGAGACCAGATATCACTCTGTCGAGTGCTGTACGTTTTCCGGCCCCTCTCACCAAGACACTCTATATACATGCGCCGGGTGAGTTCAAGAAGACAAAGGGAACAGACATAGAAAAGCAGACCTGGACTCTTATAGAACAAACTTCCACAGCCAAAGTGCTCGCACTGGTCAACGTGCGTTGCCAAGCCAAAGTCTGCAAGAAAGATCTCTCTTCCATCAGCCAAGCAGAGAATGTTGTCCGGTTTGAGATCGCGATGAAATACATGTTGCTGATGACAAAAATGAACAGCGTCGATGATCTGCAGAAAGGCGGTACGCAAGAGCTCGTCGTTCTTGTAGAAAAGGCGTTTCTCGATGATTGCAGAGTGAAGGTCACCGCCAGAGCACAAGTTGAGGACGACATAGACAAAGGCGTGGTCATAGATGACATCGTGGAATGTGACGATGTTTGGATGGACAGCGACCTTGGCATGGAGGGCGAACTCTTTTAGCTGTTGCAGATCTCCACGCGTACCCTTCTCGTACTTGGACATGCACTTGACAGCGTAGTAGACTGGGTCGCTGGTAGGCGAGGCGGTATCAAGAGCACGATAAACCTTGCCGTACGCGCCTGAACCGAGAAGCTCGAGAAGATGCAGACGGCGGTTCGCGAGGAAGCTTCCACGAAAATCAGGGAGAGGAACCTTGCGCTGAGACATCGCAGCAGTAGGAGATAGGATGTGAATTGAAAAGAAAATAAGGTGACTATCAAAGTCGGACGAATTCGAATGAAGATGGTGGAAGGAAGAGAACAGTGCCAGTGTTTGCCAATTCAAGCTGCCTGTTTGGGACGTGATCGCCATCGACCCTCTCGTCTTGACCCTCTCGCCCTGATCCACCATGAATTCTTGGAATGTCGATTTTCTCGAGCAGAGCGGCGCTCATGATTGCACCAAGCGGGCGTTGATTATCTTGAACCAGCCCTTTTCTCCATCACTTTTGCGTCGCCTCTGGATATCATCGCAATGGCGCTGCTGTGCGGATGGAGGGGCTAACAGACTACATGACACTGCTGAGAACAAGGAGGCGTTGAGTCGTATTCTTTCTTCCCACATACAGTACCTGATGATATACAGATATCTGCCGGATCTCATCACGGGGGATTTCGACTCCATAAGGACCGAAGTTCGCGCCTATTACACGTCGAAAGTGCGCCCACCATTACTGTTGCTTGGCCGGAGTTACAGTGTGACATAGGGAATATCCGTTGTCCATGATAGCGACCAAGATTCCACCGATCTCATGAAGTGTATGCAAGCTCTGTCTTCTCTGCAAGTTCCTGGTGAAGAGGTATCCGATTCTCGCTACGAATTATGGTTCCGCAGATGACTTCCCTGACAGAACCCAGCCTTGGCAAGTTATCATTCTTGGCGGGCTTGCCGGACGTCTGGATCAGACAATACACACTTTATCCTACCTCCATAAGCTTCGAAGGGATCCTTCTAAACGAGTCTTTGCAGTAACAGATGATAATATCGGTTGGGTTCTCAATAGCGTCTGTCCCATCCTTCTCTCCTCTTTTTTACTCGCTAATTCATGAATACCCTAGGGAGAGCATTCCATCAAGATTAACCACTCTGTTCTAGGAAAGACGTGTGGTTTGCTTCCAGTAGGCATAGACTCCACAATACTCTCCACAACAGGACTGCAATGGAACCTCGGTACGCGACTCGAACCCTTCCATCTTACCCATCTTCATTTCTTTTTCAGCGGAGACCGTATCCTCCTTTGATGCCATGGTATCCACATCGAACCACCTTGTTCCATCCTCAGACACGGTCTGGATCAAGACTACCAAGCCCATCTGGTGGACCATGGAGTTACACGCAGAAATAACGGTCTTGTACTTTGCCGGGGCTTCAACGGCAACTGGAAGGACTGAGGAGGCCGTGCCGATTCCGATCAACGGTCTCCCCTTGTCGAATCTACGTGATCTGCTGATTTCCAGGCATCCTAATACTGGTTTGGACAAAATCCTAGAAACATGCCAGTGGAGTGTCAATATGGAAATGGTCGATGACCCAGCGAATTGCGAGCTAGCAGAGGGTGCCGAGGTCGCCGTCATTTGTCCGGTTTCTGGTGGTTGAAGTTGGGAAGATCACTATTTTAGGTACCATATTCTTTTCCTTCATTGACCCTTCATTGATTCTCAGTGTTACTCAGATGCTGCGTGATTACACATATAGACGCTGTGCCCATCGATACGTTGTGAATGGCTTAATGACGTACGGCTGCCGGGGTTTCCAAGTTCATGATGAAGGTGCTTGCCTTCACGTGTAAGTATCCTCGGAACACTCCACCGCCCTGCGATATGCGCTTTCTACGTCCGAAACGAACGTCTTGTTTTGGTATCGCCGAATACGCTCATTGCCTTGTTCGTCTTTCGTATTCGCCTGCGCCCGGTGAATCCCCGGCCCATTTTACCTTTTTAGATCAAGTCCGGTTCTTTCATGCTGTAAAGCCCTCAGTCTCCGCGAATAATGTGGGTAACCAGACGACGTTGTTCAGTTTTTAAGCAATGCCAGCGCCGCCCGCATACATTCGCCACTCCCCTTGTGTTTGAATAAGCAAGCTTCACAATGCCCTTTCAAGGAATTGCCTTTGTATAAAAGGATGGCATGACTGATGATCGAATCCATTGCTGTCCCATACAAGTTCGCGCAACCAAAACACATACCCAGTTACTCTTCCTTTAGCTCTTTTCCCTTTGGGCCCTTGGCCACTATGCAGTCCAAGAACATCTGGAGAGCATTCGTGTTCGTCGCAGCTTGCGGTGGGGTTCGGTCACTTTTCTTTGATGGACGCGTCTCACCCGGCACCGTGCCTCTAGCGCCTGTATTTGTGTCCTCGTCCCCCGTATCTCTACGCTCTGGAGCGGAGAGCTATAGCCTCGTGCGTGTCGATTTCGCTCGTATCCTGGTAGATGGCGTTGACGTTTCTTTCAGGATACTTTCGCGCGCAATTCTCAAACTCAGGTAAAGGATCCTCTCGTTGAACGAGGTGGATGTCTGCGTTTTGCTTGCTTCCGTTGACGCTGTTGGTGCGTTGAACCTCTCATGCTCTTTATGACGCGTCTAACATCGTCGCTCTGGCAGACAAGATGATAGATCATGCCCACATACGATTTAAATACGATTGGCGTACCGACTGATTTTACTGGGTTCGTCTTTTTATGACCCCATCGAGCGTCATACTTATGTGTATCTTATGGCAGGAGTTTATCTTCCCTTCTCCATCCCCTCTCCTCATTACATCACCGTGTTGGCACGGGTGGCTAGTACACGGACTCACTGTATCCTTTGATCATGGCGTCCACTCCTTGCACGATCTCACGCTTCCATTCCATTCTCATTTTAATCATTCACTCATTCCTGGACATTCCATCCCATCCATACTTGTGTATTCACTGTTGTATATAAGTACTACTAGCTGAGCATGAGACTGTTGTACAATTTCCATTCCACGGACCCAATTGTAACTACTTACCCTCAAGCAGTGAAAGGCCCATTGAAGCGTGACGTTAGGCAGCAACCGGGATCCACCCCGAAGGGAGGTCAAGGTCTTTGTGCAGCATGAGGGGTCTGAGCGGAATCACATCAGCGCGCTAGCCCGTTTGGAGAAGCATCATTTCCCTTTCTTTCTGTTGAGAATGTCATTCTCCAAAGACGCAAGGAACGCATCAGCCTCATCCGACCTGCCCTTTCCTTTGTCTTTACTCTGATTCCTCTCTGTAACTTGCTGGCTTTCAAAGGCGGCAAACGGATCTGGTGCCGTGTCGAGCTCGGGTTCTGGTGCTCCTGCTACAAACACTGCTGTTTCTTCATCGTCTTTGCGGACAGCTGTGGTTGTGATCGTCGGGTCGTCGGCGACCGCTGGTTCTCCCTTCAACTTGCGTCGTTTGGCTTCAATCTTCCTCCTCCGTTCCTCGATTTCCCTTTTCCTCTTCTCTACACCTTTTCCAACGCCTTCCCCGGCGCTGCTTCCACCGGCGACCATGCCCTCGACGCTGGCATCCACCGCTCCTTGTCCTTGTCGTGTAGTCTGTGTCTCCTCTCGTGCCGCGCGCAGCTCTTCCATCTGTCTCTGCCGTGTTTCTTCATCGCCCGAAAATTGATAGAACCCAGCGCCCTTCGCGCGGACCTCGCTCGTAGCGTCATAATGCACCCCGAGGGGATTGTTCTCTTCTGCGTGCATTTTCTCGATTTCAGCAACACGGTCTGCAGAGGGTGTGTATATGGGGAAGTGGTTGACAGGGTTGCGGATTATTATGTCCCTGGGGAGTGAGGTGAATTCACCGGCGCGATAGGTTGCATAGGATGGTAACGCACTCATCTTCGTCTACTTCTTCGGTACGGGCGCCGGGAAGGAGTTCTCTTGGTACTTCAGACCGCGGGGCAGTCCGTACACGTCCAAATTCATCTTCATATTCAATGATAGGGTCATTGTCGTCCTAAGACGGAAAATTGAGTGACAAAAAGGGATTGACATGTGTTGGGGATGCATACACTCGGTGCATGAGGAACTGTTAACGATTCATCGATATCGTCTTCATCGTCTTCCCATTCCGGCGGCTTGTAGTCAAACTAGACAACGTCAGCAAGGCCTGGTTAATTACAGAGGAAGAAACTCACGTCAACCAAAAGGGCATCGAACTGCTTCTCGCTCAATCCTCCGCTTTTCCCTTTCCTTAATTTGTCATATATCTTGGCCTTGCGTTCGAGCGCCGCTCGTGCTGATTCAAGCGTAGGCTTGCTGACAGCCTCCAGTTCGATGTCCCTTGCAGCACGGTTGTTGACGCCCTTGTTCTTCCTAACCCATACTGTGGGTTTCTAGACAGCTTCGTAAGTTGACTAGGAGTCCAGGAGAATTTCAAGCGACGTCACCTTTTCTGGCTTCGACGGTTTCTTGCCAGAGGCAGCATTCCTGGAGAATTCTCCCTCTTTCTTCGCAAGCTCGGCCTTGAGGTCAAGAAACGAGCTAGCGCTAATGCCCTTGGCCTTGGACTTCGCGGCGTGTGCCATTCAAGACCAGCTCAAGGTTCGTCCGGGCCGATGTCCCAATGGCCCAGGTAAATATGCACAAACTCCCGCCTTTAATGTCGGCCTAATGTCGGGCTACGGGTAAAAAAAAATCGCGGCATCGCTGGATCTCCTTCAATGGCCTCTACTTTTGTCTTAGGATCATGCATCGATGAAAGGTTTTCTGTACTCACATTCTACTAACAGAACCCACAAATAAACGCAAAGAACTGGCGCTACTCCTTGACTGCTCGCTCCGTTCCTTCCCGCGACGGAACAGCCACGATCCTCAGGGTCGCGGGGCAGGAACGTGAGCAATGATCACTCATTGGATGCGATCGTTCAACGACTCGGTCTTTTCGATTTATGCTGATCGTCGATCGTGTATTTCCACCGATTGCCTTGACGCGAACCCACCAGCCACCAGGCGCGTCTCTTCATCCCCGCTATGTCGAAAACCCTTTTTTGTGATGATAGAAAGAACTGTTTCAAAATTTCCGCCTAAACAATAAGCAGCTCTTGGCATAATCCGTGATAGCACAGGAGTGAATTGAGATGACTCGTGAACTCCTGTATACAACAAGGCGGAATCTTCTCTGCGAAACCATGTGTTTGTTCTTCGCCAACGCTGGTCTCAGATAAACCCTAATAATACACTCTTCCGCGATCTTGTCCTCGCCTATGATGTCAATTTCAGACACAAGATTTCATGTGTAAGCTTCTATCAGCGGAGAAATTATTGCCCTCCTAGGACAACTGGAGCCAGTTTCCCCGAGGTAAGAGTATGTTAGGGTAACCATCGATTGACAGAGAGGCATACATGCACATCTCGCATGTTCATCGTGTATACAGAAGATTTTACAGGCGACACGACGCAGGTATAGTGAGGACGTGCGAAAAACAAAAATAGTAAGCTACGGACGATTATACACAATTTCATTCGAATCCGTACCATACACCCCATTTTACTGCATATCAAGAAGAGGAGAGCGAAAAGAGGTCGGGATTACAGAATGGGAACACAAAAAACAGACTAAGGAGAAGAGCTGTAAGGTAGAATTACAAGGGAATTGCAGGTTGTCCAAGTGCATATCGATCAATCAGCGCCTAGCATCATCTCTCTCCCACTTCTCGTACCTTCTTTCATAGCTTACGCCACCGTTCGTCGTGGGAGGTGCAGCCAACGGGCTTGTATGCGCATAATATCTTCCTCCTGTTGCCGCAGGTCCGTCTTCGTAGCTAGGGAAGCTGCCATTGCTACCGCCTCCTCCTCCGCCGCCTCCTCCGCCGTCAGGCGAACTCCCGCCGCTGCCTCCGCCATTGCGATAAGACCGATAGTAGTCATATCCTGGTGCACCACCATAGTCGTAACTTGATGCCACAGACGAGCCAGCAGACCGCGGAGGCGTCGCCGAATTCTGTTCACGCTCCCTCTTGACAACATTGAGCGACAGCGAACTCTTCTCCTTCCTCCCATTACCAGAAGACTTGTGGTGATGTGAGGAGCTCGGAACACTGCCCTCCTTTTTAGCGCGGGAGCGGGCGTAGCGGAGACCGCAGCTACAATTAAAAAAGATTTTTAAAAAGGAGTCAAGAGGGACGAAAACAGGGGGTGAGAGGATACGCACGCATTGCACAACTCCTTCCTGCCACTGGGCCCCTTGCGCCATTCGGGACTACTAGTTGCCTTGCAGCTACTGCACTTGAGCACGCCTACCGGGCGGTTCCCGTGACCCCTTTGCGACTGCCCTGGTGGTGGAGGCGATACGCGGCGCCTGGGAGGCGGTACGGAGTCTTCGGGGGGACTGGGTGGCGGTGGAAGATAGGTGTACTGGCCGCCGCTTTCATGGTTCCTGCTGGCCTCGTAGGGAGGGTAATACCTGTCCCATGGTGGTGGAGGCGGCTGGTAGGAATAGGCTGAGGGGTTTGGATTTGGGTAGTAGGGAGGATTGGCAGCGCCAGGAAGAGCATAGGGAGTGTGGTGGTCGTAGGAAGAAGGCATGGTCGAGTTAGGGGGAGAATCAACTTTGTGGCATGCAAATATGACGCTGCCTTTAATAGAAAGTCAGCGGTCCAGTCAGCATGTTAGCCCCTATCCGATGGGGCAAGCACGCACGTACCATGCGGAATGAAGACGCTCTCGACGTGGCCGACGTCGTGCACGACCTGAGCCGACTTGAATCTGCGTGTACAAGACGTCTTGGCGTCGGTGTTGACGACGTTGACGTTGATATCGTTGGCGAGACGGGCGAACTCGCGAGTTGAGGGCTGGTCAGCGGGTGGCCAAGAGATGACGAGATCTTTGGCGGTGTCGTTGTTGAGGATCTGGAAGACCCGGGCTGTCGGGGCGGTCTGTGGTGCGCACATGAGGAGTCGCTTGAAGAGCATCTGGACCTGCTCCGAGCTCAGCACAGGGGTGCCACACCAGTTCGACCAGGAGGTCTTGCTTGTCTGGTCGTTGTCTGCCGCTGGATCGATGTCGACGATGGCATGGATGAAGCAGAGCACGAGGCCCTCAGCGGCCCAGTTGATGACGACGTCGACGGCCATGTAGTTGGCGTCTACAGCGATTTTATCTTCCGCGGGAGAGTCGGGTGCGGCGCCCGTGTACCCCAGGTCGCGACGAATCTTGGACAGCCGTGCAAACCTCACTCGCGTCACCGACCCATGCAGCGTCCGGCTCTCCAGGACGGTACCGAGATCATGCTTGGCCGACGACTGCTCGTCTGGATGCACAAAGTCGAGCAACGACTTGCCCGCCAAGGATTCTGCCTGCTCCGCTAGGTGGTACTGCAGGACCGGGTCGAGATAGATGAACTGCAAGTCGCCAGACAGGAGCGACCAGTAGCACCGCGTGTGGCCGGCGGGAGGGGACATGAAATTCTCGTCTGGGAGGGATTGTCGTGGTAGTCAGCTACGATCGATCAAGAGGGAAGTTTGCCTTCGATCGTCCCACGTGGCACTCCTTGATTATGTAACTGGCCCTGCTTTTTTTTTTCTCTTCTTCCCATGTCCAACATCTGGATCGCAGCTGGTGATGGGGACCTAGCCCGTGTGGAGGAGCTCGTCCTGGCTGGAACCTTGCCCAATATACCAGACGAGTTTACCTATACTCCGATGCACGCAGCAGCGTCGTATGGCCACATTCATGTCCTTGAGTTCCTGTTGGCCCACGGTGGCGATGTCAATATCACTGATGACGACGGCGAGACGCCTCTCTATGTAGTAGAAGACGTTGTTACCGCTCGCTGGCTCATCGATCATGGTGCTGTTATTGATAGGACCAATAACGAGGGCGTGTCGGTCCGTCTTTCTGCTTTCTCGACCTCATTTGCAGCCACCAAATTGCTTTTTCAGCCTATCGAATCACTCGCAGAAGACTTTCCCCAAGTCGCCGAGTTTTTGCAAGCAGAGACTGCTATACGAAAACTGGATTAAGCGCTAGCATAGGAAAGCGATGATGCCAAGGTCCCTGATCGTCGATCGCGAGTCGATTGCTCAACGTATGGTATATCTCTTTCTCGCCTTTCATCTATTGAGCGCAGCTATCCTAGGCTCTCCGCTACTCGCTTTCGTCAACTCACACGTGCCAGTACTTTATAAAGTTAAACTATGTTTGCCTCCCATGACGAGCATCCTCCCGTCCCTCGATCGCACATACCAATAGAATACAGTAGTCTGACATTTGTTGAATGGGAACCTGATTGATGATTCCGCCGCAATTCATCGTTCACGCGGTATTCCGTAACATCGCATATGTTCCTGGATACGCATTGTGCGTGGGGTATGTTCCTTGCTCCGCTCATCAAACTTGGACGTAAGATCTAAGTAACCGCCGAACCTGTACGGAAGCGATGGCTGGTAGAGTAGGCTCTAAATGGAACAAACCAGTGGAAAACGGAGCCATGTACTATGCTGCCACCATCCGTCTTTCTGTCTCCGTTTCATAGTAGAAACGTTTCTGCACCCTTACCAGACAATTGCAAGTATCATTCTAGCGTTCTAATGGTGATTAATCATGAAATACTACTGCCTACGACGACCGGTACCAACAGTCCCCGTGGCTGTGCTGTGGTCTCGACTCCATGTTACGTAAAAGGTCGATTTTGGTCTCGGAGCCTACACCGCTGAATGCGCTGTAGTTCACTTTTCAAGTGTTCTATCTATAAAGATATTAGTGACAAAAAGAGTGAAATAGATTAGATTCTACCTTTATATCGGTCCGTATGGTATCGATCTCTTTGCAGACCGCGCGCGCACTGAAATACACTTTCTTCAAGGAGAGAAAATATTCACTCCATGAAGCACTGCCGTCTTTCCCAGTTTGGAGTAAACATATTTCAAGTTCGCAGGCATCCATTTGAACCCTGAAAATATGCTAGAATTTAGAACGCAGTTCGACCCAAGGACAAGAATCGTACAATTGTAACCAGTCATAAACCCTGCAGCGCCAGTGATCAATATCACCATTAGACGCGTCGATCAGAACCGACATATCGTCAATATTACGATTCAGTCGTTTGAGCTGGGCACGAGGAGAAAGTGGTGGAGACATTTTATATGCAGCCGTGCATAGTATGAAGACTAGAGACAAAGAGAGAAAAGTCCTTGGACTATCAGAAACGGATGACGCGACTGAAGGTATCCAGGTAGCGTCGGATAATGATGCTTTGAGATCGGTGGGAGGCATGCATGCAATAGGCTTTTGGGGAGCCTGAGAGTAGTTGCCATGATTTCTTCCGATACTTATAATTTCAGAGAAGGGATAGATATAAAGGGAGGCGCTTCATTCAACAACGAAGCATGTCGCAAATTTGTATGAGGAGAGGAGTGAGGAAGGTTCTGAACTGCATTGGTATATGATCGGGGCCTTCAGGAAGAACACGAGGCGGTTTCCAATATGGGCAAGCCCCAGGCAGTTTCCGTCAAAAAAATTGTTCGCAGTCAAAAGGTATTATCCTCCTAATTAGGACAGGTCTTGCCAAAATACCCTTTTATGGACTGGTAGTACACGGCAACCGTTATGCCGAGGCAAATTCCTCTCATAAACCGTAAGAAAAAGGACGAAAAGCAAAAATGCAATGAAAGTGGACAAGAATTTGCCTCGTATTTCCATTCACGGAGAAGTTTTCCGATGGAGGTAAAATTTTGGCACTAAAATGCATTGAGCAAATTCGGTCATTTTTCGAAAACACCTCGGCGGGAATCGAAGCGCAGGGAAACACAGAGAGGAGGACATCAGTTGTGAAAGATCAATGTGTAATAGGACGAGAGGACATGAGGATCGGAAGCGGGAAGCACGGAGGAGGAGGAGAGAGGAGGAGGAGGGAGGAGGAGGAGGAGGAGAGAGAGGAGAAGATGAAAGGTGTGATGCAGTGTATGTGAAGAGGCGGAGATTGAATCCCGTTTCGAACCCTCTCGCGGGGTCCCGCCGGGAAATGTTATTCCAAGTTCAGTTCAGTTCCCCTTCTGCCTCGTTGTCAACGAATATCCAGTGAACCAAAGTTCAGCTCTGCGACATCCTTGTCTTCGTTCCCACAATCAACACCCTGTAGCCCTGAACGCAGTTCAATCCCAATCATCACCAGTTAGGCACCGCGACTCGCGGCGCTCGGAGTACCTTTGGCGCTTGCTCTAGCGCTCGTGACCATGAGGCGTGTTCTGCCTGTCTTTCCACCGTCGTCTTCCCTTCAATAGCTAAGCGCTATGTCAATTCATGAAATCGATCGAACGCCGACCTTGGATCTGGGGCAGGATGAAGCCTTTGTACGCGATGATGCACTGGAGGGTGAAGAGCAAGGAATTGTGGGAGGCGGAGAGCATCAGCGCAATCTAGCTGAGCAGGAAGTAGAGTTGGACGAGGCAGCAGCAGAGGATAAAGGCCCTGCCACTGCCCCACCAACTGCAGCCAATACGAAGTGAAGAAATCGAACCCTACTGTCAAGAAAGGTGAAATCTACCTCCCAGTCTTTTCCTCTCGTATCTTATCAGCCTTCTAACCAGGAAATGATACTTACGACTACGAACAAAAATATCCTGAGGATGCCATCTACGAAGAGACGACACCAAATGCGAGGGTTTGGAGAACTTACGAAGATGAAAGTAGGATTCACGACGCCAATATAGTCGAAGAATCTCGAGATAATGTCGGCGTATTGCTCGTTTTTGTGAGTCCTGTGGTTACCGTACTTCCTTCGTTACTGAACAATCTCCAAGGCGGGTCTTTTCTCAGCGGTCGTGATGACCTTTGTAGCCCAAACTTCGCAGAGTTTGCAACCAGACTACGCCGCCATGTCGGCTTTTCTACTCTATGAATCGGTCCTCATTCAGCGTGCTATTACCAACGGTTCCCCAGTCAACACCATCTCCCCTTCTCCTCTCAATCCCAGCATCACTTTTGTCCCCGCTATCACGGACGTCTGGGTGAACGGGCTCTGGTTCACCAGCCTGTCCTTAAGTTTGATGACTGCACTCGTAGCTGTTCTCGTGAAACAGTGGCTGCACCATTATGTTGCTCTCCCTTCTGGAACGCCGTGCGAACGCAGTTTTACTCGTCAATTCCGTTATGCCGGCTTTCAAAAGTAGCATGTCCAGGTCATCATAGAATTACTCCCTGTTCTTATGCACCTTGCCCTCGCGATATTTCTCGTTGGCTTGGTGATTTTTTTACATCCCCTGTGGCGAGCTCTGTCATGGGCCATTTGTGCAGGAACCGTAGTCTACACTGCGGATGCGGTGGCGACTATTCTTCCCATTCTACTCCCTCAATGTCCCTACCGTACATCTCTCTGTGACCTTGTCTACGTTTATATTCATCGTATCGTCCTGCGAGTGACAGGGTACGATCGCTCCTTCAGCTTCTTTGCTTGGTTTCCGGTCAATGGTTGGTTTTATGACAATACATTTGGACCATTGGCATAGACCGCATTTCTACTGCCACCCTGACGTTGCATGTACGGTGTTGACCAATCTCCTCGCAAAGTGCATGCCGGTAGCTTTCACTCCGTTTCTTGAAAATCAATACCTGCAGTTTCTCGGAAACCACATGTTTCGTGAAGCATCGGTTCTTATGGTTAGCGGGTATGTTGCAGGAATTTTCGCCATACAACACGGATCGGATGGAGCCGTGGATGCAGCGGCACTTCAGGTGCACATTGACTACCTCCATAACCCACACAAACTTTTCACTGCGTGCTCTATCTTGGCTTACGCATGGCATCGAGGATAAAGACCAGGCCTCCATTTCAGGGACACCACAACATTAGTACAGCTACGCCCACGAGACGCTGCCTGGGATGAGTGTCGCAGGAAACTTCGTGTTCTGGCACAAAGTCATAGCGGGGAGGGCTTTTTCAGTGAACAGCTCGTATGGCCGAAATTCTATGTCGAGCCCCGACCACTGCAGGCCGACGAAATACAAGTCGAAAAAGACAGCATCAGATACGCGATACATGTTCTTGATGACTTTTTCGATGGCAGAGCGCATACCACGGTGAGCTGATGTCCCTTTCCCCGTACCTTAGACTAACAGTCGGTCCAGGGCCGCTTAGATGAATTTTCAGGACGGTGTCTTGGTCGAAAACCGGACGCTAAGCTGCGACAAGGGCAGGTTTAGCTGATAAACTTGGTACAATAAAGATACAAAAGATAACCTGTCTTCAGCAAAGATTCGGCTTTCAATGATTACGAGCTCGATGCGACGGCCTGTTGGTAATGCGCAAGTTACGGTGGCTGAGGTATCTGCATCATGCAAAATTGGTCGTAAGAAAGGAAACTTTGGTGTCAGGACCATCCGCACCGATAATGTGTAAGTTATGTCTGTCTCTTACTGACCGTTTTAATGGTCAAAGTGTGTGTGCGGCCGTCCTTTACCGTTTGCTCGGGATATGCGCATACCTGGTATTCCCAATGTTAATGTTCTGTATGATACTATTCTTCAAACTATCCTCGCTTGAAAGTGACATTGTATATTGCCCATGTCCCTGGATTTTCTTATTCTGTGCCCATCGGTTTACCTTTTTGCGATAATACATATAGCACACTTGACAGTTCACTTGGGTAGATGAAAGACATTCTGCCCCATCAAATTGTAATTACTACAACCCAATCCAACTACTCCGACCGCCAACATTATGCAGGCCAGTCTGCCCAATCTTAATCTTCGACCTTCCCGCTTCCACCTGTCCATGAACGACCGTCTCCACCGCATCAGCTATCGGACTCGGCGGCGCGTTCAACAACGGCGAGCTCGACGCTTTTGATGATAACCTCCTCGATGCCCTCGTCTCCCCTTCCAAATACCCCTCTGCGCACCACTCGTACCACACTCGTTTACCGTCCGTTAGTCGCCACATGCTCACATGCAGCTCAGAGTGAGCAGGCAGGTACATGGGATCCTACATCCTCGTTAGAAAGCGTAGCATATAGGATAGTATTACTCACCCTGATCGGGAAAAACATCGGGAACCAACTAAGCATATCCTTACTCACCACCTCCTTGTGGTCCGGATGAATACTCAGTCCCACCGTATCATACAGAACCGCCTCAAAGTAGCCCGCAAACCCATGCAGCACGCCCTCCTCTGGGATATCAAATACCATCTCTGCACTCCGGACATTATGCCCATTATCTTTTGGCGGCTCCAGAGGCGTCGGATTCATCGCACTCAGCGTGTATCGCTTCGACATCCGTGTATCTCCTTTTTTCGGACCTTCCTCCTCGAACCGTGGGTGTTCAAAGCCCCAGCAATCGGCCACAGTAGGGCTCAGTCGCCTCACTGCCTGGAACATCACCACGTACGGAATCTCACCGCCCATGCCTGCCCCAGAAGTGTTTCGCGCCTCGTTATAAAGTTTTGACGACGACAGCGGTGACAGATGCGCCGTGTACGACGACGGTATGGATATCGCCGAAGCTAATCACGTTGAGTGTCTTGTTACATGAGAAGTTTGCAACTCACGTTTCATCCACCTCTCTACACCATCTAAACATTCTGGTGAGAGCTCATTGTCCCCAAACGATCCCAGCAACTCGCTGATCACGATGTCCACCTTTTCAGGCATCTTTACAGATCGCATGTCCCCAAACAAGAGTTGCACATCTGGGAATGTTTGTTGCAAAAGAAGATAGGCGGACGGGTTCTTTTCGATGGCATACAAAGTATACGACTTGCGAGAGGCGCGTTCGAGTGCTGCAAGGGCACGAGTGATGAGCGGGCCTCGTCCAGCCCCAGAGACACAGAGCACGCTAGTGTATGTTTAGCAGTCGTATTTTATGAAATATGAAGACGTACAGGTGCTCTATACCCGCTCTGTCAACTAGAGCCCGATAAATAGCCTCTTCATAGTTTGCATACTTTACCGGATCCTGCTCAAACGTCTCGTACGTCGCATTTTGCAAGTTGTCCTGCAGCGGCTGCAACGGCGCCTGCAGGAAATCGCCATATCCCCGTGCATACGCCTCGACGCTCCCTTCCCTCGCCTGCGTCGTCCGTATCAGGTGGTTTACATACTGCCTGTACGCCTCTCCTCCCCCCTTGGCGTGCAATTCAGCATCCGTATGGGACAGCACAAACGAGATATTCGGCACCGCCATCAACAGGCTCCGCACGAGAGACTGCGTCGTCTTCGGGAGGACGGGGTACCCCTTGGCGTTGGATATAAACGAGTGGGCAGAGATCATGACATGGGAGATGGGCTCTGCAGCGTACGCCTCGGTGATAGGCGGGAGGAGCGTCGGGAGAGGCGGCGTCAAGTCGAGCGCGAGACTCAACCGCGGATGATACTCGCACAGCGTCCGGATGGAGTCCCATGTCTCCCACGGGGCGCAGAAGGACGAGGGGAAGTAGATCGGGAGGCGCACAGCAAGGCGGAGGAGCGGGGAAGAGGATAGCGCCGCGTAGGTCGCACGTGCGTAGGACGGGGTATGCGCGAGGTGCGGGACGGGGAGGATCGCGGAGGTGAGGTTGAGGAACGTGCAGTGCGCGACTTCTTGGCGGAGGGCGATCTCGGTGTCGTGCCGGACGCCGGCGTCGTGGGCGTCGAGCTGGAGCCAGGGGGAGAGAAGGACTGTGCAGCTGGGCGGCGGGGAGGAGGGGAGGAGGTCGGCGGGTTCAAAGGCGGGGGCGGCGCGCCATGATTCGCTGGATGAGTCTCCGGCGCCGGTGCACATACGCTTCCATCGGGTGTGCCATGCGTCGGTCGTGAGCTGAACGCATCCGCCCTCGTCGGTGTCACCAGTCGTCGTTAGCAGACAGACCGACATGTCAACACAAAGGCTGGGCACAGCCACGGAAATTCGATTGCCGCACTCGGTCACCGTATATTTCAAGTACAGAGATGTGCAACTATCGCGCACACAGTGGGTCTTCGCCTTCGTCGCACCAGCATAGACCCTCGGAAAATAATTGACCTTACAGTCAGGTGAATTTATGTAGACCTACGTCTGAGAGCTTTCCGGAATTTTTTTGTAAAGCAGGGAACGACGATTCCCCCCTGCCAGTGGGCTGTCCCGGAACTTCATTGAAAACCGGATGGCAACGTTTATGTCTTTAAATCCTCATATCTCCTTATAGATTATTATGCATGATACTGCGATATATTCTACAATTCCTAAAAACAAAAACCGGAGGCAAAACACGTGGGAATGAGGCACAGTAACTGATTGTTAAACTGGCAAAAACAAGGAAGCGGAAATGAGCTACTTCGTCGTCTGTAGGCTATACATGACTATATAACGTTGTAAGCCTTAAATCAAGCTTTAAGACTTAACACGTTATATCGCCAGATACGCCATGGGTATATCTATGTCGGCCTGTACCGACAATGCCTAGTGTGGCGGTCGCGGTTGTCCACTCGCCACGTTGGCGGATAGGGACAGAGAGGAAATGGACACCTAAACCGCAAACCCCAGCAGTGTGTGATGAAATGCCGGCTGTAATTGTGAGGGCCGGTGTCTTCATCACAAATGCGACAAGTCCTTTTGTCGCCAATGTACGAATTGTGGTTCCAACGAAGGTGATTTCCCAATGCGACGTGCGGGAAGACTTGGTCGCAGAGGCAGCAACGAACGGTGCCTTCCTTTAGTTCGCCACCATCTACCTCAATAGGGATGCTGAGCAGTGGTAAACGGTAATACCCTTGAGATTAGTGGAAAATTAAACATACTTTTCCATTGCCGCTTGCTCTTGCGGGGGGTCAATTCTATGACCAAGACCTTGTATCCCGATATCACTACCGAGTTAGAAGGTACAGGTCAGAGCTGAGAGAACGATGCGAAGCAGATACGACGTATGCTTTGTTGAATTTAGCAGACGCGGTACCCTGCGAGACGTATGGCGCATTGTGGGTCGTCGGACTAACAGCCGAGAAAATGGTAAGACGACAGTACAAAATAAAGATAATATCACATACCCAGGAGCGGCTGAGGGTGAACTGTTAAATACATTCGGGTACTGTTTAAAATTCCCGACAGACAACTTGTACATTCTTTATTGAACAAAGAGTGAAACGACGGGACAGATTAAGAATAAACCTCACATACTGAGTAGGTAAATCGGGGACGTAGGCAATATATAATTTCAGTTCCGAAGTGTTGAGGCCAGTCGCGTACACGCTTTATCCAAAAAGGATGAGACCGGCAGTATGGAGTGGAAGAAGAGCATCACATACCAAAAATCAGGAATCTCGGGTATGCGCATGTACAGTTGCATATCTTGAGTAAACGCGACAGGATGGCTGTGAACACTTTGTCCATTGAAACGGACAGTAAGAGCCAGCGAAAGATAGAGGATCACCCTACCAATGTCCTGCACGGATGGCCCTTACGAACGGGCACCTGCAAAATCCAATAAATAGCGGCGTTGAGCTTGTTGAGAAGCAATACACACTTTTCCTTTGGAACTTGTGCTTGGGGGTCAGTGTTATGTCCACGATCCTGGGCTTTGTGGTGACTGCCGAGTGAGGTCCAGGTCAGAGAAGAGTCCAGACGGATGTGCAACAGATTCAACACACGCTTGGTTAGTAGATCTCGCCGAGATGCCATTTGGGATGTGTTTCGCATTGTGGGTTGTCGAACTGACACTGCATGGAGAATCTAATATTTTAGCTTGAAATATTGAATTCTATAACTATTTATTTTTTCTAACTTCCAAGCTGGAATATCGGAAGATTATTTTGAATATTATTTGAATATTCTTGTTTATTGAGAAAAATATTGGAAATTTCCCAAATATCACAAATATATTAAAAATATTATCTCAATATTTTAGTGCAATATATCAAAAAAATAAATAGTTATAGAATTCAATATCTTAGGTTAAAATATTGAATTCTCCATGCAGTGTGAAAGCCGAAAATAAGGAAGATATAAAATGGAATATGGTCTGGCGTCACATACCCACGAGCTGAATCGCCAGTGAAGCTGTCGAGCAATGGGCCGACCCCCGCCACTGGATACGTTTGCGCGACCAGAGCGCTGAAGCGACTCCTGCCATGGAGATAGATAACCGGACAAGGTCCCAAAAAGGAACGCCGGGGTTCTGTGCCGAGAATTGAGGGAGAATTGATTCCGGGGGGCCTAAATACCTCCATCGCTCTCATCATACCCGTGAGGAGACCATAGAGACGGTGCCACTGAACGGCACAAGGGGATAAGAAGTTGCTTGGAGGAAGGATGAGGAGAGATCATGCCATCAATGGAGCTGGTTAGAAATTGTAATGGGAGTAAGTATTGTTGATGGGGCAAGAAAAATTAATCACGGACCCGCAGAGTCGTATTTACTGAATCGGCACAAAAGCTGAGAAAAACAAAGCACCAGTGTCCACGGTAATAAAAATGTGGCTGTGCTAGAACGGAAAACACCGGGAAGCCCAAGGAAATATTATTTGAACGGTCGAGGGCAAGTCGAGGGAGTAAGTAGGATTTGTTACAATTCTGGATCTTCGATCAACGCGTCACGTACTAGTAAGGCCCGGGCTCTGTTGGTCGATAGTAGTAGGCCAGTTAATAATGGCCCTGGCCGTGCCTGCCGGCATTGAACGATCAACGCAGGTCAACAGCAAGGGTCAACGTATGTTGGGAAACCGCTATTGCCAATTTTTGACACTATTAAGCTAGCCGTTAAGCGTGCGCTTAAGCTCTTCGGGGTCTCCGATCATCTCCGATCAGCTCTCCGACCCCTGCACGGGACCTCAAAAAATGTTCGGGAGATGATTTTCAACACCTCCCCCGCGCAACCTGCCATGCGCTCCTTCTCGTGCCTCAATTGTCCAAGAAATGTTTTCCCACGTGTACTGGTAGCCACGCTTTTGTTCGTGTCTGCCGCGTGGTGCCACGCGTAGCGCTAATATTGTGACAAATAGGCTTTCCAAGTTCTCATTCTTGCTTTTTGCGTGTTTGCCGCGCGTAGCACTAAGCACTTACTGCGAATTGGCGAATAGGCTTTCCAAATTCCCATTCTTGCTCCAATCGCTTGATCAAGTTCTCATGATCGCTATTTAGCAACACCACTATCATGTCTCGTAAAAACCGCTTGCTTAGGCTCCCCACCCGCATTTCGATGGTAAATTCATTACTATTCGTCCAGGCACTTCTGTATACAGCTTGTAACTTACAAATTACTCGGGTTGTTTATCGTCAAAGTCAAACCGGTCAACCCTGATATGCAGAAGAAACAGCGCCGTACAGCCCATCTTCCCGTCCGAGCATTCCGTATCCGTGCAGGATCTATCAAATTTCCAAGTCAACGAGGCTCGACAAACAGGTGCCAATTAACGTATCTCCATTTGTGCCATCCAACACCACTACTCACATTTCCGTTCGCTTCTGATAACTTCTCCAACTCAATCCTCAACGGGTGTTTGGGCTCCAAATCTCTTCTTAGCTGATTCTCTATCCACACACCATCCCCTTCCACCTTTGCTGCGCACAGTTCTCCAACTACCCGCTCCAACTTCGAAGCCTTTGGATATCGCTGTCGACAGCTCAACAGTCATTGAAGTAGAGTCGGCGGTGGCCTCGATCCGGAAGGCGCTATGAGGTCAAAAGAAAAAGGCGGAGAACACAAAGGCCGGATTATAGAAGAATGGAGGGCTGTGCACGACTGGCGGGACTATCCTCGAGGAGTACTTCCAGTCAAATTCCGATGATGTGCCGATCAGTGTTAGACATTGCTAGCCTTTGCTTGCAAAAAGTTTGCGATTGTGTCGAGACGTAGGACTGGAATATGCGATATGCCTAATGAGCATAATTTCGGAAGGGAAACACAGGCTTAGAGAATCTCCTCGTCGATCGGCGCGTTCGACAAATCGACGTACAGAAGTTCCCCGTTTAAGAAACAAGGAACAGGGAGAGGGGGCAGCCAAACGTCGCGTCACCATATAAGTTTAGCTCTAAGATTCCAGTGCTGACGGGGGACTCGACGAGGAAAGTTTTGATACTTTCTCCGATCAACCGTACCCATCGTGCGAGAGCAAGGGAGTTCAAACGCACAGTAGACGACTTTCCCAACTCAGCCAATAGTTCTGGAGTGACGCGAGTGCCGGATAGGTCCAAAAATGGGTAAGCGAAGAAAAATCAATATTCGCTCTTGTTTAGGAATTCATTCTTTACCAGGTATGTTTGGTTGCCCCTGGTCACGCTTCTTTTGAACTCTCATGGGCTGGCGCTTTTTGAGAGAATCTCGCAAAACCGCCGCCGGTCCCTTTTTTCATCCCTTATGTAAACCCATGATTCGGCGAGATCCAAAGGGTTCGGAGCAAAGAAAACAAGTGACGGAGGAAGTGGGAGAGTGAGGGTCCTCCATCGGTCAGGGTTGCCATGATCGATCCTTACGTCAAACACGCGACTGAAAGATTTTCAGGTGTAATCTCATGTTTTTAATGTCAAGTCTCGTTATTCTCTTCATATGTTATTTGCCTTTTTCGTATGTTTTCCGACGCTTTCTTGGAATCCACGAAAATTCTCAATCCTAAAAATTTGACAATAATGACATACGAAAAATATCTACTCAAAAAAAGACACAGCTACGCTACACACAATTAAGGATCATATTTCTGCCGACTCGTTCACAACCATCGGTCAGCTTTTGGACCGGCACCCCATCACCATGTCGGAGATTTGGTATGAGCCTTATAAGGCAAGTCATATTTTAAGTCCGCTTTTTGGATTATTTTCATGCGGATAGAACCTCAGCGTTCCTCCTGTTATCTGTATCCTATTTCAGGAGAAAATGCTGTGTAAGTCTAATAAGGCGGTGACTATCAAACAGCCGGTGGTGTTCAGTATCAGTGATGGAGCGACACAACCATGAGGGGGTGTCCAGGGTCGACAATATACTGATCGAAATGTGAATGTCGGCTACTCGGCATCCTTCTATATGGGGATGGTGTTTCTAAAATCCTGCGAGAAGAAGGCACTGACTTTCTGACTTTCATCGTAGATGAATCCTCCATCCTCCCTCCTCCATTCTCATATCGTATATATCGGAGATCTGGCTATAGAAATGTTCACTACCAACTATCCCCCGATACTCCTTGAGCCTTCTAACGATGGACTTCCAACCCCAGTCCATTGACACGAATCATTCGAGCATGGAACTACATCTCAGTTAGCCCACCGGTCCAGTATCTGGGTCTAGCATGATGAGCTCAGTGCCTCGTCCCCTTGGCTCCAATACGCGAACCTCCCGGCCACACCCAGCACCTATTTTGGCTATTACGGAGGAAGCTACGTCGACTCGTTTTCTGTTTTCACGTGGTTCTGGCTCTACTACAAGGAACCTATCAAGTCCTAGGTGCGCGATACTCTTTGTTGTTCCGTACCATCGTCTCATTAACTTTCTCGGCTCTCAGTCCTGCGACCACCAATGTGCAACCCGTTGAGCCGTCCAGTAATACCTTGTATGTTTAATTTCCCAATCATCCTAAGGTGTCACCGTTGATTGGATTTGACAGCATTTCGGGTACGCTTCAATGGGACGATGGAAGACAAAGTTTCTATCGAGGCTCTCATGACGCGAATCATCCGAGCGTGGGACTGCATCCCAGCCAGTTCACCGGTCCCGGATTTAGGTACGGTATGAATTTTCCTATTCCGTAACGGCGCGCTCAGTCCCTCGTCCCTCATCCTGACAGACAAACCTCCCGGCCATGGATTGGACCTATGGTTCCTGTTTTAGCCACTGTGGGGGAGACTACGTCGACTCATGTTTTGTCTTTATATGGCTCTGGCTCTACTACAGAGAGCTTATCCAGGTGGGTGATACGCTTTATTATTCCATACTATTGTCTCATTCTTTTTCTCGGCTCTCAGTCTCACGACCACCAATGTGCAACCCGTTGAACCTTCCAGTGGTACCTCGTATGTTTAATTTCCTATCATCCAAAGGCAACACCTTTGGTTGATTGGATTCGGCAGGACTCTACAAGTTATTGAGCTAGAGGACATTGAGGTCGCCTGCCTCTTGTGCCCGGTTAAGTTCATTGGTCATCAAGCGAGCAGTCACCTTCGTGAAAACCACTCCGACCTCGTGCGTAAGAACGACAGGTCCATATGCCCTTTGTGTACTACTACTGGTACTACTACACCGGCCAAAGAGGTTACAAATTTCTGCCGGCATTTCCAGAAACACCATAAGGTTCTCCGATTCAAGTGTTCAAGGTGCTCCTATGCAGCGCTCGAACGTTGGAATGTAGAGCGCCACGTCCAAAAGATGAGGGGGAAATCAAAATGTGTTAAAGACTAAAGTTGTCGACAGAGCGACAACAGGAGTCTTCGCGATGGTTTGGCGGAAACCTAATGCTAGCTAAAATCGTATTCTACGTTATGGATGTTTTTTTTAGTCACCGTGGCTCCTTATTTATGTATAAACAAAACGCTCGATTTGGAAAACTCCGCTTCCCACGTAGACTCTGGTGATTTCTTGCTTGCAACGAACGTCGGGGTCAAAGAGACGGTTACGAGTCTACACCACATGACGGTCCCCCTCTCCCGACCGTGACCGCCACTTAGACCATCGAAGGAGCTACCTTGGCCACACTGTTATCAGACGAAGCAGCTAGGATGTCGAGTGAGATACCGGAATGCACGAGAGGTGACGCTCCTGTGCGACCTGCGGAATACGAGCTCACGGCGAAAGATGCTGCGAGGCTACAGATGATATCATGTGAGGATGTATGCATGGCCCCAGGTACTCCTGGCTCCACCGAACGGTGCTGGTCACGAATTGCAGGCCCATGTCGCCGCAGACATCGATGGACCACCCACGGTCAAAACCTTTTGCAAGGCATTGCCGCATTAGTAGTCCTAGCCGACATTACGCGAGGAGCTGGCGCTACCCATAGAACCTCCCCGCATACCTCGGTGGTACAGCTTCGATATTGTGGTCGGCTATTGTTCAAGTGGGCCGGGATTGTAACTGGTCGAATCGATGTCTTTGCCTACTCACGCTGCGCAAAGGGTCGAGACCCTCACAGACCTGACGTTAATGCGTCTGACGCTGCTTCTTCGTATCCCTATGGCTGTTGACGGGCAGTGCTAAGTACAAAGCGCCCGGCCTTTATGTCTACTTCTCTGCCGGTACGAAGACTTGGACTACCTGCATTTTTTCAGGGAGCATGAGTTATTCCTCTTCGACCTTTGGATCGAGTTCATCGTGCGCCTCCTTCTCTTTTGTCCCCTAAGCCTTTTCTTCCTTGTCCCGTTCTCGTGTTCTGTTCCCGGGTCCCGTGCATTGTCTTGATCCTGCCTCCGTGCATTGCGCTTGCCGTCTCGTCCTGTTCGTTTTCATGGATCCGAACACTACATCCCTCATCCACAGGTACGTGCGTTATGTCCCACTCACACCTGTATATGGCCATTTTTGTTTCCTTGCATCTTCGAAGGACCAACGGCGTGTTTATGTGTTCGTCTCTTTCTTCGTCTTGGACACCCGTGTATTACCAAGCGTGTAGTCCACGATTCCACGTAGAAAAGTTTACATGGTCTGTATCTTTGTATCGACGTACTGAGGGCATTCCAGTCATTTCGCGACTGAATTCTTCATATGCCCCGCTCTGGGTATCAAGCGCGATTATTGCCGGAAAATGCAGTTACGATCCCAGGTCCATACAATGCGGACTACGTTATCTACTGCTCATAGCCTTCCCGCTCTCATGCTCAAGCTTGCTCAAGCATCATGGGTCCGTTGTCTCCAATGTACCCCACGAAGAGTCTCTACCCCGCGGGCACACTCAATAGTGTGGTATGAGCCTTCGTGGCCGTAGGGACCTTGTGCCGGTAACAACACCTTATGACTTTGTCGAGCGTTGTGGTCTTGAATCATCTGGTCTGCTTCACATTAGATTCACCTGAAGGTATACTTGTCTCTTGAAAATTTGAAATCATATCCCACCTCACTCCTCTCCCAAAAATATGCAGTCCCACCTTGGTGTCGCCCACAAAGAACCGAATGAATCTTCAGCCAGCTCCCTTGTATGTAGTAGGAATTGACAATATGGAACAGAGTTTCATCATGTGAGCGAACGGAAAGAAGGGATATAATGAATCTAGTAGCTATGGAACGATGTATCAAAGAGAAGGACGGGTAAATCGCGTTCCCGTTTACAATCCGACGGGGCAGAGTAAAGCGTGATATAACCGTATCTCTTCCTCCGTCAACTTGCAGTACGACTCTACTCCTACCTCGATGCCCATTTCACGTAACATCGCCGCCAGTCGAAGCCCCGAACGAATATGGATCGCGATATGCACACGACGGGGGGAAGAGATGCGCAGGTTTGTCTCCCACCAGTCGACGGCGTGCTGATCGGGAAGATCGATGGACAGCTGGACGAGGTTGCCCAAGTCGAGCAGCCCGCCTGGGTGGCAGTTGCGCAACACGACCTGCTGGAGGTTGTCGGCGGTGTCGAGGATGTCGCGCACATCGGCAGCTGAAGCGTTGACGAGCTCGAGTCGGCGGGCACTTTTGGCGAGACCGATTATCCAGCGCGCATTGCCCTTGAGCTCGACGCGCACACAGTCTATTTTCGGGGCGTCCCTCGGCTCTTTCCAGCATCTAAACTGCATGTAGCAGTCGACATTGAGGGTGGCGAGACGCGGGAAGCGGGCGAGAAAAGCGTAGAGGACGGCGGGGTCGCGGATAAAGATGGATGTACCGGTGAGGGATATCGTGTGCACGCCCTTCAGCGAGTCGAGGAAAGGGTCAGAGGCGTACAGGATGTCGGTGAAGGAGGCGTGCTCGACGTTGGGCAGCTCGATCGGGATGCCGACATGCCCGCTGAGGCATATCGACCGGATACACGCCCTAGGAACGCCCTCTAGCTTTCTCCGCGAGCTAACATCGACGTGCCTGAACAGATGGGTGCGTGTTCTGGGTAAGAAGGAGCGAGAGACGAGGGAGCAGGAGACGAGGTCAGGCTCGTCGAGATGGTCGATGATTTCGTCGACGAGTTCTTGTGCGAGTCGATCCATGGCTTGGCCGTGCGATGAAGCTACTGTTTTATACATCAAATGGGGCTACTAATACAAATAACGGAAGCCTCTTCGTCTCTCCATGGCCTGCTCGAACGATATCCCCTCCAGTCGAGCTGCTTCTTCCACCCGATTCGCATCAATCTCTGGTTCTCCCTTACGAGACTCTGTCTCGGAGAGCGCCGTCCTGAATACAAGTGCAGGAAGCGAAATGGCCATGAACTGGTGGTATTCGGTTCCCCAATTCTGCTTTCCATATGTATGACCCATCCTACGATAACGTCAAACTCGCCGACTGTAAAAGGGATACACCCCCCCTCTCCGTATCCACAGTCCCATCCGCCAGCAAGGGCTGCTGGAGATGTGAATAACATGGAAATCGCACGCACCGTCTCGATACGGCACGCTCTTCTTTCTTCCTTTCTTCTGCCTTGACTGCACAAGCCATCACTGAGCAGGTTTCTCACCCTCACCACTCTTCAAACTTCAACGTTCAACCGGCAGCACTCAACCAGCGGCTATAAACAGAGAGTGATTCGTAAGCGACAATGAATTCTCGCGACTAGATGCATGTGCGTTTACTTGATCTCCACTATGTCATACATTTCTAATGTCGCAAAAGTGGCGGGGGGCAACTGTATACGCGTTAATTGTCAGCGGGGTTTCGTGTTCCCGTCTACACTACGTATATCATCAGACTAGGGAGCAGCCACTGCGACCACCAAAGCGGGCTCCAGATGCTCCTTGGAAGAGAGAAGGAGTCCAACACAGCCACCTTGTACCAGTTTGTCGCATGATCGACACCGTTTGTCATTCACCAAAACGTTCTACATTGCGCACGTCAGTAGCTACGACTGCATCTTTGAAACGACTCATTCAACCTTGTCCTCCCAGATTCTTCCCGAATTCGCTGTGATTGGTAGATCTGAGAAGACGGTGTCGCACGGGCTTTGTTTGATGGGCGTTTTCGGCAATCATGTACTTAAGACGTTCGGCATTTCCACGGGCGTCGTTTACCCAGGCGGTCAGTGACGTTGATGTGGAGGGAGAGCCCTGAGTGGCACAAAGGTGAAAGAACGATACGGTGTGGTCCTTGCATCTGATGGTGTAACCATGTCGGACGACTCAGAGAGAGCCAAGCTACGATTCTGATGCACGACAATAATCACCCAACACGAAATTTCTTTAATGGTGAACGTAAATGTACAGGGATATTACAGAATGCAGTGAACGTAAGGACTAGGAACATTTACACTGCATCAAGCATCTCAACCCCATTTTCAATATTATCATAACGGCCAGTCTTTCGTCAAGTAAGTGGGTGGACGCATTTCCAAACTCTACTTGAAGAGGTCCAGAAAATATAAGTCAACTACACGCCGCTAAGAGGATACCAGAGGGATCATTCCCTGGAGGATAGCGGTTTAAAGAGAAGAAAATGGAGAGCGGTACAAAACATACCTGGATAGAACCAGAACGTAACGCAAAGGATGGCATATAGACCTGTCGTTAGATATACAATCGAACGGAATTTTCGTGATGGAAACGAGGGCTTACACATTAGAATCATTCCCTGTATCCTGAGTCAGTCAACATTCAGTGGTCGTAGACATTGATGTACGAACCTCTAACCAGTTGGATTTTCCGTAATGCACGACATAGTTAACAGTTAGAACTATGACCACAATAAGCTGCGCCGTCACTTTTAATGAACTCGAAAGAGCCATACCTGCGAGAAACATAGCTACAGATTCGTAGGGGTCGAATA
Organism: Armillaria altimontana; assembly: GCA_022818075.1. Taxonomy (NCBI): domain Eukaryota; kingdom Fungi; phylum Basidiomycota; class Agaricomycetes; order Agaricales; family Physalacriaceae; genus Armillaria; species Armillaria altimontana. The sequence continues at coordinate 407,611 of JAIWYR010000018.1, forward strand.
GTAATGTCAATGGTTTGCCCATAATCCACCCAAGAGTTACAATAAAGCTAAGAAACAAGATTAGCGGCAGACCGTCTGTAAGGACTAGCAGTTCATGCTCACGGGATCACGAAGAGGGCGATTTGCTAGAAGAAATCATCAGCTCGCTTTCTATGAAGAAGAGAAGTAGCACTCACGATACTTGACCCAACAGTGATGCCCATACTGAGATCAACCTTGTCTTTTACCGACGTTGTCACGATAGTGACACCGTCAGGAGTACGGCAGACGATTGAAAGATTAATCACTCCAACGAACTCTTTACTGATGGGACTGTTGTGTGTCATGCCGTCGATTGAGTCTACTAGCCACTCAACGGTAATCGCGACCAACTAAAATATACCTCAGCACAGCTCAGGAGCAAACAGAAAGAAAGCAGACTTACCACAGTGACAACGATGAGCAGCCCGATAGTAACTTGTATACTCAATCGAGGGTGCTCCACCTCTTCTGAAGAGCCACCTTCGACGTCAAAGTTATCCTCTGGTCGATTTGCAACGGCTGTGGAGGTTGCGAAGGATACCGTGCCGGTCTTGGGTGCCTGCAGTCCAATTGACGGTTCGGCCTTGTGCTTCTTGGCGCCGTAACGCGTGGATTTGATCATCTCTTCGTCTTCATCTTCATATAATGAAGCATGAGAGAAGAGCTGGAAAACCAAGTAGGAGATATAAACTATTGCGGAATTTAGTCTTCTCCGAGACTTAGAACCAGATAGTCTTACGAAATAATAGTATGATTGAGGTCTAGATGTCGTCAATACAAACTTGGCGAAGGCACTGAGAGACTGGCCCCATGGCTAACGCTCAGAATGTCGAAGGTTTCGCTATTTTCAGTATTATCGACTACCGAGAAGTGGAGAGCCGCGGGTAAAAGGACGGCAATGACGCTGATGGCAAGTAGAGAAGAATTAAGCTGGGTAGCCACTAAGTATGAAATCAGATTGACGCCAAGAGGGACTGAGATTGACGAACGATGATCTACGTACTCTGTGCAAATCCTTGTTCTTGGGATTTGATTCCTCCCGCGAAGAAGCACATGCCGAGAATTAAAACTTCATACGATAAGAGAACCGTCACGACGAACAAAATAGACGCTTACGAAGGTTATTGAGGATACAACCGGCCACTGTAGAAAAACAAGCATTAACACGCAGCACTTTCTTCCAGTAAACCACATTATAGAACATAGTTGGAATGCGCAAAAGCGGCGACGTGAAGCTACGGACTTACACGATGACTGCACGATTTGGAGTTCACATTTCACAACCGATATTATCTGATGAAAGTAATTGAATCAGGGGATGATTGATACGGGTTCATTGGGGACGGACTTACAGCGATAATCAGTTCTACACTGGGTGACATAACCTTCGTTTAGTGGCTCACAATACCATTTCATCGATCACATACACGTTTCCCTGAAGACAAAAGGTCTGAGAAACGCAGATGAAGCGGTGTATGACTAGCACCTACGAGAGTAGCATTCAAAAGGCCTGCTAATATCTCTCCAACTCTCATAGAGAGTTCATCGGTGGCGAAGGCCAGAAGCTAAACCGGAAGATATCACGCCACCTGAATCGACGACTAGTAGCCAGATCAACTTTACCTTGGCCAGGGGTATAACAGCAAGAAATGAACCTAGAATGCTGTTCTGAACAATTCACACCACGGTGATAACATTTGGACGCACAAACAAAGATGATGGTTTCCTTCTCAGCAGCGAAGGCAAAATGGAGAGCCCACTATACTGGCGTGAGAACGCTACATAAGTATTATTGGATAAAGACGCACGGATACCGGAATTAACAGCAGGAGGAGATTAAGCCCTAAAAACACGTCAGCGTAAATTTAAGGATGGAGACATTGGCTTCGTGTCTACGTACATGAGAGCAACAGTATCGCTTTAATGCTTGACCATATCCCCGGCGATGAACCGATTTCTTTTTCCGGTTGCAGCATCATAGTTGTGGCTCGTGCAAGCGAGTTAGATCGACCAGTCGGACGGGGAGAGGTGGTGTTCACGGTGTCTCCTGTTGCCTTCCGGTTTCGAAAGGTGACAGAACGTTTCGTAGGAGGAGGTGTAGTTGTGTTCGTCTCCGCGTTAGGTTCTGAGCTGATATTTGTATGGGTATTATCAGACACGGCGATGTCCTCGGAGCCATGGGGTGATTGCACAATATTGCTGTTATCTGTGGCGAGTCATTAGAAGAGATTTTCATGCAGTATATCACACACCCATAAAACGGAGAGCCTGCTTAGTATTGCTGTTATCTGCGACGAGTTAGTTAGAAAATATTTTCGTGCAGTACCACACACCCATGTGCGAAGCTGTAACGACGGAGGAAGGAAGAGTGCGAACGGAAGGTGGGGTGCAGTAGGAACAGCGTTCCTTTTAACTAGTCAATGTGGCTGCTAGGATTTGAATCGGAAGTCAGATCCAGGATTGCTAGGTTCGATACCAACCTTCCTGTCACTTAAATGTTTATCAGATAGGTTGGACGCACTTAACTTGAAGTAGCGTGATCATCGATCAAGTATACGGTATTTTGAAATTCCAACAATGCTATATTGGGCTGTGCCGGCGGTACGATATCGATGATCACACTCCTCTATTTCGTTCGCAGGCAAAAACCGTTGAAAATGGGTGGATAACCTATGAGATTTGGATCCACACTTTTGAGTACAGAAGAATAAGTCGGGATTCCTTTCAATGATAAAGCCAACGGATTTTGCTGGGGTTAAAAGAGTGTCAAAATGTCATCTCCATGCTAATTATTTCCCTTGCATCTTGAACGGCGCGAGTTAGTCGCCTGCCAGCAGTGCTGATCAGCTGCAGCGCATAACTTATAAATTACAACAGGCAGGTGTACTTTAATCAATGTTTTCATATTGAATACAATTTTAAATCACTTTGGACGGCACTAAAACTGATCATCAATTTGCCAGAAGAAACAGGTTGATTTCTTGGTATTTCTGTGCTCCGTTAGCTTCCATCCATCGCACAGAGCCTTGTCGGTGTGAAACTATATACAAGGAAGGCCTTCTTTTCTAGAAACTAGGAAAATACAGAGAGTCATGGTTGTTCGTCTACCTATTTATCTGTGTACACTAATAGAAGCAATGCGATGTAATGAGCAAAGCCGAGGAGGAGAACAAATGAATAGTGCTTCCTACCGAAGATCCCGACGTCCGAGTCGACTGCATCGCATGCAACATTTGATGTTAATTTCCATCAGTAGACACTGCTTTTCATGACGTCCAAAGAAGATGGTTTTCCTTGCCCCTGCGTATAATTCCAATTGACAAGCCTTTGTCTGATGGTAGGAAGCTTGGCGGAACACAGAAATATGCAGGTACGAGTTCTGCTGGTATCTATAAAGCGCCAAGTCAGAAATCTGAGAAATCAAAGTCTCCGACGTTTTATTCGTTTCCATTAATGCGTCAGAACGCGGTGCCCCAACCACGGAACCTCTGAATAATGGATGAACTCTCAATGTGTATTTATCAGCGAACAGATGGAAGGAAAAGAAATTTCATCAATAGTCGTCGGTGCTGAACAGAAACGTAGTAACGACGTCCGTACTACAGCAAGATATTTATGGAATATCAATACTTAGCTGCTACGGGACTGAACCAACCCTATGCTCTGCCGGTTTCGTCAAGCCCTGTCGCGAGTACTCCCTTAGGGAGGTGAAAATGGAAAGAAATCCAAAAGTCTCAGGGAGACAGTGGGCTATGAGTCGTAGCGAGGGACTTGCAGCGTCAAGCGCTTGCTAGGGTGGTAGCATTTTACGGGACACGATACAACAGAGTCTGAGGGGGCAATAGACTCAGTGGTAGCCACTCCTTCATCGTAGCACAGATGCATTGCGATGAGATAGTAGTCTCGGGGACAGTTATCAACCGCAGGATTCCCGAGTCCCTCGGACGCAAACCAAGCAGAACGTGGTTAGGACAGCATCAAGCTATTACGATGACCCGGCGTTTGTCAGGACGGAATGTCTTCATCCACCGTAGCCCTCTTCAACCTGAGTTAAATGTGTGCAGTCGGGAAGCGCAAGAGTACAAGTCGCTGTGGCCCCTATTTGCACTTGGATTTCGTCCAGACGATTTACGCGCTATCCATCGAAGTATGAGCAACGCAAGATACGCTCAGAGGCCATTTGAGGGAAGGGGAGTCAAGAAACGGTAAACCTCGAAGTCCAAAGCTCTTAGAAGACAGGAGGAGCGAAATTGAATGAAACGCCGGGGACTTTGATTTCTGGCGCCAAAGTCTGTAAAACGGCCCTTATGCAGGGGTGCGTGTGGCCATGATGGAGGAATGGGATGTCGATGAGCACGAATATTTGGGAGTGAACGAAAGGCGTTGCAGGACTGAGTCTCGTCTGCTGCGAAAAAGAGGCGAAGCTGTTGAAACGAGAGCGCCCATGCTTCTGCGAGATAAATCCGGCATGCCCACCACACCATTGAACTCGTAGTAACGAGCCCCGCGCCAGCCCCCAATCTTTGTTCTCGCCACATCCGACTATCTTGCACCAGACCCTCAATGCCTCTCTCGCTGAACGCCATTTACGTATGGACGACGTTACCTATGCGCCAGTAACTTCGATAACGACAACATACGACGACCCGACGGCGAGAACTGGGAGGGACGATGCCAGAGCGAACCGAGTCTTTGGCGTCATAACCTTTTTCAAGTCGCTATCAAAAGTTTCAACATCGCGCACAGGCTTCCCATACACCATGAGGACGAATTCGCTGTAATGCTTGCGGGACCTGTAAGATATCGGCTGAAATAGTCGGCACCGCCATTAACAGGCTCCGTACGAGAGACTGCGTTGTCTTTGGGAGGACGGGATACCCCTTGGCGTTGGATATAAACGAGTGCGCAGAGATCATGACATGGGAGATGGGCTCTGCTGCGTAGGCTTCGGTGATAGGCGGGAGCAGCGTCAGGAGGGGTGGCGTCAAGTCGAGCGCGAGGCTCAGCCGCGGATGATACTCGCACAGTGTCCGAATGGAGTCCCATGTCTCCCACGGGGCGCGGAAGGACGACGAGGGGAAGTAGATCGGGAGGCGCACAGCGAGGCGGAGGAGCGGGGAGGACGACAGCGCCGCGTAGGTCGCGTGCGCGTAGGACGGGGTGTGCGCGAGGTGCGGGACGGGGAGGATAGCGGAGGTAAGGTTGAGGAACGTGCAGTGCGCGACTTCTTGGCGGAGGGCGATCTCAGTGTCGTACCGGACGCCGGCATCGTGCGCGTCGAGCTGGAGCCAGGGGGAGAGAACGACTGTGCAGCTGGGTGGCGGGGAGGAGGGAAGGAGGTCGGCGGGCTCAAAGGCGGGGGCGGCGCGCCATGATTCGCTGGATGGGTCTCCGGCGTCGGTGCACATGCGCTTCTATCGGGTGTGCCATGCGTCCGTCGTGAGCTGAACGCATCCGCCCTCGTCGGTGTCACCAGTCGTGGTTAGCAGACAGACCGACATGTCAACACAAGGGCTGGGCACAGCCACGGAAATTTGATTGCCGCGATCGGCCATCATATATTTTAAGCACGTCATGTCTGCAACTATCAGCGCGCGCTCCAAACGCGCTTAGTGAGCTTCATTGCACCATAACCAGCCACATACACATCATCAAGTCCCTAAACCATGGTTTATGCCGAAGTTTGAATCACTCTCTTCTCTTGCGCCAAACACATTACAACAGCTGTAAAAGGGTGTTTAAATATAGCCCGATCAAGATAACAATCCCCTAAGGAGGAGGAGGAGGAAGATATTCTCTCGGGAAAGATACCACCTCACACGAAAAATCCACCATCCAATCATCTGGCCTATCTCCGACAGTGATCAGGAAATCAATCAAGACTTTGCCCTCCATGCTCCTGAAGTCGGCCACCTCTGGCCAGGAGAATTTCGCTTTTTTTTGTTTGTTTTGCGTTTGGTGCGTTTAGGTCGACATGATACTAGGGCCAGCGTTTCGCCCACGTGGCTATGCTACCAAAAAAAGTAAAATTTCAGCCAAATTATAGTTTGGCGGAAACTAATTCCGAAAACAGGCAGATACCATATATAGGAATCCCGCTACCCCCGCCTCTTGGCCGCCTTTGGGCGGGAGAGGGCGCATGTCTATACATGGTATAGTACCAATTTTGTGATTAGTTTCTGCCAAACTGAAATTTAGCTGAAATTCTACTTTTTTTGGTGTGATCACTTTGGCAAGCTCCTCTCCCCACGTCAAAACATGTCAAGCCATCACAAACAAATAACTGTATATGGAATTTACAATACGAGGTGTAAGCTTGTGAACCGGCTCGCTACTGATGCTTGTGGGTCGGTCTGAGAAAAATTAAAAAGAAAAGAAAAAGAAAAAGAAAAAGAGAGAGAAAGAAAAGGGAAAGGAGGAAAGTTTCAGAAGACCTAACTGCGAATTCTAAAATAATTTTTGAGTGCCAGAAACGCGAAGTCAAAGAGTGGTGAAAAACAGCGCTCTGTGGACCTTTCTGATGCCCGAGGCACAGCCACATCAAGCGGCAGACCTGCCGTTCAGTAGCGGATTCATTAAACACAAGGGATGCATTCAGTTTCTGGTGCTCAAAATTTTAATTCAAGCTTATTCATGCACATAGAATACACCCTAAATTTTTCGGGCCCTCCAGGCAGTTAAGTAATTTGTGGGCCTTTTGCGAATCGTAGCAGCCAAGTTGCTACTGAGCGGAGTTTGAAATTTCAGCCAAATGCGGTTCACTGCCGCGGTGATTTATCGGTGCTCGCTGTCGCAGTGAGAGCATTCAACATCGACTGGCTGTCGGCACCTTCAATTTAGATCTTGCTTGAGGGTAATTTACAGTAAATGGACTTTTGATATCAGAAAATTTTCTCCTCGCGAGACTGAAGCTATTTCCTTTCATGGATAAGATAAAGTAAAAATTATGGCCTTGAAATGAGGGAGATTCATAAATATTCAAGTACTGAGGATATAATCACTCAAAGAGATCTCTGGCAAATATCTGGCTGCGGTAGAGAGCAGGAGGCAGCCAGCGCAACAACTACCAGTTGCGAGACCAACGGCATCACGCCTCAAGCGGGAAATTCCGGCATAATTCCGACTCAGTTCAAACTCCGGCCGGTAGCAGTCGCTATCAGTAGCGACCCCCAAGCATAAGTATCGAGCCTGTGAACCTCGCTGGCTAGCGAGTCTAACCTAATGTGTTTCAGATTAGAACATTCGGACATCATCCGTATCCATCCGAGTTATTCCGATCTTGTGATGTTTTTGTGACCGATTCTCTTACCCCTCTAGGGCCAGGTTAAGCTTAGGTTAAGCCGTGTCACCCGAACAGGGCCTATCAGATTCGGACTTACCCTCCTGTCAAGGCTCGGCTTGTGAGTCAGTATCATTTCTCTGTATGATAAATCACCTCAGGAGTCAGAACCAGGATCTATAGCATTTGTATATTATAGTACTAGAGAAGTATTCAAATGTCGTTCTGTAAGAGAAAAACAACAGGTAAGTCCAAACACAACTTGAATAACGCTTGCAAGGCCCACATCAGAGGCAGAGCCTGCTACGTTTACTCATCTTGAAAGTATAATAGTATCTTTGTGTTACCTTTCTGATCCTTGAGTTCTGCAGAAGACTCTTCAAGAGAGTTTCTATCATGGTAATTCTAATCTGACTTTGTGCAAAGAACTTATCATCGATCAAACCTCACACTGGAAGTACTTATTAAGTAAGCACTGCTCGAAAAAGATTCGCTCGGTGGTAGCTGACGCCGCCACCAGCTCACATTTTCTCGCAGAATCCCAGGCAGACGAAGCTTCGGCCGATCAACTCCATAGCGAGCGTGATAGTAACGGTCAGTCACATGTAAGCAGTGACAAGCCAAGTCATCGCCACACCGAATACTTTACTTTCAAGGAAATATTTCAGCACTAGGCCGGGAGATTTTTCCGTAAATAGGAATTTTGCTGACATCGGACTTCGGCTTTTCCCCTCTATTTAAGACCTACTACTAACGTAGCAGGAATGTCAATCAACTTCTGATTTTGTACCCCGCAGGACTTCACGCATGCATTACTGAAGAAGAGGAAGAACAACAACAACAACCATCACCGGCCCGCGTTTGCTGTTGCTCCGGCACTACGTAGGCACTACGAGGCTTTACAGACCCTTCCGCAGTCGTCGTTAGATCATGGGTCACGCATGACAACCACAATCAACAATTTTTCATCTTCTATCATACACCTTCGACTACTGGCTCATCTTCATGCCAGTTTTACTTTCAACCTCCGGAGACTCCATATGAAACCCTCCATCAATTCCTCTTCACCGTCATGATCCCTACAAAATTGCATCGACATCGACGCGCAGCAACCCAATGACATCCGGATTGCATCCAACCTTAAATCCCTTTCTCCATCCCCTTCGTCTGGTCGTTCACTGACCAATCATCTTTCCAATGCTTCCTGCTGAGGCATTTCAGGCCGCTTTGCCTGTGCTCGCTATGTGCGCCGTTCCCGCCCCAGTTGATGCGCTCCTTACCACGCGGGATTGCCGTTTTAGGTAGGATTCTGGATCTCCTGGTTGATGACGGTGGATTTCACGCGATTTGTTTTTGACCTTTTTCTTGTACCCATATCTACTTAGCTAGTCTCATGGTTACTAATTCGGTCCGTCGGGAGTTTACTCCTAGCTTTAGTTAGCGCTGGCGGCTCTTCAATTGTAACATTGTAACACGCATAGTTAGTTCGAGAAACGCACGCGTTCAAAATTCAACGTGTCAACGCATGTGATTGTGACATCTTTGTGACGAGTGCGTTCAGTTGCGTTCAACTAACATTCAATACATTCAACGGTGCGTTGAGACTGAAAATCATTCAATTTTACCAGTCCTCTTTTATGACGACAAGACCCCAGTGCCCAAGTCATTCTTGCTGTAGCTCTGGCCGACCCTAGGTCCGTGATTCTGGCATAGACTTTGTCGGATTCAAATAATTTGAGCTTCAGTGCACTATGAAATTGGCGTCCTATACTGGGCTGACACTGATACATGAATGCTTTCTAGCGCTAATCTCAGTTCGTTTTGTCTATGAGAGGTTTTTACTGGTCACCTACTCGGGTTTGCCTTGCTATGACTCGGATCTTGAGTCGATTCTCCACCTCACTACTGGAATGCGCTGCGGCGTCAAACTGTCAAGAATAATCAAGACCGTCTTGGGATGCGCGCGTTGCGCGTAGTATATCAACACTTCCAGATCTTAGACATCGGCGACAGTCCCAAGGACTTTGCGGATCGGCCGTTGTTGTCGCGATGATATGGAGGAGGAGGAGGAGAAGATGAAGGGGAAGGAAACTAGACTACTTTCGGTTATCCTCGGCAGTTTCCCGAGTGCTTGTTTTGACGTCTGCCCAAATTCCAACATCGCATCACAGAATCAAGTCCCACCTATCAGCCAACAGAAAGAAGGAATATAATTATTCCGGTAGCTATAGAACGATGCAGCAAAGAGAAGAACAGAGTAACATAGCTACTAGTCGAATCTCCGAACGGATATAGGTTAGGATGTGCACATGGCGGGGGAGAGATGCGCAGGTTTATCTCCCACCAGTCGACGGCGGGGAAATCGAGGAGGAGTTTTGTCTGATCACTGTCCCTAAGAAGGCAACTAACCAGAGTCCATACTACGTGTGCGTTACCTACCTAGCCCGCTACGCTACGCTACCGAACCAACATTCGGCCTCACTGATACGGCTTCTCAGCATCAGCGCCAATACTGTGACATTCGAGGGAAAGCTGGACGGCAATCAAGATCCAGCTGCGCCCGGGACCATTAATCTTGATAGGGTGTCCTAGTAGCTCGATGAAAATAACAAGAAAGGTCCTCGGGAAAGATCTAGATGTCCCCAGAACCGCTTCTCTGACCTCCACAAAATGCGGAGCAGTATTTGTTTGACGTACGCGAAAGGGATGCCATAGAAACTAGCATTCCTAGTCTATTCTTGGCAGCAATATATCGGCCCTAATGACGCCGGCCAGTTGCCGTGTCAACTCTAGTACTGTTCACTCTCATTCATCAATGCTGCATTTACTACCCCACATCTGTGTTCCAGAATAGTGGTCTCTGCCTATGCCCGGTGGCCAAAATGATGTCTCCTTCCATCTCGGCCTTTACACATCGCTCCTCTTTCCTTTTGTATTGTACTTCACTTCGACCAGACACATGAAACGGTGATTGAATAGAGGAGGTTAAACAGCGAAGGTAGCATCAAATCCTTCAGAAAGAGTTTACCGTCTCAGATTTTCCAGGCAAGTAAAATCTATCGATGTCCCTAAATATACAGTATCTAATTCCTCCTCGACGGCGTAGTACGGCGCCTGGCTCAAAATACATCGCGAACTGAATCAGTGTGGGTCCTTATGGTTGACCTTTCCATTAATTTTACATTTCATTTCCTGGTCGTGGTGTATGTTGGTTGTATATGTTTTTCCTACATCTGTGATTGACAAGAAGGCATCGTGTCTTACGCCTTCTTTTGATGATGGATCACCGTTTTTCATTCTCCTTTTCTGCTACTTTGGCGCCAAGTGGGTAAACAAGCGCTTTGCACCTATGAGTCCGATGATTCCAGTTCACGCTATAAAGTAGATTGTAGATAGTGGTCATGTCTTTATCCCTTCGAGTCAAATCGCGGTACTCCACTTAACCCTACCGAGCTCATAAGGAGCAGTAGACCGTAAACTTATACCCTGCACCCCCCAACTTCATCATGTACTATCGCAAAATCGATTCAACAAGATACTCTTGTGCCAGTGGACATGACACTGATCAACGGGTATGTTCCGCCATTACTTTTGAGTCTAGCCTGTGACATCAACAGATCGATCGTAACTCCGCGTACAGCTCAGCCAACGGTCACGACTGTGAGAGTTTAAGCAAGCAATGGCTCGACATTAACTCTGCTGCGAACCCTGCTGATGCCTTCACGATCAACGACGGATTGTGTCTGCCTGAACATTCGGGTCTCGATATTTCATGGACTCGACATTCTGACAACACATGTACATCAGCTGGTGGTTTGAAATTCTCGGTCAGCTGTTCAATACGCTTTTCACTTTCCGCGTTCGTATCAAAACCAGCCCTAGGGCTTGCAGTGAATCGATCCTGCCTCCTCCGTCCTCTATCCTTCATTCTCACATCGTTATATATTGACAATCTGCCTATAGCAATGTTCTAGTGGTACCTCGTATATTTAATTTCCTAATTATCTCAAGGCGTCACCGTTGATTGAATTTCGCAGGCTTCTGAATCCCGCCGACAGCAATAGAGAGAATGGGTGGGGTTATCTCGACGTCGTCCCTGATTTTCTATCAAGTCCTAGGTGCGTGATACTCTTCGTTGTTCCGTACCACGTCTCATTGTTTTTCTCGGCTCTCAGCCCCGCGACCACCAATGTGCAATCCGTTGAGCCGTCCGGTGATACCTCGTATGTTTAATTTCTCAATTATCCCAAGGTATCACCGTTGATTGGGTTTGACAGCATTTTGGCTAAGTTTCAATGGGTCGAGAAGCAGCAGAGCTTTGATTCTGGCAGACAAAGTTCCTATCTCTCTAATGACGGGAATCATTCGAGCAGGGAACTGCATCCCAGTCAGTCCAGCGGTCCCGAAATTAGGTGCGGTTGTGGATTTTCCTATTCCGTAATGGCACGCTCAATCCCTCGCCCCCTGGCGGCAATAGACAAACCTCCCAGCCAGTCCCAAACATCACGATTGGACCTACAGCTCTTGCGAATCATTTTCTGCCTTTATTTGGCTCTGGCACAATTGGCTATAATACTACGGAGAGCCCACCAAGTCCTAGGTGCGTGATACCCTTTATTTTTCCGTACAGTTATCAATCTTTTCTATCGGCTCTCAGTCTCACGACCACCACTGTGCAACCCATTGAATCGTCCAGCGGTACCTCGTATGCTTAATTTCCCATCATCCCAAGGCGTCATCGTTGATTGATTGAATTTGGCAGGACTCCTCTACAAGTTATTGAGCTAGAGGTCATTGAGGTCACCTGCCTCTTGTGCAGGGGTACGTTCCTTGGTTACCAAGCGAGCAGTCACCTTCGTGAAAACCACCCCACCCTGGTGTATAGAAACGACAGAGCCTTGTGCCCTCTGTGTACTACTACTGGTACTACTACACCGGCCAAGGAGGTTACGAATTTCTGCCGGCATTTTCAGAAACACCACAAGGTTCTCCGATTTAAGTGTTTAAGGTGCAACTACAAAGCGCTCGAACGTTGGAATGTTGAGCGCCACGTCCAAAAGATGAGGGGGAAATCAATGTGTTAAAGACTAAAGCTGTCGACAGAGCAACAACAGAGGTCTTTGCAATGGTTCAGTGGTGGAGGCCTAACACTAGCTAACATCGGATTCTACTAGATATAGTTAAATACTCAATTATATACCGTGTTATTTGTTTTGTATTGGTCATCGCGGCTCCTTAACAGAAATGTAACAACGAGATGTAAACTTCAAGATGATCGGTTCAAACAGATACTGTTTTGTTCTATATAATTCTATATAAAGCTCACAATGCGGCTGCGAGCATCTAGATCAGAACTCAGAATTGACGTGCTGCGGGATGGCAATATTTGCATGCATGCAACGGGATCTCGAAAAACATAGCCAACGATTAGATATAGAAAGCGGGTGCTTAAGCGGATCGCCGAGGAGGGATGCAAGGAAGTAATGCGTGAAACTGCGTAGAACCCAAGAGGAACGGTACCACAGATAGGAACAGCCCATATGAAGGTGATGCCGTTTGAGGATCACGAGGAGATAAACTGAATTTTCAAAATGATGCCTGCACGACGCCGCCCGACAGTCCAAAAATAGATAGAAAGGCAGCGAGGCCCAAAGTCTGCCAAGATACAGATATACGCTGATCACCTGTACACCGCGCTCACGTTGCTCACCTCAGTATATTTTGGCAAGATCAATGGACGAAAACCACAACAAAAAAATGCCAGTGAGTGCCACATCGATGATATATCGCAAACTGACATCCCTTAAGAAGCATTGCAAACATATATCGTCGACAGCAGACCGTCCCAACATTACCACCTGGCATCCAAACTGGCGGTAAGCAGAACACCTCTCAGCTCAAAAGAGGAATACATATACTGACTCTGCAAACACAGTGGCTCGGTAAAGCATCAATGGCAGGCATCGACAACGACCGGATATGATGAATTGCGGAAACGGACGACGAGAACCAACTGGAAGAAATGGTATCCATAATCCAAGGAATAACCGCAAAGAAGAATTTGCCACTGGTAAACGACATAGCATCATAAGTAAATCAATCCGCCAATCTACATGGGATACTCATAAGTTCCCACAAGAGAGACAACTACAGCTTCCGACAACAACACGTGCAACTGACGGGATTGGATGGCAAGGCATCCAAAAACACCGCAGACACCATTCCCGAAGCCTGGCAGATATTCGAGAGACAGTTCCTAGAGGGCATCTTCCAGAAGTGGACACCAGAGAATACGGCGACGGCATAGGCATCGATATCAGCAATCACCACCTCAGGCTATACCCACAGGAAGACGCAGCGTTCGAAAATGGTGCTGGTCCGAAAGGCATTCTTGCAGTGGCGTGCACTAAGCGGAACTTGGTACACACCGAGGACAACAAGGTCAGGTTCGCAAGTAGCATTGACGACGAAGGTGAAAGAAGATGAGTAAAGTTATGGCACTTTATCAACTGACCTACAGTCCATACAGATGCGAAGCTGCCGAAACACAGATTTTCAGACCTGTAGACATCGTAGAAATATAAGCGTTGATTATCGCAGTAGCCATGAAGAACGGACAAAAAAAGACGAAGTCAAAGCTACACTCAGTAGCACTCATAGATGACGAGTTTAACCAAGGTGAGAGCTCACGAAGTTTACCCATAGTTGTCCACTACCGAAAACATACAGGAGAGAGTAAATGATTCACAACGACAGAGCGAAAACTTGAAACCAAAGTTGTTGAAGCGTAAAGTTAGGTAAAGTTGGATGCTGATCAGTAGGGTTATTATAATCGCAACCAGATAAAAAAAGCAGCAGCCCAAAAAATAGCGAGAAACACGGAAAACAGAGAAGACCACGAGAAACACAGAGCATCAATGCTCAAATGCCGGATAATGCCGAGGACATGCCGAGAGAATGTTGCCGGAACAGGATTACGTGTGCACGGCGAAACCTTGGAGATAATAAATACACAGCCACTCAAACCTTAGACCTGGACACAGGACTCGGAACCACGCTTTTTGTTCGTGTCTGCCGTGATCACCGTGTAGCGTTGACAAGGATCCTTACGGCGAGTCAAGATCATGACATCAATGGCAACAGATAGCAGCGTGTTTATTTAATGAAATCAGTGTCATCGGCGCGGCAAGAAAATCAGGATCTAGTACTCCTTGATAAGGTGTTAGCCGGATCAAGATAACAATCCCGGGCCCTTGACTCTGAAAGAGAAAGGCTCTCAGGAATGGTGTCGACGCGTCCGGGGCTAATAGACTCTCCATGAAATCCCTGGCAGTGACAACCGTTCGTTTTGAAGTCTGCCCGCATTCCAAAATCGCTTCACGGAATCAAGCATTCTTAGTCTGTTCCTGGCAGCAAGTTGCAACAAAGCAAAAAGGATTTGCTGGCTGAACAAGTTTCGTCAGATACATTTCTATCTGCCGGAAACCAGATTTTGGCAGAGAGAATTATGTTTTCCGACAACCACCCTAATTCCAAAATCGCATCACGGAATTGACAATCTTAATCTAACTTTTCTCCACTCAGGTCTCTATTGGCGTTGGGCGCTGTTCGTATGCTAATGCTGATGTTTTACTCCCATACATCTGTGTGAGTCCATGTCGTGCTTCAGTGATACTTCTTCCGGAACAGAGTAGTCGGAACTCTCCCTATTCCTTGTGGCCAAAACAATGTTCCTTCCATCCCGGCCATTACACACCGCCACTCTTCCTTTTTACATGAAGCAGTTATTGGATAGAGTAGGTTTGTCAGCGTGATCTTATCTCATCATTACACGGCAGACCTCATGGCCATTCCACAAAGAGTTCACCGTCTCCAAATGTACGTGATTCTACCTAAGTTTATGAGGAGCAGTCTGTTTCGACTTGGCCAGAAAGTTATTCACGTGTTGGACAATTTGGGCAGCGGAGGGCGGGAGGAGTGAGCGCAGGATCGGGCAGGATGCATGCTGAGTGAAACAAAACACCCGGTCTGGAGGTCGGGAATGTTTAACACATAGCTAAGTTTCCTTCCTTCCAGCCAGGTCTCTGTCGCCGCGGGGCCATTGTATGTAGTATGTATTGATACTATGGAACAAAACAGAACCCCACCATACATATCAGTCAACGGAAACAAGGAATAAAATTATTCCAGTAGCTATAGAATGATGGATTAAAGAGAAGGACGGGTAAATCGCGTTGCCGATTACAATCCGACGGGGCAGAGTAAAGCGTGTATCTCTTCCTCTGTCAACTTGCAATACGACTCTACTCCCACCTCGACGCCCATTTCACGCAACATCGCCGCCAGTCGAAGCCCCGAACGGATATGGATCGCGACATGCACACAGCGCGGGGAAGAGATGCGCAAGTTTGTTTCCCACCAGTCGGCGGCGTGCTGATCAGGGAGATCGATGGATAGCTGGACGAGGCTGCCCAAGTCGAGCAGCCCACCTGGGTGGCAGTTGTGCAACACGAGCTGCTGGAGGTCGTCGGCGGCGTCGAGGATGTCGCGGACATCGGCGGCTGAAGCGTTGACGAGTTCGAGTCGGCGGGCACTTTTGGCGAGGCCGATGACCCAGCGCGCACTGCCCTTGAGCTCGACGCGCAGGGAGTCTATTTTCGGGGCATCCGTTGGCTCTTTCCAGCACCTAAACTGCATGTAGCAGTCGACGTGGAGGGTGGTGAGACGCGGGAAGCGGGCGAGAAAAGCGTAGAGGACGGCGGGGTCGCGGATGAAGATGGATGTGCCGGTGAGGAATATCGTATGCACGTCTCTCAGCGAGTCGAGGAAGGGGTCAGAGACGTACAGGATGTCGGTGAAGGAGGCGTGCTCGACGTTGGGCAACTCGATCGGGACGCCGACATGTCCGCTGAGGCATATCGACCGGATACACGCCCTCGGAACGCCCTCTAGCTTTCTCCGCGAGCTTACATCGACGTGCCTGAACAGATGGGTGCGTGTTCTAGGTAAAAAAGAGCGGGAGACGAGGGAGCAAGCGATGAGGTCAGGCTTGTCGAGATGGTCGATGATTTCGTCGACGAGTTCTTGTGCGAGTCGATCCATGGCTTGGTCGTGCGAGGAAGCTACTGTTTTATACATCAAATGGGGCTACTAATACAAATAACGGAAGCCTCTTCGTCTCTCCATGGCCTGCTCGAATGATATCCCCTCCAGTCTCGCTACTTCTTCCACCCGATTCGCATCAATCTTCAGGGTGTCTTCCTTGTCAAGTCTCTGGTTCTCCCTCACGAGACTGTCTGATTCCTATAGAGAGCACTGTACTGAATACAAGTGCAGCAAGCGAAATAGCCATCGACTCGTCGTATTCGGGTCCCATCGTACAAAAAGTCAGAACCCGTCGGCTGCAAAAGGGATGTGCACACACAGGTTATCCAAGGTTCCGATTCCGTTTGCTATACCAATTTTGCTGGGAGGCGGACGACGACGTTGGACACCCACACAAGCAGTGGTTTCCCTTCCGACTGGATTCTTACAACCCTGTTCGTCGACTTTGTGAACTTTCCTCGTCTTCTTATGTTGACTGTCCTGCAGGCCAAGCTACTCCACGGCGAGCAGTTCTTCAGTATCAAGGCATCGATCCCCACCAGCGGTGAACTCGTCACTAGAGTTCGGTCAGAATTATCGTCATTGAAATTCTTTATCCAACTCAAGTTTCATTTTTACCTACTTGAGGCCTTCTGCTATCAATGAACCCCGAGACAGACATACCGGAGCGCTCATATTCGAGAATCAATCTACCGTCTTCATTCGTGAATCTGGCGGCTTTGGTGGCAAGCGCGTTGGGAAGGGTAACAACGTCTTGTAAACTTGCCTTGAATGTGTCACTTAGAATACGCATTTTAGACCGAGGAGCAGCTACTGCGCCGAACGTGATACCTAACCGAGCTCCAGATGCTGTCTTGGAAGAGAAAACGGTCCCTACACAGGCCGCCTTATACCGGTTTGTCGCTTGATCTACTTCCTTTGTCAATTTGGCTTATTCAAGAAATTTCTAGATTGAGTGGCGACACGAGCCCATTGCACGTCAGTAGCTACTGCTATATCACTGAAACGACTCGTCGTAACTGATCCCCTTAGATTCTTCCTGAATTCGCTGCGATTGGTGGATTCGACAGGCCGATCCTGCACGGCCTTTCCTCAATGGGCAAAGCTGGAAAACATGTATTCGAGACGTTCGGCCCTTTCAAAGATTCGATTTGAAGGCGTCGTTTACCCAGACGAAACGTTCATGCGGAAGGAGGGGCCCAAACTCATGTTCTGTAAGTTGTACGTGATGGCTATCCGACTGTCATACTCATGTGGCTTCAGTAACCAAGGTGAAAGCATGAGACAGCGTCATCCTTGCATCTGCTGGTGTAACACTGGTGCGATTTGGAGAGAGCGAAGCGATGATTTTGATACATGACAATGTTATATGCCAATCACCCAACACGAAAATACCTTATTAGTGAACGAATGTACAGGGATATTACAGAATGCAGTGAACGTAAGGACTAGGAAAGGTATGCTACAAAGCAGTCCAATATTTCAACCCTATATTATCATTAAAAATAACGGGCGGCGGCTTCCAAACTCTACTTGGCTATCTTTGAGAGGTACAGAAAAAATAGCACGTCAAACACATGTGGCGAAGAGGTCACCGGAGGGATTATTTCCTGGAGGACAGCAGTTTAGAGAAGGGGAAATGGAGAACGTCAAAGACATACCTGGATAGAACCAGAACGTAACACAGAGGATCACATATAGACCTGTCGTCAGATATTCAATTGAAAGGAGTTTTCGTTGTGGAAACGAGGACTTACACATTAGAATCATGCCCTGTAACCAGAGTCAGCTAAAATTCAGTGATAGTGGGCATTGATATACAAACCTCTGCCCAGTTAGATTTTCCATCTTGCACGACATAATTGACAGTTATAACTATGACCACAATAAGCTGAGCCGTCGCTTCCAATGGACTCAAAAGATCCATACCTGCGAGAAACATAGCTACAGATTCGTAGGGGTCGAATAGTAATGTCATAGGTTTGCCCATAATCCACCCAAGGGTCACAGTAAAACTAAGAAATAGGATTAGCGACAGACCATCTATAAGGACCAGCTTCTCATGCTCACGGGATCACGACGAGGGACATTTGCTAAAGGAAATCATCAGGTGGCTTTCTATGAAGAAGAGAAGTACCGCTCACAATACTTGATCCAACAGTGATGTCGATACTGAGATTAAGCTCATCTTGTACTGATGTTCTCACGATAGTGACATCGTCGGAGATATGGCAGAGGATTGGAAGAAGAATCACTTCAAGGAACTCCTTGCTGAAGGGACTATTGCTCATCATGCCATCGATTGAATCTACCAGACACTCAGCAGTAACTGCGACCAGCTAGTATATACCTCAGCGCAGCTCAGAAGCAGTTTGAAATGAAGCAGACTTACCACAGTGACAACGTTGAGCAGCCCGACGGTGACCCATACACCCATTTGGGGTTGCTTGGCCTCTCCCTCCTTCGGATCTGCAGAGCCACTTTCAGTATCACGGACATCTTCTGCTCGATGTGCAACGGCTGTGCTGGTTGCAGAGGAAGCCATGCCGGTATTCTGCGGTTCAATTGCTGGTTCATCCTGGTGCTTCTTGGCGCCGTAACGTGTGGATTTGATCCTGTCTTCACCTTCGTCTGTATACAATGAAGCATGAGAGTAGAGCTGGAAAACCAAGTAGGAGAGGTAAACTATTGCGGAATTTAGTCTTCTCCGAGATTTGGAACCAGATACGCTTACTAAATAATAGTATGATCGAGGTCTAAATGACGTCAATACAAGCTTGGCGAAGGCACTGGAAGACCTACCCCACGGCTAACGTTCAGAATGTCTGAGGTTTCGTCATTCTGAATAGCATTGACTACCGAGAAGTGATAAGCTGCAGGTAAAAGGACGGAAATGACGCTGATGGCAAGCAGAGAAGAATCAAGCTGGGTAGCCACTATGTATGAAATCAGATTGATGCTATGAGAGACTAAGATTGCCAAGAGATGATCCACATACTTTGTCCAAATCCTTGTTCTTGGAACCTGATCCCTCCCGCGAAGAAACACATGCCAAGAACCAAAACTTCATAGGATAAGATAACCACCATGATGAACAAACAGGCGCTTACGAAGGTTACTGAGGATAGAACCGACCACTACAGAAAACAAGCATTAGCACTCAGCGCTTTCTTCCAGATCGCAATATAGAACATAGCTGCAATGTGCAAAAGCGGAGACGTGAAGTCGTGGACTTACATGCTGACTGCACGATTTGAAGTTCACATTTCACAAGGGATGTTATCTGATGTAAGTAACCGAGTCAGGAAATGATCGATACGGATTCCTCGGGGACCTACAGCGACAATCAATTCCACACTAAGTGATATAACCCTCGTTAGTGGCTTATGATATCATTGCATCAATAACGTACGCGTTTCCCTGAAGACGAGTATTCTGAGAAACGCAGATGAGACGGTATATGATCAGCACCTACGAGAGTAGCATTCAAAAGGCCCGCCGGTGTCTTTCCGACTCTCAAAGTGAGTTCATCAGTGGCAAAGGCCAGAAGCTAAATCATACGGAAAAGATTACGCCACTTCATTTACGACTAGAAGCCAGATCAACTTTACCTTGGCCAGGGGTATGATAGCAAGAAATGAACCTGGAATACTGTTATGAACATTCCACACCACGGTGATAACAATTTGAACGCACAAACAAAGATGACGGTGTCCTTCTCACCAGCGAAGGCGAAATGGAGAGCCCACTATGGTGGAATGAGAACACTGCGTGAGTACTCTTAGACGATGACGCACAGATACCGGGATGAATAGCAGGAGGATATTAAGCCCTGAAAATACGTCAGCGTAAATTTGAGGGTGGGGCATGTCTTCGTACATGAGGCCAACAATATCGATCCAAGACTTTGCCATACCCCCGGTGATGGACCAATTTCTTGTTCCGGTCTGAGTATCCTAGTCATGGCTCGTGCAAGTGAGAAAGATCGGCCAGTCGAACGGGGAGATGTGGTCCCTGTCGCTTTCCTATGATCAGGACGCGAGTTTGTCTGAGAGGTGGTGTCTCCTGTGGGTGAACGCTCAGGATTAAGAGGCATAGGGATCGGGGGTAGGTTTATCTCCGCGTTGGATTCCGAGCTGATATGTGGATGGGTATTATCAGACGTTGATCTGTGCACGGAGCCATTGGGTGACTGCACAGTATTGCTATTGTCTGTGACGCGTCAGTCAGAAAAGATTTTCGCGTGCAGTGCAACGCACCCATGTACTAAATGTTAGAGCTACGTGGAAGTTTAAGGAAAGCGGGCAAAGGGAGGTGGGGTGCTGCTGGAAAGTTGGCATTCTGCGCAACGCGTTTTAAAGATCGTATAGTCTATTTCAAATTTTGAATGTAATCTGGATCGGAACTGCTAACCACGCTTTTGTTTGTGTCTACCACGTGCCGCGTAGGGCTAAATATAGGCTTTCCAAGTTCCCATTCTTGCTCTATCGGACGAGCACTTACTTGGCGCATTCGGTATCTATCCGCATTTTTCAAGCATTTTTTGAGTACAAATTGATCAAGATCGCATGAACTTTATTTATAACACCACTATCATGAAACTAATCAATTGCTTAGGCTGCCCACCTGCATTTCGATGGTAAATTCATTACTATTCATCCAGGCACTTCTGCATACTGCTTGTAAGTTACATATTACTTGAGCTCTTTATCGTCAAAGTCAAACCCGTCAACCCTGATATGCAAAAGAAACAGCGCCGTACAGCCCATCTTCCCGTCCGAGCATTCCGTAACCGTGCAGGATCTATCAAATTTTCAAGTCAACGGGGCTCGACAAAGAAGTGCCAATTATCGTACCTCCATTTTCCTTGCGTGCCATCCAACACCACTACTCACATTTCCATTTGCTTCTGATAACTTCTCCAGCTCAACCCTCAACGGGTGCTTGGGCTCCAAATCTCTTCTTAGCTGACTCTCTCCAGATCGAGCTACCCAGCCGGATGCGGTATCCACATACGGTACATCCCCTTCCACCCTTACTGCGCACATTTCTCCAACTGCCCGCTCCAGCTCCTAAACCGCAGAGCATTGCCATCGACAGCTCAACAACTTTAAGTCCTTAGTCGAGTCGGCGGTGGCCTCGATCCGGAGGGCGCTGTGAGGCTAAAAGAAAAAGGCGAAGAACACAAAGGCCGAATTATATAGGAGTGGAGGGCTATGCATGATTGGCGCGACGATCCCCGAGGAGTGTCATTCTCTCCTGATCCCGGCCTCATACCGCAGTCTGATTCTGGTGATGTGCCAATCAGAGTTAGCACCTCGTCATTGCTAGCCTTTGCTTGCAAAAAGTTTGCGATTGAGTCGAGACGTAGGTCAGGAATATGCGATATGCCGAATGAGCGTAATTTCGGAAGGGAAATACAGGCTTGGAGAATCTCCTCGTCGATCGGCGCGCTCGATATATCAAGGTACAGGAGTTCCCCGCTTACGAAACAAGGAGCGAAGGAGACGACGGTCTTCGGATCCTCGTGGGAGAGGGGACAGCCAAACGTCGCGCTACCAAATAAGTTTAGCTCTGAGATTCCAGCGCTGACGGGGCACTTGACGAGGAAAGTCTCGATACTTTCTCTGGTCAACCATACCTATCGTGCGAAAGCGAGGGTACTCAAACGCACAGTAGAATTGTTTATTTGTGGACTTGAAGTGCGATCACAGTCGACGATAGCGACAAAGAGTGATCCACTTCACAAAATTCGTGTCTTACTTGCGACAGATTTTCGATGCTTTGATCGTGTAGACGTGCTACGTTAAGTCGGCACGTTCGTAGGAAGCACCGAAGAAAATCACAGCCGAACCCCAAGCCATCTCAGTTCTTCTAGGACTGGGCACCAGCTCATATGTTGTAGCCCTGTTCTGTAAGGGTCTATAAGACCGTTTGACCAAGGTAGCGCACTTGAAACACAGCTGGAAAGATCAGTCGGTCACGCGGTTGGCGTCTTACAGCCTGCCCCACACGGTTGATAGCATAAAGGACTAGGAAACCAAAGGTATTCATATGAACCTTTGATGGAACCAGATCTGACGAGATGGGCCAGGATGGGTCCAATTGAGGAAGAATCACGATATGAAATAAACTTTGAGAACCGTTGAGGTAAGTCAGTGCGGAATTCCAACGGAATTGAAATCAATGCAGTCCGGAAGGTGGATGGGGCGGGGACTAGTTTGCCCTCGGTATGTAACGGCTTACCACACATTTGCGTTCGCCCTGAGCTATCTGAGGCCAAGAAGGTGATCGAATGGTATAAACTCGGGTTATGATTCTGAAAGATCGACCAGTCGAATGGCGTGAGGTGGTCCTGTTCACGGTGTCTCCTGTTGGTTTTGGACATTGAAAGGTGGGAGGAGAACGCTGCGTAGTAGCAAATGTAGTTTTCAGGGGTGTGTTCGTTTCCGCGTCGGATTCCGTGTTAATATTTGTATGAGTATTATCAAACTCTGCACTGTGCTCGCACCCATTGAGTGACTGCGCAGTATCGCTGTTATCTGAGACGAGTTAGCTAGAAAATATTTTCATGCAGCATCACACACCCATGTGCGAAGCGGTAACGGTGGAGGAAGGAAGGCTACAGGAAGGCGGGGTACAGTTGGAACACCATTCTTTTAAACTGGTCGATGTGACTGCGAGGATTTAGATCGGAACTCATACACAGGACTGCTAGCTCGGTATCAACCTACCTGTCACTTGGTTATCAGGTAGTTGAAAGCACTCTAAGAACTAGCCCTATTAGCGTCATCGTCAATCGAGCAGCATCAGCAAATTCACAAATGTCTGGCAGGTATGGGACCATAAGGACCATGGATTGGCTTTTACGTGCATACCTACTGATAAGGATCCTGGCGCATCGCATAACTTTGACCCCGCTTCTGATTCATGTCAATGGTCATGACTCGGAGCTAGCCATCGAACGAGGCAGATGGGTAAGAAGGACGTACGCAACAGGTGTATTACCGATGCAGTTTTGGATCTGCCGGCCATACAAGACGAGCTACATGTCCTATTCCTGTGTGCGCACCCAGAGTTGGAAGAGCTGAGATGCTCGTTCCTCACTGATGTATAGAGGCTATATCCCGCTCTCAAAAACCGAGCGGCCTCGCCCCTAGGCTTACTGCATCTGATAATAGCTTACCATGATCTGCTCCCTAGACTTGGGAGGTACGTGTTCGATGTGCTTCGTCGCGTAGGAGAGGACCCTCTCAATATTGACCCGAGTATTGTTCACCAATAGCAGCTGTATAATTTCCATTAGAATGTAGAATACTATTAATTATACCTGTAAAGCTAGTTCTGAGAGGCCGCACCCTGCCAGTGCGGGGGCTACGCTGAATCAGTTTGGCCCAGATTGTTCGGTACTGTAGGACGCCAATGTGCCTGGTCAGTTTCCTTCTTACGAACACGACGACCAGAATAAATATCCCTTCCCGGCCGAATTCTTGAGGTATATGGGAAGTTTAAAACTCCCATGCGGCTCGAGTCGTTATTCCGTCCTTCATCCCGAACTACACGGCCTCGTCAGACTGGTTCGAATCTAATGTATGAGATTCCCCAAAGATTCCCGCGGCTTTTAAAATTCGGCTGGGTACAAGCACCGTGCCATCAACCCCTTTGGGACCGAAACTCTGAAGGAGACGACACTTTTCAGCTCCTCATGGGAGACAAGGCTGCTGACTATTTTGCAGACCGCCGTGGGTGTATCCCAATGTCGTCGTATGCGACTGATGATGAGTAGGTTGTCGGAGACGCTGGGATCCTCGACTACGGTGTCGTTGCTTTGTGCGTAAGTGTTCCCTCTGCCATCCGATGCATCATACGGGGTTAGTTCTGAGATTCGGGGAACGTGCTCTCGGTAAAATGGAGTCGGAGGCTTGGGAGCAAGAGACGAGATCAGGCTTGTCTAGGTGGTCGATGATTTCGTCAATAAGCTCTTGTGCGAGACCATCATGGCAGTTGTGCGTGATTGTGATTACTAATACAAATAACGGAAGCCTTTTCGTCTCTCCATTGCCTGTTCGAACGATATCCCCTCCAGTCTCGCTGCTTCTTCTACCCGATTCGTATCAATCTTCAGGGTGTCTTCCTTGTCAAGTCTCTGGTTCTCCCTCACGAGACTCTGTCTGATGCCTACAGAGAGCACCGTACTGAATACGAGCGCAGCAAGCGAAATAGCCATCGACTGATGGTATTCGGGTCCCCAATCTGCTTTCCATGTGTATGATCCCATCCTACAAACGTCAGAATCCGTCGTCTGCACAAGGATTGGCACGCACAGATTACCCAAGTTTCCGATCCCACTTACTATACCGATAGCAGCAGCCCGCTTTGCTGGGGGACGGACGACGACGTTGGACACCCACACAGGCGTCATTGCGAACGCTGCATCTCATTAGTGCCACACTTCCCATACGCCACCACTACGCACCTGTAAAGCCACACGCCATCAGGAACAGCGACACATACCGCGCCCCGGTGTGCATCGTCGACAGACCCACGATGAACCCGACGATCACGCCCCACCACCACCCAGATATGTGGAAGAACCGCTCCCCAGTCCTGTCTGCATGCCACGCACTCAAGCAACACACTATCGCGGAAAATACCCACGGTGGGCTGCAACCAGTCAGTAGCAGCCTTGTCGATGTATACCAGAAAAGACTTACGCGCAGAGTAGCAACGAAACCGTCGTCGAGAATCCCAGCGTTTCTGTCAACCTGCCCTTCGTCAGTCGTATACGACAGCGGGATAGCACACGCACGTCGGGAAAAAGTTGATAAAACTCAGTCCGAGCAGCTGTGCCGCGTTCATGATCGAAAACACGTATACCAGCGGGTCCTTGAGCGCCAGCTTTAGTCCATGCAGTGGACTGTCCTCTTTATTATCTTTATCCGCTTCGCCGGTGTCTTCTGCGATCCGGGCTTGCGCCAATCGCTGTTCTTGCGGGGACATCCAGCGCGTGTTGTGTGGGTAGTCGGGGAGCAGCCACATGCTTATTAGTCCGATGCAGATCGTGATGGATCCCTCGATGTAGAATAGCCTGCACAAAGTCAGTCGGGCATCTCTGTTGGGAATCCCACGTACCATCTCCAAGCGCGTATGCCTCGTTTACCCTCCATCTCGTCGAGGATACCCGCCGCCATCAACTTGCCCCTGGTCAGCTACGCCCACACAAAAACAGCAGGCACACCCACCGAACCAAACGCATTCGAGATGAGCAGTCCCGAATACATGATCGCAGCCCGGAATGCCAGTTCCTTTTTCGTATACCACCTCGAGAGCAAGTACGTCGCTGTCCCTTTTAGCGCGCTCGAACCAGACAAAGCACGAGCCACTCACCCCCTGGGTAGAACGCCGCCTCCGGGATACCAAGGCACAGTCGACACGCGAGGATCCCCCGGAAGGAATGCGTCACACCTGTCAGCGCAGTGATCAGGCCCCATAGCACGACGCACCCCCCGATGTACAGCGAAGGCCGTTTGATGTAGTTCAATGCCATATTCGACGGGATCTGGGCGGGGCAATACGTTGCGTAGAGCACCGAGAGGATGATGGAGTATTGCAGATCTGTGAGTCCTAGGTCGGATTCGAGGCCTTTGAGACGGGCGGTGGTTATTCCGATTCTCTAAAAAGTGTGAGTGTAGAGGGGGGGAGAGGGGAGGGGGGGCGCACGTCAATGTAGTTCATGATGGAGATTATGAATATGGTTGGGAGGACGCGCATGTCCAGTTTGCGCACTAGTGCTCGTTCGAGTGCGGCGTCGAGGACGGGGACGGGGGCGTCCTCGAATGTCTGGATTGTATCCTTTTCCATCACATGGGTGTTCGCTGGCCAGTCCCTTTGAGCTGCCTCTTATGCTTCCCCGCATGTGGGGTAACAAGTGGTCCAGGATCCTTGGTGGGATGATTGATCTCTTTCTATCATTTGGCCCACACACTTTGACCCCAAGGTGTGCTATCGTCGAATCGTACGCTACTTTTAAATATCACAATCACCAATCAGCCTATTTGTGGGCGTCTATATATGCACTTGTTCCCCCGCAAGTGATCGGACACGCGTATCTGGACTGCCTGCCTGTCGAGAGATTAAGAGTCTGTCTAAGTCTCCCTGGGCCATATCCAACGACACCCGACCCTCCAGTTCCTTGTGCTCGTTCCAGCCTCTTGCATGCAAACGGCATCTCTGGCATCTCTGGTACGACATTCTTCACCGCATAGGCGCGGCAAGGAGAATCTTCTTCAGTGACAGGGAAGGCATGTCCCAGAAGATCTTTCTTCATAAATGACGCAATCAACCTATTTGTGCACTCGATGCGCGAGGCGAGAATGAGAATAGAATGATTGTATTGTTATATTAAGCTAATTATACTAGGGGCGAAAACCTCGTGTTTCGGCTTTCCCGCTCGACGCATGAAAGGAGGGATCCTGTTAAAGTGAAGAAGATTCCCTGTCAGTCATGTACATCAAACAAAATCAGAGAGGTGCCCAGTCATAACAGACCTCGATGAGAAGTTGGGTAGAGGGTGGGTGGGTATAAAGAAATTAAACGAGAGTAGTATGAGATTAGGGAGCACTAAGGTTCGCCTCGTTCGCTGGAGGGAGTTGACGACAAAGAGAGAATGTGATCGGCAACTCCCCTCGTGCGCAAACCCTGTTCTGACTAATACCTCGTTCCTCGGTCATCTTCAGAACGTCCATTTGCGTGAGATCTTTGACAGAAAATTTGGTACCTGACTAGGAGAGCGTTGAAACCCGTCAACAAGTCAGCGAACATTCATTCGTCCAATATAACGCTATTTACTAATGTAGCGGGAATGATAGTAATATGCATATAATATACCAACGTCCGGGTAGCTATGAGATTGACTGAGGCTAGTATCTACGAAGCGGCTGTTGAATGTGAATGAATCAAAGAAGTGGTGAAAAGGGGTGGCACGCAAGACTACCTCAGACTCGAATTTCGTCACTACCTTTGTAAGTGTGCTTCTCGTCGCAAAAGCACTGCTGTTCAGTTTTCATATTTATTATCTACATAGTGGCCAAAAACGAGAGAAATAGAAGGATGACTTACCTTTACATCGATCCGGATGGCCTCAATTTCCTTGCAAAGCACGCGAGCACCAAAGCACACTTTCCTTGTGGAGCAGAAATATTCACTCCATGAAGCATTCTCTTTCTCAGCTTGGAGCAAACATATTCCAAATACGCATGCTTCGATTTGAATCCTAAAAATTGTGTTATTGAAAGCTGCCAAGTACCCAGTGGCCAGAGAATCATATGAAAGTAGAAACAACTCTCGACACTAATTTTGCTCCCCAGTGTGCACTGTGGGATAATGTTTATGATTTGATCGAAATTATACAAGTAGAACGAATGCTGCTTATTAGAAGTTGGCGGAAATCATCACGAGTCGATCCAAGTTCGAACTGCGGACCTGCTGTGAACATGGCCATCTCATGGACATGCGATAACTAACAACACCATCGACTCATTGCAGCGCCACCTTGAAGTTACTAGTCTCCCGAAGACCAGATTGCATGCACATACAACAAAACAAATTACAACATTGACATTTGTATGTACTATGCGTATGAACGCCGGTAACAACATCAATGAAAGGGGACAGAAAGGTAATACTGGTTATGCGATAGGTATGAGCATCAACCGGGACGATCCCGGCGAAGCATCTCTCATCTGAACGCGCCAACCGCCTCACTCCAGTCCTACGACACGCATACTTGCTATAAAGACCAACAGTGAGCTCGCGAACCCGCTACCACGAGCAAAGCAATTGCGGGAGCGTCACTTGCCGATCTCCACCTTGAGGTAGAGATCAAGACGAGGTGTCAGAGCCGACGATCTGGATGGGTAGGTGCGAAGTTGAAGCCGCTTCTGGGCCAGGGATTGTGAGAAGGCCAGCGATGTGAAGGCCTTTACACGAATAGGACCGGCGAGAGAGAGGTTCAAGGTGCATTTAGCAACTCGGATGCCTCGGAGTAGCAACTTGATTGGGCCTCCAACTTGAAGCTTGAAGCGTAGAATTAGAACGAGAGCTCCCTACGAGAGGTTTCAAACACGTAAAGGTTTATAGAAAGATGCACGTACAAATTTCGAGGGATTAGGCCCACTTGACGCTCACGAAACTGTCTACCGGTGATCTTCTGCAAGCTGGGAGGGTCGTGTTTCGTGTCTTTGAAAAAGTCACGCTGTGTAGAAGACGTATGAGCATCTGATTCAGAGTGGTAATCACGGGAGATTTCTACTTCGTTGTCGTTACCCCCCGTCAAGGTATGCCGATCGAGAGGATAGTCCGGGGTGCTTGGAGAAAGAGACGCCTTCACCTTGTGTCCCTCCAAAAAAGCGGTGAACACACGGACTATCATTTTCCTTTTAAGCAAGCTCGAGGATTGAGGCATGTCTGCGCAAGTAAATATGATCATGGAACTCGGCATTAGAGGTGTGGTAGAAACGAGCTTGTGTCGGGAGGAATGGCATCGCGCGAATCCAGACCGTGCACAGATATTTGGGAGAGAACGAGGCGTTGCAGGTAGACCACGGGACTAAGTCTCGTCTGCTGTAGAGGCAAAGCTGTTGTAACGAGAGCGTGCATGCGTCTCCATGAAGGTTGCGAGATAATCCGGCGTGTCCACCACCCTATAATTCGTAACCTGTGAATGATCAGTGACATTTATGGAGGAGCGAGCTGCACCCACAGAATTCAATCATCAGCATGCCAAAGCCTTTGCGATGCCAGGGTGGGAAAGTGATGATACACGCCAAGTTATAGTGGTCGAATGAGATTTTTTCCTTGTCTGGAATATGAGAAATAGCACGCGAAACATTGTTGGTCCTACTCACCTTGAAAACATATCCGATAACATGGTCGGCGCCTGATGTTTGAACTTGTTGTAACGAGCCCTCTCGCCATATCCGATATTGACGATATCACATCAGGTCCTCAATGCCTCTCCCGCTGAACGCTATTCACGTATGGACGACGACACCTATGTGCCAGTCACTTCGTCGATAATGACAGCATACGATGAACGTGATATCTTGACGGCGAGGACGTGGGATGAATGGGAGGGGCGATGCCAGAACGAACCGAGCCTTTGACGTCAGGATCTTTTTCGAGTCGTTGTCAAGAGCTTCGACATCGCAAATTCGCTTGGTTGTTTCTTCCCATACACCGCGGTAGAGGTCGAGTACGAACTCGCTATAATGATCGCAAGACTTGTAGATCATGGGCCAGCGTTATCTGCGTCTTTGGCGGACCGGTGAAAAAGAGACATTTGGAAGTTCCATCTCGAATATTTACGGTGGAAAAGAGGAACGTCGGTCAAAGAAGGAGAGGAACTTTGGGTGGGTATATAGTTGCGGAGGTCTCTAACTAACCAGAAAATAAGGATACCATAAAACTTTTGACAAGGTCGCGTACCTTCATGATTGCCCTGCATCCCATTCTAAATCTACCAAGGCGGTGCTTGCGCAAGTTAGGCTGAAGGATAACGGGCCCTCGGAAGTGTCGCTCTCATCACGAAAATAAAATCAGGATGGGCAGTGGCTCATTTCTGAGAATCGGGGTACGCGTTCTCTGTCAAAAGAAGCGGGAGACGAAAGAGACAAAGTCAGGCTTGTCCAGGTGGCCGGTTGATGAGTTCTTGTGCGAGATCATGGTCGTTGTGTAATAAGTGACTGATTGTGACTACTAATACAAATAACTTCGTCTCTCCATTGCCTGTTCGAATGATATCCCCTCCAGTCGAGCTAGCAACAAGGGGCGTTTATTTTGACATGTTGCTTATAAATTGGAAACCTTACTAACGCATAACGCAAGGGTTGTTTCCGAGTCTCTTTGTATCCTGGCCGTAACACTCAGATTTGCGTTGCCTGCTTTCCATATGTATGACCCATCCTACGACAACGTCAAACTCGCCGACTGTAAAAGGGATACACCCGCTCTCTCCGTATCCACAGTCCCATCCGCCAGCAAGGGCTGCTGGAGATGTGAATAACATGGAAATTGCACGCACCGTCTCGATACGGCACGCTCTCCTTTCTTCCTTTCTTCTGTCTTGACTCTACAAGCCATCACTGAGCAGGTATCTCACCCTCACCACTCTTCAAACTTCCACGTTCAACCAGCACTCAACCAGCAGCCATAAACAGAGAGTGGTTCGTAAGCGACAATGAATTCTCGCGGCTAGATGCATGTGCGTTTACTTGATCTCCACAATTTCATACATTTCTAATATCGCAAAAGTGGCGGGGGGCAACTGTATACGCGTTAATTGTCAGCGGGGTCTCGTGTTCCCGTCTACACCACGTATATTAGACCGAGGAGCAAGCGCTGCAGCGAACGCGATACCAAAGCGGGCTCTAGATGCTCCTTGGAAGAGAAAAGGAGTCCGATGCAGCCACGTTGTACTGGTTTGTCGCATGATCTACACCGTTTGTCATTCATCAAGACTTTCTACATCGAGTGCAGACATGAATCCATTGCGCACGTCAGTAGCTACGGCTGCATCTCTGAAACGATTCATTTCAACTTTGTCATCCCAGATTCTTCCCGAATTCGCTGTCATTGGTGGGTTCGAGAAGACGATTTTGCACAGGCTTTGCGTTTACGGTAAAGATGTACTCAAGACGTTCGGTATTTCCAAGGACGTCTAGGTTCGATTTGCGGGCGTCGTTTACCCAGGCAGCAAGTGACGTTGATATGGAAGTAGGGCCCTCAGTCGTGTTCCGTAAGTCATGTATGTCGCATGCACAATGTGGCGCCAGTAACAAAGGTGAACAGTTGTATCTGCTAACTAATGGGACGATTTAGAGAGAGCGAAGCTGTGATTCTGATACACGACAACGTTATGCGCGAATCACCGAACGCGAAAATACCTTATTAGTGAGTGAATGTACAATACAGAATGCCGTGAACATAAGGACTATGAAATCTATGTTACGAAGCACTTTATAAAATAACGGACGTTGACTATCATCATTAAATATAAAAATAACGGTCAGTCCTGCGTCGAGGTAAACGGGTGAATACCTTTCAAAGCTCTACTCGAAAGGTCAGGGAATATAGCGAGTCAATTACATGTCACTAAGAGGTTACTAGAGGGATTATTTCCTGGAGGACAGCTGTTTAGAGAAGGGAAAATGGAGAACGTTAAAACCATACCAGGATAGTACCAGAACGTAACGCAAAGGATGACATATAGACCTATTGTTAAATATTCAACTGAAAGAAATTTCGTAATGGATACGAGGGCTTACACATTAGAATCATTCCCTATATCCAGAGTCAGTCAACATTCAGTGGTGGTAGACATTGATGTACGAACATCTAGCCAGTTAGATTTACCGTCTTGCACGACATAGTTGACAGTTAGAACTATGACCACAATAAGTTGTCACTTTCAATGAACTCGAAAGATCCATACCTGCGAGAAACATAGCTACAGATTCGTAGGGATCGAATAGTAATGTCAATGGTTTGCTCATCGTCCACCCAAGAAGCACAACAAAGCTACGAAACAAGATCAGCGGCAGACCATCTGTGAGGACCAGTACATGCTCACGGTATCACTGAGAGGGCGATTTGCTAGAAGAAATCGTCAGCTGGCATTCTATGAAGAAGAGAAGTACCGCTCACGATACTTGATCCGACAGTGATGCCCATACTGAGACTAAGTTTATCTTCTACTGACGTTCTCACGATAGTGAGTAGGTGAGGAATACGGCAGATTATTGGAAGAAGAACTACTCCAACGAACTCTTTACTGATGGGACTATTGTTCGTCATGCCGTCGATTGAACCTATTAGCCACTCAGCGGTAACTGCAACCAGCTGATATACATCTCAGCACAGCTCAGGAGTAAATAGAAATGAAGCAGACTTGCCACAGTGACAACGATGAGCAGCCCGACGGTCACCCATACACCCAATTGGGGTTGCTGGACTTCTTCCTTCGAATATGAAGAGCCACTTTCAACATCACGGTTGTTTTCAGGCTCTAGTCGATGTGCAACCGTCGTACTGGTTGCAGAGGAGACCGTAGCGGTCTTTGGCGGTTGAACCTTGTGCTTCCTGGCGGCGTAACGGCTGGATTTGACCATGTCTTCGCCTTCGTCTGCATACAATGAAGCATGAGAGAAGAGCTGAAAAAACGAGTAGGAGATGTAAACTATTGTGGAATTTAGTCTTCTCCTAGGCTTAGAATTAGATACACTTACGAAATAATAGTATGACTG
The DNA here is from genome assembly GCA_022818075.1 of Armillaria altimontana. NCBI lineage: Eukaryota > Fungi > Basidiomycota > Agaricomycetes > Agaricales > Physalacriaceae > Armillaria > Armillaria altimontana. The sequence continues at coordinate 440,317 of JAIWYR010000018.1, forward strand.
AGGTCTAAATAACGTCAATGCAAGCTTAGCGAAGGCACGGGAGACCTACCCCATGGCTAACACTCAGAATACCGGAGGTTTCGTTATACTGAGTATTGTCGACTACCAAGAAGTGGAAAGCTGCAGGTAAAAGGACAGCAATGACGCTGATGGCAAGCAGAGAAGAATTAAGCTGGGTAGCCACTGAGCATGAATTCAGATTGACGCCAAGGGAGACTCAGATCGCCAAGAGAGAATGTCTACATACTCTGTCCAAATCCTTGTTCTTGGAATTTGATTCCTCCCGCAAAGAAACACATGCCGAGAACCAAGACTTAATACGATAAGATAACCGCCATGATGGATAAATAGGCGCTTACGAAGATTACTGAGGATAGAACCAACCACTGCAGAAAACAAGCATTAACATCAGCACTTTCTTCCGGTAAATCACATTATAGAACATAGCTGCAATGCGCAAAAGCGGAGACGTGAAGCCATGGACTTACATGATGACTGCACGATTTGAAGTTCACATTTCACAACCGATATTATCTGATGAAAGTAATTGAGTCAAGGGATGATCGATACGAGTTCTTCGTGGACTTACAGCGATAATCAGTTCCACACTGGGTGATATAACCTTCGTTTAGTGGCTCATGATTTCATTGCATCGATAACATACACGTTTCCCTGAAGACGAAAGTTTTGAGGAACACAGATGAGGCGGTATATGACAGGCACCTACAAGAGTAGCATTCAAAAGGCCTGCTAAATTCTCTCCAACTCTCATAGAGAGATCATCAATGGCGAAGGCCAGAAGCTAAATGGAAAAAGATTATCCCACCTGAATTGACGACTAGTAGTCAGATCAACTTTACCTTGGCCAGGGGCATAATAGCAAGAAAGGAACCTATAATGCTGTTCAGAACACTGCACATCATGATCGTGGTGATAACATTTGAACGCACAAGCAAAGATGACGGTATCCTTCTCACCAGCGAAGACGAAATGGAGAGCCCACTATGGCGGCATGAGAACAATGCATAAATATTTTTAGATGAAGACGCACGGATACCGGGATGAATAGCAGGAGGAGATTAAGCCCTGAAAAAATAAGTCAACGTCAATTTGAGGATGGGGACATTGGCTGCATGTCTGCGTACACGAGGCCAACAGTATCGATCTAATACTTTGCCACACCCCTGGTGATAGACCAATTTCTTGTTTCGGTGTGAGCGTCATAGCTGTGGCTCGTCCATGTGAGAAAGATCGACCAGTCGAATCGCAAGAGGTGGTCCTGTTCATGGTGTCTTCTGCTGCTTTGGGATTCCGAAAGGTGGGAGAATGTTGAATAGTAAGAGGTGTAGTTATCAGGGGCGTGCCCTTCTCCGCGTTAGATTCTGAGCTGATATTTGTATGCGTATCATCGGACACTGCTCTGTGCTCGGAGCCATTGGATGACTGCACGTTACTGATATTGTCTGCGACGCGTCAGTCAGAAAAGATTTTCGCGCAGTGCCACGCACCCATGTACTAAAAGTTGGAGCTACGCGGAAATTGAAGGAAAGTGGTGAAAGGGAGGTGGGGTGCTGTTGGCACTGCTGTTGGAAAGCCATTCCTTTTGAACCAGTCGATGTGGACTGTGGTTGCGGGGATCAGGATCGAACTCAAAGGGGAAATCAACCACATGTTTTTTTCACACGCTTTTCAAAGTTATAAGGTAATAAGGTAATAGGGCAGGGTTAGGCGCCCTACTAGGGCTCATTCACAACACGACGACATCAATCGTGTTTTGTTTTTAGCGTCTTTATAAAATCGACGTGTATCCACTGCCTTACTCTGATAGGCCTGCAGCAAGGTACGAGCGGAGGGCTCATAAGAGGCCTGCCTTGACTTTTATAATTTGTTGTTCAAACTTTAACGACTGCTGTTGTACTCAGTGTTGTGCGGGTCGCGCGAACGTCACCGAGGTCATGACAGAGCCCTGACCGTCATCATTAATAATAAATGACCATGACTTTCCCCACGCCCAAGGGGGAGGCGCCGCTAAATTCCGGCAAAGAGGGTAGGGGGGAGGGCCACCCGGCCTTATACACGAAAATGTGCGTCATGTGCGCTATTTTATTTCCGCCGCCCCCTTGCCCACGCTACCGCGACTTTGCCCTACAGAGACCGGATGATGGTGACAAAGCAGGTCATGCCGATGATCCGACAAAATTGTGACAAATAAGTTCATGACCACGGCCTCACAGCCAGAGAGTCTTGCGCGACTGGTGACAGTCGCCCCGAAGTTCCGCGACCAGTGACCTTAACCTCGGCAACAACACTGGTTGGACTGCTGTCCCACTCATTCTGGTTGCGATATGCACCGATACATTTTTAACACACTTACACTCTTGTAATCTCCGAGGGGCAAAGCTGTATCATATATTCGTGACAATGTTTTGTACAGTGAAAATACAACGTGGGAGTCGACCAGTAAAACTGCATCACCCAAGACGTCAGACATCGAAAAGAGAATAAGAACCCCGGACTGGATCACATTTGTGGTCCACCGTTACCACCAGACACAGCACCCATATGAGTTAAAGCTGTAACGACGGAGGAAGGAAAGCTGCGAAAGGAAGGTGGGCAGTGCTGTTGGAAGCTGTTGTTCTTGTTTCAAAGCTGCCACAAAGATACTCAGAACTGTTATACTGCGGGATATTAACCATGTATAAAACACTCTTTATTGCATGTCTTCCGCGTGTCTTCCAAAACCGTATATTGGATAGGCTTTCTCGACTGGGGGGACGATTCTCGAGGAGCGCCTGATCCCGGCCTCATACCGCGGTAATTTAACTCTGGTAAAGCGCCAATTGTTTTTAGCACCTCAACATTGCTAGCTGTTTGCGATTGGACCGAGACGCAGGTCAGGAATGTAATAATGCTAATGAGGCTTGCTCGTTGAGCGGGCTGATCAATTGATCATCGATCAAGTTCGGCTACTCGCGGTAGGCGCCAGGGATCAAACTCTCTGAGTCTTAGCGCTTTCTCGCTGGCGCGGTCACCGATAGTCTCTCCTAGACGGACGGACGATGCACACCTGTTGAGGAAGGGAGGGATGGTGTGTATGTAGTCTGTTGTCTAAGTCGATTAAATTCTGGACATCTGACCGACGCGTCGTTAATTACATGCGCTTCGCTTCTTCTCTCTCTCATTCGACGTGTTTCAAGCATCATTTGCTTTACTGCTTATTTTGATTCACTCATGGCATCTCAAAAGCGAAAATACCACAATCACACAACGGCAAAACTCGTCATAACACCAACATAAGTAACACCATATGACTATAGCGACAATCTTAATGCTCTCCCCTCAAATCCAGCATGCGAGTCCAGATCATCCTGTATGCCAAGGTGAGCCAGAAATGGAGCTGTAAAATATGCTGATTTTCCATCTCCGATAGCTGTGCAAACAAGGAGGTTGTCGCCGTCAAGGATTATGATTCATCTGAGGAATGTGCATTGGGATCACGGAGAGAATCCTTCCACTGCGGAATGCGGCATGCTACAACGCATTTAAGCGCCTCCTAGCCTTGAGGTGTTGTCCATGCATACGTAGGAGACATAACATCAATATATTGAGGGCATCGCAGGACACCGGCATTGACAAAGGATAAAGGTAAGCCGATATCTTTTCAATTGCGCGGTGATAATTGTCAGATTATGTCCCGATCGTCCATAAATTTGCCAGGCGCTACAGCCACCAGACTAGGTTACCGATCTTGCGCGCGGCTCGTCCCCCTGCCATTCCCGCTCGCCCCCGATGCTTTGGCACACGCGATTTACACGCTCACGCCCATCCTCCCCATTGTTTTTGGTGTCCGTGTCAGTCCCGTTCTGCAAGTTGCAATGTGACACTTCACCTGCTTGATCTGCGAGTCTGTTACCCTGGGAGACTTGGAATCTGGATGAGTGAGGTTTCTTGTTGCGGTGGTCAGTAGTGGGAGAATGTGGTGTGAGGTGGTACGCATGGTGTAGCACGCAGAATATAATTGTACTCTACATACGCTTCTTTTCTTCTTTTTCTCCTGCTGCTTGCTGAGAACTGTGGGGTAATGTTTATGATTCAGTGATCGAAATTATACAAGTAAAATAAATACTGCTTATTAGAAATTGGCGGAAATCACCACGAGTCGACTCAAGTTCGAACTGGGGGCCTGCTGTGAACATAGCCATCTCATGGACATGGGATAACTAACGACACGATGGACCGTTTGCCTGCCTTGAAGGGACTAGTCCTCCCAAGGACCAGATTGCATCCATATACAACGAAACAAATTACAACATTGATATTTGTATGTACAATGTGTATGAATGCCGGTAACAACGTCGATGAAAGGGGGGCAGAAAGGTAATCCTGGTTATCAACCGCGACAATCCCAGCGAAGCATCGCTCACCTGAACGCGCCAGCCGCCTCGCTCCCGTCCCACGACACACATACCTGCTATAAAGATGAACAGTCAGCCTGCGGACGCGTTACCACAAGCAAAGCAATTACAGGAGCGTCACTTGGCGGTCCCTTGAGGTTGAGATCAAGGCGATGTTTCAGGGCCGACGGTCTGGATGAGGTAGGTGCAAACTTGGAAGCCATTTCTGGGGCAGGGATTGTGAGGAGGTCGAGGTGAAGGCTTTTACACGAATACGAGTAGGACAGGCAAGAGAAAGGTTAATGGTTAATGGTGTATTTAGCAACTTGATTGGGCCTCCAACTTGAAGTGTAAAATTAGAACGAGAGAACCCTACGAGAAGTTTCAGACACATAAAGGTTTATAAAAATGATGCACGTACAATTTTCGAGGGATTAGGCCCACTTGACACTCACGAAACGGTCTACCGGTGATCTTCTGCAAGCTGACAGGGCCGTGTTTGTGTCTTTGAAAAATCCGACGCTGTTTAGAAGTCGTATGAGCATCCGATTCAGAGTGGTAGTCACGAGAGATTTCTACTTCGTCGTCGTCACCCTCCACCAAGGTATGTCGACGGAGAGGATAGTCGGGGTGCTTGGAGAGAGGCACCTTCACCACGTATCCCTCCAAAAGCGGTGGACACACGGACTATCATTTTCCTTTTAAGCGGGCTCGAGGATTGAGACATGTCTGCGCAAGTGAATATGATCATGGAGCTCGGCATTAGAGGCGTGGTAGAAATCGAGCTTGTACCGGGAGGAATAACATCGCGCGAATACAGAACGTGCACGGATTTTTTGGGAGGGAACGAGGAGTTGCAGGTAGGCCACGGGACTAAGTCTCGTCTGGGAGTTCCATCTCGAATATTTACGGTGGAAAAAAGGAACGTCGGTCAAAGAAGGGGAGGAACTTTGGGCGGGTATATAGTCCGGAGGCCTCTGACTAATTAACCGGAAATAAGATACCACAGAAAATCTGACACAAGGTCGCGTACCTTCATGATTGCCCTGCATCCCATTCTAGATCTACCAAGGCGTAAGGTAGGTTGAAGGATAACGGGCCCTCGGAAGTGTCGCTCTCATCACGACAACAGAATCAGGATGCGCAGTGGCTCATTTCTGAGAGTCGGGATACGCGTGCTCTGTCAAAAGAAGCGGGAGACGAGACTTGTCCAGGTCGTCGATGAGTTCTTGTGCGACTGCGAGACCACCATAGCAGGAGTGACTGATTGTGATTACTAATACAAATAACGGAAGCCTTTCCGTCTTTCCATGGCCTGCTCGAACGATATCCCCTCCAGTCTCGCTGCTTCTTCCACCCGATTCGCATCAATCTTCAAAGTGTCTTCCTTGTCAAGTCTCTGGTTCTCCCTTACGAGACTCTGTCTGATGCCTACGGAGAGCACCGTACTGAATGCAAGCGCAGCAAGCGAAATAGCCATCGACTGGTGATATTCGGGACCCCAATCTGCTTTCCATGTGTATGATCCCATCCTACGATAATGTCAGAACCATCGTCTGCACACAAAATGGCACGCACAGATTGCCCAAGTTTCCGATTCCGTTTACTATACCCATCGCAGCAGCGCGCTTTGCTGGGGGACGGACGACGACGTTGGACACCCACACAAGTGTCATCGCGAAGCCTGCATCTCATTAGCGCCACTCGTTCCATACGCCACTACTACGCACCTGTATAGCCACACGCCATCAGGAACAGCGACACATACCGCGCCCCGGTGTGCATCGTCGATAATCCCATAATGAACCCGACAATCACGCCCCACCACCACCCAGATATATGGAAGAAGCGCTCCCCAGTCCTGTCTGCATGCCACGCATTCAAACAACACACAATCGCAGAAAACACCCACGGCGGTCTGCAACCAGTTAGCAGCCTCGTCGATGTATACCAGAGAAGACTTACGCGCAGAGCAACAACGAAACCGTCGTCGAGAATCCCAGGGTTTCCGTCAACCTGCTCATCGTCAGTCGCATACGACAGTGGGGCACTACACGCACGTCGGGAAAAAGTTGACAAAGCTCAGTCCGAGCAGCTGTGCGGCGTTCATGATCGAGAACACGTATATAAGCGGGTCCTTGAGCGCTAGCTTTAGTCCATGCAGTGGGCTGTCCTCTTTGTTATCCTTATCTGCTTCGCCGGCGTCTTCTGCGATCCGGGCTTGGGCGAGTCGCTGTTCTTGCGGGGATATCCAGCGTGTGTTGTGCGGGTAGTCGGGGAGCAGCCACATGCTCATCAGGCCGATGCAGATCGTGATGGATCCTTCGATGTAGAATAGCCTGCATCATGTCAGCTGGGCATCTTTGTGAGAAATCAGCGTACCATCTCCAAGCGCGTATTCCACGTTTACCCTCCATCTCGCCGAGGATACCTGCTGCCATCAACTACCCCCTGGTCAGCTACGTTCACACAAAACACCAGGCACCCACCGAACCAAACGCATTCGAGATGAGCAGTCCCGAATACAAGATCGCAGACCGGAACGCCAGTTCCTTCTTCGTGTACCACCTTGACAGCAAGTACATCGCTGACCCCCCACGTTCTTTCAGCGTCCATACCAAACAATCAAAGCGCGAACTACTCACCCCCTGGGTAGAACGCCGCCTCCGGTATCCCAAGGCACAGCCGACACGCGAGGATCCCCCGGAAGGAATGTGTCACCCCCGTCATCGCGCTGATCACGCCCCACAGCACCACGCACCCCCCGATATACAGCGAGGGCCGCTTAATGTAGTTCAAGGCCATGTTCGACGGTATCTGGGCGGGGCAGTAGGTCGCGTAGAGCACCGAGAGGATGATGGAGTATTGCAGGTCCGTGAGTCCCAGGTCGGATTCGAGGCCTTTGAGGCGCGCGGTGGTTATCCCGTTTCTCTAAAAGAGTATGAGTGTAGAGGGGGGGGAGGGGAGGGGCGCGCACGTCGATGTAGTTCATGACGAAGATTAGGAATATGGTTGGGAGGACGCGCATGTCCAGTTTGCGCACCAGTGCTCGTTCGCGTGCGGCATCGAGGACGGGGACGTCTTCGAATGTCTGGATCGTATCCTTTTCCATCATGGGTGTTCGCTGGCTGCTCCCTCTGAGCTGCCTTTTATGCTTCCCCGCATGTGGGGTAACTGCGGGGTAACAAGCGGTCCGGCATCTTTGGTGGGATGATTGTCCTTTTTCTATCATTCGGCTCGCATGCTTTGGCCCCGAGGCGTGCTATCGTCGAATCATAGGACAGCACAATCACCAATCAGTCTATTTGTGGGCGTCTATATATGCACTGTTCCCCCGCAAGTGATCGGACACCTGAATCTCGACTGCCTGCCTGTCAAGAGATTAAGAGTCTGTTCAACTCTCCCTGGGCCGTATCCAGTCTCTTGCGCACCTCTGTCTTTCACCCTAGTGGTGGCAGAAAGCAAAATCTTCAGTGACAGGGAAGACTTGTCTTGGGAGATCTTTCTTCATATATGACGCTATCAACCTATTTGTGGGCGTCTATATATGCGCAACTTTCATAATTCTTCCGCGAGCCGTGAGAGATAAAGTGTGTACTTTTTATGGGTGTAGCGTGTAAAGATTCGGATAGGCACCAGTGGTCTTTCTCTGGTAGCAAAAGAGCGTGGCTGGCTCGACCCATATACTCTTTTGAGCTCTTACCACGTTTTTATTCTACTTATCGATGAATAGGTAGGGAGTGAATCAGGATGACAAAAGGCGTGGAATTTATATCGAACTTTTCTTTTCTTCTACCTCTTCTTTTTACATCAACGAGGAATCTGGATCTTTGACAGTAAATTTTGTACCTGGCTAGGGAAGCCGTTGTAATCTGTCAAGAAATAAAGTCCAATATAAAGCTATCTACTAATGTAGCAGGAATAATAGTAATATGCGTATAATATACCAGAGTCTAGGGTAGCTACGCGATTGACTGAGGCCAGTATCTACGAAACGGCCGTTGTATGTAAAATAAGTCGAGAAAGCGGTGAGATAAAGTTGTACCAAAGGTCACCTCGAGATTACAAGTCGGAAGCGTCAGACTTTCACTCGGACACTGCCCCTGGTCGAATTTCGTTACTACCCTCGTAAGTGCGCTTCTCGTCGCAAAAGCGCTGTTGCTTAGTTTCCATATTTACTATCTATATGAAGATATCAGGGGCCAAAGTCGAGAGAAATAAATCGATAATTTACTTTTACGTCGACTCGGATGGCGTCGATCTCCTTGCAAAAGGCGCGCGCATCAAAGTAAACTTTCTTTGCGGAGCAGAAATATTGGCTCCATGAAGCATCGGTTTTCTTAGCTTGGAGTAAACATATCTCAAATACGCATGCATCCATTTGAATCCTAGAAAATGTGTCAGAATAAGCTGCTATCTAATGACCAAAATCATACTGTTTCAAACGGATATATGTTGCGCGACGACGATCATCGTCACCGGACTCGTACTCGTTGAACAGGACCCAGATATCGTCAATATTACGATTCAGCCGCTCGAGTTGGGTACGGGGAGAGAGTGGTGGAGATATTTTATAGGCGAGCGTGCATATGAAGACTAGACAAGAGAAGAGAGCGATTCCTGGATTATCAGTAACGGAGGACACGACTGAGGTAGCGTCGGAGAAAGACCCTTTGAGATCGATGGGAGGCATATCGAGGCGAGAGCAGAGCCATGGTCTCTTATAGTTTGAGATGCGAGAGAGACTGTAGCATTCGAAGCGCAATAGGTGTCTTCGCTCGACAGCGTAGCCTGAGGAGAGTGAGGAAAAAAACCTCGTTCTTGCGCTGCTGTAATCAGGGGGGTTGGGAGGCGATGTTCGAATGAGCTAGAGGGGAGGATAGTAACACAGGAAAGCGGGGACTGGGTGAGGAAGGGAGGAGGGAGGAGGAGGAAGGAGGAGATGAGGAGTTATGAATGACGTATGGACTGCACGTGTGTAAAAGCTGGCGCAAAGCAAGTATCAGTGTCCTTCAATAAAATCGCAGAAGAACGCTGTGAACTTTACAAATTCACGTCCTCCCACTTGGATTCTAACGTAGGTCCAGTGCCTTTATTTTTTTAGGATCAGGTCAAGGGGAGGGAGGAGGATCATGGGAACCCATCTTCACGGCAATCACAGCATCGTATTCCATGATTTCAATGCCGATTCAGCTGTCAACAATCGACAACAGCATGTCTCCTTCTCAAATATCCGTATTTTGTTGTGTGGGCATCGAGACGCTCTGGTACTGATGTCCATGTGCCATCTTCGATTCTGACGTCGAATCGTAGGTGTCCTTTAAATAACAGAATCAGCCTATTTGTGGGCGTCTATATATCCGCCATTCTCCCGAGTGGTTGGACACGCATTACTATCCATTGACAAGTAAAATGAAAACATGGCACGAGATTAGTGATTCTAAAAAAGAGTAGGGATGAAGTGAATGACTCGGAATGAAGAGAGAAAAAGGCATGAAAAAATCGTAAAACTGTCGTAACGGGTATAACTATTCACATAACAACACACCACCTCCCTTTATGCTCATCCTCCGAAGAATCATCCGAGCTCCCATCTGACTCATCTGACGAAACGGAACCCGTTTCCTGTTCCGTGGTAAGGGTCTCCACAATACCCACCGTGCTCGTATCAACCACAGGCGAGGGGAGCTTGGTAAACTCTCCCTGGGCCATATCCAACGATGCACGGCCCTCCGGGACCTTATGCAGGGCTCCCCGCAGGAGCCGCGCAGAAGCACTCGATTCCAGCCTCTTGCGCGTAAACGGAACCTCGAGCGTTTCCGGTACGACATCCGCGCTTTCGTTCACCGTGTCCAGCGATCCCACCGATCTGGTGGGTTGTCAGACACAGAGCGTAGAAAGGATGTACAAAAAAACTCACTTGCGGTCTTCTTCAGTGACAGGGAAGGCTTGTCCCGGGAGATCTTTCTTCATCTCTACATCGGGTGATCCTACGTCTTGCGTCGTCATAGAATGTGAAGGAGTCCATGGGGATTTGGTAGAGTCCGTAAATGAGGACGTGTCGACACTCAACTGCAATTGTCGATTAGATGATACTTGTGAATGTAAGATAAAACTCACCTCGCGAGAATCGATCGTATTCTCTTCAACGGAATCAGCAGCGACATCTTCGTCTTTGGCTGCAGGTTCGGCTTCTTGCTTGTCGTCAGATGCTTCCTCAGCCGGCTCAACATGGACTTGTTCATCAAAAGAGGATTTCTCCTCGCTCGCAACGGCTTCGACCTGTTCCTCTTTGACCACAGGCTCAAATGCCTCTTCTATGGCCAACTCGACTTCGATCTTTTCCACCTGCTCCTGCTGTGGCTCAGGCGAAGCGGCTTGTTCACTGCGTACGTGCTCGCGTTCGGGCGCGATTGGCTCATCGGGCTTGTCCTCAACCTGGTCTTCCTTCACCGCCGACTTGATTTCCACTTGTACGTCCTCGGCCTTGGGCTCGACATACCGTTCCATACTTGGCTCATCAACAACTACCGACTCGCTCTCAGTCACGAGTTCTGGCGCGAGTGAGATCACGGACACGGGCACGACTGCTTGTTCTTCAACATCCGGTTCTGCAGTTGGCTCAAGGGACTTGGCCTCAATCACGAGTTCTGGCGTAGGTGAAATTATGGGCTCGGTCTTGATTTCGGCGGCGGGCGGAACGGCTGGTTCATCTTCGTCCTTCACCACCGACTCGATTCCCTCCTCAGCCTTAGGCTCGACATCTGGTTCAACTTCGACGACTAGCGACTTGATCTCAGTCGCGGATTCTGGTGCGGGTGGAACTATGGGCTCCTCCTCGACTACGGTAGGCTCGGGTACGGCAAACTGTGCTTGTACATCTCCAGCCGGCTCGTCCACCTCCTTCTCCACAATATTGATTTCCTGCTGCAGCTCCAGAACGGGTTCAACGTCAACCTGCTCCTTCAACACAGGCGCAGGTTGGGCAGCGGGTGAGGTGGCCTGTTCATCCTCGAATGATTTTTCCTTGACCGGAGAATCGAGTTCTGGAGCGGCTAAAGCAACCTCCTCGAGCGACTTGATCTCAGCCGCGGGTTCTGGCGCGGGTGGGATTACGACCTCGTCCTTGACCGCACTAGGTTCGGGAACAGGCTCCTCCACCTTCTTCTCAGGTATGGGTTCAGCGTCAGCCGGCTCTTCCTTCAACACTGGCGCGGGCTGGGCAGCGGGCGAGGTGGCCTGTTCATCCTTGGCCAGAGAGTCGAGGTCTGGAGCGGGTGGAGTAACCTCGTCGCGTCCTTCAGGTAGTTCATCCTGTAGGACGGCTTCGTCGTCGTGTCCATCCTTGTCAGGCTCATCCTCAGCCACGGGTTCAGGCGCTACGGGCTCGTCCTCAGCCTCCTTGGCATCAATTACCACCTCAGTGCGCTGCTCCGTTTCAAGTACGGGTACAGCCACTTGTTCGGCATGCGTAGGCTCGTCCTTTGCCGACGATTCTTGCACAGTGGAAGCTTCCTGTTCTACGTGTTCTTCAACAACTTCGTGCCCACCCTCTACCTCTTCTGCTGCTGACTCGATCTCTTGTACAACCTGTCCTTCCTCAGCTTTCGCAACAGATTCTGGTTCCGCTTTGGGTGCGGGCAAAGTTATATCCTCCTGAGGTCCGGGTACTTCCTTCGTCACAAACACTTCGATCTGCTCGTCGTTAGCCTTTGATCCAATGCTGGAGTCTTGTAACAGTGCTGAGTCATCAACGATAGCAGACTCGGACTTGATCTCAACTGGGGCGGGTGAAGCAACGGGCTCGTCCTCGACCACAGCTGACTCGGGTTCAGGTACAGGTAAAACGGCTTGTTCATCTAGAACAATTGCAGCTGGTTCTTCGACCTCCTTCTCCACAGCCTCGATCTCGTGATGCGGGTCTGGTGCGAGTGTGGCAACGTGCTCGACCTTTGCTTCGACAACAGGCTCGACGTGCGGTTCAGGCTCGTGTGCAGCGACGGGTTCAACAAGATCATCCGCGACTGGTTCGACCACTACCACAGACTCGATTTCGCGTTCAAGTTCCGGCAAGGGTCCGGCGACTTGTTCTTCCTCAGACTGTTTGTCTTCCACCGCAGGCTCAGACGAGGCTAGGATGATTTCATTGTCCTGTCCTTCCTTGATCAGCTCGTCCTGCACCTGCTTATCCTCTACTACCGTCTCGATGTGCTGCTCAGATTCGTGCACAATATCGGCTTGTTGATGCTCGTCACCAGCAGTCTCGCCCTTCGCGGACGACTCCTCCGTAGGTGGAACCACCTGCTCATCGTATTCTTCCTCGGCCACAGATACAGGCGCAGGTGAAACAATGTGATTATCGCGCTCATCCTCAAAAGCCTCCTCCTTGACTGCAGATTCGGTATCTTGTTCGGCTTCGGGCGCTACGTTCTGCAGTTCCGGTTCTGGTACAGGTGAGGCAGCCTTCTCGACATGCAATTCGGTTTTATCCTCAATTGGCACGTCCTCCAACCCAGGCTTGCTGTCATGCTCAGACTCAGGAGAAGGTAGAGTGACTTCCTCTTCCCGAACGAGCTCGTCATTCACAACAGACTCCACTTCAGGCGAAGGAATGTGTCCGGTTTCGGCCTGCTTTTCCTTCTCGATAGATGCTGGTATGGGTGAGGTAGCTTCCTCGTCATCTTCATCTTCACCTGGCTCGTCCTTCACAACAGATTTGATTTCGTCCACGAGTACTTGCGCGTGGGAAACGACGCCCTCGCCTCCCTTGCTCTCTTTCTCCTCGACCCTCGTCAATGGTTCAGACACAACGGTCTCATCCTTCACCGAAGACTCGGCATCAAACTCAAGCTCTGGCGCAGCGAGAACTACCTCCTCTTTATGTCCTTCCTCGGCCTGTTTGCCATTCACCGTAGGTCCCGTAGCCCGTGCAGGCTCAGATGAAGACAAAGTGACTTCTTGATGCTTTCCAACGCTAACAGTATCATCCTTCACAGCGGGCTCAAGGTCGTTTCCAGGTTCAGGCACGGTTGGAACTGCGCGTACGTCAAGAACACTTTCAGCAGGCTCCTCCTTCACGACAGGCTCGACCTCGGGTTCCGGGGTAGATGCAATGACCGTATGTAACTTGGGTCCGTCTAGTGGCACGGCGGCCACAACAGGCACTTCCTCTACAGCTGGTATAGTCAAGGATGCATCAGCTTGGTCGAGTGGGTCCTCCTGTGTAGCATCGACCTCGTGCTCGTGCTCAAGCACAGATGAAGCGATTTTGCCCTCGACGGATAACTTGGGTTCGTCGTTAATCTGTTCGTCCTCTGCCACAGGCACTGGTGTATGTGCAACAACGACGGGTTCTGCGGACTCTACTTGACGCTGAGGTCCTGGGACGAGGGAGGCAATATCCTCATCCAGTCCATCCTTGGCTGGCACATCATTCTCTGCAGACTCAACATCTAGATCGGATTCAGAGACGGGCGAAGCACGGCCCTGTTGCGTAACCGTATACGAAGGAGTCCATGGTGACGAGGGACGGTCAATTTCAGTATTTACACTCAACAACGTCTAACGGAAGTGCATATAAGCGATGAGCTTTGTTTAAGGTCGAGGATACTCACCGTATCAGATTCGCGTAAAATTCCAACATCAGCAGCAGTTGACGGATGCACATCTTTAGGGTCTTCCTTTGCAGTTTCTCTCCCGCCGGAGACATCAGGTACCACCTGACACCGATAAGTTGATGATTAAAGACAGCAGTAAACTACTTACCGCAAATACTTGGGGCAGCTCAATACTTGGTTCGACGTTTGTAGATAGGTCCTCGGGCGTTGGCTCAGCTTGGACAATGTGCTCGGCAGGCGCCGGGGCATCGATGGCAGCTCCAGATGTCGGTAGAATAGTTTCTACTTCCGATGTTGGCGTTACATGCCCCTGCTGAGTAACAGAGTATGATGGCGTCCATGGAGAAGCAGGGCGCTCGATTTCAGCGGCAGGAGCCAATAACTACAATCTAACTTCAGTTTTGTGGACGTTGACATGAGCTCCTTGCCTACCTCTTCCGACGAGCTAACCTGCACACGCAGCTTCACCTCGGGTTCGGATACGGGCTCAGGCGTTGGGATCACTTCCTGGATGACCGAGTCGCTTTCTAGTTGAGCGCTTACTGTCTTCATAAAGGAAGAGTCTTTGGGGGGCTCATCAACAGTAGGCAACGTTTGTGTAGTAACCTCGGCCTCAGGAGCGATGTACATCTGAGGCACAACCTCTCCGACATCAATCCTCACGGATTGAATTTCAGGAATTGTAGTACTGAGGACAGATGGTTCTTCGACTTCCGGTGTTTGGTCGACAACAGCATCCTCATGAGCTAGGGGCGTAGACGACAGAACGGGTTCTTGAACAGCAGGTAGCTGTGACTGGCGAGCTTCAGCAGGTCACATGTTGAAACGGCTATGCTGCTTACCTCTTCTGAAGAAATAACGGTCTCCTCAGCATGTGATTCCACATCAATTTTAACGTCAGCAGGTTTCTCGAGATTATCGTCTAGCTCGGGTGTCGGAGCAATGTCGTCAGTTCTCTCGGACTGCAGCTCGATAGATGGACTAGCGATTGGCTCGACAGGCCTCTCCGCCGCATGAAGATCACGAACTTCTACCCCGACGGCTCCAGTGGGTGTCAGTTCAGAGGTGGCGGCATCCTCAGCGATGACAACAGGTTGCGAAATAATTGTGACATCGGGTTTATCAGCGACCTCGTGCATTGATGCTTGGGGGGCGTAAGGTCCTTCAACTTGAGATGACTCCTCGTAGACCACATTCTCAGGAACCAACGATGTAGCAAATGTGCCCTCAACCTCCGATGCCGTAGAACCTATCCCTTCCGTAGCAGAGTAAGAGGTCGCCTGCGGTGAAGCTGGACGTTCTATGCCATTATCGGTAGTCAACTGCGAGGATGAATCTCAATTGGGAGGGAATTAACGTCCATTCATTGCGTACCTCTTTCGACGAAGTATGTTCCTCTTCAGTGGGCAACTTGACATCATCAATGGTCTTCTCGATAGCAGACTCAGGCGCGGATGATAATATCACCTCGCCAGTCGCTTCAGGTTGCTCTTCAATAATCAGAGTCGATTGTGGTTGAACTATGGATTCCTCCTCCTGGCTTTCGTCCTTGACAAGTTCAGTAGCGACCTCGACCTCATCAGGTATGTTAGTTTGCGAACTAGCAAGCTCGTCGGTTACAGGGATATCCATAACGTCAACCCGTTCTATTTCGTCCAGAGCTACTGTACCATGAAGTGGACTTCCTTGAACAGATACAGAGTAGGAAGGCGTCCAAGGCGATTTCGGACGATCTTCTAAGACGTCCGATGAGCTTTGTGTCTGTACCTCGAATTACGTTCAGACGCGGTAAGCAGGATTGAACCGGAAAACGCACTTCGTCAAGAGGAGCAGAAGAATCGACAGGAGTGAGAGCCACGACAGGGACTTGAGAGAGAGATGATGGTAGGTTTTCTATCGCTGGAATGTCTTCTTCAGCAGGTATTCCTGGTCCTTGAGTGGTGACACTGTAAGATGGCGTCCATGGCGACTTAGGATGCTCGATTTCAGCTTCGGCAGGAGTGAGCAGAGTAGCTGAATGGCTCTGTCAACAAAGATCAGGAACGATTAGATGGCAAAAGAAGCAGTAACGTACACCGGCATTGACTTGTTGGGTGCCGACAGTTTTAGCGGCATCAATGTTGGGCTCTCTTTCGGTTAGAGGCAGATTTGAAACAGGATTCACTGCTACCTCATCCAGGGAAGCGGTTGACGTCAAAGTGAGTGCAGTCTGATCGACCTCGTCAATGACCACAGGAGCCTCGATGGCTGCAATGGGTGTCGAATCGTTGCCTTCGATGGAGGAGTCGACAACCAGTGATTCATCGGTTCTATTGTTGTCCTCGATCACCGATTGATCGACCTGAGCCGGGGTCTCTCCCTCTTCTGGCTTCTCCTCAACTAGCGACACCACAATACTCTCCGTTGAAGACGTCCCTTGACCGGATGGCACAACATCATCGAGTTGGGTGTTTGCCTCCTCCTCGGCTCCTTTCCTCTCGATACCAGGTGCCTGGTCAACTGCCACCCCCGTCCCGTTGCTAGGGGCTGCATGCACTCCATCCTCATTGACTTTTTCGACAACGATTGAAGGTTCATCGGCACCGATTCGTTCCTCATGAGAGACTACGTCAATGGATTCAGCACCTTGAGGCTCCACCACAACCTCCACCACAACTGGATTCGCCTCAGCAGTCATCTCTGCGGTACCCACGATAGGTGCATCCATGGTATGCGCCTTATCAATGTCTGCACCGAAAGGCACCTCGACAGAACTTTGATCAACCTTGAGAACAGTCTCCTTGTCGATGATACCCACTTTCTCGAATACTACCGGCTCTACCGCAACTGGGTCTCCGCCAAGTTTTCCTACGATGTCTTTAGTCAATGGTGTTTAATAACGGATAGTTTACCGATGGCCGGTACTTTCTCACCTTTCTGTTCGGCAGGGAGGTCATCAGCGGCTATGGGGGAAGCCTTGGCCTTGTCAACAAGGGGCACGGCGTGGTCGTCGAGTGAAACATATTCGACGGGAGACGTAACCACAGCAACAACTTTTTCTGCAACACCTGTGTGTGTGATCACCTCTTCGACAACTGGATCCGGAGATGCTGAAGTATGGGGCTCAATAACGCGTTGGTCGGGCTTTACGATAACGTTTTCGTTCAAAGACAATTCTGCGACAAACAGACCACCTACCTCGACGCTGGAAGTTTTGTCACCAACTGTAACATCCTCTGCGGCGGGGGATGGTCTGATAACAGAGGCTTCCTCCAGGACATCCTCAATAGCAGGAGGATTCTCGGAAATGTTGAAGACCTGCACCCCTTGTTCCACAGCGGAAAGCTCCTTGGTAGCTGTTATCTTTTCAACGATAGGCGAGTCGTCTACTGGGAGCTCCTTTTCGGCAGGTATCTCTGCTTCTGCGGCCTCCAACTCCTTTGTCGGTACCGATATGGCAATAGGCGCGTGGTTTACAGGAGTTTCATCCACCACGAGGGATGCTGTCTCCACAGCAATCTCTGTCTCGGGGATCCCAGCAACGGTGGGCTCTCCCGTGGGCTCTTCTATTGTCAAAGTATCACCAGCCGGTATGGAAGCAACCTCGCTTGCCGACGTTTCCTCGACTACCATCGATTTGTCACCAACCAGTACCTCAACCGCAGATGGCTGTCGAACGAATGGAGCATGAGTAGCGGACACTTCCTCCACTGGTTCTACAATCTCGGCAGGTTCATCCGTAGCAAATGTCAGATCAACCTCAGCAGCCATAGTAAGTTCCGCCACTGGCATCGAGCTATTGTTTTCCTCTTCACCCGTCGATACTTTTGCGACAGAGACATTGTCAACAATCGGCGCCGGGGGGTCTTCAGTTACCGATGTCAGCGCAACAGGATTAAGGCGTTCGGCGATAATAGGTGCGTCCCTCACATTAGGCGTGCTTGAAACGATAACTTTTCCCTCCACGGCAGGCGACTCCACAAAAGTGACGCTCTCTCCCGATAAGATCTCCTCCGAAACAACGGATTCCGTCAGGACTGTCGCTGTAGAAGGCTCCTCCACCGTCGCTTGCTCTGATGTCCTTGCAAACTCGACGGATACATCCTCCGCTGAAGTGGGTTCCTCGACCGGTGGTATTGTCACAGCCGACGTTGAGCTTCCTTCGATAACCGCTTCCGCAAGCCCAGCTTCCTTACTAGTCGCAGCTTCCACGATCAAGGCCACCTCGGCCAGAGGAGACGGCGATCCACGCCTTTCAACTGAAGGTAGCGCTCCTCCCTTGTCTAGCTCCTTAACCTCGACAATGGGATCGGCCTCCACAGCTGGGGCTTTCTCGAGCTCATCCTCCCTAGCTTCAAACGTTGCAGCTTCCCCCTCCTCCACTGTTGCAGTGTCGATCACGGAGACAGTTGGAGTTTCGTCCTCGACAGGAGTTGTCTTCGTAGCGATCGTCGTTGCCAGTTGCAAATCTTCCTCTCCTCCAACTTCTTCCCCAGTCTTCACAGATTCGGCCATGGTCCCCTCCGCCACTAGGATTTCATCCGCTACATCTGCACTGACCGGTTGTTCGACGGTTGCTCCTTCAGGTATTGGTGCTTCCAAGAATGACGCTGACCGTGCCTCGAAGTTCTCAGAAGCGATGGTTGCGGGAGTCGCTTCAACAGCAACTGTTCCTTCCGCCGCCGCCACTTTTTCGACCTCTTCAATGAGCGGGGCCTTCTCGATAACGATAGCGTCCTCAATCACGGCATCCTTTTCCACAATAGATGTTGCCATAACTGTAGGGGGCTCTTGGGGTGACTGCGCAGAGTCTAGGACTGGAATGTCCTTGAGCCCCGGTTCTTTCTGACCCAGTGGTGCCGTTACCTCGGGATGCTCCTCTTTACCAAGGGATTCTTCCCCGAGGATCGCTTCGTCCTTCGCAGCCTGCAACCGTCCAATGACAGTCGCGTCTTCGACCAATGGTACACCACCAGCTGCCACCGGTGCGTTGTCGGATATTGTGGCCTTATCAGGAGACGAAATGCCTTCCAATGCATCCGGCGCAACATCATCAATAGCCACTACGTCAGTTTTGACATCGGAAGGTCTTGAGGAAAAGTCTAGTTGTTCTGGAGCAACGAATTTCACTTGGTCCTCGAAAGTGGGGTTGAGAACCGGGGCAGGAATGCTGTCCACCTTTGTGGGTTGTGGAGTAACAGGTGCTGGGAGGGACGATATCTCCTCATTGGGTGACTATTGAGCAAGATTAGACCATATGGTAACATTGATATGGACGACATACGTCAATGACACTTGCGAGCTCGTTGTCGTTCTATACATAGGTAAGTCAAATGCACCGAGATCGAGTATCGAGTTCAAGCAAACCTTAACTTGCGTATCCTCCGAATGTTCAACAGCTAGTACTGATGACGATACCATATCGCTCGTCTACACGGACACGTCAACAAGGAGCAAAAGGAATCAAAGACGTCAAAGAACCGCACCAGTGCGACTGTAACGGGTATAGAAGATGCCTTCTCATCCATCCCTGGCTCCGTGGGTATCTAATGCGGCCAGAGAAAAAAATGTTGAGACGCAAGATGATAGATAAAGAATTGTACTAACCTCGACGGCGAGAACCGTGTCATCGATTGCGGGTGTGATTTTTGGAATCGTACTATCGTCCGACACCGAGAGAGATGTCTACCGAAGATGTCAAGGAAAAAAGAGTGAGCGAACAGCCGACAGATAGACACAAGGAAAGAGGGGGGCCGAAAGGCGAAGAAGATGTATGCACCTTTTCTTCCTGTGTGCCCGCGTTCTCTTTGTCCTCCTCTGGTTTTACTATTGGCATCATTGACGCGTCCTTGGGTTTGTCCGCCCCAGCCTTGAAGTCGTCCTCAGCATCTCTCGGTGCAGCCCCACCAAAGTCTTCCGCTTTTTCCCTTACAGGAGCATTCGCGAGCGTTATCGGCTGTAATACGGGGTCGACGACAGCAGTCGTCATCCTCTACGTTTCTCCCTTCAAGAAATTTCCCAAATCTGGAGGAGGGTGGTAGCAAGTCGCGTGTAAATTCTGTACACGAACGATCTTGGAGAGAGACGAGAGTAGGCACCGTCCCCTGCGACGTTCGAAAGAATTTGGCGGGAAGTGGAAGAATAGCGCAAGAAACTAAAAAGACTCTAGACCACGAGGCTAGATATCATACCGGGCCCGGCGAAGGGAGCCGAAGAGAAGATCACATGGGGCATCAGGCACTCAATCACGTGTCCGTGTCCTTCGCGAAAGACGAAGTTAGACTTTTTGTTCGCAGAAGCAGGCAGAAGCACAAGATAAGAACTTTGGAGAAGATGTTCATGGCACAAGGGATGATCTGAGGTAAGTGCTCATAAAACTCTGATGGCATTGACTGGATGGGACTATAGAGCGAAAAAGAGGATATCAAACTTGAGTAAACGTATATAGAATAATAACGGATTCGTTCCCATATCAAGGGAGATGTAGGAAACGGTCATAAGGGCTTGGGAATAGAAAATAAGTCCGTTACAACAATCAAAGAAGGCCCATCCAAGTGTATCGCGAGCACGCAAAAGAGTTGGAAAAATTAGAAGAGTAGGGCTGCAAGCAGACCGCAGAACCCAGCAACACCATACGTGACGCTGTTGCGAATGGCGCCGCTAGAAGCACTTGTAGTTGTGGAACTGCTCGAAGAGGTGTTTGAGCCGGAAGCAGCTGCAGAAGTGGACCCTGTGGATCCGGTCCTGGTGGTGGTAGCAGAGGTGGTGGCGGCGGTCCCAGTGGCGGCGGCGGTAGAACCGGACGATCTGATAAACTGCATGAGTATCACATCATCCGCGCAACGAGTCACTTACCCAGCTGTGGAAGTCGCACTACTGCCAGTGACAGACGCGCAGCTATAGCAAAACAGTCAGGGAGAAAAACGGTCAATGCACCTATACGACGGACCTGGAACTTGAACCTTCCTGAACTGTCACCGCATCAGCGTAAGCTATCGAACCTGTGCTATCCTTGATGGCGAAGGTGCTAAACAACAGATCATTTCAGGATGAACAGGAGTGTAAACGACTATTACAAAGACTTACAGTGAGGTACCAGCAGTTATGTCACAGGTCCATGTGTAAGAAGTGTCGTTAGTCGCGCCGAAGCTTTCGAGCTGCGGAGGAAAATTATTGTCATGGAATCTCCCAAAGGGTGTACACTTACGGTCGAGCCCGTAGTTACACCGCCTTATTTACAGGTCAGCAAGTAGGAAAGAAAATAGGAATTAATCGTACACACCCGGGTAAATAGTCAGATAATACGGCGCGGTACCATCACTCCAGGACAATGCCGACGGCTCTGTCGTGGAAGAACAGGTCAGTGCAACTGTTACGCAAGGTAAGACAATTCAACTGAACACACCGCACTCAGTGACACCGGAACTGAGGTAGATGGTCAGCCTGGTGGGTCAGAAGATGCAAGAAAACTCACGGAGTGTTGATCGTCAAAGCATACAGTCCGGGAAGGGTAGAGAGAAGAGAAGCGGACACGACGAAGAACTTCATGGTAGTATAAGGTAAGAGGGCTGAACGAAGGGCTTTTGACAACGAGGAAAGAGAGGACGCAATTTCAACCCAAGGTTGGTTTTAAGAGAGAAAAGAAGATAGAGGAAAGCCAATTTGAAGGCTGCAGTCTTTTATAATGGCGGAGTATGAACTGATCCGGCGCAGCGGGTGAGTTTGTTCAAAGGAAGGGCAACGGTCGAAATTTGCATTCCGTCCAGCCGCGCAACGCAGCAAGGCACTACCCTTTCCCGACGCGCAGCATCAGACGTCTAGTCTCTTATCGATAAATAAGATATTTCACATATCTATGGGTTCTCTTCAAAGAATATGAATCGCATGAGTATTAAGAGTGAGAGATGACCTGAACGAGACGCACCACAGCCAGCAAATTCTAAGCGAACTCGCCGGGTCCGTCAAGACGATCAGTGGACCGATCTTGTGAGTCCATCAGTGGCCCAGGAATTTATCTGCAGTGCCGGGGCCCGAAACTACCAACTAGTTGTGATTGGGGGCCGAGCAAGTTCGACTTGCCTAAGCACAGTTTATGGTCAGTACCATGTGCCCTTAAAAGAATAGACAGAGTGACAATGCCGGATTTTCGAGGCATTGAAACAACGAAAACTCAATCCTGAGAAATCGTGCATCAGTCAGAGCTTTCTTTGCTCATGTAAATTCTCTATGAGAACTTGATGAGAACTGCGCAATACAAATGTCGACAGATGGATCTTTGAAAACGAGTGAGTGTGATGACATAATCAAGGAGCCTACTTAGTAATTGTTAACGTTCTTTTAACGTTCTTCTGACTCTTCATCGTGTGCGCTGCAGCATGACGTCGTGCTGGCTCTTCAGCGGAAAAATCGGATCCTGGAAAATGCGCTGTCAGGGTGCATAACGGATTGAAGCAGGGACGAACAAGATAAGAAATATGTACGTTACGTCGAGACGGACCGAGATGGGCGCGCCATGTAAGTAAGCAGATCACTTGCTCGCGAACACGCGTCGGCTGTGCTGGTGATGGTCTAAATCGGTGGCCCGCGACACGCCTCGAGACGCGGGAGTACTGTTGATGGTGCAAACAAAATGAAGTCGCTGAAAGTATCAATCAGCAAAAAAAAATTAATATTAGTCCTAGATATCACCATCTCGTAACTCCGTGGCTCTTTTGCTCATCACTCGTCTACCCGATTTGACTGAGGTGTCGGCATGTAGAGTACAACAGCGACATACACGACAGTCAGTTGCCCTTTGCCTAAGTTAGCTGTGTCAGATTTGTGGGGGCCCATGTGGTTCTGCGAACATCGTGGTGTCTTGGCTTCCTTGGCATGGCAAGCCGCTTTGCCAATGTACGAAACTTAAATTGGTACATTATTGGGACCGGTCCTTGACACATCACCATCAGACCGCCATTCCGCCTACATTTCTTCCGATTTCGCAGCGGTATCCAAGTATGACTGCAAGGCACATGAGCATAGGTAATCCCTCAAGATGGCTGTGAACATACAATGATTGGCAGATTTCATCCTTGCATGAGACTAACATACATACGGTGTCTCTTGACAGATCCAAGATATTCAGTGAGTACGATCCAAAGAAGAAACGTCGGGCAGACGCGATCGGCGGGAGGTACGCCGAACAACAAGTGCAAACAAACCACCCATCTCATCGATTCACCATGACCGAGCATGTCTCTGCGCGCGTCGTGCTCCCTTCGCCACCCTCGTCTCCCGAACCAGAAAACGACGAAAATGAGGAAGTCTCCTCTGACTTTCTGGATTCCTGGCCAGCAACGACCTCGGAGCTTGATCTTGTGCATTGCCGTTTAGGATCACTTGATCCTCTCCAACTCCCTCGTTTTGCACAGCACCTGAAACGGCTGTGTGTGCGGCAAAACCACATATCTACTCTCGAACCCCTTGCCTTGTCTTCACTAACATTACTAGAAGAACTTGATGTTTACGACAACAAGCTCAAGAACTCCGGAATAACCACTCTGCCAGCCTCACTCATCACTCTCGATCTCAGCTTCAATTTATTGAAGCACGTCCCGGATGTTCTTGAAAGCTTGCCAAACCTTGAGACGGTGTATTTTGTGCAGAACAGGATCTCGCGAATCGAGCATTTAGGAATGTGTATCAAATTGAAGAGTCTCGAGTTGGGGGGAAATCGCATCCGCGTACGACTTTAATTATCCATCGACGAGATACTGATGCAGGAAATATAGGATATAACATCGCTGTCCTCTTTGACTGCGCTTGAGGAACTTTGGCTCGGAAAGAACAAAATAACGACGATACCGCCTGGCGCGCTCACGCCCTTGACGTCTCTTCGCATTCTTTCCCTTCAATCAAACCGACTGACTCGAATAACGGGAATGGAAGGTCTCGTCAATTTACAAGAGTTGTATCTGTCTCATAACGGGATTGAGAAACTCGAAGGCCTACAAGATAATGTCGGTCGTTCATTTCCTTTCAATGTGGACTGACTGACAGACGCACAGGTGAACCTTAGCACGCTTGATATCGGAAACAATTTTGTTCCAGCCATCGAAGGAATCGACCACCTGGCTCAGTTGGAAGAGCTTTGGGTATAACTTTCTCCCTAATTTGACCATGTAAAAACTGATCTCTCTTTATTAGATGAACAACAATAATATCCCTGCTTCCGTCCTGTCTTCCCCTTTTCCTGATCTCCCCGCCCTTCGCACTATATATCTCGAAGGGAACCCTTGCCAGAAAGCAGACCCTGTCAACTATCGTCGTAAAGTCATGTTAGCGCTCCCGCAGGTGACTCAAATCGACGCAACGTGAGCGTGTGACATCCACTCGACGAAATATCTACTGACATAAACGATACGGCCTTTACAGGTACGTTAAAGCTGCTTGAATGGGTCCAGACAGTGGTTGGTCCTCGCCGCCTCGTTTTGACGACGTGTGTAAGAACTAGAAGCAAGACATGTGTACTAGTATATCTATCATCTTAATACCTCCGTTTGTCAATAAATGACTTCTAAAGATGAGATAGTCTGAACCTCGATGTTGACGAGCACCAAATGGGTTCCCTTTCCGTCCGGGTCTCCATCAATTCAGGGTTCTCGCCCTATGTTCCCGTGCGCAAGACTGGCATCATCATCATCATATTACACGATGTGGTCCGCTATAGAGACGGCCGTGGCGCACGATACACATAACTAGCTATGAAATCCAGATTCGGTAATACATGAATACTAACTCCAAAACACTGTTACTCATGGTTCAGACCTTGAATCTGACGAGCCATACTTACTTGTGACGAGCCTTTGTGATAATTGTTTCCACCACTTCACCGAGAAAATGCCCTCAGATGACGATTAACTCACAGAATACGCGTGTCCGAAGATTGAGATCTAGAATTCGATTGAAAGCGTGGCATTTACCCAAGAAGAACAGAAGCTCGATAAGGATGTACATTGAAGAGGTATGCCTCATTTATATGAACGAGCTATTCCAATTACTTCCCCACCACTTCCTGATCTTCTCTGGACCGTACTCTTCGTATTCAGCTTTGGTGAAGCAAGTTTTCTCGAATTCCGAGGTTACACTGAACAAGGACATGCCTTTCCACGCATCTAGGGATGGATCTGCTGCTCTCACAATGTTGACGGGCATATCCTGTGGGAGTAAAGGCCTCAGGGTGTTGTGGAGTCTTGGTATCATCCCAGAAAATTGCGATGGTGACCCGGTGAGATAGATGTTCTACATGCGACGATTAATTGTGACCGTCTAGAAGCTACGCAGCGAAAAGCTTGCCTTCACAAGTCTCGCCTTCTCGGCATCACTGAAACGAGACAGGATGTTCTGAATGACCTCCCCGACGCCTGCAGAATCAACACCTGCGATCCCGGGTGAAAACCAGGCTTCACAGACTCTCCACTTCTCTGTATTTAAATGGATTCGTGTGTTGCCTGTCCTCTTCATGTAAGATTCGTATCATCGGTGAATTAAAAACATACCTTCAACATCACCCTCTTCATAGACAGGTTTGAAAGCGGTCAGTAGTGCAGATCGTTGGGCCGTTATTGACGCGTGCGTATGCTGAGCAGTGAAAGTAGGATCATGAGTTAGAAGCTTCTGTTCGATTAACTGCAACTGGGCTATATCCTCCTCTTCATCAGAAGAAGGTGCAGCGGTGTTCTATTTGATAGTTAATTTAAGAGGAGCATATCAAAGCAGAACCATTATATCTCACTATTTTTCGATAGATCGCCCAGTCAGCGTCATCAGCACCGAACGTGTCCTCTAGAATAAGATCAGTCAGAGGAGATTTTATTCTAAAAAATCCTACCTCCCACCCCTTTTCTTTTCTTTTTAGATATCCTGTCATCTGCAGCGAGGTTTGCTATGCTTTTCATCCTCGCCTGAGCGGCGGCACTCTTTCTATCACTTAACGCAGCTTTTCTTCTCGATCGATTTTTAATCCGGTCCATCAGAGCCTACATAAGCCTAGTCAGCATATAATGAGCGAAGAGTACGTCAAGACATACTTCCTGTTCTTGTCGCAGCTTTCTGGACCACCCGCCCAAGTCTGCTTCACGTTCCTCTTCCTCTCGTTTCTCCTCGCGTTCTTTTTCCTCCCTTTCGCGTTCCTTTTCGCGCCTCGCTCGTGCACGCGCTTCGTACCCGGCTTTCACCAACTTTTGCTTCTTCTTTTCCTTGAGTCCGTCTTCGTCCAGCTGTATATAGACATAGGTGAAAAGCAAGTAGGAAGACATGAAAGGAAACAATCACGTCAGCATCTGGAACATCCACGAGCGGGAAAGAAGGTTCTTCCTATACAATTGTCAGCGATGCGAAGAAAAGTCATGTGCGACAAACCATAGGGTCATCATCAGCGGCCTCCTTCTTTCTGGCTTTCTTTAGGTCAGACTCCAATTTTTTGATAGTCTCATCCAACTGGGTGTCATCATCAAAACCTTCAGCGGACAATTTGTTCTACAACACGTGATTAGACACAGGCGGAGAAGGAAGACTACTGGTCGCCTACATTCCATTCTCTCTTTCCATCCTCGCCCCGGGATTCTCTGAGCTCCAACAGGTGTTGAAGATCGTTCTCCTTCTGCAGTAACTATGTAGTATGTCGCTATCAGTGATGATATTGACGCGTAAAGCAGACACGCGTCACCTTCTCCATTCGCGTTTTTGCCGCTAATTCTTGAAGTTTTCGTCCTTGCTCTTTACGTTTTTCTGCAATCCTAGCCAACTCCTCTTCGGTCTTCTCTTCAGCCGGGTGGAGAGCGAAGGGAAACTGTATGATGGTCTCCGAAGCACGCAATTTAAGAGGGTCCTTCAAAGACTTGAGAAGCACGGCGTAATCAGTCGATACATCGCAGAAGTTTCGCAGCATCCACTTCAAACAAGATCAGCAGGAACAAGGAGGAATACGTGAGGAAATTACATTAGATTGCGTTGTTGTGACACGTGTCGGGAAGTTGGGATACTTGAGCTGGATGAGCTTCAGGAGGTACTCTGAAGATTGAAGCGATCCCCAAGGTATTCTGATCATATCTTGGTAAGAGATCCATACGAACTTGTGCAGGACGTACCGTTTTGCATGGCTCAAAATACCCTTCCCATTTAGTATCGGCACCACAGCAGTAGAAGCTGTGTTGAACGATATGCATAGACCATCTTCCTCGAACTGGAAAGGGTTGTCAGTGCTCGGTTTTCTGTTGTTTCCATAGAATGACATCAGCCCGTCGATACAGTATGACAAGGCTGGGACCGAATATTGTTCGAACATTAACTCCGAAGTCACTGTTAAAATGAAAGCATCCGTATTCGCTTCAGGTAATCTTTAAGTAAGATCAAATCACTTACGAGCCCTTGAGTGCAACGGCGTGCTCAACCTTTCCGTCATTAGCACAGGGTGTTCTACAGTCGGTGTATCGAGCCCAAGATTGACAAATGCGTAATCCAAGGCGTTCTCCTACGTCTCGAAGCCCATTTACCGTACTGCCCTTGCATTGAACCAAAAATCGAACACACCAAAGCATCAAAGTTCAGCAGGACGTCGCCCTCCCAAGCGGTTCTTGTCTGAGCTTTGGCACCACTTTCCACGTCGATAGCTTCGCCGAAAAGTAGAAGAGGTTTATTTGTCTTTCTTTCCTTGTACTTGGATATAGCATTAGGACCAAATCGAGGCACCCCGAAATCAGCAAAACCCCAGCGGAAGGTGGTAGACCCGTTGTCGATGATGATAGGTGTGTTTGTACCACGATGCCCGTCGTACGAGTCTGGAGGCGGCGGCACAGACGGGAGCACTGGAAGTGGGACATGGGCAACGTTGGGCCCGGAATCAACTTGCATGAGGTCCGAGTCCATGGCAGTAGCTGAACAAGGCGTGAAATGATCGGATTTGACGCTCGGTTACTAATTCGGTATTTCAACCAGACTCCTTCCCATTCTCCTTCATGGGGGGTAAAAGCTGCTTCGCAGCTATTTCTTAACTGACCGTTTATCTTATCTTATCTCTCACGTGACATTTGATCTTTCTGAACCTTATTTTATTTTACCCCCCATTACGGAGACTGGCAACAAACCGGGTGGCGCGTTGTTCTTATTTGGCTGAAACTTCCCCTCCCCCACCCGCTGAAGGCTTGACAGCGAAGATATTCTTCGAATCTGCCTCATATTGGTGATATATGTCGCCTCAAAATGTGTAACTAACATGAATGTATAATTAGTGGGAGTCAGAGTAGACGATTACGGGACGATTATGAAAACAATTATGGGAACGATTATGAGGACCGTAATCGTGGGAATAATCGTAATCGACCATAATCGTATAAGCGACTCCAGAGGCGCTTATACGATTATGGCGACGATTATGAACGGCGATTATGATCCTCGCCCCAATTGACTCTTACATAATTTGACATAATCCGACGACGGTCAGAGCTAAGGCGATTATGAGGGCGATTATGTCTTGTAATCGGACTCATAATCGCTGCCATAATCGACTTCATAATCGTCCATAATCGCTAACTCTGACTCCCACTATTGATGCCTGAAAAAATTTCTGCTACCATACCGTGTTGATGTTCTACTCACATATTCTGCCGATTTGAGACTTTGAGTGCAGCTGAGCTGCTGGCACTCTTTCCTTTGCCAACAATGTCATGGCCTATATGCTTCAAAAAGTGCCCTGCACTGTGGCATAGTGCACAATCAAATTGAAGGCACCGAAATGGCTCGAGTCGTCCTCCCTTCCCTCCACAATGAATGGCGTAGCCAAACATGGGCAACGCGCCACATTGTTTGTTGCCAGTCTCCGTAGTGGGAGGTAAAATAAAATAAGGTTTAAAAAAGATTAAATGTCACGTGAGAGATAAGATAAGATAACAATCCTGTATACATATCAGAGCTGCGAAGCAGCTTTTACCTCCCACGAAGGAGAATGGGAAGGAGTCTGTATTTCAACCCACGTTCCAAACTTTTCATTTATATAATGGGTGCCAGTGCATACGCAGAACTTCTACTTGTCCCTTCTTTCTAAGTTCTGGAGCCACTCATAGTCATATCAAAAAAATATTTTGCTCTGGATGACAATTACATCCCAAAGCGGTTGATCGCCTCTCACAATATTGGAGCTCCCCGATTCGTGCTGTTTAAGGTAGGACTTCCTATTCGCTAATCGTTTCACGTTCATCCTCCAGATGTCGTCCAGTTTGAATACACAGCAGACTGTCTAAAGTCCTTACGTGGTTTTGGATGGACCCTCTCGCGAAAAGAGAACAAAAAACCCGGCAGATGGCCGAGTTCGAACAGGCCATACATTTAGACATTGGCGAGTACTATTCTCAGCTCGTATCATGCAAAGATGTTGACTTGCCCATGTGCCGAGCCGTTTCAGACGTGTGAATATATCATTCGACACAATGTTCCCTGCGTGAGGACCAACGAGAGGTGCTATGCAAGGTTCTTGGCATCAAGCACGGCGATATCACAGTGTTGAGCGAATAAATCGAGAGCACAGCCAAGATGACGCATCGCCACCACTTTGAACGAATGTAGAATAACCAACTCAATTATCTCGTCGTAAGACTTGAACGTATGTTGCTATACTCCACATCATACACCGAATCACAATCAATGAGCAGGTAAACCGGAACCAGTACTCCACCATATATACGGTGGATACGGGTCCTTCAGAACTCAAGTTTTGG
Source organism: Armillaria altimontana (assembly GCA_022818075.1). NCBI lineage: Eukaryota > Fungi > Basidiomycota > Agaricomycetes > Agaricales > Physalacriaceae > Armillaria > Armillaria altimontana. The sequence goes on from JAIWYR010000018.1 coordinate 470,056, forward strand.
TTTACACGGGTATGGTCCGTAAAACACAGTGTTATGGCTTTACAGCCGTAAAATAGACCTCAAGCTAAAGAGGATGTAGTTCTGGCGCAACCGTCCTGAGGTTTAATACCACCTTGGTACAAGTCTGGTACGTATTCATAGGCTCACAAACATCTTGCTGAGGTGATTAGTGTGCCTTACGTAGCGAATACTGTTTTGTGATCGTTTACGCTGATTTTTCCTTACCTACTGTGTCTCTCACACCAGAATATTTCCAGGACTTTGCCCGTATCACAGCCGGGCTCCGAGCCAGAGACAAGGAGGCAACAAATTAATAGATATTTTACTTACTGGTAGCGGTTAATGGAATGGTGAGTCCAAAAAGAAGCATACCCCGCCTGATACAAACTCGAAGGGTTTGTTATGTGAACTACAAAACCACCGTTTCAGATTTTAACACACCAACATCACCTTTCGCTCCACTGAAACTTTTAGTAACCCTTCGTAATCCTTCCCGCGTACGAAGGCAGCTGAATGACTTTCCATGCCCTTTTATGACCTTATGCACTTGCCTGAAAGATATTTAAACCACCAAGCCTTCTTTCCACCTCTCCATCGTCCTTCCAACCATACACACCATGAAACTGACTAGAAAATTAACCTTCATCGTTGCCCTTGCCGCTGCCGCAGTCAAAGGCGATATCACCTGTGGCACCGCGGGGGATGCGACGTGCGTAGCTCAACCTCCGTCCCCCCGTCCTGCTAACAGCCTCTCCCTTCCCCAGACTTTCCTCATGCCAGGGCCTCCTCGCCAGCAGCTTTACCAACCTCAACTACGGTCGCACCTGCGGCTTTGGCCTAGGCAACACCGCGTTCAACCCCATCTGCGCACCAGATAACTGTCCGCCGCTCGCTCCACTCTTCAGTACTTGAGCTCAACATTTTTTGTAGGCTGCATCTATGTGACCGTGAATGATCTCTCCGATCAAGTAGTCCATGACCTGGCAAGCGATATCGTCAACGCTTGTGCTGCCCCGGCCGTGGATAGAGTCAATGGGAGGAACAGCTTAGATACTACAGGTTCTGTAGCTGTTTGCGTTTCTGATGGAGCTGGGTGCGGGGATTGCTTGTACGTGCCCTGGATACCCTATATTGTTCAGAGTACTACCCGTACTAACACGGTTTGTTTCAGCGAGGATTAACAAGTCTCTCCAAGTATTGAGTCCACGGTTGAAGAAATTATTTACTTCTTTCGACCCGAGCTGTGTATGTTTAGCGTCATTGAATCTTGATATCTGATGAATATTTGGATGACTTTTCAATGTCCGAGTCCGCGTTTCAAGTACATGTATTTCCACTGGGTGCGGTGATTAAATCGGATATGAACAACTGTACGGGCACACGAACCTGTAATAGACTACAACTTGGCTGTGTACATGATCGCATCATGCCACCCCAATCTTTTCTTTTCTGGTTCACCAAGACTAAGAGTAAAATGAAGCAGAAGAGGACACGCGCATAGACCGAGACGACTCCAAAGAACGCCGATTCAAAAGTTGCCACGGGAAGCATGAAGAGCGCGAGTAAAAATCACGAGCTACAGCATCACTGACTAGGTGGATGGCAATGATGCACGAGAGAAAGACAGGCATGGTCGCGTGGAGACGTAAAAAGGTCGGTACAGCAAGGCTGGGATCCAAACCGAAGGACATAGTCCATGTTCACTTCACAGCGGACGCACCGGAGTTGTGTGGATGAATGGCAGGCGGGAGTCGATCCGCAAATCTAGTGAGACCCCCACATTGAGGGAACGCACCTAGTACATCCGCGCACGTCGAACCAAAATGTTCCTCCCATTGACTGCGTGCCGACCTTGAGTTTGGAAGGGGCGTCGAAACTGCCCTGCTTGAAAGGAAGGCAGGGGAAGAGGAAGAGGAAGACAGACATGCATTTCCCACATCAAAACGGTGAACACGCTGCCTGTGCTTACTTACATCCATTTCAGATAGTCCTTCTTCCTGTAATTAAGATACCCGCTTATTCAGTTCCGGCTACGAGTGGTTGAGTTTGAATTCATCTAGAAGCCCAACGGAAGCAAACAATGCTCTGAGAGCTTGCTGTGGGTCAAAACCTACAACTGTCGACTAAGGAAGGGATAAGTCAGTGGAAGACTCTGCGGACCGAAAAATGGAATTTACGCGTGTAATTCCTTCTAGCGGATTCGAACCGTAGGGTAATGCACTAACGACCGGTTACAGGTCTACGAGCCCATGGTGGAAGCTGAACAAGACGTGATCGGATTCGGCGCTCGGTTACTAATTCGGTATTTCAACCCACGTTTCAAACATTTCATTTCAAGGGTGCCAGTGCATACGCAGAACTACTTGATCCTTCTTTCTAAGTTCTGTAATCACTCATAGTCATAGCAAAGGATTCCGCTCTGGATGTCAATCACATCCCAGATCGTGATGTTTTCTGTGTCCCACATACCATCGCCAGGAATGGTGCTGTTCAGCTGTCACGAACGGTTAAAGTGGTCCAACGCGACAAGAAATTCGTTCCTTACGTTTAGCCAAGGAGCTGCGCCGTTAGGGTACTGAACGTATTCAGCCCAAGTGCTCAGCCTCTGAACCGAACCTCCTTCGAAGGCGTAGAAGTTGCTCGAATCCTTATTTTGCCACTCCCAGTACAACTTGTCGATCATCTACGAATGGTGTGAGCTTGCAATAACAGGATCGAGGCCTTGATAAATCCTTACAGCATGATGCAAATAGAAGAGCGGGTCTGCGCGCAATGTTGTTAGAAAAACTGTATTCTTTCGGGACCCTCGCGCTAACCGTTGTTAGACCATTTAGGTCCACCGGCACCGCATTCAGTGTAGTTTTTATTGCAAAGGCTGGACGAGTCGCCACCGGGAAGCCTGCAATTCAAGATAAAGAATATGGGGAGCGATATTGAAAGGTTTCGTACCAGTGAGGTGGTCCATGAGGTCCCTTTGCGGATCACATTCAACAGGATTACATTACAGATGAAAAACGTCGCCACACCTTCGGTCCCTCCAGGAAATACTGGAACGCCTTGAAGTCTCCGGTATAGTTGACGTTGTCCACCACCATGCTCTGCACATATTCGGGTGCGAACATCCAATCCACGTACTGATAGTAGTCCCTAAATACAGTCCTTATCAAACAAATATAGAGCATTGAACATCCAAGTACGCACAATTGTTCATCGGGATTGTCGGGCCAAAGGTTTCCAAGCACCAAGAACGGCTGCAAAGTTAGATTCCTCCGCACAATATGCTCGCTAGGATAAGCAAGTGTCAGGTTGGAAAATCCACCCGTGCTCAAGCTGAAATCGTTGTCCTCGTCGCCAGTGATAGGACCTAGCCCACTAACAGGATCTTCATCCCACATCGTAGAGTTAGCGAACTGATATGCATCTGAAAAGATCGTTGCCTCAGTACAAGGGTGCGGAAATGTTGAAGAGACCATTTACCTTGGGTCCAGTTCCAGTACGGCTGCGTTCCGGTGTAACCGCAATAATCCTGCAAGGCACGCTCGAATTTGAATCCGAGCAGCCGGTGCCAAGACAAGAAGTAGCCAGTCCAATGTATCTGTGAATATTGATGAGCACTATCAATTCTGATATCAGTCGTGCCATAAATTTACCTTGATATTGAGATCCATACTTCGACATACTCAGCAATGGATATTCAACAGTAACTAGACTTACTGCAGATAGACAAAGTCTGCGAAAGAATATTAAACCAGGACGACAAGTCGTATACGAAGCATTCACCATCATAAAGCGAGCTGTCGTTGGTCAAGGCCGGGATCTGGGATATATCCCTGTCTACGGTTCCCACTACATTGGGGTCGTGAGGGACATGCGAGAGACACTGGTCACAGGTTCACATCAGATGTTTCGTGATACTACAATCTTTACACTCACATTAACCGCGGCGATCCATTCAGCCTGCTCATCGGAAGACAGCGCGCGCCATTCCTTTCGTATAGACGGATCAGTACACTTTGGAGACTGTAACGTCTCTGTGTCGACGATAACACTTTCAGCGTTGAGAGCAGAGACAGTGCTGAATAGACATAAGATCGAAGACAGCAGCGACCAGGCCAGCATCATCCACACTACTTGTTCGGTGACGGCCATAAAGATCGGAGGAGTGGAGGAAAGAGACGGCTGTTCTTTTGTACCCTGTGAGGCTTTTTCTACCGTCAGCCCTGCATAAAATCCCGGATGCGAATGATACTATTGGTAAAAAGGAATGAAATTATATCCGGCAGAGAGGCAAATTTGCCTTGGCGCACCAAGTTTCATATAGGGACGCACAAGTCTAAGTACGACGGTAATTTTCGGAAGTGTTACCGCGTAGTTATGTAAATGGGAAGTCCTATTATCCGGTAGTTGCTGAAAGAAGAATACAGCAACCCAGCGCATAGTTATGGGGTTGACGTTTCTGCGAAGATGTTTTAGCCGTATCCTGCTCAAGAAAAATAACATATATGGAAACTATACAGACCCAGACCTGCAAGCGGAGACAGACGGAAAACATGAGAACATAACTTAGCAACCCTTTTGATGCAACTTTTGATCATTCAAAACGAAGCATGAACCATTCAAATTGAAGTGTGGACATGTCAAAAGATAGCCACACGATTGTATGTAGGTCCGTCGTTGGTACGCTGGAAAGAGAATGATAAATATGTAGTAACAATACACCAGCGATAACAAGCTGCACGACAATGGGTACTTGATGATACAGAAGAACAACCATGAACAAAAGGGAGGAGAAAATAATTCAGGGATTCAAGAGAATTCCTCTGTAAGAGACGGGTAAGCATATGCGAGGAGATTTCATGGAGAAATAGCTACCTGAGACCGGCCCGGGCCGCTGACACCAGACGCCTTCAGTTTGATCCCGACTTCGCACCGGGCGCAGTACAAGTGGTCATTGGGTGCGCAAACCCGTTACCATGAGGGCTGAATCGAGCGCCGCTTGAATGAGGCCCTTCGGTGAAAGGCGAGGAAACTGGGTACGCGCCCAAAGGGACATGATACGGGGTACTCGATGGGTCGGGGGAGACGACATAGGTGCGGTGACCATCATACACGTCGGGATCTGGAGACTGCTCTGTCTGCTTCTCATACCAGCCCTCGGTTGATGGTGGTACCTTTGTGGCTGACGACGATCCGAGAACAGCAAAGGGTGAATGGAACGAGCGCGTCGCTGCTGACGAGCGCTGCGCTAGAGAGCGTGCTTTGGAAGCCAGAGAGCGAGCAGGGCTGAAGAACATGTTGTCGAGGAAGGCAGAGTGAGGGCAAAAGGCAAGGAGGGCAGACAAGAGCAGACAGACATGGTCATGGGTGCTGGTATATAAGTAAGGGCGGTGGGATTATTTAATCGTGTCAATACAATTCTTTGATCTGGGGTACACTCCGATCACGTCACGCCACTCTCAGTTAGTGATCTCGCCAGACTCGGAGTCTTGGGGAAACTCCCAGTATGGTTATTGAATATTGTGTGTCCAGTGAGTGCGCCCATACGTGTCGATTGCTCCTTGCAGCATGCTACGAAACAATCCGAGACCATAGCTCATATACGGCACTAGCAAATACCCCGGGTGTTGCCTGTCGTTGGGGCTCAAACTTATTCAACTTCCATCAGTCTCGACTTGAAGGAAGCCGTCTTTCGTGGGACTAGTGTCACTGCTTGTCTGCTTATCATGGACGAGACCCAGGATCATCGTTCTAAAAGTTACTAATACAGTTGTCGACAAGCAAAGGCCACCAAAAATCCGATTTATTTTTAGAAGGACCTTGTTCGGGTAAACAGTGGGGTCGTTTTGCACACCAGTGTAGATATGGACCAAAAACTTTCCAAAAAATTTGGCTTATCCCCAAAGTCGTGGGAAAAGCTTCGGGGATAGCGCAATCGACTCCTTTTCTTTTCTGCGTCTAATGCCGTCGAAATCTTAGAATTTTATAGAGTCATTCATCTACAATCTGGTCGTTACGGGAGGCAGATGCGGCCCTTAAAAGCGCGTGAATCACAATATCTGGGCTCCGGGTTCATGCTGCCCAGTGCCGAGTTAAATAATGTCTGTTACACTTGAAAAGCCAAATACCGTTTCGTGGTCCTGGTCCATAGAAATGCCCACCGTACTGTATACGGTTACGGCCGTATAAGGTACGGCCGTATACCGTATGAGAAAAGGGCCTCGACGGTATGGTACAGGTTTTGTCCGTATCCTGTACCGTACCCGTACCGTATCCCGTATACGAACACCGTAGGAGAGGAGGTTGTCCTAGAGCAGGTAAGTTTTACGGTTAAAACAACGCATCACATACCAAAAGTGATAGGCATTCATGCATATTCCACCTACCCGTACAAATACAGCCGTCAAACCCGATTTCAAAACCGCCGACAGTACGGTACCACCGTATGTACGGGTACGGTGGGCATCCCTATTCAGAATCGTGGAGGATGTTTGCCGAGTCCATGGTCTCTTGAGTCTTCGGAGATTCAATTGAGTTGGTCTATAAGCGCTTACAGGGGAAATTCACAGCGTTTGGAAGAATCAACGTCGCCTGCTTTCAGTCGAGAATGATGCCGATTGGGACTGACTAGATGACTGGAGAGGCCAAAAGAGGTACACACAATCCGATTTTTTGTGGGCAAAAGTTCCGATTGCGTTTTTGGGCGATTTGGGCCTCTGGGTTTATCTGAACTTAGATTTTGCCCAGAAAGTCTAGTTTACTGTCCCTTCCTGTATGGAAGCCACGTAAGGGGTAAGGGGGGGGGGGGGGTCGGTTGCGTTGCCCATTTTGAACCTTTTTCAGACATAACGAGGGGGTTGTTGCTTACGAAGGAATCAAATAAGGCCCGAAAACAGCAAAGTTTTGCTCCTTGCGTTGCTTTCATACAGGAAAGGACAGTAGTCGGAAATTAATTGGTTGCCTTTGCTTGTCCACAACTGTACGATGCGTACAGTATCCGATGGCCCAGACATCTATAATACAGCCTCATGTATCCCCGAAATTCTTCTTCGGTGCTAATTCTTCACTTCTTCAGAATAATACTGTCGCGCAGATGATACGTGGATCGTAGGCTGGTGCGCCGACTTCGGTTTTGGCCTGTGGGTGTCAACCGCGGAGATTGGAAGGGGATAGCTGCAACGGAGTGGTCAGCCCTCATCCATAAATGTCCGAAACATATACACCACGCACCGCTCTTCGTCGCAGCCGTAAGCCTTGGGCGTCAATTTGATGACGGTGTGCAGCGGTATCTTGATATAAGGAAGATCCGCTTGCGGAAGGTGATGGAAGTAAGCGTATCTGCATCAAGCGTTTATTAAGAAAACCAACTCCGAGTGGCGTAGATCTTACAAGCAACGAAGAATAGCCTAATTTGTGGGGTATCAGCAAGTACCGAACGGGAGTGAACAAGTCGTACCTGATGTCCAATGATGAAGATATTTTCTTGACGTTCAAGCTCCATGATAACGGGTTCCAGTCGGAGTACAACGTCGCGATAAGATTCCCCACCTCGATAGCGGTAGTTGAATTTGTCATCGTCGCGATTGGCAAAGTCATCAGGATACTCTTCCTATGAAAAGTTAGAAAAGTATATGAGTTCGTCTGTATACCCACCTCAATTTCTGCGTACGTCATCCCATCACATACACCGGCATCCAACTCATCCAAGGACTTCCAGGTAAGTTTGGTATAGGGAAGATCTTCGGCAGTTTGAATGGTACGTCTGAGTGTAGATGTCCATACCTAATTGTCGCTTCATAAATAGGCATGGACGATCAATGTACCATAAACACTAACCGTCAATGGCTTATCTCCTACACTCTGTGTTATTAACGCAGGCAGGGCTTTTGCGTATTCCATTCCTCGAGGAGAAAGGAGTGCATCCCCGCCGATTTTCCCTTCAACGTTGAATTGGCTTTCCCCGTGCTAAGAATAAGATCACAATCAGCCACAATCAATTCCGGAGACCCGGAAAAGACGTACTCGCGAAAAATATATACTTCGGGGTTTCACATGGAGATTCATCAAGTAGAAAGCGATTCGACTAGAGAGGTACCCGTTGATTCGTGATAGTGTCACCTCCTTACCGACATTAACTATCCGCAAATACGACAAGGAGGGTTCTGTGATGGTCTCATAGACTTTCTCGTATTCAGCGATACGACGAAGGAAGTCGCGTTTAGCTTCTTCCCTCGATGTGTCCTTGTAATCAGGATCTCCCGAACTGACTTTTAAAGCCACGTTAGCAGCAATGACAGCAGGATCATCGCACACAGACTCCAAAAATATAAGGATCATTCCCTTTTCCTTTGCAACACGAGCCTGGATCTTGGACCTGCGTAAGAAACGTGTTCAACGCCTTGAAACATTACTCAAGGAAGACAGGAACCAACCTACGGCTCCGTGTACTGTTTGTGGCGTCTATTATAGGTTATACCGTTACTAGCTTAGCACCGATATATGAATGGACATACCATGAATGCCAACATTGCCCCCTTCTTTCAACCACTTGATAAGCATCTCAAGACTGTCCTCCGCCAACCGGTCCCGCAATTGAGTCGCTTCGGCATTGTTGTGACTAAAGTAAGAAGACGTATGGTCTTCCTTAATTCCGCTTCTGAGACAAGATCAGCAATGGTTCAATGAGATGGAAATGAAGGCTCACTGTTGTGCCTTTTGTTTTGCTCGTGTTCGCCTAAGCTGTCCGACATTGAACACCTGGACAAATGGTGTCAGAACCAGGCACCGTCCCAGTATATATGAATCGTTTCATGCCTTCACATCGTACTCGAGCCACTGTGTCAGATATAATCAGAAGCGCTCCGTCTGCCACGGGAGATTTCAATGCGTACCTTGAGGTATATCATGAGCTTATTGCTGAGGTAGGACTTGCCCCGAGCGGGAAGCCCGACCTAACAAAAGGAAAAGGGGAGCGCGTCAGTTTGGTCCATCGATAGAGGAACAACCGCCTAGGTCTAACCATCGCAACAACAATCTTGCTCTCCGAATAATCCGGTTTGGCAACTACAAAATGAAGCGTCTGTCAATCGGCCCTGTCTAGTTCGTAACTGAGGACACACCTTTGCCCCCAATACCCTTTACTGATTGTGGAGGCGTCGGAGCCTGCGATCCTTTCCTGCTGTTGACAGCAGATTCATCGAATTGCTTCAGCCTGGGTGATAGGTCGGTGAGAAATACCATGAACGTGCGTAGTCGCACTCACATTGGTCCACCAGCGCCGAAAAGCGCCGGGGGAATATTGAGCGGGACGCCAAGGGTAGAGGAATACGACTGTGACTGCATGCTTTCAAGAACATCTGCTGCCCTCGCCAGGTCTGCGGAGACCTCGCGTGAAACAGAGATAGCATTATCAGCCATCGAAATTAAGAATAGAAGAGCTGGGAGATACGGTGATGATCGGCTTTACCTTTTGGGGTAACATTCGTGACATGTGTGACAATGTGAGCGCAAGGAGGCCGGTGGAAGCAAGGATGGTATGCAATTAATTCATGTTCCAGCGAGTTCAACAGTACGGATGATGGTAAATAATACAATGATGAATGAGACTAAATGAAAAAAAATAACGTGGAATACCCTGCATATAGAGTTACGGAGTTCGTGAAGGAGAGCGAGATCATCATGTACTTGTTTAACTACATACGAATGCAGACCCAGAACCGTGCTATATGAAAGCGATGACAGACTTGAAAGATCGTGAATGAAGATGAGGAGGATGACCGTGATGCACTTGGCGAAACAATTATTAGGTGGGTATGTTTTGAAGCAGTCGTAATCGTCATCTAAGTGCAATAACCTTACACAATGATTATTAAATGTTGCATGCAGGCAAGAAAGCAAAGCGCACCAAATATATAGATACCACATAGCATGTACACGGGCATGAAACGAAAAACCATCCCGCAGCAGATCGTCTCATGCCCGACAACAAAACAGGGCGAAGAAGCCTTTCTTGCGCCCTATATCCTCATCTTGCTCCCCAACTCTAGCCATCTGATCGCGATCGTACACAGCCATTCCTCTAGCACCTGTAAGTCCATGCAGATCCCGTGTACCAGTACCGCCAGTTGTCGTTCCATCTCGAGAGTTAGTCCCGTTCTTTCCTTGACCTTGGTTGTACAGGAATGACTCGGAACCGTTGGGATGGAGATTGGCCAGTCCATTCGGGTTCGGCGAATGTCGTCCGTACTCGCGCCCTGCTCCGGAACGGTATCCGTTTGGGCTGGGAGCAGTGGCATACGGATGAGGGGGATGCCGACGCTTGCGAGAGCACTTGCTTCCCGCTGCTGTTGGCTTGTCCGTCGACTTGTTGGGGCAAGAGGCTGAACACTCCCGATGTCACGGGCAGAGTTGGTTCTCTCTTGAGCAGCGGGTCGCCGGCTACTGCTCTTGACGTGCGCTGGTGCCGGACTGAGGACGAGAGGTGATGTAGAATTGGGGTCTGCATTTTGGCGCGATCGTCGGTGACCGTGGTCGCGGTCTCGCCGATGCTCGCGATGAGCATGAGGAGATGCTGCATTAGCATGAGCTTGGGCAAGGTGGTGCGAGCTCGACTAGTTGAGGATAGATTAATATGGAAACCACGAGCAAACAATACTGTATGACATACGTTGCTAGCCTCCCAACCTTTACCGTTATTGAGAAGCATCCAATCGAACACGCCATCCTCTGGCTCGCCCAAAGTCTTTAAGACTTTAGTGAAAAGTTCTCGCAAGAAGTCATAGTCGGGAGTTTCCTCGAACCCAAGTTTCCTGACATAGTTCATGTAAATCGCGAACTCCTCTGCAAAATCATTAAATTATTTGATAAAAGATATAGAAGTAAGGAAGCTTACCAGGGAATCCTTCGCATAGTTCCGTAATGGCTGTTGTCTGCTTCTTTTCTCCAATTTTTTCGTATTTTTGTTTGTTGGTCGCCGCCCTCAGACCTTGCCATGGAAGACCACCCCGCAAAAAGTACATAAATACATGGCCAAGCGATTCAAGATCGTCGCGTCTTGACTGTTCGCGCCCGAGATGGGTATTGATTGACATGTATCGTGCGGTGCCAGATAGTGACTTGCGTTCCCTGTAAGGTATATGCACCTTCGTCTTTGGGTCTCTATAATGTTTTGCCATGCCGAAGTCTAAGAAAGCCATCAGTTCTGGTGATAAGCACTAATGGCCCAAGATAGAACGGCAAAAGACATAGCCGTCTCCATCGGCACACAGAAAGAATAAAGCTGAAGTCACATACCAATAACATGAATAGTATTTGCAGTCTTGGTACCCGGCACACCGATCAAGAAGTTGTCTGGTTTGATGTCGCGATAGATTAAAGACTTCTCGTGAATGGCCTGCACGCGAGTAACCTAGATCGAACCGGCTGTGTTAGCATGTGACATGTGTGACGATGAGCCTTCGCTGATGGTACCCTCGGAAACAATACGAAAGACGAAGCCAAGGCTCGGAATTGTGAGGGCGCCCTGCATGAACGCTCACCATTTGTTTCGCAGCCATACAAACAGTCTTGATGGAGAACTTGCGACCGCACATGTCAAAAAGATCCTCCAAGTTCGGGCCAAGGAGGTCAATGACCAAGACATTGTGAAGACCCTCTTGACCAAAATGATGAACCTGTGGAACACCAGCTGCGGTTTTTCAAATGAATAAACGTAAACCGTTGAGAGAGTAGTTTGTACGTACGAGTTCCATTCAGGGTCCGGTATGACCTGAATTCGTCTCGAAGCTGTGGGGCGTCGGACTTACGAGGTTCCTGGCGAAGAGTGTGTTGGAGACAGCAAACATGGGGTGGTGAGTTGACCTACAAATTTAATGGCGACGGGGGTGTTAGAGAGCATTTTGGTGCCTGCATCACGGATGATTAGTTTGGGAGGTACAATGACAGCTATAACAGCGATGATGGAGGGAACAGCATAGCACAGAAGAGCCAGCAAACAAAGCAGAAAGGTCGCGCGGAATGTCGTGTTTGGCCGTACAACTCCGAGTGGTCCTAGAAGACGACCCATAGAAGCGGCAAGAGGATACGTAGCCAATGGTTTGAAACGGGAATTTGGATAGCAAGCGGCGACGAGGAAAGTCGAGTATAACGAGCAAGTAATGCATACCTTCGAACACGACACCAAACGATCCTTCCCCAATTTTCTTTCCAACACGATAGTGACTTCCAACAATTCCATTCGACGTGGAAGACTGCGAAGGATGCGGAGACGAAGATGCGATGACATGGGGCGTCGCCATGGTGGACTATGATAGGCAGAAATAGTGAGCGAGAAGAGAAAGGGAAGGGTATGGCTGGGAGCAAGCCCAGTGGTAAGTAAAGGGAGAGAGGCCACAGAGGACCTGGATTTTCTATATAGAGCGTTCCGTTTCACCACGTGGCACAGCCGGCCGTCTCCTATTGTCCATTGTGTCGCACCGACGCCCCCAACAATTGAGTCCTTGCTTTTGCCTTTCTGCGTTTTAGTTCAATCAGCATGCCATGGCCTTGCTATTTATGAGTATGTGTGGTCCATCGCTCGCCGTCGGCAGTTCGTCCTGAGACTCGCTCTGCTGTTCTTTAGCGGCGCTTTTCTTCTGCTTCTGTTGAAATACCGCCGTGACTGATTGTATCATGTCTTGTCTACTGGCGCCCGTTATGCTCAACCAGTTTATGCTTTACTCGTATGAAAATCTGCCAGATCTGGATGGCCTTCTCAGCTTGCTCTACAACGTAACCTTTTTACCTACAGGGTAATGTACCGGGGTCTTCTTATCTCTCACAAGGACCATCCTTGTCGGCACTCCGTGGTATAAGGTGCTTTTAGTGAAACAGCGCCCACCTCAAGACTCTTTTCTCAGGCTTACCCTTGCGGCATATTCCTGGTGGTCGAGTTCGGAATCTGCAGCCTTCGCAGGAAGTTTAACTTACTTTCATTAAACTCGGGCTCGGAGCACCGTCTTCACCATGCCTCGAATGCATTCCATATCATTACTACCGGTGTTCCTCTGACCGGTCTCGTTCCCTGTCGATCTCTCCAGGTCATCCCGAATCCGTACACTGGAGGTAAGTTCCAGTCTGTAAACGAGGTGTATGCGTATTGAATCGGTGCATAATCTGTCAGTCATCAATGAAAGTCCTGAACTGTTATGAACCGCGAGAGGCTTCCCTCTTCTTCTCAAACTGGGGCACGTATCCCGCAACACGTACATGCATTGCATATCCTTCATCTTATGACGGATCCGTTTCGTCATGCTAGGTAAGCACGATTCCAATGCGCTCCATCAGCCATCAGTTCTGGCTTTGAATAGACACCTTTATTTTTTCCCATTTTTCAGTCGTTAAGCGATTCTGCCGAAGAGGCACGGTCGCAAGTCGCTTTTACTTTCCTTGAGAGGCAAATTCTGCGTTCATCGATTACGGTAGATCTGTGTATCCAGATTTCCAGTTCCAGTCGAAGGGCTGTTACCTACAGCTTTATTCAAATACGAATGTAAGTAGGAAGCCACGTTGTCGGCCTTCTGCTTCCTCGTTTTCGACTTGAGTGAGCGGGATCAAAGCGTGATACTCAGGGCGTAACTCTTACACTCCCTTGCGGGACAATGATATATTATTTGACTAACGATGCTAGGGCTACAGCACAGACGACCTTCATGGCTACGGATACATTTGCGTTACACGTCTTTGAACTACCACCTGGCGCAGTCATTCGCCTGTAAACGTCCGTATTGGTGTAATTCATAACTGCCTGACAGGAGCGGCGACTAAGGGGAAGGCACAGCTCGGAAACATGGTGATAGAAAATTAGGCGTCCAGAGGAATCATGAATCGAAGCTGGACAATGTCGTCGTCCTACCAAGTCCTCGACGAGCTGGTCGAGCCACAAGGAGCGGCGTTGGAGGATTAGGCCTTGCCGAGCCACTAGGGTCGATGTCCGATATTATTGTGGTCCTGCCTATACTGTGACGAGAGGCGACGAGTGGCGCGGAAGGGATCACCGCCGCCGTGTCAGGGGTGGACGGGAGCGAAGTCACAGCTGGCTGCGCATGTACCGAGACTGCCGTCGTCGGTGATGACAGAGCAATGGGTGGGTCGTGAGCAACCTTCTGCTTCTTGCCAGGACTAAGCTCCTTCTCGGGATCATCCAGGGTCCTTTTCTTCATCGCCTCTATATTGGCATTTTCCCTCTCCCAGTGCCGCCGCATGACTTCCTCAATTAGCTGCCTCTCCCTTTCCTCGCTCTCCAGCCTAGCGCGCTCCTGTGCAACACACCGGTCGTAATGGTGTAGAGATAACTTTGTTGCCAGTGCTACCTGAGACTTGGCCACCCATGTCCGTCGCTCCTCTACGGACCAGGACTTCACTTCATGCTCCTCCTTCAGAGGTAACACTCGCCAGGGGTAGGACACATTCGGGCTAGCACGGTATTCTACCAACGCCGACATATCCTGGGACTGACATCTCGTCGTCGCCTCTTCCAGGGAAAGATATCCAGTTTCAAGTAGGCGGTGGAGAGTCTTCCCTTTGATATGAGGTCGCGTAGGGCTTGTGTCGTCCAAACGAAGCTCGTATTCTGACATACCGACGAGGGCGTCAAACGTCTCTGCCACAGGCTCAGTAGTGGCCACATAGGCATAGTCGCGTACTTTGATGCCGTTCCTCTCAAGCATTCGGGCGATGTCTTCGGGATCATGTTCGATAATTTCCGTCGGAACCGGGGACGGGGTTCTTGCTATGGGCTCTGGAGTATTCATCTGTAAGGATGGGGGTCAACACATCGAAAAGCCACCCATAAACGAAAGGGACCTACAATTTCGCTGTGACTGTTGTGCATACTAGGAAGCCGGTTGACATTAGATTCCTCCAGAACATCAATCATCTCGGTAGAACTATCCAAGGCACCGAGAGACCCAGCATGACTACTTTGTGGGTTGCGGAATTTGACAGAGAGCATGCCGTTGACGGTAGTCTTGAGGTTGAGTTGGTAGCCAAAAGGAAATGTCAAAGAGAAAGATCTGGAGTTCTTCTTGGTGAGGGTGGAAGACATTCCGGGTAGGGACAAAGAATCGTGATGATGAGGGGGCTTATATGATTCCCTGAGCTGGTTCAAGCTCAGGCTGTCAGCTGGGCGGAGAAAGTGGGACTTGGGTGGATGTTGCTTTGTTCGCTCCATGTGGTCATAAAAGTCTATGGGAATAATTTATGTCACAATAAAGATCACTATATAGGAATGGTCGTCAAGATGGGCATTCTTTGTTGTGGTTGTTGTGTAAGGGCGGTCTTGGAGTCATGCCGGGATCTTGGAGCATTGTCATCGATTTGTGACCCCGGATCAAACCTCCGGATCATCCAGAACCCGAGCCGGCCCGCCTTGCAGCGCCAGCGCGTCAGCCCTGATTCTCGACCACCACAGTGACACACGACCCAGGCAAGGTATATGAACCTGTGAGCTGTAAGGCCTTTTTCCCCAAAAATTTAACGTATGCTCTATCTTTGTCTATGCATAGGTAGCATAGTACCTGGCATAGTATCGTTTGCCGTGGTGCCACTCGTATTCACCATTGTTCATTTACCAACGTGGCATTGTTCACAAAACGCGTTTTCTGAGCGGCGAAATTTTGATATGCTTGTAACGCTCTGGTCTCTCAGACTGAGAATCACCGGCCATGGAATGTGCGTGGTTTAGCACATACTTAGCAACGGACACTTACCCTTTTCTAACAGGTGAAGAAACCAGAGAGACTGCAATTAGAGATACCACAAGCCGTATCAAGGAGCTTGAAGTCCGGAAGGAACGCCTACTACAGGAGTTCAACGAAGTGGACTACGAGTTGCAGCTTGCTCATGCACGACACAGGCAGCTGCTCAACCAAAGCGCGCCTATCTCCGTCCTTCCGTTCGAGGTGTTGTCCTCCATCTTCATGCTGTGCTCTGAAGATGCCATCTGCTCCCGGTTTTCATTTGGCATCATTGCTTCTCACGTTTCCAGTACCTGGCGGGCCGTTGCCACTGGTACACCTATGCTCTGGAGTAGCATATTCATCAACCTCAATAATGCGAAGCATATGGATAGCTCCCTTTTCAAGAAGTTGGAGTTGCTGAACATGCATCTAAGCCGATCTGGCGAGTGCTTGCTGAGTATCCGTTTGCAGGTCAAAGGAAATTTCCCTTGGCCAGAATTACTTGATACCATGGTCGCACATTTATGGCGATGCAACGAGCTCTCCATCTCCATAGCCAACAACTTCTCGCCGATCGAGGATGTCATCGAGAAGTTGCGAATGTTGGCCGCGCACCACCTCGAGCGCTTGTCTATCCGAATCAAATTTTATCCTCATCATCCTCACCAACAAACACAATATGAACTTGTGACGCCTCAGATTTTTTCTGGCGGGGCCGATTCTTTGTCATTCGTGCGGCTTTCCGGCGTCTCTGGCCCCCTCCAGCCGCCCTTGGGCAACGTCACAATCCTTCACATCGATGGCACCCACATGGACGACCTGCATTTGGACCAGTGTCGAGTTTTCCTTGGCTCCATGACCAAACTAAACAACCTCTCATTGTCTAGAATGAAGCTAAAACCTGGTCTTCCGAGAGAATCTACGCCTATCTATCTCCCAAATCTCCAGTCCCTTCGTATCAGCGGTACCGATGAATTCGACCGCTCTCGCATGCTAATGGCCCAACTACCCCTGTCCCAGATTCACTCCCTCACTCTTAGGGGTATTGATGATTTGGGTAATAACCAGTTTCCCAACGTTCGCTTTCTCACCTTGAGTGCATGCTCATTCCCCAGTACACAATTGGGACACACTGTGGATGCGTTTCCATCGCTCACTAATATCGACTGTGATATGGCCGTCATTTCGATATTGTTGATACTATCGTGGACAGGCGATGACGCTGAAAACGACGGAATACCCGCTTTCTGGAAGAAAGTGGAGACTCTTTCCATTCGGCTCATGGAGCCTATACATATCGATTTGTTTATTCGCTTGGTCATGGCTCGAGTGAAGAAGAGTGGCGCATTTCGCCTTCTGCGTCTTGATCGTCGAAGCCGATCTGCTCTCCGTTCCAAAAATGAGCTAACACAGCTCGAAAGGATGGTTACTATCGAGGACTGCGAAGGAGTGGAACCTTGGCCACCTGGTCTTGAGTATGAGGACGATGACGACAGTTTTTGGGACTAGGTTGTATTTGGTGAGAAAGTTCCGTACATGGTTGTGTTTTCCCTCGCTGATACACTATCTATAATATTCAAGCTCCGTTGACAATAATGAAACGAATCTCCGTGAACTCCGTTGCTGCCTTGTTTAGATTTTCCGTGTTATAAAGCTAGCTCAACATATACCCACGCACTCCAGAACACCGAACTATGTACATACTAATAGCCACTGGTAGCAGGTGAATATACCCCCGATTCGGCGCCGCAGCTTATAGGGCTTGTAGCGTTACTAACATATTCCGGCGGCGGCGTCCGTTCAGACGCAGCGGGTGGTTATCAATATACCCGGTTAGGATACCGAAGACCGATATGACTAGAGATGACTGTACATTGTGCATAGGCCGAAGAGACCGGGAAATAAAACGCTGCCTCTTACTCCCTTTATTCTAGGATACGGAATGAATATGGGTAGAAGGCAGCAGAGTTGTTTTACGGCAGGCGCGGGCGGGAACCTAAGGCCGCCGGTTTCCAAAAAGCGCCTGCGTGTGACGTCGCCAATGTGACGAATGATTTGTCAAAGTGCCAAGCCATTGAGTAAGCGGTCCATTCTCGCACAGGGACCTGTGTAAGCACTTGACCAGCTATATACACTTTTGATGATCATCCCGCCTTTCCTTCGCCATTGACAGCGTCCCCCTCTGTATATCGAACTTTTCCCTGCTATCCCCGCCCTATACTGCGACTACAATAAATCGCCGGCTTCAGTCCGTTACTTGCTACCTTCTCTTCCCTTCCACTCTCCGGCGGTAATGTCGACCATCAAGATAACTGTCGTCAATGACCTGGTACGTCCAACAGCTCTTTCCCTCGAGATCTTCTTAAGTTTTTACCGTTAGGTTTGCCCAAACTGCTACATAGGCCATCATGAACTGCTCAGCGCCATCTCCTACTGCAAAGCCGTGCTCCGTCTTCCGTTGAACTTCGATATCGAGTTCAGACCCTTCCAGCTCATTCCTCGTACTATTCTCAACGAAGACACGCCCAAGCTTAGCAGAGCCGCTTTTTTCACCCAGCACTTGGGCAAGGATGCGTTTGAGAGTTTTGCGGAGCACTCTGTCATGAAGTGGGCAGAAGAGCGCAAAATGAACATGTCAGTTCCTAATCATTGTTTTATGGCTCTTCACTCAGACTGGCATCTAGCACTTTCACCGGCGTCATTAGTGCATCCACGAGAGCCCATCGCATGTCAAGGAAGGCGTATCGCCTCGGCGGACAGAACCTACAGCTTCCATTCCTCTGTGGTGTATTCAAAGCCTATCTTGATCAAGGCCTAGACATCGCCGATGTTCATGTTCTTGCCCAAATTGCTGAGACCGCCAAGATCATGACCAAGGAGCAGGTTTGTTGGTTTTCAGTTTCTTCATCACACCATACTTATCATCTTTCGCCAGGCCGTCGACTTCCTTCTGTCCGATGAACTTGAAGACGAGGTTCACAACCTGTGTGAAGAAGCGAAGAATAAAGGGTTCAATGGTGTTCCGACCATAATCATTAACGAAAGGTGGCGGGTAAATGGCGGCCAGTCTTCCGAAGTTTTTGTCAGGGCGAGTGGTCTCTTTATCGGCTCCTGTCATTCGATTATTCATGCGTTTTTTCTCAATAGATATTCAAGAAACTTGCTGACTGCGGTGGTTGCCCATCTGCCGCGCCTTCACCTTTTGCTCCTATGCTTGAAAATGACATCGCCCACGTTCCGATTGTTGTGTAAAAAGCTTCGCACGACTTCTACGTTCTCATACATAGCCATTTCCATCTTCTACTTGTTGTTTTACTTGAACTTTTCTTTCCCTAGCCTTGCTCGTCTTTGATTCGGCTCTGTTACATGTTTTCGGATGTGAAGTCTCATAGCTGTGACGAATGAGCAATTTAGGTGTTAGCTTCAGATTTATCATTGTAATGGGGCGATGGTGATTGGACCATGTTTTGGATATAGATTATACTCTATTTAGCTGGACTGAAACATAGAAGACATTCTTCTATGAACCTGTAATCGATGAACGATGTGATCTAACATTCGAAGGGTCAGGCATCATTGCGAGACGGAGCTCGCCTGACATGAATAGCCTAAAAAGAATGCCTTGCTATGTCGTAAACCGACGATGTCATCCCGAACCGGAGAATCAGTAATACTGACAGAGTCGATGGTACTTGGTAGAAACTTGAACGGTCTAGAAAGGAGACACCGAGCATCTGGAACACCCAAGACAGGAATGAGACGCCAACCCCTCCTACGACCATAGCCTCTGTTGTCGACCCAAGCCTGCATGCGGCTCGGTCATCAGATATCTACTCTGGATCATCATGCGCATGCGGGGACAACAATATTTGATAAGTATTAGCAAGCCATCCGTTGAAACAGTAAGCAGACCCGAAAGTCCGGCACGCTGCTTTACAATCAGCCAGATAAAAGACCCACCAAGGAAGTCTCTTACCAGTACTGACAAACTCCGTGATGCTTTTGGTATTGGCATCGAAATCCGCAGATAAGTAAGTGAGTCGAGCGAGGATGCACATCCTGCGATCGATCCAAAGGACCTGGAGTTCGCTACGGAAGTACTTACTCAGTCCGTGAGGATTGAGAAGAGGCGTGGAACGCTCTATCTCTGGAACGCGAACTTGAACGCGGTCTAGGTGCTCGAAGACCTGGCGTAGAGGATAGTATGCCATGGCGTGAGAACTACCGGATAGCAGTCCGATTTACCTTAGGACAAAGGACGAGCACAGGTGGTCGACGGGTGGCAGAAATCATAAAGAAGCCATAGAGTCTATAGATATGTGTGATGAGTAATAACCATGCAGTCGACAGGGTCAATTATCGATGAAACTTGAACGTGTTTACCATGTAACAAGGGACCGTGGACTTCGAGATGCTCCTCGCGACTGTCAGAAACATTTCTGAGAGTCAGGACTCGGACTAAATCGACAACCTTGGTGAGTTTACAGAGTGTCCTTGAGACCGACGTGGAGTAAACGGACAGACTAGCTGTGTCTTGACAAAAGTACAAAATTCATCTTCGATAACAAGGAGGGGAAACCCAGTAGAAACACGGATACCCAGTGGACTACTTTAATGTTACTTTTCCTGCTTATCTGGTGGATTGCGATCATACCGTCTCCACCCACTCAGCTTTCAACATCGCATCATGACGTCGTCTCCAGAGTGACCATTCCCACAAGAATCCTTCCGGGCTAGGAGGCGACGAGGTCAGCTGCTCCTCAGTAGATATCTAGGATGTGAAGACCGTCAGCACAGACTCGTGAGAGAGAAGAAAAATCAAGGTGACCTACATGGAGAGAGCTTTCACCGATCTTCAGCTCGGATGATGCGCATCCTGTCAAAGAAACTCGAAAATCGGCAACCATTCGAGTAAACCGTTCCCAAGTACCTTCTCCCTCATAGTCATATACGTATGGCGTCCAAAACTCCTCATCTGAAGTGCGATTATCGAAGGTATCGAAGACTTCTTCCCATACAGGATCTCTTGGTCGAATCCGTGCCAATTTCTGTAGACATTCCTCTGATTCAGATGCAGCAACAATTTTGAAGATAACAAGAAGATTGTCGACTGTAAGAAGGTGCTGCGTGGCGCTCTGCCTGTCCATCGCGTCGGATAAGTGCTCAAGGCCATCGACATACGCCTCCACGACCAAATAGTGAAAGGTCCAAGGTGTCGCCCGAATCCTATCAAAACACCTATTGCGCACGAATGTCTCGTACATGAACGGTGCAATCAGTCGGTGAGAAAATATCTGTCCAGCCCGCATTGGTATCTGCGGCATCCGATCTTCGAGGAGCGTTTGAATAATTTTGCCTGCCAATACCGGCCATGAAGTACAGAAGGACGCATCCTCCCATTTGGTATCTAGTTTCCTGAGACACATCGTGAAGCTCTCGAGAATGGAGCGTTGGTCGGGCCAGGAGATATGACTATCAATTGTACCAAATGCATCAGATTGCATCACTGAGCAGAGACTTTCGAAGATGGCAGTCCATCCTTCTCGATCGGTCTCGTCGGCATCCATGCCTTTGAGGTACAGTTCAAGACAGGCGAGAACCGTGGAAACCAACAATCCTGCGTCGTTCCAAATCCATGCCCGTTCGCATGACAGCTCAAGCACTGCTAACAACAGTTGAATTTGTACCGGATGCTTGCGATCAGCGATTCTTGCCAACGAAAAGCGGCTGTTTCCTCCTGTAAAATGCTCGATTAAGAGCTTTGCGAGGTATGGGTAAAGGCAGGAATGGATGGCGTCTGTGAAGGGGACAGGAGAGTCACAGCCCGGAACATCAAGAATTTCGATTTGTGGACAGAATTGCCATCCGATACCTTGTACTGCATTACTTCGGAAAGCGAGGGGAGGATCAGCCCAACTGGGGGACCAAAAATCTTGGGGGAATGCCTGAAGCAGTTTTCGGTAGAGATGAACGTCAAAATGATTGCTCTCTGGGCACAGCAGGCCTCTAACGCCTTCCAAGAGAACATTCTTCAAGATATGGGCCCAGATAATGGGTTGTTGGCGTTGCACCTGTTCCTTCGGGGACCCCACAATGGTAGCGCGCAAATACTGGCAGCTAGTTGGATGCAAGTTTACAGCGGTGCCCCAGTCAATGATGCCAAAGGACACGAGTTGTGTATGGATATCGAGATGTGGTCGACGAGGAAAGGGCCATGAAATGAGTCCTGGCTCCGCCCGGAAGCGAAGGTATGCACGGAGAAACCGCTCAGCCTTCGCTTCCATGATATCCTGGTTGTCTGGACACCACTCCGATTCAAAAGCGCGCTTTATTTCTTGCTGGCACAAAACGGCAACATCTACAAGTTCGCTTTTCAGCGTGCTTGTAGATTTAAGAGAAAGAGCGCTCATGGATTGTATGGAGATACTCCTTACAATCGGGTTGGATGACATAGAATGGAGCCAAGCCAATGCACGAGCGTCTGTGGCATAGACGTTATCGTTCACTGCCAGCGCTTCCGCATCTTTCATAGATGATGCTCGAGCCGATGGTGTTGAGTGGACACGGAAAAGTTTGGGAAGGACGACATGACAGAATTGACCGTACAACGGATACGCATAAGCAGACAACGGCGTTTTGTAAGGGCATTGAGGGTAGAAGAGAGGGAGAAAAGTCGTGGCAAAATACGCGAAAAATGTAAGGAGTGACATAGCGCCAACCGTATATGCGATCCCGATGTGTAAGGGTACAAGATAGACGACCAAGCCAAGTAGGAAAAGGCCCAAGGAGGCGTGCATGAGTACGGGAAGTAGTCCAATGATTACTGGCACATGCCAGTTCCGCAATCCCATGTATCGAAAATGACGGATTCGGCTACGGTCTCTTGGAGTTCCCGAGGGTACAGAAATATAATGGTATATCCATTGTTTTGTGAGAACGGCCACCGAGGCGGTACTGAGACTGAGGGATAAACTGGTAAAAAACAACCAATTAACCCATGAGTCAAGTATGCCGGGTGTAAAAACGGTGGAAGGGGTGAATTCGGAACGAGAAATGTTGTTGACCGGAATTCCGTTAGCAATGGCACGTTGAACGCTGATGAGTTCGAAAAGGAGCGACGCGGAGACTTCGTTGTAATCTGCTTGGAGATTCTGAGAAGTCTGCACGACAAATGTCGAGACAACAGCGGAGAAGAGACCGGCCTAAACACTGTTAGTAATGATACCGAGAGACCAAAACAATACTCACGAATACAAGTAGCACATCCAAGCGATCTCTCCAATCATCGACCATATCCGAGTCAAATTTTGCGCATTCATCCAGGAAAATCCTCCAAATTCTAGCAAATGGACCCATTTCTTCGCCTCTTGCGTCTTCAGCATATCTTTGCTCGTAATCCAGTGGGCCATTTCCTGAGGGGAGTTTGTCAGAGAGAAATCCAGCCATGAAAATAAACACAGACCTTTTGCATGAGCACCAGCATGCTCTGGACCTGTTCTCAGCCCAAGAGAGCTGCGATATCGAGGCAAGGATGACAGAATCTCTGCAACAGGAGAGTCACTAGAGTCGCGTTCATCTTCATTTTCGCGGGGATCAGGCATGTTCAGTAATGATACTAATGAATCGTCCATGATGGTCCTGTGTTAAAAGGCAAGACAGAGTGATAAGATAGACGCCCGAAGGTGTTCCATACCCGCATGGTGCGAGAAGCGAGCTACAGATATGGACATTCGCATGGGCGGTGGAAGGAATGGGACAGCACCGAACGGTGTATTGAGTAGACATATTCAATGAGGGAGCACTTGTAAGAAGGGTGACCACCTTTCGAAGCCATAGAGAGAAGAAAGCATGGATGCCGTGATGATCGGGTTTGAATTTGATCAATAATCACAAATCACGTCGATTTTGATTCCCAGTTTGGCGCTTGGCACCCATACCGGTGACACGCCTTTTCCCTCAGAAGCCTGAAATAACCATTCAACATGCTTACAGCTATTACTACTGGGGCTACAGTGATTTGAGCACATTACAGCGCTCAGTGGGGGTGGTTCTTGCACGGCCACCCGAAGTTCATGAATGAGTATCTCTTGCCATTTTTGTGTTCGAGTGTCCGAGTTTGATACGCTCGAAGTCCTGTAGACCCGCTAGCATCAAGTACGTTATTCCCGGTGTATCTATGTGCTTAGGACTTGCTTCATCCTTCTCTCGTGATGTCGCGGATATCTCCTTAGCCTCTTCCTTGCGCGCGCTAAGGCCTGAGGACTGGACTCGCTTGGCCTTCCATGTCCCGGCAACTATTCCTCGAAATTTCCTTCTCTCTGTGTATTGTCCGCGAACGGCACGAACTGGTACATGTAACGGTTGTCTCCTCAGTCTTATATAAATATTTATTCACGTCTCAATTCTAGGAGCTCAACAAACATGTTCGATATGTCGTTCCGCGATTCAGACGCAAGCCCTTCACAAACCGGACAGACCAGATGCTGTGCTCTCTCGGTCCAACTGCAAAGTGTAAATTTAAACGTCTTGGCAAAATTAAGCCCTCTACAGCATCATAAAATGACGACTCCTACTTGGCGCTACGATATGGCGCTCAGAGATGTAGGATATCCCCGTTCTATTTTGGATATCCCTGACGTTGTATAGCAATGGAGCTTCTGAATACCGCCGGACAGAGACTCTGACAGCAGCTTTCATTACGCAAAGATGCTTTGTAGCAAACTCTAGGACGGATCACGCCCAGTATCTTCGAATCGCGGTGCTATCGCGCCTCACTCGGGTTTTCCATATGGCCCAGCGGGCATGTGGTTCCCCACAGATCAGTCCCACATCTTTGTTCGTCCGTTCCCCGCATCATCTACCCATTAACTGAAACGATCTACTGCTTTGTACAGTCCATGCAATCTTCGATATGCCATAGTCGCCTTCTCCCGTATCCTATTGTTATGGGCAGGCAGGCCTAGCTCATGAAGCTTATTTCTTGACACCGCCTCGACTTCCACCCTCTACCCAAGTACCTCCGGTTCTCCACAAGGTCACATACCTAAACTTTGAGAAGCCATCGCAATAATAACCGACACAGCTCTACTTGAGTTTTGATCCTCAGGTATCTGCTTGTGGCACTCTCCGAAGGACAAGCGTTGTCATTTTCGCACCTCGGGAACTTGAGATGCGCCGGAGGGATGAAGTTACCCACTTCCGCTTGTCTTCCGCCACGAAAGAAAACTGTTATTATTACAGATAAGTCGAACACAAGTACAGACCGCTAAACATCGAGTTCGGTGTTACAATTCACGCCGAATTGGACCGGTGTTCTACGAAATGCTCCCGCGTATCTTCAGAAGGCTCATCTGGTTCTTCTAACTCCGTACCCGCAGTCGTCTCAGGCTGTGAGCTTGTCTGGACTAGTGACGATTTGCCGGCTACAGCATCATTGCCTTCTGTATCTCTGTCACAGGCGTTGTGTAGGGAGCTTTCCTCTCTTGTGCCAGGCGCACCCAACAAAAATTCCTTATCCCATCCAGTGTCTGAGTCCGAGTCCGAGTCCAGTTCATCGGACTCACTGGATGAAGAGTCTGAGGAGTCGTCTGCATCAATAGTCTGGTCCCCGTCGTATGGTGAGGGCGAGGGATGCTCTAAGCGGTATGAATGTAGTATATGTGGCCCATCTTTCGAACTCGGAGCCGTCTTCGTCCGTTTGAGAGGGCGGGGAGAAGAAGTCGAAGCCTCAAGGTGACGCTTAGGCCATGGACGCATGTATCCGGGAAGGACGGGGCGCTGTATCTTAAATTTGTCGGCTGTGTCGATGTACATGGCTTTATGGCTTGATTGATGTAGTCGAGTGGATGGGGTAGGTGGTTGTGAGAGTGATTCTACTAATCAAGGATGAGTTCCTATAATTAGAGAGAACGCGGGAACAGGGAACGCACGAACTTGCGGTACTGCGGCAACAGCAACTGGATATCGAAGATGGCTCACAGGTCGTTCTCGTATCTTAAGTACTAGAAACTATGGTTCAGCTCCATTAAGAAATTCTTTGTTCTTCAATAGGAATACAACACCGTCTTTTGAGCCCTTGAAGTACAATGCAGAAACGCCAGGATAGGTAGATAAGCACTGAAAAACAACTAGTCACTAAACTGGAACAACATAGTTGGCTTCGTGTCTGCCATAAGTCGTCGACGGTTTTGGACGGCAGGCCAGTCCCGCCCGCTGTTAACGATGAAGCCAGCCATCCCACGAAGTGAAATTAATTCTCTGACTGAGAGTAGAACCAGCTTTAAAGTTGTAGTGACTTTATGGGCCTAACAAGTGGCAAGTGCATGAGTGAGCGCTGGCCCGATACCTCCGAGTCGATCGATCATGGATCGATCTCACACGGCTGGCATTTGGCTGGCATGCTGCCATTTCACTCAACACCTCTTCAATTTTCAAATCTTTCCGACACTTTATACCTGGGAAAAGTTATAGACTTGACCTTGGAATATAGCATCCGGCTCTGCCAACACAACACTGATTTCCTCTGAGCTCGATACAAACATCTGATACTTATAAGTACATGCCAGCTATCAATTATTAGCAGATTCTGTCCATTATCTTCTGTCTTGCTTCTGTCTACAACCTAGACCCCGCCTCGTGCGTCTCCTTCCATCAGCAACGTTTCTTCATGATGCGGAGGCCTGTTCATTTAGAAACGTTACAGCTCTTTGCAGGCGGCTACCTTTGCGTCATTTTTTCTCCTCAGCCTCGCCAGGCCTGGCTACCTAGTCCTACACCCAGTTTGGTGCCTTCTCCTGTATCACTCTGCCCAACGGATTTATTCAAGCATCATCGATGACCTTTCTTGCCGGCTTTTGTCGGAATTCGAGCCGATGGATTCAATAATGGAATAACTGATAACTCAGAATGTACGTTGGAGTCAAAGTGTGCTATGCTTTATATTATAAATATTAAAGGGCTCAGGAGTAGCACGGAGGAGCAAATGGTTCCAGGTCGGATTTCAAGGTGCGACCCTACATTTCAATTTGGGCGCTGGAGTACTCCACTGTTTCACAGGCTATGTGGCGCATTCCGAATAAGAAAAAAAAACAAACACAAGGGCTAGACGCGTTGCGGTAGTCATGCAATTTTAAGGTTTTAGCGTTTGCATCCGCACCCCTGTGGTTTTTCCGCAGCACGATCTATTTAGCACGATATAGGAACGGACATGGAATGTTTCAAATACGGAACGCCGGAATCCGGGATGGATGCGAAGTCAACAAG
Source organism: Armillaria altimontana (assembly GCA_022818075.1). Lineage (NCBI taxonomy): Eukaryota > Fungi > Basidiomycota > Agaricomycetes > Agaricales > Physalacriaceae > Armillaria > Armillaria altimontana. The sequence goes on from JAIWYR010000018.1 coordinate 497,031, forward strand.
AGTCACCCTCAGTCGGAATCTAGCTGCGGACGCATACCATTGCATTCGGGGTCTGAGTGATTTGCGAATTCCCGTTGGATACAGAGGTCAAATTCTGATGAAATTAGTCTGGTACGTAGGATGTAAATGCAAAGGTAGTGTTTGGTAGGTATACAACAACAGCAAGAAAACAACATAGATAACGAACCCTGAGATGCAAGTCAAAAGCGTGTAAAAATACAGATAAATGTCCCAAAAATCCCGAAACGATATTCCGATGGCGCCCAGTGAGTCCAAATGGTGTTGAAGTGCGTGTGGTTAGCCTACGCGCCGCAATTGATCATCTCCCAATCATCGCCCGGCCGCTCACTCGACACGTTGATCCAAGGCTCAGTAGTCGATTCCACCATAGTGGTATCTTCCTCGATCCTTTGGTCGAAGATGTCCAATCCGCGCTCCTTAACAATGCGTTCCAGCTCCCGTGTCGCATGCGCAATGTTCATCGCCAGTCGCGGTCCCATTGTCAGAACCTTTTGCCCCTCGGGCGTCGTGCGCATGCACGCTTGGACGGCTATTCGATGCAAGTCCGGCTCGCATTTCCCTTTGCGAGGGCGAGTGGTAGATGAAGTAAATATGAATGAAGGGCGCCGTGAAGGACATAAGGGAGAAGAGACACGTGGCGCTGAAGTGTAGGAGCTCGACGCGATCTGTTCCGGGGACGAAGTGTGGGACCGCTGCGCGCTACTGCATGGGTGGCTTATAGGCGCGAGGTTCGAAGCAATAGACGCCTCCAAACACGCTCGGAAGTCTCCCCCTGACGGTGACATGCTCATCTTCCTCCCACGGCCCCGACCTCTGCCCCTACTCTGTGGCATGTATAGTGACTGCTGTTGATCATGCTGCTGGGGCAAGTCCGACAGCGAAAGGAACGAGTGGGTTCTCCTAAGTCCGGACATTGGGATTCTCTGGCAGTGTTTCTTGTGTGGCGGCTCGTCTTCGAGGGTGGCAGGAGTAATGTCAGACGATGAAAAGGGACGTTTATTACAGACAGAGAACGATGAAGTGGCTGAAGGAATCGACGTGGACATCAAGGGGTCAAAGACCTGTCAGCGTGGATCCCTCGCGTATTTATACATGAGCGTGTCTTTGGTTCCGAATTACATAACCCGGTCTTTCCCTGAGGGTGGCTGTGCAATTATCTTTGTTCTTTCCCCCGTTCCGTTGTTCCGCTGCATTGTCCGCCGAATATGGGCGCTTGTTTTTGTCTTGCCAAGTCTCCTGACTTTCTTCTGTCTTCTGCCTATGTACTGAGATGCTTGCCGAACATCTGTAATGTCCGATAACCGAGTCATCAAGCAATCACGGACTCAGCGGATTCAATTGTCTCGCGTCGGTGACTCACAGATATCGTCACACGCGTCAAGCATGCGGCAGCTTTTGCGCTTTCTGGTACTTTGTGCGCCTGCGGTCTTTCCCGTTTCTCATCCCGCTGTGGACCCGAGTCCTCCATTCCTGCTTGGTTGTCTCCAGGTTTGACCCCGGTAGGTTTCTAATAAAACGTGGGTCGTTTAGGAGTAGTAATGTTCATAATAATTGGCAAAGATGCTGCGTATCATGTATTCATCACTCCGATTCTCGATGGACGGAACCAAAATAACGCCACAGCATACCGCCGCCCTTGACGTCATGTGGCACTATGGTCGGGAACCTTGGGCCGAGTACCGCGTCCCGACTTGGAGCCGCCGTCTGGGCCCGCCTTCCCGCCGCCGCGGTGAACTGCTTATCTGCGATACCCCGAATCAGTAGCGTTAGCGTGGACGAAGAGATCCAATTGGCGTCTCGACGTGCTATCATTCTATGAGCACATGTTCCAAGCATTGTCACCACGCAACCATAGAATTGTTTGCTCCAAAGGCATGAGCTACGAAGATCACTGCTATTGCAACCCTACATGCTGGTTGAATGATATGGCGAGTAGTCCGGATTTTCTCTGACCCGGTATCACTTCTGCCATTTCATTGTTATGGATAATAAAAGATCGAGCCCAGCTGCGCGCCTAGCAAAGTTCATGTAGCTCATCCAGAAGCTATTCCTTCTCCGTACGACAAGCCGCTGCTTTGGTATTTCCCGCATGACCTTCCTACCACAAAGCCTAGTTACCGGAGGTACTTTGTAGGTCCTGCAACCACCTGCGCCAGGTAACCTTTGCTATCGTTTAATATTGATGCATGGCTGATTCGGAGATAGCAGCTCTAATCGCTTGAAACCGATCCACTTGGCACTTCCTATTCATAATATCATTCTCTAGCATGACAGCGTTTCAATGAATGCTTGACGCGACCTGATCATGATGCCATATATATATGGTATGCGTCTACCGATACTCTTGCCACTATACCGCGCTCGAGCACAAATGTCCGCGGGCCTCGGCATTGAGTATAAATTGCTTGTTTGTTCTCCCACCCTCCCGCTCCCGCTCCCCACATGATCTCTCTGCGGCAGGCCGCCAATATTCTGACAAGATTGTAGCCCCTCGTTCGAATGGTCGCACCTCATCATAAATATACCTAGCTCAACTTTCATAATCCGCCGCTTGGGAATTAGTACATCATTCATGCCTCATAGCAGCGACCTTCATAGTAACATGGCGCTTCACTGTGTTACTATCACTTTCTTCGTTCGCTCACATGACATGCGCCCTGTATCTCTCTACCCACTCCTTATCTTCTGCTGTTATTCCACTCTCGAATTTGACGAATACATCCTCGGCATCGAGAAACGCTCTCTTGATCAACTTAGCTTTGCCTTCACTTCGTGGGGTGACTCGACATCGGAACGGTCGGGGCGCGGTGAGAATTCCCTGTGTGTCAGCGGTTCTAGCAGGATCGTTGAATGGACGCACTGAACATACCTTTTCGTAATCAAAGATATCTATCGGAAGGGTCGCGCCAGTGACAGGATCTTTCGCAGGAGAAAACTGGAAGGCCCAGATGAGGTTCATGGTGTTGAGCATCTAGTACACACTTCGAACACGGTTCATTCCGGAAGAGAAACGGTTTATCTACCAATGAGTTGTTGGCCAGATGTATCCCAGGACACATGCGCTATTGAATTCAGTGTCATTGGAGATGAATCATGTTGTATCAGGGGCAACTTACTCTCCCACTTCCGAATGCCAGAGTCGACCGAAAGCCACTGTCATCGACGCCCAGTTTCGTTCCATGCTCTGTTAACGAGTACCTGTCTGGATTGAAGACCTCGGGTTCGTCATATATGTCTATTCAAAAGATCTGTGACTTTTCTAGCTTCAACCGACGCGTGGTGATCCTACCTGGATCATGGAATATCCCCCCTATTTGGAATCAAAAAGTGAGGTCAATAGTCAAGATCAGAACCCTTACATGTATTGACAAAGATTGTTGCGCCTTTCGGTATCATATATCCACGATACTAACAGAACTTAGATGTGAGAGAAAGAGACGAAGGCCACACACCTCTTCGGCCGCCAACATCCCATGAGGAATAGCAACGGGAGCGACTGGTCTAAATCGATGGGTCTGCCGGAGGAAGATGCGTGAGGGGACTGATGCGTTAACTCTAAAAGTAGACAGACCTCCTTGATGACAGCCTGTATGTAAGGTAGATCGGCGAAATCATCTAGCGTTGGCAACCTTTGATCACCAACAACCTTATTCATTTCTTCTTGAGCCTTTCGTTGCGCTTCAGGGAATTCCACAAGGGCTAGGATCAGAGATTGCAGGAATGAAGACGTCGTGTCCGAACCGCCTTCGATGAGAACGCCTCCGAGATATCTATGGAGATGCAGCGCAGGGGTCAAAGCATTAACGAGGGTACTTACCCCGTCAACTCACGGTTGAAGCCAAGGAGTTCTTGATTTTGTAGAACCCTTTCCATAAAACACCCATTTTCTTGGCCATTTTGTAGTCTTGCTTGACACTCATCGAGTAAACCAAAATACAACTGGCGCTGTAGGTGTCTCGTTTCCTTGCAAAGGCGTTTCCACGCGCCTGGAAGGTGCCGTAAGAACGGCAAAAGATCCAAGGGAGGATGCGCTCCAGGTTCTAGCACGAGTTCCCATAGATGTTGTGCTTTAAAGAACAATGTTGCCTCAGGAGACTCGTAGCGTGGACATCGCTTTCCATAGGTTATGGAGAGTATGGTGGAATTGGAGTATCGGCGAACGTGGGTGTAGAAGGCCTGTTACGGATTCATTCAACTTTGACGCGACGGATAGGGATGCTTATGAGAAGACCAACCTCGGGTGTTCGCAATATATCATACATGAGCTGGGCAGCCTCCGCTCTCTGGATGGGAAGGTGTTCGAGCGAAGCTTTGGGAGTCAGCATCGCATGGGCATTCTTGCGAAGCACTCTCCACGCGTCCGCTTCAATAGGATCATGTCAGGATCTGAATAACTCCCGGTATCAGGTGATCCCTTCTTACAGTATCGTGCCAGCACCATGTTCAAGCCACCGGTGACGACGTCTGCCATGTGGTGTGGTGGCCTGTCCGCGGTAGAGGCACTTCGCTTGTCCATTAGTTCTTTCACCGCTGCCGCACTTGTGATAACGATCGCCGTAGCAGGACCGACTTTGAGCTGTGGGTTTTTCCCGGAAAGGCTTAGACTGGAATCCAATGAAGAGTCATTGAAACCCGTCGACGTACTGAGTAAACATCGCCGTAAATTCTCGCCCATTCCGTGAACCTGAAGTATATGAGTCAATTAGTATTCTCCCTGGACGGTAGGCTAAATAGTGGCTCACTTGTAGTGCGCATATTCCGTAGGGAAGATATGCAAATTTCCTAGCAGAGGCACAGTCGGAGGTCCTGGAGGAAGTCCTAGTTCGCGACTGCCAATCTTCCTCAGTCTGAGTGCCCCCCAAACAAGTAGGGCGAGCACGTAGAACCAGATGGACCACTCTGTGACGGTCATTGGAGTAAAGAAGTCAGTTCCGAACAAGTATCCAACCAAATATATAGTCGGACACTGAATGTCCGTGTGCTAGTTGGCACTACCTTTATGGAGCTGTTACGCAAGAGCTGTCCTATTGGTGGATAGACCACGAGTTTCTCTTAACGTTGAATGTCCCTTTTGGTGGACGTCATAGGGTCAACTTGAACGTTGACTACGATTCCGATGACACCAAGGTTAGCGTGCCTGAAGATGGACCCTTGCCTGTGCTATAGCTGTGCTGGACTCTGATCTTGTTACTTTCCAGAACGATGACAAGAAGACGAATGTCGACTATGGGAGTGGTAGCTTTGAATGAGTACAGAACACACCGCGGCGATTCTTGCCTTCGTCACCCGGTGATTGAACACCGTCTTCGGCTCTCTTCCTTTTTTACAAGCATTCAAACGCATTGCACATGATCGTCACCGCATCTATGATTTCTCACCCATTCCTTATCTTCGGCAGATATACCGTTCTCAAATCTGACGAATGTATCCGCGGCATGGCAGAAAACTGCTTTGATCAGCTTCGCCTTAGAGTCGCTACGCTGAGTGATCTGACATTGGAACGGACAGGGTGCAGTAGTTATGCCCTGCACAACAAAGCCTTTAGTCCAATATTGACTGTACGGCAAGGAAATGCAAATGTCGACCGGAAGTGGCGTGCCAGTGACAGCATCAAGAGGTGGAGAAAATTGAAAAGCCCAGATGAGATTCATTGCATTGAGCGCCTATAACAAAAAACAAGGTCACAACAACAGAAGAACAAGACACACACCAAGGAATTGTTAGCAAAAAAAGTCTCAGGGTATATGCGCTAGAAATCATTCAGTCGTACGATTAAGGAGGAACAAGACGTCGAAGTTTTACTCTTCCGCTTCCAAACGGTAGAGTTGACCGGTAGCAACGATCAACGCCAGGCTTCGTGCCATGTTCTGTTAGTAGATATCTGCCGGGATCAAAACCCTCGGGTTTTTCGAACGCGTCTGACCGAGGAGTTGTGATTCCGATACGAACCTGGATCATGAAACATTCCCCCTTCTCCCGAAGTTAGGAAATAATGAAAAGTATGCAGTGGCAAAACTCACACGTATTGACAAATATCGTAGCACCTTTCGGTATCGCGTAACCGTGATACTTATACTAATGAGATTATGAGAAAGGGATAGGCGTGACTCACCTCCTCTGTTGCTGTCATCGCGTGAGGTATGGCAAGAGAAGCAACCGGTCTGAATCGATGAGTCTACCCAAAGAATAACGCATCAGATTCAGAGTTCAACGTCTTGTTCAGATCAACTAACCTCTTTGATGATCGCCTGTATGTAAGGGAGATTGGCGAAGTCAGCCAGGGTAGGTATTCTCTGATCACCAAGAACCCTATCCATCTCTTCTTGCCCCTTTCGCTGAGCCTCAGGAAACGCCGTCAAAGCCAGAATGAAGGAATGAAGGAAGGAAGCCGTTGTACCAGAACCGCCTTCGATAAGTGCACCCCCAAGATACCTGATAAGATTATCAATCGTGGTTATTCAGAACTATGAAAAAGATTAGAGTCTACCCCGTCAATTCTCGGTCCACGCCGAAAATTTTCTGGTTTTGTAATACTCTTTCTATGAAGCAACCAGTTTCCTGGCCATGCTGCAAACGTGCTTGACATTCATCGAGTAAACCAAAGCACAGTTGGGCGTTGCGATCTCCTAACTTGCTTGCAGAGGTCTTTCCACGATCCTGGAAGGTATCTCAGAAAAGGCAGCAGATCTAGAGGAGGATGCGCCCCAGGTTCAAGTGCGTGGTTCCATAGATGATTCGCTGTGAAAAAGGCTTTCGCATAAGGAGATTCGTAGCGCGGACAACGCTTTCCATATAGTACGGACAAATGACAGAATTCGAGTAACGGCGTATGTGAGTAAAGAAGGCCTGTCGTAGAATTGTTAGTTTAGGCCGAAAAAAAGAAAAGGGAGTAGAACCAACTTCAGGTGATTGCAAAATGTCGTACATAAGCTGCGCGGCCTCCGCTTTCTGGGTGGGCAGATATTCTAGTGAAGCTTGCGTAGCTAACATCGCGTGAGCTGCCTTGCGAAGCACTCGCTATACTTCTGCTACGTTAATGAAGCGTCAGCATTTGTATATTGTCCATTAACCTAAACTTACAGTTTCCCGCCAACACTATGCTTGAATCGCCTGTGACAACTGGCCCCATGTAGTGAGGCGGTCTGTCCGAAGTAGACGAGCTCCACCCGTCCATGAATTCCTTCACCACAGCAGGACTGATAATGGCTATCAATGTGCTAAGCCCGGCCTTCAGCTGTATGGGTATCGGCAAACCGTATCAAATGTGACCGGCAACTTACCGAGTAGGTTTCACCGTAGACCATTCAGTGAACCTAGCAATGTAATGGTTCGGCGTACTTGCAATGGACTTTCTCTGTAGCAAAAACATTCGAATTTCCCAGTTAAGGCACAGTCGGAGGGCCGGGAGGAAGTCTTGAGTCGCGGTGGCCAATTCTGATAATTCTGATCACTGCACAAGCAAAGAGAGCGATAGTGTAAGGCCAGAAAGAAAACGGCACAGAGACTACCATTTAAGAAAAGAGGCTACCCAACCCAAGTCCAACCCCCATGATATGGCAAGCTGCATCGGTCTTTGAATGGCGAATGCTAGAGGTGTTCACGGAGCCGATACGCAAAGATCATCCCATAAGGATCTGTGGATGCGCGTACCTAAAATCGCGGTATCTTGTTTGTTAAGTCACTGTCCAGGAGCGCAACTTCGGACCGGATTCATTTTCTAATATCCCATGCACGTGATATTCTCGTTCTCTTCCTTAATCAGCGACATCTGGTCAGAGTGGTGCTGTTAGCCGAAAATTCTCCAAGGCATCACGATGCTGAGTCTGAGATACGCGTATATTTCGTGGAGCAATATGATGTCAACGCGTGTAGACCCGTTCTTGGCTCGACTTACGTTCTCCGGCCCTCGGCGTTTTCTGTTCTCCCAGTTCTCCCTTCTCCCAGCTTCTCCCTCTTCTTTAACTTGAACTCTATGAGCAGCGAGCATCAACATTGGGCGTATGTCTGGATACCCATTCTTGGGGGCTTCATGTGGTTCTGTACTGTGGCTCTTGCATTACCTTGCGTTCCTTATTTCTCACGGTATTCGTCAGCTACCTTACTATCCATGTTGATAACATGGCTGGCCACTGGGCGGCCACATTATGGTGCGTTTTTTCTGAAACGAAGTAGGGTTTACATTGATTTCATACATAGTGTCCATGGACGGTTCTATTGCATACATATCTGATATAGGTGCAGAATCCGCATATTAATTTTATGCCAATTACCTATTCAACACATTCGTGTCAGGCGCCGATATTCTCAAGCCGCTCTTTATAGCAGGTTGTGCAATAACCGCCGTTTGTTTCTTCCTATCCTTATGTGTCGAGCGCGGCTTGAGACATGTTGGTCGGTAAGCTTGGTTTTCATGTGTCACTTTCAATTCAAACTCATCGAATATTAGCCCAATGCCTCACATGCGCACTAGAGAACGGATATTTGGATATCTTGCAATATTTGGTTCCTTCGTTGGGGGCTGCGGGCTCATTCTACTATCAATCTTCGACACAAAGCGTCACCCTTCTCTCCATCGAGTGTTTTTACTCGTCTTCATGCTTGGTGTTGCTATTAGTGCTCTTTTTACTGTTATTGAGGTGGGCATTGTGCTCGTACTGCATATGACGCGGATCTGATAACGGTTCACCCCAGTTCCGATGGCTCAGCAGAGATTTCCGAGACGTCAGGACGTTGAAAATGGCATATCTCGCCAAAGCTATCATAGCTACCATCCTTATTCTCTTAGCCTTTGCATTCGGGGTCGCATTGTACAAAAGCATTAATGTGGGAGGTGCGTCTCTCGCCTACTCCTCATGTTTTATTGTCAGTCTCAGTGCTTATTCATCAGCGGTCCTTGAATGGACCATCTCTTTTGGATTCACGCTTTATCTTTTAACGTTCTTCTTTGATTTGAGGCAGTCAAAAGGAGTGCAGCGCGGGGAACTCAGTGCCGAGAAATTTACGACACGCGCAAGACCCCATGACGATAGACTGACTACCAGACAAGTGTAATGAAAGTGGACATTGCACATAATATTTCACTCAAACTTCAGTCATCATACACTATATACTTTACTGTATACTACAAACTATGAACCTTATGTTCAGCACATTGAGCTCTGCTATTACTGCAGGGTCGATGCCGGCTTAAAAGTGGTTATAAAATTAACGTAAAGTTCAACGGCTCGACTTCAACAACGACCCCTCCTCTAGGGCGCAAGATTCAGTTCCAAATCAAGCTGCCTTGCTAATTCCAAATCCTTCTCTTCCTGTTCTTTTCTCCGAGTTGCCTCTGCTTCCGCAGCTCTCAGTGCTTGAAGACGAGCTGGATCAGGACCAGGTGTTGAAGATGGAGGCGGCGGTCGGGCAAGTACGGGAGAAGGTGGTGAAGGCGTCAGCTTGGAATTTTGGACATCCGGTGGAAGAGGAAGTGGCGATTGGTAGCGAGCGATCAGATACGGATCAGAAAGACCATTGCGCTCGCTCGCTGACTGCGGACGATAGCTCGGCTGTGCCTGGAGGTATCCGTTGTGCGCTCCGGGATAGGCAGAGTGCGAATTGTACTCGTAATTTGCGGGTGTTGGCGATGAAGGAGGCACAAGCGGTCCGACATTCGGCAGGGGAAATGAGACCGGACCCATGGGTGTCTCGGAATCGGACCACAAGGGATTGTGTTGCTTAGGAGGCGCTGGGAGATTGGGTGGGACTTGCATACCGGAATACCGACCCTGAGGAGGCTGATGAGAAGCTGCATCTAGGGTATTTCCATACGGAGCAGGGGTAGAAAGTGGGTATATTGATGGCGGGGGTGAGGTAGGATGAAACTGGTCGGCTGCTGGGAGTGAGCTTGGTGGCCGTGTGACGCTTCCATACGGGTTAGTGGTGGGAGCTGCGTACCCAAAGTTTGTATGTGTTGGCGGAGTCGATGAAGGATGTAGATGGTCAGATGGTGGACGTGAGTTGGGCGCCGAGCCGTTTCCAGGACGGAGTGAAGTCGGAACTATTTGGGGTTGAGAAGGTACTCTCGAGTGACGTCCGATTTTCTCTTCAGGCGGGGATGGAAGTGCAGCATCACGGCCTTTAGGCGAATGGGAGGACGAGCGCAATTCCGCAGGGGTGGGCAAGTTCTGATCTCTGCGAGGACTGACCCTGTTTCCCGGAACCGATGGCTTCAAAGCGGCTGGAACTTGGTTGTGGGAAGCTGGACGTGCAAGTCTATCAGCAGCGGGGAATTTCGACGGCCTTCTCTTCAGCGGACCGCCTCCCGAAGGTGCGAGCGTAGCTGCCACTGGTGTTCGCACCGGACCCTGTACAAGAGCTGTCTGTGGCGGAGGAGCATTAGAGTAATATGTGATCTCCAGATACACTTCGCCTCGCTGGACGCCGTCAATGTTCAACAAAACCCAGTCTGCATAACGCATCAATCCGATGTCTAACGTTCAGTTGAAACAGTCGCTTACCATCAAACTCGCCCGTCTTCAACGTCTCTGATATGTCAATCTTCGCTTGTCCAAGCAGCTCATCTGTTCTGGGTTCTTTCGACCAGCAGGACAATTCTAACTTCCGATGTTTGTCGGCAGTACCCTTCAGAACGGGGAATCTGATTTCAGCATCCCAAACAGGATGCTGGCCCCCTTTCACATCGACCTCCGTTTTCTTTGTTGTTCCTTTTGGCTGGATTAGATGAAGCCAACTGATCAATTGTTAAAGGACTGACCATTGATGATCAACTGAGCATAAACATCTTGCTTGTAAAAAGAATGTTTATCTATCAAGTTTCGGGCTTTGAGAATAACAATAATGAGAGTACCGAGTTCGTCTCCAGACATATCTATGAGAGAGAGAGAGGTGTCGCGCTGTGTTTCAACTCATCGATGCGATGCGATGCAGTGTCTTTGGCGCTGATGGCAGTCAATTTTCTCACGGAAAATGTCGTCCGATCTTATCAGATAAGTACTCTCCCATCTTATCAGATACCCAGCAGAACATTGGCAAAGATTCAAGCCAATACTCATCACATTTGATTATCGTGAGGAATCCAAATTTCATTCATTGACAAACGCTATAAAACACACATACTGATTAGATTGCAACACATCAGGGTCTTCAATTCTCTTGACCAGGCACATCACAGGCCGTCTCAAGGTTTGAAGGACGGTACAGAATCAGGTTCGGGAAAGGACTAAACACCATCTATGTTAAATGATAGTCAGTCCATTGACACGGAAATCCGAAAAAAGACCTACATCCCGGTACAACCCTTGTAACCGCATCCTCATCAAACATTTCCCAGAAACGGTGTCACTCCCAGGATCCAACCAAACCTTACGCAGCTCATGGTCGGCGGGAATAATTGAGTTCAAGTGACGCCTAAGGATTTCCCACCCGCAACCATTGTAATGCATCCCGAGGAGCCGGATCAGTCGCTGCAAGTGGTTGTGAATGAGAGTGTGGTAGAATTTAGGGTAGGCCTCTTCCGTGGTGCTGGTAACAACACAATGACCCGGCAAAAAATCGAAATCGATGCCAGTAGATTTAGCCAACGTAGCCGGGTGAATTCGCAGGCCCCCAAGATCACGAACGACGAACCCGAGCAGATTCCCGGACTCGATGTCGAACCGTGCGAGGACGTTCTGCGCATGGGCTTCAAATGCCACGCCATTGTAGATTAGTGGTGGTAGCAATGCCTCGCAGGCAAGGCGTATGTATCTATTGCTTACATTTTAGAATGACAATAATCGGAAAAAAGGCGAGAACCATCAACTAACCTTTCTAAGAACTCAACCCGTTTTTCGTATGTATCCAGATGGAATACGTGTTCCACGGCAGAAACGCCCGCAGGAACGCCCTTGTGGCCTACTTCAAGCAAAGCCGCGCAAACTATTACACATTCACCATGTGCAGGTTGATATGTTTCCCTGAAAATAGCCGTGAAATGCTTAGCAACTTCTGAATCCACGCCGTTGTACACAGCGCTAGCGGGCTCCCGTTCGATCGAAAGAATACCACGATCAACTGTCAGCTTGGGAACGATCTCTGATGAGAATCTGGGGCCAAAGTCGGCTGTGAAGTGGGATATCGTGCGCAAAGAGGAAGAGATCTTGACACCGACTGATAGTTTAAGCGCCATTCGAGGCGATTCCGGTATTACAAGGGTTCTAGAAGTAAATCAAGCCATTGGGTAAGCCTCAGCTGAAATTCTACGGACCTGATGCTGGCCTGTCCACGAGCCCGGATGTTGATATCCGGGGGTAGAATATCGACGCCCTGGAATTTCGCAATGATGTTCGTAATTTGAACTTCGTGGATAGGAACAACAATGGTCGTGTCATCGATGGTTAGCATTTTCCCTGCCCGCTGGGCGGCCTTTTGGGCTAGAGCAAAGCTCATGACATCGAAGGGCCCTTGAATATCCAAGCGCGAACGAGGAACTCGTGCGAAGCGGATGATTGGGTTGTACCAGTCGTAGTCAGAGAGACTCAATGGAGTCATTCTGGCACGATGCATCTGAATTGGTTCGTAAGCCAGCGTGATCATTGCCATTGTTTGCACTTACTGGGTGGGTCGGATGCCCGGCCACCAGGCTTTGCTCCCAATCAATAGCTGCAGACGACAGCACTGGACAGGCTGGTGGGTTCTTGAATGACGCCACTGTTTATCTTTCATCAATGCCTGACACAGTGAACTGCTCCCACGAACTTACACTGCCAGTAGAACGAGCTTAGGATCTCCTCTTCAATGGAAGCATCTTGGACGACCATGTCCTTCACGAACTTTCGCCAGAGGTGCAATGGATGATCGATTATAGCCAATTCTAATTGTCGAAGGTCCCAGTGAGGAGGCACCAAAGTCTCCTTCACTGTTCTGGAGAGATCGTTCTATGGGGTGAAATCAATGGCAAGAAGCGGGCAAGATAAGCACCATCTTACATTCATGCTACTGTTTGGGTTCTGAGTAAGCTCATAAATTTCGGGAAGCATATCAAGGGGATCGACAAGGCCAACAGATCGACCATGCTTATCCGCTTCGACATTGGAGAGAACCGGCGTGTTGCGGAGGGGAACGATGGCAAAGATGTCGCGCGACTGAAGAACTCGCTTGATGACAGATTGTTCTGACAGTGAGGTGGTAGACAGAACTACGAGTATTCCAGTGGCGCGACCTCCATGGACTCGGAGCGGAACGTAAAATGCGCGCAGCAAGGATTCGGTTACTAGACAGGAAAGAAGACGAGAAGAAACAGCAAATACAGCATCATCGACAACGTTCGTTGGTTGAGATGTCATGTTGGTGGATGAGGGAAATACATTAGCTTCAATAAGGAGGGCTATTTGTAGGAATGGGGACTAAACATAAAACTGCGGGAAAGAAGCCAAGTTCCGTTTACGCACATGTCATTTCTGTTGAACAGGTACGGCCTTGATGATGGAGCAATAAACCACAACTAAAATCAGCGACAAAAACAGATCATGATCACAAATCAGCACCGACGTTTCTCGAATCTCACTGGACGGCTATTCCATAGACAGCATTTGGAAGACACGATGTCGGTGCCAAGCGAACCAGCGTCGGCATTCAATATATATTGTCTAGAAAGTTAATCGATACCGGAACTCTGCTGAAACAGGCTAATCAAGGATTATCGCGGAAGGATGCGAACCCTTAGTGGTGAATTGGAAAAAGACCTCATTTGGCAATATGTGGCGATCCAGTCATACATCATGCATGGTCCACTGGCGGTAGAGAAAACCTGTGATTTTTAGCGGTCGTGAGAAGGAATTGCCGTCTTCAAACCTAAATAATATCGTTAATTCTGCGGTCGAAGATGTATTGATAATTCACTGGTGTTTTCCGTAAGAATGCTTTGTGTATTTGACCTCGATGCTGCCAATAAGTGGCTTGGAAATATACGGTATGAGTTGTAAAACTGCTCAGGAAAATTTTTTAGCATGGTTTTGTCCGCTTGCGGTAACCACCTGTCAGTTTCCCCCCTGTTCAAAGACCGTAAGGCGCGATGAACGGCCGTGGAGCATCGAAGAGAGGACTCACAACAGCATGTCGTGAGCAAAACAGCTTCCGATGAACACTCGTAGCGGAACGGAATAGAGTCATGAGAAAAGATAGAACCGGAAGAGCGTTTGAATGTGAATTACTTTTCTCGTGACTCGGTAGCGCGCAAAAAAGAGACAGCTACCGTTGGGTTGGCTCACAAAGAAAGTCACCTTGTTCCTAATGGGATCCAGGAATCGTAAGCATGAGTACACGGGTAAGTGTCCACTGCTGTTTGTCCATTTCCCGATGCTATTCCGGTGAGAACCGGACACATTCAGTGAGAGCATCATGACGAGGATTTCCATTAACATCGTTCATGTGCATGCAAAAAAGACAGACTAAAGCTCAGGTCGCGGAACCAGTACTGAAGTCAGAAGTCTAGAACGCAAGGATGTAGGTTGCAGTAGTTTGGAAGAAGTCACTGTCATAGGTAACTTGAAAGGTCCAAATCCACTGCGCTTATGGATTTCAATGTGCTCGAACGCCAGGCTGTGAGGCACAGACCAAGAAAAGTTTCCATGGTTTCAGGCACGCGGACCGTGGGAACTGTATCTTGATACGGTAATCAGAATGCCATTTTCGGAATACTGATGTACCTTGATCACAGAAATGACGAACGCCTTGGAAGACTGCTTATCTTCTTGTAGGATCCCAGGAATCAGATCCCACGCTCGTGGTAATTTCCCGTCTTTACTCTCGGATTACGATAGACCCGGTTTTACTCAGTGCTCGTTTCAGCCACCTCCTTTAACTAAACGTTATCCTTACGCTATATAGCATATATAGCACGATACGGTGTACACTCCAAGGAGAATTCAAGTCTTGAAACATACCTCTCTCATGGACGAAAAAGTTGAAAACATCGAGTCGGCCAAAGGCGACGCCCCAGAGGTGCATCATGCGTCGATTCGACTAGAACTAGACGCTGGTGTACAGAAACTTCGAACAAGAGAACGATGGTGGCAGATATGGTAGTGTAACACTTCCTATGCATATTCCGCTCCAGGTATTGACTTTACTTTACTCAGGCTTTCTAATCAAGCGCCTCCCCCAGCACGAACGTCGTTATCTGACGCACCTGTATGTATATCTTTCACCGTGTCCGGTTAATTGTCACGATTCTAAGATATTCAGGTTATTCCTCTTGTAGATGCCTCTCTCTTATCCAAATTAACTTATTCTTGGATCACTCCAATGATGGTAATGCCTTGTAAACGCGTCTACAATTGCTACTGGAACACCTTTTTCCAGGTGCTGGGATATAGAAGGACCCTTCAAGCGCCTGATCTTTGGAAATTGCACTCCAGCCAGGAGTCGAGATTTCTTTCAGAACGACTAGATGCAGCATGGGAGCGTCGAGTGGGACGTGCTCAGGAATGGAACGCGATGCTAGATTCTGGGAAAATGAAGCCGAGCATTATCTTGCGCGCGTTTTGGACAGTGCGCGCGCTGACATACCCTTCTAACTACCGGGAGCGTATTCTTTTGCTTGAAAATCGGTGGAGAACCGTTACAGCAAGACAAAATCCGAGTCTGGCGTGGGCACTCAACGACGTGTTCGGTAGTATGTTCTGGATTGGTGGTGCTTTCAAGGTCAGTAGGCTCAATTTAAACCGTGTTCAGAGACAGAAATCTTTCCCTTAGGTTTTTGGAGACACGGCACAACTCATGGGTCCCCTCCTTGTCAAGGTCAATAAATAATTTATTTTTCTCCGGTTCGCGACGTTTAACAGTATACGGAAAGGCTATCATCAATTTCGCCAAGGCTCGCGCTACCGCCGGTTTCGAAGGAAGTAAAGCACCTGATGTGGGTCGAGGAATAGGGATGGCCATCGGACTCTTCTGTATCGTGATCTTGACAAGCATCGCGTCGCATCAGGTAAGACAATGAATGTGCTCCTTTGGACTCGCATTGGATGATTCTTCTAGTTTTTCTGGCGCTCCATGACTACAGGCGTGTTAGCGCGTGCAGCACTCATTCATTCTATTTATAAACGGGGTGTGGTGTTGACTGGTAAGCCATCCCTGATATAGTTTCTGGTAATACTCAACGAAGATCGCAGGGAAGGCTAGAACTCAATTCTCTAACGCGGCCCTCATCAACCACATATCGACCGATGTAAGTCCCGAGCCCGTGCATGCATCAGCTCAATCTGACTGGACACAGGTCAGTCGGATAGATGCCGCCTCGCAGTGGTTCGTAAGTACTTCAACTTCCCAACAGCTATATCCCTTATTAAGTGTTTGTACAGCATGCAGGTATGTTGGATGTCCAGGAAGTCGTAGAGACTATTTAGCATTTCCAGGCTGGACGGCCCCAATTCAAGTAATGGTCTGCTTGGCCATCCTGATCGTTCAGGTAAGTATCAGGAAGACTACACGGGTTCTCAAACAGATTGTTCTATGTAGTTGGGACCCTCCGTATTGACTGGATTTTTGCTTTTCATCCTCGTCGCTCCAGTCCAAGAGCGCCTCATGGCGCACCGATTCTCAATCCGTTCAAGATCCATGAGATTCACAGATGAACGAGCAAACACCTTTCTGGAGGTGTTAGGTAGCATCACATTTCTCTCTCAATTTCCAAATCTCGCTGAATGCATACCAAGGCGCTATGCGGATTGTGAAATATTTCACGTACGAAGAACCGCTTCTAGACCGCATAAACAACATCCGAAACAAAGAACTGGTGGGCATTCGCCAAATGCATCATGCCCAGTCAGCGAAGTACGTGGTATCCAGTGTTTAATGGTGGTTATTCTGATTCAACTTATTCATTCGATTCTCATCAGCACAGCGTTTGCATATTCAATACCTGTTTTAGCTTCCACCCTTGCGTTCGTCACCTATACCAGCACGACGGCGTCTTTTGATGCTGCGGTTATCTTCGCCTCCTTGAGTCTGTTCAATGTTGGCTTGACTTCCAAATTTCCACAATCATCCTTTGCTGATATACCTTCGTTCTGTAGCTTCTGCGTCAGCCCATGATGTTTCTGCCAAGGGCGCTGTCCGTAACTGCAGATGCTCGAAACGCGCTTGAGAGACTATCTGAAATATTCCATGCAGAAACTATGACAGAAGCTTCCTTTGTTATAAACTCCCAACAAGGCCCGGCTCTGAAGGTAACCGATGCGACGTTCGAATGGGAATTACCTTCTTCCATCGCAGAATCTGACATCACAAAGTTGAAAGACGGAGCTTCGACCGAAGAGGTTGCCGATCATCCGTTTCGCGTGTCCAGGATCAATATGGAGGTGCCACGGAAGCGTTTAGTCGCCGTTGTCGGTCGGGTTGGTTCAGGAAAGGTAAAATTATAATTTGTTTGGTGGTCTATTGTCAAGACGTCTTGCGTCTAGTCGAGTCTACTTCAAGGTCTAATCGGGGAAATGAGAAAAATATCCGGGGATGTATC
Organism: Armillaria altimontana; assembly: GCA_022818075.1. NCBI lineage: Eukaryota > Fungi > Basidiomycota > Agaricomycetes > Agaricales > Physalacriaceae > Armillaria > Armillaria altimontana. Next base: position 514,552 of record JAIWYR010000018.1, read on the forward strand.
ATTCAGAGGTCCGGTTGCATATTGTCCACAGACAGCCTGGATTCAGAATGCGACTTTGGTGTGTTTCTCTCGGCGTGCCTTCTCTTCGACCCAAGATTTGACAGCCTTCCAGAGAGATAACATTCTCTTCGGACAGCCTCTGGATGAAGCGAGGTATTGGGGAGTCGTCGAAAAAGCCTGTCTACTTCCCGACTTACAAACGTTGCCGGATGGAGATCTGACCGAGGTGATTTTTTTCTCGGCATATGTGCACCCTCCGTCTCAGGTTTTCGATACCAGATAGGGGAGAAGGGCATCAATCTAAGCGGCGGGCAAAAGCAGAGAGTAAGTCCTTGCTCTGTACTTAGTATCAGTGAAACATCATCATCTTTAGGTGAACATCGCGAGAGCCCTATATTATGATGCTGAAATACTTCTGTTTGATGACCCACTTTCAGCTGGTCAGTCCTTCTACACTCCCGAAGATGGTATGCTGACTTTTTCAGTCGACGCCCACGTCGGGAAGTCCCTCTTTCACGGAGCAATTTTGCCCCTTGTCCAAGAGGGGAAGACGGTGATACTCGTTACACATGCGGTGCATTTCCTCTCACATTGTGATTACATTTACACCTTGGACGATGGCAGCATAGTTGAGCAGGGAACGTATCAGAAACTTCTCGCCGACGATGGCAATTTTGCTCGACTTGTGACAGAATTTGGTGGTACTAGCTCGTCTCCAGAGACATCAGATGCTAGCGACGACGACGGCTTAGAGGAGATCAAGTCGAAGTCCGCTCAAGCCAGTGGTAAAGGTACAGGCAAGCTCGAAGGTAGACTCATTGTGAAGGAACGACGCACAACTGGATCGGTACCATGGACGGGTGAGTATATAATGCACTGCTCCAACTATGTTCAATGTAACTAATGTCTCTCGAAACAGTTTACGGAAGCTACCTCACGGCTGGGGGAGGTTATATAGTGGTTTCCTTCGTTACACTCGCGGTTATGTTAATGCAAGGTAGCCAAATTCTCAGTTCTTACACTTTGGTTTGGTGGCAAGCAAAGTGAGTTGATTTCCTCTTTCGCGATTCGAACAAGCCTGACACCCTTAAAGCGCATTCCATCGTCCGTTTTCTTTCTACCAGGTCCTTTATGCTGGCCTCGGGTTGTCCCAAGCTCTGTTTACGATGTTGTTGTGAGTCATATTCTCTCTTAAGTATGGAGGCGATTCTAGCTCACACGGACACTGAAGAGGTATCTCCATCGATATAATGTCATCATTTATATCAAGGAACCTGCACAAGGACGCCTTGTGGCATATATTTCATGCCACGATGACTTTCTTCGACACGACAGTATGGCTAGCCCTGAAACTTATTGTCGAATACTGATAATCATTGCCTAGCCAATGGGACGAATTCTGGGAATTTTTGGGAAAGACATCGACTGTAAGCAGTAGATTTGTATACCATCTTCCTCTCCATTTGACATAAATGGGCCTTTAGCGATTGATAATCAACTCCCTAGTAAGCGCATGATGTATATTTCAATTTTTGGCGCCGCTGAAATTATCTTCGCCGCAGTGTCTATGAGATTATGTTCGTCGTTCTAGTCAATTCCATTTGAGCTAACCTCAATCGCGTGTAGTCGTCATGACGATGTCCAATGTCATGGGGGCCGTCATAATCATTACTGTTCTTGAACACTATTTCAGTCCGTACGAAGTGGATTCTTCAACGTGTTGGAACTTATCTTTCCCTCTTAGTTATCGCCGTAGTCATCATCGCTTTCGGTTACCAATATTTTGCATCATTCTATCGTGCAAGTGCCCGGGAGATGAAGAGATTAGACGCTATGCTTCGCTCGGTTCTATACGCGCACTTTTCTGAGTCTTTGACCGGTAAATGCTCCGTTCAGTTTGACTACTGTTACTGACCTGTGTTGCCAAGGCCTACCCACGATTCGAGCATATAGAGAGATTCCCCGATTTGTAAAAGACAATCAATTTTACATCGATCTTGAGAATCGGGCGCTCATTCTAACCGTCACCAACCAGCGGTAGGTAGTGCTCTACAATGTCGCCGTCATCTATTGAACCCCGATTCTCGAAAAGCTGGCTAGCCATAAGGCTCGATGCTCTAGGTGCCACGTTGGTTCTCATTGTACGTTCTGTCTGGCTATTTGATCGGTGGTCGGTAGTCCCTGATCGTGAAGTCTAGGTGGCAATTTTCGCTGTTGTCGGTGTATCAGGAATCAGTCCTGCTGAGATCGGCCTAGTGCTGACCTACTCAAGTAAGAGTTACATGTACTTTCGACATGCCCTCTCTGATTTTATCCATGTCAAGCGATGCTGACTCAGTTATGCGGCATGGTAACCAGGCAATCCGCTGAAGTCGAGGTATACTTAGCATAGCCTTTATAGTCAAGGCGTCGACTGACTATTATAGAACTATATGAATGCCGTGGAGCGGGGTAAGAATATTAATCTCATATATATGCAAGCGCACTGATTTGTTCCAGTCGTCAGCTATAGTAAAGGGGAGATTGTTGACCAGGAGGCCCCTTATCAGATGGATACAGACAAAGCAATGACCCAGTGGAGTCACGGCAACATTCAGTTTCGCGGTGTCGCGATGAGCTATCGGCCTGGCCTGCCTCAGGTACTCCGTGGTATCACATTTGATATCCAGGGCGGCGAGAAAATTGGCATTGTTGGAAGGACGGGTGCCGGCAAGTCCTCACTCATATTGACGCTTCTTCGAATATCAGAGTATTCCGGTGAAATCTTCATCGACAAGTAGGTCTCAGCCGCTTGTGACCTGCTGAACATATTGCTTCACGATTGTCAGGGAGGACATCTCGAAGATGGGTCTGAAAAGTCTACGCTCCAAAATGGCAATTATCCCGCAGGACGTAAGTATGGTCCTATCCTTGTTGTTGAGGCACTGACACATTTCATTACCAGCCGATCTTGTTCAGCGGTCTGTACCTTTAGTTTTCCCTAATTATATACTTACTGATACAGAGAAATCAATCTACAGGGACTGTAAGATCTACCTTGGACCCGTTCTCGATATACGATGATGCAAAATTATGGGATGCTCTCAAGCGTTCTTTTCTTGTAGATGAATATCCATCAACCGCTAATAGCTCTACAAGTGAAGTCGAAACTCACCAGAACCGGATCACTTTGGACACAGTAGTAGAGCCAGAAGGGTTGAATTTCAGCGTAGGGCAACGGTCTTTACTCAGTCTAGCGCGCGCCCTCGTAAAGGACACGAAAATTGTCATTTTGGATGAGGCCACGTCAGTATATCATCTGGATGTCAGACCCTGCACATTGACCGTCATTTACAGAGCTTCCGTTGATGTCGAAACGGACCAGAAGATTCAGCAGACTATCCAGCACCAATTTCGAGATCGTACTCTCTTGTGTATCGCACGTATGTACTGAATTTGGTCATGTGGACTATTTGGCCAATGAATTCTGTTCAGATCGCTTGCGAACGATCATTTCGTACGATCGTGTGTTGGTATTAGAAGAAGGGCGGGTTGCTGTACGATGCTACATCTCATGGACATTCCTCAGACTTTGACCAATTTTTGCAGGAGTTTGATAGTCCCTCAAATTTATTTTTACGTGACGATGGTATATTTCGCGGGCTGTGTGACCGAAGCAACATATCGCTTGACGATATAGAGTCGGCGTCCAAGTCGACGTTCGCAGCTTTGTAACTTTGATCTTTTATATTTTGGGCAGTACCTACGTCCTGTACATCAAGCAGAATCAAGTCAATAGAGTGTGTTGCAGAATGTCATCGGGAAGGCTATTTCTAAGTGACCTCCATATTAAGGCTACTCTGGTGTATCACTTTCACAGACAGGACAGAAAGTGAACTCCGGTATGAGAATCCCTACTTACGCTTTGCCGTACATTAACTACGGTTAATCCGCCTACACGTGATCGCGCTCTGTTCATTTCAATGATCGGTCTCACTTGAGATGATCGACGCGCACATAAGGAGTAAAGGGACAAGATTATTGAAATTTCCCGTCTTCTATTCAATTTGCGAGATTGTATACTAAGATCTAGGAAACCGGACGCTTGAGCCGAATTACCTATCTAAGCCTCCGCCAATACCAATATACTCCACAAATACAACGGTAGAGTTAAATTGTCGTTCTGGTCGGAAAAAGCCTCTAGTACAGCTGAAATGGCCACCATGGCCAGGTATCGTTTGGTCTATGAAGGTATCAGTAACCTACGATGGTGTATGGAGCGTGAAACTTACAGAAAAAGGATCGACGAATCCACAAAGTCGTAATGCCCAGGCACAAGCGACGATAGACAAGGCAAACGCCAGACTACCTTCAATAGTTTTGGAGGTCGTGGGCGTCCATCGATGTAAACCAATTCGTTTGCCTACGATCGAAGCCTGCAACGGTAGCAATTCAACAATAAACCATTTTGAAATGCGAAACGAAATACCAATGCATCCCCGATGCCGAGGACTAGAATTCCAGTAAACTGTAGCAGTCGCGACGGCCTGAAAATAGACCAATCAGCACATGATCACCACGGGAGGCGCCAGACTTACGTCTCAAGCCACAAACTTCCAGCACATCCTGTCAGCAGGTAGAAATGGCTCAAAATTGCGGTACCGCTATCTTTGTGGTCCAGAAATTCATTCATGAAGAGGTGCACAACTGCACCAAAAGGATAGATGGCGAAGTAACGAACGTATTCAGCGAAAGTAAAGAGTGCGAAGGCGGCGCTAAAACAGAGATGGGTGAAGGCCGGCTGTAGGAAAATGACTGTTAGGGACGTGACGCTTAATGGCAATACAAGCAGAAGCATACATCCAAAGCAATACCGGGCGTGAACATCACAACAGCCAACGCATGAAAGAATTTTCGTCGCGCATTCAACTTCAAAGTCGGGACGTGCTTATCGGCAGCATCCAAGAGATCAGTAGCTATAAAATTATTAGTACTGAGAAAGAGCCGCAAAGCGAAGAACTGACCTAAAGACCCTCCAGATGCCAGTATCGGCGGAGAAGGAAGTGAGTTTCCATTTGAATTTGTAGATGCCGGCTCTGTTGAAGGCTGCGAGGTGGTCAGAACGGCGCCGGGAACGATCAAGTTCTCCCCGTTTGTATTCCATACACGGAACTTCTTCGATCTGGCAAGCTGCCTTGTCCACCCAGCAACACTCAGCGATCCTAAAAGGGCCCAATATACCAAGAGCCCAGGTCGGCTCCACTTGTTCCTGCCCTCCAGTAGCCAAAAGATGACCCAAAGCCATGGATCACGGTTACCCAAGCACCAACGGGTCCACAAGCCGATCAAGCCTACAACTATCAAGAACAGCCCGGCATAGAATCCCAATGCAAGGAGTCGACGCTGCCGCAGCTTGTCCTTTGGCTTTCGTAGGCGGCGTACCGGTCGTTGGGCTATATGGCGAGATAGAACGAGAATGGGAGACAACAGAAAGCCACTGAAAAGCGATCCAGCAACAAGCGCCATCTGAAAGATGAGAAGAGGCGTCGGAAGACGGTACGTCTTTATGAAAGGCGTGGTCAGTGGCCATATCTGAAAAGCGTTGTTGAGTCGTCAGCTAAAATTCAACCTGTGCAGGCAGACTCACTCTAGAGATATTGATGTTTACAAACTCCATCAATAAGGTGGTTCCACCGAAACACACGAGGCCCAGCTCGCCTAGCGTAAAGACACGATGTGCCAAACGGAGACAGATGTATAGAGTGAACTGATAAAACAACGCCCCTAAGATAACTTCAAATAGCGTTATATCTGCAACAAATGAAGTGAGATTCTAGAGATCGAGATCAACCGATTGACTCACGGTGCCAAACACCACACCCGATCTTTTGCAATACGATCTTGGTCGTGAAGCTGCTTAGACTGACGACTACAGTAAATAACACATAGTACCAAGACCTCAAGCCCTCGCTGCGCGGAACAGACCCTCGTTCGCCCTCAGGGACATCGCGTCGCTTGAGATATCGAGTCTCCAACCAACTCGAGGTACATGCATGAAACAAGAGAATGGATGAACACAGCGTGGATAGATCAATGAGATTGTAACGGGAAAGGACCAGCGCCTCCAGGACACTATACGGCTCTTGGGAATTGCTGAGTTTGGCAGGCGGTTCGATTCGCCAAGTGGGTGGAAGCAGTATGGGTGATGATGATGACAGTTGCGTCAAGGAAGAATACAAAAGCGCGCTTCCAATGAGGGGCCCAAACAATAGACCAGTCAAAATGCCATCATCTGATGCCTCTCTGTACATCCCATTCAGAAGATGATCCAGCTCATGAGATGAAACGCACCGGTAGTTTTTGGGGACAGACATCCACAGAAACGCGAAATCAGATTTCTTCGAAGAATCCCAAGAAGAGTTTCGTCGCGGGCTACGACCATCTGCAGGGCGTAGAACAGATGGGGACAGAGATATTGAGATGGGACTGGTTACTTGATGCTTCAACGCAGCCGTGCCCAGTGATATTGAACTATGAGTCCACATGATGTACAGGAGGGAGATAGCAATGAGCATTTGTAGTTCTAAAAACGGATGTGAGTAAGCGGACAGGCTAGGAAGCAAAAGAAAACTATGACCTGTGAGAATCCATGAATTATATAGAGATAGAGATAATTGAGAAGATGCTGCAGGCTGATAGTCCGAGAACTTTGATATTGCATAGATAAGAGATCCGATAATTAGAAAGCTTTCTCCCGCTTTTTTAGTTTCAATACAAAATGTCCATGACCAAGGAAAGATGGGAAGCCGGGCGTGTAGTTCTAGGTGGGAGGGGAATACGGTGAACGGTGCCTGTACAGCTGTCATTGTGTTCACAAAGACAGCAGGAGATGTGTTGCGTTGAGGGTTGGCTTTTCCGCTGACAGGCGTTGACCGCATCACGACGGGAGATCGAGAACGCGTGAAAGGTACGGGACCTTCAGGTGCTCTGGGCGGGCCTCCCTCTAGGGAACCATTTAGCCTCGATATAGACATCCGTTTCAAGGGCGGGTGCGCAGTAGTCTGCCTGCTATGGGAAAACGCCCGTCCACGGAAGTGTATAGGTCCTTCGTCTTCTGTCTCGTCGTCAGTGTCTGATTCCCTAGGCGATGCAGCACTGTTCCGTGATCAGCCAACGACGACGACGACGCAGCAGATACTCACCTCGATGAACCGGCATGATAGCTCGTACTCCAGTCCAATGAAGACGAGGCCTTGACCGCGACGCCGGGAGTATTGACTAAGATGGTAGGTCTCTTACGAACTGTCCGGCTGCTTTGAGTAATCCTACGGACGGAATCGCCCCGTCCAGAAGCCTGCGTGGACGATGGTGGAGACGGCGATGACCTTGAACGAGGCAGATTGGCAGATGTCGCTTGAACAATTAAATGAAAGTCAGCCTTCGAAGGGCATTCACAGAGAGTCTCGGATGCAGCCAATGCTGACACTCTGGGTAAGGCAAGGGACCCACGTGGGTGCAGTTCGCTCCGGCAACGGCCGCTTGCTAAACTAGGACTCCACGCCACCGACGCGACGCGGTATACATTCCTTGTCCTTTTACCTCAACCTGACTACCCTTGATTCTCGCTATCTGCAATGGAATCCCACGAATCTACCAACAAATCTACCGTCTATCTCGAAGACCTTGATATTCCTCGTGTCGATAAGGAAGGGAAGCCCGCTGTCACGTCCGTGGTGTCGGGGACAACGACAACAGCAGCTTCCACTTCTCTGAAGCGGCAGAGAACTCTAATGGATATGTTCGCGAACTCGCAAGGAAAAAATGCCTCCGATCCCTCTGCAAAGAAGCTGAAGCTTTCGCCAGCTTCCTCGACGCGTCAAAGCGCGTCGAGCAGCTCCGGAACAGTAGCGAAAGGCTTTGGCGTTCAAAGGCTGAATTCCATACCGTTTTCCATGTCAGGATTCCAAGAATCTATGACAGATGAGCAGCGGGATCTGCTCAGACTCGAATGCGAGGCCATGGGAAAAAGCTGGTAGGCGCATTTCCAATTCATGAATTTCAGCGTGGATCCTTAGATGATGATACAGGCTTAAATTATTGAAAGATGAGATCAAGAAACCCTATTTTCTATCTTTGAAACGGTTTTTGTGGGAAGAAGGCGTGAGAGGGACTCACGATACTCCACTACCGCTTAAGGTGTACCCACCTCGTGAGTGTTTGTTATCTAGTGTATACCCAACATCTTCACATCAACTCGCGGTGGTCTTAGCCAAAGATATCTACTCGTGGTCGAACACGCCCTTGGGAAAGGTCAAGGTGGTCATCATTGGACAAGACCCCTATCATGGCCGTGGCCAAGCTCATGGTGCATACGATCCCTTCGGCCCAGTCACACAACCGTTCTCTGAAAATATTTGATCCACAGGGCTATGTTTTTCTGTACCTCTCGGAGTCACAATTCCGCCTTCTTTGCGAAACGTAGGCCTCATGAAAAGCCTCGACCTGCCATGTCGTCTGCTGACTTGACACTTCCAGATTTACGCAGAAATTAAGGCGGAATACCCGGAGTTTACTCCCCCCAAACATGGGTGAGCACTACACGTTTTATCTGACTTCCGCAGGTCTGTGACGCAAGAATGCAGAAATCTGACAGCCTGGGCAACCAATGGGGTCCTCATGCTGAATACATGCCTCACCGTTCGAGCCAACTCAGCAGGTTCACATTCCGAGAAAGGGTGGGAGCAATTCACAGATAAAGTGGTCGATGTTATCGATAAATATGGCGGTGCCAACCTATCCAGCAAACTGGCCCAAGCCGATACGGGCCTCGGCCGAGGAGTCGTTTTTCTGGCTTGGGGGGCTTGGGCGGCCAAACGAGTGGCCAAGCTTGACAAGGTCTGTATACATTATCGTGCTTCTCGCGGAAGCCCGTAAAACTGATGGTTACCTCTCTCTTGAACATTGTACAGGTGAAGCACCTGATACTGACGAGCGCCGTAAGTCCAAGCCACTGCACTAAACAGTTCATTCTCATCGAAACATTCCGTTCCAGCATCCTTCTCCATTTTCTGCGCATAAAGGGTTCCTTGGAAACGGCCACTTCAAAGCAGCCAATGAATGGTTGGAGCGGAAGTACGGGTCCGATGGGAGAGTGGATTGGTGCACTCTGAACGCAGAGTAAATTCGGTTCGCAGCCTAACACATGTTTCTCATGTTGCTATGCCGCTATGATACCCTCGCCTCCTTTCCCGTCTTGGTCGCTGCGTGATCGAACATTTTGACATATATAGTGTTTTAACGCCGGTGCGGTATTTGGTTGTTACCCGATTTTTACCTGGCATGTATACAACAAAATATGTCACAACATTGCATTGGAACCTTGATCTACACGTACTTTTACTCGCGATGTGGCGCACGCATCGAGCCATGTATGTTCTATAGTGTGCAGGCTTGCTGACATATCGCTGGCGGATCTCCGGAAGGAGTTCGAACCTGAAACAGCAAATTGTGATCATCCAGTCAATCGCCCTGATAATCTTTTCGTCCGGTTCCACCACGTGGCCTTCTGATTGTCTCACTTCATGATGCCGACGCCACTGTGCAAAGACTAAACAACTGAGCTTTAAATCTCAGGCGGATGCAGTCATATGGCGCCCGAAAAAAATTATTATTTTCCGTCATGTCCGGCGGAAAAGGGGTCACCGGTACGATTTATCCAGGGATATGGTAGGTAAAGTGTGCGGTATAGGATACGAGGTGTTTTACATCTCTACTTAGCTGTAAGTAAGTATACGAGTCGGCCCTGTGTCAAATGCGATAGCGATACAAAATATCATTCTTTGCCTGGTATTGTAACAAGTCCGCGAGCCAATAAATATGGGGGCGACGCACAGAGACATTAAGGGTCATCACGGAATCGGGTTGATACGACCGTCAGGTCCGTACGCGTTCCGAGACATATGGGTATGACTGCTGTCCTGCAGCTTGGGTGGGGAAGGAAGACGAATCCCATGCTGCACAGGGTTTGGCAGGTGCGGATATGCCTGGTTTATGGAAAACTGCTGGGGCTCTGTCAATGAGCGTCGATGGGGTGGGTAAGAAAGCGACGTCTCGCGTGGTGAATGATAAGAGGATGAATGCAGTGGCGGGGCGGTGTTCGGAGGGCTCTGGGAGGGCATGGAGTTGTCATGAAAGGATGATTGCGGCGAATAAGAATAATGGGAGCGAGGTTCGTCTCGGACATCGCGCACTACAAAACCCGTACTGTTCGTATACGCTGAAGACACAGGTCGGTCGGCGGGATGCGAATAGCTGTTCTGTGAGGAGATATACACGCTGCTGGGGAGCGCATTTCGTGACGTCGGAACGGGGCTCGAATACGACGCATACTGTTTTATTGGAGGTGGATTCATGGGGGGGAGAGGGTAAGAAGATGAGGCAGACGAGCTGGGAACGTCAGACTGCTGGTCGTTAATCATGAGTGTCTGGTCCCATGAACCGCCCTCGACTTCCGTCACGGAACGCGGAGGGACGGTAGTGGCAAGGTTACCAGGCGACAGAGAGCTTGCGCGCGTCGAACCAGGAGAACTGGAGGAATCTCGACTAGACCGCAGTGGTATAGCACCACCGGCAGCATTCATTTCGTATGTCTTGGGCTTATCCTTGCCAGTGGGCCCCTTCCCAAGAGCTGGACGATTTGCTAGCGGCAGGTTGAGAGCCTGGCGCAAGCAATTGTTTTCCTCCTCGAGTTCAGTCACTCTCTGCTCCAAAGCCTATTCCGCAGAAATGCAAATGAGTATTATGGATAAGATGGAAAATTTGAATTCTCCCTAAAGGGAAATTACGAACTTGTAAATGAGCAGCGCGTCTTGCGCGAAAGGCCCGCTGGACATCCCTGGCACGGTTAGGGGGCAGGTTGTCGTTTCGCTTGCGACCGCGTTTTGAAGACATGAAGAAAGAAACGGGAGGAAGGGAATGGGGAGCGGAATGGGAGTTCAAAAGGGCACAAAGCAGGATCGGATGAACATATAAAGGGCCCGCCTACGACGACGCATCGGGCTAGTCGAATCTGCGTCACGAGGTTGTCACAACATAACCGGAGCCTAGGAAGGCAACTGGATTAGGTCGCAGGTCCTCTCGATCGCAACGGCCTGGGCCTGTGAACCGACCTATCAATAAATGAAAATTCCCCCGCCCCCTGTCTGCATACCCGCTCTCTTAGCAACTTTGCCTGTTACAGCTTGCAATGCTGACAGCTTCCTCTCGTTGCGGTTGCCTTCAAACACTTGGTCACCGCATGCATTGCATTATTCCCCCATTCTCAGGCCAAGATAAGCAACATTAGCCTCGCCAGGGCACGGCATGACAAAGACGCTTCGGAACTCTTCCCACTTTCCGAATCTACACGTGAGGGCCACTGCTTGTACTCCAGATAAAGCAACTCCCCAGAACCACAACCCTGAACATATTCGAAACCCCGACCAGGCAACTCCAGGCCCCGACACATCATCCTGTCCGACCCGCCGCCCCTGATGCTCGCGCTGCCTTTCTCGCGGCCGCCATCTCTTTGTCGCGTTTGGCGAACACCTTATGTCGCTGCGGCACAGGAGCCGCTGCACGTGCGAGCGTTTTGTTCGCGGACTTGTTTTGCTCGACATACGACATGTGCTGCGCTCCACTCAAGGCCACCAGGGATCCAGTCGTGCGCTGGGCGCCGGGGAATTTTGTCGGACCGAAGTCCTTTGAGGTAATCGTACCTGCAAGATCACCTTCTCCAGCACGAATATCGGTACCCAGATCCGCGTCAGTCTCATTCGCAATGAGCACTGATTGGATAAGCTCAATCTGCTCATCTTTGGTTCGGTATACCAGATCCGGTAGGTTCTCGAGCCCATCCAGATGCGTGATCACCTTGAAGGCGTAGCCCTGGTCAATTAAAAATTGCTGTCGTTTCGTGCTGTAAAACATCTCCTGGGTGTCCTTGGATACGAGGGAGTAGAAAAAGGCATTAAACCCTTCATCATTCCGCCGCTTCGCTCTCAAAATGCGCCCTAAAATTTAATACAGTTATCCATCCCTGGAGGACTTTGTAGGAAAAAGGTTCGCACCTAGGCGCTGTGCTTCTTGCCGGCGCGATCCGAAATGGGATGATATCTGGATCAGACATGTCGCTTCGGGTAAATCGATAGATGTATCTCCGACCTGTCCTCGGCAATAGATTGAATAGCCATGCCATCGAAAAGGAAAAGCGTCAAACCTTAGAGAGAAAGATGGTGTTGACTTGGGGACTATGCTGGAACCAAGATAGGATTCTCATCCGTTCGACCTGTCCAGTACCACCATGGATATAGAGTTTACCCAGACGTTTCGCATACGCCTAAACACGTGGTGAATATGCTGTCGATGACTTCGGAAATGACATTACCTCCAAAGCGAAAACATTGTCGGAGAATACGATTATCTTGTCTCCTCGATCCTCGTGATACTTGATCAGGAATTGGCATGCCTGGAATTTGTTGGGGTTCATGCAGTATAGAAGCATGCGTTTTCTAGATTGCTCCCGAAGGTATTCACGATAGAATTCGGGTGTCATTGGACACCATACCTCCGCACACTATGCGCCGGACTCAGCGATCTTGATATCAAAAAATTAAGGTAAGTTGATGAATACCTGCACATTTGCAATATGTCCCTTGGCAGCAAGATCCCTAGAAAGGCAAAGCGGTCATTAAACAATTTAACTACAGTGATGGACATATGGTGAGCAACTGACATCCAATTCGCTTCATACAGTTTGGGCCCGATCATATAGTTCAGGTCCGCTATCTTGTCATCCTCACGGACAAGGGTAGCTGAACAAGTCAGAACATGAGCTTCACAGTTCCTTCGAAGAAAGAAAAAGGGAAAAAATTAGCGTACCGGTCAGACCAAGTTTGGAGTGCGCTTTGATCGTTCCGACAACCCGACGGAACATTGCAGCAGGTACAACATGTACTTCATCCAATAGCATGAAACCCCATTCTCGGGAGGTCAAAAACTCCATCATCTTCTTGGACTCGTGGGACCGGTTGTGGGTATTGGCGACCATAGAATAAGTTGATACAACAATTCCGCTTTCGCCAGCAAACTGGAGAGATGTTCAGACTCAGAAGCGGAAAGCGGAAAGAACTGGCTGCACCTTCTCCTTCTGGTCCGCGGTGAATACCGCGATCTGGCGGTCGGTCACATTTGACCACTGCATAAATTGTGACTTCCACTGCATAACGGACACGCTAACAACGCATAAGAAATTATTCAATGAATAACACGGCGAAAGGCTCACGAGGAAGTGCATAGTACTAGGCAAGACTTCTTGATCGTACACGCGGCAGTGATTCCAACAAGGGTCTTCCCTGCTCCGCAAGGAAGGACAATAATGCCTGAACGAGCACGACTAAGTAACGAAATTTTCAGAATGCGGTCGAGAATCGAATTCACGGAATATATACCCATTTCCGAACATCTTGCTCAGGCTAGTTTCTTGATATGGGCGGATCACGGTGGCGGGCTTTAAATCGATATCAAGGTTCGCATTCACGGTATCATTTCGAAAATCGTATTCTTCAAGCATAGGATAGTCAAGCACTGTGCATTGTTTCTTGACATCCTATGTATACAAGATAAGGTTTGTGAATGAGATGAAATGGCCAAGACATACGTCGATCTTTGCATCATGAATTTCGAAAGCATGGACGTTGTCGTCGTCCTCATCGATCTCGTCTAAAACCCAGTCAATTGGAAAACTCGACCATGGATGCTGATCTGAGATACTCGCCTCCATCAACTCCAACGACAGACGTAAATAGATCAGCATCAGACTGATTGGCGGCAGTAACGGCGTTAGACGGTCCGACTTTGGAATCGTCTTTTTTCTTTTCAGCTTCTTTGGTGCCCGGAATAACTAGATTCCCTTTTACGGGAGCTTTAGAGGTGGTGAAAGTAGCCGCTTTGATACTAGTATCAGTCTGGGTAGACACGATGCGTGCCTCTCGGATTATTCTGTCCTTGAGCAGTAATTGAAGGGTCTCGGGATGGCTCGACTCGACAAAGTATTTGTTGTGCTTGAGAACGAGTTTGACCTTGCCGTAACTCAGAGTTCGATCACGAATGTAGGAAATGATACTGTCAGGGACAGGAACCTGTGGACAAAGAGTGAAAATATGAGCACCTCCCTATCGACGACATCATACCTTGGAAAGGCGATTGAGAACCTTCGGGAGTTAGTCAGCGAGAATAGTTCAAACAAGTACAATTCACACAGACTTCAATGATATCTTCAGTTTGAAGGCCGACGGATACAGCCGCATATAAAGAATATGGAGTTAGAGTGTATTCGTGGATGAAGGCCGGTCTGAAGTGAAAAGATATTACACGCATGTACCTAAGTGTACTGTAGATCAATACGTACCGGCTAACAGGCTCGCTGATAGCGGTGAGAAAGTCCTGTGCTTGCTCGGCAATAGGTGAGAAGGCTTCCAAGATGATGTGGCCATCGTCAGGACTGATCCAGAGTGGCCGGGAAGCATGGTCATGTTTCAGGTGAAGCCATGAGAAGTCTTGTTCCATAAAAATGTGAGAGACAAGGATATTCTGCTGCCTCCGATGAGCATCCAGGGAAGATAAGTCAACAGCTAAATCGGCTGGGTTTCTTGTCTGGGCCAGCTTTCGTGTCAAGGCGCTAAAGTTGATGGTGGCGCTACGAGGTACGAGGGTCGTATCCGGAGGAGAAGGAGGAATCACATCGTCCTCATTGGTGACATCAAGGTAATCCTCCTCGTCACGGTCTCTCCTTACACGTTTTGGCTGAGAAGGACCAGCGGAAGCTAACGAACGTCAAATTGGGGTTCGAATGCCTAGGAATATACCCGGAACGTACACTCGGCCAAACGCTTCCCCGACATTTCGACTCGTTGTCGAAGAGCAGAAATGCGGCGTGAAGAACGTGAAGGTAAGAGTCAAGGATGAAGTCACAGACGCGCTCGGGCCCGCCAGTGACGTCCCCGGATGAATAAGCAGCGGAGTTTCAATTTCATTTGAGGAGGCGGACGACTTGCTTTTGTGTCGACTCCCACCATCTGCCCCGCATTTTTTTCGGCTTTTCTTGTTTAAGATATAATGTGGAGGCCTGCTACTCGCCAGATAACTGGTACTAACGAAGGTATGTTTTTACTACTTTTTTGTCTTATTTCGGGGTTCTGAATCATTTTCAGTTCCACTCGGACAGCGGCGGCGTTTTGGCCCAGCTCCATCCGAAGAAGCCGCTCCTCCCCAGCTTGCTCAGCCTTCACCTTCAGCGTACCCTCGTCCGCATCAAGACCACGATAGTCCTGGGAAACGCGGTAGAGACGAGACTCCGGCGGGCGACCCACGAGGTAAGTTTTACTGTTCGCACTTAACCTCATAGCCCGCCATTCTGCGCAATCGCGGTATTTGGTATCATTGTAACGCACCGTTTGAGGTCTCTGCGTTTCCGTCGTACCCAGTTTGGGGCTAGGCTCATGATACTGACCTGTACTAACACTAACCTATTGCTGTTTGTTACTCACGTTAGTCGACCCGAATGCCCCTCGCAAGCGGCGAAGTCGTTGGGGCGAAGTCAAGACAGAAATTCCTGGTCTCCCAACTGCCATTTCTGCTGCGGGCGTATCTCAGGCTCAGCTCGACAACTATGCTATCCACCTGAGGCTTGAAGAAATCAACAGAAAACTACGACTAAACGACTTTATTCCTCCTGAACGCGAGAGGCAAGTTCGAATATTTATATGAATGAGCATATACTCATCTTTTCGTTAGATCCCCATCCCCTCCTCCTACGTATGATGCTCACGGTCGCAGGACCAATACACGCGAAGTACGCTACCGCAAAAAGCTTGAAGACGAGCGTATCAAACTCGTCGATCGTGCCATGAAGAACGATCCCAACTTCCGCCCTCCTGTTGAGTATCAACAGCAAAAGCGCTCACAGCGCCCTTCCGACAAGGTCTATATTCCCGTCAAAGAATTCCCCGAAATCAACTTCTTCGGTCTACTCGTCGGCCCTCGCGGTAACAGTTTAAAGAAGATGGAGAGAGAGAGTGGGGCGAAGATCAGTATCCGTGGAAAGGGCAGTGTTAAAGAAGGGAAAGCACGTCCTGACCAGTATGCAGACGATGCTGAGGAGGATCTTCACTGCCTCATTCTTGGCGATAGCGAAGAAAAGGTGGCGGCCTGTGTAAAAATGATCAATAAGGTCATTGAGACAGTAAGTGACTTCTCCTTCTTGCGCTGGGTCGTGCTAACCAGCTTATTTCAGGCTGCTTCCACTCCTGAAGGCCAGAACGACCACAAGCGTAACCAACTTCGTGAACTTGCGGCGCTCAACGGCACTCTTCGCGACGACGAGAACCAGGTCTGCCAGAACTGTGGTGGCGTAGGTCATCGGAAATACGACTGTCCGGAGCAGCGGAATTTCACCGCCAACATTATCTGCCGCGTTTGTGGGAGCGCTGGCCACATGGCCCGTGATTGCACCGTCAACAAAGATCCTAATGCACCAATGATGCACACCCCTCCTCCTCCACCGAACATGAACAGCCGCGGCTTTGATTCTGAATATGCCAGCTTGATGGCCGAGCTGGGAGAAAGCACGGGTGGTCCCGGTGTAGATCTTTCGAAGCCTTCCTGGGCCGCACCCAGCGCAGGTCACGATATCACCGGAGGGGGAACGAATATTCCACCTTGGCGTCGTCCAGAAGCATGGGTAACCAACATACCTCAGAACCAGTCGCAGGGCGGTTTTCCGGGTGCCCAAGGATACGGCGGTGGATATGGCGGGGCAACCGCTGGTTACGGGAACCAGTGGCAGGGCTATGGACAGGCTTCAGGATATCCTTCACAATCTCAAGATTATCCGTCGAACTATGCCTCCTATTATCAAGGCCAATATACTCAACCAACCAGCTAATCGAAAATTTCTGATCTTATTCCTCACTTTCTGACAAACGGCAGCACTAAATATCGATTCTTCTCACCTTAGCTCAGTTTTCCACAGTCGAAGAGGCCATTTGACCTATCCATTTTATATTCGGATTTCATTCCCTTTTTATTCACAGAGCGATGCCGTACGCGGGAATTGTTTGTAGGTATACTTTGTCTGGCATGGCTGTTGGGAGCGTGGACACGGCGTCCCTACTAACGGAGACCTTTTCAAGCAGCATGTTTTACTACTTTGAACTGTAGCCCAATGATATGTCTTTCTCAAAATATGTGCGATTGATTCAGAGATACAAGTTTGCTAGCTATGGTGGTTCTTTTTTTTCTTTTTCTTTTTCCGCGGCTTTGATTCTACTGTGTTGAGTTCTACTTGATCTAAGCTTCGTTTTTGGGCGTTTTTGGTGTCGCTGTCACGCCGAACGAAACAAGAAACAAAGAATCCGTTGGTAGCATCACCGCTAGGACTGCAGCGTATCAATGAAGCAGCGTCGCCTGTCGAAAGTTGAGTATGAAATCCGTAAGCCTTCGAGATTGACATACTGGGATTGTCCATCTCTTCCGGAAGTCCCCTGCGCTTCCACTGAGGCAGGACATTTTCTGGAGCCTCCAGTTTAAATCCACCGCTTTCAGCCTCTTCCGATTTTAAAGCATCACGAACAACATGCTCGTTCTCCGTCGCGTGGACACTGCAAGTCGAGTAGACAATTCTCTTGACTGCGGGAACTATCATGTATTGTCAATAGTCAAAATTTTAATTGCATAATGACAGAATGAATTGGACT
Organism: Armillaria altimontana; assembly: GCA_022818075.1. NCBI lineage: Eukaryota > Fungi > Basidiomycota > Agaricomycetes > Agaricales > Physalacriaceae > Armillaria > Armillaria altimontana. The sequence goes on from JAIWYR010000018.1 coordinate 532,323, forward strand.
ACCTACATTTCATTGCGTGCTTGATCATCACGAGTTGAAAAGCGGCCAGTTTTGTCAGACGTTCGTCTTTCTCGGACTCGTTTTCCGCCTCTGACAACCAGATACGAAAATAAATATAACCGATCGGGGATGGAAAGAGTTTCACCTGTCTCTAAGAGGTGATCAAGGCGGTTAACAATACCAGAGCCGCTGCATGAGGGATCTAGAAGACTGCAAGGAGTTAGATTTGTACCTGTTCAGCTGGCAAACTTCCCCTTACATATGCGTGACCTTGCAAAATGCTTCGTCTTGAGGATCCACTGTAAGGAAGTCGAGGTTCAGAGTCTCGACGTTCTGACAACCCGCTTTGGATAACATCATTTCGAGCGTTTTGAATCGTTTTCGGTCCCGTTCGAACGCAAACAACTAAGCATCAATTGGCCGAGGGAACGGTCTCAAGTGGCGAAAGGCACACACCTTCCCTTTGTTGCCCATGATCGCGCTGAGGTGGGAAGTCTTGTTACCCGGAGCGGCCGTTGCATCGATCACATAGGTGCCTTCTCTTGAGGGCGGCGAAAGAACAACGGCCGGAAAACAAGATGCCTTGTCCTGTAGAATGATCTTCCCAGACTTGTACAAAGGGTCGTCATGGAATGTGGTTTGGGGTGAAAACAGGAGAAGGTTCGGAATATGCTCATCCTGAGCAAAGCTCCGACTAAGGATTACGATAAGAAGCGTTCTATGTTCTGGACACTAACGACACCTGCCTGGATGTAAAAGGATCCGTGAGGTCATAGCCGTTGGAGATGAACGCGTCCATGGCGTGATCCGACGCCCACATCAGAGTGTTGACCCTCACGTAACGTGGTATTTGAGCTGCAGCGATGCGAAAGTCGATGTCGATTAGCATGACTTCCATGGGAAACGACTGAATGTAATGTTTTCGCTCACCTGCTCGGTCATCCCCGTTGTGGGCTAATTCAAGGTTCGACTTTACGCCACGCTTGATTTTTATTCTTTGGAATTCGCCATTCAGACGCGTCTTGTGGCGTAGAATTGCTCGTTTGATGGGGCCGTCGCCAGCCTGGATACCGCCCGCAAGCAAAACGTCATGAACAAGAACCAGAGCAAGATTCATAGACGTTATCTTCTTTCTTTCGTCCTTTAACAGATTCGTCTCATTTATTACTTGGGTCAGTACAGCTTTGTCTGGAGATGTTGCGTCAGACAATTTTAGGGTGCAGCTAAGATGTCCATACATTTCAGTGTCTCAATGACCAAGGCAGAGGTCCTTTTGCGGTCCTTCTCAGGCAACGTAGCAAGGATCCCTTTGATCGACCCTGCTCTTGCATCTAGACTGTCGAGGGTTTTCGAAGCTTCAAAATAAAGGTTCATATTTTCTATTCATACGAATTAGGCTCTGCAAGATATGAAGCACTACAAAAGAAACTACGCGCAATATTGCATATACGTCCCCGCCATCAAACCCTTTCTGCAACAGAGAACAGACCTGTAAAGAGAAAGAATAGGTAAGAATAAGCATTCAAATGATGAGAAAAAGACCGAAAGATCAGTTGCAGTTCTTCGTCACACAGAGCGCATAGCCCAAGTTGGACAATGTAGATAAATTGAAAGGCATCATTTCCGAAAGACAGGATAAGGGGATTACTCACAAGAGTGAAAACGCATTCGCAGGTCTACGTTGGTGGTGATGTTTTCAAAGGCTAGAACCGAGCACGGGCCGGTTTTTAAGGGAGAAAATAGTTTTCCCACGCTTTTTGAGACGCCGACCCACGGCAGGACGCGCGCGTCTAAGTAAGCTCTTCCCCTTTACCCTTTCCTATCTCGCAAAGTATGGTCGAGTCTGCTCAGCAGTAAAATTTTCTCACATGTTTCTTAGTGCCGGTAGACACTGAGCTCTACGATCTCCTGGGAATCTCTCCAAATGCCAGTCAAGGTGCAGACCTTTGAACCATGAATTCTAGTGGCTCATATCTTCATTCATGCTAGCCGATATAAAGAAAGCATATCGCAAGAAGGTGCGCATATATGTGCTCGTGCTTACATCTATATCTTGGTCTGACTTTCCATCAGGCGAAAGAACATCATCCGGTATGTCGCGCCGTCCTTACCAGTTAACACCATTCTAACAGTTGGCTATGCAGGACAAGGTGATTGATCATCTCCGCACATTCAGACCACGATGAACCTTTCTCGACTAGAACATTAATGATCCAGAAGCTAGCCGCAAGTTCCAAGAGATGGCATCTGCGTGAGTCGCAGACCTGCCGCTGCGATCGTCCCCTCATGAATTCTCGGAAGTTATGACATCCTGAATGATCCTGATTCTCGAGCTGCCTATGATGCAGGAGGAATGGCGGGTCTACGTGGTGGCGGTTCCGCTGGAATGGACGACCTTTTCAGCCAATTCTTTTCGAGTTCAAGCTTCGGTTTTGAGTTTGATCTAGGTGGAGGTGCCAGTCGGCGTCGGACAAAAGGCCAAGATTCTATCATTTCATATGACGTAACGCTTGAAGATCTCTACAATGGGAAGGCCGTGAAAATGAATATGGAGAAAGACGTTGTTTGTGGTATATGTAAAGGGTATGTCGCCTGAATCTTCGTTAGAGGCATTGTTGACGTGTGGTTAGAACCGGAACCCGAGGAAATGCCAAGCCGAAGCAGTGTGCCACATGTGAAGGCAAGGGCTGGACGTTTGTCCATAGCCAGGTTTGCTCAGATGAATGGAATGTGAAGACCTTTCTGATAAATATGTTTGTAGGTGTCTACATCGCGGATCGGAACTACAAGAGCGACATGTCACGATTGTGAAGGCAAGGGAGAGAAAATCAGATCGAAAGACAGGTGAAATGAATCTTCGATTTCTTCATGACTTAGTTCATAACATTTGTTTAGCTGTAAAAAGTGCAAAGGCGAGAAAACCGTGCACGAAAAAACCCGCCAAGAAATTTTTATCGAAAAAGGTATGACGGACAGACAACGAATTGTGCTACCCGGGGCAGGAGACCAAGAGGTACTTCATGGTTCGTCCTTTTGACGTAGCATGATTTACATCTTCTACCATAGCCCGGTTTGCCTACTGGCGATGTGGTTTTTGTTATTCATGCCGCACATCACGAATTTTTTGAGCGATCAGGGAACGATCTCCTTACCAATGTCAAAATCACACTCTCGGAAGCCCTCTTTGGATTTTCTCGGATACTCATCACACACCTCGATGGTCGGGGAATTAAGGTTACTAGTCCTCCTGGTAAGATAATAAAGTCAGATGATTCGATCGTGCTGCGAGGAGAGGGTATGCCTGTTTACAAGAGGCCTGACGAAAAAGGAGATCTTTTTGTCGTATTTGAGGTCGAAATGCCGGATGAACAATGGTTAAAGAATGTTGATCGGAAGGTGGGATATTTGCCACTAATCCTCTACTTCCTTTACGAACACAAGCTTTACAGACTTTAGAGGCCCTCCTGCCTCCCAAGAAAGCCGATTTGGATCCTCAACCGGAAATCGTTGATGCTGCAAACTTTGAAGAGAGTGATATTGTGGATGTGCGTGCCCATTCTTTGCCGGCTGGCCACGAGTTTTTTCATGGTTTTACACATCAGTTCGGTCAAACGGAAGATGATTGGGAGGATGAAGACGACGATGACGACGGTGATATGGAGCCAGAGTGCCGACAACAGTAATCTGCACGCGTGCGGCTTGCATTGAACGTTTGTTTTCACAGCTCAGTTTTCCTACATTCTCACTGTAATCTACCCCATTTACCTCTGGCATATATTTGTTAGGATGTATACTACTTAATGCTACTTTACCCCACTACTTGTCCGTTGACTGACTTCATTCTGAGGCGTTCGTCGTACCATGCAACGATGTCATGATCAATGTATACTTACGTTTCGTTCTTGATCATGAATCATCATGTTCAATACTAGGAAAGTGACGCCTTTCACCAGGACTAGCGATATCCAGTAGATTCTCGCCGATAGGTGGGTTCTTTTCATGCCATGCGGGTTAATAGGTGTGACTGATGGTAGGTCCAGACTGTATCCTGGATGCTTCATTACACTGGGCAGGGCAGGTTACACTGGGTCCATTGTAACGCCGCCGTTTCTCGGAATGCTGGTGGTCCGTTTCAATCATTTCATGGTAGAATCTTACTTGCCTGCCGTGTAGTATCGTTTCGCAGAAGGGTGAGTCCAATGTCTCACGTTTTCCCCTTTGGATATTTTTGGTTCAATATACCTAAGCTTCGACAGGGCAGGTAAATCCCGGGAAGATGTGCGGGGGTAGGCCTATAGTCACCGCTGTTGAGAAGCTACGTGAAGATACGCGACGACTCGCACTCGATCGAAGCCATTAAAATTCATTCACGGCAGGAGGTAATATTCCGCACTCTCGACCAGTTCCTGATGGAGAACAGCTCCTTGACACCGACTTCCTCCATGATTTCGCAGGCTGTAAGTATGCATCAATACATTCAGTTGTGAAACCCTTGATGATTTTTTTTCTTTGATGGCGGAAGTAGTGGTACCGTCGACTAGTGTTGAATGTGCTGTAGCTTCTTGATACACCTGAGGCTAAGCCTCGTATGCAAGCGGGGAACTGGCTTCGATACAGTCTAGCAACCAGTTCCACGCTGTGAGTCGCGAATTCCTCCGGTCGTGATGCCAGGGTGTTGGCGAGAACAGGTGTTGGTACGAACACGGTCCGCTGACCATCTTTCTTACGACAAATCTTGAACTCTTTCCCAGCAGTGCACGGCTCCCCCATGAAGGGCTAAAGTCACTTATGACTAGTCGTACTACAAGGAGTCGACGGCTAAAGTTTTTTTTGCAGTTGCAGGCATTGACCACTGAGCCCGAAAAGAGGTGCCGCTGCATTCGAACGGTGCCGCTTACTTTAGCGCACAAAGGACAAATAAGCACAAACACCTTGGGAACGTCAACGACGTTGTGCAGCTCCCTTATATCGCCTCCCTTCCACCCAAGACACGCAGTAGGCGTTATTCTTTACATTCCTCGGCCCATGCAAGGGTTAGCATACACCAAAGCTGTCGTATTGGATGGAGAGACCCCAAATGAGTGCGGCACCCCCGTCAGCAACTTCGACGATATTCCAATAGATCCTGCGCTAGGCGGGCCAGCGAGAGTGCCCAGTCATGTTTCGGTTGAGCAGAGTACATTTGCCGTCGATGTGAGTTGCATTAACGATATCTAAGTCGATGGTCGAGGCGCGTCGCGTTCTGGCGTATTTTGATCGTTTTCTTCAAAGTTCAGCCGTTCATTGCTAACGTGCTCCTCGATGTATTCTCTAGAACTCCACGTTCAGTCATGGGCCACAGGAATATCTACCGTACTCGCAGGGACCTCAAGGCGACCCATTCGCTCAACCACCTCCGGCCTATTTTACCGTACCAGAAACGCAGACCCGCCTTTCTCCACCACCCACGAAACGAAGGAGGAAGGAGGTGATACGCGAATTAATATGCCGCACATGCAAAGGAAATGATAACCAAAACAGCGCTGGTGCTCCCGAGCGCATGCTTTCCTGCGGCGAGTGTGGCCATAGTGGCAAGTCCCTTTCCGGTCTGTAATCTTACGCGAGCTCATGCTGTCGCGATAGTTCATCCATCTTGCATGAAGAATTTCGTCGTAACTCGTCCTGATATTCTCTACTCCGTTAAATGGGCGTGCCCGGACTGCAAGAAATGTGAAATATGTCAGAAGAAAGGCAGAGGAGTACGTGCCCGTATTTATTTGCGAATACATGATGTTCACTATTTCACAGAACAGGATGTTGTTCTGTGATGTATGTGATAGAGGTATTCAGTCACCTTCCGCGTTCCTGCAATATATGTGCTGATATCTTTTTGGCCAGGCTGGCATATGTACTGCATGGATCCTCCTGTTGAAGAGGACCCCGAAGGTGCATGGTATTGTCCCCAGTGCGTGTCTGTGGTGCCTCCACAACATGCCACTCCATTTGAACAACCATCTTCCCCACTTCCACACCGCGAACCATCTGTCGCATCATCGTCGCGATCTCACGCAGCTTCAAATAACAGTCATGCCAAGGCTCGAAGTATAGGAAAGGGCAAAGGAAAGGCTCCCGCCGTGATCACTGATGACTCCGAACTCGACGTTGAAGTTGATGTTGAGCGGGAGGTAGGGACGCCCATTGCAACTGGAAGGCCTGTCAGAAATAAGAGACCCACGAAGAGGAAAGCTGCACAATCGAGGAACGAGGATTACTCGGAGGATGAGGTTACTCTATCTGCTCGTCAGCCCAAGCGAAGGCGCACGGAAGTCTCTTCTGCAATGGCGCCGACATCTAGTCTCCCACGTCTAACCTTTAGATTCTCCACACAGCAGAAAGGAAAGGGGAAGGAACGTGAAGAAGAGGAGAAAGGAATGTTTGATGATTTCTTGCTGCCAGAGCAACGTGACACGATGAAGACGACGATAGATGGATCGGACAGACAGAGATTTGATCGCACACGCCAACTGGCAGAGGTACGCATTCCTTCTCAGGTACCGGCAAATTCATTTAGCTTGCCTATAGGCCAAATTGGCTGCAAGAGTGCCCCCGCCACCCACATCAGCATCTGAAGAAGCAGAATCTTCTTCCTCTGTATTACATCCAACACGTCTGCGGTTGGCAGCACTAGCAAACCAAACTGCACCAATACCTGGCCCTTCAGCATCTCCGGGACCCCCAACTCCGACGCCACTCCTACCAGGTTCTGGTCCGCGCGTTAAAACGATCCATATCGGGGGATACGACGTCAAGACCTGGTACGATGCCCCGTTTTCTGAAGAGTATTCATGCATACCCGACGGGAAGCTGTGGATATGCGAGTTCTGTTTGAAGTACATGAAGAGCAAGTTTGGATATAACCGACATCGGGTAAGTCACTCTGTTTCATGTTCATGTGCTTGGTTTCACTCGCCATTTTCAGATGAAATGCAAAGCGCGTCATCCACCCGGCGATGAGATTTACAGGGATGGCGATATTTCGTTATTTGAGGTAGATGGACGAAAGAACAAGGCAAGTCCGCGTTTTGCAGCCGCTTTCGTCTAGCTTGACTATATCCATTGTAGATTTACTGCCAGAATCTATGCCTGCTTTCCAAAATGTTTCTTGACCACAAATCACTATTTTATGACGTCGAGCCGTTCCTGTTCTATGTAATCGCGCAGGTGGACGACGATGGGGCTCGCTTCATTGGATATTTTAGTAAGGAGAAGTGTAGCGTTAAGGACTATAACCTTAGTTGTATAATGACGCTTCCGACGCGTCAACGCCAGGGATGGGGCAATTTTCTCATTGACTTCAGTACGTCACATAGCTTCTGCACGTACACACAGAACTAACTTTTCATTTCAGGCTATTTGTTATCTAAAAAGGAACAACGGCTGGGATCTCCGGAAAAGCCACTGTCTAGTCTGGGTGCATTGGGGTACAAGAACTACTGGACACTGTCCCTGATGCGATATCTCGAGAATGGGCCTGAGCACCCTCGGCTTGAAGGTAACGGAATTGATAGAGGTCCGCATTGTTTATTGATAATTTCCATAGACATAAGCGCAGCGACGTCCATGACAATAGAAGACGTCTACAACACGCTCGTGCAACAGGAGATGATCACCGTCCTCGAAGAGGACAACCTTGTAGCCAAGCCTTCTCCGGGACAATCTATCAAGATTAATCGACGCAAGACAGGTGGAGCGCGGAACAATGTTGCCCGACGACTGCAACGAGCGACGACCAAGGAGGAGCCAAAACCCAAGGGACCGTTCGTGCCTCCTTTGCAGTACGAAATCTGCTGGGATGCTGAGAAGGTGGATCGGGCCCTCAGCCACTGGGAGTCAAAGGGTCAGTTGAAAGTGAAGCCCGAGAAGCTGAAGTGGAGCCCTTATTTGCTGACGAGGGAGAGCAAAGCAGAGATGCAGGAGGGTGCCAAGGAAGCGGAGAATGAGGGCTCAGCTGCTGATGCCATGGCTGTCGGACTGGCATTATTTGACGATGATGTCACCCCAGCAGATGATGTTCTTCCAGTCATGTCAACAGAGGCGGAGGCTTCACCAGTGGACTTGTTTGCGGATGATACCGATATCGTGGTAGAAACTCGTGCAAGGTCGAAGGCGAAGTCTACTACACCAACGCCATCTCAGCCGTCGAAGAAGGCAACCGGGCGGAGGAAGGTGGCTAAGGGAATTGCTTCTATCTCAGCGCCAATCCAAGAAGAACCGACATCGGAGGTTGATGATATGGATGTACCTCCGCCGACCCCCTCGCCGACTGAACCCGGATCGCAATCAAATGGTGTTCCCGTGATATCACCTGTTTCGCCTCGAGCTGAAGGAGTCCCCGTGCCTATGATTAACCCGCTAGACCGTCCCGCTGCACTAACCCGTCGACGAAATCAGCGAGTTACCGTGAATGGAAACGGGGTTGATGACGAGGAGTCATTTCCGCAGTCGTTGGTGGCAACGATGTCGACGGCGTATAGTCAGAACGGAGACCTTGATAGCTCCGTAGCGGCGACACCTAGGCGTCAAAGCCAACCGAATGGCAACGTTGACAATCCTGCCCCGCCAAAAAAACGTGGTCGACCGAAGAAAAATCCACCCGAGAGCGAGAGCAAAAGAGCTGAAGAACCCCGGGAGAAGACTGCGAAGTCGAGTAAAAAAGCGGCGGCGTTAATGGTGACTATTCCGGGGACTGGGAACAGGGTGACACGACAGCGAACGGCGAAGGGGATGAACGCGTCGCCTGCAAATGAGGAAGCTGCAATTGCGACTGTCCCTGCATTTCCTCAACCTGAGCCGATCGAAGGTCCAGAGCATGAATCCGAGATGACGGTTCAAGTTGAAAAACTTGAGCCCGCACCTCTTCCGGAGGCCACAACAATCTCTTCCCTACCCGGAGATCGGCCTGCAGTCGTGAATGGAGATGATGCGGAAGAGGCAACGACAGTGGGAAAGGGCGAGCACGAGGATGACGTAAAGTATGAAGAGGTCGGCACGCCTTTGACGAGTCTGACGAGTCGGCAGAGCGTCCCGAGCGATGATACATTATTTGTGGTGGGTGCAGGAATGAAGGTGGTGGGTGACCTCGAAGAAGAGGATGCAGACGCAGACTATGACCCGGACGTCGAGGAGATGGATGTACAGCCTAACAGTATGTATTAGATATTAATATTTGAGTGCTCTGGAAGAATGTGATCTTTGTTTGGCTGTGGCGTGTAAAAGCAATAACTGCACAGGCGAACCACTCGTCTTGGGTCAGTTTGAACGACGAGCTGAACGGCTGAACGACGGTCGAGCGATCCAACCCAGCATGGCTACCCAAAAGTAAGTCACCCCCGTTCTCTTTCCCGTCGTCGCCTGGTGCGACCTGGACGACGGCTGGCAGGGACTGACCACGATGTTGGCAGTGAGGCTGGCTCGATGCAATACACGATAACGCCGAGCGACTCGCGCAGGGACGGAGGACTGGATGGTTCAGTAAGAGGAGCTTTGATTTTCTTTGAAATGGTTTGCTGAGCTGCTTTAGGCCCCTTTCCAGTCGCACCAGAGTCTCGGACAAGCCCTGGGCACCCACCTGCCCCCGTCAGCTTACCACCCCCAGCGCTCCAGCGACTACCGTATCTCCCCGTCCCCATCTCCCATTCACCCCCACCACCCACATGCACACCCCCATCCTCACCATCCCCATCCACAGAACGGCGGCGCGTCCTCGTCTTCGTCGTTCACCAGCCAGACATCCCCGACTATGTCTCTCAAGCGCAAGCTCGTTGACGGCGCCCAGCAGCAGCTCTCCATGCAGAAACGCCGCCGCGATGCTGAAGACTCCGTTGTTGACGGTTTTGACGGCGGCCAGGGTGCCAAGCATTGGACTGACGAAGAAAAGTCCAAGCTCTTCAACTGGCTCATGGGTCCTGGCCAGGACGATCACTGGAATTCACTCCGTGCTACCAAGAACTCGTGTCTCCGGGAGGTGAGTAGATCTTCACTGCTTTTGTCGATCTCACTGACTCGTTCCAGTGCTCGCTCCAAGTGTTCGGCAGCAAGAAGACTTACCAGGCACTCAAAGGCTGCTATGAACGCAATTTCAATCTATTCAAACAGATCTACGCGTTCGAGTCGTGGCATTCTCACCAGCTCAACGGCGGCATCGTATCCATCAATGGCCTGAGTGAGGCCGACCGCCTCAAAGAGTACGAGAGACGGCTGCAGGGCGCCAAGAAAGCTGGATGTGACGTCGGCAACATCACCGCAAGAACAATAGACCATTGGCATCGTGTGGGTTGGTATCAGCTATTCTATACGCGGTAAGCCATCTATCCGAGCTTTCGCATTTCGTTATGCTAAGGAACACAGATGGCACGGTGATCCAGCGACCACGCGTCCTAGCGTTCAACGCGTGGGTTCCGCGGCTAACGGTGCTGGACCTGTCGGCGATGATCCTGATCCTGTAGACGTCGATGATTCTGGAATCGACTTCGATTCGAATCTCGCAGCACTGAGCAGCTCACACGAACCGTTAACCTTCATTAACGCCCCCCCAGCTCCGAGCCCAGCAACCATACCACCCCCACCTCCACCGCCGCCGCCAATACCGTTATCCCCTCATTCAAGTCACACTAATCACACCAACTCTACTGCCGTCGAACCACACGGCAATATCGCCCTCTCCCAGGGCATGCTTAACGCCTTTATGCAATTCCTGCAGATTCAAACCCAAACCGGTAAGATGAAGTTGGATTACTTGAGAAGGCGAGAGGAAAGAGAAGAGAAGGAGAGTTCTCAGAGGAGAGAGCTGGAGCGGCTGAGAATTGAGAGGGAACAGGCAGAGTTTGAGCATACAAAACAGACTGCGAATCTAAAGCAGAAGGCTGATAGGGCTATTGTGGGTATATTTCCGACCCGTGTTTCTTAAATTTTCTCAATGTCTCCCTTTTAGGCCCTCTTGGAAAACCCCAACGTCGACCCTTCCGTGAAGGCTGCAGCCGGCGACTATTTGAAGAAGGTATTCACAGCGGACTAGACTTTGTGTTTTCCTGATCTACTTGTGCATCTGTTCATATCTATCAAACTACTCAGTGTATTTGTTCTGGATTTAGATCCCCACGCACATGCTAATTATTTATTATTCGCATCGCTTTCCGTTCACTGTACTTTGCTATCGATAACAATTACTTTACGGATTCAACCCGCGGGACCTCCGATTCCGATTTTTTTGAGGTTTAGGCGCCGTAATATAGTAGAGTCGGTTGGTAGGGGTGGAGCGCCACAAAATGTCCCATGAGACGAGCGTGGACCTCGGACGAACTATGTCCTTTTTGCCGAGTCGATTGTCGCTGGAATTTGCGCTCTTTAAGGCCATAGACCTTCTTGACAAAGCAACAGTTGGACAGGGAGTTGTCAGTGAGGTCCGGAGACTTTAGCACGAAGGAATCACCCGGTTACTTGTCGTAAAAAAGTTACGTTCAGAAGGCAAGTATCACTAAAGGGCAGAGAACTTCCAGGTGAGAATGCCCCCGCCGCAGCAACGACCTTGTTTGAGTCCTCTGCGCTGGAGCGAAGATCGTTGTGGATTTGTAACGCGCAGTAGCAGAAGCAATCGCGCGCCTCACGGGTCAAGAGAACGCTGGTCGGCGCCTGGCTTTGCGCCTTTTACTATGTCGGTAAGTAATATCACCAATCAGTAAACTCTGAGGAACCTAAAGAATTGTGAGATTGGGTACCATCTTCTCATCGATAGCCGAGAGGAAATCAGGTAACAGCGAGGATCAGGGATTCCACGCGTATAGTACGGCAATATCAGGAGCCTTTAAAACGTCCGCATCGGCGGTATGAGTCGCCAGGATGACAAACCTGAAAGCAAGCATGGTGAGTAATTTTTTGTGCTTTTGGAAGAGAATTTAGATCAACAGTGTGTTGACCAGAGAAGTTATTTCGGCCATGGGTATATTGTTTGCAAGTGCCTAGTATAACTGCCGACGGTTTATGAGCTGGTTGAGATTGCAGATAAGGACAGATAAGCAGGGTTCCAGAGTTCATGGTTGTTTCCTATTCGCTGTCCAACTATATTGTTTAGCAAGCCGTGTCGTGTATGAGACCTTGAGGAAGTTGGGGGGAAATCAAGGGCACTCATCGGGTTTCCGGGCCGATAAGCCGTTGAGCCAGGAACCAATCTGGCTGACTCGGATCTGAACAGTTATCTCTTCAAAGATCCTTCAACCTACACTGGTGTCTTTGCAACCGCATCCAACCCTTTTCTGCAATACAATCTTGGTTATCGTAGTTGTGCCGTGTCAGATACGTCTCGGAGGAAAGACAATGACATCCATCGTGTAAGCGTGATGACCGGTTACCGACAACCTGCGGGAGCACGGTTAATAAAAAGTCACTTACATATAGAACAATTGAGAATCGTGTGGTGCGTGCGTGTTCTCCTTCTCCCACGACAGCCATGTCTGAAAAGGCATCTGTACACAGCGAGACCAAGTCCGAAGAGACTGTTGCAGAGCAGGATGGCCATCCTCGGCGAGCACGGTGGGAAACCCGCTAGCTGAATTATTCGATGTCACTCTCATCACTGATTGATTAGATGGCAGCGCATCCCATTCGTTTCAGTGACCGCACCTCCTCCAAAGGCGTCTATCCAAGAAGCAGACATTTTGCCCGAAACGCACGCGAACTGGTTCGAAATTCTCACCTTTGGTTGGATTACTAGTCTGCTTGCTCTCGGTTATGCTCGTCCACTGGAGGCTCCGGATCTCTACAAGCTGCAAGACAATCGCGGAGCAGCATTCATTGGCGAAAAGATTACTGCGTCCTTTGAAAAGAGGCGTCTGGCTGCGGTGGAATACAACCGTCGTTTACTAAATGGTGACGTCAAGCCCGGCATGAAAGCATTATGGTGGTCTATTCGAGGAAATCGCGCCGAGCGGGAGAGAAAATGGAGAGAAAAAGACGGTCAGCGCAAGCCCAGTCTTGTCTTCGCCATGAACGACAGCGTGAAGTGGTGGTTCTGGTCTTCTGGATTCTTGAAGGTACTCGGCGACACGGCTCAGGTTACCAGCCCGCTTCTCGTCAAGGTATGCTGCTTCTCCGTCGCGCTAATCCTTTTGATCTCTCATTCGGCAGGCCATCATCAAATTTGCCACAGATTCTTATACCGGCCATCGGACGGGCAACTATTCCTCTATCCCACCAATTGGCAAAGGTATCGGTTTGACATTTGGTTTGCTGGGATTGCAGGTTGTTTCGTCGCTGTGTACGCACCACTTCTTTTATCGGTCTGCGTCCACAGGCGTTCTCATACGCGGTGGTCTGATCAACGCGATCTATGCTCGGTCCCTTCGACTAACCTCTCGCGCGCGATCGAAGCTCACGAACGGTTTGATAATGAACCACATCTCGACGGACGTGTCGCGAATCGATTTTTGTGCAGGATTTTTCCATATGGTATGGTTTGACCTGAAACACGACATATGAACCGTTCCTTTATTTATTTTTGTCACAGGCTTGGGCCGCACCGATTCAACTGATCATATGTCTCGTTCTTCTTCTGCTGAACCTGGGCCCCAGCGCATTGGCCGGTTTCGCGTTTTTCGTGATTGCGGCCCCGGTTCAGACAATGGTTATGAAGAAAATGTTTGCGTTCCGGGCGAGTGGCATGAAATGGACCGATAAACGTGCCAAACTTCTCCAGGAATTGCTTGGAGGCATGAAGGTGGTCAAGTTCTTTGCATGGGAAATTCCGTTTGCGAAGAGAATATGGGAGTTTCGACAGAAGGAGATGTCGTGAGTATTTTCACAGCTCATGTTGAAGAAACATAAATCTTATTTTTCGGAAAGATTTGTTCGCTCGCTACTCCTCGTGAGGGCCGCCAACAATTCAGTCGCTGTATCTATGCCTGCGCTGGCGTCGGTGCTTGCCTTTGTCACTTACTCCGTAACTGGACACCAGCTTGAGCCATCTGTCATCTTCGCTTCTTTAACCTTATTCCAACTCCTTCGTTTGCCTCTGATGTTCCTTCGTGAGTAGCTTGCTATTGCCTATTTACCTGGTATGTTTATCTTGTACCCATAGCAATGTCCTTTTCCGCCATCACCGATGCCCACAATGCTACCCAGCGTCTCTATGGCGTCTTTGAAGCAGAAACACTAGAGGATACCTTTGATCGCGAAGATGATCTCGATGTTGCCGTTGAGGTCAAGAACGTATCCTTCACTTGGGATGCGCCACCCCCAGAAGCAGCCGAGGCAAAGAAAGGGAAGAAGGATAAGAAGGATAAAAAGAAGGGGAAACCCGAAGTCGACTCCTCGTCGACGGATGAGGTCTTCGAACTGCAGGATATCTCTCTTAGCATACCCCGCGGACAGCTTGTCGCTATCGTCGGCGCCGTGGGTGCTGGAAAAACCTCTTTGCTCCAGGGTATGATCGGAGAGATGAGACGGGTTCCGAATATGAATGGGGATAAAGGCACGATCAAATTCGGCGGGAGTGTTGGATACTGTCCCCAGAGCGCATGGATCCAAGTGAGTCCAGTTCCTCATTTACTTTGTGACCTTACACTCAATGGAGCGTAGAACGCAACAATTCGAAATAATATATGTTTTGGACGTCCTTTCGAGGAAGGCAAATATTGGCAAGCCGTCAAAGACTCGTGTTTAGAGCCTGATCTTGACATGCTACCTAACGGCGACATGACAGAAGTCGGGGAAAAGGTACTGTAGCACTGATTGAATATTCCCAGATTCAATGGTTCTGACTGAGGTTATGCAGGGCATCTCATTATCAGGAGGGCAGAAACAACGTCTGAATATCTGTCGTGCAATCTACTGCGATACAGATATCCAGATCTTTGATGTAATTTGCCTTTTCTGCCGATGAGGATATAGAATCTGACGACTCAACAGGATCCTTTGTCGGCCCTCGATGCTCATGTAGGAAAGGCGGTATTCCAGAACGTCCTACGGAGCGCCGCGCCTAACAAGACGCGTTTATTGGTCACTCACGCGTTGCACTTTCTTCCTCAGGTGGATTATATCTTCACCATTGCAGGTGGACATATAGCAGAGCGAGGCACGTACGAAGAACTAATGCAGAAAGATGGAGAGTTTTCCAAATTCTACAAAGAGTTTGGGAGTAAGGAGGAGAAGGAAGAGGAGGAGGAAGTAGAGGAGGAAGAGGAAGCTGTTGAGAACATCGGGAAGGGAAGAGAGTCTGAAGATGATCTCAAGAAGAAGGTTACTCAGAGCCCTGCACTGATGCAAGCGGAGGAACGAAATACCGGGGCGATTAGTTGGTCTGTGTACAAGCAATACTCGGAAGCTGGCAGAGGGCGGGTGGTGTTACCCATACTATTTTTCGCTCTTGTCTTTGTCCAGGGTGCGACGGTGATGGCGTCGTATTGGTTGGTGTACTGGCAGGAAGAGTGGGTTTCGTTCTTTCTTCTGGGAGTTCACGGTATGCTGACTTTTTCTAATCTGACAGTAAATGGGATCGACCACAAGGGTTTTACGTGAGTTTCATCTCCACTTATGAGGTGAAAGATGGCTGACAGAGTTGACGTAGATGGGTATATACGCAATGCTGGGTATTTTGCAAGCCATTGGATTCTTCGTCATGGGAAGCATGTTCGCTGTATTGACGTATTTTGCAAGTCAGCGTTTGCATAGTGTGAGTCACAGGGCTGTGGTTCATGAAATTTACTGAACATTGACTGTGTTCCTATAGCTAGCTGTTGACCGTATTATGCGCGCGCCCATGTCATTCTTTGAGACCACGCCACTTGGTAGGATCATGAACCGATTTTCTAAAGGTATATTCGTCTCGTCCCTCATTGAATGTCGCTGAAGGACATGCAGACATCGATACGATCGACAATCTCTTGGGAGGTGAGCGTTCTCATTCCCTGAGACATTCCGGGTTTAAATGCTCTTCAAGATGCGCTGCGAATGTTCGCGGGAACGACTTCATCAATCCTTGGTGCCATCATCCTGATAGCGATTATCTTGCCATGGTTCTTGATTGCTGTCTTTTTCATTCTCATTGTCTACATCTATGCGGCCGCCTTTTATCGAGCGAGTGCCCGGGAGTTGAAGGTGCGTGACTTTGTTCGCCCTCTGATGATGAAATTGCTGACGCTTCATCTTCTTAGCGACTTGGTATTCTTTCCGGCGTCTGTTTTTTTTGGAGTATTCACTGATTATCTACCTCCTAGATGCCGTTCTGAGATCGTCATTATACTCTCACTTTTCTGAGTCACTTTCAGGCTTGGCAACCATCCGTGCTTATGGCGAGTCTGAGCGTTTCCTCAAGGAAAACGAGGAACGGATCGATGTGGAAAATCGGGCTTATTGGTTGACTGTCACGAACCAGGTTTAGAGGTCTTTCTGTCTGTCAGAGCGACATTTAAATGACACCTATTGCTTTTTTAACCTTTAGCGTTGGCTGGGTATACGCCTGGACTTTTTGGGGGCACTCCTAACTTTTATTGTTGCGATGCTGACTGTCGGGACGAGATTCAGTATCTCTCCAGCACAAACAGGTGTTACACTTTCGTACATTCTGAGTGTTCAGCAAGCGTGAGTTCCTGAATTAAATGAACACACTTGTTCGGTATTGACCTGGAATTAATTAACTCGGCAGGTTCGGATGGCTTGTCCGGCAAAGCGCAGAGGTCGAAAATGACATGAATTCGGTAGAGCGAGTAGTACACTATGCGACAGAAATTGAGCAGGAGGCTCCGCATGTGGTACCCGAAAGCAAGGTTCCTGAATCTTGGCCGTCTGTGGGTCGCGTAGAATTGAGGAACATAGTATTAAGCTACAGGCCTGGACTTCCCGCTGTCCTTAAGGGTGAGTTAATAATTTTAATGTTCTACTCCGCATATTCTTGATCTGTTTTTAGGTATTTCCATGACCGTCAAAGCTGGAGAAAAAATTGGTATCGTTGGACGGTAAGGAGACGGTCCGTTTGATCAGGCTGCTAAACTGAAGCTTTGCCTCTTGCAGAACTGGGGCAGGCAAAAGTTCAATCATGACTGCCCTGTATCGCCTGGTCGAACTTTCCTCTGGATCAATTCATATTGACGGCGTTGACATTTCCACCGTTGGGTTGACAGAATTGCGAAAGAGCCTGTCAATCATTCCTCAAGATGCCCTATTGTGTACGGCGTGCTTTCCCATACACGTGTGTGCTCTTGCTAACCTTAAATAACGCCCCCAGTTTCGGGAACCCTCCGGTCCAACCTTGATCCATTTAATTCACACGATGATGCGAAACTATGGGACGCGTTAAAGCGATCGTACCTTGTGGACTCGCCGGCAAAGGCAGTCGCAGATGAAAATGGCGATCTATCTACCCCAATTAACAGATTCAGTCTCGATATGGTCATTGAAGATGAGGGTGCAAATCTATCCATTGGACAGGTAGTTATTAAAACCTTCACAGGTACGCCGGAGCCGAAATGCTGATTTCTTACCAGCGTTCATTGGTGTCGCTTGCCCGAGCTCTGGTCAAAGACTCAAAGATTCTCATACTTGATGAGGCTACGGGTAGGTGTTCCCCCATTGCACCTCTCCCCGTTCGGGGGCTAATGCCATCGGTCACAGCGTCCGTTGATTACGAGACTGACAGAAATATACAAGACACGATTACCCACGAATTCCAAGATCGCACGATTCTATGCATAGCTCGTGAGCCAGCTCGTCTTCCGGCCGAGAAGTTTCAAGCTAACGATCGTGATTCTTACTTAGATCGCTTGCGCACGATCATTTCATACGACCGTATATGTGTTCTTGATGCTGGCGAGATTGCTGTAAGCTGTTCGTTACCGTCTTAATCCAATCGGCTCACAAAAGCGTCAGGAATTTGACACCCCTTCACAACTATACCTAAAGACCAGTGGGATTTTCAGGGGAATGTGTGATCGGTCATCGATCACACTAGATGACATCAGGCTTGCTTCTAAACACGAATAATGAATACCGTTTTCCCGTCGCTCAGGTTCATGATGGTAATTAGAATAGTAATGTAATCCGACGTCGAGTCATGTATTTACTAGCTGATACTCGGAGATATACCGTCGATATACGAATCATTCGTGAATCATACCTACATACACGCATGACAAATAAGGGAGAACTTCGCGAATCCAGTCGCCGCCCGGTCAACTTTGAATTATAAGGTGACACTGAAAGAAAGGTCTTCGTGTAAAGTCTTCGTAAAATTTGCAGGATTGATTCCCAATACGCAAAAGCAAAGTGCTTTCAGTAAATTGGGCGTTAAGTCAAGAAGCACGACATCAATAATTAGAATAAAATGTTCGACTGTGAGAAGATACCAGAAACTACAGATGCGTTTCAATCAATAACTTTCGATGAAATCTAATTATCCATCACCTTCGCCACATTGGAACTTGGACCATGTCAAATTCGATACAGCCCTTCTGTTCTCCATCCTCTGTACATATCGTACACCCTCTAAACCTCCTGTTAGCGCCCAACACATCGCTCCTCAAGAAACCCCCGCGTCCAGGTGGTTGGTGTCCAATCTTATCGCTATCTCGATCCCACCGCGACCATTCAAGAAGGGTTCTATTCGGCCCGCTCATCAGCGATACCTCGTCTACCGTCATAGGCGTGCGTAGATACTCGTAGATCTTTTCCAGCACCATTCTTACTGTGATGGGTTCATGCACGTCAATCTTCAGTGGACCCCATCGCCCAAGATTCATCCACCATTTGAGTAAAGGGTAGCTAGTGGTAAAATTGAAACTTCGTATGGTTTCCGGGTTAAAAGCACTCTGACTTAGGTCTGGGGAGTGCGTTTGGCCGTTGAAAAACATCCGAGACGTATTTGGCACAAATATGACGTCCCAAAGAAACATGTTACGAAAAGGATCGTCTCCGATAAGGCTGTTTAAGCCGTTTATCATCGTAGATGAGTGAGGTGGCGCATCAACGGTGAGATCAGGAGGAGGATTGGTTGGCTGTGACTGCCCAGGCCCCGACTCAGACTGAGAGTTCATAGCTTGGGGAGGAGTGACAGTGTGGGGGAGATCAGGAACGGTACCACCTCGGCGGCCTCGCCTGCGACGTAAGGGACACGTTGTAGAATCGCACCGATGAACATGGTCCTGTCTTCGCTTGGTTCTGTATCGAGAACGAGACCTGGAACGAACTCGACGACGGACCGGTGAGGCTGGCCTGTCATCTTCAACAGGATCCAGAGCAATTACTGTTGTGGAAGGTGCATTATGTGAAGTCCCCTTTCGACCATTTTCAGTTGCAGGCGCCTGCGAGAGATCGTTGAGATCATCTAAGATAGTACGAAGAGCATGTCGTGCAGCATCAAGCTCTTCGATTATATTTGGTCCCTCCGACGCCACAGCTTCGCATATTGTCTGGAGATCTTTTCTGTCATGAACTGTAAAGTGTTCTCAGGTCTGGAGGCCCTTGACGGTCGAACATGCAAAGCGGTACTCACAGAAACGAATCAGTTCAGGAGTCCTAAGCGCGGGAATATAGAACTTCCTCAACGCAGTTTCAAAAGTAAGGATGGATGGGCCGGGAAGGATACCGCACACTATATCTCGAGCCATAACCAGTTCTTCGTCAAACCCGACACCATACTCAGTAGATAGATCATCCGCATCTAGTGAGACGAGCCGTGTCAGGATATTCCCGTGATTGTGGCGACCGTGTAAAAGGGCCTGAAGTCCTTGCAGCGTATCGTATAGGAGGGCGGCCATTCGCTGGTCTCCGAGTTGGCCGTTACGATCCTCGTCGATCACGGGAACGCCGACTCTCAGACGTACGCATAAAAAATCTCGAATCTTATTTCGATGATCCCGAAGAGCATGTTTGTCGATGGGAAAGGTATCGAGGCTACCACGGATATCTGTCACTAAGTCGTATATTCGGAGGTGAAAGCCAGCATTATCTGTCGTGCGCATAAGCCATCTGCCAAGCATAGTGTCGGTCCAATCCCGAGCCGCATCCCACATAGCGCTTCGGAGTAGCTGCAATATCTGGAGCCGATGGCGGATAACATCAGCATGAGTGCCATCGATGATGCGGTCGCGTATTTCTGCGAGGCGTGGAATGTAGCTGAAGCCCTGCTCGGCAACATGATCGTCTAGATCAAGTTTCTGTATGGCGAGAGAAACTAAAACGCCTCGGTTAGGGAAGGGTGATGGGCGCTTCTCCTCGTTAATCAGAGTTTCAATACCCACGAGACAGTCGTGGATCAAGGCGGCCATGATTTCGACAGCCTTGAACGTGATTCGTTCGGTATCTAATGGCGTCACTGCAGCATATCCGTGAAGAATGGAGGGTCTGTCGTCCATCTGTAAGGACTGCTAATATTGGGAGAGTATAGTGTCTTGAGGAAGTTGAGAAAGCCTCGTGGGGTACACAAGACAAGAAGGTACCGAAATATCAAATATGACTCGGGTTTTTGAGAGGGTGTGTTGCCGGGTTATGCGCCTAGACAAAGGCTATAAAAGCGGCGGCAATAAAGAACAAGAAACTCAACCACAGGAAAATCTTGTCGTCGCGGAGGGCTACGACATCACAAAACATTAAATAGCTAAATATGTGGATGTTATTATTGTCCTGCTCTTGTGGTAATATCGGGCAGGCGAGAAGGTACATCAGTAAGGTACATAGACACGAGTAAAGCTGATTAGGACTTGCAGACGCATCTTAAATAATGGCAAGGTCAGAGATAGAAGCAGTCGTAACAAAATCATAGGTTCCAGCGACACTGGTGTTAGGCGTAGGATATGCATATGATGTCTAATGATGTAGTGCGACTGTAAAATATGACGGAAGAAGGTCAGGATATCACCATATACATAGAGATGCAATATGCGCACATTAATATGTCGACAATCGTCTGACAATCTTATGGATGAGAGTAGCAGATACTTATGAAGAGAACGATGAAACGCCAACATCATTTGAAACATTGACACGCCTTGCGAGCGTTAAATGATCGGGCATAACTGTGTTCCCCGGTTTGTTGATCTCTATAGGTTGAATGGCGTCTTCCGGAGCGTCATCTTCTGACTCTACCGACAACATTGAGACCGTATCATCGTCCTGGTCTGAAACAGAGACGGGAGCACTGGCAGCTTTCGGTGATGACGAAGTTCGCGTGGTGGTGGTGATTTTCTTTACGGGACTTATTCTACCACGAACATCACGCGACTGGCGGTGCCTTGGAACATAACCGTGCAATCGTTTACGGTGGCGCGTCAGAGAACCAGGATCGGAGGTGCAAAATGCGCAGTCCGGACAATGTTGAGACTTCTGGCGTGTGCTACAAACGTGTCGATGAAGTTGGGGCACTGAAGGACCCAAAAGAAAACGTACTGCGTTCGGATATGCGTATCCACATTTGATCTCTGCATGTTCTCAAAGCTACATACCGGGCACCGGTGCATCCTGCAAGAGAAGGTAAGATTTCATCTAAAGGAATTCGAAAGGAACTTCTTTTACAATTTCGACTTGTCTTGGGCGTGGATACGCATGTGCCTAGGCATGTCACCCTTGCGTCGAATATGAACGTTGCATACGGTACACTGCGCACCACTGGGTACCTTTTGCAAACACATGGACTTTTCCTTGATTGAATTGTAAGAACAAGAATCCCAGAGGAGGAATAAGGCTTACGGCTGCGACACGAGGCATGCTGGAGGGTAAGAAAGAGGAAGAAGGATGAATAGCATGTTAATAAAAGGACTGAGCATGCGAGATCCGGCTGGTATCCGAGACGGTGACCCAAAGATGGATGCGAAGCAAGGCCAAAAAAGTAGATTTCGCCTCAATTCTACGCCTTCTGTGATAGATCTTCGGTTCAAATTCCAAGGGAGAAGCGATGAGCAAGGGATACAGAACGTTGGCACACTGGCATCATGATCTAGCTTCTAGACTTTTTCCCGGAAGAGACCGAATTTAGGCATCCAAGACGGCAAGCTGTGCCGATAATTATTTTGCCCTCATGACATGACATCACAGCCTTGATGGACCGGCATTTTCCTTACAGCAGTGGAGCTCTATGAGGGTCAATCTTGCCCCAGGACCGCGCTGACCACCGTCTGCATGAAGACAAAGCGTCCATCGACGGCGCCATCCAGCGAGCACGCTGTTCTTCTTCCCAACAGCATGCAGACCCTTCCAGAGGACGAAGACGATGTTGACGCAGCTAATACTCCAACCTTGCCAGCGACTTCTACGACCGAAGAGTCTTACGACTGGCCCACCTTCATTTCTGCGTATTCCATGGGCAGGTGGGACCCACACAAGACACCGAATCCACCGACGGGCGTCCGTGAACCAGATGAAATCGAAATCACAACAATCCCAACTCGCAAACCTGGGAGGAATTCCGGTTCTGCCCATAGATTGAGGAACTCGTTCTCTTCGCCGTCAGCGCCCTCTCCAACAGCATCTCCCAGGATCAAGCCTGATTTATATCTTTCTCTGGCGTCTTCCAAATATCCCGCTGCATCCCTCGTCTCCGCGGCTACAATTCGTTTGGCGGGCACTAACGTCAATCTATCGCCGTTGGCACTTCCAAGTCCAGAGCAGGAGTACACAGATCCCATGAAGGGTGTGTCTGTTGTGGTCCCGGGCGTACATCCCGACGACTCTCCCAATGAATTGGTCATGACCCCCGGTGGGACAAGGAAAATCATGCTCAAGAATTTTTGGAAGGGCGTCAGTGCTGCTGAAAATAACCACAAATCTGGAGAAGATGAAGCTGACTATTTTAGCCATGCCACTTCATCGACTTCAGAGAATTCGTCGTCAGTACCTGTATCATCTACATCTCCTACGCCTCCAAGAAGAACAATATTAACGCGACAGAGCTCTGCTCCTCTACCATCTCCGCTAGTTCCCGCAGCGCATGTAGCGAGTATTATTCAACGCGCGCCCAACGACGAACAGCTGTACAATGAGCTCGGTTATTTCGCATCACCAGACCCTCCTGATGAGATGGAACGAAGAAGAGCTTTATACAAGTTCAATCTCTGGAATACTGCGTCAGATATCAACTTTGATCGAATAGCTCATCTGGCCAAATTAGTATTCAATACGAAGGGGGTGTTCATCTGTCTAATTGACGGGAATGATCAGTGAGTTATCTACACGTCGTTGCTATCCTCCCGTGAACTCACCGCTTCGGTACAGATATTTCAAGTCAGAGTGTCCGTGTGCATCTTTGTCGGGCGTCTAAATGTGCTAAAGCACGTACTACTGCAGGGGGTATCAAGATTTCACCGTGCTCACGAATGCGCTCCTTTTGTGCCCACTCGATTTTACAACGGTGGGAGATTTGTTACGTCTCTTATTATGGTCTAACAGATTACCGTTCAGAGATGATGAACCAATGATCATTCTAGACGCACAACGTGACTGGAGATTTGCGTCGAATGTCCGTGCATACCTTCTCTTCATATACTCATATACGTCTTCTTATCTCAGCGTCTAGCCTCTCGTTACTGGTCCACTGAATATTCGCTTTTATGCGGGTGCACCGCTCCGGACACAGGATGGTTACAACATTGGCACGTGAGTTACACATTGAAAGCTGTCATTTGCGTTGATTAAAGCCGCAAATAGTCTCGTCGTCATCGATGACTCACCTAGAGATGATTTCACACCAAGACACCGACACACACTGAAAGAGTTCGCGGCCATAGCAATGCGTGAGATGGAGTTATGGAGAGACAAAATACAGCTCAGGATACGGGATCGGATTCAGAAATCAGCAAGTATCCATTTAGTCTTCTTCCGGTTTCTCATTGAGTTTTGTACACAGATGGAGCAGTTTAGCCGGGAGTGTATAGAGATCGACGTTGAAAATGAGACGCCGCGGGACCAAAACTCGTTTCCAAGGCCCACATCACCTGCCGTGGCCCCGCTATCCTCGTTATCAGCTCCGGCTTCGTCATCATCCACGCCCAAAACAACCATACCTCCGTATTTCCGCGTTAACCAGCAAAATATCCCCCATCAAGTTCTACCCGATTATCATCCTGCAGATACCCTACTTACTACCAACCCTACCTCTTCGCGTTCCTCCCCAAGCTCACCATTGCATCTTCATTTTCCTTCGGCATCCATACCGAGCACCAGGCCATCCTTAACAGAGCCTCCTTCCCGGCCTCCCCTCCGTCCACGTTATTCCAGTTATCAACACCGATCTTTTCTACATTCCGGCTCCATGGATAAGGTCTATTCTCGCGCTGCACGCTTAGTGCAGCGAACACTCGATGTAGAGGGCGTCATTGTTATGGATGTGTCCCATTGTGACATGAACGCGAATGTTCCCGTCTTCATGCCTGGAGACCTAGAAATAGATGGTCATAGTCCTGAACTGTCTTTATCACCTGACGCAGGAGTACCCCCATCACCCCCGAACGCACATTCGTCGTTGGAGACCGGCGAGGGAAATGTGAGCGTTGTCATGCACTATGGTGACCCAACAATGGAAACGAAAATCAGAAGTTTGAGTGGGGAGGAATGGGGGCGATTAGGCCGATTTTTCGACAAATGGCCAGAGGGAAGAGTTATGGAAGGTATTGTAGATTCAAGTTGGAGGGCGTTCCTGCCGACGAGGGTTGAGTATGCCTTAAGTAAGTTTTTCTTCTAACGGCGCCCAGATAACTAACATTACCCTATAGCTGTACCCATATTTAACATTGACAAAAGACCTTTCGCTCTCCTATGCGCGTATAATTCGCCTGATTCCCAGAAACGATTTGTTAGTCTAGGCATTTACGTTTCCGTTGTGTCATACTCATATGCCATTAGTTGGAAGGACATGAGCTTTCTTATTTGAGAGCAATAGGTACGTGCGTTTATGTGTCCGTTTTACAAAAGTTACTGATGCTGTCAGGGGTCATCATTCTATCTGCGGTACTCAAGAGACGCATGATACTAGCTGATAAGGCAAAGAGTTTGTTTATTTCCAAGTACGCCCACTTTGATGAATTCAGCTGCACCTTATGTCTTTCTCTAGCATATCCCACGAACTTCGGACCCCATTGCATGGAGTTTGTTATTTCTCGGCGTTTTTCAAATGTGACAGTAACCTTCACTTGCATAGATCTTGGCTGCCGCCGAGTTACTTGACGAGAGCCATCTCAATCATTCACAAACATCTTTCTTGCAGACAATACAGGCTTGTGGAACTTCTTTGGTTGAGACCGTCAATCATGTTTTAGATTTCACCAAGTTGAGTGGAAACTCCAAGTCAGGAGGAGTAGAGAACGTTATCGTGCCAACCACGTAAGGCGATCTTAAACAACAAGATAAAGAATCTGTTGACGTTAAACTTTCTGAACAGGGTCAATCTGATGCAACTGGTCGAAGAAGCCGTAGATGGATGTTGGGTTGGGCATCGTGCTCGCCAAGCGATCGTCGGCGACACTGGAATCGGTAGTGTATACTCTCCGCCGGAGGAAGAAGGCGCCCCTTTAACGATGAGAAGCAATCATGTTGAAACCGTCATCGAGATCGGTCACCGACAACAGGTATGTTCATATCCCCCCAAAAGATTAGCTGGTTCTCATTTGTCGTCTTCGTAGGGGTGGTTACTCAAATGCGAGAAGGGTGGAATTCGACGAGTTCTGATGAATTTGTTTGGAAACAGTTTGAAATTTACTACTGTAGGACCTTTGTCATTCTGAGATCTACAGGGCTGATGTCACATTCAGGATGGCTACGTGCATGTCGGTCTACGGCAACTCCCTCGTACCGACGATCTACCTCCCAACAAGGTCAAAGTGGAGCTTTCTGTACTGGATACTGGCAAGGCAAGTGTAATCATCGCTTTAAGTTCGCCCGGAATCGTATTAACGTAGTATTCCGCACAGGGCATAAGCCATAGCTTTTTGAAGGTAAATTCAACGTTTTGCAATTCAGAATAAGCCGATATGACTTATGACAGAACCACCTCTTTCATCCGTTCTCACAAGAGAACCCCCTTCAAACAGGAACTGGGTTGGGTCTAGCCATCGTACATAGTATCGTCCGGTCTGAAAGTGTGGACGGAAAAGTGGATGTTTGGAGCGATGAAGGTGTTGGCACGGAAATCAAAGTCACCTTCCCGGCAGAGCTAACGGATGAAAGGAGTGAGGTATTTGGGGCGGACATGGGGTCATTCAAGTTCGATGACTGCGACCATCCTGCTTCTGTGTCCCTCGTTGGATTCGGACATGACCATCGTGGGATCCAGCTACTTGAAAGTGTCTTGAAGTCATACCTGACTTCATGGGGTTTTGAAGTTCGAGAGGATGGATCAGACTTGGGCGATATCCTGATACTGAACGAAGAGGTGGACCTTGTTATCAACGCCACAGAACAGCACGATACTATGCGACCGTTTATCGTTCTGTCTGGATCGCGGGGAAGCCCCAAGGTCCTGTCTGTCGCCAGTGAACATGAACGGATTGGTGGATTTTGCCGTATCCTGTACAAACCAGGGGGACCTTCTCGTCTTCGAGCCGCTCTCAAGCTTTGTGTCCACGCATTGAAGATTCAATCACGAACTCCTGAGGCCAACTCCAGCGACCGAAAGGAGGGGCTACATCTGGACGCGGCCATTGCTGGGATTACTCCTTCTCCGTCGATGTCCATGATTTCAACCAGGCGCAATTCAGAGGAGACGGGTAAATTCCAGACGTCAAGACCCACTTTGCCGAGATCAATCACTGCACATCCTTTGCAATCACCATCTTGGAAGGGAGGGTCGGTAAATCAGGAGAGAGGCACGACGGGATCCAGTTCAGAGCAAATACCAGAGGAAGAGCAAACGAATGAGTCCGAAATATCTTCGACCACAATTAACGTTGGGACGGGAGGAACACTGCTCAAGTCCTCTGTTGGTACGATACAGACCAGGCTGAGCCGATTCAAAATCTTGGTCGTGGAAGATAACAGTATATTGCGGAGTTTGCTGTATGTCATATTTTGTCATTTATCGTTTGCATGCTAATTATTTCAGTAAACAATGGCTGGCAAAGAAGGGATACGAGTTTCGGGACGCGGTAGATGGCCGCGATGGGGTTAAGGTGTATCAGCAAGAGGGACCTTTTGAGTGAGTTCTTAGCCGTTGAGAGCCCCCCACCCCCGCTGAAAAAAACAGTGTTATACTCTTAGACTTGTCGATGCCTGTGCTTGACGGTAGGCTCTTCAATACTTCGGCGATCATATCTAATGTCTGAGTAGGCATTGGCGCGACAGCAGAGATTCGCCAATATGAAGCTAGCGAAACGAATCACAACCGTCATCAACATCCAACGAAGATTCTTGCATTGACGGGAATGTCTTCCCTCGAAGACAAACGGAGAGCTTTCGAAGCGGGCGTTGATGGATAGTACGTTTCTCTCCTGTCGTAAAACACTGGTTAGTTGACGGCGTACCCCAGTCTCGTCAAGCCTGTCGCATTCAAAACTCTGGATGCAATGTTCCACAAGCTGGGAATATCATAACAATGGACAATTTCTCTTTCTATTCATAACTCATTCTTGCTTTCGGTCGCAATTCGCATTGTATCTTGTCATGTTGTCTTTTCCTACTTGGGGAACTCTGATATCTAGCATCGCACTATTAACTCGTACAAGTACAGACTTATTTCATCTTTCATATATTATACTCCTACCCTGTACGTCGCTGTAGTTTCATCGTTTTTGCGGGTAAGATGTTTGATCGGAGGTATCGCCCGCCAGCGCTTCGGGCTATCGGCTTAATTGCACCGCTGTGATTGGCCGCATGTCCACGTGATGATTCATGACGAAAGGTTCTGATTCAGGAAGCAGTTTTGAAATGACTCGTGCGGAAGTCAGAAAATTTGTTAAATAGAGCTAACTTTCTCTTAACTAACTATCATCATCTATTTCCCCTTCCCCGATATCCCTCCCAAAAACTACCATTATGTGCCCTCACCAAAACGGAGACAGCATCTCTTCCGACCGTTCTGAAATGGTCGAGGTTCCCTTGGCAAATGGGGCATCTGCCAACGGAAAAAGGGGAACGTCGTCGAACCGCAATGGTCATGCTCAACGACTGGAAAAAGAGCGCCAAAACCCTTACGCACCTCGTGCATCCGACTTTCTTTCAAATATATCAAACTTCAACATTATCGAGAGCACTTTACGAGGTTCGGTTGTAAACCAAGTTTTCCTTCACGATTTGACGTGCGTCCGGCAGAGGGAGAGCAATTCGCGAATGCCTTCTTTGATACCAAAACCAAAATCGCTATTGCCAAGGCGCTCGACGCCTTTGGTGTGGAGTACATAGAGCTCACATCACCGGCCGCATCGGAGCAATCCCGTGCGGACTGTGAAGCCATCTGCAAGCTTGGTCTCAAGGCCAAGATTCTGACTCACATTCGGTGTCATATGGATGACGCTAGAATTGCTGTTGAGACCGGTAAGTTCGTAATGTTCCTTCCTTTTTTCGAGTCATCTGAGCATCGACCAGGTGTTGACGGTGTCGATGTCGTTATTGGGACCTCGTCGTTCCTACGCGAGTTCTCCCATGGAAAGGACATGGCGTACATCACCAAGACCGCCATCGAGGTTATCAACTATGTCAAGTCCAAGGGAATCGAAGTCCGGTTCTCCTCAGAAGATTCTTTCAGGTCAGATCTAGTCGATCTTTTATCGATATACCAGACTGTCGACAAAATTGGTGTGAATCGGGTCGGTATTGCTGATACCGTGGGCTGTGCGAACCCAAGACAAGTTTATGATCTTGTCAGGACGTTGCGGGGCGTTGTTGGATGTGACATTGAAATCCATCTGCACAATGATACTGGGATGGGTAGGCTTACAAAAATCGGACTTTGTGACTTGGTCTTATCCCCTCAACAGCCATTGCCAATGCCTACACTGCTCTGGAAGCGGGTGCAACACACATCGATACTTGTACGTCCCTACATTTCCTTTTGGACAGCTGCAATGACCAAAATCACTTTTAGCCGTCCTCGGAATAGGGGAGCGTGTTGGAATCACTCCACTAGGTGGTCTCGTGGCTTGCCTTTACGCCGCAAATCCGGAGTATGTCAAGTCCAAGTATAACCTCCCGATGCTTCGTGAAATCGAGAACTTGGTTGCCGAGGCCGTCGAGGTCAACATTCCTTTCATGAACCCCATTACGTGAGAGTGGCTTTTTGTTATCCGTATACAGTTTCTTAAGTCGCCTGTAGCGGTTATTGTGCTTTCACGCACAAGGCCGGCATCCACGCCAAGGCCATCTTGAATAACCCCAGCACCTATGAGATCCTCAAGCCTGAGGACTTCGGTTTGACAAGATACGTCTCCATTGGGTGATTAATTTCCCTCCGGCGCATAAAATTTCCTTCTCATCAGACTATTTTCAGACACCGTCTCACCGGTTGGAACGCCGTCAAGTCGCGTGTTGAGCAGCTCGGTCTTACGCTTACCGATGAAGAGGTATGACCTTCACTCTTGAGGGTGTGCGTAATGACAAAATCATGGCCCATACAGATCAAGGATGCCACTTCCAAGATCAAAGAACTTGCGGACGTCCGAACACAGTCCATGGACGATGTTGATTCGCTCCTTCGCGTATACCATTCCGGCATCCAGTCTGGAGAGTTGGCCGTTGGCCAGAAGGAAGCTTTAGATCGTCTGCTCAGGAAGCATCGGGAGCAGAGGGATTCCAGTACTTCAAGGGAGCGAAGTGACTAAAAATGAGAGCGATTACTGCCCTCCACCGGAGCCATGTTGTACTTATACGTAGTGGACTGACATCTGAGTCGTGGCACAACATTTGCCGCAAGTCTTGTTCTTGCCTGAGGGGGTTTTTGATTTGTGTTGTAAATCAGGTCGGCGCGCTCCTGAAGGCCGTCAAGCCAATCCGAGCCACCGGAGACGAGTAGCATTTGCCCAAGGAGTAAGTTTCAAGTGACTATGCTATGATGGCAGTGCACTGAATACAGTATGTGGGACCCAATGTAGTCGAAACCCTGCATATCCGTAAAAGTTCCTTACGGGTATATACCGTTGTAGAGACCAAGTGGACGTAAGCGCGGTGCGATGGGTGACGGGATACGCTGCCAAAAGACTAAACGACGCGCTTCTCGCATCTCGTTTCTGCATGAACGGTTTCACAGTTTCGATCACAGTAAGGCAATGCGCATTTCCGGCACTTGTAACGACCCCAGTAGCCACAGACAGAGCAGATTAGTCGGGGAGGATAGGAGGGAGCAGGAGCCTGGGCAGTTAAGTATGTGGGAACAGATGCCGGAAGTGATGCGATGCCCTGTTCGAAACGTGTGAGCGAAATGCGGCATTCTATGCAAGGGTCGCTCACGGATTCTTCAATCAGAGTGGCGAGATTTTTAGGATATAGCAGGGCAGAGCGAACATTCATTGTAGATCTCTTCTTAGTCGCGGCGGGTGAAGAACCCAGCAGTTTAAGGTTTCTTTTATCGGAGACAATTTGTCTAGCGCGACTTTTGCCATATTTGCCCTGTTCGTTGTCGTCGCCGGTGACGGACATTATGCTCGTCTCGGCATAGTTGGATCTCTGACGTGTATATATCATGAAAGGGCAGCCAGCCTCAGTGAAAATTACATACTTCCAATTGGTCCAGATGTTTTCTTGTTCTTTCTGCGACGACCCGAGGATCAAGAGTAGTAGTATTGACATTGGCCTGGCGCACAACTGTAGCAACGATTGTCAGTAAATTTGTTAGAAAAGTGGCGGTACCTACGGTGCTCCCTTGTTCGTTTTGGAGGCATGATGATGGATGGGGAAGGTGAAACCGGGTCCGAAGTCCGACAAAGCACGCAATCAAGACCCAATACCAACCAATGACTGGCTCAATAAAATTCAGAACCGAACCATTTTTCTTGACTTTGCCTCTTGTATGTCATCTTGATTTCTTTACCTTCGTCCACCATGTCTGCCGCACTGCCCAAGCTTCCTATCCATGACCTGCCAACTCCGGAGCCAGAGTCACCCTTCAGGCCGCGAAAGCCTTACCGGTTCTCGACACTCTGCGCGACGGTCGAGAACCCCAGTAACAAAGATCAATTTGGGAGCAGCTCGGTACCCATATACCAGACCGCGACGTTCAAGGGCGTCGGTGGCGAATATGACTACTCAAGGAGTGGGAATCCTACACGGAGTCATTTAGGTACGTCCCAGCGGCCCGTCATTCAATAATACCTCTAACCCAGGCCTGGAAAGAGCACCATATCGCTAAAATTTCTTCGGCTGCCCATGCCTTCGCTGTTTCCTCTGGAATGGCGGCCCTAGATGTAATACTGCGCCTGCTGAAGCCGGGTGACGAAATCATTGCCGGCGACGACCTCTATGGCGGTACCAATCGTTTGCTGACCTACATCCGGACTCATGTCGGCGTAACAGTGCATCACGTCGACACCACGAACCCATCCACCCTTTTGCCCCTTATAGATGCTGCTAAAACGGCTATGGTCCTTCTGGAATCGCCAACCAATCCTCTGCTGAAGATTGCAGACTTGGCCAAGATCAGCAAGGACATCAAGGAAAGAGCACCTGACGCTATAGTGGTTGTCGATAATACCATGATGAGCCCATATTTACAAAGACCACTTGAACACGGCGCAGACGTTGTGTACGACAGTGCAACAAAATATCTTAGTGGTCACCACGATCTCATGGCTGGTGTCATTACTTGCAATAGAGACGATATAGCCAAGGCGCGTATCCTGCTAATATTTCGCGTACTTTTTTACTCATTTTTCGTACAGCAAATCGCATTTACCATCAACGCTGTTGGCAATGCGCTTACCCCAATCGATTCTTTCCTTCTACTCCGTGGCATCAAGACTCTAGCCGTTCGTATGGACCGTCAACAATCATCCGCATCTCAAGTCGCGACGTATCTCCATTCCTTAGGTTTCGTAGTGCACTATCCTGGACTGCCCGACCATCCCGGCCGTGAGATTCATCAAAGAATTGCCGACGGAAATGGCGCGGTTTTGAGCTTCGAAACAGGCGACAAAGGTTTAAGCGAGAAAATAGTCGGCGGTACGCGACTATGGGGAATTAGCGTCAGTTTCGGATGCGTTAACAGCTTAATCAGTATGCCCTGTGTCATGTCGTATGTTTTCGTCGGTGTTTTCTCGCATTGTCTGCACTATCTGACGCCAGATTTTGTCCAGCCATGCATCTATAGACCCGGCAACTCGCGCAGCCCGTGGTCTTCCCGAAGACCTAATTCGCTTGTGTGTCGGCATTGAAGACCCATCGGATCTCTTAGACGATCTGGAGCATGCCCTCATCGATGCTGGCGCCATACAACTAGATGTCTCCCAAAACAAGTACGTCAAAGTCCGACAGGTAGAAGATGATGCTATCAGTCGGGCCGTTGGAAAGCTGGGCCTAAAGGATACCGACGGTGATCACGAATGGTTTGTCAGTGCACCTGGCAAAGTCATCCTGTTTGGTGAACACGCCGTTGTTCACGGAGTTGTAAGTGACCCACACTCCCCTACATGTTCGTCGCTAAATCTGTTTTGTGAAGACTGCAATCGCCGCGTCAGTGGATCTCCGTTGCTATGGTCTCACCACACCCCGCCTCGATGGAAAGATTTCCGCCCACTTTGCCGACATTGACAACTTCTACTGTGAATGGATAATCGACGACCTGCCGTGGCACGTTGTTAAACCCATTGCGATAGATGAGGAGCATCCCGAGATTTTAGATCAAGTTTTAGTCGATGCACTAAATACCGGTCCTTTGAAAGATCTCACCGAGGCCCAGAGGCACGCCAGAGCCGCGAGCATTGCGTTCCTGTATATGTACCTCGTGCTGACGAGAGGTGACGTGAGGTAAGATCTTCAGGTTAGCCGGCGGTATCAGGTACTAACAAATTGTGAATAGGCCATCGTTCAATTTCACAGCACGCTCCACTCTGCCTATCGGAGCAGGACTAGGCTCATCGGCATCATTCTCCGCATGTGCCGCTTCTGCGCTTCTACTTCTTCACAAACGGATTAGTATTCCTCCCCTTCCGGCTCCGACGACCTCAGAGCACATTCACATCTCACATCAAGGTCGACGGGCAATTCCTCCAGCTGTAGCTGAAGAGATCAACCGATGGGCCTTCGTGGCTGAGAAAATCCTGCATGGCAACCCAAGTGGAGTGGATAACAGCGTTGCTGTTTTCGGAGGTGCTCTAGCCTATACCAGACCAGGATTCGAAAGGAAGAGCGGCATGGAAGGCATCGCAGGGTACGTTTCTAGCCTTCACGGGCGATACATTGGTTAAAATTTACACCCCTGCAGCTTCAAATCTTTTAAATTTCTGTTGACGAATTCAAAAGTGCCGAGGGATACCAAGAAGCTCGTAGCTGGCGTTGGCCAAAAGAAGATTGATGTGAGAACATTGTTTGAAAACCCAAGGCAATGGCTCGATTACTCATTCGTCATCTCGTAGGAACCTGAGACGGTTGCAGGGCTCCTGAACTCCATTCAAAATATTAGTGACGAAGCCCGGCGTGCCCTTGCTGACCCTGAGATGCCTCGCGAGGTTCTTCTGGCTGCTATTTCGGTGAGTGTTCCTTTTTTCTCTGGGTCGAAGCATCTTACCCCTTCTAGGCTCTGATACGTGAGAACCATACGTACCTAGTTTCTCTCGGAGTGTCGCACCCTGCCTTGGAGTTGATCAGATCAACAACAGGTGCCGCTCCCTACAGCTTGAGCACGAAACTGACAGGCGCTGGTGGAGGCGGATGTGCTGTCACTCTGATCCCTGATGGTGGGTGTCAATTTTACTCGGGTGCTGTGGAAGTTGACACGACACCTTTTAGACTTTAAAGAAGAGACGCTCAAGGCCCTGCTTGATGAGATTGTCGCACAGCAGTTTGACCCGTACCTTACGTCCGTTGGTGGCAGCGGCTTGGGGATCCTGTCACCTCATCGGACAACAGGGAGTGCAGCGTACCTTCCCCCAGGGCAGGTAACGCCGCCTGAGACGCCGTCCCCGGGAGGTGGCGGCGTGAACTTGTGCCCAGTATTCCAGGCGAAGCGAGTACTGGAGTTGTCGCAGTGGGCAGACAGTTTGGGCAGATGGTTGTATGTGTAAGCAGTACTTGGATCTGATTTCTTGGCGCGATTTCTTGTAAGATATTAGTAGTTAACGTGGAGGATACGGGTATCTAATCTAGTCACAGACGAATGCGATACACGGGAGGGAACTTTAGATCTACCGTATCCGGTGCATTATGCAGGTACGACGTTAGCGGCTCCTACAACTTAGGAGCGGGAGCTCTTGCTGAGATCACTCATTGATAACTATCTCAAGTTTCTTGTGAGGGGATGGGTTTAGCAATATTCGAAACACGCTTCTTGAGACTCAATAATCAGGTACCGTCAACGCGGAAGCTTCCCCAGCATGCGCAACTACATAGGGCTGATGTGCAAGCTCCAGCTCCAGCTTCGCTAAGTAGTAGAATCCGCATTTTTTTAGCCGTTCACGGGGGCTTCAGCCCTGTCCACAGGCACTTCTCTCTCCCCTTGCTGTAAATGATTAAGCCTGGGATTGGGGTCGTAACTGACCGGTCGGTAGTTCACAGTATTCAATGATTATACTAATTAGCCGCGAGCGAGCCATCAAAATTTGCCACCGTCATTAACAATCTATCACTAGGCAGTTACTGTGGTCGATCCCCGAGAGATAGAATGGAACACGGTCATGAGGTCCGAAAACGCTGTATTATTTATGGAATAGTTCGGAATACGTGCTGATACTACATAAAGACGCTATGATAACATAAATGCAAGAATTACTACTAAGATATAATAAGTGATACATAATAGCCGAAAACTTTTGTACGAGTCCGTATCGGAGGGCAAACCGGCACTAATAATCGCTATCAGAGTCCGAATCTAATGGGAATTCCCTAGGGCGCAGAGTGACGAGCAGGGTCTCTTTGATTCGCAAATGCTCGGCGCCAAAATATCGCTGAGTTTCAAAACTCCAGCTGCAGGAAAAAATTCGGATGTCAATAATCTGATTACCGTGAACCGAAGAGCCACTCACTCGAGATTTCCTTGGATCCAGTGGCCCATTGCCTCGACATATAGAGCAACATCCGCGTCCACCTTACGTCCCCAAGAGGGAATTTCCGCTTTCTTCGTTATGAAACGATCCATCAAGACCTTGAAGTACTCGCCGATGTAGTCAGCGGCTGGTTGTAGATCCATGTGCTTCTCTTTCATGAGAACTGTCACGATGTTGTTCCCGCTGTGGCCCTTGCACTGCTCCATGTTGTATGAATACACATCCTTGAAATACGATAAGTTGCTATCACACGTCGGAGTAACATTTTACTCACGTTGGCCCAACAGACGAGATCCGCCGCGGCCCAATAGACCTCCATAAATGTCGGGTCATCGAATACCTCTTGAGGCAAATCGATGCCGAGGACATATTCAAAAAGTCCAAAGCAGAGGCGAATAGCGCTGTTTTCTCGACGCAAGTCGGTGAATGAATTTATGTCCAAAACTTCACCCTGCTCGCGGAGCTCAGCTTCCCTTGACACGCAGTCAATATAATCTTGGCAATGCTGTAGGAATCTTCGTGCGGTGTTAGGGCCTGCTAAACGCATGTACCGTTCCCGAAAGCTGTCAGTTTGGTCAGATCGTACGCGCGGTTCCAATTGAGATCTAGACTGACTCATGCGTTATCTTGGACAGGACCGCGTCGTCGCTGCACGTCCCGTACTTCATTGTTTGGAGGAAGATTTCGCCAGTTTCACGCGCATCATGGCCGCTCTGATCATCGCTCACTTCGTCGACAACGAAGAGCAGGTTAACCTTGCAATATTGACATCAGCGCGTGCATAACTATATTGAAACTAGACTGGATGCTCACAAAATCGCAGCACGTTCTAAACTGTTCGTAGCCAGCATATGGATAGGTATGTGAGACGAGGAGTTCGTTGCAACCTTGCACGAAAAAGGCGCGTTTCCGGTCGGTGAAGACGTTATAGCTGTTGATCCATCGAGAGGATTCAGCACCGGCTTTAATGTAATGAGGGTTGGTTGCGCCCTTCAGAGGGCTTAGAGCAAGCAGGTCGGGAAGGTAGAATCGTTTGGTGGAGTACATGATGGTTAGAGGAAGGGGGGTTGGAAGGACCAATATCGACCATGGTTCCAGAAGGCACCATTTTATAGCAAACCGAAGGTCTCGAACCTGACCTGATCGCGTAGCGCAGTAGGGCGCGTAACGGTGCATGCTCTCCATGGAGGTAAATTATCTACTAGAATTAGCCAATCATAGTTGCATGTACTCAACGGTTCACGGAACAATTCCACAGCGTCTGGGACAACACTTTTTTGACAAACTACTGATGCTCACCTGCCTCGATGCAGAAATTTTTATTTAGACGACACGAAGGCCGCCGACATGTCTTCAATGAACGACACGCCCTGTAACGTCAGATCGACAACCAAGACATGAATCGCCATGAATCACCATGTTGAGCAATTCTAATCCAAGTTAGTGGGTTCCAAAGAAAATTAAAGCTTTCTGATTAGGTTAGGCAATCTCGCACGGCATCTTTCTCCGTGAGCAGGTGTAAAATGAGATCAATGAAGCCACGCTCCCAACGTGGTGATTGTTGTGGACAACGGGGTACTAGCATATATCTTGACTAGATATGTACATAGGTCCCCTTGAAAAGCAACAAACAACTCAGTTCGTCTCGTTCGACAGAGAACGTACCTGCTATAAAAGTTCGAAGGTTATTCGAACCACCATCGGGCATCGGCGGAATCAAGGCGATAAATTGCAAGAGGCCTAAGGGGTCCTGGTGTGAGCGAATGCACGTTGTACTAGGCTGGCACATTCCGGTGGATACCCGTTCCCTTACGTACGGAACAAGTAAAACCACAGACGGGCCAAAATAGAACTACACATGCCATTGACCCTTGAATATACGGCCCACTATCCTAGAGCTGTAATGCGCAGAGAAAAGGGATACCGAGCCACGAGGAACGAACCGAACTTTGATAATGATCGGTGCTTGAGGCCGGGCCGCGATCTGTGATCGTTATACATATTATGCAGATGCAGTACAGAGTGCTTCCAAGTACCGGGCCTAAGAGCGCGAAAGAATTGAGGGACGATCCGATCGTCGAGGAGGCGTAGGTAAAAATGCTACTCTGCCTAAGGGGAACATGATGTCAGTACGGTTGTAACGGTCCGAGAGTCCTGTGTCATTCATCGAAGAGCCATTGCTCATTGGCCGTTAATCGCGACGTTGCAGGCGACTTGGTCATGAGAAAAAGAGCGCTGCAAATCTGATGACCGAGACGTTTCCCATCCGCTTTGGATACCGGTGGACCTGTACAAAAATCGGGTAGACAGCTTTCTGGAAATTGGGTTAGGAGCGGATGGGTTTCATCATATGGTGAATATCTGGTTCAGTCGAACAAACACCGATTGCATGCTCCATTTGTCGACGAGGAGCAAGTCTCCCTGAAGCGGGGAGATATTTAGTCCTTTTGTCACTCCAACCCATGGGCCACGAGTATTCGGCAATGACAAATATGACCCTTACCGTGGTAAGGATGAGTGCTTCGCGAGGGGGAGAAAAGATGGCTCAGTAAACTTTGCGGAGATGAAAGGTCTAAACGCTCTGGTTCTTGAATACATGGGCGGCGCGTCGTAAGACAATGTGAGGTCCGTTGTTGAAACTTTTACGCGTGATCAAGGAGTACAGGTCACCTCGGGATTCAATGTTACTCCACCCTGACCAGAAGCGATTAGATTCAGATTCGACTTATTTGCACGGCTTGGCTGCAAAAGAGGAAGAGCATGCAAGCCAGCCTAGATCGGAGTTAGTAACAACGTACCGCGCGACAGTCGACCAATGCCGCAGTTAGTGGGGGTAAGATCTGTTAGAGATTGCGACCGTGGTTCCTTCCGTTGAGGTACGGTGATGGATAAACGCCTTCCGTTGGACATCCATCAAGCAGAAATTAGTATACATGTTGATTCAACAAAGCAAGAACAGTCTACAAAAGTGGGTCAAGGCAATCGGTGAAACACCAATCGTAAACCAGTGCACTCACTTTGAAAATCTAGAAACCTAAAAGCATATGCGATAGCTTGCATACCGACCGCTCGTCTCACTTGGTCGGGTGATTTTAACGACTTGGCCTCGACGAAGTCCATAGTATCGTGCAACTGGATCCGCTAGCTGTATGCGTGGTAATTGGGTCTCCTTCAGGCGGCTATTTACCGAAAGGTAAGGTACACGAATAAAAATCAATTAAAAGACACACTATTTTTCAAGTAGAATCTTCTTTTGCTCCGGAGTCAGGACGTCGTGTCGGGGAACCAAAGTGTGATGCACGATGTTGACAAGAAGGTCCGCCTCGGAGAACTCCTCTAAGCGATACTGGGAGGCCATGGCCACGATAACCTAAATAAAGTTGAAGCGAATGGAATGGTCCCTAAAGAAGTTAAACCAACCCTGCGGGCCGTGGGTGTCATGTTCCCAGGGAAGACGATAATGCCTCGTTGTATAGATTTCTCCTCCAGAATTGAGATGAGTCTATATTGCCATGTCAGCAGATAAAGTAGACGCGTGCAAGAATACGTGCTTCCGCATCGACTTTACTCCTACACTTTTCTCGTCGGAAAAGAATACGAATATCTGGTCGTCGAAATTTGATGTTGAATTGGTGTAGAAATTCAGCTGGGTCCGACTGCAAGAAAATGAGGATTGTAAGGGCGAGCAGAGACATAGTACGCACTCTACTGAGCCGCTCTGACTGACATAGCTCTCCTTGAAAGTCTGGAGGTCCATGTTTATCTCGTCGTCGGATACCTGGAAGCCCTGCAGCGGTGGTGAGTGGCCTGACCCTGCCTTGCAAGACGGTTTCTGACTCTATCCTTGACCAATTCGTGTATTGTCCTGTTGACCTTCCATAATTTCGCCACTTCGTCGCCGTCGCTCATGGTGGAAAGAAGGCAAAAAATTGAAGCTCCGATCTCTCTGCCTCCGTCCTTCATGGCACCCCAAGCCAGTACTAGCAATGCCCCACAGCATCCCCCTCTTTCTCTTACGAATAATCTTATGGTGATATACCTCTACTAATGTGATGTTTTCTCGAGTCTTACGCAAAAATATACTTCCAGACCAAATTGAAGCCAGCTAGGATCTACAAAGGCGCCGTCGACAGTCTGCCACAACCGTCGCCCAGCTTTCCCCCGCGTCCTGGCAACCAAGGTCCACGACATATAACAGGGATATGTTTTGATGACAGAGGAGACCAGGTGATTACAGCGGCAGAGGACGAAACATTCAGGCTGTATAACTGCAAAAGTGGAAAGTGAGTTTTCCTTGTTAATAACGCAAGTCTGACTTCGATTCACGTCGGGATGCTAGGCCACTGAAAACACTGTTTTCCAAGAAGTATGGAGTAGATCTCCCGCGTTTTACCCACAAAAATACCGCAATAATACATGCATCTACAAAGGAAGATGACACCGTCAGATACCATTCGCTGCACGACAACAAGTATCTTCAGTATTTCAAAGGGCATAAGGGCCGAGTCATCTCCCTGGAAATGTCACCTGTAGACGATGGATTCATGTCGGGATCCATGGACAAAACTGTTCGTCTTTGGGATCTTCGCGGTCCGAATTGTCGAGGCCTGCTTTCACTTCCTTCAACACCCATCGTTGCCTATGATTCCACTGGTATTGTCTTCGCCGTGGCCGTCAATCATTATTCCAGAATATTGCTGTATGACCATGCTAACTACGACAAGGCGCCATTTCTCGTCATTACTCTGGAAGACCCACTTCTGTCTCTCGTCAGCTATCCCCCCCGACCCATCTTCATGACTTCTTTGTCCTTTTCATCAAATGGGAAATATATTCTCGTCGGTTGTTCAGGTGATGCGCATTATATTATGGACGCCTTCGAAGGTCACCTATTGGCCAAGCTTCAAGGGCACATAGGGCTTGAACGGCGGTCAACAGCAGCGCCTCCCACTATTGAGCCCGCAAAAGGCGGCAGTGGCGAGGAAGTCAGCTGGACGCCCGACAGTCGCTATATTGTTAGCGGCAGCTTGGACGGTAAAGTTCATGTCTGGGATGTACAAAACCTTCCCAAAAAGAGTGGTCCGGTAGATTTGAGAGCAGCTCCCGTACGGCTGCAACCGCTGGCGTCTCTAGAAGGCCATCCAGGTCCATCGAGATGCGTGAAATTCAACCCGCGGTTCGCAATGATGTGTTCTGCAGGCGCTGAGCTGGTTCGTCTTTCTTAGCAATCTCTGATTCTCGTTTGATACTGAATTGGAGCTAGGCGTTTTGGCTGCCCGATACTAGTGGTGACGTAGAAGAGACGGCTCGGGAATTGTTGAAGCGGAAAGGACACCCGTCTTGAATTGGACAAGGCTGTGAAGTAGTGTCACGTATATGTACCATGAGACTGAAAATATCGCTGTTGAATATATACTCATCTAGTGTCCGGCATAGCAGAAAAATCTCAAGTTCTCCGGTCGTACCTGTCAGCTACTTAGTATTGGTCCACACCCGATATTGATCCGCACGTCCACGTGGGCGAATGTTCCACGTGGATGGAACAGACGTGGCGAAATTTACGCTTGTACTCGTTCGCCGTCCTACTGTCAGTTGCAGATACAGAAATTCGGTTTTCTGGCTTGGAATCATGCGTCTTTCAGCCCTCTTTGGAACTTTTGCTTCGGTTGCAGCCTTGGCCCAGGTGGCCTTGTCTCAGTCCAGTGCGTACATTGACAATCCTGCATCGCATTCTGTACTCATGCTTCATTTTTCCTGTGCTAAGCCTCTTCGGAAGAACCTATTGAACCCGAAATTGCCATCGTGGCATCATGGCCGGACGACAATCCCTTCGCTCGTATGTTTCAATCTCCAGTTTGGTTCCTGTTTCGTTTACTGAATGCAAGACAGATGTTGTAAATGGAGAGAAGAATCTAATTCTGTTATCTATTGAAAACAAATCCGACCGGAACGTTACTCTTCTCAGCATGTCTGGCTCGGTACACCATCCTGATACAAATGCGTTGGTAAAAAATGTACGCTCTGGACTTATTTGCCTTGGTGTTATCGTCCAACCCTTTCTGGTTAGCTTACTGCCGTTCCTTATGGCATCATACTTGTTGAGGGCATCAAGCTCCAGCTTCCGTTCACCTTCTACAGCGAGTAAGTTATATCATATTGTCGATTCTGTAACATTCGACTAACAAGGGTACAGGTTCAAAGTAACTGGTTGAATTTGTATTCTGCGCGTTTGCCTGACGTTTTGTTCTAGCCCGGAGATCTGCGCCTCAATATTTGGCTGGAACATTCGTTTGCAGTGAGCATCATCTTACCCAATACCACATGCTTTACTAAAATCTAGGTAGGACGAGAAGTACTTAGTTTCCGCTTACGACTCTATTGTGACTGTTGTGGAGCCCGAGATCTCAATCTTTGACTTTAAGCTGTACGTCAGATCAAAGCACTAATACTTGCGCGTCTCATAATCAGTCCAGATTGACAACGTACCTTGTGGTGTCCCTCGTTTTTGGTGGCATTGCCTACATTGCGTACCTCTCTTTCGTTCCCCAATCCAAGAAGCCCAGACGCACGGCTGCTTCCGTTAGCGCACCCGTGGGTTCTGTGACTGCCACTGGTGCTGGAGGCTATCAGGAAGAATGGATCCCGGAGCATCACTTGCGAAAAAACAAGGGCAAGAAGGGTGGGCCAGCTAGCGGTGATGAGTTGAGCGGTGGAGAGACCAGCGGCGCCGAAGGGAAGAAGCGGAAAGGCAGGAAGTAATAACTTGCTCGTAAACTGTCAAAATCGCAGCATGACTGCAGACCCACATATATTTATTTCTGGGAAATGCATTTGATGTAAATCCGGGTATCCGGGCCGCCCCTAACTTTTTGAAAATACGTCCGTCAGTCCTCCTTCACGTCGACAGCCATGTCACAACAGGACGTTGCCAGATTCAATGCACTTCCTCGTACTTCCCGTGCACCCTCTGGCCGTGTCGCCAACGATTGGCACTTTGATATTCGTTTCATCCATCTCGATCCACCGTCTCATTTGCTCTTCATGGTGCAACCCGAGAGCACCTTCATTCACACCGAGATGCTTGGCAGTAAGCCAATGATGTTTTTCCCAGAGACCGGGAAAGAAGCTGCGCCGGAGGTTGCAAGAGGATTGATTCGTGCTTTCCTAACCTCTTTTGGAGATATCGGGATGACTCCCTTGGCTCCGTGGAAGTTGACAACCGAGGATACTGATCTTGCGACCGCCGTCGGAGCCGAGCTCAAGAGGCTGGGCGTCAGAAAGGAACTGTGTAAAATAAGCGTGTCCCACTCCAACGCGGCCATCGCTAGAGAATCCTTCGAAGGCTTTTTCAATGGCCTCAAGTCCCATATGAACTTTTCGGAGGTCGCGTCTGCAGCTGTCAGTTGTCCAGAGTCTATCGCGTTCCGCAATTTCGCCCCTCCTTCCGTATCGCGAGCAGCAGCGAGTAGAAATCGTGAAGGTGGCGGCGATTCATCCTCGTTCGAAACCGCGCTTGCATATGTTAACATCCGCAAGAACTGCATTCCCATAGACTTCTCCAAACCCGTGGACCACACCTGGGGAGCCAGAATCATGAACGAAATCGACAATGTCTTGGCTATGGTCAAGTCGAAGCCCGAAAACGTCATCAAAACCGAGGCGGACGCTGGAAACTCAGAGGCCGCCTTGGATTATGGATTTAGGTATCAGGCCCTTCTAAAATTCGACGCGATCACGTTTCTCATTCCTTGTCTTATAGGCTTATAAATGGGCTCGAATGCGCCCCCAATCGCGCCCTTGCGAGATGTTACTTGGTGCAGGCCGCACTGGATATGGACGCGCCTGCTGAGAAAAGATCCATCGCTCACAGCGCCCTCATTGATTGGTACACGGAAAGCAATGAAGACTTCCGTCATCGTTACCTTCAGGCCGCGGCATGGCATGCCAACGAGAGCGTGAAACTCGCTCCAGGAAAGACTTCTCCTGCTGCCATGATGTATGCCCAGAACGTTATGAAACCGCAGGCAGAACATACTGTTGATATGTATCTTCAATACAAAGAGCTATGGTCAGCCCTTGAGAGACGAGACCAGGACATGGAGAAGGGTCGGGCCAAGATGGATCAGAAACGTATGGCTCGCCCTAATCGCTACAAATGTGCGACTGTTGGTTGTGGGATTGAAGCTGTTTCTGGACACGTGTTTTCTCGATGTATTTCTTCACTACTTCTTCTCTACGGAGATAACTCTAACGAATAAATTCAGGTTCTGGGAAATGTGACGCAGACAAGAAGCCTTATTATTGTAGCAGAGAGTATGCATCTCTTGTATTTATTATGAGACTGCTTTGACTGATGTTTTACCAGATGTCGTGAGCACCATTCTTGATTCTTGATTCGCGGCGCTTTTCCGCTTACTTTTATCTCATGTCCTTGCAAACAGAAAAGAAGGTCAGTTTACATCATTTAAGCAAGGACTGAGTTTCACGTGTACGATCCCAAAACAAAAAAAAAAGGACTGGAAAAACCATAAGCCATTTTGCATGCCAGGAGCCCCCTGCTCGGTTATAGATGTCGACGGGCCATCTTCAATTGGATCAGGAAGCAAGAAAGATTCGATACAAATCCCCATGAATTTTGGAGACGGAAGGACGACTATAGTCAGCTCTTCCACCATGAGTCCGGAATTCCTAAAGGAAATGAGAGACGCAGCCGAAGCTGACGCCACGGGTCGCGACAAGTTACCACCTGAATCTTTTACTGTGGAGATGGGGAAATTGAATGTTGGATCTGGATCTGGAACAGTGGACCAGTGCGTTGAGTCCGAGGAGGTGGACTGAAAATGTATGCCGTTAAAGCATGACTTTCGAACTCAGTATAACTGACCGTTTCTAACCAGACTGGGCCTGCACAGGTGTACTTCTTGTACTATGAATCAGACCGCAAATTTTCAATTATGTGCTAAAGCCTTAGCCCGCAGTCTCCACTCTATGACACGGCTAAACAGAAATTCTGCAGCAATCGAAGACACTGAGTAAAACGATGGCAGAAACGCTCTGTGAAGGGATGAGCTGTGAGTAGCCGGTTGATGAACGGGCAAGTCGAACATGTGTTCGTTACCAAGCGCACGCACCCGGCCTATGCGTCAAGGGTAGACTTTACCCACGAAGGGTGTCATTGAAAACCACCGCCAGCTAGCTGACCGGTGGTAAACGTCGGCGCATTCCAGCTGTGCACTAGATCAGATGCCTTCCTCAAGGAAGGAACCCGCCGTGTTCCACAGGCGAACGAAGTACACTGTGAGGCACGCTTGGAGGTCGGAACACATACTTGTATGTTTGGAAAATGCAACGAAGATCTGACAGTTTTGGTTTTTGGAGCACTCGCTGAGGCGATCTGAGACATGAAAAGTAGTAGTAGTAGTAGTAGTCGCACTGGCAAGCGGTCCCTGCGCTTACCCTCCTGAGATGACATATCCCTCTGATCACATCATCAACGCACATGCAGCTCTCGCCTCTTCTTGGGCCGCTTTCAATGCCTTTGCAGTATGATTCCCAC
Source organism: Armillaria altimontana (assembly GCA_022818075.1). Taxonomy (NCBI): domain Eukaryota; kingdom Fungi; phylum Basidiomycota; class Agaricomycetes; order Agaricales; family Physalacriaceae; genus Armillaria; species Armillaria altimontana. Next base: position 577,005 of record JAIWYR010000018.1, read on the forward strand.
CACCACCTCTGGTCTCATTTCTTTACTTTTCCTATCAATCTTATTGACCTGTACGACCCCGGCATTCGGAGAAACAGCCAGAGCACTAGTGTACATTGCGACCGCCGGCTTTCGACATGATTCAATACCCACGGCTGTCCAAGCTCTACGAGCCAGAGGTTCGGCGATGAACCTCGACTTTCAGAATACGGAGGACAAGGGTGTCTTTACAGACCAGGGTTTAGAGGGATATGATGTCGTTATTTTCTTGAGCACCACAGGAGAAGGTACGCCTTCTATCTTTGGAGCTTCCAAGTCCGTTGGGCTGACTCTCGTATTGTACTAGTCTTGGATGATACAGGAAAGACCGCGTTTCAAAATTATCTGAATAACGGAGGAAACTTTGTCGGAATCCACTCGGCGAGCGATACGCTGAATACGACAGCATTTTACGGAAAAGAGCTGGGTGAGTATTCATAGCTCTCCTACCTCGTGCTATTTGCACCTAAATTGGATTTCTATGAAGGTGCTTATTTTGATTATCATCCCGAGCTTCAAAATGCCGTACGGTCAGGTCCCCCATGGAGTAACACGCAATTGCACTGAACGACTTTCAGACCATTGTGGTGTTAGACGCGTCTCATCCTAGTACGGAGAACCTTCCTACCGATTGGCCAGTCCGTGATGAAATGTACGCTTCGCATCTGCAATGACAAAGCCTCCGACTGACTCTGCAGCCAAGGTATAATTTCAAATCAGATCCCAGGTCTGTGGGCGCCATCGCCATTCTCACAGTGGACGAATCGAGTTATACTGGTATGGATGCGTCGCTCAGTACGTCAAGGATATGGTTGATATGTATCTTATACTAGATGACGGAACGCGGCGTTTCAATCAAGGCGAGCCTCATCCTATTGGTAAAAATAAAGTGTATGATCAGAGGCAGGGATCGCTAGCTAATTACCCTTCATTAGCATGGTATCAAGAACACGGTGCTGGTGTAGTGAGCGGCGGTACTGCTGGGCGCAGTTTTTATACGTCTCTTGGACACCTCAACGAGACGTGGGAGGTTCGTTTCACGCGGTGCTGTCGGGAGAAGTGACAGAGATGCTAACCTGCGGCCGTTATCAAGGACGAACTGTTCATGAGTCATATCCTAGGTGGGATTCAGTGGACACTACAGGCGAATACGACACGGGCGTTCAATTCCAGTGCACTTGTGGGGAACGGAGGCACTTCTTCAAGTTCGTCTGCTTCCGCTTTCACTTCCGCTTCTGCTTCTCCTAGCTCGACGTCTTCGACATCGGGGACTGCGTCGGCGTCGTGAGTACTCCGTGTGATCCTTGTCAAGCATACGGCTCACATGCTACAAATTCTAGGTCGTCCGCGGCTGTACGTTTTGGTGAGACGTCAAGTATCACATTGACAGCCATATTGGGTGCAGTTATCTCCATAGTGGTAATTTGGCCCACAGCTCTGTAGTCTCGTCTGATTCGGAACACTAGGCCTTTTTGACTTCGATCTGTATGCTTTAACGCATCAAAAAATACACGGACAGTATCTACGAAAGACTGTGAGTTACGCAAGCAGTTGAAGCTCAGCGCTACAATACACCATCGCTCCTAAAAACTTCTACTTTCTCCATATCGAAAATATACTTTTTATACAACCCGATTAATGATTAGAATAGCCATGGTCCAACTGCAGTCATACACTGTCAGCATCGTGTAGTATATTTGAGGGAGGAGGCAGAAAACTCACTTCGCCTTTCCGTTGGCGGCGGAACCTGTATGCAGCACTGGTGTATGAGATTGAGCGCCTTGACGGCGACCTTCCCTTGGATGACACATGAGATATTGATCTCATTAGCTCCCTGGCTTATCATCTCTATGTTGACGTTACCCGTCGCAAGCGTGGTGAACATGATTCCCGCAATGCCAACCATATTGCGCATCTGCTTCCCTACAAGGGAAAGGATAGCCATATCTTGATGCACAGATACCTGTGCTAGAAGGTACGAATCACATCGAAGGGATAAGTATATGAGCATAATTTTTGGGCCTAAGCCTTCCTCGATGGCTATACTGACATGCACCTTGCTCGTACTGTTAAGATCCACCACAACTCCGAACCTATCGAGCGTAGAGAAAATTCCAGCGAGCCATCAGCGTAGGAGTCCTCGTCCATTCCTGGTACTATGCTCTCGAGTGAGACACACCCGGCATCGATACCCTGATCCCGATCATGAATTTACAAAGTTAGAGGTTTACTGAGTGCCTCGGGAACGAGGATAGATTTCGTCGATGACTTTGGCATAGTTGAGAAAAAAAGAGACAGTCGAATAATTATCGAATAAGAAAATGGTGCTTAACAGACATGTAGATCGAACCAACAGGATTGTTGGTGCTTCTATCATATGAGTCGGAAGGGGTATACTCTTGGTAGCTAACTTCATCGCGTACAATCACAGATGTCCAAGGAAATAAGCGACGTGTTTTACCTAGTCTTCCTCGTTTTGCGTGATGATTCCTTTTTGGCTCGCTTTTGGGGTGCTGCGAGTAAGTTAGATATGTTACTTACAGGAAAACAAAAATCACATACTGGCAGTGGGTATACCTTCACTCGGTGCTGATCTCTTTGTCAGCCGTCTCTTCGAGGGAGAACTTGATGCTAAATTGAGATGAACAGCGTCAGAAAGTCAACGGATAGCCAACCCTCTCACATGGACCAAGAGAAGGTCCGAACGACGTGGTCGTGGCCTGATGCTTTTGCTGTCGTAACTCGAGAACTTCACGGAGTTTTTCCGAGTCCAGTTCGATGTCTTCTGCCATTTCATCAATTTGATTGAGAATCAGTCTCTGAAAGGCTTCGTGTAGATGGTCCTCTGGAGGAGGAGGCGAGAGAAATCCGTATTCGGGGGTCATTTGTTCGCAAAGACGAAAATGGAACATCCCGAGGAATTTCAAACGAGGGTGGAGGGCCCGTTCCCAATCCTGAAGTGTCATCCCAAGCACATCCCACCGATATCCTGACTGCGTTAAAAAACCCCATGCTTTGTGCAGCAGTTCAAGTGACTGTTCAACTTTCTCATCCTTTGGCTGCGAACGAAGGCAAAATGCAATAATACACCATCCTACTGATTCAACATCGTGTCGTGGTTGATGATAAAAGGCAGCTGTCGCTTGATCATCATTGACACGAGTTTCCTTGTATTTTGGGATATCCGGTGCATCGCCATGCCATGTTCCCTCTTTATCTCGGAAGGTGCGCATAGCATCCCCCTTGTAACATTCAGCATATCTTTTTGCAATAGCTTTGCTACTGAGCTCGGGCATGGGTTCAAAAACGGGAGTCAATGCATTCAGAAGCCGCCCACTTTCCACTGCACGTGCAATATACATGGGTGTTCCCTTTGTCATCGCTTCAGCAAAATGGTAACGTTGTAATGTTATAAACTCACTGTGCGGCTCTTGAGCTACTCTAGGATGATATCAGATCCCATTTCTTCCCCATAGACACAACCATTGTCTAGATCACATAACAGCGCAACTGGCGGGTGAAGCTTGCTAGAGGAGTCCAATATAGTGCTGACAAACATAGGTTCCGCCGGTCCTTCTGCAGGAATGCCAAATGGATTCACTAGGATGTTTCGATGGCTGATATCTCTATGCATCACATGTTTCTTCATGACGCCGTAACGATGCGCTGGAAAGAATGCCTTTCAGTAGATACACCACCACCCTAAACCAACACTCCTTACCTTCCAGAATATCATACATAGACATCAAAAACATCTTTGTAGTTGGGACTTTATCCAAAGCTTCTCCACCCGAGCTCATCAACAGTCTCTTCTTAACTCGGGCGGACGCATCAATCCCGATAGTCAAGCCTACGTCGCATGAATCGACAAATGTCACCCACCCAGCCGCCCCTTCAAGCTTACGATATAGCTCTGACTCCTGGAACCTGCGGCCCACATGTTCGAACTGATCTTTGATCATCGTGACGACGTCGTTGTTCTCGAACTTGTAAATGGCCGTCTGCCGACTCCATGGCTCTCCGACAAAGACAGTCCGGCCATTTGTGTAAAATTTGCCTTTGAATTGTATATTCCACAGAGGAGAATCGTCGGTGGTTCGATCAGCCAGAGTGATAGTTGGGTCCAAGACATCGCACAAGCTGGGCGGGATATAGAGGGAATATACATATCTGAGAAGGAGATCGCCCTTCTCGTAGTCCCAAGCAATCATCTCTGATATATGGATGCCGGATGGATCACTCCAGCCAATTTGGTAGCCCTTCGGAGACGCACTGAGGGCGTAACAACCAGGCCTGTCGGGGCGAGCCACATTATGCGACCCAGCATACCTCCATGGCCTGAGCACCCTCAACAGATGTTTTCATTTCCCCCACCGATTCCGTCTTGTACCACGGAACCTGCGTAGTATAGTTTCCTTCAGGGGATGTGATCAACGCCGGTACCAGGTCAGCCTCGACAGCGCAGAAGTCTGGCTTATCTACATATTTTTGGGGGTGATGAGTCAGGGAGCAGTGTGAGTGTCGATGAACTGAAGTAGGCGTTTGTTCCGGTGGGTGTCCTGGATTTCCTCTTCATTGTATGTCTGTACGGCATGATCAAAGGGAGTCTTGTAAACATACCGTGGACCATGGCGCTGGCATAATTGAGCATCACAATCATACAGCTGTATTTTTGCCCTTCATCCAAACTGCCACCACTCGTGTGCATTTTATTTCCCTCGCCGTGAAACTTTCGCATCAGCGCAGAGTGGTGGTAGCGAAATTTCTCGGGCAATAGAGTGAGGTACTGTGTGGCGAAGCCAGCAGCGCTTTTCTTATTGACTTCCGATATAACGTTGCTTTCCTTGGGACTGGATGAAGCACTAGTCGCTTGGGAGGGTCTAGCTTCATCTGAGGATGGCCTGTATCTGAAACGCTGAGGTAGCTGGTTGTCACAGAGTGCAATAAACTGAGCAAGTCTCGAGGTTTAATTTGGTCCAGGTGAATCAGAATAAGTTGGTCTTTAGCGAAGTCCTTTGGATTGGTCGGAGTAACGGCGGCACTTGCCGGTCCCTGCCGGTCCTGTCTTTCTTGCAGAAACGCAGAATATAACTTTCTTATACTTAGACTTCTACCACCAACCGGAGTTCGAGTCTATTTACACTAGACTCGATGGCTTTAAGTGGAGGGGGAATATTACATTAATCAGATATAGCGCAGAAGGGTCACCTTTTTGAAATTTCTACTAACTTCTAGCGGTTGAGAGCTACCACTACGTATCGATATCCTCCAAGTTAGTTCCCGGTGTGTTTTAGTGGACACTACAAGCGATTCAAACGCTCAATATCGATGCTAGTGAACTTGCAGGGAATGGAGATACATCTTCGTCTGCTCCTCCCAGCCATCAACGATCATAGATTGCATCACCGTCAAGGTAAAGCCGTGAGTGCTCAGGTCGCCCGCTATGATATGTTTTGTATGTTTTGCCGAGTCGCCAAGTACAGGATGGTCTCCGTAGCTGATATACAAAGCAGTCTTGTATAGATGGTCCTGAATTCGATGGCGACTCCGAATCGCATTGATGCTCAGACTTGCGTCGAAACAATGTGGGCCGAAAACAATACATGCATGGAGTAGATCTACGAAAGACTGTGAGTTACGCAAGCAGTTGAGGCTTAGCGCTACAATACACCATCGCTCCTAAAAACTTCTTCTACTTTCTCTATATCGAAAATATACTTTTAGATACAACCCGATTAATGATTAGAATAGCCATGGTCCTACTGCAGTCATACACCATCAGCATCGTGTAATATATCCGGGGGACAGAGCACTTACTTCGTCTTTCCGTCGCCGGAACCTGTAAGCAGCACTGGTGTATGAGATTGAGCGCCTTGACGGCGTCCTTCCCTTGGATGACACATGAGATATTGATCTCATTAGCTCCCTGGCTTATCATCTCTATGTTGACGTTGCCCTTGGCAAGCGTGGTGAACATGATTCCCGCAATGCCAACCATATTACGCATCTGCTTCCCTACAAGGGAAAGGATAGCCATATCTTGATGTACAGATACCTGCGCTAGAAGGTAAGAATCACATCGAAGGGATAAGTATATGACCCTACCGTCCCGCTTTTTCGAAGTTCCCTGAGAAGACGATCCATAATTTTCGGGCCTAAGCCTTCCTCGATGGCCATACTGACATGCACCTCGCTCGTACTGATAAGATCCACCACAACTCCGAATCTATCGAGCGTAGAGAAAATTCCAGCAAGGAACCCGTGCGAAACACTCTTCCTATTGGAATTCACGTTCAACACGATGATGCGCTCTTTGATGGTCACAGCGGTCGCCCTCTTGCTCTCTTGACCCAGTGCATCCTGCTCGGTAGCTGACCGTCTCGCGACTGGCACTTCCTCTCCCTCCTCCAGGTCTGGATAAATGACTGTCCCCAACCCAGCCGGGTTCTCCACGTTCTTGATCCTGATAGGAATTTTCTTACGGATGACCTGCTCCATGGTGAAAGGATGCACGACTTCGCTCCCATAGTACGTCAACTCGGCCGCCTCATCGGGCGAGATGAAGGGAATCACGCGCGCCGTGGCCACCTTGCGGGGGTCGGCGGTGAAGATACCATCGACCTCTTTCCAGATCTGTAGTTCTGATGCTTTGACGCCAACGGCAAGGAGGGCAGAAAGTAGGTCCGTATAGCCCCGCCCGACTTGTCGCAATAACGAGCCGGGAATAGGTCCAAAGAAACCTGTGACGACAGGTACGCGCTGCCCACACTGTTCAATACGTTCACCTACAGCGACAGCGAGGCGGTCGTAGAAGGCTTGATCTAAGGAGCCATCAGCGTAGGAGTCCTCGTCCATTTCTGGTACGATGTTCTCGAGTGAGACATATTCGGCGTCGATGCCTCGATCTCGGAGCACGGCTGTCATAAATTTACAAGCCAGACGTTCACCGAGTCCTATGATACTATCTCGGGAACGAGGAGAGATTTCGTCGATGACCTTGGCATGGTTGAGAAAAAGTGGTAAATGAGTGGATGCTTTGCTTACCTGCGACGCAAACAAAAAACTGCGAAGCCAGTCACAGTCGCTCTCTATCTCAGCCTCAAGTTCTTTTCGGATGTCAGGGTCCCTAACACTCTCCCTGGCGGCATTGATATGTTCCTGGCGAATGAGATCCACTGTAACGTTATAAACCGGTAATTCCTGGCCCGCTTGGGGTACGGATAATGGAGCAAGACAGTTAAAGGTTTGGCGCTGGTGATCTGACGAAGATCTGCTCCTTACGGGAGACATGGGCGGGGACTGCGATGTATCCTTGATTCGGCCGAAAAGTGTCGGGGTGACCGTACCAGTCCCAGGTGTGCTGACTCCGCCGATTCCGACAGTTTTTCGACGGACAAGGGCCTCAGAAGCAGCTCGCAGAAGGAGGTTGGTCGTTCCTAGCGCCTTGGTAGAACCAGATCGTGCAGAACATACAACAGCGACTTTATTCGAGTCAATGTAGTTCCTGCAGAAGTGTAAGACAGAGCAGAAGGAAAGCATAACAGAAACGCACGATATGATGTCTTCTGCGATCTTGACAGCAAACTTTCCAACGCTGGTTCCACCAAACTTCTGTACGAGCCATGGAGCCGAAGGATCAATGGTGTTTTGATGAAGATTCGGGGGGGTTGTCGGCGGCGATGATGCTGGCGACGATGAGGGCGACGAGGACGACGACGGGGTAGAGGAACCGGACATTGGGTGGTATAGGTATGGAATGAGGTTAGCTCATGGGTAGGGTAAAATATGGTGGTGGTGGTGGTAATAATGAGGTGATCGACTGAGTCACAACATTATAATACAGCCGGCCGATACCAGGTCGTTCTTCGCCACCCCTCGCCACGGCCACCAAGTACTGGATGTTGTCGACGGTCTATGGTCCTGAACAGGTGACTGGGTCTAACCGCACTGGGGACAAAGGAACAACTTTGCTGGGCAACCAACAGTTGGTGGAAGGATATCGTCCGCAGTATCCTCAATTCTGGCTGTCTTCACATCACTGCATCCCTGTACTTGCTTTGCATGACAGCGGCAAAGTAAGTGGATCAATATGGACCTATAGTCACTCGGAAGCGTCTTTTCTCCCATAAAAAGAAATTCTAAATGACCTGCGGCCTCTTACGGTGGTACAATATATACTCTTTTGGCCCTTTGACGTTCTACTGATCCCGGCCTTTTAGGGTGTTTCTTTCGTTGTTCCGCAACGTGCCCAGTTGAATAAATCGTCAAGGACGGGTGCATACATACGTTGCGTAAAGCAAGGAGAGCGGCTGCCTTCTTAATGTTTATAGAATACCCCTCCTCAGTCGACCATTGATTACTGTTCCACGAAGAACCACGGTTCTCCTTGGTGCTATTCGCTCTTTGAGACGAGCTAGAGAAGCGGGACTCCGCCAGACAGCGGCTTTGACATTGTGGCATGCGCAATGCGCAATGCTTGCTTGCTGAAAGTGTATCAAGGCGACCAGCCGAGAAACAACGACCATTATCTCATTTCTTCTTACAGGAGACATATCCATGATCTCCCAATGGTTTTTTTTTTCGGTGTTCACACTTGCGAGAGTCGAGTCACTATCAGCACGAGTGAGGTCCATGTTAGTATGACCATCGAGGGTGGGTTGGTCCCCGAAATTATGAATTATTTTGTTAGCAGCTTCGCAAGAGCGGGAAGGTGGGCTGGTACATTTATCCTCTCCATGTGTTTGGATTCTGACCTTCTCGCGCAGGTACTTGCGCATAAGTATGTGGATATCCTTTCCCGTAGAAGGCAGATGTGTTCGCCACGCTTGCCATATAAAGATAATAATTGAGAAGAAGGACGCCGTCAAGGCCCTCACTCTCGTACACCAGAGTTTACAGAGTCCGCCGGGGACCATCGCAAGGAAGCGAGTTCTCCACCCCCCTTTCCCCCAATATACTACACGTCACTAACCGCATCGTATCCAAAAGTATATTTTCAATGTAGAGAAAGAGGAAGTTTTTGGGAGCGGTCTGGATTGTACTTGTGGTGTATTGTAGCGTTGAGTATCAACTGCTTGCGTATCTCACAGCCTTTCGTAGATACTATTCGTGTATTGTTCGATGTGTTAAAACACACAGATCGAAGTCAAAAAGGCCTGGTACTTCGTGTCAGACAAGACTACAGAGCTGCGAGTCAAATTACCGCCACGGAGATAACTGCACCTACTATGGCTGCAAAAATGATACTTGACGTCTCAGCAAAATGTACAGCCGCGGATGATCTAGAATTAGTATGTGTGAGCCGTATGCTTGACAAGGCGTACACCCATTGACAATGCCGACACAATGCCCGATGTCGAAAGCGTCGAGCCAGGATAAGCAGAAGCAGAAGCAGAAGCAGACGAAGAATGGCCTCCGTTCCCCACAAGTGCACTGGAATTGAACGCTCGGGTCGTATTCGCCTGTAGTGTCCACTGAATCCCACCCAGAATATGATTCATGAACAGTTCGCCCTTGATAACGGACGCAGGTCAGCATCTCTGTCTTCTTTCGACAACACCACACGAAACGAGCCTCCCACGTCTCGTTGAGATGTCCAAGAGACATATATAAACTGCGCCCAGCATTGCGGCCGTTCACTACACCAGCATCGTGTTCTTGGTACCACGTTAATGAAGTGCAATTAGCTAGCGATCCTTGCCTCTGATCATACACCTTATTTTACCAACAGGATGAGGCTCGCCTTGATTGAAACGCCGCGTTCTGTCATCCAGTACAAGACACATATCAACCATATCCTTGACGTACTGAGCGGCGCATCCACACCAGTATAATTCGATTCGTCTACTGGATGGCACTCACAGACCTGGGATCTGATTTGAAATTGTACCTTGGCTGCAGAGTCAGTCGGAGGCTTTGTCATTGCAGATGCGAAGCACACATTTCATCACGGACTGCCAGCCAATCGGTGGGAAGGTTCTCCGTACTAGGATGAGACGCGTCCAACACCACAATGGCCTGAAAGTCGTTCAGTGCTATTGCGTGTTACTCCATGGGGAACCTGACCGTACAGTATTTTTGAATCTCGGAACGACTAGAAGTGTCCAAACCAGCACCTGCATAGACATCCAATTTAGGTTCAGATAGCACGAGGTAGGAGAGCTATGAATACTTACCTAGTCCCTTTCCATAAATTGCTGTCGTATTAAGCGTACCGCTGGCCGAGTGGATTCCGACAAAGTTTCCTCCGTTATTCAGATAATTTTGAAACGCGGTCTTTCCTGTATCATCCAAGACTAGTACAGTACAAGAGTCAGCCCCAACGGTCTTGAAGCTATAGTAAAGATAGAAGGCGTACCTTCTCCTGTGGTGCTCAAGAAAATAACGACGTCATATCTCTCCAGGCCCTGGTCTGTAAAGACACCCTTGTCCTCCGTATTTACAAAGTCGAGGTTTACCGCCGAACCTTTGGCTTGTAGAGCTTGGACAACCGTAGGTATTGAATAGTATCGAAAGCCGGCAGTCGCAGTGTACACTAATGCTCTGGCTGTTTCCCCGAGGGCAGGGGTCGGATAGGTCGATAAGAGTGTTAGGAAAAGTAAAGTCATCAGGCGGCAGGCGGCGGTTGGAATACTACTGCATAGTGTCAGATTTGGAGCTTTTTATGCCGCTGACAGCCAGTCGCTGCTTGAGTTCTTGTATGGATTCACTTCATTTCCGAGGGGAATTGTGGTACATAGGCTACCGGTGTTAGCAGGTAGCACCATGTCGCGTTTGCCCTAGATGTAACCTATTAAGAGCGGTCCAAGAAGAGGCGAGAGCTGCATGTGAGCTGATGCAAGGAGATTACGTCCCAAATCCTTCGATAACATAGTGGGGGACTCATAGGAGCGATCGTTAGGGTTCGTTATGCTGGAATGTCCTCATGTCGGGCTCGCGTAGGTTAGAAACATTGAGACGGAAAAGAATAAGTCAGCAGTGATGCTCTTGACCACGCCAGTCAAAACGCGGCACGGCAATAGACACACCCTTTCTCCACCAGGATCTCGCGCTAAAAAAATCACAAAGAACTGAAGAAGAGGCGAGCAAAAAAGATGATTCCAAAGGAGGCCGCCCGAATCTAGCGTGCGTTTGTTCGTGCCTGGCGAATGAATTGCGTCGCGGATGCCTCCGGCTGGGTTTGATCATCGTGCCGAACGGACACGCGATTAAGTACGCGTCATGTCACCGGCAGAAATTGTATACTTAACCATCTTCTTCCGCCAGATCAAACCATTACTGCCACCATGTCCATCGCCAGTATACGAGCATCCAACGCCTCTGTATTTTCCTCCCTGACCGCACCCACCGCCGTCTTCTTTGGGGGCACTGCCGGAATCGGCCAAGCCATGGCCCAATCGCTCGCCTCCCATACCCAAGGGAACGCCAATATCATCATTGTCGGACGAAACGCCAAAGCTGCACAGGAGATCATCGATTCATTTCCTCGTCCGTCTTCATCAGTGAAACCCATCCACGAATTCGTCTCATGCGACGCCAGCCTCATGTCCAATGTCGCCAGTGCTACAGAGGAGGTGAAGAAGCATCTTGGGGAAAAGAGGGTGGACTTTCTCGTCCTCACGACCGGATATCTCACCACGGCGGGAAGGGAAGAAACAAAAGAGGGAATGGACAAGAAAATGGCGGTCACATATTATGCGAAATGGAAGTTTGTGAAGGATTTACTAGGTTCGTTGAAAGACGAGGGATCCAAGGTGGTGTCTGTCATGGCACCTGGATATGGAGGGAGCGTCGATGTGGATGACCTGGATATGAAAAAGAGTTATTCTGCCGTAAAAGTAGGACTGAGGATGCCGACATACCTGGATTTGATGTCTGAGGTGTGTATCACTATCCCTCGTAATTAACGCTCTAGTCATTGATGCACATCTAGGCCTTCGCACAGCGGTACCCCCACCATTCGTTCATCCACGCCCATCCCGGAGCTGTGCGTACGAACTATGTTTATGCATCACCTTCCGCCATATTCCGATACACTGCACCGCTCATTATGGGCCTGGCATATCCATTTACGATCTCACCAAAAGATTGCGCAGAGTATATGTGGCACGGGACCCTACAAAAGGCAGCAGGCGCGTTTAGAGTCGACAACAGAGGCGAAGATATGGGAAAGAAGCGGTACTTTGGGGATGAAGAGCAGAGGCAAAAACTTTGGGACCATACGGCTGCAATGGTAGAAGTAGCACCGAGGCATGAATAAGCGGATATATACCACATCTGTAGGATAGGATTAATGATAATTGTTCTGGAGCACATTACCATAACAATGACCGAGCTGAGCATGCTGAGCAATCTGGGATATATTCACGCTAGGTATGAGCAAAAAAGCATCATTGTTGGGATCACATAGTGTCTATATGTTTGTATCCATGCACCTAAGGGTCGAATGAGTACGAAGTATTGGATCTGACGAGTTAAAGACGCACCTTGTTCTCCTTCAACATGACAAGGTACTTGTCCACGAGCCATTTACAGTTCTCGTAGTGATTGACGCCCTCTGATCTGTGACATTTTTCGAGTTCATCTCGCACCAAGCGAGCCTCCATCGCTTTGACCCATGATTCACGTATGTGCTCTTCCCGGGCTTCTAGCTTGGCTGTTCCACGACTTGGTATCAGTGTAGGGGCACAGAAGAACGAAAGTACCTTTGATTGCAGCCTTCTGCTCGTCCGTTACAGAGGTCATGGTTGCAGGAGGCAAGTAGTGGATTTGTGTCTGTTTTGCAGGAGCTTTCGTTGCCGGTTATCCCGCAAACGTCACTTGCCCCAGAATTCGAACCATATTCTGGGGCAAATCGCGGTGAAGTCTTTCCTGCGCTGTAATTACGCCTGTTATGTTATCTGTACTGGTGAGTTCGGTCTTACTATATACTCGCCGATCCAGCAGAGAATCACATGTCGGTCCTGAGTAACCGGTCCAACTCCTCTCACTGCCAGCGCTTTTCGTCTCTCTATAATCTCGTACCATGACATACCCACTCAGTCTTCCTGCTCACGGCCCTCTCATCACCCTTACCCACCGTAAGCATTCGCTTTCAGGATTCTACAGCGAATATTGACGCGTCTTTACAGCCAATGAGTCGCTCTGGATCATCGAACTGCACCACTCGAACGACAACCGCCTGACACTTGAAATGGTTGACTACGGCATCAAGCCCGCCCTAGACGCCGTGGAAAGAGACTGGCGCGAACAGTGGAGGACCGCTCAGCAGAATAAGGACACGGAAGGCGCCAAAGGAGCACTGATATTTGTTGGTGCTAGGAACCAGGACAAGTTTTTCAGCAATGGTATGTGACTGTATAAGCATGAGACAGTGGCTCACCTGTGTCCTAGGACTTGATTATCCTAGCGTCGTTGCCAATCTTAACTTCTTCCCAGGTAAGCAGACATATGTATAGTAGTTAGGATGGTAAGATCCGATCCATTTGAACAGTCACATATAATCCTCTTCTTGCGAGGCTGTTGACCTTCCCGAGTGCGTAGTATCCTTGGTTTGATGAATCAGTATGATAATCTGGGTCGCTTCCTTCAGTACCAACTATCGCTGCCATTAATGGACACTGTTTTGCTGGGTCAATGATGCTGGCTCTAGCATGCGACTACCGTGTCATGACTGATGGTAGCAAGAGACGCGCATGGATGTGCATGAATGAGGTGGGACAGTTGTAGCGTCTTTCATCTTCCCATGTTAAAAACGATTATTATCAGGTCCTCTTTGGTGCTATCTGGCCTCTCTCATTCGCAGCCATCCTTCGGGCCAAGATTGGTGATGGTCGGTTGCATAGAAAAATAGCTTTAGAAGGTCATAAATTCACTCCAAAAGAGGCTTTGGAGGCTGGGCTTGTGGATCATATCGTCGCCGGGAACACCGCTGATGTGTTGGCTAAAGCAGAAGAAGTAGCAAGAACGAACAGTGTAAACGCGCGACATGGCGTTTGGGGCTTGATCAAGGTATGGTCCATACAATACTCCTTGATGCGTTGCCCTCATACTACACAGGCTGATCTATATCGAGACACCTTGGAAATGATGCAGCAGCATTCACGCCCGATGAACCCTCAACTCGACGATGCGGCAGCACGGTCCCGCTTATAGTGAAGAAGTCTTGGCTGATGATGCTTAATATCGACACCTTGTGTAAAGATCGGTGTAACAAAAATTTCAACGAACCTTGCGTGAAACTCTGTGTCGTGTACGACGCAAATCATCGGAACAATCGAATAGTGTAACTATCCTACGAACAACATCTGACCGGCGAATAACAGGTGCTTTATTTCTTGCTCAATCTTTGTTCTCGATAGAAGTTCTATTGTGCCGGCAGCCGACGAATACGCATGAGCAGCTGCGCATGGACACACGGCCTCCGGGTCGTTACCTGCTCAACGTCCATTAATATTACTCCGCAGCTACCTCAATTTGCTTGGAAAATGCGATAAATGTTAGTTGTGGCTCTTCTCGACAAGTTATTCCTCCAACGTGATTTTTGCGGACATTTGGTGTGTAAGCTCAATTTTGCAGCACCTGAGCTCGTCCATTTCACGTGGCCCGGGGAAGCTGAACAGATCACCATCCCTTTTTGTTTCTCCGTTTCGCGGACGGAAAGTACTATTCGGGGTAACTCGCCGATCACCGCAACATTCAGGTCCCGCATACTTATACGATCACAGACTCTCCTTCGTTACGACCTCATTCTTTCTCCCCTTTCCCAGTGTTTTGCCAGTGACGTTGTCTGTTTTCCTCAAGGCCGGGCCTTTGACTGGTTTCCTTTAAAACTTTCATTTTCAATTCACCACCACCCAACATTCATCTCATTTCCCCCCCTCTCCTTTTCCTAGTATGAACCTCAGTCTTTCTTTCTACGCGCTTCTGGCAGGCGTTCTTCTTGCTCTGTCCGCCCAGGATGCGGACGCCCACCCGGTCGTTAAGCGCGGCGGTAGCGTCACACTCCCTCTCAAGCGCATTCAGCAGCGTTCAGATCTTCACCCCCAGATCGTACGTCTCGCCTCAATGTTCTCTTGCTCATCTCTAAATCTATTCCCCCAAATAGCTTCACCAGCAAAACATCAATCGTGCTCTTCGCCGTCTTGCTCGGATGACTGGCAGGCAGGCTCCCTCTGACGCTGAACTTCGGCGCAACCTCGAAAAGAGGGTGGCGTCGTTGGAGAATGATCCAGTCTACAAGCGGTACCACAGGTACATTCCACCCGGGAACTCTAAGCGTTTCAATCGGGATGGGGTAAGCGGTAGTCGTGTCAACGCGGTCGTTGGCAGGAAGCATCACCATAATCAGTGACTAAACATTCAGTGCGAGTTTTCTGCGTGGGAGTGCTGATGAACGTTTGTAGAGGCAACAATGGTTCTACCACCGCAACTAGCGCTGGAAACTCAACTGCAGCGGCTGCTTCTGGAACTAATGGAACCACCGCGGCTAGCTCGGCGAGTGATGCTGCATCTACTGATGTCACGGTTGCAAACACTCCGACGACCGCCAATTCACTTGGACTCGACATCGAGTGAGGCTGTTCAATTGATATCTGTTGACCAGTAGCTAATCTTGCTTTACTTTCAGATCCGCTGATGCTGGTTACCTTGCGACGATCCAGATGGGCACACCTCCCCAGGATTTCTTGCTGCTCATGGACTCGGGATCTGCTGATACTTGGGTTGGTGGGGAGAACTGCCAATCAGAGGATGGTGGAGATTGTGTAAGTGTATGCTCTCCTACTTCTCCACTGATTCTAATCGGCTGTTGTTAGGGTAATCATAATTTCCTTGGGTCAACCAGCTCCAGTTCATTCCAGGACCAGAACACACAATTTGAAGTTACCTACGGCACTGGTGCTGTTCAGGGCACCATCGTCCAGGACAACGTGGTTGTGGCCGGTCTGAGTTTGGACGCACACACGTTTGGTGTTGCTACTGCCGAGACTGTTGATTTCTCTGCTGATACAACTCCCTTTGATGGCTTGATGGGACTTGCTCAATCCGTGAGTGTTGTTTTTTGTTTTCGTTTCGAGTTTGTCTCAATTTGATGATTCTTGTAGACGCTTTCAAACCAGGGTGTCTTGACGCCCGTTGAATCATTGGCTAAAGGAGGCCTTATTGATGCTGCGATCACATCGTTCAAGATCTCCCGACTTGCTGACAATCTCAACGATGGTGAAGTTACCTTTGGGTGAGCGTCTTCTCGCATCAAATTCTTTGGTCGCGAGATTGATCAAAATGCAGCGCCCTCGACACTTCCAAGTTCGATTCCAACACTCTCGTCACCGTGGACAACCAAAGCCAAGACGGCTTTTGGGAGGGAGCTATGGATTCTATCACTGTTGATGGTACTGATTCTGGTCTCTCTGGTCGTCTCGCTATTCTCGACACCGGAACCACTCTGATCATTGCCCCCCAAAGTGACGCTGTTGCTGTCCATAAGCTGATCTCTGGTGCTCAATCGGCTGGTCAGGGTAGCTTTACCATTCCGTGCACCGCCAACACAAGCGTGGCTCTCACTTTCGGGGGCCAAGAGTTCACGATCGATGCTAGGGACTTGGCCTTCACACCCGTAGATGCCAGTGATCCTACGGGAGACTGTGTTTCCGGTATCGCTTCTGGGAATATCGGAGCTGACAATGAGTGGCTGGTAAGCCAATATTTTCTGGCTTGTCTGAGGATTGTTTGACTAACTAGATTCACTCTAGGTTGGTGACGTGTTCTTGAAGAACGCATACTTTAGTACCAATGTCAACGCTAACAGTATTTCTTTGGCAAAGCTTGTTTAAAGTTTAAACCACCTTGAATTACAGACATTATTTATCATGCCACGGTAGTTAGACTCTTCGGGATTGTCAATATAATAGGGGATTGAAGGACCATTAATTATTTGAGATTGTGTGAGCGTGCCTTGCAAAGCTAGCACTGCCACCGCGCGGGGGTCGTGTCATTTCCCCATTCTACAACAATGGTTCATTGTTCTTCGTCCGTCGTCGCCGTGTCAGATCATACGTAATCCGTATTGTTCTTTATCCACCATGCCTGATCGGACGAGTATAAAGTCCAGCGTTCTACTCTGGCCACCTCATCGCCTCTTCCTCTCTTCCTTTCTTTCGCTCCTGGTTGAGCATTTTTTCTCCTCTGGGCAGGCGTTTTCCTCATCTACGACACATTCTTTTACTTGCTGAGCTATCGACGACTCAACGATGCAGTCCAAACTCGCGCTTTCCCTTTCCGCTCTCTTCCTTTTGCTTTTTACGCTTCACGATGTCGGGGCTGCGCCTCTGAGCAAGAAACACAAAATCCTGACGCTTCCTTTGACGAAGCTTCAGCAGCGACGAGCCAATCTTCATCCACAAGTGGTGCGTTTCCTTTTCCGTATTCAAAGGCCGTTAAAAGTAATTGAGTTTTCCAGCTCTTACAACAACACATCAACCGTGGCCATCGACGTCTTGCTCTCATGTCAGACTCCGGAATCGGTCCAACGGATGAGGAGCTTCGAGCTAGTCTTCACAAACGCGTTCATGCATGTCACCCTAATGAAACGACGACCGAACTTCAAAAACGTTACAATCCGCACTTTCACAGTTCAGTGGCAACCTTGGACACGCCTACTCTCAGCTTGCACGAAGACCAAAATGCTTCTACTAGTTCTTCTGCTAGTGCCGCCTCTGCCTCTGCCTCGAGTGCCTTTACGGATGCCGAGATCAACGCCCTCTTGAATGGAGGTGTGACCGACGCGAACACACCAACCGCGAACAACTCGTTAGGATTGGATATCCTGTAAGTAGACCCTTCTGTCATCGTAGCAGCTGATAACGAGCGCATCAACTTGTCTAGGGCTAACGATGTGGGCTACACTTCCGTTATCGAGATCGGCACACCACCTCGTCAATTTAGGGTCCTCATGGATTCTGGATCGGCTGACTTTTGGGTGGGTAGTGATAACTGCCAGGCCGAAGGTGGAGGAAACTGCGTATGTATCATGTTCACTCCGAAGGGCCAGGTCGCTTAATAGTCTTCTTTATAGGGAAACCATACGTTCCTTGGCGAGCAGAGGTCTAGCTCTTTCAACACCTTCAACGAACAGTGGAATATCACTTATGGCACTGGTTCCGTGGCAGGCGTCAAGGTTGCAGATGATGTTACCATCGCTGGCCTTCTCTTGCAAGGGCATAACTTCGGCATTGCCGAGGTCGAGTCTGTCGACTTTGCTTCCGATAGTACGGAATTTGATGGTCTCATCGGCCTCGCACAATCAGTATGTTTCAATATTTCATTCTTACAAATTCATGTTCTTACCGAAAGCAATGTGTAGACGCTTTCAAATCAAGGATTCTTGACACCTGTTGAATCGCTTGCAAAGAATGGCCTCATTGGGGAAGCTATCACGTCCTACAAAATCTCCCGTCTTGCCGATGACAAAAATGACGGAGAAATTACCTTTGGGTATGTTCGACCTACGTCTAATCGGATTCAGCCTCACCTCTTCTTGATAGCGGTCTTGACGATACCAAGTTCCAAGCAAACACCCTGGTGACTGTAGACAACCTCAGCAAACAGGGCTTTTGGGTCGCTGCCTTGGATGGTGCGTCCGTTGACGGTACCGACTTGAAGATTGAAGGCCAGGCAGCGATCTTGGACACCGGAACTACGCTTCTCATCGCGCCTGCCGCTGATGCGGAAACGATCCACAGCAACATCGACGGCGCTGCTTCGGATGGCCAGGGTGGATTCCTCGTGCCTTGCACTACCAACGCTAGCGTTGCCTTGACGTTTGGGGGTACAGCCTTCGCTATCGATCCTCGAGACCTTGCATTCGCACCTTTGGACATCAACGACCCCACCGGCATGTGTGTTTCAGGAATTTCTTCGGGCAATGTTGGACAAGGGGAATGGCTGGTACGTATATATGGGTTTGATTTATGGGACTTTGACTGAATCAAGGTCATCTTTAGGTTGGCGATACTTTCCTCAAGTCAGCCTACTTCTCGACTAATGTCGACAAAAATCAACTTTCCTTGGCGAAACCGGCTTGATTGCTGGGCGTTGAGTAGAGAGTGAAGAGGCCTATGTTATGTTGTTATGTAGATGTAGAGTAGTATAATGACTTGTTGTATAATAGCATTTCTTTGGAACATCGTCTTTGTGTCAGATACGTGAATACGTCTGACTTTCACCTGACCTATAGGTGAGAGTGATACTATTTAGCCCAAAACTATACGATACTGGGTATATATTAATCTCTCCATTCTTTCTCCCGCTCGGCGTGTTTCCCTCGAGAAGTCCACCACATCGCTTTCGACATGCCAGTGTTGACGTCACCAGTGACTTGAAACACGACGTCGGAACACGACGCGCGTCAACGTCGACACGTAGGTTACATATGAGGCTGAGGACGCGTGACCCCAACCGAAATACACTGGTTAGTATCGTTCGCCTTCCAGAAATACCACAGCTACCAACCATTATCGGTTACCACCATTCTGGAATTTTCTAGTTATCGACGCGTCGTCTCGTCAGCTGAGGGCGTGGGAAAGTCTGGTGTCAGTGTAACTTGTCACCGTTCTTCGGGCTCCTCTTTCCCTTTCTTGTGCTCTTGGGCGGGAGTTCGTATAATGACCACGTCCTGATCTTGATTGTTGGCAGGGATTCGTGGCCATGCCTCTGTGTTGTTTCCCGTGTTCCGTGCTCTCGAAATCTGGGTGTCAACCAGCGTTGTCTCTCGTTTGTTCTCCATCAACCAGCGTTGTTTCTCGTACATGTTCCCCATCAACCAGCCTCGCAGATGCTTGTTATCAGATTATGAGCCTCCCCCTATTCAGATCCCCTTCTGGGGTCTGCTCTCTCGATCGTCTGGGGTCCTCCGGAGACGCTTGGGAGGAGTCATCGTCATCGTCAGTGATGAATGTGTGGTATTCTAACATGACATCGTGTACGCCTGCTGCATCGGCTTCTTCTTATTCGTTTGTCCCTACATCACTTCAAATCCGTGAGACGTCCTTGGCTGGCAACTGAGGGTATCACAGCGGCATGAGGGGTTGTGGTCTGTGACACGTTCGGTGGCGGCACAGAAACCCGGCGTTCCTTTCTGGCCCGACCTTGTCCGATTATCTATCTATCTAAAAATTATGTTTGAAAGTGACTTCAACTTCGACCACCTCCGCCATGGACGTCGAGAAATTCAATGCTCTCCCTCGTCCTCCTCGTATGCCTTCGGGCCGCATTTCTAACGAATGGCACTTCGACCTACGTTTCGTCCAAATAGATCCGCCCTATCATCTACTATTCTTGGTGCAACCGGGAAGTGGCCTGGTGCATTCGGAGAAGCTTCCTCTCGACGGGGGGAAACCGATGTCTTTTTTCCCCGAGACAGGAAAGGATGCTGCACCTGAGGTTGCGAAAGCCTTGATACGTGCCTTTTTGACCAGCTTTGGGATCGCAGGAAAGCCGCCTTTGGCTCCTTGGAAACTGACCACGGACGATGTCGATCTTGCATCTGCCGTGGGCGAGGAGTTCAAAAAATTAGGTATCCTACAGGTCCTGTGGAAGATACCAGTATCACCTATCAATATGGGGATGGCTTATGTAGCCTTCGACGATTTCTTCAAATCACTAAAGCGCCGGCTTGGTTTGAACATAACGGACTCTATTGCATTCCAAACACCCCAGTCTGTTGGCTTCCACGACTTCACGCCTCCTCCTGCTGTCCTTGCCCCCGGTGACAGTATCCTCGACAAGACTATAGAATACGCCATAGAGCGCGTGAATTGTCGACCTCAGGATATGTCGAAGCCGTACGACAGTTCTGCCATGCGTGTAATGATTATGAAAGAGGCGGAAATTATTCATGAGCAGCTCGAGTTGAAACCCGAATGCGTGCTAAAGGTTGAAGCTGTTTCAGGGAGTGCAGAGGCCGCCTTTGACTACGGCTTGAGGTCTGTACCTTTGGTCTACTCTCCTTCCTCGCTTCTGACATGAGTCCAAAATCTCTCAGGCTCAGAACTGGTTGCGGTTGTTCTCCTAACCGCACGCTTGCCAGGCGTTATCTCATCCTGGCGGCTCTGAATAAGGACGCCCCTGCCTTTTTGAGGGCAATCGCCCATTGTGCCCTTATTGAGTGGTACACTGATTGTAAAAAAGACTTTCGGACTCGCTACCTGCAAGCTGCTGCCTGGCACGCGAACGAGTCCATTAAACTGGTCCCGAAAAAGACTGCACCCAGAGCCTTCTCATTGGCCCAAAACTTCATGATACCGTATTCAGAAGGACCTGAGGGGAGTGCTGATTTGCGACTTCAGTATAAGGAAACATGGGGAGCACTGGCAAAACGGGACGCTCAGATCGAAAGAGAACATGTAAAAATGGACGAGAGACGAATGGTGCGCCCTAACCGGTACAGATGCGCGACCGCTGGTTGCGGTATTGCGGCGGACTCCGGACGCATGCTCTCTCGATGTATATGTTCTACCCGTTGCTGTTTTTCCTTGTCTGCTAACTGTTTTCACCACAGGCTCAGGAAAATGTGATCCAGATAAGAAACCGTATTACTGCAGCAAAGAGTACGTTCTCTTCTTTCCCTTTTTGAAAAATGGCGCACTGACTTGAACCTAGGTGTCGTGAGTGTAGTTCTTATAAAACACTTGAAGCTTGATTGTCTCATCATATAATGATGCCACAGAAAAGAAGGTTTGTACAGTCACTTCGAACATCCCAGAATATGTCGATATTTAAGGTTTCTGTAGGACTGGAAGAATCATAAACCTTTCTGCCAGCCGGGAGCCCCATGCTCCGTCATCGATGTAGGGGACAGCTCGCCGTCTGGTATGGTCGGAGGCTCGACTCGAAATGGCGCCTTTCAAGTTCCTGTCAAGATGCCCGACGGAAACACAACCATGCTCAGCTCTTCGACGATGAGTCCAGATTCACTAAAGGAAGTGAGGGATCTAGCTAACCAGTATTCGGCCTCCGGATGGAGTGGGCTTTCCGGTCGGATGCCTACGTTTGGGCATATTGAAACGTGGGAACCCACGTCCGGGGTAGGAGGGACAGTCGAGACCTTACTGGAGGAAATCGATTAAGTAGAAACCTCTGCCGTATGACTACTCGGACGAAGGGAAATTATCGGAAAGCTTGAATTTGAGCATCAGCTTTTGGAGTGCACTTTTTGGACAAATGAAACTGCATTTTTCCTAGTACAGCACATATTTCTCACCGAAGAACCCTGGTGTGAAAGGATATTTCTATTATTACGAACTAGCTTCTTATAAGATCTTGCTGCTGTCTGGTTTCTTCCTACTACTATACAGTTCTATACTTACTTCCCGCGAAAAGGGAGAACTTAAGACTTCGGTTTCTCCGATCCAACTTAGGATCCGGGCCGATATGGCCGACGCGCTTTTCATTCGTGACGTCGAACTCGTCGAGGAGGGATCTCGAACATGTCACTGTAGGACGGGTGCTGAGTGATGCTCAAACAACTACTCTTCCGACAGTTTGTCTTGAGCCGTCCGTTTACGGTAGAACAGCTCCTACCCCGGCTGTGTCAAGTTCGAACAGCACATCATGGGAAAACCTCGCTCCCCATTCCGCCTAGCATTTCTGTTTTGGAGACACCGCAAGACAGTACCCAGGCCCGCTCTTGGCTGTCTGAATACAAAACTATAACTTTACCTAGAAGTGTCGTGGAGCTGTCGTTTTCGCGCAGTTCGGGTCCAGGTGGTCAGGTGTGCGATTTATACAGCTCGTCTATCCGTTGCGTAAGGCTCTGAGCGTCAAATTGTAGAATGTAAACAAGGTCAACACCAAGGCGACTGCTCGTTGTTCCGTTGATGCGGAATGGATACCGTTGTGGGCTCAACCCGGCCTAAAGAAATCTGTACGTTGATGAAATCAGTCTGTAAGGACAGGGTTTCAGTGTTGATCAACATACATAGCCTTACTATGTATCCTCCACAAAATCAATCATGATCACGTCTACTGTCTATCGGTCTCAATCACAGAACGTTGAGGATTGCTTGGGGAAGGTACGCCCTTCCTTGATTCATGTCTTGAAGGATATCTTATTCCTGTTCCTAGCTGCACAATGTGATCTTGACCACAGCATCGGCCCTGATCAAGAACGAAACTTCAGAAGAGAAGAAGAAGCACGTTGCTAATCTAGAACGAGCAGCAAAGGAGCGTCGAAGGAGGGAGAAAAGCTATCGAAGCGAAACGAAAAAACAACGGTCGTCTGGAGGCTGGGATGATTGACTGGGACGATTCCGAGTCTGTTGGTTATGCCGAATGTCGTCATGTTACATATCTAAGAACAGCCTGTTCTCTCACTGGCTCACAGCATGAATGTTGTTCACGCTCCTAAGGCGATAGCCGATTGCGTGTGAACCACAAGGTCCTACTGAATTCTAGCACAAGCACGACAAAGATTTGTGTCCAGGCTCGTCCAGGTGCTAACCGATATCGAAAGACGAGCAATATAGACTATTACCTTTTAGCCGCATCGGTTGAGTTCGGTTGAGGCGAGCTGTGCCAGGGGATATGTCAGGGGCCCCCAGAGGCGTGAAATCTATGATCCTACCTTCTTGACAGGCCGGAACACTATCAGACTCTGCCAGTGTTTTAACAGGATTGATATATAACCTTTGGATCCGGAATACTTGCCCCAGGATACTGGAACTATAGAAATGCTGGCAATATAATAGCGGGAGGACAAGGAGAGGTGTACTTGTGATGATGCCGCGGCACAGTACGCCGAGCGACATTTCAGTGATCGTGTTTGGTCGTGTTTCCATTTCATTTGATTGACTACTCGACCCTAGTGCGGTATCCCTCCCTTGCACACTCATCTCCCTTTCCTATTCTCTATATTCCCTTTTTTCTCTTGTAAATCCCAGTCAAACTTTTAAAGGCAGAATGGCGACCAGGGTGCGTAATGTCATTCTTGTCTTTGTCTCTTTATTCTAATGTGTAGGGGGTTGCACAGGCCCAATTCTTGCGAGAGTACAAACTTGTCGTCGTCGGTGGTGGTGGTGAGTGCATGGGCAGTTTTTATCCTAGCTACGCCTTACTTGACTGTAACAGGTGTTGGAAAGTCGGCATTGACCATTCAGTTCATTCAAAGTCATTTCGTAGACGAATATGATCCTACTATCGAAGGCAAGTATTTCGATAGCATTACCCTTTCAGTCGTCTTAATACAGCGTGTAGATTCTTACCGCAAGCAGTGCGTGATAGATGATGAGGTCGCGCTGCTCGACGTGCTCGATACAGCTGGTCAAGAGGAATATGGGTGAGCGTCATACATGATCTAATTTCGACTCCCAGCCCCCAGTCTCCATCTACCGTTCGGTGCCGCCACCTTCTGTTCCCGTTCACCCTTTTCTCCAAAGAAATTTTATCCGCTTCCATCACATCTTGCACCATCACGTAAATGATCTCGGTCCTAACGGGGTGCTTCTTTCAGCGCCATGAGGGAACAGTACATGCGAACGGGCGAAGGGTTTCTCCTTGTGTACTCCATCACGTCTCGAAACTCGTTCGAAGAAATAAGCACCTTCCATCAACAGATTCTCCGGGTGAAGGATCAAGACACGTTCCCTGTCATCGTTGTAGCCAACAAGTGCGACCTAGAATACGAACGACAAGTCGGCATGAACGGTACGCGTCTTCCAACACTTCTTTTCCATTGTAACTAAAATGTTGACGCAGAGGGCCGTGACCTTGCCAAGCATTTTGGTTGCAAATTCATTGAAACATCTGCGAAGCAACGGATCAACGTAGATGAGGCTTTCAGCAATCTTGTCCGTGAAATCAGGAAATATAACAAGGTACGGCGTTTTATATCCCCTCACGCGTATTAACTGACGCCACGATGCAGGAACAGCAAACTGGTCGACCTGGGATGATGCCGGGCCCTGGCGGAAGCACCCCTGGCCCGTACGGCACGAAGGAAAACGAAGAAGGAACTCCAGGGTGCTGCTCAGGCTGCGTCGTCGTTTGATCTCCTTTCGGTCTCTCCTCTCTCGTGTTTTCTTGCATCGCATTCCCCATGTGTCATATTCGACTTGGTTGCTGGTCTTGTTCGTTTTTTTTTTTGGTTTTAGCAGCCGTCGAGTCTTCATCCGGATTTCACAAGTTTATCTCTGTTCTTTAAACGCCAAATGGTTGTGTATACTTATCCTTAGACTCTTGTCATGATTACGATTTTCCTGTGTCATATCTCTCATATGTTATCATCTTTCACGACATGCTAAGAATACAACTTAGATTAAGAAAGCAAACGTGAGGTCAGTGGATACGATGCTCTGGTTCGTCAATAGAGGTCCTTCCAATTCGAATCACCCTGGTCACTTGTTTTCTCATTATTTTGGTTGGCTGTGAGATTAATGAGCAACAGGAGGGTTCCAGTAGTGAAATATACGCACCAACGAGTGGATACTTCACATCTTCCTCATTTACCATACGAATCGAGTCAATCCCAAGCTCATATTTTCCGGAGACCTCGCTATGCCCTCCCAAGAGAGAAATGTTGATACTGCGAAGTTTTCTACGGTTCATGACCGACTTAATTTCCGCAATCTGGCCGTAATTGGTGCGAACAAAGTTTTCAAATGGAATCTGCGTGGGAATTTAAATGATCGGTACTCTTACGGTAGAAAAAAGCGAAGCTCACAAAGATATCTTCCCAAGTGTTATCGTTCCGCTTAAAGTAGAGCCGATGTTGCCAGAGATCGTTTTGGACCATACTATCCGTTTGCACGTTCACAAAATAGGAGTTGTGTGTGCTAGGGTCTCCAGCGACGCGAACCCGAAGAGCTAGATATGAATGATATTCGATCTCTTCCAGAATGTCGCCAAAGAGAGTTGGGCGGCGCTATTGACACGCCTTAGTCTCAGGTAACGTTCACGAAACCAGATAGAATGGCACCTTGCTCTGAATAGCAGCGTATCCTCCCTTTATTTGTCCCTCCATTCCTGTCTTTACCGCTAGGCGCATGTCGCCATGAAATACGCCAGTGGCTGCCCTTCCAATGGCCGCATTGTGTTTGGGCGACTCGTCGAGATCAAAGTGTACCGTCGAGGTGCCGCCAATGTCAGCGTCGCATCCTGTGAGAAACTGCCGGATGTCTTCGCGGGTGTTGAAGCTGAACAGAGTACGGGGAGCTCGACTGGGTATGTCTGCGCCTGTCATATGAACCGCTGCACATACATAGTGTATCAGTTGGATATTTTGCAATAACGAGAGAATGTGTACCATCATATATCCCCTGCTTCAGTTTTTCGGTGCTGCGCCCTAGATACCTGGCCCAGACGGCTTGCATGGTGGAACATAGTCAAGTCTAATATTCAACTTCTGACATCATGGCCGGTGTTTCAACTGAAGGAGGAAACCAAATAGCCCCTGTATTCGCGACATATCCCGCTCAAACTAGTAAATTTCCGTAGTACTAATACATATAACAGAACGTTCGAAGTCGTGTCAAACGAGCCTAGTTATGCTACAAGAATATCACGAATTTCATCCTTTCGCATGACCAGCATGTGACAATCTCCTGACTACTTGAATTCAAAAGGGGGGAGTAACTTTGCGGCCCATGGGAGGAGGTCCCACCAGAGGTACCGGCCTCGTCTTTCTCGCAACATACTGCACCGGACTTCCCGTTGGGCTCAGAGGATTCCGGGTAGGCCTCCTCATGCTGCTTGTCGGGCTACTCGCCGAACTTTCACTCGGCGTGGAAGGAGCTGGGCGGGGACGCTGGTTGACCGCAACTGGGCTTGGATATGCGGTCCTTACCGCCGTAAGTGAAGGCTTGCTTTTAAGCCCGCGAGGCACGGATCCATCAGGTTGCTGAGCCAGCCAACTGGCGATGTCAAGCTCCGAGGAGGATCCAGACCCAGAAACCTTGTGTGTCGGCTGGCCAACATATGGGCTGACAGAGCGATTAGTCGATGATGGGATGAGAACACGACCCTGATCGATTGATTGAAGCGCATTAAAGGAGTTGGGAGCAATAAATGGAGGCGAACGCGAACTTGGGGACGAACGGGTCTTGCGAGGATGTACAGGCAGTTTCAGCAGCGAATCAGCAGAGTTCTGGCGCGAATGACTACTGGTAGAGTGGGATGAGGGAGGTGACAGTGGAAGGGGCGATGTCCGGTAATGATCAGGAGCGTTGTTGCCGTTGAACGGAGATACGGGCGAAACGCGCTGCGGAGAGATGGGATAAGCATAGAAGCCTTGAACACTCGCGACGTTTTCAGGGTAAGAAGGAGTAGCAGACGCGCTTGCCAAACGACCACTCGGGTAACGATACTGATGTATCTTCTCCCGGAGCCCATCAGCTTCCGCCTGGAGTTCGGCAGCGAGTGTGAGCCGTTTGAACTGTTCAGTGGTTCCAAAACTCTCCATATCTTGACGGGGCAGTTTAGTATCAAATACCGGATACAATTTGCTGAACGTGTTGAAGAGCAGCCCAACATTGGCAACTCCTGTGGCGACGGGTCAATCACGACGAGGTTTGTTTGTTACGACACGGAAGCACTTACCCAATAAGTACCAGCACACATAGGCAAAAATCAGCACCTGGAATGGGACACTAAAGCCAGACAGGATGAGTAGCTTTGTGACGGAGTACGGGATTAGGACAACGCAGTACGCTGAAACAGTATGAGAATTCAAAGAAAAGATGTCTGGTTAGCCATACACACCGACGGGATACCTAATGATGGCATTAAGCATAAGAGCTGAAATGGTCATTGAATCTCACCATAACATGCTTCTGGCAATTCCCGCAATGAAACGGTGATAGTTTTCGCCGCTTTGACCACTCCATCGCTCGCTTGGATTGAGATTGAGCCTGACGCCACCCTTGATGACCAGCGTGCCGCGGAGGACAAGGAAAATGAGTGAATATAGCACCGCCGAAAAGAATGAAGCGATGAAAATCTAAGAAAGGAGCAACATTTAGACCAACACGCCACTCAAGGAATATGTTTTGTACCGGTAAGAGATGAAGCAAGAACTGGGGAACTGGATATTTATCCCTCACACCGCAGGTCAGATTGTACTGGCCATAGATAGGCCCGTTGCGTTGCGGAAGAGCTAAGGGGAGAGCAGCTGGACAGAATAAGAAGGGCTGCTAAGAAACAGGTTGCTCAGAGTTACCAATGAATGCAGCGAGGATCCACCCCAAGGATATCACCATTGAATAGATGACGGCAGCTTGACGCTTTCGTAACACCAGAGAATTGAACGTGTGAACCGCGATACTGACGGTGAAATAAGCGGTGGACACGTTCCCGAACTGCATGAACAACGCTGATGAAGCATGGCGTTAATTCATTCATAAACGCTAGGATCGAGGGATAACAGCTACCTTGAGTGGTGCAAAGACCGCCTTTTGACAAAACGGGGTCAGAATACGGATGAAAAGCGATGATGGAATCATACCTTCTGTAATACGCCTTGCCAACAAAAATGGCAGTCCCATGAGACCGGCTGCACTGTTGAACATGTTTGCGATAAGGAGGCAAGCGGCATAGTACCCGAGCTGAGTATTGAAGAAGACATATTCTCGAGATTGAGTGATGTTTTTACGACGTGTGACGCGGAGGACGCAAAGCCATGCTAGCCGAAGTATGATAGAAAGTAATGCCACAGTCGAAAGCACAGCAACCACATTCACTACCTGCAAATAGAGCGTATTTAGGGGTCAGTCCATCAATGTATGTTTGAAATTTGTGGTAGTACGCACAATGACGCCTGCTAACTCGTTATTCTTGATGGGAAAGGTCGGAGGATAATGTTCAGCCATCGTTCGAAGTCCCGTATGGCTGATCCGAACAGAAAGATGAAGTCTAGCAGCCAGCGCAAAGAAAGTGATATACGACGGAACAGTCGTCCTGCGCCTCTTCTCGTCGAAGATTCTGCTAGAGAATCCGAGCGGCACCCGCCCGAAAGAAGGAAAAAATGAAAAGCCGGAAGAAGAAGAAGGGGGGAAAAGGGAGAAATTGATATCGGTAGAGCCATGATCGTAATATAGTACAACGGGACTTCCCGATTGAGACCGACTTTTTGCATGCCTCAAATGGAAATTGGGCTCAAAAGGCAAATGTAGAAGTCCGACAATGGCGCTGAGGCTTTACAAAAACCTTGTATTGTTAGTAGCTCTAACCCAATCTACAAGGGCATTAGGTTGCCCTTTGTTTTTCAAGCTTCAAGCATTCACGTTTGAAATTTCTTGTATGTCGTCTGAGTTGGACCTGAACAAAAAGTCGGCACGATTCGGCCAGAGATGGCAAAGACGGGGTTCATAACGAATACTTTCCTCTGAGGTGGCATATGCCCAGGTGAGGTCTCTAGAGTGCTGCAAAGCTTGAAAAGTTAAATAATTGAATGAAGGGCGAGGGATGCTGAATCTCAGTCGAAGATGCCGAGGTGCGGCAAAAGAAAACTAGGCGCAGGCGGTCGGATCAAAAGGCCTCTTGTTCAGGTGCCTGGCGGGCGTCGGCACCCACTCAAACGATATCCCAGCTTGACGAACAGAAAAAATGGGCATACCCATCTATTCTGCAAATTTCCTGCTTTTTCGGTCTTAACTGTCAGCAGTAAAAGAGCTCGAATCAGATTGGATCAAATATAGGAATCTGAATGCGAAGCTCATGATACTCTTTCTGATCCTTGATGCTGATAGTTACAAAACGATGGATCTTCGACAAATGCGGACCTCGCGACCATCAGTAAGTCTCCCTTCCAACGGTAGATTCATTTTCGTGTGAAGAACTTCGCTATACCTTTGGGTGATTCTTTCCGTCGTTTCTTTTTCTTGGCCGGCTCTTTCAAAGAGACGCGCAATTGGTTACCAGGGTCCTTTGCGAGGTCTTGGGCAAAGTGCCAATCATTGTGTTCCATCCGTATGGTGGCTAGCAGATCGGCTTGGTCTTCTTCCGATACTGATGCAGTATTGGGGAACGGGATATCCTTGTTACAGCGCGAGCATGTGAAAGCTACGGCCTGTTTAGCTGCGGCCGACGACTGATCCGCGGTAAGCTCTGTAACATGTTTGGGAGAGTCGTCATCTCGTCCGCGTTTTGAGCTGGGGCCACCTTTGAGGAATCCGTCAATGCTTTGCTGTCCGGTTTCTGCAATCTCTATGCCAGTGAACGCCAGTTGGACGCTTGTGACTTTCATGGATGTAGAATTTCCGACGAGTTCTTTCCAGAGTTTATCACCGGCAGCTGCAATGACATCCACAGTGACTTCTCGGATGAAAGGAAACGGGGCCTGTTTGGAACGGGAAGTCTCATACCCTACAAGGTACTGTAAGCTTTGGGGTCACAGCCGGAGATATCTTGAGCCGAACCTTTGCGGGCATGAAGGGCCAGGGTTTTTGGCCAGAGATTGGGGTTGGCCTCTCTCGCATCATTGAGGCGTAAGGCCAATTCTGCAGCCAAAACCCGAATCCAATGATGTCCCTCCGATGGCTTGGTGATCGGTTTTGGTAGATTTTTCGAAGCCAGCATACTTTTGTTGACAATAGATTTCGCCTTGACTATTCTCATACCATTAATAATCGACTTACAGATCTTATCATAAACCTGACCTTCAGAACGGTCAATCCCGCTGGGCGATGGAAACATTGATCACGATTCACGAGAAAGAAAAGAGCAACCCACCGTAATACCTCGTAGACCCAAATGGCATTCTCGCCGAATTTCTGCTGCATTTCATCTGTATAATTCCATAAACAAACAGTAACCTCGTTCTTCAAGAATTCACTTGCCTAGACTGACCGGGCTACAGAAGATGGATTCATTTAAACACGGATCAATGAGGTCAAGGGACCCACAGTATATCCGCCACCTTCGAAACATCATACTCTTGCGCTAGAGCGTGACCGAGCTTCCCACCCAAGAACCGTATCTACACCGGTTTTAAACAATGTACCTCGGCAAAGAGATACTCGGCACCTTTTGAAAGTCCATGGGCTTCAAATAACCCGGAATGGCGGCATTCCGCAGGATGCTCTGGATCATTCGTCAGAAAGTTCCATTCATGATACTATACAGGCCGACACACCTGACTATTGGGCTTTCGATACGAAGCGGTAAGCTGGAAGACAGTCAGGTCAGATGGTCGCTTCGGAGACAGCTAGAGTTGATGTATAACCTTTGCGAGAAATTTATTTCTCGCGATGCCCTAGACAAATTCGATCAGATCCCTATAATGAGCGAAGTTTTCGACCATACCGCTGACAATGTATACCCTAGGTTTGTTCTTATATCCTCTCTAACCTGGCCCATTAATTCAGCGGCAATAGAGAGAGCGACGTCATGCCAGGTGCTCTGTATACCTTCTTCACTCAAAGTGGCATGGGAACCCGGTGTTTGATCTACAGATGTAGATGGGTCAACGGGTACGAGGAAATCAGCCTTGTCCCAGGATACGGACGGGGCTGACGGTAGCGGAGTGTCCATTCCGGCAGGAGAATCGGTCGGAATGGCTGAGAGGTATGGGTATCTCCGAAATAGAATTTCTCGAACGGGTTTCGTGAAGTCAATGAAAGCCTCGTCAATGGATGCCTTCTCTTAATTTACATTTCAGTCTTTCTACACGGATAATCAGAGCAATTCATACCGATCTCAGCATCGGGAAGATGTTCGTTGAACGTCCCAAGAATTTTCAGGCTTTCTCGTCGATAATAATCTAGGGAAACCTTGATAGTAGTCAGCAGACATACTGCGGAGTAATTGAATTTGTGCTGGACACCTTATGTGTTCTTGAATCCACGTTGTCCCAGTAGCCTGGCTCTTTCTCTCCTTCCTTATAAGTAGCAACGTGCACAACTACTAGATCTGGACACTGTTGCTTAGCGTCCTTCAACTTGTCCATGCGTGATATGCCGAATTTTCGGGCAGGATAGTTCACGGCAATGAGAGAATCCCATTGTAGAACCACGAGAGGTTTGTCAGTTATTCCAAGACGGACCTGTGTCCTTCGTCAGCAAGACAGAATTTGTGTTCCAAGGAAAAGAATACCATCTCGCATGCCGCGTAGAAGGCGTCGCTGTCGCAAAGCGCGATAACGCGAAGTGGGTCTCGAATGCCGAGGTTCTGAGATAGCAGATGTCGATAGGTGATGACCGGGTCCAGATCACTAAAGTCGTCCTCGACGAGCGCGTCGACAGCCTTTTCTTTGCCCTTCCAAGCCATTTTGAGACGCGACGGTGAGGCATTCATTACAAGAGTGGCTGTCAACCCTAAGGACCCTATTGCAAGCTTATGTCGAATCCAAACAATGCCACACAGGTGCCGTCATTGTGCAGCATCGGCCACTGGCCCTGGCCAGGCAATCATGCCTAATTTTTGGTCGACTTTACCTGCAGCGACTTGTTATTTTCATCAAAATTCAACTGCAATCCTGTGGCTGACCCAGGACGACCATCGTGACGAGTTGAAGCCAAAATCGATGACCAATTAGCCGCCTCTGATTGGAGTATTTCTGTCTTACATATACAGTCTAGATATGTGGGTATGTTCCCATGTAATGCTATTGCGGTTAGGCTTACCCGCAAAGAAAGCTCTTTTTCCGTGACTTCTACTTTTCCAGTCTATTCGTACGATGTCTGCCAAATCGCTTCCCGTTCTCGATGAATCCGAGCTTAAAGATGGAGAAATGTCACTCGATCTCTCTGTCTCGGTAGCGTGTGGTTTAACGCATTGTTTTTAGGAAGGAAGTCGACTTTGAGCAAGGAAAGGTTCTTCTCTCACGTTTGGGAGACAAGATACATGCGACCAGTGCTTACTGTACCCATTATGGAGCACCTCTTGCTAAAGGTGTACTCACTTACGATGGAAGAGTAACTTGGTCCGTCATTTCTTTGTTTCTTCTCGACGCGTAAAAGTCTAATGCTTCTGTATGTCCAAAGCCCTTGGCACGGAGGTGGGTGGAACCGTCTTTTGCAGACATCGTGGGTAACGCGTGCATTGCAGCTTGCTTTCATGTTTCCTCTGGTGACATTGGTGTGTGTCGAATCGTTCCCTACGTCCCGAGTTGTTGAATAAGAACTGGAATAGAGGATGCTCCCGCTCCGGCCGGCATTCACTCCTTCGAAACCCGCGTCACAGATGGCAAGATATACGTCAGTGCGAACCCCGCATATACACTCAAGGAGAAGGCGGCCAGGCCTCCTAAATTGTCTACCACGAGTTTTGATGCCGTTGGCAAAGGAACGATCATCGTCGGAGGTGGTGCTGGAGCTTTCAGTCTCGTTGAAAGTTTGAGAGAGGTCGGTTCCTCTTTTATTGAGTGACTGGCATCCTGAACGCTTTGCAGAATGGATATAAATACCCTATCACCATCCTGACCAAAGAGCCACACGCCCCAATTGACAGGTGCAGTCAATTTCCAACCTCTACTACTGTCATTTGACAATCCATTCAGAACCAAACTGAGCAAAGCACTGATTACAGACTCATCCAAGCTGGAGTGGAAGAATGCCGCGGAACTCAAAGTCAAATTTGGGACCAACGTTCGAACCGGAGTCGTGAGTAACGTTTCATTGTTGACCCTTGCCAAGCTCATGCGACCTTGGTACAGGCTGTGACCTCGATCGATTTTCCCAACCGCAAAGTCATTATTGACGGCAAGGACTCGCTTATTTACGACAAATTAGTTCTTGCAACTGGAGGAATTCCTCGGCGTTTACCTATACCAGGCGCAGACCTCGAGAATGTATATACATTCAGGACCGTCGAGGACGCTCAAAAGGTCGATGCTGGTAAGCTACTACTTCTAATCTGAGTTACGTTTGATTTTCATTGAAATCCACATCATAGCGGCACAGAAGGGAAAGAGAGTCGTCGTCATCGGCAGCTCTTTCATCAGCATGGAACTTGTCGTTGCACTAGCCAAACGGGGACTGGAATCAATTGATGTCATTGGAATGGAGGAGTATCCATTCGAGGCCGTCCTGGGTAAGGAGGTTGGTAAGGGGCTAATGAAGGTTTGCCGATTTTCATCTTGCACTCTGGCACATCCTGAGGCGATCATGATAGTATCACGAATCCCAAGGTGTCAAGTTCCATATGTCTAGCAAGGTCGAAAATATTGTGCCTCACGAGGACAACGACAAGCTTGCGACAGGTGTTATTGTTAACGGTGAAACCTTGCCGGCCGACTTCATTATAATGGGGCTCGGAGTCGCCCCGGCCACGGACTTTTTGAAGGGGCTCATTGAATTGGAGGCTGATGGTTCTGTCAAGGTGGATGAGTATCTTAGGGCCATTAAAACACCTCCTGGAGTCAAGGGCGTGTTTGCCATCGGTGAGATGATCGTCGATTTCTAAACTTCTAGGACTCCACTTGACTCTATTAACCCGGCGCAGGTGATATTGCGGTTGCACCAGTGGTGCAAAAAGGTCGGGTCGTAACGTTCGCTCGCATCGAACATTGGAATGTAAGCTTGATCTTGTCAAGATCGAGCAGGTCCTCTAAGGTTCACTTCCCAGGTCGCATCAAACCAAGGTCGGGTACTGGGAAGATCGATTGCTGGTACTCCTCGGCCCTACTCTAAGCTTCCGTTCTTTTGGAGCGCACGTAAGGTTTCAACTTCCGCTTGCTGACACGCAGCTGATGTAACGAAGAGGGTCAGCAACTCCGGTACGGTGGCTACGGTGCCGGTCACGACGAAGTCACTATTGTCGGCGATCCAGGAGAATTGAAGGTAGGTGCCCTTCCCTTGGTTTTCAATGCAGGCAAAGACGGGCCCGTTTCAGTTCATAGCATACTACTCCAAGAGTGGTAAAATTATCGCTGTTGCCAGGTGTGTATCTGTTTTACCTGTGATGGCCAAGGCTCATGACTTGCTTTCATTATCAGCATGCAAAATGACCCCGTGGCCAGTAAAGCTCTGCAGCTCTTGAGGCTGGGAATGATGCCTACGCTTGCTGAGCTGAAGGAACGAGGATTGGTCAGGCTTCTACGCGTTCTTCGATTTAAGTTTGGCTAATTTCCCGTCAGGATATCATGTCAATTGATATTTCCACTCAGAGTGTCACGCCGACAGAATAAATGGCTATGTGAAGCATCCGCCCGTGTATGTTTGTATTATAGGTGTAACAATAGGAAACAGCTGCAGTGCACAGTACAGCAAGCTCATAGCATCCGGATCAAGGCGAAAAATTGGTGCCGTGCGAACAACGCGCCCCATCATCATGCCGTTGAAGGTGACCTGAAAAATGCATGGTGCATGCACGGGGTATACGGGCGATATTTCCAGTAAAAAGGCTGTTGCGTGGAAGTCGAATCGCGTGTATATCACCCACATCACCATTGACGGCCATATATGTACTTGGATGACATTCATGATGACATGATATATTTGTGGCACATAATGTGCGATTACTGAAAACAGATTCTAGCGGATGTGAAGGCCAATTCCGCGGGCAGATATGACTAGAGAGCGGACCATAAATGATGTGACCGGCAGATAGCGAGGTTCATCTAGACCGGCAGTCTAGCAAAGGTATACAAAGATTTCTTACTGGGAACAGAACAGAGGGACCCCCTTTGCAGCCGTGGAGCTGTAAGAACATCAGAGGCGGCACAGTAGGCAAGGGGGCGGTAGGGAACGGGTAACGGACTTGGCCGTGAAAGTCGAATTGCCGCGAGTGAATTGCCTGTTGGAGTGGCTTAGGTAAACAAGGACCAAACAAGACAGACGGAGAGATTACTTACAACTGGCTCTGTCCCGCCGAAGCTGCTGACGCTTTTTCTCTCTGCCCATCACGTCGTTCACAGCAACCCAGACGATGCAGGCTGCGGTCCACCCGCTGCCGCCTCAAATGCTTTCTCAGTATTCGCTCCAGTCACTCAATGGCGTCAATCCCAACACCGCCAGTGTCATCCCTACGCCGCCAGTGGTTACTAGAAAACGGAAACGTGCTCACCAGTACACCGTCAGCTACAGTGAAGTACAGGAGCTAGACAATGATGGGAAGCTGCGGGACGTCATTGTTATTGAGGATACACCACCCCCACCTACTATGTCACCTGCGACCACCCATACTGGCGCCTTTTCCGCCTCATACCAGCCTCCTCTGTACTCTGCGCCCATAAGGACTCGTGCTCGAGCTGCTGCAGAGGCTCAGGCTTTATCGGCGAGTTCATCTTCGGCAATCATTGCCCCCCCACCGAAGAAACGGAAACGGGACCATCTCGAGGAGGTCCGTGCGCTACCTGCCAAGAAGGTCGTAGCAAGCGGCCACCACTCCCAGGCTCTTACCCAGACTAAATCTTGGGATACCAGAAGCGCAGCTGCAACAGATGAGGTGAGTTGTCGCGCTCAAGCCATACTTTTGAATGACGTGTTCACGGGCTTTCCCTCGATGTAGACCTCGAAGGGATCTGTCTCCTGTGATGACAAAGAGGGACATTACATTATCATACCAAATGATATGATCCATCGACGTTGTAAGTGCTGATTTCACACTCCTTCAGGGCAGCACCTGATGTAGCCGTTTTAGATCGCACTGTGAAACTGCTTGGGCAGGGTACCTTTGGCAAGGTTGTCGAGGCCATCGATACCGAGACTAATGCAAGAGTGGCTATCAAGATTATTCGTGCCATACAGAAGTATCGCGATGCTAGTAAGATCGAGGTCCGTGTCTTACAGAGGCTCAAGGAGCGCGACCCATTGAACCGCAAGTAAGCGCTTCGGCTTTCACCTTTGCTAACGTTAATGAACTTTTGCAGCAAATGCATCCATCTAATCCAATGGTTCGACCATCGGAATCACATCTGTCTGGTCTCGGAACTCCTGGGAATGTGTGTGTACGATTTTCTTAAGGAAAACGACTTTGCACCTTTTCCTCGGCACCACATTCAATCATTCGCTCGGCAATTACTGGGAAGCGTCGCATGTAAGTAACCTTGTATTTTTGGTCCCGCCGTGTACTGATTTGGGCCAATTAGTCTTGCACGATCTCAAGCTTGTTCATACTGACCTGAAACCCGAAAACATACTGCTAGTACACAACGACTTCAAGATGGTGCATGTTCCTGTACCAGGAAAGGTAGGTTTTATTTCATTTTTGTACCTGAAACCCTGCTTACGATCTCATCCAGCGCAACGCCCCTCCAAGGGCGAAACGCTTACTACAATCCACAGACATTCGTCTCATAGATTTCGGTTCAGCCACGTTCGAGTCCGAATATCATTCGACAGTTGTTTCAACTCGTCATTACCGGGCGCCCGAGATCATCCTAGGTCCGTGATTGTTAATCTAGTCAAGACTGAGCACTAATCACCTCCAAAGGATTGGGCTGGTCCTATCCCTGTGATGCGTACTCGCTTGGATGTATTCTCGTCGAGTTCTTCACGGGAATAGCCCTTTTCCAGACTCATGATAATCTGGAACATCTTGCAATGATGGAGATGGTCATGGGCAAGATGCCGGAGCGCTTTTCCCGTCAGGGTGCTCGGACGAAGCCTGAATTCTTTAAGGAAGGTTCGAAATTAGACTGGCCTAAGCCTAAAGCTTCAAGACAAAGTAAGAAGGACGTTCGTGCGACAAGACCACTCTCGGTCAGTACGATTCTCCTTTCATATACCTGAGCGTTACTGACGTTATGGGTATATAGGAGGTCATACCCCAGACTGACATTATTAATCGTCAGTTCTTGAATTTGGTGCAGAGGCTATTAGCATTCGATCCCGCGCAGCGCATCACAGTTCGAGAAGCGCTGAACCATCCATACTTCTCATTGAACATCCCCGTTCATGAGATATAGTACACGTTAATTACCTCGTCGAACTCAACCCAACTCTCTTTGGACGTCTCAATTCTACATCTACGTGTACTACCGACTGGCAACCCTCCGACATTCATTCGGAATCTACGCGACAGTTCTAGCCAGCAGGTGACGTCGCTCGTGTCAGTCTTCGAGGCATGGATGGATCCTGGAAGCTCACGCGAAGTTTGGATAACTAGAAACCGCGAGAGTGGCGATAGCTCTCATTGCATATCTCATTTTACACTTATTTTATGATGGCATTTTGCATTTTTTTCTCCCCGCATAGTATACCTTCAACATACGTAGTACCAATAGTGACACATAACAACGCCCTTCCATTCTACAGTGCCGGTTACTATATCGCATTGTTGTATGTTGGTTTTACTTTCCTT
Source organism: Armillaria altimontana (assembly GCA_022818075.1). Classification (NCBI taxonomy): domain Eukaryota; kingdom Fungi; phylum Basidiomycota; class Agaricomycetes; order Agaricales; family Physalacriaceae; genus Armillaria; species Armillaria altimontana. The sequence continues at coordinate 615,252 of JAIWYR010000018.1, forward strand.
TATTTTTCCTAGTTTTCTCGGTGCAAGGCCCCTTCAATGTGTATCACCACAACTACAGCATGGTTTACAATAAACATACAATGTACGACCCTGGCACTACTTACTTACATTGAGCTGACGGACTTACTTCTAGATTTTGACATGATCTTCGTTTTTGACCTGGTGTCGCTAGAAATACCCTAGTTAATGGCTGTTCCCCCTCGGATATTAAATCTGACAAGGCCATTAGATTCGTGATTGAATTTACAGTGTTGGCGTAGCGAAATCCGACCGAGTTGGAGGGAAACTGGGTGTACTGTGGCGTCTGGGCTAAATGAGATCGGCTTCTTTGATCGCGAATCCGAATCAAAACGAGCATCAATTTGGCTGCTTCTCCGCTTGCCTTTTTGCCCGCCCTTCGCTTCTTTACTTGCTGCACACTCATGCCGCGTTGAAATGTTGGTTTTACTCGTCTTCTGCCTTTTCGTTGTCGCAGTCGTCGCGGGCGAGCCTATATCGCGTCCACGGTCCATTTCGATACCAATACAGAAAGTACATAGTTCGCTACCAAATGGCGAGCTTCTTCCCGCTATCATCGTAAGTGTACATTATCGTATTATTTAGATGTTAACATACTTTTTATGTTCATGCAGAAACACCAACAGCATGTGAACCATTGCGACCAACGTCTGGCGTTCATGCAAGGGCGGCCTCCCCTACTTCAGTCGGTTCTAAGAGACAGCATTCTGGCACATATTCCGGAATCATTCCAAGGCCAAGATAGAGAGGACCATGCAGAAAAGCTGTCGACTCAGTAAGCAGGTCCAGACCATTCCTGTGCGCCGCCCAACTGACTCTGAGGAATAGGGCTAATGATATAGGATGTCAGTCGTTCAATAATGTACGACATGAGCAACAGGTTAACACTCAGTGTTGTGAACAGACTACGGCCCTGTTGAGTTGGGAAACCCGTCAAGTTTATTTCAGCTGTTGATGGATACTGGATCCGCGGACATGTGGGTTGGTGCCGAGGATTGTCGATGCGATGATGGTGGCACCTGCGTATGTGATTTTCTTTCGTTGCACGCCTGTTCTCTGATAAGTAACAGGGCAATCATTCGTTTCTCGGTCCTCACTCGAGCAAGTCATTTGTTGGCACGAATGAGAGCTGGATTATTTGGTACGGCACAGGCGAAGTCTCCGGATTTCTAGCACACGATGTCGTGTCAATCATAGGCTTGACTCTTGAAGCACACAAGTTTGGCGTTGCGCAAAACGAAAGCGCGGATTTTACGGCGTACGAACTTGCGTTTTATCTTTTTTCCCTTTCACCCATGTTTCCTATTTTAGAGATAGCATCCCATTCGATGGACTCCTTGGTTTGGCACAGACGGTAAGTGGTGGGCATCCTGAGGACCTTCACTGATGGTGCGACAGGCGGCCTCCCGTCAAAAAACACGAACTGTAGTCGAAGCGCTCTATGAAACACGTCAGATAGAAGACGCAGTAGTGTCGTTCAAAATTTCACGCGCTGCCGACGAAAAGAATGACGGAGAAATGATGCTGGGCGGCATGAATCTGTCTAAATTTCAACCGAATACTGCTGTTACGGTGAAGAACGAGAATAACCGAGGCTTTTGGGAGGTTCCTCTAGACGATATAATGGTAAATGGAGAGAGCCTGGGACTATTGAACAGGTCTGCAGTGCTTGATACCGGATCGGTAAGCCGTTCATTATAACGAAGCCACATATTCATGCAACCATTTTGTCATGTAGACCCTTATTCTCGCGCAAGCCAAGGTGAATATACCGGTATGCAATGATTCCGACCTACCTGATAATCTCTCTTCTGTTTTCAGGACGTAGCTTCGATACACCAACGGATTCCCGGTGCCCGATTTGACCAAGGCTCATGGATCATCCCATGCCAGACTAGGGCCGTCGTCTCTTTCGTTATTGGCGGCAGGGACTTTCCTATTGACTCTCGTGACCTGCGCTTTTCTTATATGGACGAGAACGTCGAAGATTGTATATCTGGTATCAGTCGCGGAAGAGAGCTCCTCGAAGGACCCACTCATTGGCTTGTAAGTTCGGCTCCCTCATCTGGAGTCCTCTAGTGATCATTGATATACAGGTTGGGGACGTCTTTCTCAAAAATGTGTATCACAGCCTGAATTCTAGAACTAATGAGATCACGCTAGCATATTTGAAGTAGTATGTACCCGCTATATTTACCCTTTCCATTTTCGCCACCGTTGTTTTGTTGTTAACTCGAAGCTATGTGCCGCTTTTCTATTTCCGGAGATAGATATTTTCCTAGCACTCAACGAACTCTACCAGCCGCTTACCTCCCCCCGTGAACTGGAGCACTTTACAAAAAAACGGTTTCACGGTCAATTTCCTGTCATCTCCACTCCTCAGGCTGTGGCCCCGATGTTAACCTCCAGTCTTCTAACTATTCCAGATTTGTTGGGCCGAAGGAGAGGAGTGAACCTCTGAGCTTGAGCGACCACAGCTTAATCCTCGATGTATTTTCCGACCTCTTTGAGTTGTTTGAGAAAACGTAGAAGTACTCAGGATGATGACGCTCCTATCGGGCATATTTAGAGGGAGTTGAATAGCACCATTCTTGGTATTCCTTTCGTAGGCTTAACTTTGCTTGAAATGACTCCGAATGAGGCTGATAAGGTTCAGCAGCGGAATCTGGAGACGCGTAAAAGCGCCGGGTCGCTGGCACTCGAAACGCACTGTCCAGTTACTACCGATCGCGCCTGAAATCGTGAACAATCCTTTATGTAAAGCGAGACATCAAACTCTCCATCCATCATTCATGCTGCACTCCATTCTGCCTCGCTTGAATATCTCAAAAACGAAGCTGCAGCCCTTCTTCGTGCGTTCTCGTTTTCTCAGGCATCTTTACACCCGCACCGAATTGGAAGGTGAACTTTGCGATATAAGAGAGGGGCTAGTACAAACCCTGCGGGAACTGGTTGATCACCCCAAGGCCGTAAAGTTTCTACGAGCTGTGAAAGATTCTGGAGACCATCCTGAAAGCAGCGATGAAGACAGGTGGGCTGAGGTAGCCCGCCGTCTCCAAATGCCTCAGAGCCACCATGATACAAATAAACTTATCTATGATCTCACCGACTTCAGCCCACCGCAGTTGTACCTGCCGCCATCATTTCATACTGAAACATATAAGACTGGATGGAAATATCTGGAATCTTCGCGGTCGAATTCTTCTGACTCTGTCGTTCCAGGGGAGCAAGTACTATTCCCGTCATCACTACCTGTGTTTCGCTTTCTAACGATCTCTGTCCCTAGTATCAGAAAAGGTCTTTAGCATCCTGATGCATGCGTACAATGAATTTCTGGATCACTGGTACAAGTGCATCGCATCGCTTCCGCAGGTAAGCGGAGGGTAAAAGTCCATGAGAATCATCGTTAACACCCTCTTTACATACGCAAGGAGGGTCTTACCGAGGTCATACAAAGTGATCGCACCCTTCCGAGCCTGGTGGAAGAAGCTATCCAATATGCGAACCGGGCTACAGCACAGCTCGGGTCGCCTAAGAACGACGATGCTCTGAGGCGGGGACTAGATGATTTGCACAAAAGGTGTGTATCAGTGACTTCGAAATTCCAGAGCCAACTCACCCCTGAAGTGTATGGGCACTTCCCCTCCGCGGAAGGACCAACAACTGCTGGCTCGGTCTTCATGACGACCTTGATCATATGGCGGCAAAAGCAGTGTCGAATTTTCGCCGGGAGCAACTTTATGTGGAGAAGCAATGGAAGGATGCGAGGAAGTACCAGACACATCTGTATTGTGCTTAGGAAATCCTTAGCATTCATTTTTGCTGAGTGCTTGGATTGCTTCTCTCGAGTGAGCGATTGTTTTGGAGCTTTGTAGAGGAACCCGGAATGAGTGTGATGCGGCGCAGCTACTAACGAAAGTCCGTGAAGCCCTTGTGTTGAGATCTGTGTGAGAGCTATCCATACTCATCGGGCGTAGTGGACGCTGTACGGTGAAGCAATTAGGAATCTAAGGAACTAGGATCCTAGGCGTCCTGGAACAGAGGATTGATTGAATGATGCAGGCGGGGGGACCTTTAGGCTCACGAACGAAGGTCAGGGCCACTCCGGCAACAAAAGATTGGTGTCAACGCATCCGAACAAATACAAGTAGAACCAGAGAGGCCTTAGAAGCCTATTAGAAGTCGGACTTCGAGGCATCTTTTGTTTGTACTCGTCGAGTTCTACTTAGGTTTCCGAGAGATGTCCATACGGATTAATTGAGTACCAGAGCCATCAGAAAATACGAGTACGTACACACGTTCAACACACGCTGCTAAGTACTCGGTCCAAAGACAATTGGAATGGTCGTTGGATTATCCTTGCAGGACGAGGTCAAATCGCCCTTCTACTTATCTAAGTAATAAGTGCGATGCCACGACATTGAATTTTAAACATCTCATCGCGAACCATTGCAAGGATGATCGAAGTAGGCTCGCTTGATTTGAAGATCTTCCTCGAGGAACGAGAACTTGGAAGGATTCCACGAGTTCGAATACAGCGGTTTACATTTTTACTTACGCTGGAATCAGGCAAGCAGAGGTATGTTCGAGACGACGCTGAGGGTTTTTCACAGGAGGGACCGAATATTGTAGGATGATGGTAGTTGAGGTAATGTAGAGTGAAGTGGATTGCATGGTAATCCTCCAAAGAGCACGACATCTCTAGACTTGCAATTCCACTTCGGTTCGAGGATGGTCGTGAGATTACGAGAAATAGGGGGGCATTCAAGTTGGGACCGGTCCGTATCCCGACTACCTTAGAAATAAACATACCAAAGCATCGCCGAAATCTTTTTGGTTCTTGTTACTCGTATTGCTCTTTCACCACCATGCAAAGCGACGACGTGATATGGTCTGTCATAAACAATCAGTTCTGCTCCTACAAAGTCAAGCACGTTGCCCCCATCTGCAAGCTTTTCAAAGTGCTCATTTTTCGCTAGAACTGCGACACAAAATTTTTGTCGAAACGAATACAATGTAACCGGGTTCTGCAATCGACAGTCTTGTCCTTTGGCGAATTCTCAGTATGCAACAATTAGGGAGAAAGAAGGTGTGCCATCCAACGGTTCTTTATTTCCGCTTGTCTTACAATTTGCATCTAGGTGTTCTGTATCTGTACATGAAGACCATCGAACGTGCACACTCGCCGGCACATATGTGGGAGAGAGTAAAACTGTCAAATAACTACACGAAGGCTCTTGAACAGGTGAGGAATATCTGGTCCTCTTAGCGTTCTCTCATTATTTTTAGATCGATAGTGAGCTGATATATTGGCCAAATTTCGTCATTCACAAATGCAAGCAGCGTGTAACGAAGATCACGCAGTACCTCATAAAAATGCGCCGACTACAGCTACGCCAACAGTATGTTATCCCAAGCAACAAACGAGAGTTTCCCAACTGACGTTTTCTAGGCCTAAGCTCATCGGTGTAAAGAAAAAATTGGATCGCCGGGAAGCTGTTCGGGAAAGAAAGGCGCTTTCTGCTGCTCACCTGGAACGTTCGATTGAAAAAGAACTTATTGAACGACTGAAATCAAAAGCATACGGCGATGCACCACTTAACGTCAACGAGACGGTTTGGCAGGCCATCCTTGACCGGGAAAAGAACGGAGAGAGCTCGAAGGATGCCGAAAACGCGCTGGAGATGATGGCGGACGAAACGGATGAGGAAGATGAGGAAGAGCTCGAAGAAGAAATGGATGATTGGGGCGACCGAGAGTTTGTCAGTGATATCAGCGGAGACGAAGACGAGGATGGTTTGAGTGATCTGGAAGAAGCTGCTGTGAGTATTCATTTACAACGCTGTAACTCGGTCCAATTTCATGCGATACAGGACGAGGATTCTGAAGGCGAAGGACAAGACGACGATGAGGATGATGATGGCTCCGCTAGCGAGTCAAGAGAAAATGTCGTTCCCAAGACCTCTCTCGGAAAACGGAAGGCACCGCCTCCATCCTCATCGAAACCTACGCGCAAACGGCCAGAGAAAAAGACGAAAAGTAAGTGTACTGCATAGTTTTCAACGAAGGTATACTAATTGCCTTTGTAGAGGGTCCACGTGTGGAAGTCGAATACGAGCAGGAAGTGGAAAGTGTTCCCTTCTCTATGGCGAATTGGTGACACACGGGCTATTGCATCTTTTTTCATCTATCATTGATTTATACCGGCTGTGAGGGCATGCTACCAGCCAATTAGACGGCAGCGCAATCTAACGCTAGCTGCATTTGCATTTATAATTTTTTTGCGGCACTTCGGAGAGCTGCCGTGTTACGGCTACTTTTGAGAGATGCCACAGAGGATAAACTGTTCATCCAACCGATCACTGTTACTCGAAGTAGTATGGCTTGCAAAATAATCTAAAACAATCTTGGTACGCCGGCTGTTTCCTTTCGATATCAATATTGCAAGCTGTTCGGGTTATGTATTTCTCAGAGGTTGGTAGGTATATGCGTGACGATCCAGCTTGGTAGCCTCGGTGTTTACGCTCGACTTTCAACGTATGTCAAAGGTAGAAGGCTGCTGTTGGTAAGTCGATGATGATGATGATACAGATGTACATGCAAAATTCAAAGCGATAACAATACAGACTGTCAATATATCGGTGCTAAGTAGCTACTTTCGAGGCCCTCCACTAATTCCCATAACCAAAGGTGATCCGCTATTACCAGGTTTCCCATAGTCAAACGCAGGCAACGGTCCCCAATCAAAGCTCGGTGCTTTTGGCGGTGTTACCGCGGCGCTGGGACTCTTTTTGAAAAACCCGCCTCCATGTTTCTTCCCTCCTCCCGCTCCGCGTCGGCCAGTGGGCACGGGCGTACTCAGGTGGAAACTATCGTCGTCATCAGGGAATTCAAAACCTGTCCCAAATGAGCTGTCATCGGCACCACCACTCTTCCCGAATAAGGGTCCTTCAATCTTGATAGGAGTGTTGAAAACCACGCCTTCTTTTGTCGACCCACTAGCTTGAGACGCCGACAAAAATGCAACCGGAGGAGTGGGAGCATTAGGTTTAGGCTGATTTAACAATGGCTCATTGCGCAAGCCAAGAAGTGCTCGCTTCAGCTTCTGAGCCGAGCGTTCAGCGTTCAGAGCAGCGGCAGTTGTCACCGCTGCATGTGGTAGTACGGCGCGAGGTCGCGAAGGGGGCTCAGGGAGGCGCGGGTCTCTCTTTGATGCCAACGACCGTGGGGCGTTCAAATCAATCCTTGATAACCTCTGTCCCAGATGATCAATAGCATCTCTTTCTTGCCGAATTGCAATATCGATGTTTCGGTACGTCCTGTTGACCGTGTCCAGTGACGGGGCCCTACGAATAAGAGGATGCTCAGTTGGGACGCGACGATCATTGAGAAATGAAGTCACCTGAAGACGCCCTTATAACTCTTCATAGAAGATACTTTCTTCTTGTATTCCTTTAAAACATCTTCCAACTTCGACACTTCTGTTTTTCTTCTCATCAGCTCCCCTCTCAGACGTGCCCGGGTCTCAAGGTGCTCTGGACCCAGGGTGCGGCCTCTCAGCATTTTCGCAAAATTGTCATCTTCCTTTGCACGATTGAATCGCTCGATCTCCTCTTTTCTTGTGTTGGCTGCACGTGAGTGGTAAGCATACCGGAGTGACTCAAAAGTAATGATGGACGAACCCTTGACAACCCCGCTGCCTAGCTCTTTCAGAACCTTCTTAGCCTCATCTCGACTTTCCTTTAGAAGCTCCAAATCATCCCCATAACCAAGAAGTGTTTCGCGGAACTTCAATGCATCCGCGGGGTACCAACGGGCCGGAACGCCCAGATCTGCTTTCAAACGGGACCCACCAGTCTTCCTGTTTAGTACTTCGCTTTCTTGTGATGCTTTTTTCACGAGTTGTTGGAGCTTATAAGAAACAGTCAGTTACAATATTGAAGACAATAAAGAGAAAATGACAGACGTGTTCTAGTTCCTTGCCCATAGTCATCCATAAAAGTGCACACTCTTGCTGCATACCTTCCTGGAAAGATTGAGTGGGTTGGACGGGTTTGGGCGGAGGGGTAGGAGTGACGGGCTGTGCATGCTGTGCAGGTTGTGCGAGTGGCTTAGCGAACATAGTTGCTGGAGGAGGTGTGAAGGGTGTTGCTGGAGAAGTGGATGCCGGTCCAGGCGCAGGTAGTTTACTGAAGATACTTCCACCGGGAAGCGGGGGTGGGGGCATAGACGGTTTCGCCATCGCACCAGAGGGAGGAGCAAAAGCGGATACGAATGGAGAAGGTGAAGCCGGTGTTGATGCCAAAGGCGACGGTTTGGGTATAGGCGCTGCAGGCTTGTTACCGAACAGGCCTCCACTAACACCTCCAATGGTTGACAGTAACGGTGGGGTCTTTGGTCGCATATCCTTGCTCGGAGTCGCGGTTTCCTCTACGGATGGCTTCAATGGAAGTGTACCGAAAGGAGCTTTGGGTGAAGCAGGACGAGGCTTCGGCACTACGGCTATAGGGATTTCCTTCTTCCCTTCTTCCTCCTGCTCTTCGTCGCCTCCTACAACAGCGTTAGCGAGCGGAGAGCTGCGTACAGGTCGAGTATTCGGCCTTCTCAAACCCAATGATGCTGCAGGAGTGGGCGGGGGCGCTGCGGACGGCTGCTTTTCAGGAGAGTCTGGTGGAGTGGTACTCTCCTCCTTAATAGGCAGGAGGATAGGCTCCGTTGCCAGCGATGCTATTGGGGGAGGCGCTCCTGATTCTGGCTGGGGGGTACTTGACTGAGAGCGCGACGGCGGTAGAGGTACTTGGGATGGTGTAGGCGAACGTTCCTCTTCAGCCTCTGAGTCTGAGGGCTCGTAATCTTCATCATCCTCTCCAGCAGTAGAACTGATGCTTTCTGAGAGAAAAGACCCTGAATCGTCGTCGTCGTCCTCTGCGCCGTCTCGGAAAGCATCATCGGAAACATCCCCATCCCCAACGGTCTCTTCCTGCGACACATCAACATATGAACTAGCAACTGAAGACAATGAAGCATCCTTTGACAACTCTTTGGTTTCAGAAGAAGCCGAAGTAGACTCGACTTGTATAGTTTCCTGGGTGGGTCCTTTCCCTTTATCTTTCAGCGTGTTATCTACGGTGGAAGGTGGAGTAGTAGGGGTAGATGCCGCAGGTGTAGGCATTTCGGGAACATCAGACTCCTTCGTCTCCGACTCGGCTGTTGAAGGCGAAGGTGCTGGGATGGGAGTTGAGGCCCTCGGTGAAGAAGCCTCCTCTTTGATTGGTGTAGAAGGTGACGGCGATGTCTTTGCCGGTTCTACAGATTCAGGATCTTTACCCTTCAACATATCAGAAAATGAAGATTGGGGCGCTGGAATCTTGCCAAACGGAGACGCCGATTTTGTATAAGCCCCAAAACCACCGATACTGGGCTTAACAGGAGTAGGGGATGTTGAGGGTGATGAAGATAAAGGCGGGAAGGCCGACTGCTTTGCCCCAAGGGCAGAAGGCGAGCCAAAAGTGGGCGAGCTTGTACCTGACAGCGGTGTAAACGCAGACTTCTGAGCACCTAAAGCTGAAGGGGAACCAAAACTGGGAGTAGAGCTGGCTGTAGGTGACTTAGTGGGAGTAGTCTGAATATTTGAAAATGCCGACACGGATGGTGCCTGGTTTGCAGCTGCTTTAAAAAATGGAGAGGAAGTGTCCGGGCTAGAAGCACCGAAGGCGCCAAAACCTGCGGCTGGCTGGAACGCGGATGATTTCATGTTCGCAAATGCCCCGGTGGTTGGTGCTGGCTGAGAGGCGGAAGCAAAAGGTGACGGTGAAGATGGCGCAGAAGGTGGACTGTTCGGTGGAGACGCTATCGGTGCTGGAGATTTCGTTTCCGGTGAGATGCCCGCGCGCCGAGGGCCAAAGGGCGAACTTCCTGATGGGAATGGACTTCCACCGAACGGTGAAGGCTTGCTCGGCGTTCCGAAAGGCGACGGGCTGGAAGGCGGATTACTACTGGAGTCGACAACAGACAGACCTGTGGTTCCAACTGATGATCCTCCACCGCCGAACGCAGAAGTTTTAGGCGCTCCGGTAGTATCTGACACGCTCTTTGGCGGTTCTGCGGCCGTGCTTCTTAGCGATGACGTATTGCCAAAAGCAGAGGGCCCACCCGAGGCAAATCCACCAAAACCACCCGTAGTCTTGGTCGAGGACGTACTTGTTGTCGGCGTTCCCGACACAACACCAAATGCAGATGGTGCCGATGCAAAAGCACCGAATCCACCACTGCTTTTGATTGGTGCGGCAGACACTGCAGGTGCCACAGGCCTCTGGAAGCCAGACTGTCCAAACGCAGGCTGTCCAAATGCTGGTTGTCCAAATGCAGGCTGCCCAAATGCAGGTTGTCCAAACGCAGATTTCGGCGCGTCGCTTCCAGCAGGTTTCGCAAAACTTGTCTGTCCGAAAGCAGATTTGGGAGGCTCAGCAGGCTTGCTTCCAAGTGCGGTGGCGAAAGCGGACGTGGATGGGACTGAGCTTGCCTTGGCAAACGGAGAATTTTCACCAAACGTACCCCCTCCGAAAGCGCCGAACCCTGTGGCAGGTCGTATCGTGGAACCAGAAGAGTCTGAGCTAGTAGAAGGCTGTGGTGAGGGATTGTTAACGGGGTGGTCTGGTGGTAGGGGCAGCGGTGCTGGAGAGCCGAACATCCCTCCCCCAGGTGTAGATTGAGATTTTGAATCGTCACTACTCCCCAATGATAGGCCACCAAATGACGGCGCGTCATCCGCCATGGAGATCTCTTGGCTAGATGGGTTAACGGCAGTGGTAGTTAATGACCCAAAGCCTGTGCCTGAGCCAAACCCTCCAGAGCTTGATGCAACAAATCCGGGAGACGATGCTTGGCCGAAAGCAGAATTGGAAGTACCACCGAAGGCAGACGAGGAACCAAAAGCTGACGATTGTCCGAACGACGACTGGCCAAACGCAGAAGAGGTCGACGGCTGCGCAAAGGTTGAGGATGCCTGGCCGAATGCTGAAGAGGGTGATGAAGAGGCCTGCCCAAACGAAGATTGTCCAAAAGCCGACTGTTGTTGTGTTTGGGCACCAAACGCCGAACTCGGCTGAGGGGATACGGATACTAGTTGACTGGATGACTGTTGGATGGTAGCGACTCCCGTAACCATCCCAGCGTAAGGTTTCGAATGTTCCATATACCAACCTTGTATTGTCCCATCATTGAGATAGGCATACATGATAGGATTCCCCGTTCCGTTGACCAAGTCGACGGCAAGGGACAACAAGACAGTATCCTCCTGTTCTTTGTTAAGAGGAATGGAGAGAGGATTCTCCTGGTAATAACAATACCAGGTGTCACTGTTGTGCCCGAAAATTTCGAAATCAGTTGAGGACATGTCTCCGACAACCAAAAGGCCCTTTGTGCTCTCAGCATTGGCATTTTCATCGTCCCATTTAGGAAGCACGACGACGTGAGCAACTTGATTAAGCCGGTCGGATAAGCGGAAGGGATGTGTGAGATCCGTAGTCGTCACTGTACCCTGGCGTGTATCCAAATGTACAACATGTTGCGTAGAGACGTCCGCTTCAGGATTAGATGGAGCGTAGCTTGTGCGAAATGTGAATCCGCCCGATAGCCAGTCCAGTGAAACCAAAGTAGATTTCTGAACGGTGGGTGGAATATGCTTTTGAGGCGTTGCCTTTTCGTTCAGGGTGTAGGTTAAGATGTCACCAAGTCTCAAGCCAATTGCAAGCTGTTTGCCCTTCGGAGACCAGGATGCTGAAATATCGTTAGGATGAAAAGAGTGTACAATAAGCCCGACATACCTGCCACTGGCAGAGCATCGTGTTCTCTCGCTGTCCACCCGCCTTGAGACTGAAACTGCATGTTGACAACTTCCACGTTTCCATCAAAACGCACGATGGCTATGTAATCGGCTAAGGCAGGATCACTGCTGGGATTAGGAACGATTTGACGCGCAGGGCTGTTGGAGGTACGAAGTGCGTGTAATGGGGCGTCATCAGATCCGAGAGAGAAAAGTTTATCGACGTCGTAGAGAAGCACCTCTCCCTGGGCCAGACCAACGAGAAATCGTGTTTCGTTGCAGGCAAAGGCGAGGATTATAGGCTGCGCTGAAAAGGATATGGTCTTCTGGGGCTTGAAAACCGGCTGAGCATCATCGGATTCAAGAGCCTTTTGCAGTTCATTCAGCGGTGATAGGATGAGACCTACATAGGGTGTGTGAAAATGGTTTCAGTGCCCAACTGTCGCGTCGACACGCACCCGTATTTGTGGCGGCCACGAACCAACCTCTTGTGTTTGCAATTGCAAAAAGACGATACGCAAACGGTGATCCGACATTGAGACTTTCCGTGCACAGAACGACGCGATCCAGCTTTCTGAGCAGACGGAAATTCGGGAACTGAAAGAAAATGTCAGATCCATTATATTTGACATATTTGAAGAACCCACGCCAAATCCATCGGACTCGCATTCCTTGAGTGTTGGGTCAACCTTTACGGAGACAGTCGTTGGGCGCGAAATGGGGACCAGGTTACCTCCGTCCATTGTGGACAAGGAAGAGATTCCTCGACGACGGCAAAGAAGAAAGGCGAGTCAGGGACTGGGACCGCAAAGTGACAACCAAAAGTGGCAGTTCACCGGCATGTCATGGGAGTTGCCGGCCGACAAACCGCGACGCGTCTTTGCGGCGGACGGTCTCTGCGTTTCTCTGAACGTGAGATGGCGGACAGCTTGGCACCTCAATGCACTCCTCTGAAGCGTGAATACGATTCATGCTTCAACTCTTGGTTTGAAGGATACCTCGAGCCTGCTGTAGCAGCCTCGGCTTCCCAACAACAACGGGAGGCGTATTCACGCAAAAAAGCAGAGGAATTCGAAGCAAAGTGCGGGAAAGTATGGGCCGAGTACAAGAGGTGCACGCAGGTATACCTTCCGTACTGGTTTCATACTTTTACTTTTACTTACTTGCCTCAGAAAGCGTTGAAGGAAAAGGGACTGGATCGGCTACTTGACCAAGCTCGAGAAGAGAACCCGCTGACAGAGCCTGCCCCATCGGCTCAGAATAATAGATGAGAGGGCATGAATGGGTAATGCGATTTTTCTTCGTCACTTCGTACTACGCTCGCTCATTTCGCCTCATTTCTCTACTCCCATCCAAAGCTACGTGACCTGCTCTGCTCGCTCTGCCTTCGTTTGCACCTTTGCGTCCGTCTACCGTGCAATAATTGGAGAGATATTACCCGCATTATTCATATCCTAAAACTCATAACAGAATGTGAGTTCGAGGCCAAGGCGCCAAGGATTCAAAGCGTTCGTTGTATTTGCCCCAGTTCCCACCTCCTGATTACGTCGTCAATACCTTGATTGTAGCTCTCCATTGTTTCTTTTCCGCCATACATTCGACCTATCGTTGCTGTGAACTTGAACTTGGGCCGCTGATCCTGTCGGAGTGCAACTAGCGGCCATTCCTCTGAAGTTACATAATAACAGACATCTGAATTTCCTCTTGTCCTTTCGCCATGACTACATTTCCTCCAGAGCTTGTAGATATCATCATGTCTAAGGCCTGGCAATCTAAAATGCCGTCCTCGATACGAACATCCTTCATGACCGCTTGCCCCCTTGTTAACCGAACATGGAAAGCCGCCTATGCCCCTATCGCTTCTCGGGATCTATACATCACCAACCTTGCATACATATACCACCTATGCAACATAGCTGGGCGCCGAAAATCTATCGTCTACTATAATTTTATCCCCCGGCTTACTTGTACCATTACCTGCTTCATCGACCTCGGAGGAGAAGCACAAGAAACGGCGGTAGAAAGAGTGTATAATATTCTCATCAAATTACCCAGTGACGTTGGCTTGAAAGCTCTCTTTCCGCTCGTTCCATATATTTCGTTCGGTTGGATCGGTACTGGGCGAAATCCTCTTTCACCGCAGCTCTGTGATATTCCCATTCATGTCCGAGTCTATTACCACCGGTACCTGTCTATTACCGAAGGTGCATACCTCCAGGGGGCGACACGAATGGATGTAGGTATTTCCATGACGGACTCGGACCCTTTGCGGTATACACACCCCTTAACCTGGAGAGAGACATCGTATAACTTGCGCAAAATCAAAATCATTGGGGGAGGCTTGCCATGGTTCCTATATCCAGAGCCTGATCATTGGATAACAATCGATGGCGACCATCACTTCTGTCAAACCACAGATATATCAGCGTGAAGGGGATCTTAGAAATATAAATTGGCGCTTGTGGATGACCTCCAAAGGGCGACGCAGTACGTGGGTGGAGCCTCTGCCGTCTGCATAATCTAACATCCATACATCTAGGGTTAGGGTGTCTTACCACCCCCTTCCATTGGTTGGAATACCAACGGGTTCAGTGGTCTTTGCCTATATACTATCGTGTTCTTCGAATTCGTAACCGTTGACGCAATACGACCACCCTTGCTAGAAGCACTGTTTTTGGAAGAAATGCTGTGCTCCTAGTATCTCGATGTAGCCGCCTGCAAGCACCTAGAGAACAATCCGTTTTTAGTTCTGAGTTCTGAAGGACCTGAGACTGGCTCTGTTCTGTTTGCGAACTGCCTTAATAGAGCGTCCGTAGCCGGCCAATGGCGACACTTTCCACTTTCCCTAGATTCTTTAGAACGGATCAAACATACAATGGACCACGTTCACCGACTCACCAGCAATATGCGTCTATGCGCTTGTCTAAACCATCCTGGCTCAACTGCGCACTCTTGCAAGATACCTCTATTCTTTCGGCACCTGTGACGCGCGCACACCGCGTTCTGTACTCGTCTAGCATTGTTAACTGGAAAAACGTTTAGGGAAGAAATCAAGATGTGCTGGTGTAAGACACCTATGTATCCCGTTCGCTCCTCATGCTCTTGTTGAAAGGGTGTTCGTAAGCCCTTCGCCTTACATAGACGCTTGCTCATTGTGAGGGACCGATCACAGGTCTACGCAACTATGTGATATTCCCATTTACGTCCGAGTCTACTTCCACCGGTACCTGTCTATTACCGAAGTGCATATTACAAGCGGGCGACACGAATGGATGCATGTATTTCCATGACAGACCCGGACCCTTTGCGGTATATTATATTTTCATTATAGAGAGAATAGAAGAACAAAAGGAGTTTTTGGGAGCGATCTATTCGATTGAAATTGTGGTGTACTGGTAGTGCTGAGCATCAACTGCTTGCGTACCCCCAGTCTTTCGTAAATACCGTTCTACCTTGTTTGATATGTTAAAACACACAGATCGAAGTCAAAAAGGCCTGGTGTTCCGAGTCAGACAAGACTACAAAGCTAAGAGGCAAATTACTGCTCCCAATATGGCTGCAAAAGCCATACTTGACGTCTCAGCAAAGCATACAGCTGTGGATGACCTAGAAATAGTAGCATGTGAGCCGTATGCTTGACAAGGATCACACGGACTCACGATGCCGACGCAGTCCCCAGTGTCGAAGACGTCGAACTAGGAGAAGCAGAAGTAGACGACGTGCCTCCGTTCCCCACAAGTGCACTGGAATTGAACGCTCGTGTCGTATTCGCCTGTAGTGTCCACTGAATCCCACCTAGGATATGATTCATGAACAGTTCGTCCTTGAAAACGGACGCAGGTTAGCATCTCTGTCACTTCTCCCGACAGCGCCGCGTGAAACGAACCTCCCACGTCTCATTGAGGTGTCCAAGAGACGTATAAAAACTGCGCCCTGCAGTGCCGCCGCTCACTACGCCAGCACCGTGTTCTTGGTACCACGCTAATGAAGGGTAATTAGCCAGCAATTCCTGCCTCTGATCATACACGTTATTTTCACCAATAGGATGAGGCTCGCCTTGATTGAAACGGCGCGTTCCGTCATCTAGTACAAGATACATATTAGCCATATTCTTGACGTATTGAGCGACGCATTCGCACCAGTATAACTCGATTCGTTTACTGTGAGAATAACGATGGCTCCCACAGACCTAGGATCTGATTTGAAATTGTACCTTGCCTGCAGAGTCAGTCGGAGGGTTTATCATTGCAGATGCCAAGCTCACATTTCGTCGCGGACTGGCCAATCGGTAGGAAGGTTCTCCGTACTCGGATGAGACGCGTCTAACACCACAATCGTCTGAAGGTCGTTCAGTGCTATTGCGTGCTACTCCTTGGGGAACCTGACCGTACGGCATTTTGAAGCTCAGGATGATAATCAAAATAAGCACCTTCACAGACATCCAGTTCAGGTTCAGATAGCATGAGGTAGGAAATCTCTGAATATTCCTCACCCAGCTCCTTTCCATAAAACGCAGTCGTATTGAGCGTACCGCTGGCGGAGTGGATTCCGACAAAGTTTCCTCCGTTACTAAGGTAATTTTGAAACGCGGTCTTTCCAGTATCGTCCAAAACTGGTGCGAGGAGCTCAGGATCAGCCCCCATGAACTTGAAGCTATAAAAATAGAAGGCGTACCTTCTCCTGTAGTGCTCAAGAAAATAACGACATCATATCTTTCTAAACCTTGCTCTGTAAAAATATCCTTGTCCTCCGTATTCTCAAAGTCGACGTTTATAACCGATCCTCTGGATTGTAGTGCTTGGATAGCCGTGGGTATGGAATCATGTCGAAAGCCGGCGGTTGCAGTATACACTAATGCTTTGGCTGCTTCCCCGAAAGCAGGGGTCGTACAGGTCGATAAGAGTGTTAGGAACAGTAAAGCCATCAGGCTGCAGGTGGTGCTGGGAAACATTCTGCTGCAAAGTGTCGGATTTCTAGCTTTTAATGGCACTGACAGTCAGTCGCCATTTAAGTTCTTGTATGAATTTGCATACGTTCTCATTCATTTGGGCCGGGGAAATTTTGTCGTACATAGGTTGGCGTTAGCGGGTAGTACTAGTAGTGCCCCAGGCCTAGTATTAATAGCGGTGTAAGCCCGCTTCCAACATAACAGCACATACTGATCTGACTTCACGGAACCTAATTAGGGTTTATCTCTTGCTTCCGTTCCCCCGTCTTCTTTGCTATCGTTATTGCTCCCTCCACCCTTTTTGCATCCGTACTCAAGTAATTTAATATGTCTTTGGTCCCGTTATTTCTGTCTGATCCGTACTGAATGTTCGGTCTTACTTAGACCGACCTTTCACTTTTTTAAACAGCAGTTTCACTGACGTGTCACTGTATACAGTTCAACCATATCGCCAAGGCCAAGGCCGAAATC
The DNA here is from genome assembly GCA_022818075.1 of Armillaria altimontana. Classification (NCBI taxonomy): domain Eukaryota; kingdom Fungi; phylum Basidiomycota; class Agaricomycetes; order Agaricales; family Physalacriaceae; genus Armillaria; species Armillaria altimontana. Next base: position 632,513 of record JAIWYR010000018.1, read on the forward strand.
TTCTGCCTGACCGCATATTGTCGCTGCCTTACCGGGCCGTATCCTTGCTCCCGTCGACCTCCTCCAGGTGCGGATTGCTTATTTTAGATTAGGTGGTAGTTTCAATTTTTAATTCAGTACATTGCCTTGTGGTCAAATCAGTAACGATATGTCCGCAGTCTCGTACCCATCCGTTTCCGTGAGATCTTGCCCTCCTCGTCGCGTTCGGAGAGATCGGACCGCGCCACGTGAGCGGAGTTTCAGAACGGGGTTGTTCGGGTAAACGTGTGACGGACCACCGTGACATCCAAGCCTCGTCTTCCCCTTGCACTGAGAATTCATGGCAAGAGAAGTAAGATTCCTCACAATTGACAACACGTGTTATGCCAAAGGAAGCTGGCTCATTTCGGTAGCCCATTCGAAAATGTGACTAATGCCTCGGAAACGTCTGCAATGATATCTTTTTTAACCAGACTTTTGTACCATTTCGCTACCTTGGCGCTCCAGAAGGTATCGGAGATGACATTCAGTTCAGTTCCGTACCAACATCCCGCCAGACCACCGTAAACAGCCCCGACGGTATCAGCATCGTTACCCATGTTCACGGCAACGATTGCGCCTTGCTCGAATGTATTGGTGGAAAAGAAAGAATAGAGAGCCGCAATCAGAGTGTCAACGACGTAACCAGAAGATGGGAGCGTCTCAGGCTGGGGCAAATACAACGGAAGCTTTGAGTCCTTGGCCTCGAATTCACATTCTGCTATAAGCTTCATAAGGGGATGATGACGCCGATAGTAGCTCTCCAATTCTTTCGCTGCCGACGGAGGCGAAGGTGCGAATGAAGGAAGAACGAGCAGCTCACGTAGCTTGGATGGGAATAGGGAAACGAGGCGAAATATGACAACAGGTCAAGCTTCGTGATATCGCGACCTTCAGAGGCCGCCGTAGGCGCCATGATCTTACATATTGCACCCGTCCAAACTTCACAAGCCTCCTTGCAAAGTTCATTGGGATGCGTGGTAGTGCTGCTTCTTCGCGCGTAATCCCTTGCCTGGGTCTCGTCACGCCAGTATGCCAGCCCTACGGGGACGATGCGCATGAGACTTCCATTTCCGCAGGAGAACTCTCCGTTAAGCTGATTCTGGATGCGCCTAAGTGGTTCCTTTGTCGGGTTGGAGGAGTAGATAGTGAGAGCCCTACAAATGGTGTTGCCAATGTCGAAGCATTTACCGGTGGCAGAAAGTACCCCTCGCTTCCACCACTCCGTATATGCCGCCAACTGGTGGCATTCATCGAATCCTCCAGGCGGCATTGAGTCATTAAGGCGATAGGTGGCGAGTGACTGTGCCAGACAGAGGGTCATGGATGTGTCGTCTGTCCAGATGCCTGGAGGAAGAGAGAAATTGGCGTTGGGAATCATGGAGTCGACGACATCGAAAGAGAAACGGCCGTGAAATTCAGCTGGGCCTCCCAGGGCATCGACGAGCGCTGTAGCAAGAATTGAAGCCCGTATCTTTGTCGCCGGCGCTGCCTTGGTAGCATTCTGAAAATGTAGAGGCGCATTCATCGTGGTTCTGTGCAAGGATTCCTGTGCTCCTCGCCGTCGAGAACCCAAAGAGGAGTGCCAAGCCCTCGGTACTGTACCACCATGGTGCTGCCTGTGATTATCGAGGCAATTGCCCATCGCCATCGTCGCCTTGGATCGTGACAGCACCAGAAGAAGAAAATCACATGCTTGATGTAAAGCAACAATACTTATATGGCAGGCCCACATCGTCCTACTTCTCGCAATCATGGCGGTCGACCCAGTACAGGGCGTCCGAGGCTGTTTTCTTTTCGGTGCGTCCGTGGTATGTCCTGCTTTATTCTTTCCTTGTCTTTGACCAACTGGTATCAGATATTAGCAGTCAACGCCGTCTCACCGCTACGCAAACGTTTTTTGCTCTACGGATCTCGAACGGTCGCCCAACAGAACGTACAGCTGTCACCTAAAAGCTCCCTTTCTGCATTCCTGGACTACCTAGCGACACTCCAGGTCCCTCATCGATATTTCACTCATTTCTACGTCGTTTCTGTCACCTCGTCTGCATTGTGGGCTCAGGAAATTCTCCGTAATGGACGTCTGTTCTCAGCCATTGCAGCTCTGGCACCCAAGATCGACCCTTCGAAGGCGATGTCGAAAGAGCAGATACTGTTGACGTGGGCACTGATGTCTGCTCAGGGATGCCGCCGTCTCTATGAATCTCTACGTCTTGCGAAGCCTTCCAACGCAAAGATGTGGTTCGTGCATTGGCTTCTGGGCTGGGCCTTTTACGCAGGCATGGGATTGGCCGTGTGGGTGGAGGGTATCCGTGAGTACACATATAAGCCATCTATTTTTTGTGATCCTGACATCCTATATAGAAACCCTTCGTTCCACGCCGTTGAAACTAGCTTTGTCCTCCCCCAGCCTACGCACGGCAACTTTTCTGCCGCTGTTCTTGTTCGCATCTTGGATGCAGAACAAATGTCACCGTCATCTGGCTTCCTTGAAGAAGTACTCCTTGCCTACACACCCCTTCTTCCGCTACATCACTTGTCCACACTATACTGCCGAGTGCTTAATCTATCTTTCACTCGCAGGAATCGCGGCTCCACCTGGGCAAGTGTTCAACAAGACCATCTTGGCTGCCCTCGTATTCGTCGCATTCAATCTTGGTGTGACGGCTGAGACAACCCGACAGTGGTATGTTGAAAAGTTTGGCGAAGATCAAGTTACTGCACTGTGGAGGATGATACCATTCGTATATTGAGGTATTCTCAGGATCCATCTTGACTTGCGAACTCTGCATAGAGCGACAATTAGAAATTGGCATACCTCTCTCTTGGACTGTAGTAGAATATGTTCTATTTTGTCCGTCCGCATCAAGTTTGATTGCTTCGTCGCTGTGCACGAGGCTTATTACTCTATGTTGCGGTGGACCACCGGTTGAGAACGTTACCCACAAATGTTACAGCATCGACTGGACGTCAGACCACTTTTGGGGTAGCCGTTTTCGGACCACCTACAGCCGTCGCTCGAGTGATCTGAATATCTGTCTTGGTTAAATCTATGCTCCATCAGTATCTTGGAGAGCCTACACCTTGCTAACTGTCAGGATGCACAATAACATCCCTCGTGGTATACCTAAAGAAAGAGACACCTCTCCTAAACTGAGACGGACAGAGAAAAGGGCGCAATAGACCATAAATAGGCCAGAGCCATCCCTCGACTTTATCGGATTGGTGAATGTCGCAACCCCCAAAGTTGGAAAGAGATGGAAAGAATGCCAACATCTTGAGTGTTCGCCTTCTTTCCATGTAGCTCGAACTTTTGTAGGTCGTGTCAGCTGTTTGAGAGAAGCGCCGACGAAGATCCTGACGATTGCATAGGTTCGAGGTTTCTTGGTCAGTGACCAACGACTTTGGCATTACTACAGATTTACGATTTCACCATTTGCATTGGCGACGTCGCCTGACTCGACAAGAATAATTTAATCTGCCAGAGGGCCCAATACAGAGCGTTTTAGAAATACAATAATGTTCATTTAGCACCCCGTTGAATGCAGGCAATGTCTTACCTTTTACCTGCCTAGGATTTATGGCGGGGATCTAAAGGTTGTGAAAATACACACCACTCAATGACTGACGATAGCGAAATGAAAGACATGACTGTAAAATTCCACAAATATTAACCCAGAAGACCACGGACATATTTGAGTAGATCCTTTCCCTGAGACGAAATTAGTTCATTATCTGACAAGGATGTCATATCACTCACTCCCCGAGCCTTAACACCCTCTACCATAGCTTCGATACCTCCATCAACTTCTCTTTCGCTTTCTCCCACCTCATGAGTCTCCGAAGGCCTTCTCCCACTCGTCAAATGCGATCGCTGCGCCATCCCATACCTCAACACAACCGTCACAACAGCGCGCCATCCCTCCAAAGCACCCTCCGATCCTCCCACCAAGCTTGTCTGACTCATTAGACGTGTTTGAGGACCAAGCATAGGTATCACCGTCGATCGCACGACATATGGACAATAAGACCGATGCTCCTTCAGCAGATCAAAAGGTCGTTTCGTCGGCGCCCGGCTAGATGTTGAAGACTCAGGCCGGAGTCCGAACGTCCAAAGCCCTATGCGTCGTTGGCAGAGGCTGCATTGGAGGAGTGTGTCAGAATCACGTTTTAAAAGAGCCAGAGAGGTCGAGGGTCCGACGCTTAGCCGGTTAGGGGATTGTCTGGGGACGACGGAAGCCTCCCGCGAACGCGGCGGCGTTTGAGGAGCCAAAGAGCTGGCCCGCGTCAATGCTGGTCGTTCAGCTGCAGGAGCTATACTCCAGCCGAAGAGAGAGACTAAAATGGTCTTTTCCGATGGTTCCTCAGATGTCGCAGACAGCGGAGAAGACGAGGGAGGTTCTGTTTGAGTTGGTGATACAGCTGCAGACAATGATAGAGTATATAGTTTAATTGTGGAACGCAGGGATGTAAGCTGGTTAGATGTCTGCTCCGTTGTGGGTAAGAGATGCGAAACGGGAAGAATATTGCACTGACTAGGGGGTGCTTGATTTCAACATCGTCGAGAAGAGAGTCAAGGGAAGTGGCGTTCGCCTTGATATCTCGTAACAGAACAGACGGTGATTGGAGAGGTATGCGGTAGATAGACGCTGAGCCTGGGGTTAATACGGATTCGCAAAAACGAATGTTCAGCTCACCATCACACTGCTTCATCCGCCACGGGCACCCTGATTTATGCGCGTCAACGAGCTGAGTTTTTTGCTTCTCAATAAGGGCGTTGGCTGCGAGAGTCAGTTAGCCGAACCACCAAGGAACAGATCATAACACACCTGCGTCTCGCGACATGCCCTCTTTGCTAGCCAATACCCACGAAGAGCTGCATACTCCACACACCAGCCGGTCTTTCCCGTCGTTCACCCACCCACACTTGGACGCTGCCACCGCATCTATGGCAGGCGGTTTATTCGAATACGTGGCAAGTTTAAAGGTCGATAATCGAGTTAGAAAAGAGGAAATCGATGAAGGGCGATACTCTTCTTTGGAGGATATAGTTGACGGTGGACGAGGTTGAGAAAACTTGAAAGGAAAGGATTTTTTCGTCCGTGTGGCAGCACGCGTGAGGATAGCCGAGAGTTTAGGGGCATTTTTGTACGTCTCCTGCCTAGTGCAATGTTAGCTTGGAGTGAGGAATAACGGAATTAGAGCGTACGGCACTTCGTTCGCGCTCCCTTTCGACTTTATCCCGTACTTTTCAAGGGCAGAGTATATAGACCGAGTCGTGTTGGATTTCTTGAGTGCAGGCTGTACAGTATCGTCCAGGTGTTGGAACGCGTCGTCTAGTTTCCGCTACGATACACGTTCAGGAAAGGAAATGACGGTACGATGAACGCGTTACCTTGGTAGCCCGGATGTTATCTATGGATTTTTGGGTGTCATTGGAAGACATAGCGACAAAAGGATGCAGCAAGTCTGCGCTCTATTGCGCAGGTGTTCCACCACCCAAGTTACTGGATGTGCAGCCGAACCTCGTTTGATATATACCAGAAAACGAAGTCTCTCGGTTGAAGCGTAGCGGTCACAGTCGCGGTAATTGTACAATCAAGAAATGTGCGAACAGATAGGATGACCGACGAAGAGAACGGGTCTGAGAAAATGGAATTCAGAGAAACCACGTACTAGCACGTGATCTAAAGTCCAAGAATGGCAATCACCTTTATATACAGATACGAGTTCCGCGAGTATATAATAAAGCTGGACTTGCCAGGCTAGCAATCACCGCCAGCCCTCGGCAAACTCTTGACATTATTTTCAGGAGTTGTTCCGAGGTCCCCCATACTTACGAAGTTATGTTGCATGATAACGCAGGGACACAGCGGTAAATTTTTGCAATGAAATTGGTCAGTTCACTCGGTCCCTAAGGGCCCGCGGAAATCGTTCTTGAGTTAACTGATGTAGACTAGTACGTCTAGGCTAAATGAAACTGAACTGTTTCACCGTTGAGTGCATCGTATGGCTCGAAAGACAAATCCACTTACCCCGAAGTTGCGCTGAAAGACGTGATCTAGTCATGCTCTCTGAGTTTTATGAGGACTCAGAGGCATATCGTGAATACTTAGTTCCAGGGTAATCTGTTAGATGCAATACCAACGTATTAAGCAGGATTTTAGAATGCAACATCCAATGATATAAAAATAAAGTCAGTAAACTTGTTGACGGACAAGTTCACTAACCCAAATCAGCATCACCAACGAGACGCCAAGCGTCAGTCTATGGCCACTACTTGTGGGCGCTTTGACAGCAGATAGAGTCAGAGGACCATGAAAGATATTAAACTAAGAGCGGTCTGCTACGGTTCCGCGTGCAGAGAATTCTAGAGTAAATATTGACACCAGGTCGTCATTACGAACGTTTGTCGCGCACAGCGTGGCTCTGTAGGACTGCTCCGAGGCTAGGTTCAAATGATTCCAACGGTGTTCGAGATCGGTAAATAAGGTGACCGTGGTAAAGGGAACTAAAGGCCCGGCTACAGTACCTTGGTTATATCGTTCGGATAGCAAGAAGGGAAAGTTGTTCTGTGCCTGACCAATTATAAAGTTGTTGAAGGTGGGTGGCTGTACAGGCACATATATACTCTTCTGAGGTACCGCGATACGTTATAAGGTACAAGTACATTTTCCGTAGCAAGTCATATCAAGTCATAGGGGGTCCATTGCCAGGACCGGAGTCTGGGTACATTCGCTTGAGATGCCTGTACTTTCTGAGGGAGTATAAAGCGAGAGTTTCTGTTTAGTTAATATTTCCGTCAGTACTTGGTATCTTGAACTGAGTAAATGACCCGCCTTCCTTGATGTATTCGCCGAATTTGATGGCCTTCTCGATCTCTGCATCGTCGGTCAGGTTTCGGTTTTCTGTGAGTACGGTGCTCAGCGGCCGAATGCCAAGACATCCAAGGGCGAGACGGAAGACTTTACTCTCGAACATCCGCCGAACTCTAGCTTTGAAATCGTATCTAGACATGGATTCAACTCGTGTCCAATACAGTTGAGGCGGCGACCCACGAGGGATCTGGATAATCTTTTCCTAGTCTCTGCAGCTCTTTGTACAGCGCAAGAGCACGTAGACGGTTTGACATATCATATGGCAATGAAGGCACTAACTTGAACGAGGTTGAACGTTGAACGCCGGGTGTCCGTTTGCCGATGAAACCACGTGGTGCTAACCATATATAGTTACGTTCCCAGGGGCTGGTTTCCTCCTTTTGGTCTGTCCCGCCGCTGCGACCACATTGCGCACAACAAACGGGCGTCGCGGGGTGCACGTGCGAGAAATGCGCTGTAGTCTGAAAATAGACCGGCTAGAGGAAAAGCGAAAAAATAATTCCGCTCACCCGCCTGGTTGTCGTCTCTACTGTCTTACTGGCCAATTTTTGGACCCTTCTGCTGCCAAGGACGAACCAAGAACTCTGATGAGGATCTTTGATTGCATCGGAATGGATCTTACTAAATCTTAGCTGTTGAATTTGATCGGGCCAGTGTCGTGTGCGCGATTGTTGATTGGCTGAAAACGACGAACGTGCAGTGTCTGTGGGTGGGAAATTGTCTCGGCTCCTGGCTGGGGTCCTATCTAGGTTCGACATTCAATATAAGGTCGTAATCGGGCGCTTCTTTTCCCATCTCTCCCAATGGCTTCAGAAAAGGGCTCTACTACTGACAGCTCTCTTCCTGCTGTCGTCAGGTCTGGTTATGTCCTCGACGAGCGCCGTCGCGCTGCCCTCGCAGAGGTCGACAATGCAAAGTTTTCGTATGTGCTCTGCATTACTTGGCGCACCCTATCTCAGATTTTCTTAGGTGGTTCCATGTCAAGGTCTGCGCTGTTGCAGGTGTTGGTTTTTTCACAGATGCGTACGTCAATCATGCTTTTATTACGCGTGCCGTATTCCAATTTTTTCCCTCGACTTCAGCTATGATATCTTCGCTATCAACATCGGCGCAACCATGATTGGATACGTCTACGGGGCGGGTATGCTTCGACCGGCCCTTTCCCCTTCACCAGCCCTTTAACTTCTTTTCTAGGTGGAAAACTCAATACCAACCAGGATCTTGGCCTCAAGGTCGCCACTCCTGTCGGCACACTTTTCGGTCAACTCCTCTTTGGATGGTTGGCTGACCATCTAGGACGCAAGCGAATGTGTAAGTCAAAGTCCTTCTCTGGGTCAATCGTTTACTTATCTCGTTCTCTTACTAGACGGAGTGGAACTTATTCTTATGATCATTGCCACCTTTGGACAAACAGTGTCAGGAAGCGGTCATGCAGTAAATATCCTCGGTGTTCTCATCGTCTGGCGATTCCTGGTCCGTCGTTTTTCATGGTTCTCCTTTGTTGTCCTCATCCCCAAATACAGATGGGCATCGGTATCGGTGGTGACTACCCTCTCAGTGCTATCATCTCCTCAGAGTTCGCCTCCACGAGAATTCGTGGTCGCATGATGAACGCAGTCTTCGCTTCGCAAGGGTGGGGTAACTTCAGTATGTTCCCTTCCTTGAAAACTTCCTAGCCAATGACTGACTCTCAAATCTCAGCGGCGTCAATGGTGGCTTTAATCATCACCGCTGCCTTCAAGAGCGCTATTCTCAATGATACTCCTCCCAACTACGATTCTGTGGACTATATGTGGCGTCTTCTTATTGGAATTGGTTGCGTCCCTGGTGTTATTGCCCTCTATTTCCGTTTGACCATTCCCGAGACGCCGCGTTTCACTATGGATGTCGAACGCAACATCCAGCAAGCTACTGCTGATATCTCAAATGTCCTGACCACGGGCAAATCACGCGAGAACCCAGACGCCGTCATCCAACGTGCGGAAGCACCCCGGGCTACTTGGGCTGACTTCACGTCACACTTCGGTAAATGGGAGAACGGAAAGGTACTTATCGGCACCGCTTATTCGTGGTTCGCCCTTGATGTGAGTTTCGCCCTTCCAATCTGACAGTCAAATTCTTACAGTTTTCAGATCGCTTTCTATGGCCTCGGTCTCAATTCCAGTATCATCCTACAAGCCATTGGATTCGGTACTCCTTTGACCAGCGGTTCACAAAAGGTTTACGACAACTTGAAGAACATTTCTATCGGAAACTTGATTCTCTCAGCAGCCGGTCTCATCCCTGGGTACTGGGTCTGCTTCTTGTTCATTGACTCATGGGGTCGCAAGCCTATTCAATTGATGGGCTTCATTATGCTCACCATTATCTTCGTTATCATGGGTATGTCGAATTCCGTCTCTCAGTTTATCTCACCTTACACCTGTTGCAGGCTTCGCTTATGATGCTCTCACCAAGACCAAGTCGGCTTCTAACGCCTTCGTCTTCTTGTACTGTCTGGCCAACTTCTTCCAGAACTTTGGACCGAACACAACAACTTTCGTCATTCCTGGAGAAGTATTCCCAACTCGTTATCGTTCAACCGCGCATGGTATATCCGCTGCAAGTGGCAAGCTAGGCGCTATCGTTGCACAAGTTGGATTCGCCCGCATGAAGGACATCGGTGGCACTAACATGTTTGTCAAGCACATGTGAGTTATTACTTCTTGAAGCGACTCGTGCAGCTGACAATAAATCCCAGTCTTGAAATCTTCGCCCTATTCATGTTGACGGGTATCTTCTCTACGCTGCTCCTCCCTGAGACTAAAAACAAGACGCTCGAAGAGCTGTCAAATGAGGACCAGGAAGGTTTCGTCCGGGGTATGTCATGTCAACCTCTGATGCTGTTCAGTACTCACGCTCTCATCTTAGGTACTGGTCACGTTGAGCTCGATGACGCTGGCTTGGTTAAGCAATCATGATTTAACGAGAGCATTCATACAACGTTTACATCGGGTCATGATAATCATTTTTCTCGCTCTTTTACATTATACTTCACGTATTCTCTCATGAAGTTCAATAAATTCGCTCACTAATTTTCTGTGGTGTCGGCATTTAGTAGTCCACGTAGATATCGCACATGCGGGTATGAAGAACAAGGCGCCAATTATAATTTGTAACGTTCAAGTTATCACTTTTTAGACTGAGCTCGGTAGACCAACCAGGACCAACTTGAACCTCGCTTCGCGCGCCGTGGTGCCCCAAATAGGAAAGTATCGCAGTCTGCACAGCCACTTATCTCCTTCGTCTCACCACCATGGACGAAACAGACCCTTCCACCTCTGCTCCGCGAGATCCGACACTAACCAAAGAAGAGAAATGGAGTCTCATGCAAGAATCTGAGGATCTCCGAAATCCAGATGGGCCAGGCGTAGATGAAATCGAGGAACAAGACTCTCCCCTTGCCGAAGAAATATTCACGGCTATTACGATGATTGTTCCATTCTCGTTCTTACTATTGATGATGGAGATGTAGGTATTCACCCCTTCATGCTAATACTGCTTGCTCTGACCAGCTGATGGGTGAGACTCATCCGATACCAGTATGGGAAACATCCCGGGTTGAATGTGCTTGTGGAAAGGATGGTATCGAATGTCCCTAGTACGTTTGCTCTGCACTTTATCGTAACATATGTACACTTACATTCATAGTACTGGCCCTACTTATCTTCTACAGTGCGTTGTGCGATTTCTCTCTTGGGCAGAACGCCAACAGTTGCAGCGATGAGATACAAGGAACATCGCAGGCTGCAAATTGGACTCTTCTTGGTATCCATAGGTATCGGCTGTAGAATGATATATCTGCTTAATCGTGGTTCCCTGTACGTCAACATCAGGCAGGTGGGGAATCGCCTTTCTGTCGTTGCTTGCTATTGATAGCTCTTGATAGGTACCACCGCTCGGTACACTTTGGATTTACGCAATCGTTCAGCTTGAGCTTGGGCCGGCTATACTGAACTTGGCTACCGTCGTTGCGTATGTCTGGTGGAAGGATTTAAAGATCCTCTGATGAATGCGTCGCATCGGTTTCTGAAAGTTAGTGCCTCGATCTTACATGCTGTCTTTAGCTAACGCCGTGTGTAGTGTATTTATGGTGAAAACCCTACTCGTAATGGACGATTCTTTGCGTGTTTCCTTTCCCCGACGGTCTATTCGTGCCCAAAGTGCCTTGTTCACAATCAGATTGGCATTCTGATCATTTATGCTGTTAGCAATGAATAGGAGAATCAATTAAAGAACTCTCATAATGGTCCAGCTGAGGCGTATCACGCGAGCTCAGCTTCAGAGATAGCACACCTTTATGAACGCCGTTCCGAAAAAGCGATGGTGCGAATTTTCCCAGTTGGCTCCGCGACTAATTGAAACTTCTATCTAGTCACAGAATGAGTATGCTTTCCGCGTGTAACCCTGCGATGTCGACACTCCAGGGTGCAGATAACATGGCTTCTCAAGATGCAATGCATGCGCGAGCGTTACCTTCAGATAGGTAAGTACCTGGAATTGATCTGAGTAAAGGTAGCAACGTACTAGCGTAGATCCCATACCGCAATGCAAGCAAGCCTGATGGGCAGTCAAAAACTGCGAATCCCAGGATGAACGAGATACCCAAAGTCCTTGGCAGAATCGCTGGAAATTCTGAGAAGTTATCAAGTAGACCGTATCTATCGGTTTTCCTAGCGTCCCAGGATAGACGATAACGACACAAGCACTTCGCCCAAACCGTCAAACATTGGGTCTTTGGGTCCGGGCCATCGATATCACAAGGTATCAGAGCGTTTCGAATCCACAAGGTCCTCAGAGTTGTGAGAAAAAGCGCACTCGAGTCGTTGCCTCAGTTCGACTACCAATGACTCAAGGTTGCTATATAGGCTGTTCCGCTAAAATGACGTCATCTTTCCCAGCCGTCGCTTTTGACTTCGACGAATGCGCAGTAGTCGCGTCTGTTGCCTGCATGGATGGCATGATACTCGTCTCTGCACTCCACGCAATCCCGCTACATCGCATTTTAATCAATCGCTTCGGGGCTGACACTCTCGTCCTTGACTTCGGATCCTAGTCAGTGTCCCCAGTCTGTGAATATTAGTGTCCGCATGGGCATCTCACTTGGCTGTCGCTAGCTTGGACCAATGGGCCATATATCGCTTCCGATTCTGGTCCTCATTGTGTCACGACGTTCCAGTTTGGGTCTTCTCTATGACCTGGACCAATCGGTCTTACTCCGCTTAACAACCGCGTGCCGCAATCAGAGCTTTTGTTAATTGATGAGTCGCTCTGTATTCCATGCGCATCGACGGATGCGATTCTGTGAGTTCCCGTTCTCTTCCCAGTCTCTATCAATGACCGGCCTATCGGCGGAAGGCTCACCTGAGCTTCTGGGTAATAATCGGAGCGCCTATTTCCATTCTGGTCGCCTTCTGCCTTCTCTGTCGCGTGCCTCTTGAGTAAAGGTTTATCGTCCACTCTTGCATTACCTTCTCTTTCTCGGTGAAACTGTTCCCATGCGTCGTTGACCAGATTCCTCAGGGGGCCTTTCGGGGTTTTGAATGTATCACAGACTCGTTCGCTCCATATGTTCCCTCGCTTCTAGCATGAGGGCCACAGTTTGAGTTGAATTAGACTGTGCCTCGTCACTAGCTTGCAGCTTAATCACATCTCGGAACGGGTTGTTATAGGCCCTATATAAGAGGCATCTCGAGAAGCATGGAGAAGCACTGCTCTCCTCGAGCTCAATACCCCATCACTTCACATTCCTTATACCATGGCTACATTCAAGCGCTCTCTTCTCTTTCTTGCCTACCTTGCGGTAGGCGTCGTCAATGCGACCCAGGTCATGCACCGCCCCGCTACCTACAAGGAGCCCCCGACTACGTACGCGATAGAGGAAAACCCTACGGTGAACACTATCCAGAAACGCGACACTGGCAAGGCTTCGATGGCGTACTTCACCAACTGGGGTATCTATGCAGCGAATTTCCGTTAGTGTTCTAGTGTTACTTTTGGCGTGGGATTTTTTTTCTGACGTGGTTCTACAGAGCCGCAAAATATTGTTACAAATACTTTGACTCGTATGCTCGCTTATATATTCTGCTCTGAATGACTTGCTGACCGGCGGTTTTTCAAATTAGACATTCTTTATGCTTTTGCGGATGTTGATCCGTCTACAGGAGCTGTTAAGCTCACGGACTCCTGGGCCGATGAACAGGTGAGTTGATACCAACTTCCTCATTGTGTATTGTTTGCTCAGACATACTAGAAACACTATGATGGGGATAGCTGGAATGACAGTGGAAACAACCTTTATGGATGCTTGAAGCAGATGTACCTCATCAAGCTCGCCAACCGGAACCTCAAAGTCATGCTCTCTATTGGTGGTTGGACTTATTCACAGTCTGGTCATTTCTCCTTCGTCACCTCCTCGTCAAGCCGTTCGACCTTTGTTTCCAACGCCGTAACTCTGATCGAGGACTACGGGTTTGATGGCATGTCAGTATTCTTTCATTACCTCTGCTGAACCGACCGTGCTAAGACTTTGCACTAGTGACATCGACTTTGAATACCCCTCCAATGCTGCAGAAGGCCAAGGTTTCGCGGATCTCTTGACCGAGCTGCGCACTGCCTTCGATAATCTCGCTGCGTCCAAGGGCGATACCACTCCATACCAACTCTCAGCAGCTGTTTCTGCGGGTCCAAACAACTACGCCAACCTTGTCATTCCTCAGATGGACAAAGCTCTGACACATTGGAACTTGATGGCGTACGATTATGCCGGATCCTGGTTGACCTACGCAGATAACCAGGCCAATCTCTATGGCGGTACTCGGACTGGGGTGAGCACCGACGCTGCAGTGAAGTACTTCGTTTCCGCGGGTGCGTCTATCAGCAAGATCGCAATGGGTATGCCATTGTATGGACGGGCATTCGAGAACACAAACGGTATCGGCCAGTCTTACAACGGCGTACGTGATTTATAGCTCTCCGTGTTTCTTTACCTCACCAAGCCCTCTAACCAGATTGGTCCCGGGACTATCGAGGCTGGTATTTACTCGTATGACACGCTCCCTCGTATGTTTTGGCTTGATAACGTCAACTTTGGCTGACCCGATATAACAGTGGCTGGCGCTCAGGTCTACGAAAATGTCACCGATGTTACCAGCTACTCGTACGACTCTTCTAAGAAGGAACTAGTCTCATACGATACCCCAAACATCATTTCCTTGAAGACCAAGTACATCAAGGACAACGGCATGGCAGGATCTATGTTTTGGGAGGTTCGATCATCTCCTCGGTAGCTACTTGGAGTTTTCAAGCTGATATTCCATTTCAGCTGTCGACAGATAAAGTGGGTTCGGAGTCTCTCGTTGGCACCGCAGCTGGCGTACTCGGTACCCTCGACACGACACAGAACCATATCAGCTACCCGAACAGCAAGTGGGACAACATCAGGAGCAACATGGGACAGAGTGGATCCACACCTACGAGCTCCACAACCACTAGTGCTGGTCCGACACCTACGGGTGGCTGCGTTGGCGTTTCAGCATGGGATTCGACAGCTGTCTATGTCGGCGGCAACCAGGTATCTTATGGTAGGCTTTCCTCTTCTTGTTGGCGATTATTCGGTGGTTGTTGACCCGGTTCCACAGGTGGAAAGCTTTGGACTGCTTCTTGGTGGACGCAAGGTGATACCCCCGGGGGTTCAGCTGGTGTCTGGAAGACGGTCGGTACTTGTTGAGCTTTGAGCGCCGATGAATCGTGAAGGATATATATACCATTCCCCCTTATTATTCGTTCTTTCAATTGTACATATTAGGGTATCTCTGATCATCACTCATTTATGAATACATTACTTTCAACAAGTTACATCGTGAACTCCATGCAGACTGCAGTTGATGATACAGGCCCCCGGGCGCGAGGATTCCTTTTTGAAGACTTCCCAGGGCTTTTGTCACTCAGGGACATCTTCTGACAATTTATTATGAATTGACCAGTGTGAAGTCTTCAAAGTTTCTTGCTGACCAAGGTCACTGCCAATCTGAGTGCCGACAGCTTCTCGTCGTAGCTGCGAGATTAGAACTCCGCTTAGATAGTCATTTTTTCAACTGCTTCCAAGTTCCACTGGGCTTCGAGCACGTCGGCTATGAATTTCCACCCCACATGTGTTGTTATATATGACTTACATCTTCTTTCAAGTCAATATGACTGCCAAACAGCCTGCTTGACTTGCCAATTCGTCAACACTGGGTGTACTGTTTTCCTCATGGGCTTTTGAGGCAATCCGAGACTCGCTCATGGTGTTACAGTTTACCCTATAGAGTCCATCTCCGGCCGTGTCCTTCCATACCAGATTGAAAATCTGGCATCAGACAGCTGTTGAGCCAAGGCCCAAATGCCAACTACTTATATGCTTTAAACGAATTGCCACAAGGTGTTGCGAGTTTACTAATGCCAGCAAGAATCCATCCGGTTATCCCCCAGTTCCATTAGTGCCGACATCTTGTGAAGGTTATAAGATGCTGTCCATTGGCTGTCCATCCCCGAAGCTACGGCAACCAGGCGTTTCTCCTTTGAAGCTGACGCCTAAATTTAAACCATCCCACCAGCCTATATATGCTTCTGAGTGCTCTTTGTGTACAGCGCCAGCACCATGGAGAGAAACTAAACGCGTTAGACACTGAATAGATGACAGTCGACCACGTTGCGCCGTTCACGTGATCGTGACACGGGGTTTCGTTTTCTCATTTTCAGGCCGACCAGTGGCCTGGCCTTTCTCTTAATTTGTTCTTGTGCCACGCTTCACAAAGGGAAGAATCAAGCCTATTGACTTGTTTCATGATGAATGGAACAGCAGTCGTAACAACACGACCCCAACCATTGTAATTTGTCGGCTACACCCTTCTGCCACTATTTTCGATGGAAACTTGCATGTTCCTGCACTCGCTCAAACTGACTGAGCATTGTCAAGACGCTCCTTATAACTCCTGAGGCCTGAGGGCTACCAACCTATCTGATTATAGACACTCCTGGTTGAGCCTATTCCCGCCGTCCCAACCTTCACGTCATGTCTGTCAACACCACCACCTTCGCTAAGGACGACCTGAACATCATCGCTGAAGACATGGAACACATATTCAAGGCACTCGAGGCGCCTTCTTTGTGGAGATCTTGCGGAGCTCCGGCATCAGAATACGGGAACTCCAGTGATAACTTTCTTTCACGCTATCTGGAGCAACACACCACAGCGGTGGACTTTGGGACGAGCTTCATGACATTCGATACCCAGTCTCCCAAGCACCTAAGCTTTGACTGGGACCATCCGGTTGGAGAAAGCCTCATCCAACACCACGGCCTTCACCCTGCTGCCACTGACAACAGCAACCACTTCGTCTATTTCACCCACCCCACCCGAGGATTCGAGGGGACGGCGTATGTTCCATGTCGTTTAATCTCAACGAGCCACCTTTTCGATTTTGAATCAGTGGAGCGCGACGGCATACGCGCCTTGTTGTCTGAAGAGGTGTGCATATCGCAACTAAATTTACACGCATGATCCCGACAACTTTTAACAGCAATACATCGAATATCTGAAGTGCCAGAGTTCACAAGGCTACTGTCCGCGAAGTTGCTCTCCTCCTCCTCCATCTGTTTGTTTGCAACCCGTCGATACATCCATGTCCACTGGCCTCAGTTGGGAACACTCAGGATCCAATCTCTCGGGAGTACCTCGTGCTATTAACGAAGGTGCAACAGTGGAGCCACGCGTCCTCCGCCCCTCTCCCGATGCTACAACGGCTATCCTGCCACTTCCTACCTATGTCTCTGTTTTTGGAACCGGCATAGACTTGGATTATGACTACGAAGATCTCTCTCAGGAAGAAGATTCGGATTGTCATTCGAACTGGGATAAATCGATTGGATCGCCTCTCGTGTCTGGCCAAGGACCTGGTGTCACGCCATCAACCAGACGCCAGCCCGTCAAATCAGTGCTCAAGAAAAATCAAGCCTATCGAAAAAAGTCTTCCACGTCTCGAAAGCATTCACTTCCTTCGATAATTAAGTCACCATTGCTCCCACCTGCTAATCGCTATCCCCATACCACCTCCGGGCGACGCGTAACATCACTGCGAAAATGAATAGTATTTTCCAAGAGTCCATATACTCGAACTTGGAACAAACCGAGGAGTCTTGGGTCTCATTGAAGAGGCGCTACGAACATGGGAATCCTGCTCATGCATTGGGGGGGACGAACTCGCGACAATGGGGAGGTATTGAATCACGCTCTCAAATTGACTGAGCAACGAAATCACCAGACGTGATCAGTAAGAAGATGTCGCCACCTTCGAATCCTTCGTCGACATATTCAAGCGACCTCTCTTTACTCCCTCAGACCGGAGATGAAAATATTTATTAGTATGATGTTCATCCTCATTCTCACCCTACCCTCTCTAGTAAATACAATACGGCGTTCTTGCACCCCTTTGCCATCTTAGTTTTACTGATACTACGTATGTTAAAGATACCGTTATACTCCAACTCAAATTGCCCCTGTCTTTCCCAACGCGATATTCGAGCTTAAGACGATTCGGCTCGAACTAGTCTGCCTACGAGAGAAGTTGCCGGCAGGCGGGAAGCTCCGATGTTTCTCGCTTGCCGACAACATCCTCGATACGGCAGATTGGTCCCAATCTATAGGACGATGGCACTGAAGCCGTGATCAACGGCAGCCTCGCCAAAGAATTGATGGCGACATTTCTAGAGGACTTATAAATTCAACTTCAATCTGATTTCGAAACCATCGACCATCAACATGCGTCTTACTACTCGTCATTGTAAAGAAGACCATAGTTAACATTATACACCAAACCGACATAGGGAAACATAGACAGTATATGAGAAGAATTATATGAGTAGGATCTAATATTCTAAAAAGAGCGCATATAACGAGACACTATCTACCTGTAGAAAGTGAGAGCATAATTATATATATCATTAATTGATTAGTAGTGTCCCTTTAAGCCTTTGCCTTTCGAGCCCTGCCCTTCTTCACAGCCTTGTGAGCCGGGGCCCTTTTCGCCGGCACCTTTCTCATCGCTCTATTCTTGCACCTGCCATTCTGTTTAAGCACATGCCTGAGCATAGCATCCCGCCTCGTGAACGTCGTCTCGCATGAGTTGCACGCGAAACGATGCGGCTGGTGCTTCATCTTCAAGAAATGCCGCCTCATATCTCCCACACTCTTGGCTGTCACGTTGCAATCGGAGTACGCACACCGTACCAAACCGTCAAAAACGTGCGTCTCGTTAAAGTGATCGATGGCACTGTTGATCGACCATAACACGACGTCGCACGTCCTCTCTATGCAACGAACTTTGACGGGCAGATCATGGAACGGCCACCGCTCCGAAGACTCTTTGAAGTTGGCCTTCTTGCCGCGCTTCGATTTGGGGGATTTAGAGGTGGACTTCCTATCGGTCTTCGAAGTTCGCGCGCGCTTTCGGGATCCAGCGTCAGGCTCGTCGTAGTCGGACTCATCGTTGTCTGAGCAGCACGTATCCGACGAGTCTTCGGAAAACGAATTGGGAGTGTCGTCTCCGGAGTCGACAACGGTGCAAGGGTCGGAGCTGGAGCTGGACGGACTCCAGTCGCGGTACTCCGACGAAGGGGATGATGCTGGGGTGGCAGTCGACGCGTTAACAGTCTCGGAATCGTACTCCATAGAGTCACCGTTTCCTCCACTGTTGCTGTCGTATTCTGGGTCAAGGTCAAACTCCGCGTCTTCGTCCGTGCCCTCAATGTGCGGGAGGCTGGGGCTCGCGGAGTACGACACAAAGGCGTCGACGGGTTCTGCAACTGAATCGAACGAGGGCGAGTACAAGTTCAAGTACGAAAACTCGTTGGTGATGTCTGGATTGAAGTCGCTGTGGAACATAGGATCTCCGAAAATGAACGCATTGTCCACGATAGATGGCGGGGAAAAGGAGATCTCGCCAGTGGGGCTGAAGTACTGATGGGCGTCGGGGAATGGCGCTGAAGATGTTGACTCGGTGTGCATGCTGGATGCTGCAGAGTTGAAGAGCATGCCGTCGACGCCCTGACGGAAAATGGAACTGTCGGGGAAGAATCCCATGGCGGTTCAGAACGTGGGTCTGAGGAAGGCTGAAGGTGGTAGAATGAGATAGAGCACTTTGCAATCCAGGCCGTGACTTAAATACCCGCCGAGGTTTGTCTTTGCCTGGTTGAAGCATCAATGGCTTGCTCATTGACTTGGGCCACTGTGAACTGGACCCTGATTTTCATTGATCGATCCCGGACAATGAAATTTGGTAACTTGGTTGCGATGCAACGATACCCTTTCAAGTCAACAATATGGCATCCATTAGCATCAAATTTCAAACGTAAAATCCGAGAACTTACCATATAGAGTATGGAGGTATCTTCCAATGTTCGGGATCTTGCGGCAGATAACTTTTGTTAGTACTAAAGTAGAGGTGAAAGCACATCAGTTCGAGAAAATTTCAATGGGACAAAGGCAGCAGCATTACCGTGAACACCGTCAGCATCGAATGTTGTCACGGCGGTCAATGTTCAGGAGACCCTGGAGCATGGACTTGCTAAAGCCAACTTGGCCAGGGTCCAGGACAAAGGACCTCATTTGCACCGCCACGTTCCGATCCCGGTTCCTCTCTCAAAATAAATCACCCAGTTGGATCCTGAGACGAGAAATTACTACATGTTCCGTTGATAATCGCGGCGAACTCACAGATAAGAATGGTCCTAATAGGCAATAGCAGTCTCGGGTTGAATAACTATTAAAGTACAGAACTAAATATATGTCACAGCCAGAAAACTATGCGCCAACGGCCTCAACGTTGGATGCAGTAGAGCATGTAGGAACTGTAGCCGTAGCGGGAGCTTTCGCAGTCTTGTCCGTCGCCGACTTATCGTGTGTCAACTTGGCCTTCTTTTTCTTCTTCAGTAGCGCTAGTCACCGCAGTAAGATAACAGAAAATCATGAATGGAGAGAGCTACTTACCAGCCGACACCGCATTCTTCACACCATCTATCAGCTCCTTGCTCTGCTCCAAGTATTCCGTATCTTCAAAACGATGCTTCTTGCTTGCGACAGGTGTAGGCTCAGACTGCCCTGGAGTGCTGGTTCCGCCACTAGATCCTTTCCTGGGCTCGATCCCCAATTTATGCTCAAGAGCTTCCAGCTTTGCTTTCTGAGCTTCCGCCTTTGCAGCCGCCCGCTCCGGTTCTGCTTCAAGATACTCGGCTAACCTAGAGAGACATTAGCTAGGGAATACTTATGAACAGCAGGTATACGCACTTCTTCGCCTCCTTGATAGTACTTAATCGCCTCCCGCTCAAGTCTCGGCATGAATCATTATTACTTGTCTTCTGGCTGCTCATACGTCCACCAGCCGCCCTTAGCTGAGATCCGAAACCTCCCTTTCCACCGAGAAGACGAGGTGTGAGACGGAGCGTTAAGAAATCGGAGTCATTGAGTAATGTTGAAACAGGCGCATCGTCTACGAGAGCAGTCCCAGAATGAGTGGAGAGGCGAAGAGAGTCCACTGGAAGAAGAGGATACCTCTCTTCAAGTAGTGGCAAAATCGACGAAACAGGCGTCAATGACGGAACTGCTAGCGACAAGGAGGGGAACGGGGCAAATGCAGAGACTAGAATATTGGCGGTCATGATGGTGGTTGGTGTCAGTGAGTCTAATTTCACCATGACCAGCCCTCAAGTGGCCCTAGTAGTAATCACATCACGCCTTTTGCTCTCTTTGGCGAACATCTATGATGGATCATCTGGATACAACCCCCTCGGTAACCCAATGCAATACCTGTCAATATTATTAGCTAACAGCTCATGGTACCAGATCGGTTAGGTCGTTGTATGCAGGACCAGACATGGTCCCTGCTGCTGTTGTCATGCTGGACAAGCATCGACGACATGATTACCAGAATGTGTGAAAATGTTCTTCTTCACTCACTCAAATCCTAATTATCTCTTTCAGACGGGTACGGTATTCTCGGTGATGAATGTGCTCAGCTCAGACAAGAGTTGTGTGCAATTGCAACCCAATGTGAGTGCCTTCTCTCCATAGAGACATAGCCGTGCTGACCAACTGCATTAGGATATACACATCATTTGGGATATAACGACTTCACTGGCCGTGTCAGTGTCGTCGTAATGGGCCCTGTGAACCATGCAGGTACCCCGCTTTATCCTTTGGCCCCTTGCATCCGAATCTTACTGTCACCGCTGCAGGATTGCAGGGCCCTCGCATAGGCGCTCTTGTATGTATTTGCATTTACCGATCAAAATATTCAAGTTAACCCTGGTTATTCCAGAACATCGTGTTAATAGAAGCGGCCTTACAATAAATCAATTACCCCAGATCATCATGGCTTTAATTTGCCCCTCGGTGTGCACGGGCGTTCCCATCTTCTTCAAGTCAGCTCATGGTTTGTTGTTTTCAGATCTTAATGCCTTGATCGTTGTACAAACGTCTTCGACCTTACCGTCGTCGATTCCGAAGTTAGGATCGTACGTTCGTCCTCGCGCATACACGCCCATCTGCTCATACTATCCTGTACAGTGTGCCGCATAGTCTGCGATGCCTATCCTAGCTACGAGTGTCCTTGATCCTTTTTAGCTGAAGGGGTTGAGTTCATATCATGTTCTTGAAGTACGTCGCATTCTTCCGTTGCTTCGCTACTGCACTTACTCTGGTGTAATCAGTTTGCTTTGTAACTCGAAGCTCTTTCAAGGGCCTCATCAACTTTGGTATGCTACGGCTCTGACCGTGCCATAAGTTGTGAAGGATGTGAGATTTCTAATCAGGCTCTTCCCTGAATCCGATGTTTATTCATTCTTCAGTTTCCGCTACCATTCGCGGTATCATCCTGATATGATAGCTTTCAACTTCCACTGCGGTGTTGTAAGGTGTATCATTTATGTGTACGTCTTTGCTTCCCTCATGACCAACAATGATGCTGATACTTTGCGGAAGCATGGTCGGTGCGCGCGCCGACCATGATATAAGAGATCTCGGCGTGCCTAGCCACTCTGTGTGACTCTCGTCGTGATCAAGATGCGATGTAGGTTTCCGTTATTTTCTACCCGGCTCACCATGCTCACACTTCTTTCTCAGAATCTCGCGTCGGAGTATTTGAAAATCAAGTAACCCAGGTCATTGAAGCCGCATTTCCTATTTAAAGCTATCGTCAATTTTGTAGCTACTCACAGAAAATGTAAAATATGCTTCGTATCTTGGCGTGATGAGACTCCTGGCGCACTTGTTGCGACATGCGATAACATACACGTAGGATGTCCAGCTCAACTGTCCTCTTTATCCGGCGCGGAATTCTTGGTCTGCCGCTTAGCTCCTCGATTGCAAGCTGAAGGTGAACATGTTGAAAATAAACTCGGTCCAATTCACCATTGTACGTGCATAAGAATGTACGTTGCTCCGTCTACTTGCATTAACACTCTACAGCATAGATAAGTAAGTGGATAGCAATACTTGAGGTCCCTGTGATGGTTATTTTGTCGCTTTGCTATCCATCATCCCTTTTCGCCCTCACCGACGCCCCCCGGTCCCGCTACATCAAGAAGAGTTGGTGGCAATGACGATAGGCCTTGGCTGGACATTGGCGACCGTATCATCGAACTGCGAGTATCCGAAAGCCTTCGCTTCGCTCTCAAGTTCATCAAGAGAAATGCACCTCACCAACCCAGCATCAATACAATTCCGCAATGCACCCAAAACCCATGTTCGACAAGTAACGCCAGTGGTGTTATACGGCACAGACGTGATGAGAGATCGAAGACGCGATGCGTCGATCTTGCCGATCTTGAGAAAACCCATGAGAAGAAACTCCTTTTGTATACCACTGGTGACTTCGTGGCCCTCGATCCAACCTTCCCCGAGGTTTCGGATGTGGAACTTTGTCCCGGCCTTTTCAGAGGAGTGATGGTAGAGAGCCCAGTGGTAGTCGTTGGCGGTGGCTCGGGCATATAGGGCTATGTACAGCGCGCTGGTTTCTAGTGATGGAACCGACATAATGGTTGTGAGGAAGGTCTCGGTACCGAAATTCAACTGGGGCTTTAGAAATTGTCAACTTGTCATTACGATTGGAATTTCCATAGTACTACTATGCGTTGAAATGAACGGTAATTCTCCAGCCGCTGACTCGGATTTAGCAGGGAACCCTCGCAAACAAGTGAGGGACCGTCGTTGTTCATCTCTCTATTTATCTACATGCCTGTACACTGATAGAAGCAGTTCTGTGCATGTAACACAGAAATCCGAGGAGAAGAACAAATCCTTGCCTGAGCTCAACAACCGAAGATCCCGACGTCATTGACAGTTGACTGCTATGTAATGTGCGACACTTGATATCCCAACACTATGAACACTTTTCTCTGAGGTATGTACGGCCTTCGGTTTTCAGTCTCCAACTCTTGGCATGGCTTTCTTCGAATGTCCCAGTCTTTCAAGTTCCTCTCAGCAACCCAACCCTTCACCATCTCTATCATGCTGCGTAAAATTATTCTGCCTAGAATTGTTCGGATCTATGTCTGAGCTTATTGTGATTTGAATGCCATGCACTCCAACTGTTAGGCTGTTAGTCACTAGGTAGACAAACTCACGAGGAGCATTCTCTGCCTGTGCGCTGTATTTATACTATTTACTTCCTAATATATTCTCTTTCTACCCATTTCCTCCGGATTCTGCCTTACTAAGCATGCCGATACATGCCGTATCACCGGAATATCACAACAGAGCTGCTGGATTATCGACAAGTTACCATATGGGCTCAGAAGGCCTTGGACTAAGGCTTGCCCTCAAGGTTCCCACATACCTATATCCTCCCACGCAATATGGTTCTTCGACTACAACGTTCACAACGTGAACCGTATATCCCCTCGGTACGTGCATATTTCCTAGCTATGTATACGAAGTAACGAACTTTCTTCAGATCTAGATGGATCGCTGTACAGTGGGACCAAGAATGTAAGCAGTACATCTTTATCGCTCGTATTATCAATCGTCTAAATGACAGGTCGCAAGTAGTCTTGGTCTAGATGTCTTCGCGATGGGAGACATTGGGCACCAGCGTGGGCTTTCCTTTACTTGTAGTTGACGCTCAAATCTGAGAGCACTATCAGACGTCGCTGGATGCCTGCCAGGGTTTTGTGTGATGTGAGTACCTCCGTCACTCATGCATTCACACCTGACGATGTGCCTCACGTTGCAGACACGAAACTTGACGCAAGCCTTGCGTCGAACCACGCCCACGTATTGTATGTCCAACATTTATGTGACACTGTCTGTATGAGAGGCTAACAATTACGAAGCGTGGGTGGAGCTTTAAAAATCAATTACCCCAGGTCGAAGATTTAGAGTAGTGTCACGTGTGTCAATGAATGCTGCTTTGAGTCAATTTTGAGATTTTGAAAGTAAAGTAACTACCAAGGTATACCGTGAGACTCTTGTGCTAGTATGTCACTATGAAAATGTAATACGAAATAAACATGGAACAACGGTTCGCCAGGCATAGTGTACTTCTGGGGTCGGGCCGATCTTCCCTATCAGCCTGCCCTAAAGTTGACATCGATATACTACCGCGGACCCTTTTCTTTCTCTCCAGCGACCACAAAGTGGTACTCCCTCGGTGCGCTCTTCTCGTTTCGATCTGCTTGGCAACATCTGAATCTCCTCCAGATCAGGGTCACGCTTGATCGTTGTATCCCGTGAGCTAACGTTTTACGAAACGGCAAGTATCTGACTTCTGTCCGCGACCTGCCCCCGGTATCTAACCATTCGATAGTTCGTTTAGCACCGGCTATGGCCTATACGGCTGTTGCCGTCCCTGGGTGTACGCATGCTCATCTTGTCTATTTCCTTCGCTGAGCAATTAACACAGAGCGAGAATGCTACCGTGGCTATGAACGGTCGTTCGTTGTCCAAGATTGGAGGACGAGCACTGTATCTCGCTTCCGTATGTTTTTCTTATCTCTTCTGTAGGACATAGCTGACTGGATTTTAGAAGGCTCTCCCGAGAGCTGGATGCGTTGTGTGATAAAAATCAATTACCCCAGGCCACGTATGAGCAGTACTTAATCATTGTCAATTGAATGCATTTCACTTGCTCTCTGATGAGTTTGAGAATTAAGTATACACCAACTTTGAGTTCGAATGCAACCCCAAAACCAAAAAGAAACATGTATGATCAAAGACGAAGAATAAGTTCATTATGTAAATACAACCCCCCCATAAACCCAGAATAAAAAATGTAAACCTGATGAACGAAAGAATGGCTCAGTGTGGCATATCCTCAAAAGCTTCAATCCTCTCAATGATCTCGGCCAACTTGTAGGGTTTGATGAATACCCTGTCCATCCCCGCCCCTAGCGCGGCATCCACCTGGCCCTGCCGCGCATTCCCTGTAATCGCGAATACACGCAGTCGCGGTTCTGGCAGCCTGCCCATTTTTTCCCAGTCCCTGATGCATCCCGTCGCATCAAGCCCATCCCTACGATACACGGAAGTGTGAAAAGGAAGCGCAGGAAGACGATTGGAGCTTACAAGATGGGCATCTCCAGATCCATAAGGACGACAGAAGGGTATCGCTTACTTGTATCGGCGACACATGACTCAAGGTACTCAAGCGCTAGAGAACATGTAAGATACAGTAAGAAAGGCTAGCATCGATACTCACCCTCCAGCCCGTTATTTGCTGTGGCAGTATGAAACCCTTCGATGCCCGTCATAAGTTGGTGATATACAGATGCGCAAGATTGTTCAGACTCACCTGCTTTCTCCAGCTGTCGTCTCAGTAGCATTTGGTTAATTAGCTTCACAAATTCCCGTCAACACTGTTACGCAGCACAGCCAAGAAGAATGTCTTACATTATCCTCAACGATAAGGATCGTTAATTCCGCTCTGGAGATCGGTAATGGCAGAGCTCCAGAAGGCGAAGGTGTTCGCAGCGAGAGCTGTGACCCATTCTTTAGGCTCGCAATCCCATTGAGCGGAACAGTTTTCGACAGTGCCTTTGCGACAATCCGTCTCGGACTGATAGCACCAGTAGATGGAGCATCGGGAGCTTTCCTCGCCTCGATGAAGAAATGAAACGCTGCGCCTTCGCCGGGAGCACTCGAATGCCGTATCTGTCCCCCCTGAAGCTCGGCAAGCTTCTTGCACAAGTACAAGCCTGAATACTCATTCAGCATCAAGTGTCTTGGAAATGTAGTGCATACTTGCCTAGACCAGTTCCGCCAATACTACCGGACCTCCTGACCCCGTCACCAGTATGCACGTCATTGAAGCGTGTAAACAAGCGCGCTTGGTCGTCCAAGGGAATTCCGGGACCAGAGTCGGAGAGCTTGCAGTAGAGATAAACACATGTTGCGTCGTGTTCCATCGCAGGTGATTTGGCTGTGCCGAAAGGACGTTTGGGGGAAATCGCTACGTAGAGGTTAACGCTGCGTTCCCCGTCCCATGATCTACAAAATTCTTAGGAAATACTTTTTCATGAGTCTTGAGGATAAGGCGCACTCTAATATTCGGCAAGAATTGGAACTGTCGATTCCGCATCAGTATGGGAGTCATTTGATCGTATTAGAAACGTACATTAAGTTAACCAGTATCTGGCAGAACCTATAAGTAATCTGCTTAGGTTTTACTATGTAGAGTAAAACCTGAGCTTACCTAGTGGGATCCGCTATGACACAGGTTTCTTTCTCAATATCGCTGCTGATGGCCAATCTAAAATCAATAGACTGCGCTGCAGCTTGCACAGAGTACATGTCCAACGTAGCCTGATGAAACCGCTGAGGACACTCGAGAAGGGAGGGTAGAAAATTGGCACACCTGCAGTTCCTCCAATAGGTGAAACGTGATAGGATTTACGCTTAAAAGGTTGCTATCCAGTCGAGAAACGGCAAGGATATCGCTGTAACATAGGCGATTCGTTAGGCTGAACGGATCAGCTTCAGAAAACATGGCATACGCGGCTATGATCGTTTGATGACGGGCGCAAAGCACAACGGAAGAGACCGCGTGATTTGCGTCTTTGAGTTCAACACTGCTTTCCTCGAACTGCAGACATTGCGTCACGGAAACCAACCTGACCTAAGATGAGTACGAACCAATTTCTCAGCATCATGATTGCTGTTCATGGCGTGTAATGTATCTATAATCTCTTGTAGTCGATCAACAGACCCGCTTACATAAATTTGAGCTTACGGGACGGTCTGAAATATAATATACGCACGAGAGAAGCTCCGCGCTCTGTACGATAGCACTCAGTGGATTTCGTAGTTCGTGTGACACAATGTCAATGAATGCTTCCTACAACGGAATCAATAAGTCAAATCGTAGAAAACCTTGAAAATGATACATGCCTGCAGGCGTCGTTGATGAACCGCCAAGTCCGCTTTCGCACGCTCTTCACTCAGTTGCTCAGCAGCTATCCGCCGCTGCTCCGTTTGGTCGGTCAGTGTACCGACTGGGCCCAGTTAGCCAGAGGATGATCCAAAAAATGGTATGCATACGTAGCCGCCCATCACTGAGCGCAATAACCTCAACAAACGCGTTCTTCCCATTCGCAAATCTAGGGAAAGAGTTAGCATTGAAGAATCCTATGAAAAAAAGTAGATAAAAGAGAATCACACGGCATCAAACTGGACCGGTTCGCCAGTAATGATGGGGGCATCGAGAGAAGCACTGGTAGCCGCCTTTTGGATCTCCGGCGTCAGTCTAATATGATTCTATCAGGTAGGTCCTATGACTTCATCAAATTAGTGACGAACCTGTCTATGATGGATTTGAATGCCAAAGGAAGAATCCGAGGCAAAGCAGTAAGTGTGAAAAACCGTTCGTTCTGCCAGGAAAAATGAGCATGATGACCGAGTTTGCGAGGTCCCATTCTTACAGCATAGGTAAGCAAACCGTGATCCACATCGTCTGTTTCGAAGATAGCAACAGGCGATAGTTCACTCATGCGTTGGTAGCGTTGCTGCGTCAACTTGAGTTCAAAGGTCCGGTCTCGTACTTGTTTCTCGAGTTCGTGCCTCTGTTTCAGTGTATGGAGTCGGGTTCGAACACGGTTAAGCAACTCGGACGAGCTGAATGGCTACGCAGGGTCACGCTTTAGTAACTGGGGTCCGCAAAGGGGGTCCGGCTAACCTTCAGTAGGAAATCCACAGCGCCCCTAACTATATTGTCGGGTCGATCCTCTGACCCCAAACGAGCACTGAGAACTATGGCAGGGATAGCCTGAACATTGGGATCCGGGTCGTCTGCTAATTTCTGAAGCAATTCAGTTCCGGTCATCCGCGGCACTGGTCGGGCAATGAGAATGATGGCGATGGAGCGGCAGACGAAACAAACATACTCATAACGTCGGTAACTATGAGATCTGGCGGTCCACGTGTATGAATATAATCAAGCGCTGCCTGACCGTCAGAGACATCGACAACTTCTTGAACAGCGTTCAGGAGAATTGACTTTATGTAAGAGCGAGCATCCTACAAAAGTCATAAGTTTAACCTAGCCAATGGCTATATTCATCAGAATCCTACTGTATTGTCCTCCGCCAACAGAACGGTGAACCGCTGGGGCGTCATAATAAGTTCGGTTGAAGAGGCGTGGCTCAACTGTGACGAAGTATCTGAATCTTCTCCCAGCCAACCTGCCGCTTCTTCGACAATACCAGCTGCATACGAGCCGATTCCAGGCACTGACAGTCCAGAGGAAGAATCAAAGTCGTGGTCGATATCTTTCTCCTGTAGATGGCCGCATCCGAGCGGTATTCTTACGGTGAAAACGCTGCCGCGACCCATTGTGCTTCGGACGTGGATCGTGCCCTGATGCATCTTGACCAGCTCATTGGTCAGGGCAAGACCGATTCCAGTTCCTGATCGTAGAGTATGAGATGACTTCGAATTAAAATCATTTATTATTCGCGCTCACCTTCGATGCTTCTCCCATCCGAAGCCTCTACGCGATGGAACCGCAAAAGAATTTTATCCAACTGATCTTCAGGGATACCACAACCCGTGTCATGGACACTCAAAATGACCTCGGAAGACGTGTACGCAAGGTCGAGGCCGATATGTCTAAGAACATGTTCAACATGTTGTGACTAAGATAGTCTTTGACTAAGTCTGGCACTTACCCCGATTTCGTGTATTTCACTGCGTTCGACAAAAGATTGAAAACAATTTTTTCCCACATCCCAAGGTCTATGTATGCAATACGCTCATCAGCACTGTCGCCACATGTAACGTTGTAATCTAGTGAGAGATCAGCCAGATCATTCCACAGAGCCTAACGTACACACCGATTCCCGCTTTTTCAATCGATGACCGAAACAAAGAAGCCATATCAGCCGTTGCCGGACCTAATCTGACAGGGCAAAAGCAAGCCTACGAGAATTTTTCAATGATTTCATTTCACAGCGTATATAAAGATGCTTACTTGCAGTCTTCTCGCCTCGGCGCTAGAAAATAGCATCAGCGAATTGACTAGTCGAAGTAATCGTCCGCTAGCACGGTATATTAGTTTGAACCGTGTTTTATTGACAGAATCGAGCGATCCATGGTCGGCCTTCAAAGCATCATCACAAGGCCCACGAATGAGAGTGAGAGGACTATGACATGAAAGATTAGCAGTAAATGACACCTAGGTACAAACCAACGGACGTTCGCAATTCATGAGAAACATTTTGAAAGAATGTTGTTTTCGCTCGATCAAGAGCACGCAGCTCATCAGCTCGCTGAACTTCTTGCTCAAAACTCTGCGTAGCTGAGAGGGCTGCGCTCAAATTTCTGACAATTGTGTGATGAAAACCAGAGTAGTCATCGTCGTACTGCAAGATATCAACAGCTGCTACTTCCAAAAAGAAAACAAGACTAACCGGCCGCCGGGTATTCAAACCAAAAATCACCAAACCCACGGGAGAATCATACGATGTACAGAGTGGTACTAAGATGGCGTCGCCCGTAAGATCCTTCCATCCTCTCGGTTCGAACAGTTGTGGACAAGGATTTTGTGCCCTAATGGATTCGAGGCCGGCACATGCCTCGGCAAAGGGCCAGTGACCTTGCTCAGACGTACCCGAAGAAAGTTCTACTTGGTGAGGCGAAGCAATAGGATGTCCAGGCTCAATGCCTATCGACCCAACGAGTTTGAGGTGAGTAGTATTAGGTGTGCGTAGAAAGTCATTGTTTGTTTGTTCTGAGTGTGTGTCTACACCTAAGGAGCTTTGAGCGCCGTCAGCGGATGTTGTCTGACCAGTGTAGCATAGAACATAAGGAAAATCAACAGCATTCCCTTCCAACACATCCAAGACACTTTCCCAAACATGATGTGAGGTTCTGGCTGGAGCACAGCGTTCTGCTAGAGCCCGGACAGTCTTCATATGGCGCTCCGAAAGCACCTTTCCCGTAGTTTCCATACAACTAATTGTGGTCAGCTACTCAAGTGAAGAACACGTCTGAGAGAGCGACGTACTTGTTCACTATGCCTCCTACGGTTCCATTTTCAATTTCGACGGGGATATAAGACCAGGTGTAATAAGTTTCGATGACGTTGGGTACGAAATCGTCATCAGTCAGCGAACCGTGCACGAGCTCCTGTCCGGGTATAGAGTCAAAGAAAAGTAAGTCGTCCGTTCGGCTGACTGTTTGTCCTTGATCGACTGCGTCACAGTGCTTTGAAAAGATATCCCATATCTCGCTGAAAGCTAGCCTTCCTGGTTTCCCGAGCATATGAGGGTGTTTCGACGCAGATCCCTGGGCCCACGCTTCATTGTAGAGAAGTATGCGATCCGGTCCCCAGAAAATACATCTATGAACCGATGAATTTCGCATGAGTGAAAGGAGTGAAAAAATGCACGGTCACGCACGACTGTGACGGATTAGAGAGCATTATGGACACGACGGACTTGAGTGACTGAGGCCAGGCGTGCATGGGTCCGAGCGGCGTCGATGCCCAGTTATAGTCAAGAACGAGCCGTCCAACCTCTGTCGAACGAACACCAGGAGCAAAGTCGAGCATCGGCAGTGCCGACTGGGAAATCTACACGGACATTCGGTACAAGATGCAAACGCAATGAATCGCACGTACGCCAGGCTTGACGCCAATCGCTGGTGCGACGATAACGCCAATAAGAATCACCCATCGCAATGATTGGAACTGCAGAGATGCGTAGAGGATGCTCCCGTCGGCAAAAGACAGAGATAGGGGGCTCCCGTGCGCCTTCGAAGTACGCGAGAAACGCAGAATAGACCGTGCCAGCTCCTGTTCCCCTTCTGAAGACAGGCTGAGGATCCCGTCGGAAGCAAATGCATCGAATGCTTTATTCGTCCAGACCGGTAGGGGTATCACATTGTCGCCAGGTGCAGATTCCACGTCGTATATCGCTGCAGGGTGGCCTAAAGGAAGCAGCGACAGCGCCGGCAACAGCAAGATTTCCTGCACGGACCTCATGGTCGAGAGAAAGGTTCGTGCCGGATGGGGAGAGCGGAGATCGTGGGCCGACGTCGGATGACCAAATAATTTGGTGATGCTTGGCGGAGTTTAGTTTTGGAGTCGGCTAAATCCGGCCTCATCTTTGTTGATAAACTTTCACTTATCCTCAGAGTAAGTAGCTAAATTCGGTTAGCGATAATGCTCATGTGGAACGTTAACCACCAAATACCCGAGGATCGTGGCTGTAGTGGCTTTTACCAGAAAATATTAGTGGATCTCAAATAGGATCATATTTAGGTTCTCGCAAGGCACAAATGCAAATCCGGGTTGATGGTGGCATTGTCAGCACATCCTAGCCGAGGAATTTTGAGCCATTTAATATTTTCTCTCGTTGACTCAGTTGGGATTGGTTACAAACCATGCCTATCTGCAGCTGCTATTATATTTGAATAGGGTGAAAGTCTGCGAAAGTTACCGAACATCGGACAGAAAATAACTCTAAATTGAGATTCACTTTTAGTGGCCCCGGTACTTAGCCGATCTAAACTGCAATTCAAAGCCCAGACTAACGTAAACAGAAATTAGAGTACGCTGCGTGTATGCCTCGCCTCAATTGGGCCCAATAAACTGATATAATATCCGTCTTACGAGTCCCGATAGATGATGAGGCTCCATCTGGTACGTACTCTGCAAAGAGATTAATACACTACCAAGCACTGAGAGACTTCAGACACGACGCACCATGACCATAGCCATCCCCAGCGCTGACAGCTACATCCGGTCAGCAACATCATGTGAATGTGGCGAATCAACATACCAAAGCTTCCCCGGCTTTACTTCCCTTAAACCCACCAGGAACTTTGCCTGTTGTGACGTTCCAGAAGCTCTCCAGAGCTTTCGGCAATACGTACATCGACAACTCCGCGCGTCTCTTCTTTTCCTCAATGAGCAAGCTGAGTCCAGTCGGGAGACCAGGCCACCAATACGCCGCCCTCGACATAAACAAAAAGTCTACAAGCCACTGCGGTACCTTGAATAACGATTTGGGTGACATAGAAGTGAGGAATTCGTGGATGACGCCCCGCGCACATACGAGGCCTGCAATAGCTCTCTCATCAGTCGATTCAGGCGAGGGCAACGTAGAGACCGTACCTTGGTATATAGCGACGTATACCCCGAGGAATGTACAACTTCGGGCAGTTCCAAAGCCCGCTTTCACGAGGATCTTTAGGGGATCTCGCATAAAGGCTTTGGTCCGAAATAAAATTGGGGGCAGAAAATGCAGGGCGCCGTAGACAGGTAGCATAAACCTGGCTACTGCGAAGAAACGAGCAGCAGGCACATCCCAACATGAGGTCTGGCCAGGATGAAGGCCTTCGCAAGGGCAATGACAACCTGCCTCAGACGAGGCTATGGAGTCGGGAGCACCGAGGAAAAAAGCCTCTTTCTTGGCCAGCAGAGAGGCAGCATTCTCAGGCGTCACCTTCCATCTCTAAGAAAGCAAGATTAGTATGCGACGAGAGTTGAAGCAACACCACAAACGTTACTATACAGAATCTTGTCCAAATCGTTTGGGTTGAATGTACGCGACCGCATTAGATCATAGTTCATGTCGACGCCTTCTTTAGGAGCTTGTGAGGCTCTGACAATCCTACGATTTACTTAAGACAGACGATTAGAGTTGTAATTTGAACACGTACCAAGTGCGGTATGATCTGGGTAGTGTATCTGGTCGCATAAACGCGGCATATAGGACCTGCGCATTACTGAAGAGATGTCAACGCATGGTAGGAAGGAGACCCGCGAATACGTACATTAGCGAAAATAATATTACATCTCCAAAGGGTATTGTGATATTCCTGGCGGTCGTATATGCATTGAAAGAGCCTTGCAATCCACGGACGAACATCTGCTGGGCTATTGTAATCCTCCTTCCACGAGTCTCAAACAACACAGCCAAGCCGCCGGCTGTAAAACCAGCCAGTGCTGCATGCCATCTCCTTGTCTTCTTACGCACTAAAACCTGTTGAGCTTCGGTACTCAACGACAGTCGCTGAGAACGTCGGCGGTGGCGGGGAGAAGGAATAGGAACTTGAACAGTATGCCACGCTGCTTCTTCGTCATCATCGAAGAATGGGTTGGGTGGGAATCTAAATGTGGGCATGAAGAGAGGCAAAGCATTGATAAGGAACTTGTAGACAGAAGTAAATGTCCCAAGCATGGCAGCGAACCGCCATGTATCCGTTCCAAAAATGGCGCGACCAATGATAGGAAGTCGTTGTTTTCTTCGAGAACAGATCATTTCCTGTTGATTGTTCCAATCAGAGCTAGTACTTACTTGGGAATCGAGCGAAGTCTGATGAAAACCAATATCAGGTTGAACGCAGCCCGGATATTGAAAGCAAGAGCACCAGAGCCTGCGACCAATTTCAGCTTGCTGTTCTCTAGCCACAAAGGTGATACGCACGTATTCCGCCAGTGACCGCATGCTTCAGACACCCACTCAAATCATGCAATTCCACCACCGGCTCTCCCCTAACGCGCCACACCATCTTCCCAGCCTCCCGCAGCCTCTCCTGGTGATTCGCCAGCGCGACGAGATTCTCGAACGACGCCATGGCCCTCCTGGTCGCAAAAATGCCGCTTGACGGTGTGGGCGGAGTCGAGTCTGTCGAGGTTCTGTTCATTGTGGGTAGCGAGATACGGAGAGGCACCGGGCTGCCGTGTGGAGTCGAGTACGGTGTCGTCGCCTCGCTGCTCTCAGCCGCGCGAAGGTCTCCATCGCGGTCCATAGCGTCGAAGGAGAAGACACGAAGGTCGGGAACACCGTACAGGACCATGTGAATTTCGAGCTGACCTGACCTATACGTCATCATTGAAAGTATCAAGGGCACCCTTGTCTTGGCACTTGATGAGCAATGCGAGCCTGCCCGTCCATGCCCTGCCCCGCCCTGCCTCACAAGGCGTCAGCGTCATTGTCATCGTTGTCGATGGGCGTGAAGGAGATCGATTTCAAATTGGATGCCCACGCAGTTCATTATCTTTCATTATGTTCTTCGCTTCCACAAACTTAAAGCTTCTGAACCAGTTATGCATCATCGCGGATCCGGATTCTATCCTACAAGTTTGGAAATTCATTTGAAAGCGAATCCATACAGCACCGGGGCTACATAGTCTGCGTCGCTTAGTAGGCCCAGTGTTAGCCTGGGGAAGTATTTTTTTAGAAACGAGACGACATCAAGACTCTCCCTTGCATGATGCACCTTATATTTTCGTGATGAGCTACCGCCGATGTCTGTGTTTCCAGATAGCACTTTTCATTCTAAGTATTATCGTAGTATAGCTAAATAAACGATCTACTCCATCTTTGAACGACATTTAATAGTCATGTTTGAATAGTTACGAGCTCCGGATCCATGGCGTCGAGAATGCGCTCGAGGTGGACGGCTACTGAGTCTTCTTGTCCACGCGTTTGATTGAAGGAAGCCCGAGGTGATAGCGGACAGCAAACTTGTTGGCGTCATCTTTCATACAGAGCGAACTTGGGCGTCCTATTGGTGAAAGAGGACGGGTGCAGTGTCAAAAAAACTTACATGACTACGAAGATATGAGTTGCGATCAAAGAGGTGTTATGTACACTCACGATGGGTACCAGTGAACATGTAATAAGTGCCCAGGCCCTACATATGTCCGTGAATTGAGGTGAAACGGAAACGCCTTTGGACTTCTTACGGTTAAGACGTGCCACCAAGCGTGTCCTTCAAACAAAAATGCCAGCGGCCATCCGATAGAAACCTTAAACCTGGTCAGGTCGTCGCAGAAAATGTTGTCTAGGTTCCAGACGAGAAATCCTAATAAAAAAAGGCCTGCGCCATAGCCAAAGATGTTTCCGATTTGAGACTTCTTCTCGTCCGGTATTCGAAAGCGCACTTCCGACCACTTCAAGAGGTGTCTGATCATAAAGGCCGTACTAATCGCGAGCGTTCCGAACGCGACCTGGTGATAGACTGGATTGCGGTAGACGATGCTGCGTAAAAAATTAGCAAGAAAAGAGAGGGGTTGACTTTCAACTGTGCTCACTAGCTCCAGGTGAACAAAACGTCGAAGGTGATGCTCAGTACAAGAGAGATCATGCTTTGACGCGAAGTTATGTCAAAACCAGGGCTGTCGTCGTACAGGAACCAGCAACTTCCGGCAGTGACATAGATCATGGGGAGTTCATCCAAGAGTTGGTAGTGATACAAAAGCGTTGCGTGAAATGCAAGGCTGCCAAAGCCAATGAGAGCGAATCCCTGCGCCCGGCGTCAGGAACGATGATGATGTGGCAGAACCAGATGGCTTACACCGAAACCGACAATGTACCTGGTCGGCATAAGTTCACGTCGCGCATTGTGTGCTCCGTAGGCAGCTAGTAGGATGAAGAACAGGTTGGATATTGTGTTGGCCATTTCCGCAATATAATAAGAGAACTGATAGTTGGCCTAGAGACGACTGAGAAAAAAGCGACAAGGACGAGTATACGACGTACTTCGCACCAGTCGAGCGTGGCCGTTACTGGGCCATGATATCCATCGGAGTTTACAACAAGAGTAGAGCTCGCCATGGCTGGTGGTACAAAAAGAATACAGGGTTCGAGGATGAAAGACAAAGCGAAGTTCCGAACGCTTGACCACCTTACGGTCAGGGACCAGGGTTGAGTTCAACCTGCAGACGAGGGTCTGAGGTTATAAATACGATGCCGGCGGAGATTGGTACCATAAATCACCTATAATGGGAGAAGTCCGCCCCAAATCAGTCGGGCTAAATATAATAATGGTTCGTCATCATCGTCCGGCGATCATGAGTCTTTCGGCATCAAATCTGTGAAATCAGCATGTTCAAAGACCCGATAGAGCCGAAATGCGACCGCTGACATATCATGACTTTCCTTCCACCACCATCATGGGCCGAATCCGCCTGGCCTCTACAATTTTGTGCATTCGTGACGGCGGCAACGTATGTCGCATCCGTTGTAACGGCCAATGTATCTCAGGTAGGTTCCTGACTCTCCTGGTTGGGTCAATTGCTGAGTATATGCGTCTAGGTTGACCGTCTCTGGACATTTCTTCCGCTCATCTATTCTGCATACTTTGCCTTGCTGCCTTTGTGGCCAAAATCTGTTCAACCGTTTCCTTTGTGTCCATATGTTCCAGACGAGCTCGTGGCCTTCACCAGTGACTACAGCCCACGTGCCTTATTGATGGTCGCGCTCGAAGTTATCTGGATGTTTAGGTAAGTATTGCCAGCTCAGCTCTAGCTATGTCCTGACATTTCTTAGGCTCAGCTATAATACTTACCGTCGCGGGCTGTTCAACTTGAAGGATGAAGATTATCGATGGGTAGTGCTCCGTACCCAGCTTCCTGCCTGGCTTTTCCAAGTCACGAACTTCTTTTTTATCTCCGGAATTCAGAACGTACTCCTTCTGTCGCTTGGTATTCCGACATACATCGCGGTGGTACAGCAACCGCACAACAATCTCGCCCTCTCAGACATCGTTCTTGCGTTGTCTAGTATCGTCATCCTTGGTATTGAATTCACAGCCGATAATCAACAGTACGCTTTTCATGCGTACAAACATTCGTACCTCAAAGGCACAGACGATTACGATGAAAAGAAGCAATGGGTAGGAGCTCGTCTTAACTGGATTCCAGCGGACGCAAAGAGAGGCTTCGTGACCCGTGGATTGTGGGCATACTCCAGGCATCCGAACTTTACATGCGAACAGCTTTTTTGGGTAAGGATTCCTCATTGCGCTCTGCACTGTCCTTACATTGATATTCTTTAGTGGATGAACGCATTCTTTCCTGTAGTCGCGCCGTTCCCTCCGGACATTCCCCACTGCTCCTTTACCCAATGCATTAAAAACATCTCTTACATTTATCCGTACGTTACTAGGACGCCTGTCGCAGATATCCTCAGGGCGGCGCTACCATTTTGGCCTCTACTTCCAGCCATGAGCTTGAGCTTGCTTTTCCTTGCGTCTACCCGATACACGGAACAAATCACGCAATCAAAGTATCCTTCATATGCATTCTATCAAAAAAGAGTCGCAATGTTCGGTTTTATCAAAACGATGGAGATGTCTCTGTATTACAGGCTGAGGGGAGGGGAAAAGAAGAAAGAAATCGAACAGGCGTTGTGGGGCTCGGATACAGGCAAGGACAAGCAACAGTGATTCATCCTTACGTTCTGATCTTTTCATGTACTTAAGTAAAACGAGAACTTAAATTCAGTGACTTTATTAAATGAGAACAAATCATGTGGCTGTGCGGGTCTCTGCCGATTTTTGGCAGGGGTCCTTCTCTCACCAACCACCATCATGACCGCCAATATTCTCGTCTCTGCATTTGCCCCGTTCCCCTCCTTGTCGCTAGCAGTTCCGTCATTGACGCCTGTTTCGTCGATTTTGCCACTACTTGAAGAGAGGTGTCCTCTTCTTCCAGTGGACTCTCTTCGCCTCTCCACTCATTCTGGGGCTACTCTCGTAGACGATACGCCTGTTTCAACACTACTCAATGACTCTGATTTCTTGACGCTCCGTCTCACACCTCGTCTTCTCGGTGGAAAGGGAGGTTTCGGATCTCAACTTAGGGCGGCTGGTGGACGTATGAGCAGCCAGAAGACAAGTAACAATGATTCATGTCGAGACTTGAGCGGGAGGCGATTAAGTACTATCAAGGAGGCGAAGAAGTGCGTATACCTGCTGCTCATAAGTATTCCCTAACTAATATCTCTCCAGGTTAGCCGAGTATCTTGAAGCAGAACCGGAGCGGGCGGCTGCAAAGGCGGAAGCTCAGAAAGCAAAGCTGGAAGCTCTTGAGCGTAAATTGGGGATCGAGCCAAGGAAAGGATCTAGTAGCGGGACAAGCACTCCAGGACAGTCTGAGCCTACACCTGTCGCAGGCAAGAAGCATCGTTTCGAAGATACGGAGTACCTGGAGCAGAGCAAGGAGCTGGTAGATGGTGTGAAGAATGCGGTATCGGCTGGTAAGTAGCTCTCTCCATTCATGATTTTCTGTTATCTTACTGTAGTGACTAGCGCTATTGAAAAAGAAAAAGAAGGCCAAGTTGACACACGATAAGTCGGCGACTGACAAGACTGTGAAAGCTTCCGCTACGGTTGCGGTTCCTACCTCTACTACATCCAACGTTGAGGCCGTTGGTGCCTAGTTTTCTGGCTGGGACGTATATTTAGTTCTGTATTTTGCTATTTAGTCAACCCGAGACTGCTATTCCCTATCTTATTTGCGAGTCGGCACGGAATCAGGCCTCAGGATCCATGTAATGATTTATTTTGAGAGACCGGAAGGTGGCAGTGCAAATGAAGACTTGCTTTATACCATCAACTTGATACCCTTGTATTTCGATACCCTTCCTTCGATACCCTTCTCTTCATGAATTAGACTTCCGAGCATGGCCAAGAAAGGTCTCAAGAAACTCAAGGAATACCCTGTGCCTACGGATCGACACGCCCTCGTCATCATCAATCCTTGGGGCGTTCCTCCGGGAGGCTTTACTCAGTGTACCCCTCAACAATGGCGGGGCTTCTATAACAACCTGGCCAGCTGGATCGAATGTGCATGTGGGATCCAGCCTATTGGGATGTGGAGAACGTCAGAGGGAGGGCGAGAACAGGTCTTCGTGGAAATGCCATTTGGCGGCAATGCGCTCACCACCACCATCCCTGGGACAACCGACAAATCATTGACTGAGCTTGGCCGTCGCTTGCTTGGTGCCCACCATGCTTCGCGTTTCTTTTGGTGTCCGAGGGCCATCAACGCTTGGCAAAACCATGTCGTTTTCGTATATGAATATGACTGGAAGACGCAGGGTGATCTGGATCAAAGTGCGTCTTTTACTGTCTTCCGCATCTTCTCTTGACAATTCTATTGGCAGAGTTCGACCATTTTATCCAGGATACCCCAGCGCTGACGGACGAATTTATATGTCGGCGCGGTGATGATTACCCTCTCCCTGATGCGCCGCCACCGAGGATGACCAAGTGGGTGCTGAAGCTTCCGTCTGCTGATGCATGGGCTACACCTGCCCCGATAAACCCGCCCACGCCGCCACCTCTTCCTCCATCTTCCCGAGTGGCCTCACCATCACCTGCGCCGGAACTCAACATCAAACGCGATCCATACGAAGAAGAGGATGAATTGATGCAGCAAGTCAAAGTTGAGATGGAAGACTCCCCCGTCAAGTTCGAGGACCAGCCTGAGTTCAAAGAGGAGAACATTGACCCATGGATGAAAATCAAAAAGGACCCATACCAAGAGGAGGACGAGCAGATGGATGGGTTACGTGATTTGGAACGAGGACACGATCTAGAAGAGCAACAACACGCAGAGCGATGGCAGCCTTATGAAACCCCTTTGTTACGTGGAATGCGCCAACGCGACGAGGAACCCATACGCGTCAAACAAGAAAGTGAAGACCCGCGCCGTAAGCTTGTTTTGAATCCCATTTGTCATGGGCTCATGAAAATCTTTATAGCACTCCATGATGAAAGCGCTAGCAGAAGGGCCATAAAGCAGGAGGAGCAATCTCGACGTATGTCCTCTCAACGTTTAGACATTGTCATGCTTACAAACTAGATTCTATAGCGCTGTACAACGAGGAAGACGGCCGGAGGGTCCTGGCTGATCTCTTGAGGACCCAACGGGAAGACGAAATTACTGGCAGAAGGGGCATAAAGCAGGAAGAGCAATCTCGACGTATGTCCTCTCGTCCTTTTAGACATTGCCACGCTTACAATCTGGATTATATAGCGCTGTACAATGAGGAAGATGGCCGAAGGGTCTTGGCTGATCTCTTGAGGATCCAAAGGGAAGAAAGGGAACAGCTTGAGGTCCAGTCAAGCCAGGCTCGGCGACGAGTCAAGCTTGAACGTATGTTTCCAATGTTGCTGCTACTATAAGTGCTAACTTATATGTGCGCGCAGCCGTGGACAACAAGTTGCCAGAACAAGAGTACAAGCGCGAAAGACAGCGAAGTCAGACTCTTGCTTCCAGTTCAACACTAGTGCGTGTCAAGCGAGAGCCCGACGACAGCCGGCAAAGCATGACGCTAGTTTCCCTGACTTCGCAAGTTGACGATTTCCTAAATTCGTGTCTGCCAGGAGGGAGGGAGGAGAGAGGGCAGCCACAGCACATCAATGATGATACAGCGAGATGGGGAGACCGGGAACGCCAGAGGCTGAGCAGAGACGAACACGAACGCCAATGGGATCGCCGTCTTGATGGTCATACTCAAAAGAGAAATGACGATCGACGCAGAGAGGGTGATCTACGATATGGCGACGACGGGCGGCATGATGAACGTAGACCAATGGTCAAACGCGAACCTGTGGATCCGTCGCCAAGTGATGGCAGAACGAGAGACCCCCGACGAGCCCAAGGTTAGCATTTGTTTTTTTTCCCCCAGTCAGTTTACTGAACAGCATGGCCAGGGACAACTACTGATCCACGGGTCAGAATCAAAAGAGAGATGGATGACAGTTCTGGTATGTGCTATCGTTGTATATTTGTGTTTCCTGACCTTTTTATTCGAGCAGCTGCAAGTTTAAATGGACGGTCGGACCAATGGAAGCGCGTTAAGAGGGAAGTGTAAATCTGACATGGCCATGAAGTGTATTTACCAGGCTTATTGTATTGAAAAGATGAGTGTATCGACGCGTAACTGATTTTATGTGTATGTAGGTATAATGTACAGCTACAAGGTCTGGCATTTTGATACTTTACTCCCGCTTCGCCCTCATGCACTCAGGACCGAAGTTTCACCGCATGAATAAACCAATGTTGAATAAATTATAGAGGAGGAAGTTCTTGCGCCCTTACAGTGTTCGGCTGGCTGGCGCGTACACAGGCCCTCCTGTAAGGGGTATGTCATCTCGATTTGACCATTTTACTCCGAGACCATAGCACACCTGGCGCACCTTGATAGCTGTAACGGCGGGTTACCTGGAATTTAACCGAAGCACACGCACGCATTTCACGGCGCACCATCAATCGTCAGAGTATGCCGGACGACCAAGTGCACTCTCACTGACCTTCTCAGCTTACTATAAAACGATCATGACGAGCTCTGGAACCAGTACTTTCAGTCTCATTTACTCCCGATCTTGATATTACAAATGGTCAAGAAGAGTATCCCTTCCATGATACGTGACCAGATGGCCAAGGCTCCCCCAGTCATCCAAGGCAACCTCGTCGGTAAAAATATTGTTGTTGTCGGCGCTAATGGCGGTATAGACTCGAGGCAGCGAGACATTTTGCCCTCATGAATCCAGATCGACTCGTTCTGGCATGTTGTAGTAGGGAGCGCAGGGAAGCTGCATTGAGAAGTCTATTCTGCATTTCCCGAGCCTGGTGCTTAATTGACCGGGTTAATTAGAGCTTCAAAGCGAGATTGGTGCCAGAACAGCAGAGCTGAGGCTGATTGACCTCAGCTCGTTTGCCTCCGTCAGCACATTTGCTGATAACTTTGAGTTGGAGGTTGGGAGGCTAGATATTCTAGTGATGAATGCGGCTTCGTGGCCGGGGAAGGAGTATCATTCCACTGCTGATGGATGGGAGTCTAGGTTCGTGTTTTGGTGTATATTCAAGGAAAGGTAAATTGATGCGAGCCTTTGCTAGTCTGCAAATCAACAATTTAGGAACTTCCTTGTTGTCCCTCCGCCTGCTCCCGCTGATGGTCGATACAAGCTCGGAACCGAGGCTGGTCATTGTTACTAGTGATGTTCATTATTTCGCCAAGGTTGATGAGAAGATGGCAGCATAGCCTGGAATATGGAAGAATCTGTCCAGTGAAGAGTACTGTACATCCGAGTAAGTCTCTTTCATAGTCCCGGGGGTATTTGCCTTACTTACATGTCGTCTCTGTAGCAACATGAGCGATTCGCGCTACTTCCTTACAAAATGTATGCTGTCTCTGATTTACTGCTTCTCCAAGTTTATCTGATCGCTCTTGTGCTAGTCTTGAACGTGTTCTTCGTCCGCTCTCTCGCTGCTCGGCTTCCTACAAGCTCACCTGTCGTTTCCACTATACATCCAGGAGTGTGCATCTCAGATCTTCAGCGAGAGTTCACGGGAATCCGCAAGTGCATGGAGCCTATACTAGAGAAGCTGATCATGTACACAGCTGAGGAGGGCAGTCGACAGCTGGTGTACAGCGCCCTTGGCCAGGATAGGAAGCTACATGGAGGCTACACGACACTCTCAAAGGTGGTGGAAACCAGTGACTATGTACTCAGTGAGGAGGGACGACGAGTGGCAGATAGGATGTGGGTAAGTAGATTTTCTTTTGCGAACTTGAGCTGGAATTAATCGTTTTCTTCCAGGACGAACTTATCGATATTCTTTCTGGAATAGATGGAAAGATTCCTGCGGTGGCCGGAAATTATTTACACTAGAATCTGTTATTTTACCTGCATTTACACCTGTCCTTGCATTACGCAGCATCGATTATGCTATTAATATATACGGCCGACGGGCCGAGTTGACCACCTTGGCTCTTCCCACCATCTCGACCATGGACTCCTCTGCCTTGCTTGCTCATATCCTTTCCCAGACAAAGCAGAATATTGAATTTCTTGCCTCGCAGAACAAGATTTCACCCAGCGATGCCAGGGATATCATTGCCAAGTTACCTCAGGACCCCGCTGTAGGCGACATTACCAGGTCTGCCCAAAATCTGCTTGTACGGTCGCCGCCGCCGCCTCCAATTCCCCAGCCATACAATGCGCCTCCTGTTACTGTGTCCAAGGCCAAGGCAATCTGGGGATACAACGAGAGCAGACAAGTTGCGTTCATTCTCTTTCTTGGTTTCTGAATACTCATTTACGACAAGGACCCTCACGATCTTTCATTCCGAGCTGGCGACATTATCGAAATCGTCGCAGAAGCTAATGCTGATTGGTGGACAGGTCGGCACAATGGCGTCGAAGGCTTGTTCCCCTCGAATTACGTTGAGCGTTTACCGCCCGATACTGCGGTCGTGGAGAAAGCAGCGACTTATAATCCTCCCCCGACTGCACCTTACCCATTATACCAGCCTCCTATGGGACCGCCGACGGGATACGGACCCCCTCCCTCGCAATACAACTCTTCATACCCTGTTTATCAACCTCCACCGCCCCAGCCTGCTCCGACTCAGGTGACCACCCAAGTCACCGTCGAGGAGCCCAAGAAGTCCAAGTTCGGCGGGGGCGGCCTGAAGAATACTGTCAGTCATCTATATCTGCCTATCGATTTAGTAACACTGAATGCATGTCTAGTTGGCCCACTCTGCTGTCGGAGGAGTTGGATTTGGAGCAGGTCTGTTGTCACTTTTACGACCTTTTCCTTTCGATTCTGATTCTTTTCAGGGTCCGCTGTCGGAAGTGGGATCATCAACTCTATCTTCTAAACAATTTATCTTTCACATCTTTGGTATGGACTTTCACACAAATCTAGCAATCCTCGGGAGTTTGTCGTATCATCCTTCTCTATCACAACCTTCATTTCTCAGTCATTAATCAATTGTAACGTTTGGGTATAGATAGCCTCAAGCGGACTAGTCTCTTACAGTAAGTGCGTCGCGGCATAGTCGTTACCCTGTCTGACATTCTGTCATCCAAGACTAACTATACACATTGCATTTTGTAATTCCAAGCACTCATCTGTTGCACAAGAACTTGGCGTCAACAGCATATCTACCCCGTGGACCAAAAACGTCGGCGAAGTAAGCTATGAGTCCGCCCCCTCCGATGCGTCCCGACAAGCGTACAGCAACAATTTTGCCTGTCGTATCCAAGAAATTGCAAGGAACGTATTTCTATGAGGAGACTTCCCGTCGGTGTGAACAACCGACCGATCATTGGTTTTTGTACTGCGTGAGACCCTACGTGAAGTCTCCTCGGCTCCCTCCACCAACCGCTTCTACGTTCATAAGAATACCAAGGACAAAGCATCAGTCAGATGATCCGATGGGGCAATGCGAACGATCCATTTGCGTCTGAGAAGATCTTGGTG
Organism: Armillaria altimontana; assembly: GCA_022818075.1. Taxonomy (NCBI): domain Eukaryota; kingdom Fungi; phylum Basidiomycota; class Agaricomycetes; order Agaricales; family Physalacriaceae; genus Armillaria; species Armillaria altimontana. The sequence goes on from JAIWYR010000018.1 coordinate 676,992, forward strand.
GTGTGCTTCTGATAGCATCTACTACTAGCGCAGCAGGCATTTTGTATAGCCTCTTGTCATGCGAGCTATGTGATGATGCATGATGGATGCATTCCCAGCTGCCAATCCCCGGGAAATCTTTCTAGAGGCTACAATTTTGCGCTTAGCATGATAGTCAGCTTCGGCTGCCATTGTAGTGCCTTGCGTATTAAATGTCGTCACAGGCGCCTACTAAACCTGAAATGCTAGATACACATACAACAAGTACTTTTAAATAATGTTCCATGTTTAGGGAATAAGATAACCGTGTCAATGTCATTGTAACTCCACAGGCCATTTATTCCGCCTCCTCCATCTTCCCGCCTCATCAAACCTGGGATTAGCAGTGTAGTTCAGCCCATCCGACAATCCTCTTCCAACAGGGAATATCCATCCCACCCACCAATCTCCCATCACATCTTCCCAGCCCTTTCTCCCAGAACCTAACCACCACAAGTTACCTTCTCTTCCTATCCGTCCCCACTCTGCATCCCACGAGCGTTGCATACGGATTTTTTGACTATAAATGTAACATATCAGACGGCCACACGTGCGGATGGTATGAAAACCTCACATGAACCCGCAGAGACCAAAGGCATCATTGAGGACATGCCCTTCGCGGTCCTTCATACTTCGATCGTACATGGCTTCGACCGTAGTCTGGGAAAGATACAGAAGCCGGACGTGGGAGATAAATAAGGTTATAGTAAAAATGAAGAAAAGACCGCTCCTATATAGAAAATGTGAGATATGCATGCAGAACGAAACGTGGAACTTACAGCGCAAGAATAACTACTTGCTGAACGTCTAAGTCGCCACCCGTAGCGGTACCGACTCGTATATTATACGCCAATAAAGTGGCAAAGGTATACGCGGTAAATATGGCAGTAGCTTGATTGAAGTTGATGAAGAATTTGTGATTTCGTGCGCCGACACATTGACCAATCCCTACAGACTAGGTCAGCATGTTGTTCGAAGAAGTATGAAGAAAATACGTACAAGGGCAATGGTGATCGTACTTAAGCACGCACTACTCAGCTTGGGTCAGAATTAGCGGCAAGTAGGTAATCGATACGAACGTACAGTGCCGCAAGTGCTGCAGTGGTGCGCCCGGTGCGGCTTGATAAGTTCGTCCTTATTGCAATAGCGATACGCAGGCAGGAGGACTGGATTCATAGGCGGTCGTCGTTCAACATGCATCATAGACATTCGTATCCGGAAATCGAGGTCTTTGTCTTCCGCCCGGTTACCATCACTTCGGGGAGGAGGCGATGTAGGCGCATGTATAGGTGGTGGATGCGTAGCATGGTTATTGTACGTTACGCCTTCGTGAATTTCGTCGTTGTCATGAACAGGTCTTGGATCGGGTATGTGCATCGCTTCATAAGCCGGGCCTCCAATACTATCGTTCGTTGTCCTAGCTGGATTACCCATCGCGCCGGATTCAACATCAACATCAGATCCAGTAAACGAACGCATGGGTACAAAGGGTGTCTGTGGCAAGGGTGGTGGCTGCGGCGACCTTGGAACATGCTACAACGCCGTCAGTTGTAAAGAAACCCAGTAGTAAGATGCACCAACGTCGCGCGCGTATCCTGGCGATACAATGACAATCTAGAATCCTACTATGCGGTCAAATTCAATAAATCCGACATCCATAACGCACCATGACGTATGTCCACAGCATCCAGAGGTACAACGGGCAGAATATCACTAGCATCGCGACTGCAGACGGTGAGAATAAGTAAATAATGTATAAAATAGAACGTACTGGAGGCCCCTCTACTGACGAACGCGTGCTCCCGTCGTATACCCGGAACGCAGAACCTCCCAATGTAAACATATGCAGCATATATCATGATACCGGCCGTGATGAAGACCATGAGCTTGAGGACAATCCATGGCTGTTTCTTGGCCCGCCTTGCTGCCCGTTTCTCCCTGGTCTGGTACTTTGCATCCTCGACAACACGACAAATGGAGGGAGACATGCGAGTGCATATGTCAAGGTGCGTTTGGTTCTGTTTCGTCTGCGACCCTGAGTAGGCTCGGATATCGGGCCGATATGGCGCAACCAATGACGACACCCATTCGCACAGCCGCAGAGTACAAATTGAATACAACTCTGTTACATTCTTCATATAATTTATGTCTACTTGCGTCCAACCAAAAGAGTCCAATCTTCCCAAGCATCAAACAGGTAATCCAAAAATTTGTTTCACCTTTCGTACCTCCGCTTCGTCTCCAGTATTCTGTGACCCATGCCGTTAACACCTGGTAACCGGCGCGAGATAAGTACACAGACCTTGGTCAGATCGTCGCTAATCTTCACGCAAGGCTTGCCGTCAACAGAAGCGAGTTTGATGACCATGTTCATAGCCTTGCTCTTCTCCTTTCCTCCGCTTGAAGCCTTGCAGAAGTCGTTACTCAGGAATGTTCCTATTCCAAACGAGGCTGCATCCAGAAAATTATGAAGGCGGGACCCATTGTAACAGACCGCAAAGCTACCTTTAAATCCGATCTCCTCCGACTGCTTTTGCAGTTTGAGCGCCTTCTCAACATCAAGCCCGTCCGAAAAGGTGATGGTCTTCGTGCGATGGTCGATACCCAATTTCTCGTACACTGCTTTAGCGCGCGGAGAGAACGTAAAGGGGTCGCCGGAGTCTTGTCGAAGACCCGTCCATCGACGAGCGAGGTCCGGGACTTGAACAAAGTTCTGAGATCCTTAAATGAGTTATCAATACTAGCAGAGGCAGAAATGCTCGCCTTGAAAAAGGCACCAGTTGAGAACGTATCAGTCAACGCGACGAGTGCTCTGGAATCGGGGAAAGTCTTTTCCCAGAGTTCCAGGGCCAGGGAATTCGCCGTTTCATAGCCCTTCAGGGCAGCAACCTGTGGCATAAATTTTAGCTGTGTTTCACAGAACAAGGCAAAGACCAACCCCCATAAACCACTCGCTGCAGGTTAGAGTCAATCTGAGAAGGGAATGACGAGCCGAGAACAGGCATACTGAGCAATTGTTCCCATCGGCGCCACATTGTATTTGTGCGCGAAATGAACCTGCAGCATGCATATGGTCAACCAACGTTATCAACCCAACTGGCTCTAGTAGGCGCACGTTACTGGTTCCCATCAACCTTCCTCCGCTCTGCATCTCGGTGGAAGCGCGTACCAGTGCACCTACCATGATATCTTGTGCGTGAAAAGTTCGCCTGCGTCTGGTGCCGAACTCCATATATACGCAGCCGCCTTCCTGAAGAGCCTTGGCCTTGCTGTACGCGATATCTGATATCCATAATTGTAAGCACCGGATCTTATCATGGAGTAGCATCTATGCGCACCTTCTTGTCCATCGTAGTTCCAGTCCTCTTCTATCGTGTTGTAGTACGTTTCGCTTACGCAAGCTAGAATGGGAACCTCCCAAAGAATGGTTTCAACCCACGGACCAGACATGACAATGTCAATAGTGCCTCGCTCACTGTTGTCTGTGTAGGGGACAAACGTGATTTGTACTTGCTCAGGCTTGAAGCGATACGCCGAAAGATAGTCTAGATATTCAGATGTGAAGTAAGGGCAGGCAGATTGAAGCCATTCACGCTCGGCCGGCTGTAGCGTAATGTCGGTGAAATCTAGCTGGCATGTGAATGAACTCGTCGACATATTGCCGGGATTGGGTACCCACGAGATACGACGCCATTGAGAATATCGACAAAGTGAGGCGTGAAGGATATTTCTTTATCGCGTAGAGTAAACTTGTATACTGCTGGCACCGTCGGAAAATGGTGCAACACGGCAGCTTGCATAGTGAGCTATTATCCAGTGAATTCAAGCTAGCCACACTGAAGACTGTGGCGACACGAACTTTGTAGAGATCCGTGTCAAGAATCGACGTTGGCACTGAGATATCAACAGGCGCCATGACGATATCTAGATGGTGGTAAGTAACAAGGAAGGAAGATGAAGGATACTGCGGGTCAGACAACCTTATAGGGGCTATTCTTGGTTGCTTTAAACGCGCCTGTCACAGATCCGTGTCTGTTCCGCGCCGGCACCTGAGCCAAATTAAAATTTAAGAAAACAAGCATGGTCCGTGTCCTGTTTCTATTAGTCTCGTTATTTCTTATCTCTTACTTTAATGCAGAGTTCGCGTGTCGAAATACTCAACGAAGGTGGATTTCGCTCCGATGGACGGCGACAGTACGAGCTGCGTGATATCGCAATAGATCTGTCCCAGCAGGGCACAGCAGATGGATCTGCCATTATCACCCATGGCCTGACTCAGGTTCTCGTGTCAGTATTTGGCCCGCGAGAGGCCAAGATGCGGTCGCAAACTCTGTATGACCGAGCCAACATCAACGTCGAAGTCAGCATCGCCTCTTTCAGTACAGGAGAACGCAGGAAACGCTCTCGCGGTGACAAGTGAGTAGGGGGGAGTCCTGGTGAGCACCTAATATTCATCGATGCTTTTTTCCGCTTTTTTACAGACGAATTTTGGAGATGGCGGCGACCATCAAGTCTACGTTCGAGCCTGTCGTACAGACAAACCTCTATCCACGCTCGCAGATCGATATCTTTGTGCAAGTTCTACAGCAGGATGGGGGTCTACTACAGGCCTGCATCAATGCCACGACACTTGCTCTAGCCAGCGCTGGCATCGCGCTGCTCGATTTCGTCTGCGCCGTGACAGGCGGGGTACATTCGACGTCACCTATGCTCGACCTCACGACACTTGAAGAAAACGACATTCCCCACGTCACCGTTGCAGTCATGCCGCGAACAGGCAAGGTGACACTCACCACGATGGAGACACGACTCCATGTTGATCGCTTCGAAGAAATTTTTAAGTTGGCGTGCGAAGCCGGGAAGGTTATTCATGGGGAGATGCGAGCTGCCATACGGTCACGAACCGGTATGCTGATCTCAGCGATGCAGTCAGTCGCACAAAATGCTGGGGAGAAGGAAGATGAGCAGATGTATGAGTATTGAAAGCTTGTATTTTGGTAAAAAGACCGTCGATGTTTGTCAGTTCATATTCACTTTCTATGACATTCCTTAGACTCGTGTTTACGGGACAGTCAATCACAGTTCATCATCTGTTCAACATGTAAGTTCTGGGCTCAGCCCCCATTGTTATAGTTTATTACCCCGCATTCTTCCCCGCGAGACCTCCCGATGGATGGCATGTAGATTCAAATTCTTCCCCTGATTTCTTATTCTAGAGTTCACGATTTATTTCATCAACACGGAACGTGACGCATTTTAGACAGATCCTGCAAGATAATTTTGTAACTCTACGAATTGGAATGTCGCGCCATTCCATCATGGGATGCTATCAAGCTACTCTTAGTACACAGCGACTTGATCGCAGTAAACCGTAGATCGGGCCGCACGGAAGAAACATAACAGAGCAGGCACCCAAGGACCAAGGTACCTCGGCGGGTATTATGCGTGAGCGCCGCTTCGTAAGAATCGGCCGATGATGTGGATGTGATGAGTTCAAGAAATTACTCTCGCGCGACCTCTTTACGCCTGAAACATGCGAGCCACTTGTCGCCCTTATTCCGTTCGACCTTCTTGCCTTCCTCCGTGCTAGTATAAACGGCATTCACAATGGGGCCCTTGCCCTCGGCACGGAGTGTCTCTTCATCAACCGGCTCGAACAGCGGAAATGCTTCAAGGTGAGCTTTCATCCACTCGTGGAGATCTTTTACGTCGGTGATTGTATACACAATTCCGCCCGGACGAAGCACGTAAGCGTACTCGGCAAGGAGAGTGGGTGAGATGATGCGCGCTTTATGTTTCCGTGATTTAAAGTGGGGATCAGGAAACAGGAAAAAGAGCGCAGAGAGCGAATGTTTCGTAAAGTAGTTGGGCAGGAACTTCATCGCATTTGCACGGACGATGGAGACATTTTGGTAGTGTGCCGACGGCAACGACGGCTCGGCAGCCACCCTTAAGGCTTTGATGCGGTCTTCAACGTACTGGGAGACCTGCACACGTATTTCCAAGCCTGTAGAAGGATATCACGACAATCAGATGGCGATGCCGATGGAAATATGGAATGACGGACCTAACATTAGGGTATCGGGAAATAGAGGAGCCAGAGAGATCAGCAAGCCGCCGAAACCACAACCGACGTCGGCGAACTCTGGCACCTTGCCTGAGCGGGCAAATGAAGGGTAATGGCTATCCCAGTCGACACCCTGGGGAGAGGTCGGGTACTCCAGAGCATGGTCAGAGAATGGATTCGCGTGAGCGCGTTGCCTGTAGTATCTTTTCTGGAAAAAAATAAGTACGGGCCATCGGATTACCTGAAACTGGAAAAACCTACTTGGGGTAAAAGTGATGTACTAGTACCTGCAGGGGGGTTTTCACTAGTACTCGTTCGTTTCCTCTTACCCATTGTATAGCAGCAAGATGCAGCAGATTGGAAACAGAGAATTGACTTGGAATTTGGAATGTGACCCCTGCGGCCTCTGCCGATCAGATCATGCTAACAACGGCACGGATTGGCTGCGATCACGTGGCAAGGGGCATCGGAGATATTAGGAAATAATTTTTGAGAATTTAAAAAGGCCCGGTAACGCATTGGGGATCCCCACCTTCCTCTCCATTCACCTCGCCACGGCTTTCTCTCTTACCACCATCATGGCTTTCCAGTCTCGCTCAATATTGCAGCTGGCAAGTCCTGTTTCTTTTATTTCCAACTGTTCTGGACCTTACCCCACCCCCGCAATAGTCCCGTTCCTCTGTGGGTCGGACAGCAGGTGTCTCGGCCCGATTTTCGACAACGGCTCCGTCATCGAGTGCCCTCAAAGAGCGTTTGGCACAACTCATTCCTCAAGAGCAAGAAAATGCACGTCTTTCTAACTACTATGTAACTGTTCGCTGACAGTCATCATTCCAGGTGAAACAAGCTCGACTTGAACACGGTAAAAAGTCGTTTGGACCGGTGGTCGTCGATCAGCTCTACGGGTACGTTTTTCTAGAAACATTCTGCTGCGTTTTCTTACAGGTTCATCAGAGGCATGCGTGGTCTCCCAGCGCTCATCTGGGAGGGGTCGGTGCTCGACGCTGGTGCGCGCCCTTCCGTACTTTCCTTGCTTAACCGTTACTCACTACCCCCCTATCAGATGAGGGCATCCGCTTCCGTGGAAAGACCATTCCCGAATGTCAAGCACTCCTTCCCAAAGCTCCTGGCGGCTCCGAGCCCCTTCCAGAGGCTTTGTTCTGGCTTCTCCTCACTGGAGAAATCCCTACTCAGGAACAGGTCACGGATCTTTCAAAAGACTGGGCGGCGCGTGCCGCCATTCCTGAATTTGTCGAGGAGATCTTGGACAGGTGCCCTCCTACCCTCCATCCCATGAGCCAATTCAGTTTGGCTGTTACCGCTGTACGTGTCGTGTGCCTGCTTCACTTTTAGACCCGTGATGGACTGATTGTTGAACCCCATCAGCTCAATCACAACTCCGCCTTCGCCCAGGCCTATCAAAACGGTATTTCCAAGAAGGAATACTGGGGACCTACCTTCGAGGATTCCATGGACTTGCAAGTGACAATGCCTATGAAGATCTTCCTGACGTCACTGACCGCGTCTTCAGGATCGCCAAACTTCCTAATATTGCCGGTCGAATTTACCGGAATGTCTTCGGTAAAGGCAAGCTACCCGCGATTGATCCTGCCAAGGATTATTCTGCCAATTTGGCTACCCTTCTTGGCTTTGGGGAAAATGATGCATTTGTCGAGCTTCTTCGCCTATACATCACCATCCATAGGTATGCAACTCCCACATGACTTTGCAGCGTTCCTGATGTGACTGTGCCTTTCAGTGATCACGAGGGTGGAAACGTTTCTGCTCACACCGGCAAACTAGTCGGCTCTGCTCTCTCAGATCCCTTCCTTGCCTTTGCCGCTTCTTTGAATGGTCTGGCTGGTCCCCTCCACGGCTTGGCGAACCAGGAAGTGCTTCTGTGGTTGACCAAGATGCAGGATACCATTGGCAAGAACGCTTCGGACGAAGCAGTCAAGGAGTATGTCTGGACGACGCTCAACGGCGGCAAGGTCGTCCCAGGATATGGTCATGCAGTGCTCAGGAAGACAGATCCCCGATACACCGCCCAGCGTGAGTTTGCGCTTAAGCATCTCCCTGACGACCCTCTGTTCAAGCTTGTGGGCCAAATTTATGAGATCGTTCCGAACATTCTTCTCGAGGTCAGGCGCTTTGTCTTTTACCTCATATAACTGATTGATGACTGACGGATTCTATGTAGGCCGGAAAAGCCAAGAACCCTTGGCCCAATGTCGATGCCCACTCTGGTGCTCTCCTGACCCACTATGGCTTGACAGAAATGCAGTTCTACACCGTTCTGTTCGGTGTCTCCCGTGCTTTCGGTGTTGCGGCCCAGCTTATTTGGGATCGTGCCCTTGGCGCCCGTATGTCTCTTTTTCTGATGAACTTGGCGACTGTACTAACTGAAGACTTTCAGCTCTCGAGCGTCCCAAGTCATATTCGACGGAAGCCATCAAAAAAATATTTGCTGGAAAGGCTTAACTTATATTACTATGCTCAGTGGATATTTGTACTCTCGCTTAATATCATATACCCTATGTTTGCGTATGGGGCCCTTACTTTACTCTTTGACGTGAACCCTGTTTGTGCCCCGAAACCTGGGGTAAATATCTGTGAAATCGATAAGGCAGCCGGAATTTAGCGGAAACCGCATCCGAATGCGTATGTCAGCAAATAGAGGCAAAGTCCACAGCAAAATTTCTGGACTGCACGCTTTCCTCCGACAAGCAACATCATGGGTATGTCACACTGCCCTTTCACATCTTCCATTCTCTTACTGTCCGTTTTCTTCTGCAGCCCCGAAGAAAGGAAAGAAAATTTCGCTGAATGAATTCCTAGGCGACAGCGGTGAGTAAATACCCGGCGCGACTTTGGCTGCTGACTGAGCGCCTTGCCATACAGCCCTGGGATCATGGGCGGACGAGATGGAATCGCTGCCGTCTGCTCGTAAGCTATACGTGCCATCTGCGAGGATGGGCTTCTCACCATGTCTGAGCAGCCGCCGCAAGGAACGACGACGACTATGGTCGACCAGGAGACAGACACGGTCGACGTGATGATTTCCTGTCGTCGCGACGTGCGCTGTTTCCATTTCTACTCTATACTTTGACTGACACGGATCATTACAGCGGATCGTGTCTCTGGACCTCCCCGCGAAGACCTTCCACTCCCCACTGCACCCCCATACACGGCCTTCATCGGGAATCTGGCGTTTGATTTAGTCGAATCCGAATTAGAGGATTTCTTCGCTACGAACAAGGTTTGTCCTTCTGTGCTTCGTGCGATTGAATCTGGCTCATCAAATGCCGTAGCCGAAGTCTGTCAAAATTATCAAAGACAGAGATGACAAACCAAAAGGTTTCGGATATGTCGAGTTTGAGGATTTGGATGGTCTGAAGGATGCTCTCGCGCGCAGCGGTTCTGTACGTTATGCCAGGTATCATCATGCCGTATATGCGTTCGCTGACGTTGCGTGTGATAGAATTTCTCAGGAAGAACGATTCGTGTTAGTGTTGCCGAACCACGTTGGTGCCCTTTTCAATGTTGATAGGCTTGTTTGTTCTAACTGTATCCTTCTAGCCAAAGAACGTTCTGGCTTTGGTGGAGGAGACGATGGTAAATTTGACAACCCGTGGAGACGTGATGGTCCACTACCCGACTTGCCTTCGCGAGACTCATCGCGCCGTCGGTTTGACGGACCCCGTAGCGATGATAGGTTGCCGAGCGTCTCTGAGAGCCCGAGCGACTGGCGCTCAAACATGCCCTCGCGCCCCGCCCATTCTCAAGATGACGGACCCGTTAGACGCAGAAAAGATCCCGGATTTGAGGGATCAAGTGGTGCCGCTGATCGGGAGGATTCGTGGACGATGGGAAGCAGATTCAAGGCATCGGAAGACACTGGAAGCCGGTTCGGTAGTGCGAGAGGTCGTGGGGACATGGGTCCACCTCGGGAGCCAGTTGGCGATGATTTTGACTGGCGAAAATCTAAGTCGCTAAGCAGGAGCAGCACCTCTCGTGCGTTGAATCATGTTGGATTAATCATGCTTAGATTGACTTTTATGATAGCTACCAACTCGACCCCACCTACACCACAAATGCGTCGCAAATTAGAGCTTTTGCCACGCTCTGGCAGTGCTTCTGGCACTCCCAGCCCCTTATCTTCGCCGAAGATTGGCCCCACATCCTCTGTATCAGCGTCATCCCGCTCTAACCCCTTCGGGGCAGCCAAGTACGTACCCACGTTTCAGTAATGCAACGTCAATTAATAAATATCTCTTTTTATAGACCAGTCGATGTCTCCGGACGTGAACAAGAAGTCATTGAACGGCTCGAAAAGGATCGTGAACATAACCGAGAGCGACTGACGATGTCGCGCACCAACTCACGGACTGCCTCCGAACGTCCACCCATGAGCAGGACCAGTACCCCACCCATTTCGTCGACTCCTTCATCTCCCCAGCCGTCTCATGCGATACCCAAAACAGCGTCGAACGTACGTCCCTCCATCAGTTTCGCCCATGCGGCGGCCAAGAAGGAGGCAAAAGCTCAAGAGTCAGACCCACCAAAAGAGGATGATGAAGTCGAGACAGTTACGGCGCAGGTTGCGCAGGTAGAAGTTTGAAGCATGCGTCTATGTAGTCTTATTGCACGGATACTTATGCACTTGTTATTATTGCTGTATGACTCAACTATGCTTGATAGTTATGTACAATCGTCATCAGAATCCAAAGAGCGTTGAAGCAGATCGTCTGGACGACACTTGACTTTGAAAAATATGGTGCGGGATCAACCTCAATAATACACCAAGAGGCATGAAATTGGTATATTTATGCTTTGAACGTCGAAGATGTGATTGCTTTCCAGTAAATCAACAATTCATTAGTGAAGGTCGTCATTCTCATTCTTAGCAGGCAAGTATTTGCGAAGGAATTGTTAACTGTTCCACGCAATTGAACAGAAACCAGTTAATATGACGAGGGGAAGCAGCGCTGCATAGTTACTTCATGTATTATAGCCGGGAGTCAGTGTATATCCAAGTCAAGTGCAAGGCATCGTCAAACAAGTGGATGAAGGGAGTGTACCGATTCTACGCCCGACATGTCGGTATGTGATTACCCTGTGCTCTCGTTGTAAGTGCGGTTAAGTTGGATAGATGCTGTCACAATTGAACGAAACTGCATCGATAAAATGAATATAAAAACCATACAGGTAACATGGTGGGTCCAGCGCGTAAGTGTGCTTGAATCAGTTGAACGGATCAAGCTCTGTATGTCGCGAATGGTATACATTTTCGGACGTTATGCCTGGGACCGACGACACTGCCATGTAACTACCTATGGGTAGACTCGGGATCAATAAATTTCATTCTTCCTCGCCCTGGAACGTAGGTCATTAGTCGAAATGAAGAATGAAACGTGGAGAGCACACCTTTGAACCGTACGCCATCTTTAGACTCAAGTTCGGCTTCTCGTTGGCGCTTGATTCTTTCCAATTCCTTCCTTCTCTGCTCTGCTATTCGTTCATTCTCTTCCCTCTCGAGTCTTGCGTCGTACTCTTCTTCGGTTTCTTGCAATGGCGTCGTTTCGTCCTTCTTCGTGTCTTCGCTAGTGCGCTTCTTTCGTTTGGATGCCTTGCGGCGACGACGCGAAGGCTCTGAATCTGTACTAGGAGAACGCTGATGGGAGCGCTTCCTGTGGTCTTCATTTTCCTGTTCTTCCGAGATGGAGCGATCACGCTTTGAGGCTTGACACGACATGAGGTTGATGGAGTGCCAGTCAAAAAAGAAACCTACGTTGCTTTTTGCGAAGCTCAAGCTCGCCACAACTAGTGATTGTTACCGGGGTTGTGGGACGATCCTTCGCATCTACAGGGACGTCGACGATTTTTTTGACAACGTCGTCGTAACCACGAATGACTTTGCCGAATACGACGTGTTTGCCTGTGGCGCAAGTGAGTGTGTGCTAGAGCGAAAAAGGGAAATATGACGCGCCGTTCAAGTGGGGACATTCCCTCAGGGTGATGAAGAACTGAGAACCATTGGTATTGGGACCTCTATTCGCCATGCAGAGCAGGGCTTCCGAGTCCAGAGGCCGGGTGAGGTCTTCGTCAGGGAACATGCCTCCGTATATCGATTCGCCGCCGGTGCCATTGCGCTTGGTGAAGTCTGTTGGATAGTCAGATATGCCAATTTTCGATGAAGGGATATTACACGCCTCCTCCTTGGATCATGAAATCCTTGATGCACCTGTGCAGAATGCTATTTTTGTAGTAGAGCGGCACGCCGGACGACGAGACGCCCTTTTCTCCAGTACATAGGGCTCTAAAGCTGATTTATTTGTGAGAATAGGGTCCGTATGGATGAACATTGAGCCCACTTTTCGCTTGTCTTCGGTGCAGTATCGCTAAAAAGCTCAAAGATAACCCTGTATGCGCGGCGTCAGCATGGGCCAGAGCAGGGAAATGATGACAGGCTACCTGCCCAATGGGTGGCCGTCGACAGCAAGGTCGATGAAAACCCTTGGCCGGGACATGGTGTGTCGTGTGGGTGGCAACAGGAAATCGAAGAGGAAGGAGCCACGGCCCTGCACGGACGCGCTTGGGGCTGCTTGGCGGTATTTTTATACGGCTCTCACGGCCATGTCTCTTTGTCTTACTTGTCTATTTCATCTTTGCTACCCAACTCGACTTTGATTCGCTGTCGACGTCAATAGCGACGCACAGGGCGTCAAGGGCCGTCTGAATGCGCAAGTTCAACGTCGTCGTCCTTGGGGGTCCGTGTCGTTTTCCTGCAGGCCTATCGATGCCTGGCTGATGCCTGTTCTTGTACAGCTGGAGGTGTGGGGAAGTCTGCACTTACAGGTCTGTCTCGTGCTGGCTGCTGGCTGTGTCTGACCTCATTGTATGCAGTGCGATACATACGAGATGTGTTCATTGATTACTATGATCCTACAATTGAAGGTCGGTCGCCGTGCAGTGTCTTGTCGTACAGGAGCTTGATCGTTGGCGGTCAGAGGCGTATCGACGGGATGTGCATCTTGATGGACAACTATCTACGGTACGTGTCTATCGTCGTTCAGCGCCCATCGTCTTCAATCTTATACCGTAGAACGCTGTCCTGGCTTCCTCCTTCGCATCGAATGCTCACTCATGTTTCGTTTCTTTAGCTAGAAATATTGGACACCGCAGGCGCCGAACAGTTCACAAGTCTTAACGAAGTGTATATCCAGGTTCGTGTTATCGCCCGTCACCCATACAGCTTGCTGACCACTGCGCAGGCAGGACTCGGTTTTGTCCTTGTCTTCAGGCGAGTCAGCGCATTGTCGTCTTCGACATGGTCTTACTCGTCCGCAGCTTGACTCAAGAGGCCAGTCTAAAGGAGGTCGATCACTTGCGGCAGCAGATATACGGAATCAAAGGCGGAGATACTGTCAGATCACCTTCTTTGCGCCTAGAACGCCCCTTTGCTCACCGTTGCCAACAGGACATCCCTATCGTCGTCGTCGGCACCAAGCTTGATCTCGTCAACGAACGCGAAGTGCAGAAAGGTTATATACAGGACCTTGCTAATCGCTGGGAACATCCATTCTATGAAACGTCTGCCAAACGGAACTGGCATGTGTCTGATGTATTCGAGGATTTATTGAGACAGATGCGAAGGAAGTACCCGCACGACATCCCGAAGAGGAGACCAAAGAGAGGCAAGGATAGCTGCATCGTCATGTAACCTTTTTTCTCTGCTGCTACTTCTATACTTGCTACATTTACACATACCCTTCATGCTATGCGAACGAATATACCGTTATATATTTCCAAGGGACTAGCATACGCACATACTCTTTCTACCGTATCCTTGCTTTATACTAGACGTTCGTGGACCGATAACGAGTCATTCACGAGGATTCAAGGCGGAGGTGATCGAATTCCGTGTTCCGGATGGCTGTGCAGTTTGTTTGGCATATCATGTGATCAAATTCCCCGGTTTAGCGAAAATTTACTCTGTCGCTCTCCCTGTTTTCTTCCATCATCTTCCCCCTCATCCTTCATTTTATTACACATTACAATGGTTTGGCCCATTTACATTTCTGCATTCCTCATCATTGACATCTTTACAGAGTTATAACGGTTACAGCGGTGGTGGCTACGGCGGAGGATACGGTGGTGGTGGAGGCTATGGCGGAGGAGGAGGAGGTTGGGGAGGTGGACATGACGACAAAATGTCAAATCTTGGTGGCGGTCTTCGCACTGTCGACTGGACTAGTACCAAACTCGAGGTTTTCGAGAAAAACTTCTATGTTGAAGACAAGAAGGTCTCACAACGGAGCGAGCGAGAGATTGAGGATTTCAAAAAATCCAAGGAAATCAGGGTCAGTTCGCATTGGTTTCACTTTGAGAACGAGGCTGACGCATGGTTGCCACCAGGTGCAAGGTCGTGGAGTGCCGAGGCCTGTCTCATCATTTGACGAAGTTGGCTTCCCGGACTACCTCATGACATCTATCCGAGCACAAGGTTTTTCTGCTCCTACACCAATTCAATGCCAGGCCTGGCCAATGGCCCTCAGTGGTCGTGATGTTGTTGCCATCGCACAGACTGGAAGTGGAAAGACGATTTCTTTCGCTCTTCCGGCCATGCTACATATCAATGCGTAAGGCCTATCGTCGCTCACCTTTTGTACTGATGGGCTCATGATTCATTTATAGCCAACCGCTCCTGTCTCCAGGAGATGGTCCGATTGCCCTTGTTCTGGCGCCTACTCGTGAGTTGGCTGTACAGATCCAGCAAGAATGCACCAAATTTGGGTATGATCGTTACAAAAATTTTCCATTTCGTGACTAATTTCTGATTGCGTGCAGATCCAACTCCCGGATTCGCAACACAGCCATTTATGGTGGTGCTCCCAAAGGGCCTCAAATTCGTGACTTGCAACGTGGCGTGGAGATCGTCATTGCTACCCCTGGACGTCTCATTGACATGCTTGAAACTAACAAAACCAACCTGCGTCGAGTCACTTACTTGGTGATGGACGAAGCAGATCGTATGCTCGACATGGGTTTCGAGCCTCAAATCCGTAAGATTGTTGGACAAATCAGGCCCGACCGGCAAACTCTTATGTTCAGCGCTACGTGGCCCAAGGACGTTCAGAAACTCGCTAACGTAAGTGCCCCATTATCGGCTGCCTCTCTGATACTGACATCGCCTTTTTAGGATTTTCTTCGGGACATGATCCAGGTCAATATCGGATCCATGGAACTAACGGCAAATCATAACATCCAGCAAATTGTGGAAGTCTGCAGCGACTTTGAGAAGCGAGGCAAGCTGGAGCGTCATCTCGACAAGATCAGCTCGGAAAACGCTAAGGTTCTCATCTTCGTCGGCACCAAGCGTGTCGCAGACGACATCACCAAGTACCTTCGGGAGGAAGGATGGCCGGCGCTGGCCATTCATGGAGACAAGGAACAGTTAGTTTCATCTTTCCTCTTGTAATATCACCGGCTAAAATGCTTCCTTTTTTCAGACGCGAGCGTGACTGGGTTCTGGGAGAGTTCAAAGCCGGTCGTTCACCGATTCTCATAGCCACGGATGTCGCATCTCGTGGGCTTGGTACGTATTTCATTTTTACAAGCGCTATCGGGAGACCCTGGGGAGGTAGCCGCGGAAGGTTTAGGCCTTTTTCGTGTTGCCTGCCCTTCAACGGTAACTATTGCCGTGACCAACGCAATAACTCGACGCCGCCTACAGTTTTGACTTTTAGATCGTGGGACGCGTTTCCCGACATTGGACAGGCGTTCTAGATTCGACACGTGTACGTCGAGAGGAATCCCTCTGACCTTTCCAGCCTGGTCCTTCGGTGCGCTTCGACGCGCATGTGTAGGCTCAGTCCAACGAACATTCGCAGTAGTTCTTGGTATGGTAAACGGTTACGGATCGTTTGGAGCTCCAGTTATGGACTCGTTACGACTAACATCCTCTCGGTTCTCGCGCGTAGAAGATCTTTGCCTGTCTATGTTCCGGACTCGTCGTGCCTCAGTCCTTCTCTCAAGGGCTGGGGTGGTCCCTAGGACTTTCTGTGCATTCTGGTAGTGGTTCCGAGGTGTTTCCCTGATTTCCTTTTGTTTTGAGTTCTTACTCGAAGCGCTTGTTATTCCTGTTGCATTCCGTGCATGTTATTGACTGTCTTGTCCTCTTGTTTTCATGTTCTCTGCCATTTCATGTCGACCCATGTATCTGTGTGTATTGGCTCGCATTGCTTGTATCCTGGCTCTGGCTTTCTTCTTCAGATGTCAAGGATGTAGGCTATGTCATCGTAAGTTTATCATCTCAGCTATTGTGTATGTTTGCTGACATGTTGTGCAGAACTATGATTTCCCAAACAACTGCGAAGATTACATTCACAGAATTGGACGAACTGGAGTATGCACCTTTTTCGTTCCCATTGAACGTGGTATCTGACGTTTCTTCCTAGCGTGCTGGCATGACGGGAACATCGTTCACCTACTTTACCACTGATAACGCGAAGTCTGCCCGAGAACTTGTGAGCATTTTGAAGGAAGCCAAAGCAGTTGTACCTCCTCAACTTGAAGAGATGACCATGTATGGCGGCGGAGGTGGCCGAAGTACGTCTTTCGCATCCTGTACATGATAAGCAGGTACTAACCATATCTTGATAGGCCGTTATGGCGGAGGTGGACGTGGACGTGGAGGAGGTGGCGGACGATTCGGTGGTGGTGGTGGTGGTTATGGAGGTGGTGACAGTGGATACGGCGGACGGAAAGATCGCTGGTAAGCGAGTGTGTCGTGCTCTGTGCTCGTGCCGTCGTTATTTGTTGAGACTGTACCGGACTGTGTCTTTGAGCCGCTGTTACGACCCAGGGATAGATGTAGACTAGTACCTAGACACGCTTATTGTATGACACTCAGATAATCTCGAGTTGCAAAGATATTTTGCCACCGCTTCGCTTATTTATTTTACCCTTTGGATGCCTAATGACCTGGGTCGGTCCCGGGGGAGATTTTATCATGATATGGAACCCAATTACTGCTGCGGATCAACGGCAGTACTGCAGAACAAGTGCAGTACCATGTGCACTGTCACTTTCACATTCCATGTTCGGGGTTTCAACTTCGCAGCAAGTGTACGTCGATACCTCCGAAAGGTACCATTAAGTTAAGGTTGGTAGCACCATCCAGCACATGCACGTTTTGGGCGGAAGCTCTTTGGCTATCTGCGTGGGATCCTCGGTTTAATGTAGTCGAGCTTCGCAGTATTGACCGTCGCCGTTGACAAGGAATAGAGGCTACTCGAACAAGTTTTATTACTCACTGGCAGCTACTAGCTACTGCGTCGACGCCGCCACTGCGGAGCGCTCTCCTCTGACGACTTGGTTGCTTTCTTCCACTGCTCTACCGCCAGGCTAGCTACCCGCGAGCAGCACACGATCTCGTTTGCAGTAGCCATATGGACGCCTCTTCGTGAAACTAGTACACGTTATTCTCGACCTCGCTTTATCACAGACTGCTAACCAGATGATAACGACGAAACATTAAAATGGGTGTCTCTCCTGGTTTCCAACGCGCTAGATCTCACTTCGAGATTGGATCCATGAGGAAGAGCTCCAGGGACTGCGCGAATGGATCATGGCGACTCTGTTTTCGATTTCCAAAGGACTTTTGGAATCCTCTCACGACAAGGCTGCCCGTGGATGTATAAAGGGAGGGTATTTCATGGGGTTTTATCCCCCAGGCTCTACGACCTCGTTCTCTGGACCAGTATACTACTAGAATGACGCTCCTTAAGTCCCTCGCCCAACTCGCTGCGGCTCTCGCCGTTGCTGGAAACTTCTTCATCGCGTCAGCCTTTGATATGTCTCGCACAGATAATGTAAGTCGTCCTCTGACTTTCATGGAAGACATCTCTGACGTTTGCATTGTACAGATTGCAGTGTACTTGCTTCTGCTGTTTGCTACTGCCCAACCATCGCTGATCTTCTTTCTTGCAGATATTATGGCCAGAACTCCTACGGCGCAACCAGCTCGGTCCAATCCCTATGGCAGCAAAACTTGGCCTTCTACTGTCAAGTAAGATTAAAAAACTTTGGTTCTTGATAATCTGTTGTCTGATGGCTGCGGCACCGGTGCAGGATGACACGATAGATACTTTCCCACTGGCCTTTTTGACTGTTTTCTTTGGAACCGACAACCTTCCTGAGATCAACTTGGCTAACGTGAGTCGCTTGGCCAATTTATGTTATATAACTACGTGTAACGATGCACATCCAGACCTGTAACTCCGTCGACAATAGCGTGTTTAGCGGCACGAGTCTGGCGAACTGCCAGTTCATGGCATCGGACATTAAGACATGCCAAGCTGCCGGAAAGATCATCACCTTGAGTCTGGGAGGTGCTACCGGTGCTGCTACATTTTCTAGCGACTCCCAGGCCGAGGAATTTGCGCAGACCATATGGGACCTCTTTTTAGGGGGCTCGAGTAATACACGGCCATTTGGAGATGCGGTTTTGGACGGGTATGTTGTTCATCCAGCCTGAAGTTATTCCGGCTTGACGACCATGCGTCACTAGAATTGACCTGGACATTGAGGGTGGAGGAAGTACTGGATTTGTGGCTTTCGTGAACAAGATTCGGTCATTATCTAGTGGAGCAAACAAGAAGTGAGTAGCGATTCCCCTCTTGTTCCCGTATGTCATATTGAGCTCTCACAGGTACTACGTTACTGCAGCACCGCAATGTGTTTTCCCGGATGCGTACTTGGGATCGGTCTTGAATTCGGCCTCGTTTGACGCCATATACGTTCAGGTATGATTGACTTGGATTTGAACAATACACAGAAAACTCTAACGTAGAGATTATTTTCAGTTCTACAATAACTGGTGTGGTCTTCAGAACTATGGCAACGCCAACGTAAGCTGTTCCCTACCTTCCACCAGGGTCTGGTCGCTAATCTCATATTTTAGGCGTGGAATTTCGCCACTTGGTATGCTTAGGTCACTTTCTAATCTTGCACTGAATCCGCTCAACAACGTGACAACAACAGGGATAATTGGGCTAAGAATACTTCGCCTAACCCCAATGTGAAGGTTTACATCGGCGCTCCTGCTTCCTCAACAGCTGCAGGGAGTGGCTATGTCGATGCTGCAACCTTAGCCAACATCGCAACTCAGACTCGTAACCAGTATTCTTCTTTTGGTGGTGTCATGTTCTGGGATGCTTCGCAAGCTTATGGTTCGTGTTCTCTTTTCGTATGCTGATTTCGGCTTATTGTATTTTGCCAGCAAACGGTCGCATCGACACTGCCCTCAAGAACGCCCTTACAGGAGGTACTGTAACGACGACTTCCACGACTACCAAGACATCTACCACTAAGACCACGACCACAACTTCCACGACTACACCTCCTACGACTTCCACTACTACGACAACCTCAGCAACAACTACTACGACATCCGGTGGAGGAAGCACAAGCTGCAACGGGGTTGCCGCATGGAGTAGCACAACTACGGTAAGTCGGAAGCTCTTTCCCCCTTGTAAGCAACTTCTCACATCTCACAGTACGTGGGCGGAAACCAAGTCATTTATAATGGCCAATTGTGGACTGCGTCTTGGTGGACCTATAATGGTTGGTTGTGTTTTTTCGTCCTGTATGAGCGTACTGACCGGACGTAAAAACCATTCAGATACTCCTGGAGGTATGTACTGTTAGCTTCAAGGACTGGGAACCGTTCAGTTGCTTATATGCATTCTAGGTGCCGCTGGTGTCTGGGTTTCCAAGGGTGCTTGCTCGTCCCTCAAGGTCGCTTTCACCGCCGCGGCTGCCAGTGCCACCCCCGCTGCTACCTTGACCGACTCCCGACACGTCGTAGACAAAGCCCGAACGATTAACACGGTAGCACCTGAAACTGGTACCGCAGCTTCTGTTGAAGCTACAGCAGTTCCTACGGGCAGCCCTCGCATGAAGAGAGTTCGCTTCTCGTCAGGATTCTGATGCGCTCTTTTTATATACCCGATTTATGCTAAAATCCCTTCATTTCATATACCAATCAATATACATTCTTTTACCCACTCACTAAATCTCATATTCATTGAGTCCAAGATATTCTAAGTAGAGACTAATACAATATGCTACTTAAACAAACATGGTAAGATATAACGCTAGACAGCAACAAACAGTCCTCGGTGAGAATGATGACCCAAGAAAACAGACAGCACATGCACACATATTCACAGAATAGATTACAGTACAATTCAACGCTTCCCCTTTCTTTTCTTGGCTGGTTTTTTCTTCCGACGCGACGGAGATGGTTCGTCATCAGCGTCTCGCCTGTCTTGTACCTCGTTCCTGAGGTGACCACTCTCCTCTTCTTCCGCGCTTTCCACGTAACCAACACCCATAAAGACCAGAGGTCCGCCGGCACCGCCATGAGCCAAGAAGCCTTGGGTCTTACTTCGTGTTCCGACACCCACGAAGATTTCGCTTTCAAGATTGTCTTCCTCGTCGCCATCAGCCTGGGCGAGTGATGTCCGCTTATCCGCCTCCCATAACTCTTCGTCTAGAGTCAGTCTCCTTTGAGAAGTCCTTGAGACGGAAGAGGCCCGTGACTGCGATGCTGCAGAGGTGGACGCCACGCTGCTACGACGAGAATGTTCCTGTAGCTTCTTCGCCTGAGCAACCTGCGCGAGAAAGATGTCCTTCCCAGTCTGCCTGGATGTTGGACGACGAAGGGGATCATTTTCAGACTGAGAGGGTCGCAGCGCCAGCGGATCTTCGCTCGTCTCTTCAGGGGATGGGGGAGCAGGCGGGGGCCGAGATGGCCTATACGGTGGCCGCGGTTTGCGAGGAGATGGCGCTGGTAGTGGGGACACAGGCGGACGCTTAGCGAACATATCCACAGAAGGTTTAGGCTTGTAAGGCGTCGCTGGCCGAGAAGCGGAAAGCGATTCTTCTCTTTCGTCATCCATATCAACGTCAGGATTGACCGATTCGCCCCGAATCGGGACTTCGTAGTCGCGGAAGCTCGGTCTATTTTCCTCGGGCGGAGTGGACGGCGGAGCGTCATCTTGACTTATAATACCGTCATTATCTGAACAGAGAGAAGGTGTCTCGCCAAGATGGGTGCGTTGTATAGGTCGTGGAATGCGTGACGGTGGCGGGCAAGGTGGTGGTTTCGACGAAAACGGACGAATGGCCGCTGTGTTCTCGGTTGTAAGAGAAGTTGAATTAGACAACGAAGCAAAGCTAGAATCAGACGAAGATGCAATAGATCGCTTTTTGACAGCTGCGTCTAGGGATGATTGAGAAAGTGCGCTAATGTACACACATAGTAGTTACTCACCTGATTCGTCCTCCAGGGGATTTTCGCTGTCATTCCGCTTTCTCTTTGCACCTGTAGGAATAGCATCGCCGTCACCGCGATTCCTAAGAGAAGACAAGAGAGTAGATGTCAGGGAAGCGTTTGAAGACGTAGACGAGTATAGACTGTCTATCCGCTGCGATAATCTACTGCCAGTAGAAAAGCTTCTATCTCTGAGGGATTCGCTACTTTCACGACGAGAAACAGGCGCCGAAGGACCGTTAGATACTTTCCTGAGTCGCACGGTTTTCATTTCGTTCAAGAACGCAGCCATATTATCTGCTGTGACGCCGACGGTTGGCATGCCTTGTCTTCGCGGAGCATATGAAGGATTTATAGGTGCCTCAGTAGGCATTGGCGCGGGTTTTAATGATGCTCTTGCTGAAGCAAAAAGTGGTGTACCAATTGCTGTTGGCGCTCGTGTGTTGAAAGAGCCGGGAGGTGGCGGCGGCGGCGGAGGTGGGGGCGGTGGCGGAGGGAAGGAGAGGGACGGTATAGAATTTGTGGGTCTTCGAGAGAGCTGGGCACAATAACTTTATTAACATCCAACATGAAAGAAATGGAAGTAAGTACCTCATCTTTTAATCTCATGATCTCCTCTTCTAGCATTCGTATTCGTTCCTTGTCACTATTCTTTTCTTTCTCTACATCCCGCGCATCTGCTTCAGTAGCCCTACGCTTTTCATTTCTACGCTGTTCCTCCCGTGCAGCAACAAGCTCTCGTTCTTTACCTCGAACCCGAATATGTCCCGAGGTGTCTCCATCCATAAAGACATCAACAGCGCGTCCTTTGCCTTTGGCACTGGCACTTATGCGCGGGGGGTACTCATCGTCATCGTCGTCACTGTCATCAGATACGCGAAAAGACCCTCCGTCTACGGATGCATTTCGATAAACGAGTGGCCGCGCAAAAGACTGACCGGTCGAGCGTTGGGGTGAAGTTTTGGGGAGGAGGATGGAGGGGTCCGCGTGGTCCCGCTCAACACGAAACCGATCAACCGCTGCCTTAACAGAAGGCGCCATTGGCGGGCGAGACTGTGAAGGACCAGATTCGTCGACCGGCCGGGCAGGAGTTGGACTGGCGATATTGGGTTTGAACCGTACATGTCGTTCATTTAGGCTTTCCGGAACAAGTGACGGAGAGCGAGGAAACAGGGAGCCTGGCATAGTAATCGACGGTCTACGACGGAGAGCAGCCGGAAGAGGAGGTGGTGATGGTGATGGTGGAGTGGAGTGCTCAGATGCCGAAAGTACTGTTAATTTGACATGAGCTCAACATTATTGCCGTAACACCAGGCGTACCTTCATCTACGTAGTCTGTATATTTGGCCTTTTGTTTGACGCGTTTCTTGGTATTTGGTATAGATTTTGCACGGGCCAGCTCGCGCCGATGTTGACGTTCATGTTTACGCCCACCTCTGAGGCTATCGTTGTCGTCCAAGGTATATTCGTCCTCTTGAGGAAGGTTGGTCCTGCGAGATGTGTTACGGGCCCTGGGCGCCTCGTCGACGCGTGATTCGGCAGGCCGGTCTTGATGCTGCCAAGAATAAAAATGAAAGTCCAGTTAACTTAATGGCATCGAGGGGAAGAAAGCGCTGCGGCGCACCAGCGTGACTGTCCCTCCAGTGGCATTGGTAATAAAAGCGTCGACTTCGTTCGATATGTAGTGGAAAACGCCAGATAGAAGTCCTGATGAAGGAGGGTTTCGCTCGCCCATTGGCGATGGTGGTGGTAAAGTGTCGACGGCCTTGGTAAACATACAAAAACATTGAACAAACTTATCGCTGACAAAGCACCTGATCTAGCACCTTGACCTTCAACCACCATGTCACTTTCGGATTGGACAGATTGGAATCAGGCTGCCGTCGCTCGTCTCAAGAGCCATGGAATCCGGAACATAGATCTGTCCGTCACTTACCTTATGTTGTCTCTATTGCAGAAAGTACCAATACATTTACCAGTTCAACTTTCCCTTCGTCATCTCTCGCCGCT
Organism: Armillaria altimontana; assembly: GCA_022818075.1. Lineage (NCBI taxonomy): Eukaryota > Fungi > Basidiomycota > Agaricomycetes > Agaricales > Physalacriaceae > Armillaria > Armillaria altimontana. The sequence continues at coordinate 700,430 of JAIWYR010000018.1, forward strand.
GTTCTTGTGCTTCTCTACGAGGATGCTGGTCAATTGCGCGTACTATTGACGACTCGGTCTAAGCTGTTGAGGACTCATGCTGGGCAGACCGCTCTGCCAGGTGGTAGGGTAGACGATACTGACAAGGATCTCACCCATACAGCCGTAAGCTTTTTTTCTGCTTCTCCAAATGATTGGTACTCACGTGTGGATTACAAGTATAGAGAAGCGCACGAGGAAGTCGGCCTTCCGTTAGATTGCCCTCACATCCAAACGCTGTGTACCTTCGAACCATTCCTGTCGCTTCACAGACTGCTTGTCACCCCGGTCGTTGCCCTGCTGACTGACAACAGCATACTGGAAGGACTAACCGCTTCTGAAGGCGAAGTGTCTCGTATATTTAGTCATCCGCTCGAAGCCCTCCTTGATCCGATGATTGTGAAACATGACGCCTTAGCTGCGTTCGGTTCCGAAGACTGGTTTTATGAAAACGAACTCCATGCAAGTGACAATTCTTTTTTGGAAAAACATGATACCTTGTTGACATGTTCACCAGAATACGACTGACTCGTTGGTTCCACTCTTGGGGAATTCACCGTATCGTATGCACCGATTCCGAAGTACTGCGTCACCCGTTAAAGGTCTTACCTCGGATATTCTCGTATGTTCTTCTTCAGTGATAGGTCTTCATCCCATCATATCTTCCCAGATTTCTATCGCCCAACTCGCTTTCGATAAACCGCCAACGTACGAACGGTACGCCCCTGGACAGCCCCACGGATTCCGAGAAATAATCGCTATTGTTCAAGACCAAATGCCGTCAAACGCGAAGTCTGCATAGAGGTGTATGTACTGTGTTTTTAGAAACAAGTAAATTTTTTGTCCTAGACCCGGTGTGAAGCTTTTCATGCTGCCTTGGTTTAGTTGGATGTCAAAAGTTGTCCTAGCACGTATGAAGAACAGTCAAGCATCTAGGAGTCTAGGTGCCTTTGTTGCAATTCAAACGTGGCGGGGCGAAACAGGTCCGGTTGAGTTGATAGAAAATGCGACTATCCAGAACGCATGCTACGGTGAGGAACAAGAATGCAATTAAAGGAGATCCGAACAACTTTGGTCACTCTGTACTAGTTACATCTTGGTCGCCATCAACACTGGAATTATCTCAAATGGCCGTGGATTACTCACTACCCTCCACTCTTTCCTGTCCGCCGCGGTCAGGAGAAGAAATTTTTAAGGCTCTCAAGCTGTTCTTGAAGTCGGTGGCGTTCTTTCTCCAGAACAGCGTTCTCCCTGTGGACAACATCGAGCATCTTTCTCAAAGCCTCTGCTTCAATCTCTAACAGCGCGTCAGAGGAATTCTCCATCGGCAATGAACTGCTTTGGGAAGTATGTTCCAGAATTGCACTGCATGGACGAACTTTCTGTCTCCAAGGTGCCGGTGAGAATGAGGATATCATCTCGTTCACAATGCTAGCGCTATGCTGTGGATATTTGATGGTGGCTGACGGGGACAGATTTCTTCCTTTTTCCTTGTCTCGCCGCGTGACTGTAGATGGTGCACGCTCAGTATCAGCACAGGCTTGAAGTCTCCGATGGTACAGACAGCTGAGGTCGGGTTGGAACATTGCAAACGAAACTGGGAAGGGGATATGGGGCAAGGTGAACTTTATGCTTCTCGAATCATACATGATGTGCTTATATATTCCACCGGGCACGGTTAATGAGTTAGTTAAATCTAGCTTCTTGCACAATCTGGTCTGGATTGATGGATTGATGGTGGTCCTGGCACGGTGGGTGGGAATGAAAACTTCGTTCACACGGTAATAGTTATGGTTATTCTTCTCTTCTTCTTCGTACTTACGTGTTGTTCAGAAGGAACAAAGACTGAGCCTAATAGTAGGAATAATTAGCCCCTGAAAACGCGTCGCGTCCGTTGATCTCAATTACTGTTGTCTTCATCTCCCTGATATGTTGTGTACGTGGGAAACGTCGTAAGCTTTCACCGACATCAGGATACCATCTCTGTATTCATGGTGATCCGTGCAATAAGAAATGTGTTTTCGATCTCTCTGAATTAGCAACTTGGCGAATGTGGCGAGGCTCCTCTCCTCTTGCAAGTTGGCTGGCTCTTTCGTCCGTGCATCACGCTCATATTGGATACTTAGAGGAAGGAAGGAAGTTGGTTTATTATCGTGGCTCCTTAACAGAACGTAACGACGACAGTGCTACAGAGAGCTATCACTCTGACCCGGGACCACCTATTTCACGCTCTGCCGCTTACTACTCTCGAGAATATCTGACTCAGGGACCTGTAAGACTTTTTAGAATGAATATCGGCGGATACTGAATTTCAAGTTCATTTCGGATTCGCTTTTTGATTGGCTTCGGAGTGTGTAAGCTATGACGACAGCGGGCGGCACGTGGCGGTGCTATCCCTTACAGTGACCACCACGAACCACATATCCCCAACAAACGCAGCCTCATTCTGCTGCGCTCTACTCTGCCCCGATCAAGTCCATTACATTCTTACTCAATAACCACCACCATCTACGTCCTCTACCGAGCTAGAGAGGCCCGACAAACATTTCCAACAAAGTTTTTCAACATACGACATTAACGACCGTAAAGCCACATCATCATGCCCGTTCTCGACAAGATTAAAGACGGTTTCGAGAGGATCTTGCCCTCAGGTGGTGGCAGGAAGCATTCGATACCACCACTATCGTCTACAGGGATATCGAGCTTGGGCAACGGAGGGATAGGGCATGCGAGATTTGAGGACGACGTGAGTATTGGCCACCATTTTGACCCCAGTTTCCTTTCACCCATCGCTGCGCCGGACATGATGCCTGCCAAAACGTAACATGAACCCAAGGAACACAACTATACGATTACATAAGCGTTCATGTTTCTTCCTCTCCACCTGCAGTAAGCTGCATGGGCGAGGGCACTAGCGCACTCGTATTCCTACTCTTTGTTCCCCTTGTATGGGTTCTCTGGCTCTACGTTCGCATCGTTTTCTTCTGTTTTAACCCCTTTAGCTGTGCCATGTACTGACCCGACGCGTAGATGATCATCTCTAAACCAGCCATCGTATTCCATGCTTCCCAAATATTCTTCAACTTCCTAGCGATGGCGTGCTTTGCTAGCGTCGCCTCCTTCCAGGCAAAGTACAAAGTGGGACCCTGTGAGTCGAGGGCACTGACGCGTCGTGGGACCGCGTGTAACTAACACTCTTCCCCGCAGCCGGTCTGTCGTCCTTCACGCTTTTCCTCACTGTTCTAGGCATGCTTGTCGCGTCATTCATGCTGGCAGTTCCTGTGATATACGAAAAATATGATAAACTTGCAACCTTGGCCCGCGCGATGAAGGTGCCGAGAGTGAGCTTCATACTGACGGGGGCAGAAACATCTCTCAGTTTATTGATTGCGTGTGTATCCAACCAAAACTCCGTTATTTACTCAATTGACCCTGGTTTAGATTTATTGTTACCATCTCAGCGTGGACCGAAGCCGGGTGCAAAAATGCTGACAATGACCCTAATGCTGACAAGGGAGATGACTTCAAGAATGGCCTCCCGGGTTGGTGTAGTACCAAGAAGGCCGGCGCCATCTTCCTGTGGCTTGCCTTTGGTACGTGTTTTGTCCTTATGATGTTTGTTTCCGCTTTTACTGATCTCAATGCGCAGTCTTTTGGATAGCTTCCCTGGGACTTTTGATTTGGGATTGGAGAAAAAGCGGCGGACGGCCTTTGAGAGGAAGGAAACCTCAGGACGAGCCTTTTGCTCCTCCAATGGACCATGATTCTGTCACTCAGTATGATGAGGACGACGACGACACTTCCAACATCGTTCATCATGCACAGCCAGCCGGTGGCGTCACGTCCCAGGATCCATTTTCGGATACCAACCGATACAGTGGGGCCAGTGCCCAACGACCAACATCAACGGCATATTCAGGCCGACCGAGTATGGATCAATACGGAGCGTTTTCTGATCCCGCACCAAGTGGATACTCTGCTGGGTATAGCGCGTCGCCGTACACTAGTACCACAACGCCTGGTTCGTTCGTCCCGGTGTTGCCTGAGCCTGACTTGGGCCCTCAAGTCAGTCGAACGATGCAGTACGCCGACCCATATGCCAAGGTGAAGGCCACGCTTGGCTCAGGTCAACAACCCGCCTCCCAGTATGGGGGATCAACACCACCTAATTATGATGCTTATGGTGGTGGGGGTTATCGGTAGATACTGTACCGGATGGAAGTATGTACACATACTAATACCTTGACGGACTGATAATAGTCTTAGCTCTATTTTACTTCTTTTTTGTCTTGTTTCAATTTTCTACGAGGTGTACACCTAATAACTTATTGTGATATATTGATTATTGATCAACTGCAAGGCTAGAGCCCAGGTACGGAACATTGCACCTCTCCGATGGAGCGCGATCTGGCGGGACCGACATGTTCTTTTCCTCCGACTCCAGAGGAAATGCTTGCTATGTCGCTTTCACGCTGGTTGTTGATTGGTTATACAAAGATCCTGCAACGCGTTCCTTGCTTTCAATGTAGAGTGGGATGGTTCACTGACGAATGAAGATTCCTTGATAGTTTTCCTCGACGATGCATGGGTTACTATTCTCCGGCTCTGTGCTCACCTAGTCCCTATCTACTAGTACTTATCCTTTTCGGCTAGCAAGACCGCGTACTCCTCCTATACTCTTCCGCCCCGGATTTCACCTCAGGCTCTTGACTCACGGAACCCCCTTTCTCATATATCACTAGGATCTACCTCTGTTCTAACCAATTTCAGAAGTATGCTCATTGTCTTCCCAGCCGTCGTTCCGTGGGTATAAAAGATAGCTGCAGTTCTATGTTTGAACTTCATAATGTCGGACCCCCAACTTGATACGCTCTTCCAACCTCTTCAGCTTGGGTCCATCACGCTCAAGAACAGGGTTTTCATGTCATCTATGACCCATAACGGTTCGATTCCTACCAATGTTCCTAACGATATCATGGTTGAGTATTACTGGCACACGCTGCTAGTGGTGCCGGTCTCATCATTGCTGAAGGGATTCTCATTTCCCAACAAGGGTATGTGTTTTATGTCTCTGGCGGTCATAGTGATACTAATCATACTTTTGAATCCAGGACTGAGTGGCAAAACGCCCCCGGAATATGGTCCAAGGATCAGATTGCGGGATGGAAGAAGGTTACAGACGCTGTGCACGCCGAGGGAAGCGTTATATATGCTCAGGTATGTGCTAGATTCTTCTTGTAGGTGGCGCCGCTCTGATCAAGAGTTTATCAGCTCTGATGCCGTCAGTTTACTGCCTGTCCTCCTGTGAATGTATCACCGACTTATTTGTAGTTGGACGAGTAAGCCATCCTGATGCTCCGGAGGCAAATCGCCTCTGAACTGGTGCCTTCTGGCACCTGACTTGAGTTTTGACAACAATTTGCTTCTTCGAATTTAGCCCGTATATGCTCCTTCGGCGATTTCTGCGAGAGCAGGAAAGTTTAGGTTTCTACAGGCGCGCCTGGATGTGTGACACCTACCGCTATCGAAAATCCGCGTGAAATCATCGCTGTGTTCAAGCAAGCAGCTATCAATGCCAAGAATGCTGGCTTCGATGGCGTAGAAATTCACGCTGCCAACGGTTACTTGATACCTCAGGTGCTTCACCCTTTCTCTTTGATTTCATATGAAGGTCAATTGTATTATATCAGTTCCTCGACAGGACCTCAAATCATCGTACGGACGAGTGGGGTGGTAGGATTGAGAATCGTTCGCAATTTGGTCTTGATGTCCTCAAGACAGCCATCGAAGTATGGGGTACAGATAGGGTAGGTATCAAACTCAATCCCACCGGGGGATATAACGACGCCAGGTATGTATCTAAGTCCAACAACTCAAGGATCTCTTTTTCACCCACTTTCGATAGGATGCCTTTGGAAGAAACCCTACAAACGTTCAGTTATTTCAGCTCTGAAGTCGATAAACTCAAAATCGCTTATGTCACTTTAGTGCGATACGCAGAGTTCCTCGACCCTATCATCGACGGGAGCCATCACGCCGTCAAGCACGATGTCATATCCACGTACGCACCTCTGTTGAAGAATGCGCTAGTATTCGGGAATGCTGCATTTACGGGCGAAGAAGCTGCGCGGTATGTATCTGAGGGAAAGCCTGCGGGTGTGTTTTTTGGCGTGCCGTGGATTGCCCATCCGGATTTTGCGAAACGGCTGCAGTATGGGAAGCCTTTGGATGGACTTTTGGATTTTACTTGTATGACCTTGGAAGGGACGTAGAGACTGAGAAGAAAGGGTACATTGTTTCGATTGGTGATGACCGTAACACATTACGTAAAGGAGACGAGTGGCCGGCCCTCAAGTCGCTGAATCGTTAATAATCGCCGAACGGAATGCCGTCTCTCTTTGGCGAACATCCATTGCCCCCTCGATCTGACTCGCGTCGTTCGTTGTACACGGTTCAAATAGAGCCCACGTGTAGCCCTAGATGTGAGTGCCTTCTGGTTCCCGCCTATCCAGGCATAATTATGGACGTTAACGGCATTGTAGGTATGATGCACATCTTGCGGGCCCAAACATGCCCACCATGGGTAATCGTGGATCCAAGTATCTATCCTGTCCTCCTTTCCCTACGCCGCGATAGTAAATCCCATTATCATTAGGCTAGGATCCCTTGGCACTTGTATATGCCTGCTTTTGTAAGTACGTCTCACGTTTACTGATCAATGCATCGAGTTGATCATTTTATCCCAAAATAGTGCGAGTTTCCTCAACTCGATTTTTGTCCAGCTTGAGGGCTTAATTTGCCTCTCGGTGCGCATGGATGTTCGTATCTGCTCAAATTCCAAACTCACGGCATAGGGTTGTCAGGTGCTCTATGAATCATTGAAGAAATTTCTTCCAGTCCACTGCATGCGGACACGCGTTGAAAGCAAGACCGTGCGTTATTTCTTCTCGCCTATAATAGCCTATCTTACGCATAGCTTTCTATCCAGTGTGACATCTTATCTTCCTGGCCTTATTTTATGGCTGCGGGAATTGAGAATATCTGAAGTATTTGATGTATGTGCCAAACGATTCCATCAGTTCCAGACAGGCTTATATCTGGGATACGGGTAGCCTGCTGTGAGATCAATAGCACCACTGAGAAATCACTGCCGACACAGTCGTCCCTGAAAGCCTTCAACAATTTCGTTGATGCACACCAGAATGTGAGATACGATGATATTCTTGTTCTGTTACCCGTGCTGAATCCATTGATTCCTCAGTTTTGTTGCGGCCGCGACATAGAAAAACCTCATATCACAGCCTTCAATCGCCTTGTAGGCGTTGTTGGCACGCCACTCCTACGACGTACGTACCAGTGTCCTTCTTATCACTTACAGCAAAGCTTATTTCGTGAGAAGCATGGTTTTGGGCGCCCGACCATGGTCGAGGAGATCCCGGCTTCGGCACTTATTTAGCAAAGCTTCGCAGAGTCGTTGTCGTGGCATGTCTCGTGAGGTAAGCTTTATGTCTGCTTTCTGGCATATCGCTTAGGAGCATCTTCAGAATATCACGATTCATTGGAAAATCAGATAACCCAGGCCACTGAAGCTTCATGTTCTCTCTTATGCTACCGTCAATTCTGTGGCTACCCAGTGAATGTAGAATATGCTTCATAGTGTGGTGTGATTGAGAATCTTCGGGCGGAAGAACCTGAGCTCTTCGGCGGTACATCTCCGCTTATTAGGTCGGCGTCCGTCAAGCGGGCCGCTATCCGACACTCGCTTCCAAGCCACGAATACTTTCGCTGCTTTTCGGACTTATAAAAAAAGGCCGTCTTGCTTGTGGATGCCTTTTAGCCTTCGTGATAGATTCATAGGTGAAAGTCGGAGTGCGTGCCGCCGTCACTGTCCATTCTCAGTCTGGAGTCCGCTTTCAAATTTCTAAAACGCGCGTCGCGTGGAAGGCCCTGGCGGCCTTCAAAGCGTTTGACAGTTGGCAACAGACTGAAACGCGCTACCTCTTTTTCTATCCAGTATGTGCGCGGTGGAGAGTTCTCCATCTCAGCTGGCTTTGTGGCGGGACCCGAGCATAAGAACGTCTTTGTCGAATACCAGGCGGTTCTGTATCGACCACGCTCGAGCTAGTCAAGCTTGGAACACAGATGCTTCGACTTGGCTTATTCGGCGGGTCAAGGGTAGAATTGGTCCGCAGCTTTGCAAAATTGCTGCGCCGCAAGTACTTATTTCATATCAACTATTTCCTTCGTCACTTCATTACTCTTCCACTCTTCTCTCCACAGCATGGCCATTCTTTCAGTACGACGGTCCTTGAGCATACTTGCCTGTATAACCACCTTCATTTTTCTGTCTGGAACAGGTTACAACTTTCATGATCGGTCAACTCGTGGAATACCCATAACATATGAGTATACAACTCAGCGTATCAAAGAGTACAGGCGCATGATGTTGACGAAAGACGGGACTCGGTTACTACCAAGTGCTGCATGGAGCCCGCTCAGCCTAAGCGAGTGTATCTTTGGCATGCCCGCCTACTACGCGCCTTGTGTCGCACAAAAACTATCGAAAAAGGTGTTATATGCGGAGGAACTGTTATATCCGGCATTTGAGATCCGACAGCCCCATTTTGCGGTCGAGGAGCACAAGGATCGCTGGCGAAGCGCCGCTTTGAGAGTGAAAGAGCGCGGAACGCTGCAGGACAGTGGGTGGCTCGTGTATAAAGGTCAGTCGGGCCAGAATTTCGTGAGTGCTCTCCGATAATTCATAACTGGCGCGTAAAGATCAATTCAACAATTGTAGGCATTTGGATATGTCTCTTACACGCATCCAAATCGATATGATAGCTGGTCCCCAGAGGCTTGTATGGGAAGCCTCGTATCGTCCGAAGACATCCGGTCGTTCGATCCAATGCAAGTCCTCGCTGTCCCTGATCATCCTGCGATCCGTAAAAGCGCCATAGTTGTACTTTCCCCAGATTCCAACTCTTTTCAGCACCACCTTGACCGTGTGACGCATATCTTAATGCAAGGCTCGTATCTCACCTTTGGAGAACACCCGCACGTAATTACAGGCAACCACGGAACTGCCTTTGTAGATCAGCTATGGGAACGCCTAGGATACGGTCCGGAACGTGTGCTGCATAGTCAGAGAGAGGATACATACGCCGAAAAGTTGATTTTTTCATGTCGTGCGGTATTGGTGCATCCTTGGCTGTCACTGAAGACACTCGAAGCATTTTCGGTTGATTACATGAAGGAATCTTCAACACGAAATAAAGTATGTGGCTTTGATCCTATGTGGTTTTCATACCATAACAGCTTACCTAGGTCGTGTATATGTCGCGATCCAATGGACGTGCTAAAAACGGTGGTCGTAAGGTTCTTAATGAGTCGGACCTTCTCAATGCAATCAGGACATTACTTGAAGAGAGGGCCAAGGGCGAAGAACTTGTAGTATTTGACGAGAAAGACTTCGCAACCGCCTCTGACCTTTTCGAATGGTTCAACAACAACGTTATGGCGGTCGTCGGTCCCCACGGAGGTGCGATGTACCACCATCGTTGGGCTGCTAGAGGGACACTCGTAATCGAGTTCATGCCCACCAGCTTCATGTCGATGGCTACATTCGAGGAAGCCTCCGTGCTTTCTCAGACGTATGCAGCTGTGGTGGTTGAGCCAAGTGGATCGGGTGGGAACGATATGACCATCGATCCCGAGCATGTCCTTTCGCTTCTGCGACGACATTTGGGAATCCCTATGCGGAGACCTCGTCATGCGGAGCACATGGGATTTTTGTCTGATGAAGTACATGACGCTGTAGATGATATTGAGGACGAGGGTTCCTTGGCAGAGGATCCGTTGAAAGTCAGCTACCAGTGGGGTGGTAAGGAGCTTGGCTTATAATTTAACGTTGTACCGCTTATAAGTAAATTAATTTTGTAATGCTAGTATTTTCATCTCACCCATAATGCAAACACGCGTATAAAAGCGATCACTATAAGGAGTTGAGGCTTATTCTCTTTGCTGAGCCTGGATAGTGGAGTGGTACCCAAACGCAGTAACGTTCGAACACGAGGCTCCGTGGACGAGATCACGCGAGCTGCTTAAATAGTTTTACCCACGCCAAGTACACGAGATAAGGACAACCATGCCGTTCCCCCTGCTCGAGCTACCCAACGAGCTTCTATACAAGATCTTTGGAGAACACTTTGATGAGGACCAAGTCCCAGAGTTGTTCACAATTTCTCTTACGTGCAAACGCCTGCACGACATTTGTCTTACACATTGTCTATCTCGCTTTGGTATCAGCCATCCTACGGAGACCTGCAGCTTTACCCTTCGAAACGTCGCTGAACCCCGTCCAGATGCGATATCTGGTCTCCGGGTCGCTCTGTTTGTCCCGTCAATCAGGCATCTGGTATGCACGTTCGACGACGCGGTTCTGGAAAGCGAAGCGCCTTCCCCTGCTACTATCATTACAACCGTCCAACGACTGCAGAGTCTTCTTTTGAAGCTTAAATCCGTCAACAGGATAACGTTGAGGTTTCGCGGCAGAGATTGGAACAATGGTAGCGTAAACGTTACAGATGCATTGTTGGCTTCATGGTCATCTGCCATTGGCAATCTCCTCAATCTGGCACTGGATAAATCATGCACACATCTGTGCATGGTGGACGGTAAAGTAATGACTTATGCCTATCAATTTTCCCGTGCGGGACGAGGTTACCCATCGAACGTCTTGACCACCAGTAGGCGCACAGCGATCCGAGGGCCAGATTGGACATTTCGGCGCGTCAAGATGGGTACGTCGACTATCCTCGTCGACGAAGCCACCATTCCCAATACATTACACTCTTTGGACATCGAATCGTCGATGCTCCTACTTCCTCCACTCTCCCACTGGACGTTGTCCGTTCTGACTGTCATTACTTCTTTGACCATATCCCATATCAGTCTTGCTGGACATATGTGGACCACGCTGCTCCCCACAGTCGCTCAATACGCGTCGGGTATCGAAGAACTGCGTATCGCTGGGTGTCCAGATATCACCATCGATGATCTCGTCGCGTTTCTCGCACTGTTACCCAACTTGAAGATACTCACACTATCTGACGAGGAGCAGTACATACCTGGACCATCTGCGCCTGTCCCGAAACTGACAGAGCTGGTGCGTGTCGAGGCTCCGTGGAGGATTCTTTTACATATTGTGCAAGGGCCTCTGCCGAGTTTGAAGGAGGTACGGACGTTCCCCAGACGCACTCCAAGAAGAGGGCTGGATTGGGAGGGGACAGGCGCTGTGTTGAGGGTGATGAGAGAGTGTTTCAAAGATCAGGAAATCAGGCCCGTGGTGATCATACGGATCCGAGTCGATAAGGGATGGTTATCAAGAGTCGAAACTAGACCGTCGACTGGCGTACGGATGACGCTGAGACTTGTGAAGGTGGTGGAAGTGGAGCTGGTGGAAGTAAAGGTTGGTGTTGGAGTCTTGGCGGCCTGGCTTGGGGGTGCTTTTGACGCTGTTAGAGAAATACGGATATTGGGGAAGGTACAGTCATGTTGCGGAAATGTAGAGGACATCGAGCAAGCGGTGAAGACAGAGGTTAAGCTGGTTGGGAGGATAGTCGTGGAAGAACGAGCAGACCATTAGTACTTAGTGTATCCAATGATCACAGTTCTCACAACAATAGTTGGTTATTGAGCCGGAGATATTCTGATATTTCTTTGGCGCTTATTATTTAAGTAACTGCAACTGGCACAGCTTACTACGCCACATAGAACGGTGGACTGAACGACTCTTTATGTAAATCAATTATTTCTAGACGGATGCTTCAAGATTGATTAATTTTAGTTGAATGCCCGCATGCCAAGTGGTAAGTACACCAAAGATTCTGGACTCACATCCTCTGGGTAGAGGTGAGGACGTCGTCGTCGTCATCTCAAGATTAGGACTGCAAGTTCCAACCAAGTTAGCTGCGTTCAACATTGTAATTTCTAATTAATAGACTAAAATATTATGAAAACACAAAAAGGATAAACCATAATAGGAATTCTGAATGGCCAACGTGGGGATCGAACCCAAGACCTTCGCGTTATACACAGGAATATTAGCACGACGCTCTAACCAACTGAGCTAGTCGGCCGACAGAAGTAGATTTCTTAAGGGGTTAATATCAACAGCAATAACGCACTGACGACTCAGAGCATGACCGATCGCTTTGTCTAACCACAACACCTCTGACACGGGCCAATTGGGCGTCCTACAATGGCGCGTGGTAATCGAGCCTCAGAATCTGTGGCACCCATGCAACCGCCACCACTGGCCCTACCTGTCGCAGAGTTCGAAAAGGTCGAAGAGTCTTCAAAGGTCAACAATGGCGTTCACGACAACCAAATGAAGGCTTATGGATGTACGCCAAATCCACGCGTCTTTTCCTGTTGACCATTCCTGAAAATTCTAGTTTTCAGTCAACGATCTGTCAAACTATCAAAGACCTGACCACTACGTTCGTCATATTGGTTCGTTTTCGGCGGCAAAGACTATCTACTCTATGCTGAACATCGCCCCAAGAACCGTTGGAGTTGGACCTCGCCACACAGGTCGAGTATGACATGGACGAGCAAGGTATATAGTGTTCGTATTGGGGATACACATACTTACTGACATGATAGACGAGGAATGGCTGATTGCCGTGAACGCGGATAGGAAAAAGATGCAGGTCGACACGGTTTCTTACGAGACGTTTGAGATTATCATGGACAGATTGGAGAAGGAGTGGTACAATCTAGTACGCGTTGCAAGACCGTTCGTTGCTGTGGATATTGACCTTGATTAATCAGACCAAAAACATTCCTAAACCCCATTTCGATATGCCCTCAGAAGATTCTACCTGCGCGATATGCGACGATGCAGAGGGAGAGAATAGCAACGCCATCGTGTTTTGCGATGGATGTAATTTGGCTGTTCATCAGGGTACGCCAGTGCCTAGTCTGTTACCTGAATACCTCCTGAAATTGCTACACGTCTAGAATGCTATGGTGTACCCTACATTCCCGAAGGCATTTGGCTATGTCGCAAGTGTAGCACCTCCCCAGAAACGCCTGTCGTCAGTTTCATACATGACTCTCTCAGCACTTCTTCCTGACATATACTCCCAGGAATGCTTTCTATGTCCTAATGAGGGTGGCGCGTTCAAGATGACCGACCACGGGCAATGGGTCCACCTTCTATGTGCCATGTGGATTCCAGAGATGACCGTCCAAAACGAGGTCTATATGGATCCAACGATCGCATTCGAGGACAAGCTCATGGAAAGGATGAAGAGATTGGTACTATCGACATAACCTCTCCTCTGATTTCATGAGTGCTAACACAGTCCATCACAGAAATGCAGCGTATGCAAAATTCGAACGGGAGCATGCATACAATGTGCCATCAAAAGTTGCTACACGCCTTTCCATGTGACTTGCGGCCGGAAAGAGAAATTTCTGCTTCCCATGAAAAATCTCCAAGGCTCCGAACCTGTGGGGACACTCAAATGCTATTGTGACAAACACCTTACCGTACGTTGATTTGCAGTGGTGTTCACTCTAACTACTCAACTCCGTACTCAGCCGGCGCAAAAAACTGCTCGAGAGACCGCAAAAACTGACGATGAACAAAGCGTCGAGAAGATCTCCAATACTGCTCGTGCCCATGCCAAGGCTTTTCAGACAGGAGCGCCTCTCGTACCGTGGATCATCGTAGACAGGATTGCTCAATACATCGGGAGGATTAACGTGCGCAAAAAGGTCGAATTCATTATTCTCGTGTGCAAATACTGGAGTCTTAAGAGGGAAGCGAGGAGAGGTGCGCCCCTTTTGAAGCGATTACATTTGGAGGCTTGGCCTTCTAGCACTAGAAATCAGTCCCAGACTACCGCCGAAAAAACCCAGAAGAAGACTGTAAAGCTTAACATTACTCTTTATTTTTCGTATCTGAACTTTTTGGTAGATGCTTAAACGTCTACGCAAAGATCTTGACTATGTCAAGCGGCTGTCAGTCAAGAGCTACAAACGAGAGATGCGTAAACTTGATCAATTACATCTCATTCAAGATGTTTTGTCAAAATTCATATTCCCTAATGAGCCACGATTACGCTCAGCTTTTGAACGTATTACAGGGTGAGTCGTTGTTATGGGAAGGAGTTCATGATCTCAAAGAATTGCATACAGCGTCGATAAGAATGGGTATTTTCAGAATCCTGTTTCGAAGCTCAAGGTCCCCGATTATTTCGACATCATCAAGCGTCCCATGTGCTGGAGTATAATTGAAGGAAAATTAGATCGGCATGAATATTGGGACTTCCAAGCCTTCAAAGTGCTACCTCTATCTTGTTCTTTGAGTTTAACTGACGTTTGAATCTAGGATGATATTCATCTCGTCTGTAACAATGCCATAGCTTACAACAAGGCCGGATCGCCTTATTCCAACACGGCCAAACGGATTCTTAACGCTGCGGAGCCAATCTTCACGGAGCTTTATGAACAGTGTCTACCACAGCCATCTGAATACACTCTAGCAGAGGGTGTCATGGAAGTCGACGTTCCACCGACACAGTCGATGCCCTCCGCGCCCGCCCCGGCAGAAAATGGGATGCACGTAGACAATCTCGAATTGGAGTCGAGACAGAGTCACGATCCCACAGCGGACATGAATGCTATGGAGGTGGACGTTATACACACAAAACCCGAAGTTGGGGATCTTGAAACACCCCTCCCCATACTGGAACTCCTCCTATCTAAAGAGGCCATGCAGGACGACGTGAAGTACATCATCAACGAGGATCCTCTTTCTTCCCTCTTCAGTTACGAACTTGGTCAGATAAAACCTCCACCCGAAGAAACAATGCCTGCTACCATGAAAAGGAAGCGTGATCGCAAGGCAGAGAATACTCGGAGGGAGGCCAAGCGCGCCGAACAAGCAGCTACCAACGCTGGATCACGCGCACCAAAGAGAATTCGCCGTGCTACATCGAATACAACGGACAACGAGCTGGATGAGCAAGGCCAAGGTCAGGAGGTTTCAGATGACCCGCCAAAAGCCACTTCATCTACGTCGGTTCTACAATACTTGCCAAGCGGGCAAATGAGCACACCTCTTTTGGTCGATTCTGTTGGACACAGAGACTCGTTCCTGATGTTCGAGGCTGGATGGATCTTACCAGAAGGCCAGAAACGTGGCGGAAGATCGTCGACGCTGACTGCACCACAACCGACTCCAGTGCCACCGAAGAAATGTATGTTTTGTATCCCATGTGTATCGCAGACCTTTAGCTGATTGTATGTCTCTCTTCTCAGCTCAGCAAAGGAGGAAGAGTGCGTGCCATTTTGACTAAGTTACCCGCCAAAATTCCCTTACCATGTTTTCATTCTCTCTAGGTCGCGCAAAATCCTCGTTGGGTGTTTTCAGTACGGGCGAATCCGAGAACCTGACACTGAGCGTGGAGAGTAATGTACCTCCTCAAGATCTACCGGCCACTCCTCCAGAACACGTCGAAGAGGAAGTACTGGCAGAAAACCTGTCGGATGACGATGTGAAGGAAAGGCCTGTAGATCAGGTATCTACGACAGGGTCTCCACAAGACGAGCCGGACCTAATGTTTGATGAAGACCACGAGGAAGAGCCACCACAAGAACCTCTTGACGTTACGACAGAACCGCCACTCACACCGATGGTGCTATCACCGCATCGTGATTCTTCACATACGCCTCCCTCGCCAATAAGACCAAGAGATTTCTCCCCGCTGCCAGAAGATGTACAGACCCCCATGGTTATCGATTTACCTGTCTCAGCGGTGAGGGATGAACCTATGGTGGTGGACAGCCAACCTACTGCCACGCCGGATCGTACGATTGGCATCAAATTAGAGCAGGTTGCCTACGTTCTAACAGACCGTCAAACAAGCGCCTCTGAAACGGAAATCGGGAATGACGTCGAACCTGATATTGGTACCACTTCTCAACTTGACGCAGAGATCAATGCCGAACTTCATGCCGATACTGAGGTTCATACAGCAGAAGTTGATACCCAGGTTCATCCCAAGGTTGACGAGGCTCATGAAACTGATAACGACGAGGTTCATGAACCTCAGATCGACGATGTCCCTGAACCTGAGATCCACGAGGTTCCCGAACCAGAAATCAACGAGGTCCCTGAACTTGAAATTCGCAGAGTTGGTGATCTTGAAGTCGACGAAGTCCATACACAGCTTCCGCATGTGGACGCACATGCTCCTGAAGTCGACGCGGAGCCTCAGGAGGTCGCTACGCAAGTTCATGTTGACACCCAAGCCCTTCCAGACGACGAGGAGGTTCATTCCGAATTTATACAGGATCATGTCGGCGATGACGGCCAAATTCATGCAGAGGTCGACGCTCATGATATATCGGATGTTGCTTTGGGTGACCAAGCCGGCATTGATGCCCCCATAGAACCAGAAGCCCGCATGGAGATGCAACCTCCATCTCATGATATATCGGCTGCTGCTTTGGGTGACCAGGTCGATATTAATATCAGCGTAGAACCAGAAGCAAACATTGAGGTGCAAACGTCACCAGTGACAGGCATCACAGCCCAAATCGAAGCTTCTGCTCCCCAATCCGCTCCATCTATCCAGCTAGGTGACGATGATATGCCGATGGCTAACGTTGGTGCCTCGACTGACGATATTCACCCGCCTGAGGCCGTGCTGGAGTCGCAGTCCGAAGATGTCAATGTTGAGCCAGAATCTACACAAACAGACGATGATATCATGCCTCGCCAGGAAGAAGCGGTTCAGGGGCGCGTTGAACCGACTGGATATCAAGCAGACGTTGAAATGGAAGAAGCTGCTCCAGTTGAGATGGACACGTCCGACAAGATCGAGACTCAGGCGTATGGCGATACTAGGACAGAGGGTGATATTCAGGCAGAGGCAACTATTGTACCCGAGGGTGCTCCAGTCACCGAAGCAACAAACGATGTTAAGGTGGAGGATACAGCAAAGGATGACGACGAGACTTCGGAGGACGAGCAAGAGTTGATTCGGAAACGAATCGAAGAGGCCCGTCAAGTCAGGGATCGGCATGGTCGTACTGTCGACGATCTCAAGATGATGCCCAATTATAATGTCATCGAAGATCAAGACAGAGGTGGCTTCATCGTTGAGGAAATCGTTACACCCACTACTCGTCGTGCGAAGAACAAGCAGCGGAAGTCGCTTAACGAGGGACCTCCGCCGTTCGATCGTACACTCGGGAACATCAATCTCAAACCTGGCGAGAAGTTGGAAAGTGGCACCTTGGGTGAGCTTCCCGCAATTTAAGCTCTAGTAGATTCACATCATTTACTTTTCTTTCAGTCTGGGCAAAGGCTGGTACGACGATGTCTTCATTTCTGACACTAATATCAGCTCTAATATCTTTTTTTGGTAGGAACCTACCCGTGGTGGCCAGCGGTTATATATGACGAGGATCATCCAGAGCTACCGGAGAAAATCCTCAACAGGAAAAATGAGTTTGTGGCAAAGCACAAAAAAGGGAAGCGGAGTAAGGATAATGTCCACTTTTATACGGTCAATTTCTTCGACAAGGAAAAGTCATGGCAATTTGTGACCGTGGAGCATCTGAAAATGCTGGGTGAGCATAAAGGTGCGCTACTTTCTATAGGGCTGTTAACGTTTGGGTTTACGCGTATTGCAGAACTGGACGAAGATATGATATCTCCGACGTCGCGGAGACAGAACTGGAGGAATCGTACTAAGCTGTTGCGGGAATGCCAAGTAGCGTATCAGTGCGTCTTTATTTTTTCTCAACGGTTTATTATTTACAGAGGACGTCTAGGATTGCGTTCGAGGAGATGGAAAGTGACACGGAAGGTGAAAAGAAGAAAGAAGTGGAAGTGGTCAATCCAGAACCTGTGGCTAGCACGAGCAAGGATGTGGGCCAGGAGCGCTCTGTTTCGGAAGATGGGAACTACGATGCTGATGCTGATGCAGATGCCGACGCTGACGCTGACGCGGATGCCGACGCTGACGCTGACGTCGATGCTGAGGGCGACGTTGACACGTATATGGATGTGAGTTGAGTTCATCTGAGGGATGTCTTTATTTTCGGTGTATTAGTTTGGACATGTATGTATGGTGTATCATATGCTGTTGTGTTTTTTTTTCGTTGACGTTGAAGTTTGAAGTAGCATCCTCAATAGTTCACAGTTGGTGAACTCATACACAGCAGCAAAAGCTAGACATTATACTTCTGTGATGTATGTACGGAATCCAAGAGAGTGATATTAGGGAATACATTGATGCACACTGGAGTTGAAACCAGCCTGCTTCCCGAAAATCTAGAATATGACTGATGAGAGTCAGTTTGTCGCGTCATAAATTCATTAATCTTTCTTGGACGCTTTGGCTTGCTCTTCGGCGCGTTTTGAGTATATCATGTCGGTGAAGGGCCTGGAATGGAAGAAATAAGCAGCTGATCTTGCGGCAAGGCTGGACAACGTACCCTTCGAATCGTAGAGCGATAATATAGACAATGTATACGTAGAGTGTGATGAACAGCCCTGCGGGGGATGATTCCCTGTATCCAGGATCAGCGAGATCAGGAAGGGCAATGGGGAACAAGGCTGACCACAGCGCCCCACCAAGGAAACACATGGTGCTCCCAACGTACATGGGGTCGTTCAAGACGTTGAACGGAAATCTAGCACACGTTAATGATGAGCAACAGCGACGGAAAGTAGCGCACCCTTCGACCCTGTGGTCCATAAGGATACCAAAGTAATCTCCCAAAAACGTGCCAGTGATACCCAGCGCCCACGTCGACGACACCACCAGCAGTTGCCCTGTACACATCAACGCCAACGGCAGCACCGAGCTATATGGCTCTGGTAGCAGTTCCACCTTTGGCTGCTCTGCCAGCGCAACATGGAACCTATTCGTGTAAGCGTCACCGAGCGGGGGTGTGAAGGTCAGCGTACAGATAATCCCGTACCATCCCGAACAGAAAAATCATCACAGCGAGAAAGTAGCATCCTGCTTTGGGACTGCCGAAAATGCGCGTGATGGTCTTGTTTCTGTACTCTGGAGAGAAGGTGTGAGCGATGACGGGTGAAAAAAATGGGGCGCACCGTTTCTCGCGACGATATTCCAGGCGGTTGGGTTGAAGGTTATTACTGCTAGAGAAAGGAGCAGTGAAGGCTTGGAGATGTCGACTAGTGAGTGAAAGGTGTCCATGTTGACTTTCAAGTGAAGGTGAAGGTAAACAGAAAGATCAGTCGCGCAAATTTTTTAAGTTCAGGGTTGCATTTCGTCTACTTCAACTCTAACTACTTAGCTAAACGTATATTTACCTACGAGCCGATCCCAGATATCCTTCGTATTGACAGTCGCCTCGAGCCTCGACGCGAGGAGAAACGCACCACTGAGTTTTCTATTCAAACTATATGTCTCCTGCGGTGGAGGTGTAAGCCTGTGTTCCAACATCACCGGAATATTATCCCGTATCTGAGCTGTAATATCTGCCCAGCCCGTGCTGCGGCCGAATGTATACGGCTGGGGAGTCGACGATTTGAACGGCGCGGCAAGGAGTGTCATGGATTTCACATGTGCGTCCAGCATTATCTATAACATGTATCAGCCAAAGCAACATTACAGCAATATGAGCTAACGTACCTGGTTCTCCTGACCAGTGAGGTAGCCCACCTTCAAACTCCACTCAACACAAGCATCCCAGTCATCAGAAGCAGCTGCCTGGAGCAGCCTCAACCACCCGTCCATGAACTCTTTAGAATACGATCGCGTAGCGCCGAAATCTACCAGCCCAATCCGCCTCGTACGCGCATCCCACAAAAAATTCGTCCAGTTGGGATCAGTCTGCATCATCCGGAACTCGAAGAGCTCTTTCAGACAGAGCTCAATCACACAAGCTGCGATCTACTTGGAGAGTAAATAAAGAATGGTGTATTGATAACCGGACGCACGGTGTCGCGATCTGCCTGGGACAAGGCCTTGATATCCGCCTCGCCGACGCTGATCCCGTCGATGCGTTCCATGACGAGAACGCGGTCAGTGCTTCCTTCCCACACCCAAGGAACCTTGAAACGTGGATCATTTCCAAGGTACTCTGGTGATCCAAAAGTGCGCAGGAAACCGGCCTCCCGGGTGTAGTCGCATTCATCTGCCAGTTCCTGCTTCATTACCTTCGCGTAACCTAAATCAGCGCCGGAACTGGCAAAGCTAAAGAAGAAAATATTTACAGAAACGGTCTTGTCCAGAAAGAGACCCTTTGGCAAAAACTTGCCCGCAGTCAACAAGAGCTTGATATAACCCAGATCACTGTCTATTGAGTTGGCGATATTGGGGAACTGGACTTTGACTGCTACTTGATACGGTTTGCCAGTGGGCGAAGCAGACGCGGTAAGAACGGCGCTGTGTACTTGACCTATCGACGCTGCTGCAAAGGGGATGCGGTCAAAAGAGTCAAAGTGCGAAGCCCAGTCTGCCCCGAGAGAATTTTGCAGCACTTTCTGTCGTCGTGATTAGAGTCCAATCTCAGCTCAGCAAAGGTAACCCGATGCACACCTCCATTTGCCAATCCGGCATATAATGCGCACTATCCTGCACCCTCCGGAATATTTTATCTACCTCAGGAGGAAGGAGGTGGGTGTCTACGGGTGGCTCGTCAGGAAAAAACCCATCTACGACAAGGGACAAAGCAGAACCTTGTATGCTAAGAAATTGTCCCAGCTTGAGCGCTGCTCCGCGCATCTGCGAGAGCTTGGAGACGAGCCGCTTTATGTTGGCTTCAGTCATCATGACAGAACCCCCAGAGTTCTCGGTTCGACGGAGCAATTCTGAAGCAGCACCGTAACTGAGAGAGGCAGCGAGCCCTGTAGAATTGTGTCAGACGAGGGGAGGGGGAGCAAGTTGAGGGAGGACGAACCTCCATAGTGGAAGAGCCTGCCAATACGCGAAGACGGGACTTTGGAGGAAGATAGGTTACGCGTCAGAGGCGCCTGGATTGTTTCTGCATAATTCGGCTGCACGGTCTCGGAGGAAATGGACTCTACTATGGGATCTTCGTGGTGATTTGGTATCGCCTCATTTGTGAGCGGTGTCTAGTAAATATCAAGCAGGGACCAAGAGTCGATTATTCATTCGGACGCACCTCTTCCACGTCTGCTGAGATTTCCCGAGGAAGAACAGAGTCTGTAGCCAACACTACTGGCTCAGTCTGTCACTATTTCAGTAAATAAAAAACCTAAGAAAGTGTAGCCAGACTCACCAATCGTCCACCTTGAAGCGGTCGTGGTACATTCTCCTCAATTTTTATTTGATTTTCTTCCGGCGCCGGCGCTGGCGCGTCGCGATTTTTCGTCCTTACAACAAGCACTGCACGCTGCCCAGCAATCTGGGAAGCCCTTATACGTGCCGCATGGCTAAGAATGTCAGCAGCAGACGAAAGAACGCAGAGCCAGTTGTACGCTGGTCCTGGTGGCATGCAAAAGATCACGGTCCGGTGGCCCGCATTCACGATGTATTATATTGGTACAAAGTAAAAATACAGTCTACATGTTTTGCGAATAGTGATACCGATACAACCAAGCTATATGCATTCCCAAGATTCTACCAACTACGCGCCTCCCCCACCCTCCGCACTACGCTGCATAAATGACTGTAAAATCTCATGGCTGAACCCACCCTGGACGTTGGGCTGCACAGCTCTCGGGAGCGACGCAGACATCTGCGTCTGCTGCGCATTAAAGTTCATCATGTTGTTTGCCTAGGGAATCGTCCCAGAATACGACTGCCCAGAGCCGAACGACTGTTGTTGTGACTGCTGCTGCTGCTGTAGCTGTTGTTGATGCTGCTGGAACTGCTGTTGAATCGACTGTGGAGGCTGCTGAGGTGTGAACCCAGATGGTCCCGACGAAGATGCAGTATTATTGAGAGCTGCTGCTTGTTGTTGAACCTGAGCTTGGCGGGCTCGCTGAGCCACAGCAAACTGGGCCATAAGCGCATTCCGCTGCTCCGGGGGTAACTTGGCTAGGGAAGCCATCATGTTAGCCATGGGCGGTGCCGGGTTAGGATTGGGGTTGGGATTGGAATTCATAGACTTGGGAAGCTCAAATATGCCATTGGGGAAGAAAGCGCCGACGAGTACTTGTGTTTGTATAGGGAACAGCAAGACATTGCTTTCTTGAGCGCCTCCGGGTCGCGTCCACCCAGTGATAGCATACTGCAACAAAGTGATTTTATATGCGAGAAGAGGTCAGGAATGTCACGTACAATGTTCTTACTTGAAAGAAGCGTAATGAGGGACCTGTAATGAAGCTCGTTCGACTTGGGATCGGCGATACGGGGCTGAGCCGCGAAGGTACACAACGCAGGCTGCGTTTTCTTAGCCCACACATAAAGATCCTGCGTAGATACAGCAGCTTGTGCAGTAGGCTTAAGTATAAATGATGACGGCCAAGTATTGGCATGACTAAAATCGGCCTCAGTGAAACGAAAGGAGAAAGGGACGACAGAAATAATCACCATTCAGCGGGATTCTGAGCGAATGCGACAACATGTACCTGCATTTCACGCTTCCCGGTTGCATCAACAACGCTCCAGCGAAGCGTCCCTTGCCATACTGGTGGTTTGACAGGTTGTTGAGATTGTGGTTGGGGTGGTTGTGCAACATTACTCGACATGCACATCCGACAGATGTCAACATTGCACCGACCATGAACCCATGCTAAGCATTTGGCGCACTTTACGGTAGGGGAAACCCCATCATCTGCTGGTGACTGAGTTAGGAGTATGTTCATTGATCAGACCAACTAGCGACATACGCCGTCCGCAAATACAATTGAATACCCCCTCTTCGACGTCTCTTCCGCAGATTAAACATTTCTCGTGAAGAGCAGGTGTCACATACGTGACGACCTTACAGTCAAAGATTACTGGCTTGAGTGTTACCTCCTCTCGTCGGTATCCCTGGCATCTATGCACTAACCGATAGACACCGGCGGTGCGCCTTTCAGGCTTCAAGTGAAACGGGGCAAAGGTTAATGATCCAAGAATTTCTTGGTATTGCCGAGAGACTTCTTTCAATGTAACAGTATCAGTGAGACTCTCCCATGTAATCTCTCGGCGCGGCGGTGAAAAATCCTCAAAGTCCTCGGCAGAGATTTCGGCATCTGTTGCAGGTGTTGGTGGTGGTGTTGGTGTAGGTAGTGACTCAGGCATCGGCAAGGTCGTATTGTTGCTTTCTAAACCAGGGAGCATTTCCACAGCCTTGTGACTATCGATATTGTGAACAGAATGATCTCCTGGATATTTCTGATAAGCGCCGGTGCAAACTAGAAGAGTAGCGCTTACTGTATAATGGTTTGCTCGCAGCGTTGAACGTCTAATTCAGAACTGCGTGAATATGAAGCCCATTGAGAAGCCGCCAGAACCTGCTTGCCTGGAGACACAAACGACCAAAAAGGTCGACAGCAACATCACCTACACTTGGCGGTGAAGGTGTCGAATTCGAAAATTCACAAGCATTGAAAGATAAGACTACAGTGTTGGCGCCATCCACAAAAACGGTGAAATCCTGACACGAGTTAGAATTAGTGATAGGAATGAGTTGGTGTCAATTACCTTGATACCAATATGGTGAAGGGGAATATCGAGACTACATAGATGATCCAATGCTGACTACAGATAGAACACATTGCCATATCATTTCAGAAAAAGTACTTCTTGACTTGTGGAACACGTACAGCAACACTGTAAATCTAATGGCCGTGAGCCAATCAAGGGAACTGAATAATTAGACATACAAAAGTTGCCCCTGCAGTGAAACACGCTTCAACGCTGCATGGAATTGATTTCGCAATGTATTGTACAGCACTCTCTTGCACGCCTACGAAATCTATTAAAAAATGGACACATTAAATGTAAAATAACGCCACTTAACTTGTTCCATAAATTGTGAAGGGTATTGGCTCCCTGGGGCGCGACTTTGCTATTAAAGGGAGGACGTTTGAATGCCTAGAAATTCACAGATACAGTACCAAGTTGAGTCTCAAGAAGTTCAAAAGTTGAAACCTACACGCACATCACTTTGACCTCACGTTCGGCGGTTGTTCTACAGTTCTGTGCAATATTAGACCTGCAACGAGGACAGATGGATACTAGCAACCACACCTGTGCAGCATTTCTTCCTTCAAATATTTTAACAGCCACAGCATTACCATCATAGTAGGCGGAATGGAGTCGATAATCGGGTCCGATGAAGATTTGTTTATGAAGCTTTATGCTAAACCTATCCACAACCTAGAAGGCCTTGTCAGTTCAAACGATGCATGTCAGGCTATGGCAGTAAACGCACTGGAATAGTGAACGGAACGGACTCTGGACATGTTTTTGTTAACTGTTACGTCGGTATTTGGACAAACTTCCTTACTTCCTTCCTCCGAGTCCTGGATGCAACAGAGGCAAGGGATGATTCGATCCATCTGCCTTGAAACCTCCGGTCCTCTCAAGTAAGAGTTCGTATGAGCTGCTATTTCGTCCATCTTCTTCCACTCATCGAAAGAAATTCCTCCGGCGCCATGAAGAATGTTGAACCTAAAATATATGTCGTCACTATCATATTCCTTCGCCAGTTCGTCCGCTACGCGTTCACAATCGGTCGCGATCTTCTGCAAGACGTCAATGAGCTCCGATGGCAGAGCCCTTTCCATTCCATTCCGCTGCTGGAACCCATTAGGACCAAGACGGCCCGTCCCGATGCTAAGCAGCACACCGATACGCCGGTCGCTTCCAAAAAGATCCTCGGCCTCATCTCTGACCTGTTTCGTGGGATTGTTGAATCCCAGGCTTGCACTTACATGGTCGGGACCGAAACCTCCGGGACCGGCAATCTTAATCGCCTTGAAGACGGTTGGCACCGCCGTGGTGGCACGCACAGCTTCCCATATCGTACAGTCAGGGCCTTGGTTTGGGAGCCCTTGATACGTGCGTAAGCGCTGGGGAGACCGAAGGTTGATGCTCGTCATGGAACATACGAAACTATCAAACCGGATGAGAAAGTCATCTTTAGAATGGAAGACGACAAACATACACATTTCCCTTCGCGTGTCTTCCTGCATTGGAATCCAACAGTTTCTGATCGGCCATGTACCCAGCTGGACAATGACCTTCTTCATCTCTTTCTCCAGTGTAGTTGCCTTGAACTTGCCGTTACTAGATAAATGTTTCGTCGCCCCGAAAACCATGCTGGAGAGTGTGTTGTAGCATAGAAGGGCTTCAGCGGTGGACATTTTCAGCCTCTCTAGCATAATAGCAACCAGCCTAAAGACAGCCCTCAACATTACTTCATATTTGAGGTGTACCTGCTCACCCTCCAGTACCAGTACCGCCGATGAGGTCAAAATATTCGCAAGGTTTGGGGGAATCTGGAAGGTTTTTGTGCGTCTGTATACGTCTCATAATCTCATCGAGGACTAAGAGTTCAGATACACCTCGAATACCACCACCGTCTACCGTCAACCTGAGGACCTGATGTGATGTGAATAACCTACAAACGCTCACCGAGAGATAACAAGTTCAGAGGCGAGCCTTCGAGAACGGAGAGGTCTGTATCAACAGCCATCGATAACTGAAAAGGATAGCAACAGCTTCATGGCCCAGTGTACTAGTGCCTTACATCTCTCATCAGAGGACACGGACCAGCTGAATCATGAGACTCAACCGGCTTTTAGCGGAATGCCCTGCATGATAAAACTACATATGGACTGTGGGAGTACTCACTTTCGCGAGCGCAGGCAAGCACAGAAATTAGAATGACTGGAGAAAGCGATACCTCCGGTAAATCCCGACGGACAAGCCGAGAGCGGATAATACCAGCACCGGCAGACAGAAATTGAACAGAAAGCAAAGAAAGACGATGTCATTTTTTCACCCGTTGAAAAGCTACATAAACATTCTTTATGCGTGTAAAAACAACATTGTGTCAAGTCTCGAAGCGATACGATAAATAAAAGAGATACGACGCAACGAAACGACGAGGACGACGGCAGAAAAAGTTATCGGGGAACGTAACATTTTTATCTGGCACCCCGCATCAGACTTACATCAGATCGGTCTCTCACACATTAGCCAATTCTACTCGCTGCGCTCGCAATAAATCTCATCGACAGAGAGGAAATAAAGTATTGGACATCAACAGTTTTGTCAGCGGGCTTGCCCCGTCGTAATGCAAATGATGCGATATTATATTGGTACAAAATAAAAATACAGTCTACATGTTATGCAAATAGTAATACCGATACAAACCAAGATATATGCACTTCCAAAATTCTACCAACTACGCGCCTCCCCCACTCTCCGCACTACGCTGCATAAATGACTGTAAAATCTCATGGCTGAACCCACCCTGGACGTTGGGCTGCACAGCTCTCGGGAGCGACGCAGACATCTGCGTCTGTTGCGCATTAAAGTTCATCATGTTGTTTGCCTGGGGAATCATCCCAGGATACAACTGCCCGGAGCCGAATGACTGTTGTTGCGACTGCTGCTGCTGCTGTTGCTGTTGTTGTTGTTGCTGCTGCAGTTGTTGTTGATGCTGCTGGAACTGCTGCTGAATCGACTGTGGAGGCTGCTGGGGTGTGAAACCAGATGGTCCCGACGAAGATACAGTGTTGTTATTCATAGCTGCTGCTTGTTGAACCTGGGCTTGGCGGGCCCGCTGCTGAGCCATAGCAAACTGGGCCATGAGCGCATTCCGCTGCTCCGGGGGCAACTTGGCTAGGGAAGCCATCATGTTAGCCATGGGCGGTGCCGGGTTGGGATTGGGATTCGCAGACTTGGGAAGCTCAGGTATGCCATTGGGGAAGAAAGCGCCCACGAGTCCTTGTGTATTTATAGGGAACAGCAGGACATTGCTTTCTTGAGCGCCTCCGGGTCGCGTCCACCCAGTGATAGCATACTGCGACAAAGTGAATTTATATGCGAGAAGAGGTCAAGAATGTCACGTACAACTTTCTTACTTAGAAGAAGCGTAATGAGAGACCTGTAATGAAGCTCGTTCGACTTGGGATCGGCGATACGGGACTGAGCTGCGAAGGTACACAACGCAGGCTGCGTTTTCTTAACCCAGAGCTGCAGATCCTGCGTAGATACAGCAGCTTGTGCAGTAGGCGTAAGCATAAATGATGACGGCCAAGTATTGGCATGACTAAAATCGGCCTCAGTTAAGCGAAAGAAGAAAGGGACGACAGAAATAATCACCATTCAGCGGGATTCTGAGCGAATGCGACAACATGTACCTGCATCTCACGCTTCCCGGTTGCATCAACACCACTCCAGCGAAGCGTCCCTTGCCACACTGGTGTTTTGACAGGTTGCTGAGATTGCGGCTGGGGTGGTTGTGCAGCGTTACTTGGTGGATGGTCCCCTGAGGTCATCACGTTCATAGGTGGCGTCGACGTAATTGTACCAGGAGGCATGTTCGCCATCAGATTAGGAGAACTCTTTGATGGACCTGCTCCTAGATGTTGAGGTGGAGGCTGTCCTGTCCGATTTTGCTGTTCAATGACCTTCTGCATCTGCGCAGCCGCGCTAGGTGACATTTGCATCCTAGCTGCATTGAAACCCTGACCGGCCTCACCGGGATTCGACAAAGATCGCATATGCATCCCTTGTGGCGGCACGAAATTGTTTGCCGGAAGATTTGCTCCGTCGTTGGGAGGGAACGCGGCTGTGGAACCTTGCGCGGGAGATGAACCTTGTGGAACTTTCAGGGACGGGGTTGCTAGATTTGCGGTCGCGCTGCCCGGGTTCCCCTGATTGGCTAGCTGCTGTCCTTGCATTTGCTGCTGTCTCATCGCGGCCATTTGGGGAGATTTCAGCATGGTGTAGACAACCTGACGAAGTTTCGTGTGCTGAGGTAGTCTCTTGGTCATCTCCTGATGGATAGCCTCGGCGCGTGCATTTTCCCCCCGATTACGAGCTTCTACCATCGCTTTATTTAGCTCGCGCATTTTAGCCTCTTCCTGTCGTAAGCGATCAAATAATTGCTGTGGACCAGGCACCGGTATCTGAGGCGGTATATTTTGAGGTGGAGGCTGAATGGGGTTACTCGCAACAGGTTGGGATGGGGGTGGTGGGCGAGTTGGTGCAACAGTGGTAGCGGGCGCCGGTTTTTCATTGGGTTGGGAAAGTCGCACGCGTTTTGTATCTGGACTCTTGTCATCGACAGAGATAACTTCATGAGGGCGCTTTTGGGGGGTCGCTAATATGAAGTATTGAGACAAGTAACAACGGAAACAAAAGAGCTCGTTACTTTTAGGCGGCGCAACCTGATGCACGGGGAACCCAGAAAGGCAGACTGCATGCTGGGGACGCACCGGAAACCAAGGCATCACCTTCTGACCAGAAGCGGCCTAGAAGATATGTAAGTGCATGCTGTCAAGGGAAATGGAGATGCTACCGAAGACTGCAGCTCTGAAAACTTGGGAAGTGAGGAGTCCAGGTTGATAATACTGAGGTTGATATTTCTCTGAGAACCTGTTAGCAACACAGTCCTGACGCGTTTTGAACGAAATAGAACACCTTCTGGAGCTCCGATGGCAGAGTATCCCAAGTGATGCGATCGAGCTCGGGCAGCTGGTTGTACTGAGGGAATTCAAGGTCGTCTGGTGGAGAAGATGCGATGTGGAATATGTGGTAGAGTGGAGGGCGATTTGGATCAGGTGGGATATAGCAACTCTGCAGGGTATCAAACATCTAGACCTTACGTTAAGGCGTGTAGCGTGTAAGCGAAAGTAATTCAATTGCTAACCTCTACCGCCGCAACGAAGCCCTCTAGGGCCGACATTCCGTGGGTCCCTGAAGAAGACAGACCAACACCAAGCTTCGCGGGCTCCTCCTTGATGAGCTTGGTCACGGGCTGAAAGTCGGCAAAGAACCGTTTGCATAGTAAGGGTGTAGGTCGGGTATCGGCGGTACCGTAGGAAACAAAGGCCATGCGAAACTAGTCAATGATTAGCTGGCGGGCGCTGTAAGCATGGGCTATTTTTCTCCTACTCTGAAACCGGGATTGGACTCGCTGAGACGCTTGAGCATTGGGGCGACGTATTGGCCGATGACGAGGTGCCATTGGGAGGCAAGCGAGAGGGAGGCATCGACGACGAAGGCGACGGCAATGGTGTTCTCTGGCGGGGTGACGTCGTGGGCCATGGTGGTAGGAAGACAACCTTGCCTAAATGACAAATTCCCACAGCATGTCGGACCAAGCTAGATCTCAGCATATCTTGATTGCCTAGATAAAGAATATTCTATCCTTGCATTAAATCGCGAATATAATCAATATTGGTTCCGTTCGTTGTAGTACAGATATGGAGTCGAAGGGTTCAACATCACGCATACACCCCGGGCCTTCCCATGCCACTGCTATCCACTCCTCGACCCAGTCCTCGAGTCTTTCTTGAAGTACTCGGTATTCATCGACTTCATCTGGATGAGATCAAACACTGTCTCGCCAGTGCTGAGGAACGTATCAGCCACTGAGCGCAGCGTTGGCTCGCTAATCGCTGAGGTATTGGGGCTGCATACAATCAGCCAGCAGCAGTCGGTACTGAACGAAACACCACGCACGTAAAACCACTAGACCGCCGTACGCCTGCTAGCACTGTCGACAGCAAAACTGCGTCGAATGCATAGTGAACTAGTCTTCCGAGTGCCATGGTACACGCAACAGATGATTTCCTTTGGAGAATGCACTGAGAATAAGTACTGCTGGTTACTGGCCGTTACTGAAAGAGATTCGTGGCACGGCTGCTCGTCGACGTCGATCGTTTACAGACGAATTGCCTCGGCACGACAACGCATCCTAAAATGGCAACAGTAGCCCCTGAAGAAAAGTAGAGCTGCGGTACCGCCAACGGTACAAGTTGCCCCCAACGGATCTCGGCGGTAGTTACGTAGATTAACCAGGTTAAATACCAGCCAGCTTATTACCAACTCTTGTGTCCCCAAGCATTATACGCTACGCCTCGCATATTCCACACACATTCCTTGTTTTGCACCCGTCCAAGCTCATCGATAGCACGAGAGAAAACAGTACCACTTTGAGGCACATCTGTCACTCCGACTTCCCACAATGTCCAACTCCATCGTCCCTTCTGATATGTTATCTTTGCCGGTACCCAGCTCTCGCCGTCGTTGATTGACACTTCGACAGATGCAACGTTTCCCGATGACCCTGGAACAGCGTACCCTTTCACAAAAAGAGAAGACGATGAGGGATGGTGGACAGCCAGAGCGATGACCGAGTTCAGCGGGAGGGATTCTATGGCAGGGTACTTGGACCACACGTCTTTGGCGTCAGCTTTGGTTTCGATCTATGAATGCATTTAGATACGAATGGATACGAAGAAACAAGCATACCGTCGGTGGCAGGACCTTGTAATCCCGCTGCTGATAGAAATTGGGCGACTCATCTGGAGAAACGATGATCGTATCCAGCCATTTCACCCATCTGGCACCTAACACGCCTGGGACAACGAGGCGCAGAGGTCCGCCGCGTTCTGCTGACAATGCTTCGTGGTTCATCTATCTGCGCATCAGCCTAGACAGGATGAGAAGCGGATCAACAACAGACCTCGAAAGCCAACAGAACATCATTTTCTGTACTCATCGCCCTCTCAACGGGAATCGAAGAGCCGTAGTATGTGTCGTCCTGGCACAACGTGGCATACGACGTGAAGCATACATGTGCATTGTCGTGCTGGATCTCGGCATATTTTAACACATCACAGAGTTTTACCCCGCCCCAGCTACAGTTAGCAATAACACCGTCGTCCCATCCTACACCGTGTACACGTTTGATGGCGCCCATTTCGTTGCGTCTGTTTCCAGCGCACTGCAAGCACGTTTCTGTCAATAGAATTCATGGTCGACGAAATAGGATCTCACTTGGAGCGCTGCAACCACTCGCGTTTGTGGAAACATCGTTTTGATATCCCTCATCGAAAGGGCGACTTCTTTGCCCACCATTCCTTTGATGGTGAGCGTATAGTCGTCCTCTGAGAACTGTCGGACTGGCCCATGGTTTCTGCAATACACGAGCTCCTCAGGAGTCAGCTGGAACTCGACGAGGGCAGCAGACAGTGGTTCTGCGTTGAACGGCTCTTGTGCTTGCACCACGAGTAATTCGGAGTGTTCTGGTTCGTTGCTGTAGTCCATGGTGGTTGTCGAAGGGAGGCGATTAACCGGCTGTTTCTTATCAATAGAAAATGGAGGTGATAGTGGAAGAAGCCGGAACCTCGAATCAACTAAAAGATCCAGAGCGGGGAAGAAAATCTGTCTAACGGCACGCAAGTAGGGATTAAAGGAAGAGATAGAACTTGTTAAATTCCACGTGACCTGGAGGGTATTTCTGGGAACAATATACTGGACTTGTCTAAGGTACAAAGCCTCCCTCGGTCTCTGCTTTCTGGCCATGCATTAACATGCCTCAAGGCTCCAGGGAAGCGGGGAAGTTGCCAGTCTCGCGCTGGTCGTCCCACTTGGCGACCTAGGGAATATTACTGTCAGGGAATAGATCATGCGGGAGACAGTAATGAAGCATACCCATTCATCTAGAACATTATCAGCAAAATACTGGGAAAATATGTGGAACGACGCACTGGGACAGAGAGTGCGATAGACCCTCTTGAACTGCGAGCAAGGAGCATATTCCTCACCCTTGGCATTGATGCACTTGAAGTAATCGACATAGTTCTGGAAACTGGACAGAGGAAACATAAGGCAAGGTCATATATGCGCAGCAGAAACGATAATACCAGTTGCGGGTCTGGTTCTGGTTAGGGAACCGGGCTGGAGATTCCTCTATCAGTCGCTTTTATCACTGCCAACGAACAGGCTCACCGTCGAACCCAACGGTCTGAAGAACGTATTTGCTTTACACACGATAAATACCAGAAAAATGAAGAACAAAAGAGAAGAAATACCTGGACAATTCAGAGGCCTCAGACATGATGGTGCAAGTTGGTGGTCGACGAACACCCCGGGTGGTAGCGGAAAGAGAAATATATTACGTAAGATTTATTGTCTAGGCCACCGACCCCCAAATCCCCCGCCATGGACGCACTCAAGGCTGAAATTGCCTCAAAACGAAAAGCACTGCAGGATGATTCTTCCGAACGACCGACAAAGTATATGCGCCGTGGTGAACTCGAACGATTGAAAGAGGAACAGGAACGCAAAGAGCGAGAAGAGGCGGAGGCAAAGGAACGAGCTGCCAGGGAAGATGCAGAAGCAAAGGCGGCCGCAGCAAAGGCAGCGAAAGTGAGTAACATCGCGTATATTATCCAAGGCTTAGGTCCTGATTTGTTGATGGAGAACAGGCTAGTGCCAGGTCGTCCAATTCACCTCATCCCAGTTCACTAGCCCACGACACCGACTCACCTAAACCCGAATCATCATTCAATATCTCCGCGGAAGAAACTATACGTCGACTACGAGCCAAGGGCCAGCCAATACGGCTATTTGCCGAGACGGACAAAGACCGACGACTCCGGTTACGAGCGTTAGAGTTGATCGAGGAGAAGGGCCACGACCGACAAGGCGGTCAGAATGACTTCAAGAAGGCCCTCGAGGATGTCGAGAATGTGGAGAGAGAGATGAAGAGCAAGGGAACCCTCAACAAGGGCAAGAAGAAGGAAGAATCTGAACTTGCATCCAACACTGTGCTCGACCTCGACCTTGTCAAAACGGAGCCAGATAAACTGTACCCTATCATTTATTATGCTCTAAAGCGGGTGTTGAAGGAGTGGGGAGAGGCAATGGACGAACGACCGGGTATGTATAATGTTTACCTTTACTTCAACTTACTGACTCGCTCGACAGATCACATCAAGAGAACACACCAAGGAAAACTGGCTGCTGCAACCCAAGTCCAGTCTGCAGAGTATCTCAAGCCTCTCTTCAAGCAGCTACGCTCTAGGGTACGGAAATCCACCCAATTCCAAGATTTACTCCATTCTGAGCGTGTTCCTGCAGTCTTTACCCTCAGATGTCCTAGCCCGTATGGCTGAGATCGTCCACCATATGCAAAAGCGGCAATATCAACGCGCAAACGACGCCTATCTGCGCCTCTCCATCGGTAACGCACCCTGGCCTATCGGTGTGACCATGGTTGGGTACGTCCTGTTTCCCTCCTCCACATGCTCCGAAATCTTGCTCACCCCGGTTCCTGTTAAGTATACACGAACGTTCTGCCCGAGAGAAGATCTCATCAGATCAAGTCGCGCATGTGCTGAACGATGAAGTCAGTCGTAAATATATTCAGAGCCTGAAACGGTACGTCCTATTGGCGGTTCCCTGGTGTTTCAGGCTAACTGAATACTTCGCCCTCTAGACTCCTCACGTTCTCGCAGACCAAATATCCGCCGGAGGATGTATCTCAGTTGATGGGATAGTTTGCCCGTTGTCGCAGTCCCGCGGCCGTTCCGTTTACATAAAGTTTACATGCCTGCGAATGGAATGATTGTCATTTGCTTCATTTTGCGGGATGTGCTCGTCGTCGCGACAACGCGTTATTGAAACAAAAGTAATATATCTCCGTCTCTGTATCCATCCTAAATGAGTTGGATACCCTCCGGCGAGCAGTCTAGAGTGTTCCTGCGGCACTCCGGATGGTGCAACGATTACGAAGGGCTGTTTCGGTCTTCCTGTTCGGTGTTCATCTCGGAAGCTATACAGACACCCTTTTTCAGGGATGATAACGGCGTGATTTCATGAGAGAATGCGTTATGCCCCGGAATTTCAAGTGGGTGGAGATTTTCTGTGATCCTTCCGGAAATTGCCCGCTACGCTCAAACGACGTCGGAGGCGCATTTGTTTTTAAGTACATCTAGACTGCTTCATCGGTACCGCTGCATCTCGCTGCATTAGGAGTGATCTACGTTACTTGTATTTAAAACAAAACCTAGCCATCTACAACAATTCGTAGTGCCGCCGGAAGCTTCACCGCTTCCCTGACTTCCCTGACTTCCCCCGACTCGGAGTGTCGTCAGCACGAGCATGGTCTGGCATGTCCCTGATATGGTTAAATAGCTGGGTCTTGCTCGTGAAAACGTTCGGGCAAGCATTGCATTTGAACTAACATGAGACACGTCCATAAGATGGACGTTAACGTTTCAAAACAACACGGCAGAAATCTAATCATACCTGAAATTCGGCGTTCTTCTGAGCTTCAGCTTTTTTCGATTGCTTGGCGCGTCTTTTTTCCCTTTTCGTCATTTCCACTGCCACGCCCGAAGGTCGTGTCTCGTCCGAAGAAACGGTCTGCGCCTGGTCTCCAGACTGTCCTTGCACCTCTGGAATAGATGGGTCAATAATTCTCCGCCCTGTTTTTTGAGTTTTCGTCAACGGCTCCGAAGGCGGCCTCTTGGCTTTGCCTTTCTGCTTCTTTCGTTTGCCGATATTGGCCTGCTGGTCCTCGAGCTCACCATCAGAGGCGCTAGCAACAGCGGTAGGGTCTTCGTCTATGGTTGGTATGTCAGGTGTTAAACTTTGCGACCGCGGGGGCTCCGGAGATGAATCTGGTTCTGGAGCATCGAGGCCGAGCTCAACATCTTCCTCCTGCATCTCCCTGCGTAAGCGCTCAACTTCCTTTAGGTGCTTTTTGCTTCTTTCATGACTGTCCCACGCTGCTTCGCTTCGAAACGATTTTCCACATACGACGCATTCCCACTCTTCAGGATCTTCGCCCTCACCGATGGCCCACTCCAGATCATCATCATGTGCTCCTTGTGTGTCGATCTTCTGCCAGTCCTGTTCTACGTAAGAATCTACAGTCGGTTGAGCAGGTCTCCTGGAAGAACCAGGATGGGGTGTTGAAGTTCCTGAAGCAACGCGACTCTGGTTTTCCTCCGACTGCTGCGCAAGATGGGCCTTGTAACGTGGATCGCGTTTACGCAGGAATTTGGCCAGAGACTGCATAATGCCATGTTACATAGATACAACAGGAAGGTAAAGTTTTGCTCACCCGTACGGTGTCGTTGTAGTCTCTCCGGGCATCATCCCGAGCCTTCTTGTTATCTTTTTCCATCAGTCTAGAAAATAATGTGTTTACTTAGAACTCTAAAAGCATACACGTAAAAATACAGATACCTTCGGACGCGCCGATCAGGCGCTTCAGCTAGATTCCATTGATCGCACCAACTGAAATCTTTGTTGGTAACAAAGTTTATCCACACGTTGTAAAATGTCCGTGCTGCGGGCAAGTCTTCCCCCTTCTGAGCGGGTGTCCAAGTCCAAGTGGAATATCCGAAGGAAGGCAGGTCATTATCGGAAATCATAGCCTCCTCGGCCTTGAGTCGGTTGAACAAGTTTCGATACACCGTGAAAAATCCCTGAGTTAGCGTGAAAATAAGTAAACGGCTAGTACATGATTGTCGATAAAACATACGTTGTCGTCATCGGCAAATCCAGACCAGATGGTTGCATCAAAAAAACGGGCAAGGTGCCTTACAGTGAGGCCTCTGTCTCGTGCACGAGGTGGTGGGGCACCCTTGCGGATATCCTCAAACACCGTTTCTGCATCGGGCTCAGGCTCTAATGATGCCTTGTGTGAATCGTACCACGCGCGTTCCTACTTGATGTAGCTCGGTTATTTGCCAACGGCCGGTGATTTTCTGCAGCTCACTTGTTCATCACTAAGAACCTGAGGATCGATGAGTATTTTTCGAAAAGATTGCCTAGAGATCTGACCTCGTATGCTTGTTGTATGGCCGCAAATCGCTTCGTAGCACCTTCAACGTCATTAGGATTCTTATCCGGATGGTGAACCAGAGCAAGTCTTCTGAAAGAGCGCTTCGAGACCGTAAGAATCGGTGAATACGCAAATGGATCCTGACTGGTGCACCTTCAGTTCGTCAGCCGTAGCATTCTCGTCGACCTCTAGCAGCTTATAGTAGTCCACGACTTCATCGGCCTGATCTTTACGCGCAGTCGACTCTCCTGCGCCCATGGTATATACTTGTAGACGAGAAGAGAAAGGTGGAAGGGGCCGCCGGTGTCGTTGTCGATGACGAAGAGTAGTTGCCTAATTTAGACCCGATCAAATATTTTCGTCCCACGCGACTCTACCACGACCACCACCGTTCGACACCGGAATAGCTGAAAAAACATGTCAGACTTCTTCAAGTCGCCGTTTGGATCCAAGTCTTCGTCTTCTTCGTCGACTCCTAGTGGTGCGGCACGCGGTAACTTGGCCAGAACAATGCTTACAGATTTGCCAGAGAACGAGAAGAAGGAACAAATTATGAATGCCGTACGCACGGAAATTGCGCAGGCAAATGCTCAACTACTCATGAACGCGAGTACCCGATTGTTTCCCCCCTAATAATGACTAAATAATTCGGATTAGAACATGAACGAACGATGTTTCAAGGCATGTGTCACCAGGCCTGGGGCTTCCCTCAGTGGCTCTGAAGAAGTGAGGAGATTTTTTTTCCGTTTTGTAATAGGCAATTGACTCCGAACCAGACATGCCTGACAAGATGCATGGAGCGTTTCATGGACACTTGTATGGATGTCCAGTGTTGATCTGCCGTTGAGAAATCTGACAAATTCAAATCTCACAGTCAACATTGTTAGCCGATCTTATACCGCTAGGCTCAGCAGGGAGAGGTTGGATTCGATCACATCGGACTTTGAGAAAACTCCGTAGGAATGTTCGAAGTTCACTGGAAAGTACTCGTAGAGACTTTATTAATAACATCAACAACATTTGCACAACTTGCAAGAACGAAACGAGTATAAGGTACATATCTGCACGTAATAACAAAGCAGGTGAATCAGGTATGCGATATATGTGGGCTACAAAGTGAAATATGAATCAGTAAAGAAATTATAAAGAATTGATACTCAGTCCATAACGAGAGACCCCGGGGGCGGCGGTGACGACGAAAGCGGCGAACGACGAGTGACAAATGAAAGACCAGGAGAGGAAAGTATGTTATAGTTACAGTGTGAAAATGCAGCATTAATAATGAATGACTGGGGTGTTGGGCGCCAAACGGCGTTAAAATCTAGTGAAAAAGGGAGCCGTCATCAACTTCGTACTTGATGGCGGGTACACCAGGCGTTACGACACCTTGACTATCAGAATAGGTTTGGGTGATGCTTGTCGGCGGATAGAATGGAGTTGTCAAAAGAGGGGGGGAGGTCGGAACATATTGTTCCACCTGTGTACTCTGATACTCAGAGACAGTCCCTGAAGCCTGGTAACTGGGCTCGAACTGGGTATGCTCCCGATAAAACGCACGGGGAACGGGCTGAGCCAGATATGGACCGGCGGGAGTTGACGGAGCGCCCTGGGTCATGTTTTGGCCATAATTACCAGTGCTCTGATGCCCGGAAGTATACTGATACTCAGTATACGATGATCCGAAGCTAGAAGACTCGGGGACACCACATGCGGTGGTCAGGGTGGAGAATGTCGATGGTGTAAAGGCTGCAGCGGGTACGACGGTGTTAACGGGCTTCGGCGCATAGCCCATGGGGGTGGCAGGGATGGTCGGAGGACCGGTGAACGAAGGAGCCTGGTAATCAGCGTTTTGCTGTTCACTAGCCGCGTAGGAATACGTAGGCTGAGAGTCCGTTAAACTCCCCATAGGAGGCCGCGGTATCTCGACTGGAGAAGCCCCCTTATACGCAGGAGTATGAAGGTATATTACAGAAGTCTGTGTCCTGGTTTGAAGGGCTTGAACGAGATGCGAGAGCTGCATCGCAGAGCCAATAATCTCGTGGCGCAGCACGTTCGTAGCCTGGTATGCCTCTGTCCAGTCAGCACTTTGAGACCAAGCGCGACGAGGTGGCTCCTCATTGAAGGCGGATCCTGTGCGTTCCAAAAAAAATGTCGGAGGGCGCGACAGGGTGAAAGAGGCAAGACCTGACACGGGTCCTGCATTGGTAAATTCACTCTCGACGATAGTGTCGAAAGGAATCTCCATTTTGAAGCCGCAACCATTGGACGAAATGAACCAGACTAAGGTCTGTTTGCTCTCGCAAACATAGGCTACCAGATCGTGCTTGCTTACGTTTGAGGCGATGCGTCGCCATGTGCCAATAGAAAGGTTTGTACATGGAATGATCGTTATTGCTGTAGACGAATGTCGTAAGTTGGGTTCTTGAGGCGTTACTGTCCACGTACGTTCAGTCTCGTGAATGAGCCGCTGCAAGTCGGCCTGAAAGCCGGTGAGTAGCTTAGGTGGTGACTCAGGCACAATGATATCTGCTTGTCGCTGCGGTACCGGGTGAGAGAGCGCTTGAACAGAGTCTTTATTCTTGGTCTGCAGCATCTTCGCTTTTGCACGACTAGCGAGAATAACTTCAGTAAATGTGACACCCAAGTGTTCGGTGAACTAACCGATTTTGGAACCAAACTTGTGTCTGGCGCTCCTCCATGCCAAGCAATTCGCTGATTTCCCTACGACGCGCAGCAGTCGGACTTCGTTCAACGGCGAAGAACTGCTCCAGGTGAACGAGTTGTTCGGCCGTCACCCGTGAGCGTTTTCGCCGTTCTTTTTCGCCCTTGCTGTTTATTGAAGTCGAAGAATTAGACCTTTTGGGACCGGACGCCGGCTCCTTGCCACCCTCCTCGTCGATTGAATCCGAACCACTGGGGGAAGGTCGATTCGAATTTAGCGGGGTGTCCGGAGACTGAGAGGTAGCCGCCAAGCCCGGGGAAGGCGAGCCAGATGCATCGGACTCATGGCACGAGGGTAGGTCGATTCGGAGAGACGAACGTGTCGACCGAGTCAGAGGCGCTCGTCTACTTGCCATGTCGCCGGCTGCTATCAACATAACGTTAATGACGTCCAAGAAATTTAACAGAATGATAACTCCACACCTCAGGAATAGCGTGGTTTCTGGCCTACGCGACGCGGTCAAACAGCACGTTTGTGTCGACGATGAAAGGAAAGTAACGGCACAGCCGAGAAGGTATGTTCGACAGTCCTCGTGGATTCCAGACTGATAGCACTATGTTTAGCCGGTGCAAGTCAGAGTGGAAGTGACCTGGGGAGTTGACAGGTGAAAGAAAGACAGGATATCAGGAGATTATGTATACACAAAAAAACAGTCTACTTGAAGTCCGTGGAGGAGAAGTTCGATCAGATCTAGGAACTTGGTGGCATAGGGATCAAAAAGGTTGGGGGGGAAGGAGTCTAGTTTGCGCAAGGTATAAGCCGTCGGTTTGGTGGCGGTGTGCGAGTCTCCGTAAATTTCGTCTGGACTGGCCGCATTATTATTTTTTGCCATGAAATGGACAAAAAGAGACCATATGTGCTAACCGACATACTAAAAGATGGCCATGTCCAAGAGGCAAGCGGGATCTGATCCGTGGACCATCGCACGCGGCACGTCTTCAGTGTGTGCAGGGTGGACCGATGGATCTAGATGCGGTGCTTATCTCAGTCTGCACCTGACTTGGAGTTGAACATCAGGAACACGAACTTGAATCTTGTATACGTTTGTTCTCAGGTCACGACTGGAATGCGCGGGTGTATACTTGGTAGAAATTTCGGAGACACTATAACACGGATGTGAACTAGGAAGCCGAAAGGTTGATTCAATGTCGGTCTGCAGGGGCTCCCAACGGGTCGAGGCGGCCTTGGGCGGGCGGATGAACGGACGTTGCTAAGAAAAATCGCATCAGAATCATCCCTGAATGTAGCAAGTTACCTGTTTAGGGACTTCCAATCTTGATCGACTAGGTAACGAGATTTTTTTGTCTTGTTTAGTCCCCATTGCTCGTCCTTGCTTCTGCCTTTCGCTGACATATCTGAGTCAAGTACAAATGCATGTTCAAAATTTGATATGAGATAGCTCTGATTAGAATGTTTACCAGCAGGTCCCTGAGAGGTTTGCTTGAGTCTACTCAAAACAAAAACCGTCACGAAATGCTACCGAGCCTGTCCATTCTGCACGGTTGTGTACTCACCCTGATGGCGGCAAAAGGCGATGTACGCAGGCGTCTACACAAGGACCACGTGAAAACAAATCAGATGGATCATCGTAACTGCGTGCGAACCCGGGAAAGGGCAGGCAAGAAGACCGACCGAAAAATAAGATTTTCTAAACCAGCAGATCTACCCCAAAAACTTTTATAAATCTCCGTGGGGAACGGTGAACAAGACGTACGCCGAATGTACGATTCTCGCGCAGTCACATGGGGGACGCATTGATGAAGGCGGCACCGATAACAACATCAAGGCCATGGTCCCCCAATTTTTTTCTCGAATGGAACACACAAAGAGAGCATTGCCTAAGGTAGGTAAGGCCGAGTCCGTTTTCACCTAAAGAGCATTGATAAACGCGCAGACGGCCGAAATTCAAATCGGCCGACAGTCCCCTGAAGTCCCAGGAGAATCGAGCCTCCGTAGACATGTCGCATCAAGTCGCATCGGCTCCGACAACAAGGAAAAAGCCTGACGTCGAGTTGTAAATCAAAGACTGTCGAGATGTAAGTAGCCCAAAGTAGCCAGGTCCAGATTTTGAAATCGCCTCCCGCGAAGCTACAATATTCACAGTTATTAATCAAGTTCGGAAATGTCCGGTTCAATTGCCAATGAGCGTCATCCTCGCCAAAGCCCGAGCGCGGCTATGCCATTGTCAATGTCGCGACGACGTCTTGTGCTTGAAACTTGGTTAGAGTCGTCAGATTTTGAGCACAAAAGGGACGTGTACAATCAAATTCGTTACCATATGTATACTTGCCTGACACTCATATACATGCCCGCCGGGACGTGTAGATACTTACGCAGAATAATAGGAAAAAGAGATAAAAATGAACAACACCAACCGCAAAATCCTACCCAGGGGTAGACGGTTACCTTGACAGAAAATATGCCGAACAAGATAGCCAGATATACCTCGACAGATGACCATAGGATTAGTACCGTGGTCTTTTGGAATCTCTATCGTCGTAACCACCCGGCCCATCGCCACGCTTGAGGTCGTTGCGATACCCACCACCACCTCCGTACCCACCGCCTGGGGGTCCAAAGCCGCCGCCGGGGGGCCGCCATACCCACCGCCGGAAGGAGGTCCATACCCATTCGACTGGTCATTGAAGCCGCCACCACCTTGATAGCCAATACCAGCCCCTCGGCCGCCCCTAGAAAAGGTGAGCGTCGAAACATAGGACAAAATATAAGGAGATTTACCTGAATCCGCTTCCGCCGCCGCCGAAATCCCGACCTCTGTGTCCATCCCCGCCGCCTCGGAACCCTCCATCACCTCCACGAAAGCCTCCACCTCCACGATCACCACCAAAGCCACGATCACCGCCAAAACCTCCACCACGATCACCACCATAGCCTCCACGGTCACCGCCAAAGCCCCCTCCACGCCCACCACCGAAGCCGCCACGACCACGGAAACCTCCACCGCGATCACTGAAACCTCGACCCCCACCGCCAAAACCTCCACGGAAACCACCGCGAGTAGGGGGTGGAGCAGCCGGTGCTTCCACGCGTTTAGGACGGCCACCGAGACCGCCTCCCAACCGACGGGGTTTCCATCCACGAACCGTTCGACCGCGTTCCACATCAACGAGAATTCGCTTGCCCATGATGTGGAGACCATCGGACTCTTTATATGCAGCTAGAAACAACAATCAGCAACCGGCAACTTTGGAGTGATATATTTTTATGACAGCATACCTTTCATGTCTCGTTCTCGTTCATAGACAACGAAAGCGTAGCCTCGACTCCGGCTCTTTTTGTCGCGGACAATACGCACTCTCTCAATGGTACCATAACCTTCGAACTCTCTCCGCAGGTCGTTTTCATTGGCACTCTTGTGCTGGAAAAAAAAGATCAGACACTGTTTCGGCTTGGACTGGCAGTAGAAACTCACTAGACGGGATATAAATAAGGTTTTATATGGGTCACCAACGGCTTCTGGGTCATCAGAAGGCTTATCTGCATGAAAAGGGTATCAAGTGAGCATTGTCAAGAAGAGGAAGCGCAGAATACTTACAAACTTCCTTGGCAATTTTGAACTCCTCCGTTTTCCTGTTTCTCCGCTCTTCACGTCTTATTTGACGCTTAATTTCTTCTGCATATGTAAAAACAGGCTCCTCCCCCTCCTCCATCGCTTCCCCATCCTTATTTCCGGCTAACAGCTTCTCCGTGTTTGACTCCTTGATCTTTTCTAGGATTGCAGCGACACCAGAGACACTCTTGTTCTTGACACGGTTAATGTCCTTATCGAGAGGCCTTGCATACGGTAGCGGCGGTCGGGGAGCAAATAACTTTAGCAGATTTGGTGGAAGCAGATGCGTACCAGGCATTTTGGTGAGTAGCAAGCCGGCAACGTCGACGATGAGTGCGAACCCTGGCTATTTCAATCTCCGCCCTAAAATATTAGGTAATATTCTGCTTTAGGCAGGAAAATTCCGGATTTTCCCACAATGTGGCTTGCAGCTTGTACCGGTAGAAGATACACCTCCACTGTCGCAAATGCTGCCTTTTCTTCGTATTTCTTCCACAATGGCCAGTGGCTTGCATCCAAATCCACGGCGACTAGCCGGCCGCAGCTACTGAGGCTCAATCAGCCAGTGTCGCCGCGAGTGCCGACGGCGGCGTTCAAAAAGGTCGAAATATCCTCACCGTCTCAATTACTTGGGATATATGCGCAGCTGTCCAAGCCGCATCTCAGCATCCTCGTATGTCTGACCGCGATGGGCGGCGTCGCGCTCTCTCCACTTCCTGCAACGGTTCCGACACTGCTGTCGACGGCGATTGGAACTGCATTGTGCGCCTCGTCGGCTAATGCGCTCAATATGCTGCAGGAGGTTCCTTTTGACGCACAGATGGCCCGGACGCGGTCGCGCCCCTTGGTGCGAAAGGCGATTAGCTCTCTTCACGCGACCATATTCGCAGTAGCTACAGGAGTAGCCGGTCCGGCGCTGCTGTGGACGATGGTGAACCCCACGACAGCCATCCTGGGTTTGAGCAATATCGTGCTCTACGCCGGCATCTACACCTGGATGAAACGGAAGAGCATATGGAATACGTGGGTCGGTGCCATCGTTGGGGCAATACCACCTGCCATGGGCTGGACAGCGTGTGGTGGCCAGCTGTTCCCTTCAATATCCTCCTTTCCCCTCTTTCTTCCCGAGTTTTTATCGTCTAGTCCCGTGGACATATCAGTCCTCGACAGTCCCCTGGCTCCCTTCGTTCTTCCAATGCTCCTCTTCAGCTGGCAATTTCCGCATTTCAACTCGTTGTCATATTTTGTCCGAGGTTCTTACGCACAGGCAGGCTACCG
Source organism: Armillaria altimontana (assembly GCA_022818075.1). Taxonomy (NCBI): domain Eukaryota; kingdom Fungi; phylum Basidiomycota; class Agaricomycetes; order Agaricales; family Physalacriaceae; genus Armillaria; species Armillaria altimontana. The sequence continues at coordinate 743,803 of JAIWYR010000018.1, forward strand.
AATGCTATCTGTACTCGACCCTCGAAAGAATGCCCTTGTTGCATTGCGCCACGCCATACTTCTAACCTCTATATGCTCCATCCTCGTTCCTCTCTCCGGACTCACAACATGGGCCTTTGCGTTTACCTCGCTACCCCCAAACCTTGTATGCGTACAAGCTGCGTGGAAATGGTGGCAACAGGGCGGAGAGAAGCAAGCAAGGGTTGTTTTCCGACACAGTCTGTGGTACTTGCCGCTGATACTGGGTCTGATGATGGTACACAAGCAAGGTGTAGATTGGTTGCAGTGGATAGGTGTGCGCGAGACAAAAAAAGAGACAGTAGATACAAATTTATCGCTGAACGCTGTCAATGCAAGGTCATGAACAATGTATTATTATTATTTGATGAGACGTACAGCAGTCATGAATCCGCCTTGACTTTGGATGCCTTTGCCGCTGCCCGTTGTTTTTTCAGCGCGTCCAGCCTGCTCTTCATCACGGTCACCTTCATGTCAGCTTCTTCCTGCGCCTGTTCTTCGTCCATTAGTCTATCCATGATTAATTCGCGTTCGTCCTGCTCCTTTTGTTTGCGGCGCTCTTCTTCATCCAAAGGTGTAGAATCAACCGCCACCGTCTCTATTTCCTGTGTCGGGAAGCCTTCGGGCGTCTCCGACGCCATGACTGGTTCCGCGAACACAGTAGCGTTCTCGTATGTATCCTGGTACTCGGGCGCATTGATGACATCGCGCTGAAACCTCTCCCATTCCTCGTCGATACCTGACGGACGGTCCTGGGGAGCTGCGGCCGGCGGTTTCTCTGGCCGATCCTCGTCACCAGAACCGTCTTCGTACGCTGTAGGTGCAGGTGCAAGAGAGGGATCCGAAAAGAAATCAGCAGGGAATCCTGGTGGTGCATTACTGGACTTGGCCTTCTTGGCGGCTGGCTCGTCTGCCACATCCATGTCTTCATCATCAGCAGACTTGCGCTTGCCCAAAGAAATCTTGTTCTTCTCCTCCTCTTCCTTCAACCTCTGCTCTTCCTTCTTTCTCTCCTCCTCCTTCAGCCGAGCTACAGTTGTTCGGTGCGATTTGCTACCCAAATGACCTTCCCAAGCGCTAGAATGCTTGACAATAGTGCCACACGCAGAGCATCTGAGCTGCCCAGAAGAAGAATACGACGCTAGAGGATGAGAGATACGCGCCTCCTGACGCTTGGCCTTCAACAGGGCCCGAACGTCTGCCATGGTACTGGCAAAGATGTGAGTGTCCCAATTTGGCAGAAATGTTAGGCCGGCTCTCATTTCCCTTTTAAGAGAAGCTACCGGGAAGAGAGCGGACTCAATTAGAGCTTCGTACCAATACCTCATCCTTGGCCGTTTGAACAGAAAGCAGCTGACTTCGGACGAGGTTGCTTAGCCGTAACTGTTGCAAAATATCGTAGAGAATGAATCGGCTAGGTATCGTGTTGAATGTAAGGTATTGGTTAGCTGGAGGAGACGCAAGGTCCTGTTCGTCGCGGCCATTATACTAAGTTTGACTTCATTATGAGATTTTCAGAAGAAAAGGTGACAACATCCTCATTCCGTCCCCCATTTTTCCTCGGGTAAACCAAGAAGGCATCAGCCAAGAGAAAAAATATTCATTCCAGGATATATCAGTGTTGTGCTGAATTAAATGAACAGTTTCTCGTAACCACTGGTCAGGCCTTCAGGTTCGGGGTCAATAATGCCCTCAGAAGCCAGTTAAAGGGTGCTAGGTGCTGCTCTAATTCATCGTCAACGGCAAATATTGTACCGCGGGCATTGAAATCGAGGACCGCGCAGGGGTTAGAAAGGCACATCACAGTCAAAAAGCGGAGAATCCTGATTTATGGATGAGAATGACAGTTCACCCTCAGCATCACCATGTTAATGAGAACCCGATGATACATTTAACGGGAGTAGGCAGTAGCAAGCAACCTGGAACCACATAGCGCTTCAAATACTCCGGTCCGGGCAAAATTCGGGTCTGCCACGTGCATTCAACGCCGCGCTCAGCTGACTTTTACTCCAATGCGAACAAACGGTGACCGCACTGCAAACGAAGCTCATACTTTTGGGAAGCTCGCCGCCGCTCCTTGCGCCAATTTCTTCCATTCTTGCACTCCGACTGACGTGATCTTCTCAATATCCCGAATATGCGCTCTTCTTTATCTAAGCTATACCGTTATGGCTGTCTCTATTGGATCACAGGACTATGTATTCTCGTATATATCCTCTATGAGAGGCGCTATTACTGCTGCCAAAGCATGCCTTATTTCTTTCATCAGCCCTGGTTTCTCTGCTTTTCTTCTCTGCTGGTCTCTACTGTGTCAGCAGGCGTAGAAGTGTCATTATCACTCTCAGCACCGTCAAGCGCACCGAAAGTCTCTCCCAATCTCCTGTCAATTTCCATCGAACAGGATCGATGGACGGACTGGTCTGGCACGACTTCAAGAAATCAATTTCTTTATAATGCCTTGGATAATCTGAAAACCCTTACCGGGGCACCACCTAACATCAGAATCGGAGCTGACAGTGAGGATCATACTAATTTCAATCCCAACGTCAAGGTAAAAATTTCTTCATTTTGTGAATTTATGCTTATATCCTAAGACTGGCAGTTTTCAGAAACAATATTCCCTGACATTTCTACGACGGTTCCTTACCCTGAAGCCAAGAATATAACCGTTGGTGACGGTTTCTATCAAACCGCCCAATTTCTTCCCTCTGGTATGACTTCAGCCTTGCGCATACGCTAGATCTGGTTTATCCTATAATTTGTAGGAACACATGTAACATGGGGCGTCAATTTTGGACAGAAGAACCTTACAGCGGCATTCCTCGAGGCACGTTCGATTGCGAAAGCGTTTTCGTCTTCTGCCATGAAAGACGCTGGAGTCACTCTTGACTTTGTGGAGATTGGTAATGAAGCTGACTTGTACATCAACAATGGTGCACGTCCCTCCAACTGGACTCCCGTTAATTATACGCAAGAGTAAGCGTGTTGCATCGCTCGCTCGCTGTAAAATTACTAACGATTACTTACTATAGGTGGATTGTGTTCGCCAATAATGTCTCGAAGACTGTAGGAATTTCATCGACATCGCACACGAAATTCCTTGTCGGTGGCTTCGCTGGCTCATCTCACTCGACCACCGGCTTCTCACCCCAGGCTATTTATGCTGCCGGGATACTCAACTCTGCACCGGGCGCCTTCATTACGAGGTAAGATTTTGTTCCTCCGAATCCAACGTGCACTACACGTAACATCTAGCTTTTCGGAGCATCGGTATTCAGGTTCCTTCTGCGAAGGGAGTGGCGGTCTTCTACAGGACCTGATGACGAAGAACACCATCCGTGGAAATCTTTCGGTCTTTACCCCAGATATCGCAGAGACGCGCAAACGAGGCCTGGATTATGTGCTCGGGGAAACCAACAGTTATGCTTGTCATGTACGTTGACATTGTTCCACCTGTCTACCTCGCGATCTTACGTGGTATCGAAGGGCGCACCGGGCGTCAGCAACGTCGCTGGAGCTGCGTTATGGACGTTGGATTATACGTTATACGCGTCAGTGCATTCCTTGCCTGTCGACCTAAGTTAATCTGAGTTATTAATCTTGTCTGTAGGTCGCAATTGGGAATCTCCCACGTCTTTTTCCACGAAGGTGTTGGATACAAATACAACTTGGTATCATTGACTGTCTTGATGTTGATAGTTACTTACATCTCACTAGATCCAACCTGCTGAATTGACCAGATCCATCCTCAATGGATCTACGCTCGGAGAACCCGTGGCTCCTCATGTTCAACCTCAGTATTATGCTGCAATCATAATTGGAGAGGCCCTGGGTGACTCTGGCCAGACTCAGGCAGTGGAATTGTCAATAGACAACTCCCGTATCGCAGGTTATGCTTTTTATGAGGAGGGGGTTCTCGTTCGCGCTGTCCTCATAAATTCCCAAGCATACCTGAAAGCGCAAACCACCCCCCGTTCGAGTATTCATCTTGATCTCGATTTTTCAGGGAACGGTCAGCTTCCGACGGCTATCCAGGTCAAGAGATTAGCCATTGGGTGAGTTTCTCGTACTGGCCTGGAGCTTTTTCTGATCAATGATCTCAGTCATGCCGACGACGATTCTGGGCTAATCTGGGGTGGTCAAACATATGAGACAAGTGATGCGCGAGCACAAGGGGAACTGGAGATTGAGACCATTCAAGTCTCTTCCGGTTTGGATATCGCTGAAACAGAAGTGGTCCTCCTCTCCTTCAACTTTTAAGGTTGTCCGACTGCGCCACATTGTTTTCTGACACTGTCTAATGATCTTTTGTCTTCAACCAGGGTCGTCGAATGTATCTCTTGTATGTCTACAGAATCAAGTAGGATATAGTCGGGTATTCCACAGTAATGACAATTGAGCGCAAGCAGTAACCATCATCCTTTATACTTTCCTCATACGGCAAAAGGTGCAAACACACAACTCTTCGACGTCATATTCAACTGATATCTGACTATTGTGCTTTGTCTATGGTGCATCTAAAGCCCGGGTCGCTCTGCAGGCATTGAGACCATATTAAATAAAATTCTGCATCAGCGGTGTTGTAACGTCAATGATGACGAAGGAATATACTAGGCCAGGAGTTTATCGTCTACGATCTGGGATAGATTACACGCGAGATGAGCCGTGTTGATACGAGGTGATCCTCCGCTTCACAAACAAGAACGTGCGTTGTGTGAGTCGTAAAGTAAAGGATATGTCATTGCCAACGCTCAGCCTCTTAGGATCTAACGGTTAACGAGTAAAGGCTATCCCGCGATCGAACGAGGGAAGTTACCCGGCAGAAGTGTCGGAAATACCTCTTACATTAGTTGCACAGAATGCTGGCGTGCTTGAAAAGCCGATGGAATACACCTTCACTGCTCAGAAGGATATGTAGTCTTTCATGAATCTAAATCTATCTAAGTGGCGAAATTTCGGAGTCTCGCCGGGAGTCACCAGAGGGTCTGTCCGGGCCGGTTATCCAAATCGGGCTTATCAGCGCTTATCAGATAAGATGAAAAAACAACTCAAACTGGCACAGCTGTTCTTTCTGACTCCTACCACGACCTGTCGAAGCATTTTTTACAGCCTAAACATAGCATTCCACAGCGAAAACAGCGCAGACAGGTATTTACCCGCTCATGTACAGCACGAAGCGTGTATTTATCTGATTGATAGGTGCCCAGTTTTCTGCTTTCTCATTCACATACCGTACCCATTCGACAATGTTGGCGACAGCGTCGACGCTGAAATTGTCTTCTAGAGTAGCGCGTCGTGCTCTTGTTGTAGGGGGACAGCGTCAAGGTGCTATTCAGGCCGTGCGCAGGGTGCCTGCTCGCGGCATACAATCAGTTGCTCAGACAGATAGGGTGCGACAAGTATTACCTTCCCAAAAACCCATCTAACGCTTGCGCAGGAAACTATAACTCGTCTTCTCTACTCCCTTGGCAGCAAGCGAGAGGTTGAACGCCATCTGCGCATCTTTTCATCGTCGTCGCACCCCTCACAGCCTGCCAAGTTCGCTGTCATCAAAGTTGGAGGTGCTGTGCTTGATCAGCTGGACGAGTTGGCTCTGAGCTTGAGCTTTTTGTACCGTGTTGGATTATATCCCGTCGTTATTCACGGAGGGGGACCTCAGCTAAACGAAATCATCGAGCGTTCTGGAGTTACGCCTGAATACATTGACGGAATCCGGGTCACAGGTAGGTCTCAGCTTTAACCACTTATCATATCTAACATTTTGTCTAGATGCTAAAGTACTTCAAGTTGCTCGCCGTGTTTTCTTGGAGGAGAATCTCAAACTGGTCTCGGCTCTTGAAGCCCTAGGCACTCGTGCACGCCCCATCACCTCAGGCGTCTTCACGGCCGACTTCCTTGACAAGGAGAAATATGGGCTCGTGGGAAAGATCACGAAAGTCGATAAGAGGCCGATAGAGGCTTCTATCAGGGCGGGTGCGCTGCCCATCCTTACCAGTCTGGCTGAGTCGCCGGATGGCCAGATTCTCAACGTCAATGCGGACATAGCCGCCGGTGAACTGGCGAAGGAGGTTGAACCTATGAAAATTGTCTTTTTGAACGACAAAGGTGGTCTGTTCCACGGTGTTACAGGAGAAAAGCTCTCAGTGATCAATTTGGACGAGGTTCGTAGTTTTCCCCTTTTCCCAAAACATACAACTTATCTTTGATCAGGAATACGAGACACTGATGAAGGAACCTTGGGTCAAGTATGGAATCAAGCTCAAGCTTCGTGAATTCAAGGAACTTCTGGATCATCTCCCACGCTCCACCTCCGTAGCTGTCATTTCAGCTTCCTCTCTTCAAAGGGAGCTCTTCACCGATGATGGTGCAGGAACTCTCATCCGTCGTGGTTACAAACTCTTCAAACATTCCTCCATCGACGGCATTGGGGCTGACAGGTTCCGTCAAGTGATTCACGACCGTGACCCAGAGGTCCTTTCAGGTGATCAAAGCGTCACAGGAGTCCTCAGCGAGCTGAAAGAAACACCACATACAATTTACGGCGATGAACCTCTTGACGTCGTCGCAGTTGTCTCCCACCCTGAAGGCGAAACCCCCGTCATGACCAAGCTTCTTGCTTCCCGAAATGGAATACTGAATAACGTCGTAGACAACGTTTTCAGTGCCATCAAGAAAGATCACCGAAGACTTTTCTGGACCGCCCAAGCTGACGATGAAAATCGTGCATGGCATTTCGAACGTGCAGATGGAAGTTTCACACGAGCTGGCAAGAGCCTTTTCTGGTATGGCGTTCAGGACGTCCATGACGTGGAGAAGATTGTGAAAGATTTTGAAGCCAAGGGTAGAATCCAGAGGTCCTACCTCCCTGTTGGCCCCTCTCAGGCTCCTCGGGTCAACACAGGCGCATCTCCCGCTGGTTCTCGTTCATTCTCTACCTCCGCTAGACGCATGGTTGTTCCGGGATCAGTTCGTGGATACGCGACTACTGCCCCTTCTGCTCCAGTGACAACGGAGATAAAGCGTCTAGGACTGATCGGTGCTCGTGGATTCACTGGACAAGCACTGACCAACCTGCTGTCGCAGCATCCTTATTTGAACCTCACACATGTCTCTTCGCGTCAGTTGGCTGGATATCCCTTGGACAACTATACCAAGGCTCCCGTTACTTATACCAATCTGTCTGCTGATGACGTAGAGAGAATGGAAAAGGATGGTGAGGTGGACGCTTGGGTCATGGCACTGCCAAATGGTATTTGTAAGCCATTCGTGGATGCTGTCGACCGTGGATCCAAGGAGAGGAAATCTGGTTCTGAAAGTATTATCGTGGATTTGAGCGCGGATTACAGGTTTGAGGATGGATGGGTTTATGGACTTCCCGGTAAGGGTTCTTCTACCAGTGTATGATCGTCCGGAGTGAATAATCAATATTTTTTCCTTTCAACTTTTTTGGATCGTGGCTTTAGAACTGTATGGTCGCGACGCGATCCGATCTTCCAAGCGGATCTCAAACCCTGGGTGTTATTCTACATCTGTGCAGATGCTCGTTGCACCCTTGGTCAATTACATTGAGCCTGGTGTGTGGCCGACTGTGTTCGGTATTTCTGGCTATAGTGGGGCAGGAACGGTTGCTGCAACGGATCCCGATGGGAGACCAATCAGTATACCCAAAGTCGATCCCTCCTCTCTCGGTGGTGGCGTACGCCCGTACTCGTTGACGGATCACATTCATGAACGTGAAGCTGGAAGACATCTGTCCAGCTTGGCGTCGTCCCCTATCAAAGTGGCGTTCATTCCTACTGTGGCGCCGTGGTTCAGCGGAATTATTTCGACACTTTCGATTCCCCTCAAGGAAATCGCCACGGCTAAGGAGGTTGCGGGTTTATACCGGGAGAAGTATGATGGAGAGAGGCTTGTGAAGATTCAATCTCAAGTCCCCACTCTCTCTGATATCGAAGGGAAACACTCTTGGACTGTCGGTGGATTCCAGGTGCACAGTGAAGGAGACAGGGCCGTTGTAGTCGTAAGTCGTGACAATTATTTTCGTCTCCGTCTTTATAAGACTTTCTTAGGGCGGCTTGGATAACCTTCTCAAGGGTGCAGCAACGCAGTGCCTGCAGGTTCGTATCTCCGTACGAGAGCACAGACATTCTTTTCTAACTGTCTCTGTAGAATTTGAACATTGCACTTGGCTACGACGAATACGCAGGCATCTCAACTAACTGAAAGATATCTGCCGTCGTAACGGTGGATCACTTCCAAAAAAAGTTTTGTAGGTAAAGGTTTACGTGCAATAAAGCTTTCTTGTTTAGAACGGTGGATAATAAGGTGTACACACCTCAAACTACCTATTCAATGTTACAAATCTAATATTTTCATACGACTTGCTGTAATCTCTTTAGTTATCTGAGCGGACTCTCGATAGTGCGATGCGTCACCCAGGTCATCTGCAGGACCACCTCAATGTACGGCACAACATTAAGAACCTCTGCCTCGGACAAGGGTATACAATTGATTCTGTAAGAAAACCACTTGGGGCGAACAACTTTTGATCGCCGCCCTGCGTATAGTTCATGGATTACATGACATCAAGATGGATAGAGCGAGTTTCGCGAGTATCTAATAAAGATGGCTTGCTAGGCTAATGGATACCTTAGTATATGAATGGTATCATCCTCCACAGAGCAGTGACTTTATCCTCGCCAAACTTTTCAACATACCACTGTCGGGTTGTCTCAGCCGTTACCCCAAGATTGACTGCAACAAATACGAGGGCGGCCAAGATGGTCTTGTTGAACATTTGCCCAGGGGGAGCCGCAATTCCTGCGAGTGAAAGATAAATCAAGCACTCAGCAGTATAGTGTGGACAAGTGATGTAGCGGAAGAAGGGGTGTGTAGGCAAGGAATACTTCTTCAAGGAAGCCAGATGACGGTGACATTTGTTCTGCATCCAAGATGCGAACAAGAACAGCGGCAGAAAAGTTGCTGTGCGTAGACTGGGGGAGGATAAAGCTAGTTTCAACGGCGTGGAACGAAGGGTTTCTATGTCTATATAGGATGTCAATATCACAAAAAACAATGGTTTATATGTGTACTCACGGATACCCTCCACCCACACGGCCAGTCCCATGCCTGCGTAAAAGGCCCAGCCCAAAAACCAATGCACGAACCACATCTTTGCATTGGAAGGCTTTGCAAGACGTATAGATTCATAGAGACGGCGGCATCCCTGAGCAGACATCAGAGCCCACGTCAGCAGTATCTGTTCTTTCGACATCGCCTTCGAAGGGTCGATCTTGGGTGCCAATATTGCAATGGCTGAGAACAGGCGCCCATTGCGAAGAATCTCCTGGGCCCACAATGCAGACGAGGTTACAGAAACGACGTAGAAATGAGTGAAATATCGATGAGGGACCTGGAGTGTCGCTAGGTAGTCCAGGAATGCAGAAAGGGAGCCTTTAGGTGACAACTGTACGTTCTGTTGAGCGACTGTTCGAGATCCATAGAGCAGAAAACGTCTGCGTAACGATGGGACGGCGTTGACCGCTAATACCTGATACTAGTCAGCCAAAGATAAGAAAAGAATAAAGCAGGACATACCACGGACGCACCGAAGAGAAAGCAGCCTCGGACGCCCTGTACTGGGTCGACCGCCATGACTGCGAGAAGCAGGACGACCTGGGCCTGCCATATAAGTATTGTTGCTTTATATCAAGCATGTGCTTTTCTTCTTCTAATGCTGTCACGGTCCATGGTGACGACGACGATGGGCAATTGATTCGACAATCACAGGCAGTATCATGGTGGTACAGTATCGAGTGTCGATTGCCCTTGGCACTCCTCTTTGGGTCCTTGGATCACAGGAATCCTTGCACAGAACCACGATGAATGCACCTCTACATCTCCAGAATGCTACCAAGGCAGCGCCGGCGACAAAGATACGGGCTTCAATTCTTGCTACAGCGCTCGTCGACGCCCTGGGAGGCCCAGCTGAATTTCACGGCCGTTTCTTTTTCGATGTCGTCGACTCCATGATTCCCAACGCCAATTTCTCTCTTCCTCCAGGCGTCTGGACAGACGACACATCCATGACCCTCTGTCTGGCACAGTCACTCGCCACCTACCACCTTAGTGACTCAATGCCGCCTGGAGGATTCGATGAATGCCACCAGTTGGCGGCATATACGGAGTGGTGGAAGCGAGGGGTACTTTCTGCCACCGGAAAATGCTTCGACATTGGCAACACCATTTGTAGGGCTCTCACTATCTACTCCTCCAACCCGACAAAGGAACCACTTAGGCGCATCCAGAATCAGCTTAGCGGAGAGTTCTCCTGCGGAAATGGAAGTCTTATGCGCATCGTCCCCGTAGGGCTGGCATACTGGCGTGACGAGACCCAGGCAAGGGATTACGCGCGAAGAAGCAGCACTACCACGCATCCCAACGAACTTTGCAAGGAGGCTTGTGAAGTTTGGACGGGCGCAATATGTAAGATCATGGCGTCTACGACGGCCTCTGAAGGTCGCGATATCACGAAGCTTGACCTGTTGTCATATTTCGCCTCGTTTCCCTATTCCCATCCAAAGCTACGTGAACTGCTCGCTCTTCCTTCATTCGCACCTTCGCCTCCGTCAACAGCGAAAGAATTGGAGAGCTACTATCGGCGTTACCATCCCCTTATGAAACTTATAGCAGAATGTGAATCCGAGGCCAAGGATTCAAAGCTTCCGTTGTATTTGCCCCAGCCCGAGACACTCCCATCTTCTGGTTACGTCGTTGACACTCTGATTGCGGCTCTCTATTCTTTCTTTTCCACCAATACATTCGAGCAAGGCGCAATCGTTGCCGTGAACATGGGTAACGATGCTGATACCGTCGGGGCTGTTTACGGTGGTCTGGCGGGATGTTGGTACGGAACTGAACTGAATGTCACCTCCGATACCTTCTGGAGCGCCAAGGTAGCGAAATGGTACAAAGGCCTGGTTAAAAAGGATATCATTGCAGACGTCTCCGAGGCATTAGTCACATTTTCGAATGGGCTAGCGAAATGAGCTAGCTTCCTTTGGTATAGAACGTGTTGTCGATTATGAGGAATCTTGCTTCTCTTGTCATGAATTCTTAGTGCAAGGAACCCGGAAATGGAGATGTGGCCTGCTAATCCGTTTACAAGTTCATTATGAAGAGTGAATGCAAGAAGCTGCTTTCCTAGAGGTCCTTGTGGTGTGTGCCCATATTAACAAGGGAACTATTAGCTGGATGCATGGCTGACGGGCCAGACTAGGTGGCAATGCTAACGGCCAACTCGACGCTTCGATTCCCGCACAGAAACCATCAATCGGAGGCTATCGTTCGCATTGCCGAAGCCGTTTCCATTCAGATATCAAGCAGCTATTCCCGGCCATATGAAAGTCTCCTGGCCTGCACAGTACATTGACAACATTGTACCATTGGCCGACCCTAAAGAAGATGCGCCGGGTGCATTCTTATATATTCTGGAAGCTCGGCTTTTGCGCTGCAGCCAAGAAAACGTCGATGAATTCGGTGGACCACTGCCCTTAGGGGCGCTGGCTCTTTGAGGCTACACAACGGAGGAACATGATGAACATCTGTCCACTTCGGCCTTGTCGGTACCTGCTGCAGTGGTGATTCCATTCACCCTTCTCCCTAGTCATCTCTGGACCGCTAAGCATGTCCATGATTCCCGGCCAATCTTTGCCATATACGTTGATCAGTTGCGCACACCGGACGCTTTTGGAGACGGACAACAAGGTAAACGATGAATAAACGTGTTGGGGGAGGTGACCTAGGATGCTTCCTCCGCTTCGGAATGGTTTCAACCACCCGCGTCCACAGGGCACAACAGGGATTATATTGTACCGCGTTTTCCCAGAGGTAAGTACTTAGTTATTTCAGGAACCCGTTGACTTTGACGACGCGCTGACCACAGAAGCTCAAGTATCGTTTTCCCACGGTCATCTGGCCCTTCGTCATTTTACCATCTTCCGCTGCTTAAAGTGACCGCTTTGCCAAAGAGATGCTGCATTGCCCGAGAACCGCCAGGGTTAAATTTTAATGCGCCAAGCCCTTGACAGCACTGCGAGCAAGCTTTTGACCTAGACTCAAGCCTCTGGTCTCTGAACATTTGTTTCAAGCGAATCAAAATTGTGACTTAACGATCCCTGGACTAGGGGGTCCGCAATCCCATTCATACCCCTCGCTTCAATCGGCTGCTTTAAATTTCTCAACAGCGAGCGCTTTCAGTCTTCATCTGAACCCGTTATTTTGGCCGCGGAACCGTCAGCGATGGTCTGTTGAATCTTGATTATTTGCGGGAGGCTGACGGTCATATTTTTCTTATCCCAGACCAACATACCGACACCAGCGGTCGTTCCTAAAGAATACAATTCCGAAAGGGGTCTTGAATTCGCTAGCTCACTTGTTTAAGTCATATGTTATCCTTCACCTGAAGCATAAGGTTCAATTCGTGGGATACCAAAGCTGCCTAGACTCCCTAGCGGCGATCATATCGGTCGTGCATATCGGTGCACCACAGTGCTAGGGTCACCTATCGTATCGCCGATACAAGCGTGGTTTCAGTGCTATTTAGTGCCGTACACATTTATGTCAAGATCGCTGCCATCATTTCAAAAGGGCAAAAGGGCAAAAGCAACCCTTTTTGACATCTCCCTCGGAAAACCCCGCAGACAAGGTCAAAGGTAACCCCGGAGCATTTTGCTTCAGAACCTCTGCAGTCTCCAAAAGCTTTATCAGCCGTATTTTCTGGCTTCAAGGTACACAGTTCTTCAACGCGAGCATTCGACTTTGTACCTAGGTCGAACACAGTGCAACGCGGACGGTATCGTTGTTGACGTGACCACAAAGCAATTTATCGAATTGAAAAATGCGACAGCTCCAAAATTTGAAACGACAAGCTGATCTAAATTAAATAAACCGCACACGAGGCTCGCAGTTCGTATTGGATTGACGTTCTCCACTTCTAATCTTTCCTGATACATAAACTTCTGCGATCCGGGATCTCTTCAAGGTACCAACAGCAGGATTTGATCCTGCAAGGTTTATGTCCGCCGACTTATGGACAAGGGGCATACACAACTTGTTCACGTTTGTCGTGTCGTCAAGACGAATGACACTTGGTATGAAGTCCTTGGGATAATGCGGGGTCTCGGCTAGCCACGATCGGTCCCATCACGACGATGATAAAGTTTCGTGATTCGTAGGTGGCTGGGTGCAGGGTATTTAATAATCTATGCAAGGTACTATATATACATTGAAAGCTGTAGTATGTTAGCGACTAACTATCCTTTTTTAAACAGAGAGGTGATCTACAAGCGAAGATTTCCCTTTGATTCCCACTGTGGTCGATCACCGCGTTCCACGACCACGGACGAGAGCTCAATATCATGAGCGTTTTTTGAGTTTTGAGTTTCTAGATCTGAAGAGTCGTTCATAACAGTTGTGCTAACCCCGACCTGTGCAACCCAGCTTAACAGGATGAAAATACGACGAACAATCTACTTACCATTATACCCCCATGCGTCGGATTACGTGTCGCATCGCGTATAGCTGTGGCGAAAGAAGCGTGTCCAGTACTGTCTAGAATAGCACGAAGGGACGTCCTAGATAGAAGCGTGACCATGACGGTAAGTGTGTACACACGCGACATTGAGAACTGAGGTAAAAGGCTGGAATGCATCATAAGATGTTGTCGATGGCGAGGCGTTCAAAAGCGCTTACTGGTATGCAGTATCTTTTAGTGGTAAGAACTTCAACACGCCAGTTCAGCACCGTCAAGAGACATATAATTGTAGAATGCATACCAGAATCAAATTCAGAAATGCTATAAGGGCGGTGAAGGCGCTGGTCTCCATGGAAGTTTGAATGAGGCGATAAATGACTGATAGGTAGTGTGAGAGTTCGTAACGTGCACAGCGGTAATAGGATCACCTCTATCCGTGTTCTTAAACGAAGTTCTGGATTTGAGGAGATAGAAGACCAGAACACCGGCAATGCCAATATCGGCAACGCTCGTCTACGATAGAAATAAGTTGAGGAGCTCCCCCACAATGCATTACCTAACTCACGGATATTAGCCACAGGGTGATGGGCGTAGTGAACTGTCCCAGAAGACTGAATCTCTTCTTTTCGATGAAAGAGCCGGATACGCTGGAGCATGTTCGTTCAGTTGAGAGTCTTCGGTTGGAAAGGACTCGACGTACGCTAATCCAGAGCCGAATGAGAAAAGAACGACTAAGTGTAGGATAAGGTTTAGCACTAGACTATGGTCGTGACCACTTACGGACTGTTAAAAGGACAACAGTTATTGTGGACCTAGTTATCCCCCAACACCTGAGAGACAGACTTCTAAATTCGGTTGCATGGAAAGATCGCTTAAGGCCCTCACCGGACAAGGAAAAAGACCTGAGCTATGAATCCGACTATAGCGGTGAAGCCGGGTTCCGTCCACATCGTCCATTGCTGCAGGTCGAAGGCCTCATAATTTCCGTAGCCCAGAACGGACGATCGGTAGAGGACATGACTGAGTAAATATTAGTTGAAAATGCCTGAGTAATGTCGAGATACAATAGCATTCACAAGTCCAATCCGCCTATGAATAGATTGAAAAACAGCAGAAGGCTGACTATCGTCTTGTTGAACAATGTGTCATGGGTGAAATGGTCTCGATAATAATCAGCCATTTGAGCGAGTATAAAACCCATGAGCTAGAAAAGAAAGCGTGCTGAAGGTTAACAATAGCGGGTATACAACTGTAGAACTCACCAGCTGCTGCATCCAGACCCCAGTCACTAAAGGCCCGAAGGTCACATTGATGACACTCTGCGGTGTGTTGCTGGAAGACATGGTGTGGCGTACCGGCCAAGAGTACTATGAAGCCTGACGCTGGGGCCTTATATATCATGAGGGGAGAATCCGAGGAACCGAGATAATGTTGTAAACCCGTTGCGGTCTTACAGCACCTTTGCTCCATTGCGCTCAGGGAAGTGTCGGGGTAGCTTTGGGGTATTCGGAATTATTCGTGTGGTCTCGTCTCGGTACCCAAGCGACGGAGCGATGCTTCAAGATTCAAAGATCTCAAGCTCGATCTGAGTTACTTAACTCGATATTGAAGGCATGTTATTTCTTGTCGGAAATCCCCAGTCGTGAGGGCATCTATCCTTAACGACCGACCTATCATTGGAAAAACGTGCTGCTGCCCAGGGATGAGTGTCGGCATTGGCAGATTCTGCAACGAGAAAGTTCGAGTTCTGTGAGCCACGCCAACGCCGAGCCCCGACAGCTCGGACCTGACCACAAATAAGTAGTTGTAGGGAACCTTCATACACGTGTGAGTACTTAATTTTAGCGATAGTCTTGCTGGCCGCGTCCTGCAAGTACTACAACTTTAAGCACGGGTGCAAAGGACAAGCCTAGAGTCGAGTAATCGTGACGGATATGGAAACTCGATATCCCCTTTTGTCCCTCGTGGTTCACCATCAACATTCATCCCCGCCGAAACATTCAAACGGAGACCTTTCTTAGACTCCATCCGGTTCGCTCTATCGACTAACGTAGCGGGCATCAATATATGATGGTTTCCTGTCTATGTCTAATTCTGGCATGATGTCCTTATGTCAAATCCAGGGCATGAAAAGTCAGCAACGCTAGCGCACTGAGGGTTATCTTCTCTTTTCTCCAGTACCTCTGAGTGAACTCGATGGGAACCTTCAACGACATCTTAGACAATATGATGGCATGGGCGGGTGCTACTAGGTCAACTATTCTGCTGGTCGACATCACTGTCTGTCTTGCCGCTCTTGTTGCTGCCGCCAAGCTATACAACAGGCATCCAAGAAACCCTCTCAGACTTCCCTTTCCCCCAGGTCCGCAGCCGAGCATCATTCCCTTCGTCGGGAACATCCCTGATATGCCAACTAAAGACGGTAAGGAGATTTGCATTCTTCCAACCGATTACTGATTACTGCCGGACAGAGTGGTTCAAGTTCACAGAGTGGGGAAAGCAATATGGTACGGCTGCCTGCTGGAGCTGTCTACTTTCTTGATAGAAACGTTCATTCGTGCATGCAGGGCCGCTTATGATGCTCGAAATCATGGGTCAGAAAATGTGCATCATTAACAGCGCACAAGTTGCCACGGATTTACTTGACACACGGTCGTCGATTTACTCGGATAGGCCTCCTATGGTGATGGTGAAAGAACTGTGAGTTCTGAGGAACGGTATTTTATAAGAGACTGCTGAGTCTCATGCAGGATGGGCTGGAACTTCAACATGGGTTTCCAAGGTTATGGCTCCGAGTATAAGAAGAGCCGGAAGCTTTTTCATCACGGCTTCAATCCTCGCGCCTCAGATGAATATCAACCTATACAGACGGTATGTATCCGATTATGACTCGAATACTCTTAGCCTAACGAATTGGCTTTCCATTGGTTCAGAGGGAGGTCACTATCCTACTTGCAAAACTCCTTCAAAGCCCGGAACAATTTGACAAACATCTTCGGACGTGTGTTTTCTATAATTGACTGCTCATAATTCAATAGTCGTTGACTGGCTACTGGTAGGACGACAGGGGCAATCATTATGATGATCGGTGCGTTGATCAATCAGGGACGATATTTCATGCTTAACAAGTGCTTTATTTTTTACCCTGACCAGCCTTCGGATACCAAACAGTTGAGAACGACGAGTTTGTGCGCATCGCAGAAGATGCTCAATTGGCTATGGTATCGGCTGCTCGCCCAGGAGCTTATCTTGTGGACTTCTTACCATTCCTCAAATATGTCCCGGAATGGTGGGCAACTCGAACTTAACGCTTTTGGTTGTCGACATCTGAAACTTTTACTTAGGTTTCCAGGAGCAGGGTTCAAACGTGTAGCCAGAGAGGGATGGGAACTTGCACAAGATCTTCAAAATAAGCCTTACGCCTGGGCAAAGAAGGAGTTTGAAGAGGGCAGAGCGCGTCCGAGCTTCTTCACAGCATTAATGGATGCGAAGGGACTGTCTTCAGACGATCCTGTCGAAGAGGCTAAAATGATTAAGAAGGCTTCAGCTGTTATGTATGCGAGTACGTGCTTTCTGTCGGGAGTGATGAGTCTATGGTGTTGACACATCGCCTCCAGCTGGTGCCGACACCATTTTGGCATCGGTGCTCACATTTTTCTTGGCGATGCTTCATGCCCCTCAGGTTCAAAAAGTGGCACAAGAGGAACTAACCCGTGTCATTGGGAATGATCGCCTCCCAACGTTCTCTGACCGGGACTCGTTACCGTATATTAACTGCATTGTCAAAGAAACTTATCGTTGGGAGCAGGGTACGCATCCACACGGGGTTCCAGCTAGTCGTCCAACTTACTCCAATCATTCTAGTCATTCCCCTCGGGGTGCCTCACCGGCTAATGAAAGACGATGTGAGTTTATTCACTTCCGTGAATTTTGTATTTTTGACTTGGGTTATCAGGTCTATCAAGGTTACTTTATCCCTGAGGGTAAGCCTACTTGTGCCTTCCAAATTGCCTGAAGAAGTGACTGAATGCATCCTTCTAGGTACAACTATGATAGTTAGTGCGTGGTTTTCGCTCTCTTCTGCTGCAGCTGCTGGAACGATTTGCATTATTAGATCAATGGGGCATCGTGAGTATACTACCTACACTGATACACCTTATTATCAGCTGACACCATTTCTATAGTCGCATGACGAGACAATGTATCCGGATTCAATGGCTTTCCGGCCTGAACGTTTCATGCATGCACCAGACGCTAAAGATGGAGGGCCCCGCGAGCCCAATACAATTGCATTTGGTTGGGTAAGTTATCGAAACTTGTTCCTGTTCACCTGCCTATCTCACGGAGGGCATAAAAGGGCCGCCGCATTTGTCCAGGACGCTTCTTGGCCGAAAATTCCCTCTGGTTGCACGTTGCGACAACGCTACAATGCTTCAACATTCTTCCCGTCACTGGGTCAGATGGGAATGCAGTGATTCCACCTAGGGAGTACACGTCCGGTCTGGCCAGCCGTCCAAAACCGTTTCCCTGTCACATTAGGCCAAGAAATGCAGGCGTCGTCGAGTTGATCAAGCATAGTGTCGCCGGGGTTGAAGACGCATAGAGCTTGTGCTCTTGACCCATTTCTATTCTTTGTGGAACGTTTTTTTGGTGGGCGATTAGAGGGCGATAAGCCGGGTGGCCCTGTTGACTTCCTTTTTCGTTTTCAATATTTTCGCTCACCGCTTCTTCGACCTCGCCTCCTCAGACACCTTTTCATCTACATAAACAGATCTCGTTATCTTTCATGTCAAGGCACTAATAAACATCCTGGCTTGTGGGCTCCACACGACCCAGCACAAAGTGTATAGCTCCCGTGAAATGACAAGGAAGTCGATTTCGATCCGCTCAGTTTACTCGTTGACAGTGAATCTATGCGATATAAGAAAATGATGGTATGGTTCATGATGCATGATGGCTTTGCTAGATCGTTGAACGATTTTTCTTTAGATTGTATTTGAAGCAGATAAACAGCTCAACTATCCCGTGTTTAACTGCTTCCGACGTCTGGTGAGCCTACGCTGTAAGTACACTCAGTACAAGGCCCTATATTTCAGCAGCGTGTACTTGCGTCGCGCTGGACATGATAACTATCAACAGCAAAGTCCCACCAACATGTAAATTCTCCGTGTGTAATTTTCCGAGGATCAAGTTAATGTGCCAAACGTTCGTAGGCCTCATCATTCCATGCGGCTCTTCAAGTGCCGACACGGGATTTGTCTACAACATTGCTATCGTCTGGGGATAGCATTTGTCCCATTTTTACTTTCTTTACATCGTGTCGAGTCACGTTGCTTGCCTCGAGTTCGTCTGCGTGTTGGCCATGCTCTCATGTGGAAAATAGTTTGTTGCTTAAACTAACGCATGATCTGATTTCCTGATGCGTGCCGCGTCCTTTGTGAAAATTCTATAGAGCTGATAAAGCCTTGGCGCGGGATTCAGCTTTCTAGAAGCCCGTGGACCGTTTGGGGATTAGGTGCAGAGCTGAAGGTGTATAGCTGCGCGTTTGATTGGGATAAGTATTTAGGTGTAGCTTGATAACTGGGAAGCTGTATCCATGAAAGTCTTTCAGATGTAGCACTAGTTATGGCAGTCCCTACAGGCTCTTCGACTACCTAGCGGACGATAAGGCATATTATTATGCGAAGATGTGGTGTGCAACTTGAATAGTAAGTCTTGTAATCTTATCAGACCTTCCGGTCCGGTGTGCTTATCGTACAGTTCAGTTCCTGACTCTAGTACTTGCTGCGAGGACTGGTCACAGCAGCCCGGGCCGCTGGAATTTGAATGTTCCGCCCCCTCTATAAAAAAAGTCATCCAGAACTATCAGTATCGGTACTAGCTCATTCATTGCGGTAAGAAGCGCCGACGGCTATCTGTGTGCAGACAAGAACCGTCGGGGTTCTCACTTGGACCCGTCGGATGGTGGTCAACTTGTGAAATGCCGGCCCGTATTCAGACGAAGTTAAACACAAGCTAACCAATTCGAAGATTCAAGTCAAATCTGACTTGGAATTTAGCCATCAGGCACTCGTTTATTGCCAAGAATTCATTTCTTGGGTCTCTCCTTGACGCATAGCTTGACGTCAACGCTGGAGCGAACGACGGTGAACGACGGCTCCGCTAATTATTCCGCGAAGCTCCGGCAATCCGGTTGGTACCGGCTATAGCAGAGCCGAAACTTTTCAGCTTGCTTCTCTATTCTTAAAAGTGATGATGTGGGGAAGATGAGTTCTTTCGTGCCTTCCGTCGTCTCTCTCTTGGGTAGCCATGCTTGTTCAGTCACCATTCCAGGAGCCGCCATCACTCACTGACGCTAACGCGTACAATGTCTTGCTGAACCGACCTGATCAACGCGAGTGGAAAGACTATACTCTTCACATTGATGCTGTTACTGGCAGAAAGCGCTCATTTTATGAGTTTCGAGAAAGAGTGCAAGACGCTGCCGCTGCTCTAGGCGGTCCGGTCTCCGACGGTTGTTTGGGTCTCAGTGCTGAAAATGATGAAATGGTGGGAATTATTAGTGAGAATTCTTCGGCAAGTTCTTCATTATTAGCGCATCAAAACCAATACTAAAATCATTCAAATCTAGGATTATGTTGTACTAGTGCAATCACTGTTGTACCTGGCGACTCCTTTTGTTTTGATATCCTCATATTCCACTCCTTTCGAGCTCGCGCATGCATTAAAGCTGGCCAAAGTGACCACAGTTTTCGTTCAGGCGCGCCTGTTTCCTTTGGTATTGTCTCAAGCAAAGGAGGCTGGTCTGTCAAGGAAGAAAATATTTATCCTGGGAGGGCGTGTCAGAGGCCGCAAGTCGTTTTCCGATATGATATCTCATGTCAAGGTCAATATACCTGTTTATGAGAACAAGGTTCGTCCTGCACGCAAGGATACACTGGCGTATCTTGTTTTCTCTAGTGGCACCAGTGGCCTACCTAAGGGTAATGTGGCTCGTTACGTTTTACATTCTTCCGCACACTCATAAACGCTTTGCAGCCGTAATGATCACCCATGGAAACTTGGTTTATTCCATTTATCAGGTTTTTGTGATGGGCAAGGCGGAGGTTCGCGTGTCGCCTGTAGGTCTCTTGTTTTCTTCTCGAATCTATGATGAACTTTCTTCAGCCCATTGACACACCGGAAGGCATACCAATAACCCTTGCATTCCTTCCTATGCACCACAGCTATGGCCTGCACGCATACTGCTTCCGATCCTTTATAGTCCCCCATACGTATATCATATTTCCGAAGTGGAACCTAGCGGCCGCTATGAAAGCTATACCCAAGTACGCGAGTTCACTACTTCGCATGATTAATCTTCATGCAAATTTACAGATACCATATCACGAACCTCACACTCGTTCCTTCAGTCGTACATCAAATAGCGAATCATCCCAAACTCAATAAGCAAGATTTGAAGAGCGTGAAACATGTTGGTTGTGGAGCTGCTTATCTACCCAAAGAGTTAGCGGACAAACTTCTAACTACTCTTCCTCCCAACGTTGAGCTCACCGAAGG
Organism: Armillaria altimontana; assembly: GCA_022818075.1. Classification (NCBI taxonomy): domain Eukaryota; kingdom Fungi; phylum Basidiomycota; class Agaricomycetes; order Agaricales; family Physalacriaceae; genus Armillaria; species Armillaria altimontana. Next base: position 764,915 of record JAIWYR010000018.1, read on the forward strand.
TGCATTTGGTCCTCGTTGATAAGACCGCGCTTACCATCTAACTAGGCTATGGCATGTCTGAAGCTACGATTGCCGCACTCACACTGCCCACCTCAGGTTCTCTGGGGGGTCGCCTGAAACGAATCAAAGGATGTTCAGGCGTTCTGCTACCTGGTGTCGAAGCCCGGATTTTGCGCGATGATGGCACCGAGGCGGACTTTGACGAAGTTGGAGAGTTATATATTAAGAGCCATAACGTTTCTCCGGGTTACTGGAATAACGAGAATGCGACCCGGGAGGCATTTGACAATGGCTGGCTAAGGACTGGCGACAAATTCTCCATCGACAGAGATGGATATTTCTTGTAAGTTGACTTCTGTCTTTCAGCGACTTGAAGTTGACTTTGCCAACGACAGCTTCGCGGATAGAGCGAAGGTAGAACTTTTCATCTTCGTTTTTGTCTGAAGCAATCTCCTCACTGTTACCATTAGGACACACTTAAAGTCTCAGGATCCCAGGTCGCACCCGTCGAAATAGAGAATGTCCTTTTGGCGCACCCGGAGGGGCTGATATCGGATGCTACCGTAGCCGGGGTAAGCGGGGGACGGACGTCAGACGAGAAAGTCCCTCGGGCCTGGGTAGTGTTGAGCCCAGCTGGTAAGAAGAAGGGGACCGCAGAAGTTATCAAGGCACTTGAGTCGTGGCATCAGGAGAGCTTAAGCAAATACAAGTGGCTCCGGGGGGGCATCGAGATTGTGAGGGAGGTGGGTCAACGGTTTTTCTCCCTAGGCCATGAATTCATTAATACACCATAGATTCCGAAATCACCCACCGGAAAGACTCTGCGCCGTATTCTGGTTGATAAGTATGAGAAACGGATTCATAAGCGGATGAAAAGCAAGCTTTGAATTATCTGGTCCGGGTCTCGGAGAAGAGTCGTTTCATGCATACATGAACGTGGATATGGGAGTGTGCGTGGCCATTACGGGCCACTGCGTGGGTGAATAAGGCTGAATGAAATCATGAATCACTGTCTTCTATTGCTTTGTCCGAGGAAGCGTGACATTCTTACAAGATCATCAGGATGATGATATCGATTGAGGTGTGGCCAACACGTGTATCAAGACATCTCGGAACTGCATGCCAAAGCCCCGTGGAAGCTGGAACGACATACAAACTTCCCGTACATATGGAACCCATACACCTTCCTTCCATTGCGCCCTCACTGTGTCCAGACTCACACCGACAGCTACTTGAAATAAAGAATTGCGACATCTCAAATGCACAACTGGGCCGAGGCCAGTGGTGAGCGCCCGTTTTCAAAACACCATAATAAGTATAATTGACCTCGTACTGCGCGCAGAATCTGGGGTTCTCTATCTTGTCAACGATCATCGAGGACAAAGACTAGTTCGTCGACCTCGTCCTCCACCGACTTCACCGCCACTCGACGAAGATTTTGACGCTATAACACAGGAGTGTACTACTCGAGGTCCAGAGACCGAGTGGGGCACGAGAGCCAGAGGTTCTTGGGCACCCACATCTCCTCCTCTCGACGACGACTTTGATGCAGTGACATATACTGTTGTTACTGGCGCGCCACAGGCTGACGTGGAGACGGACTACTATGAAGAGAAGCCTCGGACAGAGACCGCCCTTAGTGTTTCTGAGCGCAAACTCCGCCGTCGCGACCGCAGTATCGCGAGTACTAGCCAACGACCGACGCGGGGGTATGACGAGTTCGGGATGGAAGACCGCGACCACGAGTACAGGCAGCCTAGACGCGACATGCCTAGGTCACTGGGGTCCAAGAAAGTCCTGGATTCCGGCGTTGGTAGGCTGGCGCTAGAGAGGCTTAACGGAAGCTCGATGAGGCTAAGGAGAGCCAGCGAGTCTGTGTTGGAGCATGGGAAGGCTAGGAGGATGAACGGAAGTACGGGCAGGAAAGCGCCAAGGGCTGGACCTAAGGCCGGACAGGAGTTTGACGTCGTACATGACCAGATCCTTGAAGACGGGCCCGAGAGAACTGTGACGATCTCGACATGGCGCGAGAGGGTTGCGAAGGAGGCGAAATACGAGGATATGAGCGTCTATTATATGACGCAGGGCGACTACGAGGTGCAAGAGACAGCAGAGGGTCCATCATCTAGAGGACAGAGCGCGAATGGCAGAAAGAGCCAGGAACCTCCTGTGAGCCATTGGTTATCGCATGAGGTGAGCTAGGATTGTCACGATGTATTATATACTTACCAATCCGTCTTCTCTGTAGAACGTCAACGGCATACACAGTCGCGCCTCACCCGTTCAATATGTTGTTGCTTCCGAGGGACAACGGTCTTTTTCACCGGCATCTAAATCTCGAGCGCCTCCTCGTGACCGTTCCTCATCCAAAGAATTTCGCTCCGGGGCCTCACCTAGTCCACGAGGCCCAACTCCGCAGACGCGAACGACGACCTACGTCGAGGGGACCACGAGTTCACGTACACCCCCACTGCGTACTTCCACCCCGAACAAAAGTTTTCAGTCACATATACCCTTTATACCCACTCGTTCGGGATCGACGATAAGTAGCATAAGATCAATAGGCACGACGACTTTCCAGGACGTTTTATCGTCCTGTGAACCGTCCTTGCTTCGTGTTGCACCAGCGCTCGTGAGTCTAGGGATAAGAAGCGTGGACCATCTGCGCGCCGTTGGGCGACTTACGGAGGAGGTTAGGGATAGGGAGGTGAGAGACGAAGCGTTAAAGAAGGGCCTAACTGTTATGGAATGGGCAATCTTATTGGATAAATTGCGGTCACTCTGATTTTTGGGCCAGGTCTCTCTGGAACCAACGGATGGTGTATATGAATGTTCTAATTTATGTAAACGGACTGTAAAATGATGTACATAAGATTTGATTCGATGTATCTCGGGACTTATTATTTCTTTGTAAATGCCCAAAGAACAGCGTCTTGAGGTCACCAAGTCCTTGATATCGTATAATCCGTGGCAGGGATTGTTGGAGTTCGTCAAAAGGTCGATAGATTACACGTTTCGTGAGGTAAAGGCCGTTTCGCATAGCATTATTATGCGGGCTACACCGTCGATCCCAGCCACCGGTGGTAGATATCAGATGTTTCGACGTTAATATCACCAATCTACCGGTCTTCATGTATACTTCCTTGTTTGTTTTCTGTTGAACGTTATTAAGGGACGTGCTTACCTGCTGTGAGCTCGATACGTTTCACACTTGACGTCAAATGAGGGGCCAGTGAAAAGATCTTGAGATCATCTGATAGGCTTATAGAACATAACCAAATATTATATTCAAAGTCAACCATAGACAGAAAGACATACAAGGTCACTCTCGTCCCCATCTAGCACCCGGCTCGTTTCTTCGCGAGTTGGCATCCCATCGACGACGGTCCCGCTCCCTTTCCTTTTCCCGGGATATATCATCATACTTCCCTGGCGGTAATTGGTGCTGGTCACGATAAGGTGATGTCGCCGGTGATCTGCTTCGACGTCGAGAGTGACGGTCATCATAATCTCTTCGTTCCCGAGAACGGGGGCGAGGCGATCTTGAGCGAGAGCTCGAGTATTCTCTTCGCCTTCGGGTGTCAATGCTTGTGTGCCTCTCCTGTCTCTCCAGACGACGCTGTTCCTTCTTTGCTCGCTTCTCCTCTTTCCGTTCGGCCTTTCTGCGCCGTCTTTCTTCCTTTTCCAACGCGTGTTGATCGGGAGAGGTAGCACTCTCAGTAGGCTTTGAAGTAGAAGGAGCTGATTCATCTTTCACAACCGCACCTTTGGCATTTGGAGCGAAACCGCTAGAAGTCAGTGTCAGCGTAAGGTCATGCCAGTCAAAGTAAGTACGACGCACAGAGCGACAGAGAGAGCCTCGGCCTCAGCTTCCTTTACTTTTCTTATTTCTTCTAGTCTCTCTGCCTCGGAATTTTCGAGCTCTCTGGTGTACCAGTGGACATCCTTGTTTTTCTGCCAACGTCCTGTTGGAGCATTGATGCTGTGACCTAGATAATTCTGTCACCAATTTGTTAGATGTGGAAATGGTTGAATTAGAAGGCAATTACCTCTCTGTCCTTGTCCGCAGAGACGTCCGACCACTTGAATTCAGCCTGTCCACCGCGAGTGCCACCTCGAATTGGTTCGAACATGGTAGGAGGAGAGCCTTGGAAAGTAACTGGGCCAAACAATCGGAAATATGTTCCCACGCATTTCTGTAACGGCTTGCAGTGTTCGTTGCTCCAACCCATCGCCATCAGTTTTTTGGTGCTCCAGCTCACGACCTTCACGCCCAAAATGCGCCCGTTCTTTCTCGCCGTTGTTGCTCTTTTCGCTGCCTTTGCAGAGGCCCAGCTGACGGAGACAATCGTTGATGCGTAAGTCTGCTGCGCACGAGAGAGCTCGCATTGCTGACATACAGGACACGTCCAGGGACGCCGAGACGGTGGTTATCGTCGTTTCTACAAACACATTGTTGGGAATCGTTACTACACAGACACTGTGAGTACTCTCGAGCAAGCATTTAATATTCTATAACGTCGTTTTTAGCGAAACGTTGACTGGGACGTCGACGGACACCAGCACCAGCACCAGCACCAACACCAACACTCGGACCAGAGCTACAACTGCTACAACTGCCACAACAGCGACGACGGCGGCTACCACTGTTGCTCAAGGTGGCGGCGTCGTCGGCGCCCCACCAGTCACAACCGATGGGGAACCTCATGGACCGACACCTTACACATACACCACCGCTATCGATGGAATCACAACGTTGATAGAGGACACTTTCACGCCAACATTCCCCGCCACCACACCTTCAACGGCCCCTGCTACTGGGTCGATAATGGACTATAGCCAGTACCAGTCAATATACGGAACTGTAAGCGCCTCGACTGCAAATTCGGCGCCAGTGGTCCTAGTATCGCAGAAAGCGCTGACGGGATTGGTTGTGACGACGGTGGTCTGTTTGCTGGGCGGTGTTTGGACAATAATTCTATGAGAGTAGAGGTCGAATACATCGTCGACATAGGATTGCATACATGTTCCGTAGCATCTTGCTTTTTTCTCTCATTATTAGGTGCTCGAAGGACTTTATTATATCATATTGCATGCCCTTGTAATATACCCGTAGCATCGACCAATGAGCTATGTAATTGTCACGAGGTGCGGCTTGCTTCTTGCCATCATCGTCCTGCTTGCCGGCATCGCTGTCGACGAGTAGACGGGTCGACCTTATGGCTGCACCCCAGCTCAGCATCCAGACAACCCTGTCCCTCAATGACCTCTTCTCCGACTCTCGCACCCATGGATACTCTGGCCCCAGCCGAAACGTGCGCCTACACAGAGCCTGCGCCAACGGTGGAAGTGCTATATGCAAGAGCGAAGACGGTTCTCACTGTGCAGTGGCAGGCAAAGAATGTTGGTAATCGCGCCGTTGTCGATAGGAAGAGCTGATGAACGTTCCACAGCTCTTCGCGTCCTGACCGTCTTGGACCCAACACAAGCCAGAACTTCCGAGCATAAAGCTGCTGTTGGACGTGGTGGTCATCGAGTAGAGGCCTCTCGCAATCTCTGGGAAGGCAGCGGTCTCAAGATAGACAGTGCCAGCACTGATGTCGCCTGGGGTTTCGGCCGTACGTCTCGCGTTTATTTTCCGTTTTCTTTCATACTTACAGGCGACAGAGTTCAGCAACAAGATACTGACCAGTGCCCGTAATGGAGAAATCATCATGTGGGACTTGGTGAAATCCAAGTATGGTCCGTAATGCAGCATCGGCGGTCCTTTCATTCTGTTTGACATGTTGCGTATACAGAACGACGGACGAAGGACCACACGCGCTCCATACACAAACTTTCAGTGTCCTCCATTGTCCACCATTACTGCGTTACTGGCTCGTCTGATGGTGATTTACGCATATGGGTCAGTCTCTTGACACGCTTTACGTTTGCGCTCACACGAATATTTGGAAGGATATCAGGGATCTTAGCAAGTCTATCAATCGTATCCGTCACCCCACGACAGTGCGGAGCGCAGTATTCTCTCCTGTAAACTCCCACCCACTTCAAGTTGTCGTCGGTCTGGATAACGGTAGCCTGTACCGGTCCGTTAATACAGCTATTCAACCAGACATGTACTGATTCCGTCATGTAGTTGGGATCTACAGATGGGTCAACGTGGACAATTGGATCGCATACCTGTCGCGCACACAGCACCGGTAACGGCTCTCGATTGGTGTCATACCCCTTCCAATGCCATGCCAGGTGCTCCAACTATGGCCCCAGGAGGGGATATCACGAACGGTGGTCTAGGATGGATAGTTTCCGGTGGACTGGATCGTTGTGTAAAGGTCAATATATTTGCGGATATGCCCTTTCTCTGTTTGAATGTTGATACAGGTCTGGGACCTGACTTGGCCCGCGATATCAGTCCATATTCCTCACAAACCGACATACACCCTACATCCTTCGTTTCCGGTACGTCAGGTTCAGTGGCGCCCGTCGTACGAATGTGAGATCGCCATAGTGTCGAATGCCGAACTCGGAACAGGTTCTAATCCAGACATGTCCCAACCGCCTGCTCTTGCAGGAACTGTTGAAAGAGGAAACCGTGGACTTGGGCTTGATCTAGGTGGTCGGGACGCATCTCAAAACGGGGTAAACAAGGACAGCGGTTCTGGATTGGCATCTGGATTCAAGTCACCCAAGGCATCCAATGTCGTGGTTGGCATGGGTGATGCCATCGAGATCTGGGATGTACGAAGAGGTTGGATAGCAAAATGGTCCGTCACAGGCTCTGCGATTGAAGGTGGTGTCACGGGTTAGTTGTCCATTTTACTCCTGCATTCTTTCTTTGACCTTCTCATATGCAGACATGACATTCGGAGACTCGCATGCCATTTGGGCCCAGCATTCTTCCGGAATGTTCTCTCAGATTGATCTCAGAGATGCTACCAAGCCTCTTGACGCGATTACGAAGGTCTCCACAAGTTGGGAGGCTTCTGGCTCACTGGCATTTGTATCTGACGACAAGAAGCTTTGGGAAGCACCTTATGACGACGTGTAAGTCCTTTCGAATTTATAATATCTTTTGGTGGTTGACGGAACGGTGAAAGGTCGCCGGAGCAACGCGAACGTCTACCTCCAAATAGGAAGTCAAAGCTCAAAGCTCTGGGGGACAGTTCATACTTCCCAGAATGCCAGGCCTCGGGTACTTACAATCCACCAGGAGCAGAGCATGAAGTAGCGACTTTCACTAGGTTAGCGAAAGGCTACCGAATCAAAGGTCAAGATCGGAAGCAAGTGTGTGCTTTCAATGCACAGGTGAGGTTCGACTGATGATTGCCCATGGACATGTACTGATATCAATCAGCTGGCTTTCCGAACCGGAAAAAATCGCGCGGGACAAGTGTGGTTGCTTGTTGGGGCCTCGCTGGCTGACTTAACACCGGACCCTGACGATGAGGGCGAAAGTGCAGGTCTCCATTCGAACTTGGTGAATCCATATTCGGCGCGTGGTAACGCTCCGTCGTCTCCATCCCCCGGGAGGCATAGTCTTCCTCTCGAGAGAACAGACTCGTCGGCTACTCTGACGAAGAAAGTCAGCCCTGGTCGGGGTTCCGGGTATAATGTTGACCTCGGATCTACGCAACGCAGTGTTTCCAGTTCAGGTCGAATAACTCCATCATCGTCCAAGAATTCTTCACCGAGACAAGGTGTTTCCCCTCTCCCTCCGGGTACACCATCACTGCTAGGAAGAAGAGATTCGGGGGAGTCCCCAATGATGCGACATCCTTCTGTATACCGTCGGCCGTCCGTGTCGATACACAGTTCAAGCCCTGGAGATAGAAGTACCAGTAGTCTTCGACACATTGGAGAGGGTGCTTTGGATGACTCCGATTCATCTCCAAGCGGGAATGAAAATGAAGCAAACACGGCAGGCGATGGTCATACAAGCGACGATGAAGGAGTACAAATACCCTTCTCGCCCAATCATCCCGCCAGGAGGTCATCATCAGTGCTCCCCAGTCCACTTTCCCGTGTTGTTGCTCCTCGTCACTGGTCCGATGACGAAGACGATAATGAAGAGGACGACGAGGACGACGCGTCGCCATCACCTCGTTCCACTGATTCAGAATATGACGACAATCATGACTCTCCCCGACCTTCACCACCACGTTTGCCTTCGAGATCCAGCTCGTCAAAGAGATCAGCGAAACGGAGTTCTCTTCTAAAGAAATCTCGCAGCCGTAGTTCGACTCTCGCTTCTCTGCCGGCGCCGGGTTCTGTGAAACCGCTGGCGCGCAGGGCTTCACCGAGTAGTGTTAAAACCGTTACTGTGGGAGAAGGTGTCCAGTCTGAAAGTGCAAATGGCATCAAGACCGAGGAGACCATTCGTGACTTATCTCATCAGAAAGAGAAGAGCATGACGATTTCTGAGGTCATGTTAGATCTGGGTGAAGGCGATGGTGGTTCGCCCTCCGTCCCTGTTGATGTCACGGATAGACGCGAAGATCTTGTTCGCTTGGAGGAGAAAAGGTGTCGAGATCTAGCATGGGAAGCCTTGCGCGATGCTCTTGATGACTTTGCTGACGAGGTGTGTGAATTTTGTGTATCAAAATATCTTGAGCTTGACACAATCAAGGGTGATACGCAAATGTGTGCCATGTTATCTGTTATAGCACCCAAAGAACTTCGAATAGACAAACGGAGAATCGTTGGTTTCCTTGACTCCTACATTGGTGAATCTTGCTATCTAAGATCCCGTGGTTGGATATTGACGATGATGCGTTTGGTCATATCCAGACGTACTTACTAGGCTGCGATTACACACTTGTGCTGCGTATTTGCGGAAAGTCTGTGAGGCTGAAGAGATTCGAGAGGCTAGTCAGGTGAGCATGCATGTTGATCTATTAGAATGGCACTCATTTTATAAATGTATAGCTTGAAACTACCATCTATACTTCATGCGGTCGATGCCGCAAAGCATTGGCACTGCCTCTTGGTACGACTGACCGAAACGCGGGCTATTGGCTCTGTTCGACGTGCAAAGCGCCGCCGGCAATATGCAACATATGGTACGTACGGCATATTTTCTGTTTAATTTTTCTCGTTTCAGCGATTAATGAAATATGGTAGTCGACTTCCTGTCCGCGGCCTTCTTTTCCAGTGTTCGATATGTTCTCACGGTGGCCATCATGTCTGCTATCAGCGATATTACATGCAGCGACCAATGGTGCATCTTCCCAAGTCATTTATACCGGCTGCGGTTGCCACTGAAGACCGTCGGGGGCGATCAGTTGCTCGCAGTTCCACAGGGACGGTTGTAGATGATGATAGCAGTTCCACCATCAGCGCCGTGAGCACGGTTGATGCCCAAGCCTCTGAAACTACAAATACCTTGATGGGCAAGATGAGCAATTTCATTGGCCATCCGTGCGCGGCTGGTTGTGGACATTTTTGTTGGGCAGCAAATGGTTCCAATGATAGTGTATGATGACAATGAAGATAGATTCGAGTGCATTTTTGGATCGTACGTGGGTCGTACAAGCTCGTACAAGACCTGTTACAGCGGAAGGTGATTACCTCAGCCGGGTATCCGACATGAAAAGGGGGCCGTACGGGCCAGCTTAAACTTCCATGGGGCGATTGGTACCTTCACTTACTGGCACACACAACGAGCGTGGGCAAGAGGAGGATAAAGCCAGGGTGAGTTTGCTATTGTATCTGATTCCTTGAGGAGATGTCATGGTTATCTTTCAGGTTTACACTAAGACTGAAATTGAAGAATCATACTCGTTCAACTACATCATCACCAATGAGCCGTGGGATGATCTCCCTCTCGTCTATGTGCCCAGGCGCATGAGACCCAAGCCGCCTCTTTTCCATTATGGAATTGGATTCACGTACTCCGGTCTTGCAGACTATGCCACACGGAAGAATCTACTGCCAGAGTGTGGTACCAGCTCCGCATTCCTTACAATGTTGAACACCTTGGAATACCTCCAAAACCTCACTGGGATTGGAGAGAAACTGTACTACCGAAATGTCGAATCTACCAAGGTGGCATTTGTCTTCGCGCTTTACAGCAACTTCAAATCGCTTGTGACTGAGGAAGAACGGGACAGTGTGGCCGACATCCTTGAGCCGGAGTTGGACGGTGAATTCTTGTGGTACTACGACGCTCGTAATATCGCCTGAGATGTACGGGATTCCTCTTTTATTGTGTTACTGTGTCTAATGTGTGCACAGCCAGTTCGAAGGATCGACTGCAAATTCCTATTCTCGCCCTCACTCCATTGTACTATTTCGCAATAAATATTATCATTTTCAAGGCTCGGCAATCAAATACGCCTTGACAGAATTCACCCTCCCATAAAGGTCTCGTCGGAATACTGCGCGGCGCAATTTCGATACCCAGATGCCTCATGACAGGACTTCAAGCGGGATTATATGCGCCGCTCTGTAATTATTCTATCTCCATGCACTTTTTGGTCTCCGTGATGACGTATCGACCCTGCGAAACTTCAGTTCGGAATCTTTTTCACCATTTCACTGCTCACTGCACTCCTTTGGGAAGTACATCTAAGAGGCCTAGGTCTGTGAATGATTCTGTAAGACCTACCAATTGAAGAAGGTCGTTTTTTCTACTGAATAGTCCAGGAGGTCCTCACCTTAATTTCGGCGTATTCTACCCGCAACGAGTCGATCTTGGTGAGGCTGGACATCAATCTGTATTCAGACAGTACTCAGCGCTGGGAGAAAATCTGTGGCCGGACACGATGAATAGGCTAATATGACTACCTAACAACCCTGGCGTGTTTCTACTCAGCTCCGCGCTGTTCTATCGCGAATCTGTGCTCCTTCACTCGATCTGTCGGTGTCTGTAGAACATCACCCCTCACGACAACACGCAACACATCAACGATTCGCATTTTTATTCGCTCAGCTTACCTAGTCTTCATCGTCAAAATCCGTTTCAATTAGCTTGCCAAGCTTGCGATAATCGCAAGAGCGATTTGCTCAGACCTTCCTTGGTAAGCACTGCCTCCCGGATAATTAACGGCTCATCTAGGCCCTTCCCCATGTCGGCATGCTAGCACATCAGTATTTTACCTTGCTTGAAAAGAAGGTCTACCCATGGTGAGAGCCTTCCTTTTTTAGTATGGCCGATGCACCCGAAAACTGTAACTTCGGAAAATAATACAACCAAGCACCAGCTCGTCAGTCAAGTTCACTCTCCCGAAAACTGCAACTTCGACAAATAATACTAACAAACACTTGTTCTGCTCTCAAAGTCTTTCATGCCTGATTTCTGTAACCTCGATAAAATACACAGCCAAACACTTGCCTTTCGCATCTACTTACTTCCGGACTCTCAGTCTTGTTCACCAACCACCAAATGTCCTCGTTTCTTTGTCATGACCCACCGCATTGCTGTTGATTCGACTGCCTACTCATTCCCTATCAAGACTCCTTCGGCAACCATCTCGTGCCTTAATTGTGGATGCGGCACAATTTTCTGTTTACGATACCTGGCCAGTCATTATCGTTCGATAACTATTGGATGCACCGGTACGTCATGGATGGCTTATTTGTTCCGGGGATTGGAATTTGGAAGGCCGCTCATCATACAGATTCATCGCGCATTGTTTTTATGTTATGAGCATTCAACATCTTGGAATACCTGAACCGACCATTACCTACTATACGGCACTGTACCATGTGTCGTTCCAGCTCATTGTGCGCCCCCTTGTCTCTGATCTCCTCTACTTTACTAAGCCTTTTCTTCCCTGTCCCGTTCTCGTGCCCGGTTCCCATGCATTGTGTTTCCTGTGTTTCCGTGCCATTGTGTTTCCGTGCATCGTTGTTCCGGTGTTTGCGTTCCTGTTCCGGTGTGTTGATCTCGTCCTACCACCATCTCGACGTTACAGCCGCCTGGTGAGAATCGGGACGTACATGCCAACATCGCCAACCTTGAGAAGCGTGTCTCTGACATGTATACCATCGTCACTGGCCATTTCTTGGAACATCATACCGCCATTACGGATCTGACCGCATCTACTGGCTCAATTCCTTCTCTTGCGGACACTCTCAATCGAAGTTGATGCTGCATTGCTCACACAGCTTGAACGCATCCAGAAACTGTTTATTCATCATTTGCTCGACGTCACCAACCGTTCTCCAGTCGCCATGTTATTCTCAGAGACGGTGTGGCTGGTCAGATATCGTCGTATCATACTCTTCCTGCGATATTGGCAGTACGCTCTCTCTCTTCCGGATGATCAGTTTTTGTCCTACGCTATCGCCTAGTCTCTCGCTCTCGCCCGTGCCAAGAAGTCGTCTTGAATCTCTGACCTTGCCCATGTCCTCCATCTCCTGCATCGCCCCATATCAATGGATCTGTCCCGTCAGTGGCTCCCGACTGATATTGATAATCTGATCACGGCGGTGGAACAATCATGTCTCGTGGATATTGATTCCTTTGTCGCCGCATCATCTAAGGCCCTCCTCCTACGCTTCCGCTCGGTGCACCAAACAGATCCTGACAGTAACTCCCCCCGCAAGACCCCAGTGGCATAGTTCCGCTCCTACCTGAATATACCTATTCCCACACAGACCACATTCCTTGGAAGATTCGCGATCTGATTTCTTTAAATCCATTTACCTGCTTGCTACCGGCCATTTTGCGAATTTGTCGAGATTGGCGGCGTCTGGTTACACGTCCTACTGGGAGCAGATGGCATGAAAATTGTTGAAGCTCTCGCTATATGTGTCTTCAATGTTTTCCGCATTTTGAGTACTGTATAGTTAATAGTTATATTATTCATAAATGGCCGACTTTCTTTTGTACCCCGTGAAGTGTCTCTACTCCGTGTGACACACTCGACAGCGCGATCACAACAGTATGAGCCACAGCACCATGTCAAGGCTGTGGGCCCGGCCGTTCCTTATTGGGACCTTGTCCGGCAACAACACCAACACCTACACCACCACCGTGCTACGCCAAACGATAACCCAATCTCTAGACCAGCTACATTACTGACCGCTGGTAACGTGAGCATGCCTGACGTTGCTACTGCAAAGTAATTGACATCTTGTTGGTAGATATTCACACTTCGGAAGGCCACGGAGCCAATACCATTTTCATTTCTCATGCCTCGCACCAAGAAACGTGGCATGGTATCTCGAACTCCCATGATGTCCTCTTGTGGACCTCAAGGCAAGCTCATGTCCACCGTCTTCAGGGCCATCCAGGCCATGGAATTCTTTATTTTGGCGGTACATAAAAATTCTATGCAGTTCACAAGCAAGGTCCCTGTCGCCGGCATCGCGGCGGGCCCTAGTAGACAAAATACAGGTGACGGTGTTTTCAGAGCGACATGTAAAATAATGGATGCTTAGGTTGCGGTCATTTTATGCCGCTGAATGAACCTTCAACCACATGCGCAAATATATCACCAGGGCGCCCGTGAACTTGCGTCTCCAAGTACTTAGAGTTATCGCCCAGTTAGCAAAGAGGAGAATGTCTGTCCCATGCACTGAAACGGTAGAAGTCGAAGATCTGGGGAGAAATGTACGTTTAACAGTCTTCCTTATTTTTTCCTTTGCTCAGTGATATTGATTCACACATTTCATTCCTAGGCTTACTCAATATCATGCGAAGAAGGCTGCGCACCTCCGCCGTACGAGAGGATATGGCAACCACCTCCAACGTACACACCGCCGTGTCAAGGACCTCCGCCCGTGAAATATCTTTGTCTTTTTGGATTTCGTACGTCGCTGCTCCAGCCTGGCTGAACGCCCGTCCTTCATTTTTTCTCAAGTTTGTCCCCTGTTGTGGGTGGTCGGTTCGCTAGCCCTGTGCCTCCCGCTGCAACATCTATTCCCCCGCCTATTTGCTCCACGACGGAATATAGACTCGGATGTATTATCACAAAAGATTCGGAGAACGGAAATACGATGGGCTAGTGTCTGTCTAATCCTGACAAGCACTCTCTTCTCCGTTGGCGCATTTGTTTTGGCGATAAAGTTGGACCTGCGATAGCGTCACTACCCCACTGACATGACATATACGACGGTAAACGGTGCATCCGATATTTTCCTGTACGAGGAAAAGTCAAAGGATCAAAGTCATGTTGCCCAGGGTCTCACTGGGAAAGTGATCTCAAAGGCTACTGACCTTTGATTGCTGGCGGCAAGAGTACATTGGGCGCCACAGAGGACCTGCGATGTAGACAACGAGGATCGAAAAGACCCACGAACTTCTTTCATATAAAACTACGCACAATACATATAAACTCAATACTTAGTCCTATCTACAAAATCGTTATGCACCAAATGAGGACGTACAATGTGGCACCGGGCTCGACGATATCTGCACACCCACGTTCACGCAAGAAAGCATCGACGTGAACAGTGCCCTTGGGGAATATCTCGCCATCCCACAGCGATCGCCAACTCTCGGGAGAGTGGCAGAACATGTTCCTTCTATGACTGCCATTGAAATCGACCTCGATACGAAATCCTTTCTCCCGCCGACCAACGTGTGATCCGAAGATCATGGACCCAGCCTCAGATGACAGTAATGCTGCCAGAATCTTTGCGATTTCGGACTGCTGTTCTTCATCAAAGAGATGGAAGAATGATGAGATGTGGATGGCGGAGATGTTTCCTCGTAGATCAACTAGAGACTGTACTTTGGTAAGCTCGGGGAGGGGGACCGAGTCGTCTTCCTTCGTTAGACCTTTCAGCTGAAAGATGTCTGCAGGGATGAAGCGTGCTGGGAAAGTCTCAGCTGTGCTCTTGAAGAGTCTATGTCCGAGTTCCCAAAATTCTGTGCCATATATTTAGGTTGCGCAGGACGAATCATTGAGGAAGGAGTTCATACCAGGGAGCAAATCGGAAGCTAGGACTTGTTCCACCGGATAGCCATCGGCAACCGCCTTTCTAGGGTCATTTCCGACTGTACAGATGCTGGATATTCAAAGCGAGGCAGACATTACACAGAATATTTACGAACAGCAACATCCAATGTCGGCATAGATTGCTCCCTTGCGATGTTTACCGAGATTCAAGAATTGCTGGTAGCATGGCTGCGTCGAGATCTTTAAACTAGGTGCTGAAAGTCAAGCAACACCAACACGGTAGACTCGAGGACCGCTTACTTGACGAATGCGAAGCGGCGAATGCACGGGTAAGGTTGCACCTGTACCGTCCCCGCATTAGGGCGTTATTACTCAGCAAGGACGAATCCATTGACCTTGTACGCCTCCTCTTGGATAGTCAAGATATGATTCTTGAGTGCAGCATCGTCTTGTATCCCGGTCTGAGCCTTAAAGAACGTAGTTTCGTCCTCAGCCAGTTCGTACAGCGTGGGATCTAGTTGGCGAGTGACAACAACTGACTCGGAACTCATTATGGAGGATAGTGAGAGTTAAAAAGAAAATGAATGATTCATGCAAGGGTATTTATAAGCGGGCTCACAGACGGCAAAAATAGAGGACCGGTCGCCGCAGTAGAGGACACAT
Source organism: Armillaria altimontana (assembly GCA_022818075.1). Classification (NCBI taxonomy): domain Eukaryota; kingdom Fungi; phylum Basidiomycota; class Agaricomycetes; order Agaricales; family Physalacriaceae; genus Armillaria; species Armillaria altimontana. Next base: position 780,427 of record JAIWYR010000018.1, read on the forward strand.
AGATAGCAGCCAGTAGGAGTCGAGGTTATGTTTGGAAGGCAAGTCTCCAGTCCCTGAAAGTTTGATCTGAACCAGTGTGAATTGCCTAAGGGAGGTGAAGAGATGATTTTTTTAGAACGCGGCATGTTTTCGCATCGGGAAACGACCACGGGGCAGCATCATCTGGTTATTTTAGAATCTTTCTCTCGAGCTCTCGTGTCCAAATACACAAAAAGACAACTATCGTGCCGAGGTGCCACTGAGAAATTCCCGAGGGGTGACCAAGACGGTGGATTAGGGACTCACATCATTTTCGGTGGGTTTTCGTTTTTCGGCAGGTTTCAAGGTTTTTTGGTGCGTTGCGCATCTGATCATTTCGGATGGGAATGGGCTTGTTTTTTTTTGTGCCTGCCAGCGTCGATCCCAATTTTATGAGCTTGCGTATAGAAATGCTTCGACAGCGATGCCCTTGTAGCCGGGAGGACTTAGCAAGTATATATGTAATCTCTCAAGCGACTGATGCGTCAACGCATCAGCGAGTGTCAGACATGAAGGCAACATGACAGTAACAGCGCCCAATGATTTCAAATCTATGCCGGGACTGCGACTGCTAGGGCCTAACTCACCGAAAATACAGTCTCTCGTAGACAGACGCTACATACGCAGTAGGGCTGAGGTTGTAGTGAGTGCATGTACTAGAAAGAGCTGTATCAACTTACTTATATTCACTGAAAAACACCATTCACCGAGAAAGGGACTAAATCTTATTCCACTGTTCATTCTCAGGCTACCTTCTTAGTACTTACTCGTAAGAATGATTCTTTCCCGGCATGGTGATCGTACAAATTGCCTTCATAAAGCACAGTCCTTACAAAACGTAGAAAACCTTGGCTACTAGTTAGATAACAGACGGCACACCACAAAACGCATCAACGCACGTAATTAAAGGATTACTATGATCTCAGCCTGTTTGCGCTAAGACGTGATCCCGAGAACGAAGTTCAAAGGCGACGTGACTAGAAACGGTGTAGCTGAATTTCACGTCCTTGTAAATTTCGGAAAGGACATATTTGAAATCTGATAGGTAGCACTGATTTAAGCAACAGACTTGCGACCACAAAGGAGGCGACTCACTCCAGCTCCAAGGCACACAGGCGGCCTCCCCAAGGTAATAATTGATAAACCGTACGTCGCCTCTTTTCTCCGCGATGCAAAATTTATTCTGAAAATGGTGCGCGCCGTGATGATAGGTCGACTCGTTTATCGCAGGGGATATTAGTAAGGTGTGGCGAAGTTGGACCATGTCGTTTGTAACTCCTTCGAGGATAGGACGACGAGATATCCGAGCAGTGATAGGGCAGACTTTGTCGACATCTGGTGGACAATGGACGGCGATGCTCCACTGGACGGGCAGCACACTCAATTCTGATGTTGCCTGATCGAGCTTTATAGAGACTCGAGTTCGGAACAGCTGGCGGCTAGACGACTCATTCCAATACCATCCAATACAAAACTTCATCTCGAGATTGATGTGCTCGATGTTGGGAAAACATCTGCGAAAGCCAAGGTAGTTGGGCATATTGCAGAAAGCTGAATAGGGATCCTTGGCAGCGTCGTCCTTTGAGATTGTGAGATCGACGTAGCAAGTTATGGTGCGTGCGGAATCGAGTGAAAAGTCGCCGTAAACTGCAGAATTATTCCAGGGTTTCGAACGAACGACAGAGGCGAGATGCAGTAGATATGCGACCGTCGGGACGTAGATGTCGCGAGAAGTGATTCGGGCGTAGACGTCCCTCCAGATGGTGTTGATGAGGGGACATGCTGTCATGAAGGTAATCCAGTCCTTTGAAGGCAACTCCGAGTACCAGAATTCTGCGACGATAATGTCTACAAGCTCGGGAGGCAATTCCATGTTAGAGTAGGAGGGTATGTTTTATTGGAGCGCGATCTGACGGATTCTGACCACTGCCAAGCATAGACAAATATTGCGCAGTTATAAAAGGCATTTGCCTTTTCTTTTCCCCTCCATCTACAGCTGGTGAGTCGCGTTTCTTCCTCTTTTCTCTCTCTCTTTATGATGCTACTCATGTAATTTGCGTTCGATTGCTGTTGCTCTTACACCAAAGGGATCACCCGCCAGTGCATCCTGGGACTGACAGTATGAGACAACTTTTTTTCTACCTGATTTTTCGTCGTGTCGTCATCGTCGTCACTCGCTCATGTTTTCTCACAGGTAGCCTTATTGAAATCTGAATTATCCTTCCGCTCTTTTTACAACGTGATTGCATTTTGATTGTATCCATATAAACTCAATAGTCCTATTTGCAAAATCATTATGCACCAAATGAGGACGTATACTGCGGCACCAGGCTCGACGATCTCTGCACATCCGCGTTCACGCAAGAAAGCATCAACGTGGACAGTGCCCTTGGGGAATATCTTGCCATCCCACAGCGATCGCTAACTCTCGGGAGAGCGTTCCTGCTATGACCGCTATTCACACTGGGAAGATGTCAATTTTTGGGAGCATAATCCGGGGGTCAACAAGTGACGTGTTTGGGAGGATCTAAAACCCTAGGCTCGTTTACCAGCCGGCGTTTCGCCCACGTGGCTGCGCTATCACTTTGGGGTGAAAGCGGCTGGGCAAAACGGAAACGTTTTAGAGGGTCACGCCTTCTGTGACTTGGGACTTAGAAAAATTTCGTGTCCTCTCTGCCAATCCTGATGTTCGTCCACTGCCCTCCCTCGCAATGCATTTCAGGTACGTTTATTTTACACTTTGTTTACCATTGAATGTCCCGCACAGCTCATTCTTGTTGAGGATATTCAGCCTATGCCTGGTTTATTTTCTATTTCTTGTCTCGATCCTTCTTACTATATTTAGATTAATTCCCCTGATTCGAGCCGTTAACCATGGCCGATCAGTTCAACCGCACCTCAGTCGTTCACTATGATAACGTGTATCTGACTGAGGTGCGTATACCATACTTACTTACTTCGCTACCTTTTCTTACTTACCACATTATCTAGTTTTGCTTGTCTTAACAGGTAGCTTATATTACATCAGCAAAATGGCTAATTTGTCTTTAGCAGATTTGTCTTTTTTTGGACTCCTTTCAGTGTCTTGATCTTTGGAGCCATGTCTTGATCTTTGGAGCCAGGTCTTTGGTATCTTTCGCATCTTACCAGATCTGGTAAGTATACATGGTAGAGTCTGTTGAATGGGTGTCTGTTATGGCTAGACTGTGGGTTCAAATACCAGTGGTTGCATGATTTTTGTTCACTCAATATTTACATTATACTATGATGTTGAGCGCTTGCATGAACATGCTGGCAATGATGTCAGGTTTCAGAACTGGGTTCTGAAAGATTACATCATAGTAGCAGAATAGCAGGGGAGGAATACAAGAGGAACTGAAAATCTACTAAGTTCTTTCAAACTCTGCCAGGGCACCTGTGCACAGGCCAATCATGTCATTTCATGTGATGTTGACTTTTGGATCCAAAACAAAAGTCAATCTGAATTCATCTCTGTGTTCTTCCTTTCCCCCTCCATCCTCATTCAAAGGACAACCTCAGCATCAAACTAGCAAGCCAAATGCCAGCATGCGAAGGCACCATGCTCTAGCAAGCTCGATGCAAAGGTGGTGTGGTGCATATCACATCTAGGGATCCTGGATGGGTACAAAAATGGGCTTTGCACATGGTACGTTACTCTCCCTGGAGGCTGGTTTTTGAGCGCTGATGCCCTTCCATTCCAGTGTGTTGCCATTTGTCTAAAGGTAAGTCCCTAGTCCAGGAGATTATGGTTGCTCACCACAGGTACCTTCGAGGTTCATGCCTTTTTTTGGGCGCAGGAGTTGGATTCAAACACCATCTAATTTGATCCAAATGACTGCAGTACAAACGGGATAGGACGTAGATGGGCCAGGGAGACTGCAGAGAGCTACTCCAGTGACTAGCTACTAGGTCGTCACCAGAGTGCAGACATCCTTCTTCTATGTAATCAAGCTTTCTTGTACTAGTGTTATTTACTGTTTAAATGTTCCTGCTTGCTGTATGCCCATGTAGTATGATTATGCCAATTACCACTATGCTTTCTATGTTCTTTTGTCATTTGTGATGTTCCAAAGCAATAAGCAAACTAAAATATATAAAAGATGTTGCTGTATGAAAGACAATGTGTGGTCTTTCAAAGTTTTGATCTACTTGACAAGACAAGGTACATGTCTTGTGAAATACATTTTCTTCTTATGGAAAGATATTGTATTTGGTGTCTTTCAAAGCTTTTATGACTTTGGAAAGTACTGAAAGACCACAAAGACAAAGTGACCATTTTGCTGATGTAATAACAGTTGTTCACTACGATAACATGTATCTGACTGAGTTTTGCTTGTCTTAACAGGTTCTGGGCTCCCATTGGTCTTACCTGTGCGACAGTACACACATTATTTCCCCAAACGACTCAATAACTTGCATAGACTGTGCATATGAAACCCCCAACCATGACTACTACCCAACATATCCTCGCTATCAAGCTTGAGGATGACGAGAAATTTAATGGCAAAAACTGGGCTGCATTCGAACTAGCTATGCTAACCGAAGGCAATACTTGTGGACTCATTAACTATTGGGAAAACAAAGTCACCATACCTGGGACCACAATTGTGGCCCAGCCAAATACCCCCGTAAACAGCACCACCCCAAACCAACTCGAATATATCCAACACAAAAGTGTTGCGCTTGCATCCATCATCCGCAATGTCAAGGACATCTATGGCTTCGGGCTTAACCCACTCGAGCCATCCCACAAGGCTTGGGCCCATCTCAAAGCTGAATATGGCGCTTATTCGGATCTAATTTGAAGCTGAAGGGAAAAGATGTTAAAAGCAATGGTCTATGAGGAAGGAGAGAAGGTTAGTGGTGATGGGGGATACATCGAAAAGATGAGGAAGCTTAGAAAAGAAGCAAATGATGCTGGTGCAAACATCAACAATGACCAGTTCAAGACTACCCTACTGGACTCCTTCCCCGAATCCTGAGACTCCATTGTCAGTACCCTCTATGCCGAAAAGAGTTTGACTGTAATCACCACTCGTCTCATTGCCCATGGCAAATGGGTTGTAGGATGGAAGGCCACAAGCGGGAACACCTCTACTCAGGTGGATTCAGTCCAAGCATTACAAGCTTCAGTTCAAGTGCTTACTCTACAGGTCCAAAACCTCACGGCGAAGAAGAATACAGGCCCAAATCGTTCTGACAAATCTCACCCAGCTAATGACAACTGCAAGGGCATAGGTCATACCCTTGAAGAATGTTGGAAGTTAGGGGGAGGACACCAGGGGCAATACCCTCCTTGGTGGAAAGGAAAACAGGATGCTCCACTTCCGAACGGGTCTGCTAATCTAGCAACCGCAAACAAATTGGATCCCAGGTCTATCACCATGAACGTCATAGCCTTGAACACATTCATCGATAAGAAAACCTTAGAGACGGCTTATCAGGAGATTGCTGGGGAGAACACAGCATTGGTCGTTAATAATCACAGTCCTGGACTAGACACATCATGGATGTATGGTGATTCAGGAGCGTTGACTCACTTTGTGCAAAACAGAGACCACTTCTTCAACTATATCCTGCTTGAAACATCTGGAAGTTCCTCGAAAGTTGGTGCCACATTGAAAGTATTGGGAACTGGAACGGTCGCTGTGAAGACAACAATTGGAGGGACAGAGAAAATTATTACCTTCAGCAAGACATTGCACTGTCCAGACATATCAGCAAACCTGCTCTCGATAAGCCGGCTAGACAAAGAAGGGTGGAAAGTCACCTTTGGAGAAGGAAAAGCAGACTTCGTGGACCCAAATGGCAAAGCCCAATTCACTGCATCAATGTTCAATGACTTGTACATGATTGATTGCACCCTCATACGTGGCGAGGAATACATGGCACTGGCAGCAAAATCCCTGGAAATTTCAGCCCCAATTGAAACATGGCACATGAGATTTGCTCACTTCGGGGTGGATCAAATCAAAGCTCTATCAAAGGGAGACCTTGTCGGGGGATTGCACATTAAGCATGACCAGCAGGCTCCTGGGAAATGCGAACCTTGCATCCTAGGAAATCAAAAACGATGCCCATTCAACGCTGATGTTGAGCCAGAAACTGAGGTTCTTGGGAGAGTTATGCTGGATATTTGGGGGCCAGCTTGAGTATGATCCATTGGTGGTTCGAGATATGCGATGACTTTTGTAGACGACACATCATCATGCCGCTCGCCATACTATTTATCGGATTGTTGAGCAGAAACAACCGTGGAGACCCTTGAACTCTTTGCGAGCATGGCTGAGAGACAGATGGGGAAGAAGTTAAAGAAAATCCACTGCGACAATGAATTTGACTGCTTGTTGTGGCGAACATGGGCAGCAAAACAGGGAGTTGTGATAGAACTAACAGTGTCATATTTGTCAGCAGCTAACGGGGTTGTGGAACGGACTTTTGGGGTCATCTTTGGATCAGTCCGGATCTTACTACTTGAGGCGAAAATGGCTCATGCTTGGTGGGCCGAGGCATGTGATTATGCTGTTAAGGTGGCGAATTTACTACCAACCTCTCAGCACCCGGGGAAAGTGCCTGAAGAGGTTTGGAGTGGAAAGAAACAGACAGTGGGACACTTATATGTATGGGGATCAATGTGTTATGCAAAGATACTGGCTGCAAAGGGACACAGTAAATTGAGCCCAAGAGGGCAGAAGGGGAGATTCATTGGACTTGCAGGCCATGGGATGTACCAAATTGTGCTTGATGACATTCCTGGGAACAAAATCATTGTATCCCATGATGTCATCTTTGAGAAGCTGCCTCCAACTCGTACCGCTTCTTCTCATGAGAGGGAGAACGATGAGCCACTGCTCCAATTCAAAGAAACGGCACCAATTGAAAATCCTCAACTATGCCCTGATCTGCGAGATTGATCTTGGATTCCAATTCGAGTTAACCAAAATCAAACTCAGATTGCAAATGCAGACCCACCTCCACACTGAATCCCAGTCCATGACCGCCCAGACTGTCCAACATGTATACCAAAGCCAATGTGAGCAATCCAAGAATCCACAGAATACCTGAAACATGAAGCAAACGCTCGAGCCCAAGGCAAGAATTGGGCACATGATAGTGACGTGCCACTAGTTGAAGAGGAAGATAATGTAGAGGACATAATTGCCATGAAGATGTCAGAGATCATGAACATCGTGGATAGGCAAGATATGTGGGTACCAGATAACTTTGAACAGGCCTTGACCAAGCTGAAGATCTGGGGACCTGCTATGGATGCCAAAATATGCTGTATGGAGGAACGAGACGTCTGGAGAGTTGTACCCCATGAACCATGGATGAAAGTAATTGACAATCGTTGGGTATTTGACAACAAGGTGGATGGAGATACTGGTGACCTCCTCAAATGCTGAGCACACCTGGTTGTAAAGGGATTCACCCAGATCAAAGGACTCTACTATTATGATTCCTTCACTGCCATTGTATGCTATGAATCACTACGCATGTTCTTTGCAATCGTTGCAGCTCATGGACTTGATTTCTGGCTTATTGATTTTGTTGGTGTGTATCTCAATGCTGAACCGCAAGGAGAAAACTATGTTGCGCTGCCAAAAGGCTATAAAGACGTTGTTACTCATGACTACCCAAAGGGACCTGAATATGTTTTACAGATGATGTGGGCTATGTACAGGACCATAGATGCGGGGAATGTGTGGTTCCATGAACTCAATCAAACGTTGATGAGCCAAGGACACAAGCAATCTCGAGTGGATCCATGTGTACGGTTACTCAAGAAAGAAGGGCAAAAGACGTACACAGACAATGTCTCAGGAGCATCAACATCGCATGAAGAGGGTGTACGGGTCCGAAGGGAGATTGGAAGTGTTTACGAGATCAAGGATTTAGGTCACCATAACAGTATGCTTAGGATGACCGTCAAATTCAATGACTCCACTGGTGCCATCTCCCTTCACCAGAAGAACTTAATCCTCAAAATCCTCAAGACTTTTGGAATGGCAGAATGCAAACCAAAATCAACTCCACTACCTGTTGGTAGTCTCATGAATCTGGATACCCAGCCACATCCCATCTCGCCAGAAGACAAGGAATTTATGGCTGACAAGGACTACCATGGGGTACTTGAATCCCTGAACCATATAGCCAATGGAACAAGGCCTGATATTGCCTTTGCTACAAATTATCTGCAACACTATGCATCTGATCCACGTCTGATCCACTGGAGCTGAGCTATGCATGTCCTGGGATACCTCAAAGGCACCATTGAGTACAGAATCACTTATCAACGTGGTACTATTGAGGATGACGGTTTAACTCCCATTGGGTATGTTGATTCGTTGCACGGTGATGACAGGACTACTGGGAAATCAACAATGGGATACATGTTTATGATGGCAGGTGGTCCTGTGTCATGGAGCTCGAGATCCCAGAAACGAGTTGCGCTATCAACCTCCAAAGCTGAGTATGTCGCTACAGTCCATGTGTTACAATTTATTCACTTTTATTCTTTTACTTACTTAATCCGGACCGTCTGGACCACCTGGACCGCTTATCGTGCAGACAACCGAGTAGTTGCTTCGACATGGTGTACTACATGGCATAGTAACCACTTCAACCTGGCACACTATTGCTTCGATATGGCATGCTCGAGTTTCTATCTCTCACGAACCACTTATAGTTAGACCCTCACTTTAGTATTTAAGTAGTAGCTCTCACTAAGATGTACTCTAGCTTCAAGCTAATGTTTAATCTATACAAAACTCTACCGTTTAATCTATTGCTAAGACTAAAGACTTAGCCTTATCTCCTTTCACTTAAAGAGACCTAACGGTGACTGCCCGAATGCGAGACAGCCGTTATTTACTCTTGATTGGAGTGCAGGTCTAACAATTAGCTCGAAGCTTCCCTTTGCTCCTTAACTGGAGCCTTCATGTTGAACACACTTGAAACAGTCCTACTTGCAGCCTTCTTCGGTGTTAGCGTTGCCCTTTTCGCAGCAGCCATCGTACTTGCGATCCTACACTACTACAGAGTAATTCCCCATAACCACTTTAATCAGTACAACAATCATCCTACCATAAACCATGTCTACCCACAGCAGCCACCACTGGTCCACCGCCGCACACCCGTATCATCACGCCGAGCATCAATGCTCAACAAGCACCCTCACTTCATCCACCAGGGAGACGAAGAAAACCTTCTTAGGGAGATGGAAGTTGGCGTTCAAGAAAGAGGCGATGGAGATTCTGCCAGAGCACGACTCCCCGTTATCCAGCTTTCTACGGATGGGGAGTCCTCCCATCACCCAAGTGCTGGCAATACCCCCCCTCCCACATGACCCGCTCCTGCTGCTGATGCAGCAGACCTGGCAAGGTACCTCATACGACTCGGCATGGGAGATGAGGGCCTGCGAGGAACCCCAGCCACAGAGCAACCTGCCATCAGTCATCTTGGGAATGACAGGGCACCAGATTCACCAGCCGGTTCCATGTACAACCTCAGCATCATCTGGGACAACCTGAATCTTCCCCTCACTGCCTTCTTTCCTCGAAGAGCAAATCCCTATCGAACATGGTCCCCTGATCCCGAGTGGCCCATCATACACTGGGACCAGCCTGTACAGATCACCGAGCAGCTGCCAACACCGCCAGACCCAACAAGAGAGTCCTCACCAGAGTTCGAGCCCCGACCCTCTACAAGTATGTGAGCCAGACTTACAATCCCACGAAGAAGGAGGGAACCTGCAGAACAGGAGGTTGAACCGCTCAATCAGTTCAACAGGAGACAAGCAGAGCGAGAGAGAGCAGCCGTGATCAGAGAGGTCGACGAGCGACAGCCCAACATTGGGTATGATTGGACAGGAGGAACCGTATACTACTCCGACGACAGTACCAGAACAGAGGTACTCCCCATCGAGGAGTACGCCAATGGTGTTCCAGGAAGGAGAAGTCCCTCTCCGTCCCCAGTCCCAATGCTGCAGATCCCCAATACTCCCCTGGCCGATCACCCCGATAACCATCTCCCGGGCCCTGTACCTCCTTGTGACAGGTAAATTGGCCCAACTTCCCGATGTACTTCTTTGCGCCCCCCTGATCGACTTATTTAATCATTTTTTGGAAGAATTAGTGGCGGATCAAGATTGGGCTAGAACCCCAGCTGGAATTGATTACGCATACTACGGATATGGATATATCCTAAAGGAAGAAGCCAGGCGCTTCACCTGTCAGGCTTACAATATGATCCATCGTGATCACCCCGTTCAGGTCCCTGCTCGCTATCAACGACCTGAGATCAACTTACCCCCAATGATCGATACCCCCGAACCCATGCTGGATGAGCCGCCGGTACCACCATGACAGGCTGAAATACCTGTTTACATGTATCCGGTACCAAGCTACGCTTATCCCCGAGGATATGGGCTGCCAGGCACGCAAGGGCCACCTAGGCTCTTCGCCACTGCCAATGACGGTGCCGGACCATCCAACCAACCTCAGCAACCGGGACCGCAGCTGCCCTCCGGACCAACACAGCCACCGGCACCACCCATCGCCCCTAAATGATGGGTACCACCTTGATTCCCCTCACCGCCAAAACCCCCAGACCCGCCCGCTCCATGGGTCCTTGCTGACAATAACCAAGGACCCTGGGCAGTGTTAAAGCCCAATATGGTTAAAGAACCCGAGAACTTTAACGGCAACTCCAACGACATCGCCCAATTCTTTTCACAGTGTGACATGTACTTCTCGGTGTTCAACCAATACTTCCGACACCACCCTCATAAGGTCATCTTTTGTGCATCACACTTTGGCAAAGACGCCCAGGTGTGGTGGGAACTATGCGCAAGGGAACTGGGGAGGAACATCAATGGGGATCAGGAGTACCCAGCATATGAAAACTTCGTGGAAGAAGTCAGGTGGCGATTCTGGAAGGATGCCAATGCCAAGATAAAGTTTGCACAGTGGGAAAGGCTGCGACAGAGCAGCTTCCCTGATGGCGACTTATTCTTCCAGCAGTTCGACTCACTTGCATTTGAGGCTGGAGTCATCGGCATTGACCAGATGATGGTGGCGCAGGTCAAAAAGGCATGCTGATCTTCCACCAAAGACATCATCTATGTGTCGGATGCAGATGTCCCAACTACCTACACAGAGTGGAAGCGACGAATACTCCGAATCGATCACAATTGGAGGATGAAGAAAGCAGAGTCAGGCGGAGGAGTAAAAGTGGCAGACTGGAAACAGCAGACAAAGACAGCCACTTCATCGAGAGGAAATCAGCAGCACCAGGCCAGCGTCCTGGAAAAGAAAACGGGAACTGGCACAGTATACAGAGGACAGGGTGCACCCATGGAAATCGACAGGACGCGCACCAAGGCGAAGTGCTACCAATGTGGAGAAATCGGACACTTCAAACGGGATTGTCCCAAGGCCCCCAAATCGAAAGAAGAGGCACTACAATGGCTCAACTACTACTGGGACCATCTCACAACGGAAGAAAAAATGGATTCGAGAATCGAGGAGATAAAAGATGGGGCTGAGCAGTAAACGATTCAACTGACTTGGCCAAGGACTTAGTCTCACCCGGTACGCATCTGTCGCCCACTAGTCAGGCTCATTGTACTTCTGTAGTTATCACCGCGCATTCAAATATACCAATTTGCAACTTCACTACCAAAACAGAAACTAAGGAAGAATCAAAACAGAATGTCAGGACGACACCACTGACTAAACATTTGGCAAGTAACTCATTACGAGCGAAAGCAGCGAATGAAAAGGCACCCACCATAGTGTCACCCATCATAACAGCGCTGATTGAGCGACTGGATGGGGCAGGGGAACAAGTGCTTCCATTGGAGGGACACGCCCCCCCTGAAGCAGAGGGATACCATCCCTCTGAGGCGGCCTCACAATTGAGGAACACCGCAAGGAGCGACAACTTGAACACCATGCACAGCGGGCGAACCCGACAAGAGGGCCCCAGGAGCACGATCCAGCTGCAAGACAATGACTGGAACCAGGTTGGCAGAGGCCCTGGGAAAGGTGAGCAGAACAATTCGCATAGTCCCAAGGAGAAGGGTGAGGCTGTTCCGCCTTCTGCTATGGTTCAAGTGCAGCCCGTTGTTCCCGAGCGATCCTTCGCTGTGGAGGGTGACTCCTCGGTCAGGACGAACTTGCTGCTACAAACCAACACACCACCGGGCAATCCCAATGAAGATGCACATGTGGCAAGAACCGTTGGATGCGCAATGGCCCCGACCAAGACAGCTGAATGGAAGGAAGCAGCTAGTGCCCAGGCGGTGAAAAGGGGGCATCAGGTACAGTTAGAAGAGATTCCTGATGAAGAGGGTGATACGAGTTTCCAACAAAGTCAAGAAGCTAACCGAAGTTCTTCCATAGCCCATGAGGTGACCCAGTCAACGGTAGCCGAACCAATAGGTTCCGGCGCGAAGACTGAGAAGGTCCCGCACGAGTGGCTCAAGCCGTTCGGAGCCGAATGGACTTTATGAGGAATAAAGGAAGCCAGGACGGAGTCGGAAGCGAAAGCAATTCTAAAGAACTGGATTCACAAAACCCGGGTGGAGGAAGTGGTCGACGAAATGATAGAGGGGATGAGAAAAGCTATGCACATTAACGCGTTGGAATGGATGGAAGAGTTATGCCAACCCAGGCACTACATTTGCCGAGTAAGCAGAAGCGAGAAAGCTCTAATGACCAACGTCCAAATCGAGATGTTAGAGAACCGCACCCACATCTCCTCCTCGGCCTTGGTTGACAGCGGCTGCACTAGTAGCGCCATCAACCGAGCGTTTGTTGAAAAACATAACATTCCCACCCATGCGACAGCAGTGCCTATCACCGTTTACAATGCGGACAGGTCAAAGAACAGCGCAAGACAAATCATCGCCTTCGCGGAAGTCCACATCATCATTGGAGATCACGCCGAATGCATTGATCTAGCCATTACCGACTTAAAAGACTGCAACATATTCCTAGGGCATGATTGGTTAACAAGGCACAATCCGCTAATCAATTGGCGAATGGGGAAAATGACCTTTGCCCAATGCCAATGTCGCCATACTCCGATCCTGTTACCAGATGCAGATCCGTATGACAAATGGGATGAAGAGCTTGAGGAAGGCGATACTATCCTGGCGATAAGCTTCAAAGAAGCCATTCACATCAGGGCAATGCGGCATGTAGCCAATGACTTAGCAGCCAAAGCCAATGCGGAAAAGAAGACTAAAACGTTCGAAGAAATGGTCCCCGAATGGTGCAGAGACTTCAAAGATTTATTCGACAAAGAAAACTTTGATGAACTCCCAGAACCTAAACCATGGGACCATGCCATTGAACTTATTCCCAACGCCAACGCCAATCTGGACTGCAAGGTCTACCCACTTAATCGAGCTGAGCAGGAGGAACTGGACAAGTTCCTTGATGAAAACTTGTCTAGTGGAAGGATATGCCCATCCAAATCACCCATGGCATCGCCGTTCTTCTTTGTCAAAAAGAAGGATGGCAAGTTAAGACCTGTCCAAGATTATCGGAAGCTTAATGAAATGACGATTAAAAACCATTATCCACTTTCTTTAATCTCGGAACTCATGGACAAACTATGCAGCGCCAAGTACTTTTCCAAGCTCGATGTACGATGGGGATACAATAACGTTTGCATCAAAACAGGAGACGAATGGAAGGCAGCATTCAGAACAAATCATGGTTTATACGAACCAACGGTTATGTTCTTCGGACTCACCAATTCACCCGCCACCTTCCAATGGATGATGAATGACATTTTCAAGGATCTCATCACCTTGGGAAAAGTAACCATCTATCTCGACAATATCCTTATCATGTCTAAAACCAAAGAAGAACATCGCCAGATAACGCGGGAGGTCTTAAAGACTCTAAGGAAACACAAATTATTCCTTAAAGCCAAGAAGTGCAAGTTTGAAGTCCTGGAAACAGAATACCTAGGCGTCATCATTAGCGAAGGAAGCATCTGCATGGACCCGGTCAAGATCAAGGGCATCCTTGACTGGCCAGTGCCTACTAAAAAGAAGGAGCTCCAATCCTTCCTGGGATTCACCAATTTCTATCGATGCTTTATAAAAGACTACAGCAAAATCGTGAAACCCATGACTCAGTTAACAGGGAATGATGTGTGGAAGTGGGGAAAGGCTCAGCAGAAGGCTTTTGAACAGCTCAAGAGGCAGCTAGCGGAAGACATCATGCTCGCAATACCAATGAACGAAGGGAAATTCCAAGTAGAAGCTGACGCGAGTGAAGGAGCCATTGGCGCGGTCCTCTCCCAAGAACGTGACGGCAAATGGAGGCCCATATCGCTCCTGTCAAAATCACTTTTGGTTACTGAATATAACTACGAGATCTACGACAAGGAATGCAATCATGCTTGCCCTCGAAGAGTGGAGGCATTACCTTATGGGCACCTACCAAGACTTCGAGATATGGACAGACCACCAGAACCTTCAGTACTTCCGGAAGCCCCAGAAAATGAATCGATGCCAAGCTCAATGGATCACCGAGCTAGCGGAGTATCACTTTACCCTTCATCATAAAGCCGGTACCGCCAACAAGAAAGCTGATCTTCTTTCTCGACGAGCTGACCATGACCAGGGACAGGATGACAACAATCAAGTAGTAGTCCTGTCTCCCGAGCATTTCAGAACTATGATCATGCCCACCGTCGAGGAGACCCATCAGAACATAAAAGCTGCCACAAAGAACACTCATCTTTGGGACAACGCTGTCACCAGCTCCCTCAACCACGACCACGGTATGAAAATGGACGACAGACTTATCTGGTATGATGGCAGGATTTACGTTCCCCGAGACCATGCACTTTGGGGAAACATCATCGCCCAGTCGCATGACCATATCACCGCTGGACATCCAGGCATCGAAAAGACAAAAGAACTCATACTACAAGAGTTCTGGTGGCCAAAGATGAAGAAAGACATCGAAGCCTACGTATGAGCCTGCGAAACCTGCCAGCGAGCGAAAAGCAGCAACCAAGCCAAAGCAGCACCACTCCATCCCAACGAAATACTGTCCCACCCATGGACTCATATCTCCATAGACATGGTCACTGGATTACCCAAGAGCAATGGTCACAACACCATTATCGTGATTGTCGACCTCTTCTCGAAGGAAATCATTCCCATTGCATGCTCCACGGAATTATCATCAGAAGGATGGGCGAAGATTCTATGCAACAAAGTGTATGCCAAACACGGGATGCCCCAGGTTGTTATTTCCGACTGAGGGACCGTATTTGTATCCAAGTTCATGAAGGATCTCTACAATCTTCTCCAAATCAAGGGAAACACCTCAACCGCTTATCATCCCCAGATAGATGGACAAACCGAACGGGTGAATCAAGAAATTGAAAAATACCTTCGCATGTTTGTTGTTACAATTTATTCATTTTCCTTATCTAAGCACCTCTTATCTTATCTAATCTTCGGCGCTTAGCTTATCTTATCTTTAGATCTGTGACTCCATGGAGTCTTCACCTTGCGACACAGTCACACTCGTCAGAGTGGAGTACTATTCTCAGTCACCGTGTACTTGCTGATTCACTTTCTAACACGGTGTATCCATTATTAGACCCTCAGTCTTAGTATATAAGTAGCGTACTCAAAGCTGTATATTCCCTAGCTTTGAGCTAAAGTTTATTCATACCGAAACACATTCTCTAACGCTAAAGCCTTAGTCTTGGCATCTTGACAGTACGGGAACTTAGCAGTGATTGTTTGAACACAAAACAGCTGACTAATTATCTCAGTTAAGAGGTCGGGTCTAACAATTAGCTCAAAGCTTACTTACACTCTCTAACAGGAGCATCCATGGAAAATGACGACGCTAAAATTATAGCCATCTCATTGGGCATACCTAGTGCCACTCTTCTCTCTATTGCCATCCTCCTCGCAGCCAGGTTTCGTTACAGACCACGACAGCAAATAGAAGCACTCCATACCCCACCACAAACTCCACCCTCCACAGTCACTACCACCCCTACGAATGAGCCCGATGGCATCCTGCTCGAGCAGCTCCCACCCCAAATCTTCGCACCCGTACCACAGAGACCAATCCCAATCGACGAGCTCTCTAGGACAGGGATCTACGAAGAAGCGGCGGACACTTCTGAGTCGTCTGCTCCCGTCATCCCGGAGAGAGCAGCTCCTGCCCCTCCCCGAAGGAGCACACCAATTATCACCATCGCCTCCACCATCCCTTCCTCTCCTGAGTATGTTCAATATATCCCTCAGACTCCCTCACCCGGCACGTACACCCGATTCACCGAGCGCGTCGGGGGATTTGGCGTGGGCCACGACACCAGACCCATCGCCCCAACCACCCGTCACAATCCTTGGGCAAATAGGGATCCCACTCCACCACCCAATGCCGACGTTCCTGCTGAGGAGTTTTGGGACAACATCACCCTCCCCATCAGCGCGTACTTCGTCTCCTCCAGGCGCAAGGCCCTCAGCCATCGCACCCCAACCCCAACGGCAGCAGGAAGTGTCATACAGTGGGACCAGCCCTACAGAATCCTGAGTGGACACCCAAGCCTGTACCAACAGTCGAGGAACCCGTCGCTGGCCCTTCCACCCACCCACCAAGAGGTTGGCGAAGTGTTACGTCCCCAGTCAGGTCCCCGCACCGCCCCCCTCGGGCAGCTGCTTGGGAGCGACTCAATCAGCGAGCCCAGCGAATCAGCGAGCAGCAATTGCTCAACCGACACCAGGGCCGCCTCGAGACAGAGTCAAGCATGGCCGTTGAGTCGCCATGCCAGCCCCCACAACCCGCAACCCCCTACCCCTTGCTCACGATCGATGGAATTCCAGAGTCATCCACTGAGTCGCCACGTGAGCGTCCCCCCCGCAATCCCCGTCGCCATGACGCTAACTGATGCCATCAGATTCTACGAGGAAACGGCCAATGACCTAGATATAGGTATACCGAATATTTTATTACAGGCAGATTTCAAGGACTTATATAACAATTTTGCCTATGAACTTCCTTTCGTTCCAGACTGGGGAACTACCCAAGCCGGGAATGAATATTTTATGAAAAGACAGAGAGGATTCCCAGCAGATGACATACTGCAGTACGAAGCGGAGCGAAATGCTTGCCTCCTGTGGAACGAAATACACCCAAATGCTGCAATGGAGGAATTCACCGCCTATGAAGAAGCCACGATCAAAATCGAGATCCAGGAACCGATGCCGGATGAACCACCGGTACTGCCTCCTCGGGTAGCGGTAGGAACCTTCTCCTACGTCAGGGGACAGGAACCACCAGGAACGTACACATGCGGCTACACACCATTTGCCGGCAGCAGTCATGGAGCCGCTGGAGGCGGCGCAGTACCCACGCAACCTCCCGCTCCCCCGATAAGATACACACTCCCACGCTACCCTGCACAACCAGCACTACCAGACCCGCCAGTACCTTGGCAACTAGTCAATGGAGCCGTCACCCCCTATGATGAATTTAAACCCAAAATTCTCAAGGAGGTCGACGACTTCAAGAGTGATTCTAACGACATCACCCGATTCTTCCTAAAGTGTGAACTACACTTCAAAGTGTTCAACTGACACTTCTGCCACCACCCTCACAAGGTCGTCTTCTGCATCTCGCGACTTGCCGACGACACTGAAAAGTGGTGGGAACTGTGCGCACAAGTCATAGGAAAGGATCAGGCGACTGGGGACCAGCTCTACCCATCTTATGAAGAATTCAAGACGGAGCTCGGTCGGAGGTTCTGGAAGGATGCCGACGTGCAATTAAAGTATGCGGAGTGGGAGAGGCTTAGGCAGGTGGACTTCAAGGACGGTGACAAGTTCTTCCAGAAATTCGAAGAGCTTGCCTACCATGCCAAAGTACGCGACAACGAGCAGGCCATGCTCCATCAAGTCACGAAGGCCGCCTGCCAGACGAGTAAAAATACTATATACTCGGCTGACGGAGACGTGCCCACTGACTACCAGGGATGGAAAGCATGCCTACTCCGAATCGACTACAACTGGCACCTCAAACAGGCGGAAGGCATGACAATGACCCCAGCACAACCCCAGACAACACAGAAGACGACCACGCCTGCTAAGGGTGGTCAATCAAAGACTCCAGCGCCACCTGTATCATCGACAACGACGGCTACAGGGACGACATACGGAGGACAAGGCAAACCGATGGACATCGATGCCATAAGGGCAGTAACAAAGTGTTTTGGATGTGGCAAGATAGGCCACTTCAAGCGCGACTGCCCTAACACCCCAAAAACCCGGGAGGAGGCGTTTCGACGGTTCACAACATATTGGGACCATCACCCGGCAGAGGAAAAACTCCCCGCCATTACAGAGGTAAAAGAGAACGCCGAGGAGTAAACGATTCAACTCACTCGGCTAATGACTTGGTTCCGGCTGGTATGCCCCTCGCACTTCATAATTGTACTTATAATCCTGTAGTATCTACCGCGCATTCGAATATACCCGCGACTTCGCAAACAGACCAGAAACCAAGCAAGAATCGAATCCAGGATCCAGACGTCGTGGTAGTCCAGCTACCGATGACTAAACGTTCGGCGAGTAACCCACTGCGGGCGAAAGCATCGAATGACAAGTCACCTACCATAGTGACACCCATCATAACAGTTAGACCAGATGGGGCAGGGGAACAAGCATACACCGCCCCCCCTGACGAAGCAGCTCTACGGGGTCCCAGCCTTGCTGGGAGTCACGAGGAAATAGCTTCGGCGAAACCTCCCCTGGTAAAAGAGAACACCATACGGCTACCAACAGCCACAGACGACCAGAAGATCGAGGACGAACCGGAGTCGAGTAAGTGCCCCCAACCAGTTGCCAATGCCTGTCGTGACGTAGGGTGACTCGACGATGGGGGAACAACGAAAGCAACGAGGGATCCAGTGGCCATTGAAACCACCGGCTCGAGGGAACCAGGTGAAGGCGACCGTCAGCCTATGGTGAGAAGCGAAGGCAATCGCAGTATGGCAGCATCAGCCCAACCTGTTGCCCCTTCACAGGGTGACTCCTTCGAGAAACGCACCTCACGTTCCATGACCGACCCAAAAGCCACGGGACAGGAAGCTGCTAGCGCCCAGGCAGTACAAAGGGGGCATAAGGTAGCTTTTGAGGAAGTACCTGACCACGAGGACATTACCAGTTTCATGATGAACAAGAAGGCTAAATTAATACCCCCTTTAGAAACAGCGGTGACCTCGCCAACGGTAGTCGAGCCCTCACGGGTCGACGCAAAGGCTAGAGAGGCCCCGCAGATCTTGCGTGTTTATACTAGCGGCGAGACCTATAGAGAATGGCTCAAACCATTCGGAGCGGAGTGGACTCTGTGCGGCGTAGTTCAAGCCAAGACAGAGACAGAGGCGAAGGTGATCCTGAAAAATTGGATTCACAAGGCATGCGTGGAAGAAGTCGTCGATGAAATGATCGAAGGCATGAGAAAGGCGGAACGAATCAACGCACTTTGGTGGCTCGAAGAATTACGACAACCAAAATTATACATCAGCGCACTAAGCGGGAAGGGAAAGGACCTGGTCATCCCCATCATACTCGGGAAACCAGGAACCATTTTCCAAGTTCCAACCACCGCGTTAGTAGACAGCGGATGCACCAGTAGCGCCATCAACCAAGCATTCGTTGAACAGCATCACATCCCAACTCATGCAACAGCTGCACCAATCATAGTCTATAATGCCGATGGAACCAAGAACTCGGGAGGATCAATCACACAGTACGCCGAGATCGAATTGACGATCGGAGATCATTTGGAATGAATAGATCTAGCCGTCTCGGATCTCGGCGATAGACAGATCTTCCTCAGTCATGATTGGTTAGCCCGGCATAATCCGATCATCAATTGGAAGACAGGAGGATTAACGTTTGCACGATGTGAATGCCGCAAGAACCCATTCACATTACCTGATGCAGACCCTGACGACAGGTGGGACGAAGAACTTGAGGAGGGAGATACCATTCTTGCAGTAGATTTTACGCGGGCTATTCTCATACGCACTCATCATGCCAATGACCTAGCTGCCGTGGCCAACGCAGACAGGAAAACTAAAATGTTCGAAGAAATGGTCCCAGAATGGTGCTGAGATTTCAGCGATCTATTTGACAAAGATAGTTTCGATGAACTCCCTGAACCAAAGACGTGGGACCACGCCATCGAACTTATTCCAAACGCGAACGCCAATCTCGACTGCAAGGTCTACCCTCTCAACCAAAACAAGCAGGAAGAACTCAACAAGTTCTTAGACGAAAATCTCTCAAGCGGACGAATATGACCCTCCAAGTCACCCATGGCTTCACCCTTCTTCTTTGTCAAGAAAAAGGATGGCAAGCTGCGACCAGTACAAGACTATCGCAAGCTCAATGAGATGACAATCAAGAATCGTTACCCACTTCCTCTCATCTCGGAGCTTATGGACAAACTACGAGGGGCCAAGTACTTTTCCAAGCTCGACGTTCGATGGGGATACAATAATGTATGCATCAAGAGTGGTGACGAATGGAAGGCGGCATTCAGAACTAATCGAGGGTTATTTGAACCCACAGTTATGTTCTTCGGGGTTACCAATTCGCCCGCCACCTTCCAGTGGATGATGAATGAC
The DNA here is from genome assembly GCA_022818075.1 of Armillaria altimontana. NCBI lineage: Eukaryota > Fungi > Basidiomycota > Agaricomycetes > Agaricales > Physalacriaceae > Armillaria > Armillaria altimontana. The sequence goes on from JAIWYR010000018.1 coordinate 801,154, forward strand.
ATCTTCAAAGACCTCATTGCATCTGGCGCCATCACAGTCTACCTCGATGATATCCTCATCATGTCGAAAACCAAGGAAGAGCACTGTCATATTATGCGCGAAGTTCTAAAGGTCTTATGCAAGAACAAGCTATTCCTTAAAGTGGAGAAATGCGAGTTCGAGACCTTAGAAACAGAGTACCTCGGAGTCATCATCAGTGAAGGAAGCATACACATGGACCCAGTCAAAATCGCAGGGATCGCACGATGGCCTGTGCCAGCCAAGAAACAGCAGCTCCAGTCGTTCTTAGGCTTTACCAACTTCTACCGACATTTCATCAAAGGATATAGCAAAGTCGTCAAACCTATGACACAGCTAACAGGAAACGATCCGTGGAAGTGGGGGGAAGCACAACAGAACACATTCCAGGAGCTAAAGAGACTACTGGCCGAAGAAGTGGTACTGGCAATACCCACGGAGGAAGGAAAGTTCCGTGTAGAGGTGGACGCAAGCGAAGGAGCAATAGGCGCGGTACTGTCGCAAGAACAGGATGGAAAATGGCGCCCAGTCGCATTTTTATCCAAGTCTCTGACAGTGACGGAGCGCAATTATGAAATTTATGACAAAGAGCTGCTCACAATCATGCTATCGCTGGACGAATGGAGACACTATCTAATGGGAGTGGCTCAGGACTTCGAAATCTGGACGGATCATCAAAACCTCCAGTATTTCAGGAAGCCCCAGAAACTCAACCGACGACAAGCACGTTGGGTAACTGAGCTAGCCGAATACCATTTCTCGCTGCACCATAAACCAGGGACCGCAAACAAGAAGGCCGACTTACTAAGTCGGCGAGCAGATCACGAGCAAGGAAAGGAGGACAACGATGAGGTTACCGTCCTCAAACACGAACACTTCCGGGCAATGGTCATGCCGACAATCGAGGAAGTTCATATTAAAATCAAGCAAGCCACACTCGACCACCACCGATGGGACAAGAACGTCGCTGCGTCTCTCAACCATGATCAAGGGATGAAGCTAGATAACGGTTTGATCTTATACGATCGCCGTATCTATATTCCTCAAGATCATGCGTTATGAGGGGAAATAATCGCGATGTCTCACGACCACATCACAGCAGGGCATCCTGGCATTGAAAAGACCAAAGAGCTCATCTTACGAGAATACTGGTGGCCCAGGATGAAGAGGGACATAGAAAATTACATCCACGCTTGTGAGACGTGCCAACAAACCAAATTGAGCACTCAAGCAAAAGTGGCGCCCCTTCATCCTAACGCCATACCCTCCCGACCATGGACTCATATCTCCGTCGACATGGTTACTGGTTTACCGAAGTGCGACGGTTATGACGCTATCTTAATGATCGTCGACCGTTTCTCTAAGGAAATCATACCAGTAGCATGTACTACGGAGATGTCATCGGAAGGGTGGGCCAAGATCCTACGAGATGAAGTTTACGCCAAACACGGAATGCCACAAGTCGTCATCTCTGACCGAGGCACCGTGTTCGTCTCCAAATTCATGCAGGATCTCTACGACTTGCTACAGATCAAGGCGAATGTATCAACCGCTGAAGAGACTCTGTGCGTGCAGGCTAGAAATGCAACAGCGTCGAAGACACTGATCACACCCACACCCAACACTACACACACAAACCCTCAAAGTTCTTGGGGGGATATTATGCGATAGAAGCAGATTGAAGTAATACAACTAAACTCTCAGAATATACGATACACACATATAGCGATAGCGCTCGTAGGGTATCTAGATCTCTCTAAGTCCAAAGGCTTTTAATAACAAGAGGGGCAACCGATGTTGCCGGGCCTCAAGGCAAGGTGTACTACAATACACAACTCGTCGCCACACACCAACAAAACCCTCAATAAGCCTCGCATGACACACACAGGTGACCACAAGCAACTTAAACACACCCTAAACACAACTCAAAGCTTGCACTCTAAGCAGAAACCCTTCACAAAACGTCCACTCAAGCCACAGGATTTGAACCCACAGGCTCAAGCTTCCCAAACCGATCGTAGACCCACAGGGTTTGAACCTGTGCCGATCCAGAGAAACAATAACCAAATAAACACTGTCCGACAAGCCAAAGGGTTTGAACCTCTGCCGCCTGTAGCACCGCGCGTCACAAGAAACCCTCAAAACTGAAGAGGGCGTCTGCAATGACACAATATCTCTTATTCTCAGGGTAGAGCGCAGTCAACAAATCACTCACACCGTACACAAGTCCCGTGCTAGCTTTCTATGCCTTGTGCGCTACTCAAGTCACTCAAATGTTATCAATAAAAGGTATATTCTCTCGCTCGAAGCTACAAACTGATCCCGAAGCTAGAGCGCTAAGCTGAGGGCTTTCACGCTCCAACAAGGGGGGTTTGAAACTTCTACACTATTACTATACTACAGTATTTATATACACTGCGCTCTACCAATTAATACAACTTTAAATAGTAACTCTTGGCTTGCGGAACTTCCTTTCCTGGGTGCCGCGCATGTCGCCATAATCACGCCATTGCTTGGCGCTTACTCAGAGCTCCGGCTCGGGGCCAGATCTTGGTCTCTCAGCTGCGCGACATCAGTTAGCCGCGCTATACACGCATACTGATGTCGCCTAGTATCTCCTTGGAGTTGTGGCCTAGAGCGCAACTCGTCTTTATGGTAATAATATCTTCTAGTGATTTCCATGGTCTTCTAGGACCACCGGCTTCTAGTCTAGGCCTCACGCGCATCAGCCGAAGTCAGAGACATCGGTCTTACTGCAATTCTAAACACTCTGAGGTCTAGAGCACTAGCTCCCGGCATGGCAGTGCCTTGTGCGTCATAGATCAAGGTTGCGCGAAGTATCAATTATCTCCTGAGCTTCGCTGGTTCTATTCTTAGCGCACGTCTTCTGTGCATTGTCAGCGTATTCAGTGTCAAGTGCTGGGGCTTTAGACTTAGCATGACCCTTCTGGTATCACTCTACAGTTAAGCCATGCGCTCCACCGAACATCACTCAAGGTATTGCATTGCCTGCACTTAGGACATTGCGCTCTAAGGTATATCTCATTTCCTCAGTAGCTAGCTTTTATAAAATGTATGTATTGATACATTTCGCGAAATTACACGTGTGAACGCTTTTCAAGCGTGTCACCGCCTACCACCCCCAGACAGATGGACAGATGGAGCGAGCAAATCAAGAGGTTGAAAAATACCTCCGAATCTTCGTCAACCATCTCCAGAACGATTGGGTTGAATGGCTCGTGCTTGCAGCCTTCGCCCATAACAACCGCACTCATTCCGCCACAGGCAAAAGTCCTTTCGAGGTTAACTACGGCTTTCATGCTGACATCCTCCCTGGTGCTAGACCCCGCGCACCCTTCAGAACACCGGCTTCCACCACTTTCGTTTCAGAAATGCAGAAAATCCACAAGGAAGCAAAGCAAGCCCTCGAGAAGGCCACCGACCAAATGAAAGCCCAATACAACAAAAAGAAACGACCTGCAGTCGAGTATCAGGTAGGAGATAAGGTGTGGCTCGACACGACCAACCTTAGTCTCCCATGTCCCAAAAAGAAACTTGCAGACAAACGAACAGGTCCATTCCCAATCGTCGCAAAGGTTGGAGCATCAGTGTACAAACTGAAGCTTCCGACGGGCTGGCACATCCACCCCGTATTCAACGAAATACTCCTTACCCCATACACTTCACCCGCTTTCCCTAATCAAGAACAGCCACCTCCACCGCCTCCAGATCTTATCGACAGTGAAGAGCACTACGAAGTTGAGAAAGTCCTCGACAGTAGAGAACGCAAGGTTAGAGGAAGAGCCGGTGAGCCATCACCTTGGGTTACAGACTATTTCGTCAAATGGAAAGGATACGGACCTGAATCAAACAGTTGGGTATGGGAGGATAACATGGACGCTCAAGAACTCATCGACGACTACCTAGCTGAAAGATTAAACCGCACAAACTCCATCGTGGACTGGCAGTCTTATACAGATCCATTCACGGGCCGAAAAGTGTGGTATGACCAAGAGCTAGACTGGGATCTATTTGGCGGCAACGACGACCCTTCAACATACTCGAAATCGCTGTACGAACCAACAGAAATCCCTTGACCAGTAGCTACATCAATGGAACCATCATCTCAACGATAGCAGGATATGCGTGTATTTGGCTCGCCTTTCCCTCTCCTACTTCCACCTAACTGACACTCCTCCTCTTCGTTCGAATCCCTGTGTATGGGAGACAAAGAAAAGAGGTCGCACACAGTTGGGCTGTGGCTCTAAGGTTGAGCCCGGCATAGTAGTGACGCCTAGGAAGCGCAAACTCAGCATAAAAAATCGATGAGACAATCCATAACAGCAGTCAGGACGCCTGCCTTAAAGAGGGGGTAATGTTACGATTTATTCATTTTCCTTATCTAAGTGCCTCTTATCTTATCTAATCTTCGGCGCTTAGCTTATCTTATCTTTAGATCTGTGACTCCATGGAGTCTTCACCTTGTGACACAGTCACACTTGTCAGAGTGGAGTACTATTCTCGGTCACCATGTACTTGCTGATTCACTTTCTAACATGGTGTATCCATTATTAGACCCTCAGTCTTAGTATATAAGTAGCATACTCAAAGCTGTATATTCCCTAGCTTTGAGCTAAAGTTTATTCATACCAAAACACATTCTCTAACGCTAAAGCCTTAGTCTTGGCATCTTGACAGTACGGGAACTTAGCAGTGATTGTTCGAACATGAAACAGCTGACTAATTATCTCAGTTAAGAGGTCGGGTCTAACATTTGTCAATCATCTCCAAACTGACTGGGCAGAATGGCTCTCCCTCGCCGCATTCGCACACAATAACCGCACACACTCCTCCACTGGCAAAAGCCCGTTCAAAGTCAATTACGGCTACAACCCCCATGTATTACCAGGAATGAAACCAACTACCCCTTTCCGCACCCCCGCTTCCAACACCTTTGTCTCCAAGATGCAAGAAATCCACGCTGCCACCCAAAAATCACTCGAAAAGGCTGTGTCACAAATGAAAGTGCAATACGACAAAAACAAGCGCCCAGCCATCGAGTATAAAGTAGGCGACAAAGTCTGGCTCGACACAACCAATCTTCACCTCCCCAGACCAAAAAAGAAGCTTGACAATAAACGCACAGGCCCTTTCGAAATCAGGAACAAGAAGGGCGCCTCAGCATATACCTTAAAGCTACCAGCCACCTGGAAGATTCACCCTACCTTCAATGAGTCATTACTCACTCCTTACACCCCACCTACATTCCCTAATCAAGAACAGCCACCTCCACCACCACCAGACCTAATAGACGGTGACAAACTCTATGAAGTCAAAAAGGTCTTAAACAGTAGGCAACGGAAAGTTAGAGGAAGACAAGGAGAACCATCAAGGATGACCATGGACTACTTCATCAAGTGGAAGGGATACGGACCAGAGTCAAATAGCTGGGTACGGGAGGATGATATGGACGCCGACGAGCTGATTGAGGAGTTTCTTGCTGAACACGTTGACAGGATAAATGCTACAACAAAAATCGTAACCGCGGACAAAGCCATCACCATGATCTTAGATCACGAGTACGACAGTGATGGCAATGTCCAATACCTCATCCAACAGGCAGATGGATTCCAGAAATGGGACAATGCCCTCAAAGAATACAACTTTGAGTGGCTAGAACTCATGAAAACCTATTGGAATAACGAATCTGACGATGGAGAACCCCCAGCCGGAGATGAGATAAACCTACAATCCTATACGGACCCACAGACAGGGAAGAAAGTCTGGTACGACGAAGATGAGATGTGGGAGCTGCTAGGGGGACATGACGACCCCTCAATGGATACTAAATTGCCCTTCAAACCAACGGAGATACCTTAACAGCAGTCGGGACGCCTGCCTTAAGAAGGGGGTAATGTTACGATTTATTCACTTTTATTCTTTTACTTACTTAATCCGGACCGTCCGGACCACCCAGACCACTTATCATGCAGACAACCAAGTAGTTGCTTCGACATGGCATACTACATGGCATAGTAACCACTTCAACCTGGCACACTATTGCTTCGATATGGCATGCTCGAGTTTCTATCTCTCACGAACCACTTATAGTTAGACCCTCACTTTAGTATTTAAGTAGTAGCTCTCGCTAAGATGTACTCTAGCTTTGAGCTAACATTTAATCTATACAAAACTCTACCGTTTAATCTATTGCTAAGACTAAAGACTTAGCCTTATCTCCTTTCACTTAAAGAGACCTAACGGTGACTGCCCGAACACGAGACAGCCATTATTTACTCTTGATTGGAGTTCGGGTCTAACACCATGGGGGCAGACAGTCTATGTGGATGGGTTCATTTCTAGATGAGCTCGAGGTATACAAGGACCAACCTTATCCACTAAACTGCGATAACAACTCGGCGATTAACCTGACACAGAGTACAAAGGGCCATGGGAAGTCAAAGCATTTTGCAATGGACTATCACTGGATCCGTGATGCCATACAGCTTCGAGAGCTAGATGTCCAATACATCGCTTCGGAGGACAACTTAGCTGATATCTTCACTAAGGTTGTACCAAAGCCTCACACGCTTACCTTGTTGAGGTGCATGGGAATGACGAGGGTTTAGGATGATGGGCATAGGCTTCAGGGGGAGTGTTGAGGATATTCAGCCTATGCCTGGTTTATTTTCTATTTCTTGTCTCGATCCTTCTTACTATATTTAGATTAATTCCCCTGATTCGAGCCGTTAACCATGGCCGATCAGTTCAACTGCACCTCAGTTATTCACTACGATAACGTGTATCTGACTGAGGTGCATATACCATACTTACTTACTTCGCTACCTTTTCTTACTTACCACATTATCTAGTTTTGCTTGTCTTAACAGGTAGCTTATATTAATAACAGTCATTCACTACGATAACATGTATCTGACTGAGTTTTGCTTGTCTTAACAATTCTAAGTGTATCACCTTGAAAAAACTACTCGACCATTGGTCCTATGACAACATTCTGCTGTCACACTGGGAACGGAGTTGTTGTCACTCATTGGGTAGCAAAATATGTCGAGTATTCATCCTAGCCTGTCTTGTTTCTTGTCTATTATTTCTTATCTGAACTTACTTACCATATATAGATTGTTAACCCCTTTACTTTTGTCGCTTATACTTGCTGATTCCCCCTCTCTGCACCTCAGTTGATCACCACTACTATGTGTGACTAACTGAGGTGCATATATCATTTATTCTATCCTATTATTACCTTCTTATGCTATGTTATTACAGCTGTTGTATTCCTAACAGGTAGCATATTCAATATCAGTTGATCACCACTACTATGTGTGACTAACTGAGGTGCATATATCATTTATTCTATCCTATTATTACCTTCTTATGCTATGTTATTACAGCTGTTGTATTCCTAACAGGTAGCATATTCAATATCAGTTGATCACCACTACTATGTGTGACTAACTGAGGTGCATATATCATTTATTCTATCCTATTATTACCTTCTTATGCTATGTTATTACAGCTGTTGTATTCCTAACAGGTAGCATATTCAATATCAGTTGATCACCACTACTACGTGTGACTAACTGAGCTGTTGTATTCCTAACAGGTTCTGGGCTCCCATGCTCATTCTGCTAGGTTAATAACACACATGTTCATACCAGTCAACTCAAGAAACCGCATAGATCATGCAAACGAAACATTGTATTCCCCCTATCATGATGACTACCTCACAACAAACCATACCCATCAAACTAGACGATGACGAAAAGTTCAATGGCGAGAACTGGGCAGCATTCGAAATGATCATGCTGACCGAAGGAAACACTCGTGGACTCATCAACTATTGGGAGAACAAAGTATCAATTCCTGGCCAGACACTCACACCACTTCCATCCACCCCCATCAATAGCCTGACCCCCAACTTACTCAAATATGTCCAACGCGAGAGCGTAGCACTTGCATCCATCGTTCGCAATGTCAAAGACATATTTGGTGTCAGTATAAACCCCAACAAACCATCTCACGAGGCTTGGACTATTCTCAAAATCCAATACGGTGCCTACTCAGACTTGATTCGTAGCCATAGGGAGAGAATCCTGAAAGCTGTGAAGTACCAGGATGGAGAAAAGGTCAGCGGGGATGGTGGATATATTGAGAAGATGTGCAAGCTCCATAAGGAAGCAAACGATGCTGGCGCAGGTATTGACGACAAGAGTTTCAAGACAATGCTACTCGACTCATTCCCCGAATCCTGGGACTCAGTCATCAGCACATTATATGCTGAAACCAACCTCCTCCTCATCATCGGACATCTCATTGCCCACGGCGAACGCGTAGTCGGAAGGAACAACATCAATAACCCCTTGTCTACTCAGGAGTCCATGGTCCAAGTGCTCCAGGCATCTATCCAGGCCCTAACTCTTCAAGTCCAAAGCCTATCATCGAAGAGGAGTATGGCTTCCAGGTCAGACAAGTCACATACCCCAAATGATGCATGCAAGGGAGTAGGCCATACCCTTGACGAATGCTGGAAATTAGGGGGAGGAAGACAGGGTCAATATCTGCCTTGGTGGAAAGGGAAGCGGGATGCCCCTGTGCCTAGCTCTGCAAACTTAGCCACAGCCAACATGTCACCATCTGAGGCAGGTTCCATTTACGCAAATGTCACCATACTGAACACGTGCATCGACGGAGAAACCTTAGAAGCCATCGAGAAAGTCTTGAAAGAGGAAACGGCGCTAGTGGTCAATAATACTAGTCAAGGATCTGTAGACAACTCACTGTTGTATGGCGACTCTGGAGCGTCCACACATTTCATCCAGAACAGAGAATGCTTCTTCCACTATATGCCCTTGGGTGAAACGTCAGGAAGTTCCTCGAAAGCTGAGGCCTCACTGAATATTCAAGGGATCGGCACCGTAGCTCTGAAATCGTCCATCGCAGGTTCCCAAAACGTATTCACTTTGAGCAAAGCTCTCCATTGTCCAGACATCTTGGCGAACCTAATATCAATCAGCAGACTGGATAAAGAAGGGTGGTTTGTCACCTTCGGGGGAAACCAAGCAACATTCATGGACCAAAACAGGGTTCCCCAGTTCACCGTGATGATGGTAAATGACTTGTACGTGATTAATGGAACATTGCTATGCAGTGAGGAATACACTGCACTTGTGGCAAGGTCCTTGGAGGTTGCAGTGCCCATGGAAACATGGCATATGCGATTCACACATCTTGGGGTCAGCTGAATTGAAGAGCTTAAGAAACGAGCGCTGGTGGATGGCCTTAACATAAAAGATGGGGAACGAGCTGGGGGAAAATGCGAACCATGCATCCTGGGTAACCAGAAAAGACAGCCATTTGATGCTGACGTGGCACTGGAGACAGTGGCATTAGCACGGGTAATGGTGGACATTTGGGGCCCTGCTCACGTATGATCCATTGGGGGGGCTAAATATGCCCTCGTCTTTGCCGATGATGCGACGTCATGACGAACCCCATACTACCTATCTGATAGAAGGGCTGAAACGATGCTTGAAGCATTGAACCAATTTACTATGATGGCTGAACGTCAGACTGGGAAGAAGTTAAAGAAAATTCGGTGCGATAACAAGTTCAAGAATGAACTATGGAGGGCTTGGGGTATAGAAAAGGGAATACTCATTGAGTTCACAGCCCCATACTCATCAGCAGCCAATGGGATGGCTGAACGTACACTTGGAATTGTCTTTGGAACGGTCCGAATCTTGCTACTGGAAGCGAGGATGTCTGATGGCTGGTGGGCGGAAGCATGCGATTACGCGATCAAGGCTGGTAACCTTCTCCCTACCTCTCAGCACCCTGGCAAAGTTCTGGAAGAAGAGTGGTCTGGGAAGCGACAAACCATAGGTCATCTGCGAGTCTGGGGGTCCACCTGCTATGCAAAAATCCCTGCAGCAAAAGGCCACAGTAAGCTATCTCCACGAGGGCAAAAAGGCCGATTTGTGGGCTTGGCAGGGCACGGCTCATATAGGATTCTTTTGGATGGTGTACCTGGCAACAAAATCATCATTTCTCGCAATGTAATCTTCGAGGAACTGGCTCCAACATGTACCATTTCTCCTTGTGAGGGGGAGATTGCATATGAAGACATTATCGAACCACTCAAAGAAACGATCAAAAATCACCCACAGCCACCAATCGACAACACTAGTACCGATCACGATCAGCCAAAAGAAGTACCTCGAACAACATCACAAGCGCCAGCCGCACCAGCTCAAGCACCACCTCAGATAATCCCAAACATTCCCCCATCAGCACATCCATCTTGTATACCCAAACCTACAAGAGCAATACTCGAGTCAAATGAATATGCGCGACGTGAAGCAGCAGCCAAAAGACAAGGGAAGGACTGGGCAAATGATAACACAGTTCCACTACTCGCAGACGAGGATGATATAGAAGACATTGTCACCCTGAAAGCATCAGAAATCAGTAACATCATCGACAGGCATGATATGTGGGTACCAGATGACTACAATGAAGCTATGACCAAAGCTAGAATCTGGAAACCGGCCATGGACGCTGAGATCCGTCGGATGGAAGAAAGAGATGTGTGGAGAGTCATACCGAAGGAACCATGGATGCATGTAATCAACACTCATTGGACTTTCGACAAGAAACTCGACAGGGACACCATGGAACTCCTCAAATGGCATGCCAGACTTGTGGTAAAAGGCTTCACCCAAATCAAGGGACTCCACTACTATGACTCATTTGCTGCTGTCATCCGATATGAATCCCTGCGGATGTTCTTTGCCATCGTTGCAGCCCACACACTGAAATTCTGGCTTATAGACTTTGTCAGCGCATACTTGAATGCAGAACCCCAAGGAGAGAACTATGTCTCGCTACCTCAAGGATATGAGGATGTGGTAACGAGGGATTACCCCAAAGGAGAGTACATCTTACAGATGATGAGAGCTATGTACGGAACGATGGACACTGGGAACGCCTGGTTCCACAAGCTCAACAATACATTAGTAGCACAAGGTCACAAACAGTCTCGAGCGGACCCATGCATACACCTTCTCAAGAACGGATCAGAACGGACGATTACCTGTACCTATACCAACAACGTTTCTGGAGCATCAATGTCTGATGAGGAAGGGCAACGTGTTTGAAAGGAGATTGGGAATGTGTATGAGATAAAGGATTTGGGAAAGCACAATAACGTGCTTGGTATGACAGTGGAACACGACGAGGGAGCTGGTACCATCTCGCTCCATCAAAAGAATCTGATACTGAAGACGCTAGAAACCTTCGGAATGACAGAATGCAAACCGAAGGCAACCCCATTCCCTGTCAGAAGTTTGATGAACCTGGACACGCAGCCCCAACCAATCCCAAATGCGGATAAGGAATTTATGGGGGACAAGGACTCGGTGAAGGACTATCGCGCAGTCCTTGGATCACTCAATCACATCGCTAATGGCACGAGGCCTGACATAGCCTTCGCTACCAATTACCTCCAATGCTACGCCTCAGATGCTCGCCCCATCCATTGGAATCGCGCAATGCACATCCTAGCATACCTGAAGGGAACACTCGAATATCGAATCACATACAACCGAGGAAACCCTGACGATGACAGATTAACTCCCATTGGGTATGTAGATTCCTCCCATGGGGATGACAGAACATCTGGGAAGTCGACGATGGGATACGTGTTCACTATGGCCGGTGGGCCTGTCTCTTGGAGCTCTAGATCACAAAAACAAGTTGCGCTGTCGACCTCAGAGGCAGAATACGTGGCGACAGTACACGGTGGTCGCCAGTCCTTATGGATGGGATCATTTTTAGACAAAATCGAGTTGTCAAAGGACCATCCCTACCCTCTGAATTGTGACAACAATTCAGCCATCAATCTAATGCAAAACATGAAAGGTCATGGCAAGTCCAAGCACTTTGCCATGGACTACCACTGGATTCATGATAGCGTCCAGCTTGGCGAACTAGATGTACGCTATATCGCGTCCGAGGACAACCTAGCCAACATATTCACCAAGAGTGTACTGAAACCCTGTGTGACAGAGTTGTTGAAGAGGATGGGGATGATGAGAGTATAGGATCCTACGGGTGTAGGATTCAAGGGGAGTGTCGAGTATTCATCCTAGCCTGTCTTGTTTCTCGTCTATTATTTCTTATTTGAACTTACTTACCATATATAGATTGTTAACCCCTTTACTTTCATCGCTTATACTTGCTGATTCCCCCTCTCTGCACCTCAGTTGATCACCACTACTATGTGTGACTAACTGAGGTGCATATATCATTTATTCTATCCTATTATTACCTTCTTATGCTATGTTATTACAGCTGTTGTATTCCTAACAGGTAGTGTATTCAATATCAATTGATCACCACTACTACATGTGACTAACTGAGCTGTTGTATTCCTAACAAAATAGAGAATTCGATAAGGGTAAATTTATTGGATCTTAAATGATTTATAAACAGAAATACCATGCATACTAGTACTTCTGGAACCAATCAGGGGTGGAGGAGACGTACTAGCTACCAAAAATGAGGGCTAGGGCAGAAACCAGCAAAATTTCACTAAGTCCTAAGTCACAGGAAGTGTGACCCTCTGAAATGTCTCCGTATTGACCAGTCCATTCACAAGCTCACCTCCCCACATCAAAACATGTCAAGCCTCACCAAACAACCAAACAACCAGATAAGGAATTTGCATTACGAGGTGTAAGCTTGTGAATGTCAACTGGCTAGTGAGTCTACTAAAACCCATGCCACCTGCCTGAGATGAATTTTGGGAGCATCTAAATTTTATGTAAATTCTCTGCCATTGCAGGTAGTGACAAGCACATTCTCAAGCATCTAGACACACCAAAAAAAAAGTAAAATTTCAGCCAAATTTCAGTTTGGCAGGAACTAATTACAAAATTGGTAATATGCCATGTATAGACATGCACCCTCTCCCGCCCAAAGGCGGGCAAGAGGCGGGGGTAGCAGGATTCCTATATATGGTATCTGCCTGTTTTCGGAATTAGTTTCTGCCAAACTGAAATTTGGCTGAAATTTTACTTTTTTTGGTCTGAGAATGCATAACATTAATAGCGGTGTCAATACACTTCTGGTGATGACCCTTGGTGAATGGGCAGACTTCTGTGAGGCATCAAAATGTGGTACTGAAACACCATAGAGACTCAGGAGAATCGTAGGCCACTTTCGATTGATTCTCCAAAAATTGACCTCCCAAAATGTACATGTCACCTTATTGTGCGAATTCTGGTGGCCCAAAAATTCTCATTAATCTGGTGTGATTGGAATCGACCTCCCTTTCTTGTGCCGACCAATGTGTGATCCAAAGATCATGGACCCAGCCTCAGATGACAGTATTGTTGCTAGAATCTTTGCGATTTTGGACTGCTGTTCTTCATCAAAGAGATGGGAAAATGACAAGATGTGGATGGCTGAGATGTTTCCTCATAGGTCAACTGGAGACTGTACTGAGAAAGTCTCAACTGTGCTCTTAAAGAGTCTATGTCCAAGTTCCCAAAATTCTGTGCCATATGTTTAAGTTGTGCAGGACGAATCACAGATAGTGATGTGCCGGCTCAGGCTCAAGCCCAGGCCGGCCGCAAGCCAGCCCTGTAAAAGCCCAAGCTGTGCCAGGCCGTAATGACGGCTTTCGGGGGCTCAAGGCTCGGCTTGGTGTTTTCAAAGCCTTAAGCCGGCCGCAAGCCCTAGGCTTTCTGTATGCATATGTAAGTGGATTTGAATACCATATTTCAGACTTATCCAACTCACTCTGCATGGCAGAGATGCCATAATAGCTATCCTCAGTCATCGACACCTTTACTACGGATCTACTATGGTATCTTCGCAGCTGGCGGCGTGCTCGGTAATAGATCCTAGGTATGATCATACTATGATGTCATACATGCCGATGTAATAATGATACTTTGGAAGGTGTACACTGTCCTCAGTGAAGTCAACAGGTCTCCAGTATGTTACTATGCATTGAAGAAATGCTATAACTACACTAACATCAGTGCTACATTGTTCAATAGGTGAATATCTACCAATACTGAAAAGCCGGGGCTTAAGCCCAAGCCGGCCTGAGCCGAGCCCTGTCTGACGGCTTGGGCTGGGCTTGAAGTTTTGATGAGCCCAAGCCAGTGTAAGCCGAGCCCAAGCCACGGCTTTGAGCCTAAGCCGGGCCGGCACATCACTAATCACAGAGTTCATACCGGGGAGCAAATCAGAAGCTAGGACTTGTTCCACCGGATATCCATCTGCGATCGCCTTTCTAGGGTCATTACCGACTATACAGATGCTGGACATTCAATGCAAGACAGAGCATTATATCCAATGTCGGCATAGATTGCTCTCTTGTGATTTCTGCCGCTTTTCGGCACGTTTCCAGTGGTAGGTTAATTTTCAGGTGAGAATGGACTGATTTTTGTGTCCGCCAGCGATGACCCGAATTTTATGAGCTTGCGTGTAGAAATGCTTCGACACCGGGAGGATTTGGTAAAGATGTAGGATGCGCCAGCGCGTCATGAAGGCAACATGACAGTAACAGCGCCAAATGACTTCAAATTTATGTCGGGACTGCGACTGCCAGGACCTAACCCGCCAAAAACATAGTCTCTCGTAGACAGACACTACATATACGACTACGGTAATACTGAGGTTGTGGTGAGTGTATGTACCGAAAAGAACTGTCTCAACTTACTGATATTCACTGAACAACATCACTCACCAAGAAAAAGGACTAAATTGTATTTCACTGTTCATTCTCATTCTGTGCTCCTTTCCGCCATGGTTGTCCTACAAATCGTCTTCCTAAAGCACAAATCTCACCAAACCTTGGCTACTAGTTAGATGCCAGACAGTACACCGCAAAAATGTGTCAACACACATAATTAGAGGACGGCTATGACCTCAACCTGCTTATCTTAGGACGTGATACCAGGAACGACGTTCAATCACAACCTGAGTAGAAACGGCACGACCGAATTTCAGGCCAGCATAAATTTCGGCAAGGACATGTTTGAAATCTGGTAGGTAGTACTCGTTTAAGCAACAGACTTGCGACCACAAGAGAGGGGACTCACTCCAGCTCCAAGGACCATGGTGGGAGGCCCTCCCAATGTTAAAATTGATAGACCGTACATCGCCTCCTTTCTCTTCGATACAAAATTGATCGTGAAAATGTTGCGCGCCGTGATGATATGTCGATCCATCTTCCGCAGGCGATATTGATATGGTGTGGCAATGTTGGATCATGTCCATGGTAACTCCTTCGAGGATAGGACGCCGAAATATCTCAGCAGTGATAGCGCAGACTTTGTCGACGTCTGGTGGACAATGGACGGCAATATTCCAATCGATGGGCAGCACACTCAATTCTGATGTTGCCTGACCGAGCTTTATAGACACTCGAGTTCGGAACAGTTGACGACTAAACGACGAGTTGCAATACCAGCTCCTACGAAACTTCATCTCGAGATTGATGTGCTCGATGTTGGGAAAACATAGGCGAAAGCCGAGGTAGTTGGGCATATTGCAGAAAGCTGAATAGGGATCCTTGGCAGCGTCGTCCGAAGGATTTGTGAGATCGACGTAGCAAGTTATGCTGCGTGTGGAATCGGGAGAAAAGTCGCCGTAAACTGCAGAGTTATTCCAGTGTTTCCAACGAATGATAGAGGCGAGATACAGCATATATGCGACCGTTGGGACGTAGATGTCGCGAGAAGTGATTCGTGCGTAGACGTCCCTCCAGATGGTGTTGATGAGGGGACATGCTGTCATGAAGGTAATCCGGTCCTTTGAAGGTAGCTCCGAATACCAGAATTCTGCGATGATAATGTCTACAAGCTCGGGAGGTAATTCCATGTTAGAGTAAGTAGAAGAGTATGTTTTATTCGAGAACCTTGGCGCGATCTGCCAAGCATAGCCAAATATAGCGCAGCTATAAAAGGCAATGCGTTGCTTGTTCTCTTCCACCATCTACAGTTGGTGAGTCGCGTTTCTTCCTCTTTTTCTCTCTTTATGATGCTCTTCAGCCTTATCAGTTCTATTGCTGTCGCTCTCACACCAAAGGGGTCACCCCCCAGTGCATCCTGGGACTGGCAGTATGAGACATCATTTTTCCATCTGATTTTCGCCTTGTCGTCGTTGTCGTTGTCGTTGTCGTCAATCGCTGACATATTCTCACAGGTAATCTTTTTGAAATCTGAATTATCTTTCTGCTCTTTTTAATGACGTGAAAGCGTTTTGATTGTATCCATATAAACTCAATAGTCCTATTTACAAAATCATTATGCACCAAACGAGGGCGTGCGGTGTGGCACTGAGCTCAACAATATCTGTACACTCACGTTCACGCAAGAAAGCATCAACGTGAACAGTGCCCTTGGGGAATATCTCGCCGTCCCACAGCGATCGCCAACTCTCGGGAGCATGGCAGAACATGTTCTTGCTATGACCGCTACTGGAATCGACCTCGATACGAAATCCTCTTTCGTGCCGACCAACGTGTGATTCAAAAACCATGGACCCAACCTCAGATGACACTAATGCTGTTAGAATCTTTGCGGACTGCTGTTCTTCATCGAAGAGATGGAAAGATGACGAGATGTGGATGGCGGAGGTGATTCCTCGTAGGTCGACTAGAGACTGTACTTTGGTAAGCTCGAGGAGGGGGACCGGGTCGTCTTCCCTCGTTAGACCTTTCAACTGAAAGATGTCTGCAGGGATGAAGCGTGCGGGGAAAGTCTCGGCTGTGCTCATGAAGAGTCTATGTCCGAGTTCCCAAAACTCTGTGCCAAATGTTT
This sequence comes from Armillaria altimontana, assembly GCA_022818075.1. Lineage (NCBI taxonomy): Eukaryota > Fungi > Basidiomycota > Agaricomycetes > Agaricales > Physalacriaceae > Armillaria > Armillaria altimontana. The sequence continues at coordinate 818,031 of JAIWYR010000018.1, forward strand.
CGGTTGCGCAGGACGAATCATTGAGCTGCTTGTGTTAGGACGTGATCCCAGGAACGACGTTCAATCTCGACCTGACTAGCAACGTTGTAACCGAATTTTGCGGCCCCGTAAATTCCGGAAAGGATATCTTTGAGCTCTAGTAGGCAGTTCTCATTTAAGCAACAGACTTGCGACCAATAGAAGAGGCGACTCACTCCAGCTCCGAGCTCTATGATGGGAGGCACACCCAATGTGTAAATTGATAGACCGTACGTCGCCTCTTTTCTCTTCGATGCAAAATTGATTATGAAAATGGTGTGTGCCGTGATGATAAGTCGACCCATCTTCCGCAGGCGATATTGATATGGTGTGACAACGCTGGACCATGTCCATTGTGATTCCTTCGAGGATAGGACGCCGAAATATCTCAGCAGTGATAGGGCAGATTTTGTCGACATCTGGTGGACAATGGACGGCAATGTTCCAATCGACGGGCAGAACACTCAATTCTGATGTTGCCTGACCGAGCTTTATAGACACTCGAGTTCGGAACAGTTGACGACTGAACGACGAGTTGCAATACCATCCAATACAAAACTTCATCTCGAGATTGATGTGCTCGATGTTGGGAAAACATAGGCGAAAGCCGAGGTAGTTGGGCATATTGCAGAAAGCTGAATAGGGATCCTTGGCAGCGTCGTCCGAAGGATTTGTGAGATCGACGTAGCAAGTTATGCTGCGTGTGGAATCGGGAGAAAGGTCGCCGTAAACTGCAGAGTTATTTGGCCAGAGTTTGCAACAAATGATAGAGGCGAGATACAGCATATATGCGACCGTTGGGACGTAGATGTCGCGAGAAGTGATTCGTGCGTAGACGTCCCTCCAGATGGTGTTGATGAGGGGACATGCTGTCATGAAGGTAATCCGGTCCTTTGAAGGCAGCTCCGAGTACCAGAATTCTGCGATGATAATGTCTACCAGCTCGGGAGGCAATTCCATGTTAGAGTAGAAGGGTATGTTTCATTGGAGCGCGATCTGACGGATTCTGACCACTGCCAAGCATAGCCAAATATTGCGCAGTTATAAAGGATAACCCATTGCTTTTTCTTTTCCACCATCTACAGCTGGTGAGTCGCGTTTCTTTCCTCTTTTTTCTGTCTCTTTATGATGCTACTCATGTAATTTGCGTTCGATTGCTGTCGCTCTCACACCAAAGGGATCACCCGCCAGTGCATCCTGGGACTGACAGTATGAGACAACTTTTTTTCTACCTGATTTTTCGTCTTGTCGTCGTCGTCACTCGCTAACGTATTCTCACAGTGAAATCTGAATTATCTTTCTGCTCTTTCTACGACGTGAGAGCGTTCGCGATCGCGTTTTGATTGTAATCCGTTGTTGAACAAATACATCCCAGTTTGTAATACCCTTTCTCGTGAACACATACCACTATGTCCGAACAGGCTGCTGGCCCGTCAACAGACTCCGCGCCAGAGTTCAAAGTCTATAAGCCTTCCGATGTGGCAGCCGCTGCCCCTCCTGGTAAGTGAACATCTGGCCTGGCTGCAATCAGGCGTTGACGACGAGTTCTGCGTAGCTGCGCTGCCAGATGAGTACTTCACGCCCACCGCGGCTGATCTGAGAGCCGCTCAGTCTCAGCTGGCCGCGCGTACACAGGCGCTTACGAATGCGCCACTGCGGCTGAAAACTGCAAGAGAGGCTGAAGAGAAGGCAAAGCGGGATCGATGGCCCAACGTGCGTTCTCCTTGATAACTCGTCTAACAGTGTTGCTTATTATGAGGGGGAGCAGACGACGATACGTATACGCTTCACCGACAGGACGCAGCTGGAGAAGGTCTTCCCTTCTACAGATAAGATCCGTTCTGTGTACGCCTTTGTGAGGGGACTGCTACGAGAAGATGTGAAGCCCATAAAGTTCATTCTTTGTGCGTACGAGACGTCAACTTGGGTACCTCCCATGCATACTCATCGTCACACAGATCAGGCCCCAAATCGGGACCTCAAAGTCTCTGATCTCAAGGTTCGCGATTTGACGCTGGCGCAGCTACAGCTGGCACCATCATCTGTACTTCTCATCCGGTTTGAGGACGACTCTCTGAATGGTAAATGCCAAGTCAACATTGTCCTTCTTGGTTACTGATTGGGTTGTAAGGGTCGCACATCCCCGCGCCTTTGATCACAAATGTTCTTTCACAGGCCGTTGACTTGCCTAGGCCTCCAGAAGTGCCAGACACGGTCCCGCCGAAAGCACCCACCTCCAAGATACCAGCCTCTTCAAGCTCATCGTCTGGTGAGAAGAAGGTGCCCAAGTGGTTGAAGCTCGGCAGTACGTCGCTTTTGGTGATAACTCATCATCTGATGCTGATACTCCTTCCAGAGAAATAGGACAATTAGAGTAAGAACATAATATTCATTGTAAATGTACAACGTGTAGGAACGGGATAGATCAGTACACTGGAAATGTTGTGTCAATATCTCTTGACCAGGCACGGAGACCCCCAATAACGTCTTTAATGGTCATGGAGCTATCGTTTCGAACGCTTCGTAGGGCGTCCGCGCCTATTTGTGAATCATTGCCGAGACGACAGACGATATATATCTCAGTTTCGTTATCGCTTGGAAGTTGCTCGGCAGGGTTGGCAACAAGATCGTTGAGAGGAACGTCTACACAAATTTGTTCATTCTACAAGCTCGTTCATTGGAACGAACACGCACTTATTGATCCAGGTAATCGACAGATTCCAAATTCTGTTGGAGGCCGGACATCGATGATCTTGACCTTCTTTTGTGCTACCATGCCATAAAAATCCTAAGAAAGAGTGAAATTTAGTGCAATCCTATGTAGAGGCATAATAAACCTACTCGAACGCGTATTCGCCGGTCGGACCGACCTTCAACCATTCCGCGGCTCTCCCAGTCCGGAGCGGCACCTCCACAGAACTGGACATAGTCGATATCTCTGATTTCACCAACCTTCTCTCCTTCAGTCCCACACGCAGGACAGCTAGCCTTGCGCGATCGAAGTTTAATGCTACGGAATGGGGGTACACCCAGCGCGGAGAAGATGAGGAGAGATGGTTTCTGATCTAGCAGTGGGATATCGGTTGACCGGGAAAGTACTACGTCCAAGAGATTACGGACCGTGTAAACCTGTGGCGATTTTGATTGCCTCTAGTGCTTGCATGTTGCCGATGACCCCAGTCACTGCACCCAGGATTCCTGTCTCCGCACATGTCCCCACGGTTTCTGGTGCAGGGGGCGTCGGGAACAGACACCGGTAACAGGGACCGTCGGGACCAAGGTTGTAGCAACAGAGCTGCCCCTCGAATTTCTGAGCAGCCCCACTGACGAGTGGTTTACCGAGCGCGACTGCGGTGTCCGAGAGCAGATAACGCGTCGGCGCGTTGTCGGTGCAGTCGAGGATGATGTCGTATGGTCGCAGAAGGGAAAGTGCATTTTGTGGTGTCAGGGCTTCGATTATCACGTCTAGGTTCAGGCGGGAGTTCAGTCTGATTATATCCGATGAGCTTGAATGGCGGGTAGGTGGGTGGCCCTTACCGTCGAAGCGACTGTGCTGCAGATTCAGCTTTGGGAAGCCCGACAGTACCTTCATTGTGTAGAATCTGACGTTGTAGGTTGGATAGTTCTACGACATCGTGATCGATAATGCCTATTCTGCCTGGAAGATGTCAGCAAGTATTTCGAGGAAAAGGAAGACCTGGGTTCACCAAATCCTGCTGCACCGAGATACTGAAGGGCTGGACATCCGAGTCCACCAGCGCCTACGACGACGACGGACGCACTCTGAAGCTTGAGCTGACCTTTGGGATGGATGAGAAAACGATGATGGTGGCAAGGAGGAAATACCTGGGAGACCGAATCCATCGAGGATCATCTGCCGTCCGTACCGGCGGTAGTCTTCAACAGGGAGCTCCATGGAAGGCAGAAGCAAGCAACACGATCACTCTTACCACAATGGCACTGACCGCCCAGCCTCTGCCCCTCATCGACGAAGCCAACCTCAACGCTCCCTTTCTCCTCTCAGGCAAGCCAACTCCTCGATATATCACCGCTATTTTCAACAATAATTAATTCCAGGCACGAAACGACCGCCGACCCTTCCCTGGCCAGATATCTCTACACGCGCCAAATGGTCCGTGTCCTCTGCAAAATTCGGGTTTGGCGTCGAGTGCTTGCGGGATGGGGATCCTGAGACGTTTTGGCAGTGAGTTCCCCGGCGCGTCGCCTGTCGTCGTTAAATAAGGTCTCCCAGTTCGGATGGCCCCCAGCCTCATTTCATCACCATCGAGTTTCCGCGAAAAATGCCTGTCCAGGTGCGTCTTATTACTTGTCTCTAAGCTTGTTACTGACGACATCAGCTAGAAACTGAGCATATACCTCAGTCATCCCTTGGACGACTCGTATACCCCCGCGACGCTTGCTATTCGCGCTGGAACAGGTTCGACGGATCTGCAGGACGTTCGGATAATAACACTGGATAAACCGGATGGATGGCTGACGTTCGATATATCATCGGAACCCAACGACGACGGTGATGGACTGTGCGTTTAGGCTAAATCCCACCAATGATGGTCTTGATGCCGTTTTCTAGGAAACCCATCTACGCCTACGTGCTCCAGATCATCGTCATGACAAACCACCAGAGCGGAAAAGATACCCATGTCCGCGGTCTACGCGTCTTGGGACCTATCGAGTATGTCTTCTCCCAAGAAAAGTCCTATCCGTCTAATACATCCACAGGGAGCAAGACCCTCTTGACGAAGACGTATTTACTTTCAAGACCACCGCATTCAAAATGTACGAAACAATTCGATAAGCCATTATCACGGCGCTTTGTATTACTAGTTGTATCACTATTAAGTACATCTCTTGGACATGTACACACATACAGAATAAACAAAAAAAACAACTATCTATCCAGACACGCAGTATAAAAGATCCAATAAACATGCAAAGTGCCATCTAATTATCTCGAAAACAATAAATCAATTTTAAGAGTTCGGGTGATAGCCAGTGCTGTATGCGTCCGTCATCTTTTGTGTAGGCTGATGCTGCCATTGTTGGGTATCCGGATACTGACGCCCACCGGCCGAAGTCCTTTCTGTAGTGGGATAGGCAGCGGCGCTATATCCCGGAGGTTGTTGTGCTGGAGTCGTCACACTCCATCTAGCACTTGGCGCAGAACGCTAAAACCCGTCACTTTCAAAAATAAATATCTAAATCGACCATCAGCTTACCGGATATGCGTAACCATTTGATCCATTCGTTGCCGACTCTGTGTATTGTCCGTATTGCGTAGTAGGGGCCACCTGTCCATATGGCTGCACATAAGGAGCCGCGTTATAAGAAGAATGCGTCTGAGAGAAGCCGCGTTGCTGCGGTTGGTAATGAGTGAAGGATATAGCCTTCGTTGGAGGTGCATAGGCTGGCGCAGCATTTGAACGTACATCGGACATCTGCGGGTGGTTGTGGCTTTTGGTAGTTTGCGAGTAGGGATTGTACGCGGGATACGCCGGGGCATTGTAATTGCCATAAGAGTTGCTTGTCGACGCAGGAGCACGCAATGCAAGGTACTGATCATGGCCCGCCGCAGGAGGCGGATGCGAACCGGAATAGTGCGAAGGCCGTTTTGTCTGGGAACAGTTTCGGCAGATAAATTCAACTTGCTCCCAGTTCCTTCTTGGGCGCCCAGATCGAAGGTCGGCTTGATCATGACAAGATATGTGCTGCCATTTGGAACATGATCCACAACACATCATAGGAACTCCGTCATCCTAGATCAAAGTAAGCACGACGGCAGCAAAATCATGAACAAAACCCTACGAGATTGATACCACGACGAAGACATATCTCGCAATCTAACTCCCAGTCTTCGCCAGCCGGGGTACGAGATCCGCTGGCAACACCGTTTGAAGTAAGACGCCCGTTGGCCTGTCGCTCGACGGCAGTCCCATTGCCAACGACATCGACCGGCATACCAGCGCTGAAGCAGACAATCAACAGGTGTGCACAAAGAACGCAGACTATTTACCTCTCGCCTTCCTCTTTGGCTTCTTGGGCTTCTCGCGCTTCCCGTTCTTTTCTTCGTTGCTCGCGAGCATTCTCCCGTCTCTGACGGGCCTCTTCCTCCTTCTGCTGCCTGACCTCTGCACGCCGCGCACGACTCATCTTTTCTTCCTCCTCGGCTTTTTTTGCAATCGCCTGGCGAGCTTCCTCTCGTACAGATTCTTTGATAGCTATGCGAGATGAACGTTTGCGATGCACAACAGCTTCCTCAACCTTTTTCTTGCGAACAATTTCCTACAGCTCATGTCAAACGTAGATCACGGTCAGTTCAGCGAGAACACGCACTCGAAGCTCCTCGGTAATGACTGGAACGATAGAGATTGTCAAGACTTTGTACAATGCTTTCTCTGCGTAATGGGTAGCATTCTGCCAGCGCTCCGCTATGTGCTCCCATTCATTCAGAGTAACACATATCTGACGAACAGTAAGCCAAAGTCAATCAAAAGAAAGCTAACTTACGGTCTCCCATTCAATAAAGTCTGCAGGTACCTGATATTGTTCCTCCGGTTGCTCGACTACGGGTTCCGGAGGCTCGTCTTCCTCGTCTTCCTCTTGATCTGCCTCTTCTTGATCTGCCTCTTCTTCGTCTTCCTCCTCCTCATCGTCTTCCGGCTTCTCCTCACTCTCTTCCTCGCTAAGGTCCGTCAAATCACTGATAGAGCTCCCTTCGCTCTCTAAACCCGTCTTCTTCAAAATTTTGCTTCTCGTGTTCCTGCTACCATTAACGCTTTCATTCAACCACTCCTCCGGAACTGCCTGCCACTCGTCGTCATTCTGGGCACCTCTTAACCGTGCGCTGTTTCGCGTACCCCTGGGTGTGGATTTAGGTGGGGGTGCAGGCTGTCGTCTACTTGACGTTCTCAATCCACTATCGCTCCGGTCACGAGCAGCGGCCTGTCGGTTGAGTTCCGCCAACTCCTTAGCCTGGGCGTCGAGCTTAATGTTCGCCTGGGCTTTGGCAGCACGACCACGACGGCCGACGGGAGGCGAGAGTTCCTTAGCTTTGCCTTTTCCCCTGCCTCTTTTTGGGGGCGGCTCTATGCGTGCGCGCTTCGTGGTGGCAGCTTTCCCCTTCTTGTTCTTGGCCTTGGGTTCGGGTCTCTTGCGTTTAAGGCTCTTCGAGGACCGTGGGGGTCTGGGAGGCTCTCTTTGTATCCACAACCGGTCGGCGCCCACTAGCCAATAGGCATTCCTCTTGGAGTCATACCCAATGGGTTCGATCCGCTGTATCAAGTTTATTAACGAAACTCAGGTGTGAGGAAGTAACGATTATTCACCCAGGTTGCCAAGTCGTCATCCGATTTCATCAGAGTACGGAGTCGTGTTGAATTTTGGAACTGCCATTCCATCAAGAGATGCATGGAATCAAGTTTTTCGAGCATAGACAGCTCCAGCCAGTCCCTGGACTCTTCTTCTTCCTGCTCTTCTTCCTGTGCGAGCTCTTCCACGGCGGGGGTCTCAGATTTGAAAGTCTCTTCGTTTTGTCCAGCATCAGATATGATTTCTTCGGGCGGAACAGACGTAGCTGGCGTCTCGTTCTTGACTTTGTCAACCACTTCAGAGTCTTCAGTCTTTGCGCGAGACTGGGGATCGGGTGTGACAAGTGAAGTTGTCCGAGTGTGGAGCTTTGACGCGCTAGGGAACGGTTCAGGTCCTATTGGGTTCGCGGCCGGGTCGCGCTTGTAATACTGTTTTCGTAGGGCCGTCTGCCAGTTGCTTGACCTAAAACGCGATCAGTACGCGACTTTGGCAGTAAAAAAGGCGGCGGCGATGCTCACGTCACTTTGCGATCGTATGAGAGCGTATACAACAACCTCTGCATGACGCGAGGCAGATATATGTTGTTTCCCTGTACTAGATCTTCTTCGATGTCCTGTAAAAAAGCACGCCCGGTAAGACGATGCAAAGACAGCTGGAATATGAGCTCACATTCAACGATAGGTCGTCCATGGCCATCAACTGGGAAAAGGTAAAGAAAAACTGACTTAACGCGGCCCATTTCCAGTTCGTCCGGAGCACTACGAGCTCGGAGGGTAAGGCTGGAGCTGTAGAAGGGGCAGCAGAGGGCTGATGTGTTGGCTGCTCGACGTGGTTGGTGGTGGTACGGGTGGAAGCGCGGCGGGGCATCTTGGCGGAGCGACGGTGTCCTTTTATATGAATAGCGAATCAGGCCTGGCCGGCTTCGTCACTAGACCCCAAACTGAACCCGGAAAATTGTCGAGCACGCGCTGAGGCACGAGTGTGTCGACCTCGCCGGTGTACAATCCGTGAGATAAATAGATAAAAGGTCGTGGTCGCTGGATGGGACGATGTCGACGACGTAGAACAGAACGATGGCACAGCTACCCAAGCCGCCACTACATCTACCCAAACATGACCCGCGATTAGTCATACACGGTATTTATTTATTCATTTACATTTATTTATTTCACAATCTAATTAGAGTGTGTGCGAACGAACTCGACCAATTGCTGGACCATCTCGGGCGTACACTTGTGGCCAACCCCTTCCTGGACGAAGACGGCTTTGGCACCATTCTCCCCTACGACCAATCCGTTCACGAACGGCTCGCTGGCTGACCACGGAACAAGAAGATCATCAGCTCCTGACAAGACCAAGATCTTCTTGCCCAAGAAGGGATTCGAGGAATTACCCGAGGTATATGGAGTGGAAGCCGGGTCCGAGCGCTGTATCAGCGCCAGGAGACTATCCGGTAGATATGAGGATTTCTCTAAAGATATCCCAAATTTCTCAGCGCGAGCTGAGATAAGAGTGAGATAGTCGGGGCATCCAATGATAGGTATTCCAATTGTCAAACGAGGTTCTGTAGGTGTTTAAAGGCAGTTTACATGCTGCACAGAGTTGGAGGTTTACCTTGGCTCAAAGAGATCCAGGTAGAATGGCCGCCAAGGCTGACGCCGGTAACCCCCCAGTCGGCTATTGTGCGTTCCTGTTCAGGGAACATATAGGCCGGTAGAAAGTCCATGAGGAACGATACGTCCCTGGCCGTTCCAGCTTTCAAGGCTGAGCTGAGACTCAATACACTACGGGAGAGTCGTACTTTGTAAGCTGTACATGTCTATTCTGTAATAATTGAGGAGTGAGATACAGATAAGAATATGAAGAGAGAGGCTCCTACGCATGTTGATCATTGTTTTTGGCTGCGACCTCACTCCAACCGTCATTGGCCTTGGGATCCACCATTCGATGGCCATGATTTCTGTGGTCCTATGAACGGGGTTTGAGAAGACGGTAGCAAAATGTCGAGCAATTGCTGCGTACAAAGGTTACGATGTATAATTTACGCTGAGTATTGTCGTCTTTCTCCTGCAACAGGCCACGGACTATCGATGTCACATTTTGATCTTCACAATGACCATGTCGACCGTGAAGAACAAAAAGGACAAAGGCAGGTTTCGAGTCTGCCTCTTCATGCTTTGATAGGACCTTGACCTCGAGTCCACCGATGGCAAATGCTTGTTTGTATATGCCGGACATGGTGGTGGGGAGGATAAGAAATCGAATTCACCTTCCTATTTCAGTCACAACCTTCACCACGGAGCGATTGGTTTCTCATGGCGAACGAGTCGTGGGATGACATTTCGTGTATCTACATCGCCCAAGCCCCCCCTTTTCAGCATTGACCTTCTCTGGACTTAGAAGATATGCCACACGAAAGAATTTACTCCCAGAAGAGAACACCAGGCACCGTATAATTAGAAAACATAAGAGCTCACCGGGATAACAAGCCAGACTACTGCAGCGTCAAATATATTGAAGTACTATTTCTCTTTGCGCTTTAGAACAAACTTCATATCATTTGTTACGGAGGAAATGAACACGATCGCGTCGCGAGCGAGAATTTTTGAGGTACTACATATCACCTGACTACACATGACGTCATTGCTGTATGTACATGCGATTTCATCTTCAAATTCCATGTCCCTCCTTCCACTCTAACGTTGACTATGGCTCACCACCACGACGCCAGCTGCGGCCATGAAAGCCACGACCACGACCACGACCACGGCGACCACGAACATGACACCTCAGACGCTGGCCCCAATGACAATCTCTTTATGCATATCGATCGCGCCAATGTCGTCGCGCTGAATGCTACTGGTGACGGCCCAGAGGTCATCAAGCCTTGGCATGAACGAACCAGCGAGGAAAAGGTGACACAGAACCCCTCGAATTATCTGTCTCTTTGTAACCAGGACCGAATCAGTCTTTGGAATCTGATGCGGACGACCAGCTGTATGCATTCGAACGACCATTCGTGATACCTCATCTCACGTATTGTCTAGGATTCTGCGTATTCCATTCACCGGCTCTGTCAAGCTTCGCTCCCTGCTGCTGAAAACTGGACCCGCTGACCAGACACCAGCGAAAGTGGCTATTGTAAGGCCTCGTCTTCCTTACGCGTCCTGTATTCGTCACCTTGACTCTCGCTTCAGTTCGCGAACGAGGACGCCATGGACTTTGAAGATGTCAATGATAAGACGCCTGTGCAGGAGTTCGATGTCGTTCAAAGCAGAGACGTGGGGGAATACGCCGTCAAGTAAGTGGACCTCTTGGTAGCTGTCAATGAGTCTAAATGATCTACAGAGCGGCCAAATTTTCTAATGTTTCTTCCATCACTCTCTTCATTCCTGCGTCCCAAGGCGCAGAGACCACTAGAATTTACTATGTCGGATTTCTTGGCCAATGGACTGAGGTATGATGCTCTTTGCTGCGCCCTGTTTCTATACTCATTCTTTCAATTCGTAGCGCAAGTCCAATCCCGTAATAACCGTATATGAAGCGCAGGCTAATCTGGCCGACCACGAAAAGATTCAGGGAACGAATGACGTGTTTAGCACTTCGCAAACGTAGAGTAGGAAGCTTTGAAGACAGGAAACAAATATGTATATCGATTGTACTTTTTATGCCTCCTTGTATTGCAGCTCTTTTGTAGCGAAGATGTTGGTAACCAGGAAAACGCTTCGTTATCACAGTACACTAAGGACTGTACTGCTATGCTATTCTACTTTGCAGCCAGGGTTATAATTAGCCGTATTAAGGCTAACGCGTGCAGCAGCATCCCTAATCGGGCCCTTCTCTGTCTCTTCCCGCCACCATGGACAAGGACAACCGCGATGATTTTACCTTTGCTACCCTCTCTAATCTCAAGATGCCCGTCACCTTTCGAATGTAAGAGCCGTCCTGTCTCGTGTATAAGTAACTCAGCCTGGAGATAGAAACCAACTTGAGGGCATTCGACATCCCAGGTCCTTTACCGAATTGCTGAATAAACCAGAGCTGCGTTTTCACGGTGTTCAGTCTACGTGAGTAGTGTCGGATACCGTTGTCCCAATTTCACTACATCCTAGGCTTAAGCACGTTGTCAGATCTCTACGTAACCTGTCAGCTCGTCGCCGACAACAAACCCCTTACCATTCCCTTTCGTACCGCATTCAAGGCATTCAAAAACTCGTACACGTTCGTTTGCTTTCTTTACCAGCGTCGCTGGCTTGCTGACGACGCCGTAGGTGGAACGAGTGGATAACCCTCCCCATTCGATACTGTGACCTGCCACTCAACTCTCAGATAACCTTTACCGTGTGGGATATCGCTGGACCAAGAACAGCAGTACCTGTTGGAGGATCAACCTTTCGTCTCTTTGGCAAGAAATGGTGCGACTCTAGTTTCTGTTATCACAGCGCGCCTTACACGAAATAGGACTTTGCGGCGGGGGAAGCACCGTTTACTGCTCTGGCAAGGCGTAGAAGCCGACGGCTCTGCGGAAACAAATACTCCAAGCAAGTACGGGTTGAGGGACGAGATGGGTAGGCTGGAAAAGGTGCGTAAGATAGCCTCTTCCTGCAGTATGCATTCTCATCTCGTTTCAGCTTGTGAAGAAATACGAGCGTGGTGACCTTCCAAAGTCAGACTGGCTCGACAAGATGACTTTTCGAAAGATGGAGGAAGTCCACGCCGCAGAGACCCAGAAGTCCGATAACCTATACCTCTACATTGACCTTCCTCGATTCGACTTTCCCGTAATATTCAATGAACCGGAGCCTCCTCCCCAACCAGTTGCATCCACTTCGTCAGCACCTCCACCCCCGACTCCTGTAGCTGGTACATCTTCATCAGCCACCCATGACTCTCATCATCTCTGGAGCATCATTGATCCCGACATCGCTCGAGAGAACCCTGTGGAGGATAAACACCGGCGACTCGTTCGGAGCCACCGAAGCGGCCCATATGACCGAGAACTTAAGCCAAATGCCAAAATTCGTGATAGTATTGGTGAAATCCTCAATTACGCTCCCAGTCAACCTCTCAATTCCGAGGAGAAGGATCTCATATGGAAATTCCGCTTTTACCTTGCACGCGACAAAAGAGGTCTTACCAAGTTCGTCCATTCTGTGACGTGGCGTGATCCATCGGAGGTGAAACAAGCAGTAGAAGAGCTGTTGCCTCAGTGGACAGAAATTGACACTGACGATGCACTGGAACTGCTTGGTCCTGGAACGGTGGATTCTCGAGTGAGAGCATTCGCTGTCAAGCAACTGAATAGAGCAGATGACGATGCAAGTGTACAATTTTTTTTAGGCTGTATCATAATCTAATATCGACTCATACAGGAACTACTCTTATATCTATTGCAACTGGTACAGGCCCTGAAGTTTGAAAGCGCCGCCAGTGATACGCGGTCGTCGAGATCTGTCTCCAGCGCAATATCGTACGATGATAGCGGCCTCACAGACTTCCTCATATCCCGCGGGGTGCAGAATCCTATTCTTGGCAATCGATTATACTGGTATCTCATGGTGGAGGTAGCCCTTGAAGACAAGGTGATTTCGAAGATGTATGGACGTGTTGTGTTCAAGTTTATGAACAAGATCCTAGAAGTGAGTCTGTCATCAGACTATCTTTCTGTCCTTTCTAAGTGATTCGCGTTGCTAGTCGCCTGATGGCTCCAACCGTCGCGAACTAATGCGGCGGCAAGGTCAGCTTGTTGAAACACTGGCCAAGCGTGCCAAAGAGCTCCGTACGTCCAAGGATCCTCGACCGAAGAAGATTGAAAAGCTTCGTTCGATCATCAATGACTCAAAGAACGGTCTGAACTCTATATCCCCGCTACCCCTTCCTGTCAACGCTCGCATCGAAATCACCGGTATCATCGCTGAAAAGTCGTCGGTGTTCAAATCGAATCTGTACCCAATGCTGCTTTATTTCCAGAGCTCCGACGGCTTGGAATATCCTGTGATCTTCAAGGATGGTGATGATATGCGGCAGGATCAGCTCGTCATACAACTCTTTACGCTGATGGATCGGTTGTTGAGGAAGGAGAATCTGGATTTGAAGTTGAGCCCGTACGATGTCCTGGCCACTGGTCCGTTACAGGGAATGGTACAGTACATCCCTAGTAAGACTATCGCTGCTATTGTTAGCGAGCATGGGAATCTTCTCAATTATCTTCGCGCAAATTATCCCGACGAGGGAAGTGTCGGAACTTCGGGGGTCGAGCCAGGCGTGGTCGATACTTTCGTGCGGAGCTGTGGTGCGCTTTTTGAGTTAGTTGACTGGTCCAGTTCTGATTGCGTTGTTTAGCTGGCTACTGTGTGGTGACATACCTGCTCGGTGTGGGCGATCGCCATTTAGATAACCTTTTGGTCGCTCCCGATGGTGCGTACGCTCACATTACACTATTTTCTACCATCTAATCTTGAATTTCTAGGGCACTTTTTCCATGGTAAGCAACGTATACCAGTATAGGGATTCACATTTCATCTAACGAATTGCAGTCGACTTTGGATACATTTTAGGACGAGATCCCAAGCCCTTCCCACCTGCGGTCAAAGTCTGCAAGGAAATGGTCGACGGGATGGGAGGCGCACAGTCACCCCATTATGCGCGCTTCAAGAACTTTTGCTTCACAGCGTTCTCGATCCTGCGGAAGAACGCGAACCTTATACTGAACTTGGTGTCGTTGATGGTGGATGCTAACATACCGGATATTAAGCACCGGGATGTTCACGAGCAGTTGCAGGAGAAGTTTCGGTTAGACCTTACAGAGGAGGAGGCGATTAAACATTTTGAGGCGTTGTTGAATGAGACGTCGTATATTACGGTGGTGTTGGATCGGATTCATGACTTGGCTCAGTATTGGAGGAGCTGATCGCTGCATTATTTTATTCTTGGCTAATTTGTAGAGATCTCAAATTTATGTCTAATTGTTCGTCTTCCAAGGTGCACATGGCTCGCCTCTTGAGCTAGGAAGCTAGCATGGGATGTTGGTCATGTACAAATTTGACTTTTTGAGTTTCAAAGCTTTTTTTCAAGGTCAAAACGCTTTTATGTCTAATTCTTTCTATTCTTACAACTGCCGAAGTACTTCTGTAAGCTTTCTGACGACTACTTCATTCTCCGCTTCACTCCCGACCGTAATTCTAAGACAGCCTTCGCATCCTGGCTCGTTGCCTCTAAATCGGACTACAACGCCATTCTCCTCTGCCAGCGATTTGTAAACCTTCTGTGACCTGACATTGTCAGGTTTGGTACCGTCTTTGGTCAAGACCGGAACCACGACGAAGTTGGCGTCGTTACCGCCTACGGAAGGACCTAACCCGAGGTCGGTGAGTGCGGACAACGATTGGAGCAATTTAGTCCGCGAAGCGATGAGGGTATTTATTTTGGATTGCATCGCGTCTACAGCTGAGGGAGAAAGTGCGGACAATGCAAGATGGGCGGTTGGCGTGGATATGTTGTAAGGTGCTTTGGTATTCGAGAGGATTTGTATTAGTGGTGGTTGGGCGATGGCTATACCTAATCTGTCCAGTAGGTGAGTTTCGGTTTAAGTGTATATGTGGAGAAAGGCATACCGAATGGCTGCAAGACCGAAGCTTTTACTGACGGTCTGCATAACGCACAAATTGGCGTATTCTTCGACGAGAGATACTGCACTTGCATCCGCGCCGGCAAAATCGATATAAGCTTCATCTACTATTACGATGCCTTTGAAGCCTGGATAATCGAGTATTTCCCGTATAGAGGATAGAGGAATGAGGGTTCCCGTGGGATTTCCGGGGGAGCACAAGAAGATCAACTTGATAGAGGGATCCGCATCTACTGCTTTTTTAATCTGTTCAGTGTAGTCAGATCAGCTGTAGACATATTATAGAAAGAAACGCCCACACCTCGTCAATCCTGATGCTGAAGCGTCCAGCGGTGCCGCCTTCTCCTTTTGCACCACTCAGCTCAAGAGGGACCTTGACAATGCCGACATCGTTCACCTGGGCACATACAGCGTACATTCCATACGTCGGAGGGGTGATCAAGATCTCCTCTCGCTCAGGCGCGACACAGACACGCATGAGGAGGTCGATGACCTCGTCTGAGCCCACGCCGAGGAAGACATGGTCAACACCAGTGATTGAGCGCAAAGCTGCGATTCGTTCCTTGATAGGGTCGTGGGACGGGTCGGGATAGCGGTGAAGATCGAGCTCGAGGGTAGTATTTATCTCTGATGCATCTGCCGGAGGCAATATAGAGTGCCCCAGGGCATTTTCGTTCGCGTCGAGCAGGATCCCTTCCTTGTAGTCATCCCGAGCACACCGGTACGGGTGCAAGGACAGAATATTCGGTCGGATGACCTTTTCAATGTCGAAATGGGCTGGGCCCGTTGATTTGAATGATTCTGGGAGGCCAAGGATGGGCATGGTAGTGGGGGAAGGAAAGCAAGATCGAGTCAGGAATAATCATGATTCACGATCAAAATTTGCATCTAATCTTGGGCAGTTCTGATCTTATCTACCCTTGTCGACGACGACGACGACGACGGCCACCGCAGACGGTCCATGTCGCTTCTTTTCAAGCATTTACGCGTCCACCAAGTATTTGGCGCGAATACCGATGTTGGAAAGACCATCTTGACGTCGGCACTGGTTCGAGCATCGGCTGCAGCTGGAAAATCTGTCTTTTATTTGAAGCCGGTGAGTACCGGCGACGCAAGCAGCGCTGATGTAGAGTAAGTGGCTTGCTCTCCCTTACTTTCCTTTCTAAATGCATTCTATATAGGCATATAAAACGATATCGTGGTCCCTTCAAGGACCGGATCCATGCAGATTGTCTGTACCAGTACCAAGAACCTGTGAGCCCTCACCTCGCAGCCAGGCTCGCCAACGGCAACGATGACACTCGAGTACGTATTGCTCTCAAGTTCTAGCACCTGTGGATTGACTTCCCTACAGATCCCTACAGACCAGACAGTCGTGAACTCTATTGCCCACCATATTAGACAGTGCGCTGCAGCGTCGCCAGATCCTTCCCACATGTATGTGGAAACTGCTGGAGGTGAGAGTTAGCCTTTGGACAGTGAGTGTCGGCGCATAATTTTCTGCTTTTCTTGACTCGCGTCTCGTTGCCTCGTGCTAACACTTGATTTTATCAGGCGTACATAGTCCTACTCTTTCCGGCACGACGCAGCTAGATTGCTACCGGCCTCTTTTTCTTCCCACCATTCTAGTTGGCGATTCCAAGCTTGGCGGCATCTCCTCCACTATTTCTGCGTATGAATCGCTTGTCCTCCGCGGTTTTCTGGTCGATGCTATCCTGCTCTTCCGCGATGAGTATTATCGCAACTGGGAATATTTGAAGCCTTATTTTGCGGATCGTGGAGTCCAGGTTTCGACTGTAAACACCCCTCCTCCCCTGCTTCCTGATACATCCCAGAATCACGCGTCTACTGAAGAATATTATCAGTCTCTGCTTACCGAGGGCGACGACAACGGTATCTTGTCGAGTATTGAACACCTCGATGCTTGTCACAAAAATAGGCTGGATGAATTGGAATCAATGCCCCGTCGCACCCTCGATTCCATCTGGTGGCCATTTGTCCAACATTCACATTATCAAGCGGAGCAAGATGTCAATGTCATCGATAGCGCGTACTCGGACTTCTTCACCGTCGTTCGCGAATCTTCACCAACATCCTCCGTTTTGCAGCCCCAGTTCGATGGATCCGCGTCCTGGTGGACACAAGCTTTCGGCCACACACAGCCTGCTCTTACTCTGGCTGCTGCAAGGGCGAGCGGACGATATGGGCACGTTATGTTCCCCAGGGCCACGCATCTCCCTGCTCTCCAGCTTGCTGAGCGCCTCGTAAAGGAGGGTCCGGGCAAAGGATGGGCATCGAAGGCTTATTTCTCAGATGATGGCTCCACTGGGATGGAGATTGCTCTCAAAATGGCTTTGCGCGCGTTCACGGTCAGGGAAGGGAAGGAATTTGACGACGCGCAAAAGAAGTCGTTGGGCATCCTCGGGTTGAAGGGAAGCTATCACGGGGATACTATTGGGGCGATGAATGCTTGCGAGGAGGGTGTGTATACGTGTGAGTGGCACCACGCGAAGGGATATTGGCTCGACCCTCCTACGGTCTCCATGCGTCAAGGAAAAGTTGTGATATCTATTCCGTCCGCGATTGCCTCGGAAACATCGGACGTCCAGGGTGATTCGTTGGCCTGGGTCTACGACGTCTCTGCTAGGCTGGACACTCCCCTTGCGCGCGTTTACAAGGAGCATATCGAGAAAACGCTGGATACCCTCAGGCGTAAAGGACAGACGCTCGGCGCTCTCGTGTTGGAGCCTCTGGTCATGGGAGCAGGAGGGATGCTATTCGTGGATCCCCTGTTCCAGCGCGTCCTCATCGACGTTGTTCGTGGGCCATCTTCTTCTTCATGGTCAGGTCTCCCAGTCATATTCGACGAGGTCTTCGTCGGGTTATATCGCATCGGTATGGAGAGCACCACGTCCGTCCTCGGTGTCAAACCCGACATTTCCGTCAACGCCAAGATCCTCACAGGCGGGTTGCTGCCTCTCGCTGTGACCCTGGCTTCGAACTCGATCTACGAGGCGTTCCTCAGTGACAAGAAAGCCGACGCACTTCTTCATGGCCACTCCTACACAGCCCATGCTATGGGATGCGAGGTGGCGAACGAAGCGCTGAGGATGATTGATGGTCTTTCGAGGAGCGACGCGTGGAAGGAGGCTCGAGCGCAGTGGAAGAGCGAGGGTGACTCTATTTGGAGTTTCTGGGATCCGGTGTTTATAGAGACGGTTTCTAGGATGGATAATGTGGCTGAGGTGATGACTCTAGGAACGGTGCTTGCGATTAAGATCAGAGACGACGACGCAGGTAATCTCTCGCTCTTTGAATCCTTGTCGTAGGGTTGCTGACTCTTCCTCAGGATACACTTCGCATTCTGCGGAAACTGTGTTCCGCCCAATAGATCAATATGACGATGGAGGGAACGAGTCCTCTGTAGCGCCCGGAGGAGCACCATTTGGTGTGCATTTCCGCACGCTGGGGAACGTGGCTTACTTCATGACGAGCTTGAACACCTCATCAGCTGTTCTCCGTTCTCTTGAAGATAGAATCTGGAAAACGCTACAGCGACACTCATGATGACAAAAACTATAAGTTATTCCAGTGCTCTGTGCCAAGTTTCAATGATGGGGTGACAAGTCGAGAGCAGTATCGACCGATATCGCATACCAGAGAGTATTCTACGTATGAAGTCGGAAATACCCATGTTCCTTATTTATGCCCATCGCCCTGGGACAACGGGAACGGACGCCGAAAGCCCCCCGTCGATGGCTATATTTTGTCCATTGACATAGCTGGAATCGTCTAGGTAAACTTGGTCAAAATTTACCCAGACAATTACACAAAGGGTAACATACCTGAAGCAAGATACAAAGCCAACGGTGCAATTTCTAATAGATCAAACTCAGTGCTAGTAACGATTCGAGGTGGTGAACCTATACCTTCTGGAATAGCATAACGCCCAAGGGCACTGAGTTGTCCCAACTTACTATCGGTGCCTTTTCCTCTTGCAAAATCGAAAGTCGCAGAAGTCATGGCGGTCTCAATAAGACCGGGACATATGGAGTTTACTCGGATGTCTGTTTTTTGGAGCTGGTACGACGAAGTCTTGGCAATGGAGTTGACGCTTTGAGGGGGATAATCAAACACGGGAATTCGATGTGTACGCATGAGCTTACGCTGCCTTGCTCGCGCTGTCTAGTGGAAAAGTATTACACTTGTTGTCGAAAAGATGATGGCAAAGAAGACTTACAATCCACGGGACCAGCTCCGGAACTCAGACCAGCAACTGTAAACGAGTCAGGCATGCTTCGCTAGATTCTGTCACATACTTACTGGATGCTGTGAGAATGATACTCCCTGAGCTCACCTCCTTGGATGGACTCGTCTTCTTCATTGCGGCGGAACCATGTTTTACCGCCAAAAAGCATCTAGTACAAAGATAAATACCAAAGTTTCACTGAGAAAGACAGTCTAACGGACGAGAGTGAGTTGATTTTGACGGTATTCATGAAGCCCTCGGCGGTTATTTGGGAGAGATATTTCATGGATGCGATGCCTGCCTACGTGAATATGAGATTCATAGCATAGAACGAGAAGCTGGGAGCCTACATTTGCGAAGAACACGTCCAAACGGCCTTCCTCTTCCAATGCTTGATTGCATATGCCTGAAATTGCCGCTTCGTCCGACGCATCCGCTTGCACAGTCGTAGCCTTGACGTCTGGATACTTGCTCTCAATAGTTTCCTTGAGATTGGAAAGGTTGGTAGGATCAAAGTCGACGAGGTAGAGATGCTTGGCGCCTGTAACCACGTTGGCGAGAGTACTTGGATGCTTGGACGGTAATCTAACCTTCGTGCGCGAACAGTAGCGCCGAGGCACGCCTACGTAGTACAGAGATGAGGGCTGCAAGAGCGTGTAGGACGACGATACGTACCCAATACCCTTCAGTGACCCGACGCCGGTGATGATGCATACTTTATTCTTCAGTTTCCCTGCTCTGGGCGACTGGGTGAACTGTGAGCGTATGCTGTCGAGTCGAGCATTGGCAATTTTTGTAAAGTCATTCTTGTCGCCCTGTCGTACTTGGTCGTATGCGGTACCCTTTGCCATGGCCGTTGAGAGGAAAAGTGGTCTTGCATCAGCATGGGTTAAGTGAGAGTCGGCGCCGGGTATGTCCAAAACCGGCGGAAATAACATTCATTTCAAGAAATTTCACGTAATTACGGAGAAATGTACCAGACGTATCAGAAGCTACTTTTGTCCCCGCTGCCTCTTCAGCTCCATCACGAACGGTAATATATACTGCCCAGCAAACTGGAAGGTAACACCACAATTGTTGAGATGTTTTGCAACTTCCTCAACCATGCTTTCGTGATTATCGACTATAAACGGACCCTTATAGCCCGACAGCACTCCATTTTCCTTGCACTCCAGGCGGAGCCGTTTACAGATAGCGAGATATGCATCGGACCTTGAGAATAGTGCTATAAGAGCCTCCGTAAACAGGGTATGTGGCGAAGTGGCCGAATCTTCGAGGTGCGTCCCTGCCGGCGGTCGGAGACAGACGATAGCTCGCCATCCTACCACGTCGCTGTACCTAGGTAACCCAAAAGTTGTCCTGCGAATTCCCCTGGGAAGAGGGATCCGTCTGGTGTAGAATGAGTGGTATCGGCACCACAATGAAGCCGGATCGCCCAATCGAGGGTTTTCCAAGCCATGGCAGTCCTCGGGAAACCTGTTTTTCATCTCTGGTCGCTCAAGAAGCAGAGCGGTGGTCATTTGAGGTTCCGTAGTTTGCGCTGGAGGCGTACTTGATATTTGTCCTACGTCAAATCAGTACCAGGTAGTAGAGAGTAACAGCTGGTCGTACTCGTGTGTGATGCGTCAGGGCGACGCTCTTGCTGCCTTTCATCCTGAGCCCGAGACGAAGGTTCTACGGAGGATAAGACACTGTATCGCGAGATATTTATCACCAATTCACTCACCAGCAGAGTGCTGAGTTGATTCCACTTGGGGTTGGGGATCTTGTCTGCGAGGAGGAATAGTGTACTTTATTGTTCTTGGGACGGGGAGATCTTGAGCTTCGTGGCGTGGAGGTGAGCGCATTCCCACATTCTCTTGGAATGTCACACTCTCTGTGGAAATCGTAGCGGGAGGTGGCGGCTGGATTTGATAGAGTATGGCCTCAGAATCAACTCTCACTTGTGATCCTGACTGAGGAGAGGAGACGTGGCTTTGGGCAGGACTTTGACAGTGTAGAGCAATGCTCGATTGTGGCCATCCAGGTGAGGACAATGGCGGAGCGTGTCGACGTCGGGTTTCATGGCGCACCAGCGACGGAAGAGAAGGCAATATCAAGCCGTTTCCGTAGAGGATCTCGTCGGGTTTAAGGGTCCAGATACTTGGAAAGACAGTCGAGTATTGCTGCTCAAACTCAGGAGGAGGCGACACAGACTCGGTGAGCTCTCGCAAGGCGGCTTCAAGAATAAAGATGTCCTGTGTGACCTGTGTATTGACCTTCTTCGTCTCCTCAAGCATCCACCTAAGCCGTCGAATAGAAGCAACCTTCTCATGGACATCGGAGGGACTCTGTTGCTGGAACTGTGATGGAAGCTGGTGCGGGTGGGTGTCAAATTTTGAGGCGGGATCGCACGGACTGGTTAGCTCCTCGACCCAAGCCCAAGAGGGAGAAGCCTTCTCTTGGTGAATGGGTGAAGTGGGACTTATTGTCACCAATTGTGGAGAAAGAAATTGGAGGGGAGATGCAAGCCTAGCCATGAAGCAGACGATGGAACATAATCAAGAGATGGCCTGGCTTTTATACACCACTCATAGCACCGGACCCACCTACCTGAACATCAAACTTGCAATCCCTGTGGCGACACACTCGGCTAAGGCTTCATTCCAACACAAAAGGCCTGAACTGCATTTCCGGTAGATAGATCGACAGCGTACTTCATACAAGACTCGAACTGGACATAAGATATCTGCACCGCGAGGGCGAAAACACGACGCCAGCAGTGCTTTTGGGATAGACAGTGCGAGGCATCTATTCCGATTCTGGCTTGTAGTCCGGGCGCAGTGACCGAACGGTCTTCCCTACAAATAAGTGGGCGTGAGAACTTGATTGAAATGGATAAAAGGCGGAAAAGACAGACCGGCTCTCCAGATTTCTTGGTCGTTGATGACGGCAAGCTCCTTAGCGAGGTCTTCACGGTAGGTGGAGCGACCGTTGAACTCGAGAGATTTCCTGGTCTCGGTACCGTTCCTTACGCTCTCGTACAGTTGCTCGAAGATAGGGACGTTAGCCTTTTCGAATACGGGGGCCCAGTCGAGAGCGCCACGGCGAGCTGTTGTGGAGCATGCGTTGTACATGTAGTCCATACTAGAAGCAAGCTGTTGCATCAGCAGGGCAACAACGGCAAGCGCTGGGAAAACATCTTACCCCTTCTGTCCGATCAGAGGGTACAGGGATTGTGTGGCTTCTTCGACGGTCTCGTTGAAAGCCTCCGACGGCGTGTGTCCGTTTTTGCGGAGAACCTGGTATTGTGCAAGGAAGAGACCCTCTGTCGCGATACATCAGAACATCGAATGAGGGGAAGTGTAGATAAGACGTACGGATGGCTCCCATCAACTGTGATCAATTAAAATATCAGTCGCGTCGCGTCTACTGAAAAAAACAATAACTAACCACACCACGCTCACCGTAGAGATCGGAGTAGACCTCCTTCTCAAAGGTAGTGTCGTACATGTATCCAGATCCAATACCAACACCGAGGGCAATAGCCTTCTCCTTGGCCTTGCCGGTGACATCTTGGAAGACGGCGACGCTGGAGTTGATACCACGACCCTCCTTGAACAGAGTTCGGACGGTACGGCCAGAGCCTTTTGGAGCAACGAGGATGACATCAACATCAGCGGGAGGGATGACCTTGGTATCCTCCTTGTAGACAACGGAGAAACCATGAGAGAAATAGAGGGTCTTGCCCTTGGTGATCAAAGGCGCGACGGTGGGCCATGTCTGCGACTGTGCAGCATCGGAGAGAAGGTTCATGATGATGGTACCCTTGTTAATGGCTTCCTCGATAGGGAACAGGGTCTCGCCTGGGACCTGGAGGACGGTGTCAAAAAAGTGCGCAACGCAGGAATTGAAAAACCATGTACCCAGCCATCAGCCATAGCCTGTTTCCAGCTCTCGCCGTCTTTTCGGACACCAACAATGACACTGAGACCATTGTCACGGGCGTTCAAGCCTTGTCCATGGCCTTGAGAGCCATATCCAATGAGAGCAAGGGTGTCGTTTTTGAAGTAGTCCTGGAGCTTTGCCAAGGGCCAGTCGCTACGCTCGTACACGACCTCTTTTGTACCAGCAAAGTCCAGGGTCTTGATACCACGGACACCCTGCGAGATGAGATATTTAGCATAAGACAACACCTGAAAACGAAGCCGAAATACCTGGACGTTTGCCTTTTGGACAGGCTTGGTCGCTGCCTTGGCGAGCAGAGAGTAGGAAGCCGTCTGGGTAGACTTGAGCACATTTTTTGCGGCAGCTGCACGGGGAGCACGACGAGAGGCAGCACGGAGAGCCTGGGAGGCGGAACGGGTAGCGAGGGAGGCCATGGTGGTTGGGTTCAAGAGTTCTAGCTCTGAACTGAAAAATATTTTCGAGTCAGGCCTTTCGGCCGAAAGGCTATTTGATTCGGTTCGCTTATCACCGAAATGCCGATCCTTCCTAAACGCCAACGAATCATTCGCTGCAACTACTGCTCACTCCTGCCTGACTAGCAAAGAGAACGATTAGAATAGAGATGAACTTGAACTAGGCTTTTGACCGTCGGCTGTACCATTATTAAAAGGAATCCCGACTCTGGTCAAAAGCTGGATCATTGCATCTGCCATTATGTATTCGCCCATTCAATTCGCCTGAGCCGAAATAGCTGCTCATCTCTAGGCTCTTGCACTACAACTGGCTATAGCTACCTGATAATCTACATGGCAGCTTGGTTGTTATTGTCAATAATATGCATATTTTCCGTAGACTTTGATTATCCTGCTCTGCGCTTTGAGTGGGATATAGAAACCCATACGGAGACCTGTCCCGGTATTGCCGTCATCGAATTCATTTGCCGAAGAAGCCGGATACGGACCCAGAATACCTCTTGCACGACAGACTCCACTGTTGCCTCATCCCCTCGTGGATTAATATCGTCAGAATAGGTTTCTCACGCAAGTTGAATATAAATCTATCTTAACATCAAGTAAAGATATCCAAAGGTAAAGTGCCAGGAGAACAGGATGACGCACGTGGGAAGATATGTCTGGTATCCGGGGTCCTTCCCGTGGTCTCACACAAAAGGTGTGATTCCCATGTGACGACCTCCCAAAGTCATCACCCCCCACTTTACCTCGACGCGACCAGTACATTCTGCTCATCGTCGACAACGGCGAGCAAGCATACTACAATACATTCCATTTGTGGTTGCTGCGGTGGTCGCCTACCGTTTCTGCTTGTTGAGCCGAATTTTTTCTCTATTCAGCTCGACGGCGCTTGTTATCAAACCCAAGTCTCAGGTCACTTCTATTCGTCGGCCGCCATATTTATGCAGACATTAATTATTCTCTACTATAGTGGTTTGAGGATTCATTACGAACAATTATTGAGCTGCAGTGACCGAACCACTGCAGTAACGCAATAATTCACTACTGTTAGTCATCAACAACGATGCCTCAGGCAGCAGCACAACACGACCCAGCATTGGCTGGTCAACCAGCGGCCCCATCGAATGCCGTTCCTGCTACTACTCCAGATTTGAGTGCTCTGGGCCTTGGGAGAGAGCAGATTCTCTCCTTGTTAAGTAACTTGCCGGTGTTCAAGGTATGCTCCTACTTCTTTGGTCATTTCTTCGCTCTAGGACCCTTCTATTTATCATTCAACGCCGAGGATACCGACACAGTCCTCGTTGCGCCTTGTATTCCACACGTGATCGTGGTCATCACGCCCCCGACGAGCACACCGTTCCTCATGTGACACTATTAGACCTTACTTGATTCTGACTCTCAACACAGGTCTCCGACCAAGGTCCCAAGGCAGATGCCGCCCAGATTTTATCCAATCTGGCCCAACACCAAGCCTTCGTCGGTGTCATCCCTGGCTTTCCTGGACCAGCGATCAACGACCCAGGCCCGTCTTCGCATCCTCGAGGTCCCCCCAACCTAGGACAGCAAAAAGAAACAGAGGAGGGGAGCGATGAGGGCGAAGCTGGCGCTCAGCCTCCTCCGCAGCCCGAGAACGGCCCACCTATCAACCAGGGCCCCAATCCTAACCTTGGCGGGAGGCGATCAAAGAGCGGCGCCACGATGGGAAGTGACGAATGGACGAGACAACGCAAAGATAACCATGTAAGCCCATACCTCAGCTCGGCGGTGTTTCTCTGACGATCAGTACAGAAAGAAGTCGAGCGCCGCCGCCGGGGTAATATCAACGAGGGCATTAATGAGCTCGGTCGCATTGTTCCCAACGGCTCTGGTGAAAAAGCCAAAGGCGCAATCCTGTCGCGCGCAGTACAATACATTCACCACCTCAAGGAGAACGAGGCCAGAAATATTGAAAAGTGGACGCTGGAGAAGCTCCTGATGGATCAGGCGATGGGGGACTTGCAAGCCCAGCTTGAGGACATGCGAAAGATGTGGGAGGAGGAGCGAGCGAATCGACAGAGAATCGAGGCGGAAATAGAGGCACTTAGAGGCGGTGCTCATGCTGGCCAGAAGAGGCCACGGGAGGATGAAGATGTGAAGGACGGCGATGGGAAGAAGCAGAGGGTGGAGTAGGCGTCTTTTCTTGGGGTATGTATGATACACGGACCAAGTGCTGTTTTCTTTGCTATAACGCGACTTGTACTATATTTTTCCTGGAGTTTTGATCTTTATATGTTGTCGTTATCAGGTTACTTGGTGTATGATATCTATATATCGTTTTGCAACATTTGGCTTCACATCGAGCAGGAGGGGCCCCGATGGGCCGACGGCAATGAAGCGGCATTGATAAGATAAGAGTCTCCAAATTGTGCTGACATCACCAATTTTGCCTCGGCAAAGCCTGGGTCTTGCTTGGACGTCGACCATCACCATCGTTCCCCATTGTCTGTCGACGTGCTCGTCAATTATGTGGTCTTCTCGAGTTGCTGACCTGGCAAAGCAGCCACTGCGCCTCGAAAGTCGGTCGTTGGCTCGGTGCTTTTCGGTAGGCTATTCTTGGACGGAGGATATCGAGTACAAATCTCATGGATATCACAGTATTCCAAAAAGTTACCTGCGCGTCGTTGGACGACGTCGCGGACCGCTGCATCTGCTGCAGTGCTGCGGTCCAAGCCCCCAGCTTTCGTCGAGGAACTCCAGCCTCTGCCGAATGTATCGACGGATGATCTGCCTATCACCAGTATGGACGACCGCAAAGTCGCGATAGGATGGGATACGAGAACATGGTCCCGATTGTACGTAGCCTGTACCCTGCACCTGCTTCCGAGGTTTACCACAGTGCTAGTCATCATATATGGCTCCGTGATCATTGCCGATGCGAACGATGTTTTCATGCGGTCACGAAACAGCGGCTCGTAAACACTTTTGATATATCCGCTGATATAAGGCCGTTGTCTGTTGAATCCAAACCGGATGGATTGCAGGTGACTTGGCCGGCCCATGTTTCTCTATACCCATGGTCGTGGTTACAAGAAAATTCGTATGATCCTCCGCTTCGTAAAACGGAACCATTATCTGGGTGAGCCGTTTTCAATCTTATTGCTCACCAAAGTTCTCATCCCACGTAGAAAAATATTGTGGGGTGCGAAAATACAACAATCGCCACCGACAGTCACCTACGAGGAAGTCATGGCAAACGACGAACTTGGCCTGTTTCGATGGCTATCCAACGTTGACAAGTTTGGTTTTTCATTTGTGTCGGATGTTCCGCATACTACAGAGGCAACAGAAAAGCTCTCTGAGCGCATTGGTTTTATTCGCGAGACTCAGTGTAGGTTGCTTTTTGGTGCTCTTTCATAACTTAAGCTGACCACTCGAAGATGGAAAATTCTGGGACTTTACTTCCGACCTTGCAAGAGGCGACACAGCATACACGACATTGGCACTCGGTGCCCACACCGACAACACCTACTTTGTGTGTCCCTTTGTCCTTCTGTTGTATGCTGCTGACGAACAACGTAGACTGATCCCTGCGGTCTACAACTCTTCCATCTCCTTTCGCACACTGACGGCACCGGTGGTGCGACATTACTCGTGGACGGGTTCTACGTCGCCTCAATTCTGAACGAACTCCATCCCGAAGCTTACTCCCTACTCGCGCGCGTTCCTATTCCAGCACACGCCGCGGGAGAGGCTGGAAATTTATACCACGCCTCACGGCCCGTCCTGAGCCACGATCCTGCTACAGGCGAACTTGCCCAAGTACGCTGGAACAACGACGATCGGAGCGTCATGAACCATCTCGATCCACTCGTTGTTGATCAGTGGTATGATGCTATCAGGAAATGGAACCAAAACTTGACAAGCCCAGACTCGGAGTACTGGGTGCAGCTGACGCCTGGGACAGCTGTTGTGGTCAATAACCACCGTGTCCTTCATGGGCGCTCAGCGTTTGACGGAAAACGACGTATGTGCGGTGCGTACATAGGTATCGACGAGTACAACTCCAAATTCGCTGTCTTGAAAGACAAATTCTGCCCCGATACACGGCCAGACGTTGCTCCTACTTCCAAAGATTCGGTTCGTAGTGTATGGAATCCCCTTCTGTGATGCCTCCGATCCCAAAAACTGGACTTGTGTATGCCGAATATTCACTTATCTACAACACATCTGTACTTTTGCCACATCACTGAATTCTATGGATACAACATGAATGATTCATCGAAATTAATGAAGGATATATACAAGTAGATACTTTTCATTGCGCTTGGGCCTGAATTTCTTTGAGGATGTATCCCTCCAGGCCTCCATAGATCCACAGCTCCTGCACACTTGCGCCTATGGGCCTGACGTGGTAAGTCTTACTCTGACCCTCTGACAGCCAAGTCACAACCACTTTGCCATCTATCATGCCGATGTCGACAGATAGGTCTTTGTTGACAGTCAGCTCACCATCAATTCCGCCCGCACCTCGTTGACCGTCCTTAGCATACTTCTCAGTAAGGTCCTTGACAAGCTCCGGGCTCTCAAGGCACACCAACCCATTATTGATCGCGTTCCGCTTGAAAATGTCACCGAAGGACCCCGCAATAACAACGGGGACACCAGCGGCTTTGAGCGCGGTTGCAGCCTGCTCACGAGAGGAACCCGTGCCAAAGTTGTACCCCGACACGAGAATGACGCCTTTCTTCTCGGTTGGATCGGATGAGGAGTTCCTTTGGCTCTTGAGAATGGAAGACACGATGGAGGCAAAGGATGGGTCGTAGTTCTCCATCACGACTTCGGCTTGTCGTTCCAGGGTGATGTCATCTTGGTAGGTGTACTTTCCTGGATATATGCCGTCGGTGTTGAGGTTATCCTGTGGTGCAAAGAGAAGGGGACCGGTAAATTTGGACGGGAACCCTGGGAGGACGGGGTTTTCAGCAGCGGAAGAAGCTGTTGATGTTGCCGGCGGGACATCAGAAATAGAAAATGTGGGCGTATTGGTTTTGGGGAGCGCGTTGGGATCTAAAGAGTCTGGACTGCATATGTACCCTTTGATAGCGCTGGCCGCAACAACAGCGGGTGAAGCAAGGTACGCCTGAGCCTTGGGATGCCCCATCCGTCCCTTGTAATTCCTGTTGGTTGCACTGATACCCGTTTGCCCTTCTTCCAATAACCCGGTTCCAAGTCCGATACAAGGACCGCATCCTGCGGGGAGAACCTTTGCGCCAGACAGAACGAGTGTTTCCCAGTCACCCAGCCGTTCAGATTCCTGCTGAACTACGGAACTGGCAGCCGCGACGTAAAATTCTACACCTGGAGCAACTTTATGTCCCTTCATCACGGCTGCAGCTGCAGCAAGATCAGATACTCGGGAGTTGGTGCAACTAACGAGGTAAGCCTTCTGGATATTGATCTGTGCATCTTGGAGGACCGGGAGAGGGGTCGATACTTTGACGCTATTGGGACCCGATACATGGGGTACGAGGGTGGACAAGTCAAGGATGAGATGGGAAGAATATTCTGCGTCGGGATCTGAAGCGATGTTTGCGACGCGTAGGGAATCCAAACGGTGACGGTTCAGACGAGGATGGTCCGGAGGTGGAGGAATCAATGAAGGATCCAAGGCAGAGGTAAATGTTCGTGCTTCCATTCTCGAAACCGCGTCTTCATACCATTGCAACGTGACTTGGTCGACGGGGAATACCCCAGCCAAGGCGCCCCATTCTGTGGTCATATTAGCAATGGTGAGGCGGTCGTCGATGCTCAGCGCTGGGATGCCGTCTCCGGTGAACTCGATGGCAGCATTGAGGACCTCGTCGTGGTTGAAGGACCCACACAAAGCAACGATAACGTCCTTGCCTGTTACACTAGGAGCGAGGTGACCGCGTAGCTCGACCTTGACCATTCGCGGTACCTGCCACCATGTCTTCCCCGTTGCCCACAGCGCTGCAGCATCTGTCCGAACGATAGGCGTGCCGACACATCCGACGCCGCCGTACATGTTGCTATGGCTGTCGCTGGCGACGGTGAGGGTGTGAGGGAAAGCGTATCCCTCCTCGACCAAGACTTGGTGTCCTATTCCTCGCCCAGACGGATAAAAGTCGATGCCATGCTGCCGGGCAAAGGCCTCGATGCCAGCGTACTTTGCGAGGTTCTTCTGGGACCTATTCTGCACGTCGTGGTCGAGAGTGAAGACGGGCTGGGAGGTATTGTGTATCCTGGTCGCCCCGATGGAATTGAATCTGCTCTGCGGTGAGGACCGTGCTGGAGACGAAGAAAGGAGAAAACATACTTTGTGATGACAGGACCGGTATTGTCGTGGGTCATGACATGCTCTGGGCGTATCATCACGTAGTCCCCTGCCTTGACTGCCTTTCCTTCAGGGAATCCGACTGCATATCGCTGCACCACCTTCTCGATGACCGTCTGCGGCGTCCTCGAAGGCATGCTCACCGCCGAGGCGAACGTCCTGGACTGCAACCATCGCACCCAAGGCTGGACACGAGAGCAGAGGGCTGGCATTGCCCAACAGTTGATTTTTGTCGAGGTCGCGTCTTGCAAAAGCAAATAAGTAATGACTCTTTCGGATTTTCGGCCGATGCCTCGTCCAATAGTAAGCCAATAGTTCGTCAATGCTATTATGTTCCAATGTATCATAAAATGTATCCAAAATATATATAGTACAGTCCCTAGTAATCATCGGCAAACCTGTCAGGCATGATTGCAGGCGCAAGAAGACTCCACATGTACAGCAGCATGCATACCCAACTGGACACGACCCGCATCCACATCGCTACTTCAGATCGTCCTATGTATACATCCGAGTTTGGATCCACAGGTGTCGATATCGGTTTGTTCGACACGACATTCCTGGAGTTCGTTGAGACCTCTGTTACTGATTATGAAAACATCACTCACCAGTCCGTCAGCAGCATGGCGACATACATCGTCGCCATTACAAAGATAACATGGAACCAGGAGTACTGGGAAAGATGTTCAGCAGAAGACGTGAATCACTGAAAACGACAGCTTACATTGTAACGAGTTCCTGAACGTTCATCATCCCGCGTCTCACCGACCGCTTCGTCTTCGTCATCCGACTCTTCTTCATCAAGAGCCGAAGCTGGGATCGCTCTATAGAACATGAGTTACAAGGATTCTGCATAGTACGACATGACTCACCCAGCTTCGACTGCAGCCAACAATGCTTGATATCGAGGTGACTCTGTCCGACTAGGCTGCGTGTTCACTACACCCATCTCAGCATGACCGTCATTTCCTGGCAAATAGACTGGTCCCGTCTTCTTGCTCTTGTTGCCAACCAAAGCTCGACTTTGTGTGGCAGCGCGTGTCGTTGAATATGCAATGGCCAAAAACGTAAAAACACCACCAAGAACGATTGCAGCTTTACGTGTTCCGCTTCCGCTTCTCAGCGGATTGCACGACTGGTTGTCGTCCGTGTGATTGCTCACAGCAGAGACGATGAGGTATGTGCAATAAGCGGTAACCATCCCTGATTGCGCCAATCCAGACCTGGGGTTGTATTCCTGGACAACTGGGTGAACACACATGATCGTGACAACGATAGAGAGTGCCAGGTTGAACGAGATGAAGAACCGGTTAAGTGTGCAACCCGAGCCAGCGAAGAAACCGTACAGGAGGCCGGTCATAGTTATTGTGAAGATGTACATCGCCGCAGTAGACCCAATGAGGATCCACTGCCAGAAATTTGAGCCTGTAGAGGAGTTCTCCCAATTATCTAGACATGTTTCCGACCATGAATGGGCGAAATCGACGAGGAGAACCAGGCCCAGGAGAATGAAGAGAGTGGCGCCAATCATTGACACGTAATTTCCCCAGAACATGAAAAACGGGTTCGGTATGAAGAAGGAAACGGCCACCAAGACCAGCCAGAGGAGAACCTTAGGGCCCCACCATCTGAGAAATGTAAGAGACGAGCATTTATTAATGGTTGAAAAGCGCACCCATTTTGAATTGCTGCGCGTTTGTCACGAGTGTCCCGGACACCGATGAGCGAAAGACTTAGGATTGTATGGACGAGAGCAAGAGCAAAGCAAATTCGGTGCACCTGGTTGGGAAGTCAGCACAGTACCAGAATCCCAATGGAAGGGCGTACCGCAAGAACACCATAACATTTGTCGCCTGCGCAATCCATTTTGATGTAGTCGTAGCTCCACTTCTCTATTTGCTTTATAGCGATGTCTGTCTTCATTACCCAGGCAAGTATTGAATTCAAGCAGAATATTATCTGGAAAGGCAATGAGAATCAACCAAGAAATAGCGGGTAGTTCATACTGCAAATCCAACACGGGTCGCTATTGAGGAATTGCAGTTACAGGACTTGAAGAACATGGATGCTGTTGCCGTGTGTTAATACTTGACGACGTATAGACGGTCCTACTTACCGGCTGTTGAGGTGCAGCAAAAGGCGAATCCAGCGAGACATGACGATGCAATGGTACTGAGCCCTCCAAAAATGGGCAAGGATAAGAGCAAACCCATGCTTGTGGTGGAGGTTGTAAGTAGAAGAGCGTACTGCCTATTCTGGACTATCCACGTTAAGGCTTTCTAGGGTTAGGGTTAGGGTTAGGGTCCTCGAGCTTTTCAACGTCCAGGGGCCAGCAAGTGCTTGTACTTAAAACTAATATCTCGAAAGCACACAGTCAAGGTATGCGTATTTACGTTACGAGGACAAGCACTAAACCTGCAGCAATGTTATCATCTTTGCATCCTCAAAGCTAGTTACTCACTGGCGAACTCAGCTGTCGCAAGGTGGTAAACTTGAACCTTCTGCACTTGTTCTGTCAGTTTCACTTGTCGATGCCTACACTGGACAGTCACTCTTGTACTCTTCTGCAACTTTTCTTGCCATGGTGTACTCTCTTGTCGCCATCTCAAGCGTCATTACGCCGCAAACGTTCTAACCTTTTGGGTGAGCAACCGATATTTTGGAACTACCTCCCACTGGTACATACTATACCCGATGACGCGGATGATGCCCCCATTCTTATCATGATGTCACCTATGGTTTACATGACGCTTGCATCGACTCTATCGAGTAGCAGTACCTGCCCGCAGAGGACAAACCTTGTGCTCCTGCTCCTGGTCTTTCCTTCTTACGATGCCAAATACGCCGCAAGTTGCAAAATTACAGACTTGGCGTCGATGAACAGCTTTTCATACATCTTCGATTCTGTCCAGATTACCTTTAGACACGGTGAGATTGAAGATCTTATGTTGACGGTTGTTCTACCTTAGCCTGTCGTACTTGGCATCGGACTGTACCAACTTGTCCGTACGATACTTCTGACCGTCATCATAATGGCGCGACAACGATGGGTATTGTCGTGCCTAGTATATGTTTAGACCCACCTTCGCGTCCAGACCTAATTGCGGGGCCTCCGTTATCACCATGTTTTCATCTTATTCTTCGTCTTGTGAGTGAATACCTCGTCACTCAGATCGCGGAGCCGAACAACAGTAACGTGTTTCACGGAACTCCCCATGTTCGCTCACAAATGAACCCTCGTTCTCCGGGTATTCAGCGTCTCCGCGCTCTATTCATGGCTTCTTTCCTCTTGCGGACAGTCTTACATTGGGATAGCGAATAGTATCGCAGATGGCCTAGGCGACACATCACAGTAAGTACTTGAGACTGCTTTTTCGCACAGAGGATTTTGTAGTCCGGCTTCCAAACCGCTCTGCGCTTTGGTCAGTACTGTGTGATCCGCATAGTGGGATTGTGTCTATACGCTGCCTCCGATAATGAAACGCCTCGACACTTAAAGTTTCTCAGGCTTGATCTTCGTAACTATCATCTATTTTACCCCACCAGCCATCATCGTAGATCATCTCCAGCCAGGCCCTCCGGTGACCTCGCTCCTCACAAGACAGTGCATAAGCCCCACTAGAATGCCTAATTTTGCCGGAATCTCAGCAAGGAGAATACTTCAAAAGCTGCTGCAGAGTCACTGCTACCTCCATACTTGTGCCCATCCTCATACACAATGGCTACCATACTCCTTCTTGCCAAGACCGATAAAATTATTCGTAGCAAAGACGTCAGTCGAACAGTCCTGCATTGTCTACACGGTCTGCACTCCATCGAAACCGCTCTTTCCGTCTTTCATTCCGTCGTCTCCAATTCGTACAAAGACGTCCAACCATGCACGGAGGTCCTCGCAATGTTTGACCCCCACGTAGGCGATTGCGCTTGCCATATGCGTGCTCAGATGCTCTGGGATCTCATCGATTACGTCTCCTCCTCCCCAGAGAAGCTGCGATTCCTTGAGCATGCGGTTCTACTACTCAGGGAATGTAGAGTGAAATCTGTTATTCTCTTACAGAAGCTTGCAAAGACCAACGGGAACACGAGCCATTTAGGCTTCCCATCTATCATCACACTATCCGACATATTCCAACAGACCGGATTCCGCGCGTTCATAACCTTAGTTGACGCCAACTCGCATTCCTCCGGGTCGAATACGCCTGCAACGTCGGAGTCATCCTTCGATAGCCACTGCGCAGGAAGTGGGGATGGCCATAGGATCTTCGGGTTGGAATCCCTCCACGACGCTATTCTTGACAAGTCTTTCTCATCTCCTGCACCCCCTTCCTCCGAGTCTTCCTCCGAGTCTTCCTCCTCCGGTTCCTCTTCCTCCTCTTCCTCGCCTTCCTCCCTTCATAGTTACCGCTCGATCACAGTCGATACGAGCTGGGATCCTAGTGATGCCTGGTCCGTCGTTCGCTTCTTAGCTTTTTCGTATCTACTGTCACTTCCCAAGAGGATGATCTTGAAGACGGTCCCTCCTGTCAGTACCATCATTCGAGTTGAACCGCTGCTCTTTTATGCCGAGACTGAGGCTGCACTAGAGGCGCTCAATTTAGTCGAGAATGTGTCGTTATCCAGCATCATTCGTCTAGGGGACAGGTCGAAGAAGACCGCGCTCAGCCACGAGTGCGAGACTATGCAAGTATATATCTCGCAAGTTACAGTGAACTGGATGCAGGAAGCTACGGTTTCATTAGGCCTTTGTCCGGGGGCTCAGAGGTCAATACCATTTTTTCCCGCGATAATCTCATCCTGACTTTGTTTCTCCAAGGCTGTGCGGCAACTACGATGTTCCCAACGCTCGACAAGTTTCTTGCGTTTCTTCTTACATATCATTTCTGCCTATCCGTGTGGCCTGGCTCACGAAGGGTGTACCCATTCTCATTGCGATCGAAAGGTTCTGCTCAGATGGTAAGCTAGTCATCCTTTTCCACAACGTAATATCTCACGTTCATCTGCCAGGCTATCATATCATATTACATCGCGTCACCCGAAACCTTGATGCTTGGGACCGATACAATTTCGTCAAAGACCAAGACATCACAGCGATAGGCAACGCTGACTGGTTCGATATCACTCCTGTTTCCCACGACGAGGTCATCTCGTCGTCCTGGTCTGGACTGCCCCATATTGTCCTTATCGCTGTCTCCGCAGATGGCCCCCTCGAAGATTTCTACCATCGACTCGACCATGGCAGTCCGTCCTGCCTTGGATCCAACCAACCGCACACTGGGCCATGTCCCCAGATCGACGACTATGCGAGCACTGTTGAAAACGTCAACTTGTCCGAGCTCCTCATGCTGTTCTTCGCACAGCATGACCAGTTCCCATTTGCTCTGCAGAGTGAACAAGACGGATACGAATATGTCGCTGAATTGATTGAATCGCAGCTTGACGAGAAAGCGAGTGAACTTTTTACGAACGCACGGGAGGGGGCGTATGAATTTGGGACTGGCAGGTCTGCAAAGGTTTACTCATTTCAACACGCGTACCTGGAGCTGCCTGGCGTGGTGGGAAGGCAAGTAAAGGATATGCTGGATAGAAAGGAGAAACCCCTCCTTGGTCTCGAGCGCCAAATGACGAAGTGATTGAAGTCGTTTAGGCCTCCGACTCCTCGCGTTTTCTGTCACGCAGTTCTCGTCCGGTACAGCCTTTTTTGTGCTCTTAGCTACTGCAGCATTATTGAAAAGTAGACAGAGAATATGATCGATGCTTGAATAATTCTGACACGAAAAGAATTCCATGTGAATGTTAGTAACTGTATGGGTGAGAGTATGGTAAACGTTTCGCGTCTATCATCCTAATTCGCAAAATTCCGAGACTGTTTAGACCTCAGTTTTCTTCTTCAATCACCGTGGAGAGGACTGAATTTCGTCCACTACAGGAAGGTCGGTCAGGAAGTAGGGCTTTCTATTCAATTGTCGCAAAGTTACATAATTTCCCACAGCAGGGCGCTTAGCGCTAATAAGTACATCAAATCAGATGCTGACGAACTTGCCTTCGTATTTGACTCTTCTTTTTTGCAGCCAGCACGTTATAAGGGTTGCAGTGGAGCTTTCGCAGCGGGTCGTCTGCGGTACATAAGCCTGTCCAGGGTTGGGGGAAAAGGAATCAAGCAGCATCAGTATGCAGGCTATACGGCGACCACTGTCATCGATATTCAGGGCCAAGAAAACGGTCACATATGGACTGAGCATCTCACGACATGCAGAGCTGCCAGTGCCTGTACACCGTCGATTCACCACTTTCGCATCGGGGTCCCTCCGATATGCGTCGCCAGCCCAGCATCTCCGTCGCGTTCATGTGCGCACTATTTCATACTCGTCGATACCGATATCTATTTTAAGGGCGTTCCGGGTATCTATAACGGTGGCGTTGGTAGGTGCTGGGATATATTGGTATGTGTGTTACAAGTTTGAAGGTGCGCTAACTGTGTCGCGTCGCGCTATTCGGACCCTCATGGCTATGTCTTAGAGCTGAAGAGATGGACATTAGCCCGTCTCAATAACTTGTTGGACGTCATACTCAACTACGTATTGAAGGTTGTTGGGTTTCTCATCTCAGAAGTCAAGCTCCCAGGCATACCGGAGGTCGGTCTATGCGAACACTCAAAGCTATTTCTTAGAGCTGATGAGTCCACCACAGACATGGCTCAATGACGCACAAGTTACTGCGACCAACATATTCAAATCGGCCACCAATGGCTTGAAGGATGTTGGGTCTCGCATCCAAGAAGTCGAGTTACCAGATATTTCGGAGACCGGGGCTGTCAAGTTCATCAAGG
This sequence comes from Armillaria altimontana, assembly GCA_022818075.1. Classification (NCBI taxonomy): domain Eukaryota; kingdom Fungi; phylum Basidiomycota; class Agaricomycetes; order Agaricales; family Physalacriaceae; genus Armillaria; species Armillaria altimontana. The sequence continues at coordinate 854,808 of JAIWYR010000018.1, forward strand.
ACTTATTTGGCGGGCAGCGACACAAGGAAGGTGACGGTGAAAGCGAGGGCAGCGAAGGCGAGAGGCAGTCCAACACGAAACCACCAACAGATAAAGCAGTGGTCACCGCCCTTGAAGGTGAGAAGCCACCGGCGTGGCTTAAGGCCGTGGAAGGTACCGCGAACGACATATTGAAATCGGCGACCAATGGCTTGAACGATGCTGGGTCTCGCATCCAAGATGTCAAGTTGCCAGATATTTCGAGACGAAGCGACCAAGATGCAGATCATCAGCACAGCTTAGCAGAAGGATTGTTAGGATGCTGTCAGAATTGCCTTTTCCATTATCGTGTTCTGCTTTCGGTTTGGGTGGTCGCTGCTGGGGCCGGTACGTTTTCCGGTTGGGGAGGCGCCTCAAAGCGTTGCGACACTCCATTTGATCTTCCAATGGTAAAAACGAGCTCAGGAAAACAAGCTGAAAGGCAGGATCAATTACGTACTCTTTTAAGGTAAGAAAAAAAAGAGAGCTCGACAAACGGAATGGAAAAGGTGTTTCCCGCGGTTAGAATTTGGTTAGAACAAAGGAAACCACTTTTCATTCGTAGAAAGGCAGCTGTTTTTGAGCCCCTCGGTTAATTTTTTTCCAGACCGACCCACAAGCATCAGTAGCGAGCACCGATAACTTTTTTTTGCCGTCGTCTCTGCCCTTTCGTCGCGTCGTATCTCGTCCATTTTTTATCGTACCGCTTTGAGACTCAACATTGTTGCTCTTACGCGTATAAAGAATGTTTACGTTGCAAAGGACGAGTCCTTCGAGGAGCAATCAGACACCTGGTTTTTTTTTTTCAGTTTCGCTGCAGAGCAGTGTGGTAGCGCGTAGACCAAAAATGATAGAATTAGAAAGAACAGTAGTCAAGGTAGACTTGGCGGTACTTATCCATCCAGGTCCCCACAATGTACCATTTGATTTGATTTTCCCTCCAGCTCATCTCGCGGAGCATTGCGTTCATGATATCGCGCTGGGCCGGTGCCTCATCGAAGTTCTCGTCCCAAGACGTCACGATATAAAAGACAAACCCAACCTCCTTCGAACAAACTGGGGTCGCGCGAACATTCAGATTCGTACGGTCCCTGAGCCGATGTAAGAGTACGGCGAGGAGCATGCTAGAGTCCTCAACGCGATCATTCGGCGCGAGACGGCGAGCCAACTCGAAGCCATCATCCATGTCGTCGATGCCGATGCCAAGGGCAAACTGTGGAGGAGGAAGGGCACACCCGGGGAAGGGTAGGTAATGCACAGGGAGGGCGGTGAAGGGTTCGTGTGCAACCATGTATTCGAAAGTGAGGCACTCCTTCGACCACTCATGCTCACTGTCTTTACCCTTTTCCTCACTGTCGTCGCCCTCTTCCTCATTGTTGTTGCCTTCTTCCCCACTGAATACACCCTCATTAAACTGCTCGTCCGTCGCCTTGATGTTGACGGCATTAGGTCGGGTGGCTTCGTTTGTCGTGGTGGTGGTAGTCATCAGAAGGAGAAAGGAAGCCAGTAGAGACTTGACCAACTCGCCTTTGGCCGATGCTTTGACTTTTGTTTCCCGCTTCTGGTACCGATCCTTTAAGTTGGTTGATCTGTAGAGTTAATGGACTTGCCAAACAACCGCAAGCAGTAAACCGTCGGTATTACCTAAGGTAAAGTCAAAGCGGCATCGAGCGTCGTATGTGGTTGCCGGTATGCATGCTACACGACGACCACTGTCGTCGGTACTCAAGGCCCAGAAAACCATCACATACGGACTGAGCACCTCAAGACGACATGCAGAGCTGCCACGCCCAGTGCACCGTCAGTTCACCACCTTTTTCGCATCCGGGTCACTTCGACATCGATATGCGTCGCCTGTCCAGAATCTCCGTCGTATGCACGTTCGCGCCATTTCGTACTCCTCAATACCGAGGTTTGTCGCCAGAGCATTCCGGGTGCCTATAGCGGGGGCGACGATTGGCGCTGGGGGCTTTGGATATGCGAATTACAAGTTTGAAGGTGCGCTACGGTGTCGCGTTCGTGTATTCCAACGCTTACGGCTATTTCTTAGAGCTGAGAAGTCGTTCACAGGCCTGGATCAATACTGTTCAAGATACCGCGACTGACATGTTCGACTCGGCAACCGATGGCTTGAAGGCCGTTCGGTCTCGCGTCTCAGACGTCAAGCTCCCAGACATACCGGAGACTGGTGCTGCCAAATTTATCAAGGACTTCTTTGGCAAGCGGAGACGTAAGGAAGGCAGCAGTGAGAGCGAGAGTAGCGAAGGCGAGAGGCAGTCCAACAAGAAACCACCAACGGATGAAGCAGTGGTCGCCGCCCTTGTCGCTGCGACCATGTCTTCACCCAACGATGAATCTCCTTCCACTCTTGATGTTCGACAGAACGGCCTCATGCATCTGACAAGAAAGCTCATCGAAATTCGCACCATGCTGCTCAGCATCGACCAGAGCGACGCGCTCAAGCTACCGAGTATCGTAGTAATTGGAAGTCAGAGCTCTGGGAAGAGTTCAGTGCTGGAGGCGATTGTGGGACACGAGTTTCTACCCAAGTACGTCTTCTTTTCTTTCATATATGTGCCTTTAGTAAAGCGTGCACAGAGGTAACAACATGGTGACGCGCCGACCAATCGAATTAACTCTAGTTCACACACCTGCTGCCGATGGAAAGACCGTTGAATACGGCGAGTTCCCTGGAATGGGTCTCGGTAAAATAAAGGATTTTAACGTCATTCAACGTACCCTCACCGAGCTCAACCTCGCCGTACCCACTTCCGAAGCCATTTCCAATGAACCTATCGACCTCCGAATATATTCTCCCAACGTACCCGACCTTACCCTCATTGACCTTCCCGGATATGTTCAAATTTCTTCCATGGACCAGCCAGAATCGCTCAAGGAGAAGATCGCCGCTCTCTGTGAAAAGTATATCAAGGAACCTAATATCATCCTTGCTGTCTGTGCAGCGGATGTCGATCTTGCCAACTCTCCTGCCTTAAGGGCCAGCCGGAAGGTTGATCCTCTGGGCCTTCGTACCATCGGCGTAATAACGAAGATGGACCTGGTGGAAGCAGAGCAGGGCGCATCCATCTTGTCTGGTAACCGATATCCCCTTCACTTGGGATACGTAGGTGTGGTGTCCAAATCTCCGGATAGCAAAGGGCGGACGCAAACCTCGACCGCGTTGATACGCAAGGCCGAGAGCGATTACTTTGCTTCGCACCGAGACATCTTCGGTAGCTCATCTTCCCTGATGGTTGGAACGGATACGCTGAGACGCCGGTTGATGGACGTTCTAGAGTCATCCATGGCGTCGTCTTTACACGGCATCACGAACGCTGTACAACTTGAACTTGAAGAAGCAACATATCAGTTCAAGGTGCAGTACAATGATAGACGCATCACAGCAGAGTCGTATGTCGCTGAGACAATGGATAAGCTAAAGTTGCGGTTCAAGGAAGCCATGCAGCAATTCCGCCGACCTATCATTCGGGAGAAGCTAAAGAGCATGCTGGATGACAAAGTCATGGACGTACTTGAGCAACTCTACTGGCTCGACAAGCGCGCACCGGAACTCGGTGAATTGGCCGCGGATACTCGCGTAAAGCCCGAGAACGTAGACAGCTTTTGGCGACACAAGCTGGAGGCTGCATCGTCGCTTTTGACCAAGTCGGGTGTCGGCCGAGACTCGACACTACTGGTCGCGGACGGATTGAGGGCTTTAATTGACTCGATAGCATCGGCAGATCCTTTCAACTACCATCCACGAGCTGCGGAGAGGCTTATCCAGTTCTCACACATGATTCTAAGAGACCGAATCGGCGTCACGTCAGACCAGGTCGAGAACTGCATCAAGCCGTTTAAATATGAGGTCGAAGTTGAGGACCGCGAGTGGGAGCAAGGAAGGCAGAAAGCGATTGATTTGTTCGAGAAGGAGCTGGGTATGTGCGAGACGAAGTTGAAGGAGTTGAGGAAGAAGGTTGGTGGTAGCCGACGGCTGGGTGGGTTGATTGGGTACGTTAGGAATCTGGAGGAGGAAGACAGGAAGAGGAAGGCCAAGAAATGGGAGTCGGATTCTGAGGAGCCCGAGTCAACTCCAGAATCTTACAAGTACCCCCCTGCTCAGATACTAGATGGTGAGTAGACTGTTTGTTGTGTCGGGCTGGAAGCTGACGACATCTCTAGCGCGTCATGCAATCTTGTACAATGATCGCCTAAACATCCTGAAACTGCGTCTGGCAGCCTTGCGTTCGAAGCGATGCAAGGCGGGGCCTGATAACGATGTTCTTTGTCCTGAGGCTTTCCTTAATGTCGTAGCTAACAAGCTAGCGTACACGTCCGCCATGTTCATCAACATCGAATTGCTAGACCAGTTCTTCTATCAGGTGCGTCAGTTCCCCCTTGTGACAGGGCGCAATCTCACCCCTTTTGCAGTTCCCTCGTGAAATTGACTCCCGGCTACTGTATGACCTTGACCGCCAAGAGATCATCGAGTTTGCGCGTGAAAACCCTGCAGTGAGAGCGCACCTAGATTTGCAGCAGCGGAAGGATAAATTGGAAGAGGTAAGTAACCCGCATGATTCGGTGACCTCGTGCTCACTTTTCCAAAAGGTCATGAAGCAGCTGAATAGCTTGTCAACGCTTCGAGCGGATCCTCAACCGGCACCACGTCGACAGCGTGGTTTGTTCGGAAACATGTTCTGACGACTCTAACGTAGTTATTTTATTTCATTACACTTGGTTTTTGTTCGGTTTCATGTTCCCCACTCACTAATTCACGAGCAATACATTTAATCCTTGCATATTGACGTAACGGTATATATGACAGCGATGGTAGAAATGCGGTATAGCGTACACTATAGCTTAGCTTTGGCCCCCTATGCACAATATGAACGCGTTTTCGGTTTTGATTTGAAGGAATTTACCTTCAACACAGCGTCGAGTTTGGTCGCAAGCATAATGTTTCCCTTTGTCTTGAGTTTTCCAGTCATGAATGCTTTTTGGCCATTGAGCTTGGAATTGCGTCAGCTTGTAAGGCACTGCCAAGGAAGGATGGAGACAACCTTTCCAGACGCCAGATCCGTCAAAGTATCGTCCGAAACAGTGATGATGATGTCGGCTTTCGTTGGAGGGGGTCCTGTTGTGACCTCGCCCTTCTTCTTCAGGTCGATAGTCCAGACTGCTTTCTTTCCCTCGCTGTTCGTCACTTGGAGCTCAAATACACCATTGGTCTATAACGCATTAAGAGAAGATATGACAGAACACAACAAAGTCTGGCACCTTTTTGATCTGATTCTTCTTCTCGGCGTCGGTGTAGCCTGCAAAGGACGAGCCAAGGGCGGAGATAAAGGCAGAGGACTGGTAAACGTCACGCGTCAGTATGTAATTGACGTGGATAATGAAGGCAACGGGCCTTGAAGCCGTCGACTTTGAGGTCGGACATGGTGGTGACGGAGAGAGTAGTGGTGGTTGGGGATCAATCCAGCTTACCTTGTGGGGTCAGCAAGCCGGTTTCACATGATAATTGCTGCCGATTGATAAGATTCAAAGATAAGATTTAACGTCATCCTTCTTACGTGACTGACGAATACAATGCGAAAGTAATCTAAGAAATTCGAACTTGATGAAGTATAGAACCACTGTTTGTTATCGAGAACACGCGTCCGGTTTGAAATCGGATCGATGAGAAATGAAACACGTGGTGCTTGTAGTTGCGGACCGGAATTCTGACGGAATTTGAGTTTTGATAACTGAGCTTGAAGCAGTCATCTCCCCAATACCAGCCTGCAAAATCGCCAGCCATCCGTGTCGCGTTTCCTTCGAATTCCGTTATCTGTGATCCATCAGAATGTCGATCCCTCCACCGCCCGGCTATTATGTCCCTGCGGTACTCTTTATGACCGAGAGCGAGGATTTCGACGTCCCAGCGATCAAAGCACATGTCCTGAGACTGGCCAAGGTGCTCGACACTCTCTCAACGATGTAGAGACAACTAACATTGACTAGGGAGGCGTGACTGGAATCCTGGTGCAAGGCAGTAATGGCGAAGCTCAGTTTCTCTCGCGTGAAGAGCGTATAGAGGCGATTAAGCTCACTCGCAAGACTTTGGATGAGAATGGATTCCAGAATACTGTAGTCATCGCTGGAACGGGTGCCCAGTCTACAAGGGAGACGAAGCAGTTCAACGTCGACGCGAAGGAGGCTGGCGCATCCCATGCTCTCGTCCTTACACCATCTACTTGGCCCCCACAGATGACTGTGGACAACGTGATCAAGTTCCACACTGAGGTGTGTCTTCCGATTTCTAAACGATTCATATGATGGACATGCATGCCAGGTTGCCGATGCCTCCCCCATCCCTACAATGATCTACAACTTCCCTGTCGTCACGGCCGGCCAGGATCTTGACTCGGACACCATCGCAACCCTTGCTGCACATCCAAACATCGTCGGCACCAAGCTTTCTTGTGGTAACATTGGGAAGCTCCAGCGGCTCACTTCACAATTCTCGCCATCTGAGTTTGCTGTCTTTGCGGGAAGAACAGACTTTTTCCTTCATAGTCTGATTTCGGGGAGTGCTGGGTTGATAGGCGCATCCGTAAACATCGTGCCCAAGCTGCACGGAAAACTGCTACGGCTTTACCAGGAGGGGAAAATAGATGAGGCCACGGCGTTGCAAGCCAAGATGGGACATGCTGATTGGGCAGTGCAGAAGATCGGAGGGATCGGAGGTGTGAAGAGTATCGTTTCGAGGAACTTTGATTATGGTGAGACGGTGGTGAGGGCGCCGCTGAAGCGAGTTGCTTGGGATGCTTTGACGGTGAACAAACATTATAGTGCAATAGAGGAGGTAATAGCATTGGAAAAGGCGCTATAATGTCAAATTAGAAGAGAAAACTAAGCAGATTTCAAAACGTCATAGCAGATCCGAAAACGTGTCCAAATGTTTGAATGCTATCAATGTGTAAGCCCATGTCAATGAAAATTGAGCAGACTCACTGTGGACCGGGATCGAAGCATTTCAGCGACATAGATTTCTGCGTCATCTTGATCCTGATATTTTGAAAGCCATAAGGTTGAATCGCTCATGAACGAAAAGGAGGGACCGAGAGCAGGCTTTTTTGTAGTCCATTCAAAGACAGACAACGAATCATCTCCTCGGAGGGCCGTAGCGTTGTTGATCACCTTGTTAGAGAATCAAGTTGGACACGTACTGAAACGACTGACACACTCACGAAAACTTTCAGGGAGAGAGTCTGAGATAACGCGCGTAATTGTCGCATGAAGCCACTCATGATGGCATGCCCTTGGGACGAAACGGCGCTCAGATTAGATCCTAGTAGAGGGGTAATGCAATCAATGAAGATGCAGCCGACGCGCTGCTGCGACGTTGGAAGTGCCCACAGAACCTCGTAGACGGCCTCAATTTCGAATGCCATAGAAACCTGCAGTCGGTCCAAGACATCGGAGGCCTACTTCATTGAGCACATATGTACCGTCATGGAAAGAGAATGGTCTCACTTGCACATCCATCGAAGCCTGGGCACGGTAGGCTCGTTCAGGCGAGAACTCACCACGCGTGTCAATCCATAGCGCGACACAGTTCGACTGCACCTGGAGATAACGGATAGCCAAGTTCAATGCAAACGCCTGTTTGGTTTATTAGCGTTAAGCATGCTTTCTCTGTTGACAAGAAACTTACAGTCTTTCCTGATCCTCTGTCCCCAGAAATTTCAACTATTTGCGAGCCCGCAAAGCCATCCGTGAGAGCATCCAATTCGGCAACACCGGTGAGTAGTTTTGAACGGAGAGTATTGGGTAGATCAGCAGAACATATCCCGGGCGCAGAAAGTAGCTCTGCAACGCGTGCAATGAATGCACGAAGTTGCGGTAGTGTCAGCGCGTCGTGGGGTAACTTTTCGTAGATGTCTAGAGCAGATTCGTGGAATAAGAGGTCTCTGTCGGTTACAATTCCGTTATTCTTGAGTAGGATGACGATTTCTAGGGAGATTGAAGGGACAAGGGCGCTCAAGCGCATCGGCGTACTGAAACAAGGTGAAGGTGTCCGGGACATCGGGCCGGAGAAATATATTCTCTGGTCAGTTTACTCACCAGTTTATCTCAAATTCTAACGGAGTCGGTAAAGAATATCCAGTGGACACGTTCCCTGCCGCGCGGCTTCATTCCTCTCTCAAGTCTTCAAAGTGTAAGACGAGTTACGTTGTTATGCAGAACAAGCAATAGTTATAACTTATAGGTAAAAGTTATATTTCATTGTGATCACATGTGAAGGACATGGACCTTGCAGTAACAGGATGAAGGACTCAGAGCTCCGTGATATCATCATCCGTGTATAGGCAATACTAGAATCCCGGTTCAATGAGTGATGACGACGACTGTGACCGGCGATCACTCACTTTACTATCAGGACCAGAACCAAGTTCTGTAGGCTCATCGCCATCGTCATTGCCTTTGAACCTTTAATTTGAAGTTAGAGTCGCAGCAGAAAGGTAAGCAACGGTGCTGTCACCTCTCGCAAATCGTGTCAACATTATCAACTTTCGTAGTGCCGATAGTCGCAGTGCTATGAATGTCGTCAGTAGACTCATCTGAGGCGCGCCTACGAGTACATACTCTCCGTAGTTCCTGGATATCGTTTATCATCAAGGGTCACATTCAGACGGGATGAAAACTCACGAGTTGATACCCACAAGGACGGACCCTAGTCATATATATCAGGTAACCAAGGGATCTGTGCACCGGAAAACAAGATACAGCTTACCGTCGACAGCCCACACATCATTTATCTCGACGTGCCTTTCGTATTGGGTGCCGCTAGACGTACGTACATATAAGAAATGTCCAAGAACAGGAACAATGGCCTTTACCAGTTACCGCACTAACAGATAGGTAAATCAGAAATTGAAGAGCCGTCATAACGAGGGACACTGCTCACGCTGCGGTAGAGTTTTCCAAAATCTTCAACGTAGAACTAGAAAGTCGGGATTGGAGCTGCGACTGGTATTTATAGGACGGTCGACTCACGGAGTTGATAATAACCTGGGTTTGGTTCAGTTGAGAAGAGTGTCCCAGTGTAGAATCGTACGTACCGTGCCTCCGCCTATGATCCATGGAAAGATCGATCATTCGGGTTCAATCTAACAGATAGAAATAATCCTACCGTTGTGTTGGATGACTTAACAGAAGGTATTAGTTAATGAACATCGCATGTCTGTTGGTCAATCACACACCTTTATCATCAGCAGACTATGGAACAGAATTGGCAAGTCAATATGATATGAAAAGCGGAAGTGCGAGTGTACCTTAGCCTAGAAAGAATGCAATTCTGTTAGAGGCGATCTAGCCAAAAGGTAGAGTAAGACGGGAACATACGCCGCCGTAGTTTATTCGGGATGTCCCACTAGTCTGCTTGATGGTAATGGCATCTTCACACACGTCCTAAACAGGGATTACTCAAAAAGAAATCATTCTGCAGGATTGTCGCTAACCTCAAACCAGACATGCGACAAAGTGCACGATCCTGTGTCCCGCGGTCAGGCCGAATGAATAAAAATGGAAGGAAGAACCTACCGAGACAATGGACTCCTTCCGCTTGGTTGGCTCCGATAACAACGCGACTCAGAGTCGCTCCTTCCTCCAAGAGGAAAACAGCATCGGCATCGCCTCCTTCTGATTGCCCGCTGCAAGCGCCAGAGCCACGGTCGTAACGGGTGTAGGGCTCATCGGGCTCAAAGGTCTTCCCGGCAGCAATAGTCTTAGCACTAGAAAGAGATACAGACGCTGGCGGATCGGGGAACACGTTTGTCGCGCTGCGACGGTGCACGGGCGGAGCTCTAGGACAGCATGAGGAAAGCATGAAAAACATAACAAGACGACGGGCTCACGGCTTGGATAGCACAAAAGTGCAAAGTGCCGCTAGAACAAAAGTGCGAGAGAGCATGCTTGAACAGAGGTACAAACAAGTGATTTCACTGAGGAGTGAACTGAGTGCCCCCCAAACCTTTTTATACTATTTGCACATCTGCCAAGGGTTTACTTTGACCCAGGAAAATCAAACGTAGTCTCTTGGGAACAAAAAACACGGAAAATTCTTATATAAAGCTTGAGGGAGAGGGATCCAGAGAAGTTCTACGGAGAAAGATATCCCGTGCCAAGAAGATCACCAGGAAAGGGCCGCAGGCCGTACTAGCAGGTAACCAGAAATACGACGCCATGAGATACGGCAACGGATATACCTCGTTGACTTCAATATCGTCCAAAGCCGACGATGGTGGGCAACAGACGAACGCTTATTTTGGGATGATTGCCGCTGTGCGTGCCACGTGAGATGCACGTGGGATGGACTTTAACTCTCACTTCAAGAGTCAGGACTCAGAACTCGTCGTTTACCATATGAGTATCAATCTCAGTGGTCGGACAGAGCATTCCAATAGTGCCGTGGCCGTAAAACGCCCTTTGTGTTTCTCCGTTGACCCTCGCACCAGTTGATTATTCGCGGCTGACGGAAAAATGACGGACTGAGCCAAGAGTTTTTTGCCTCAAGGACATCAACCTGGTACTACAACCCGCAGTCAAAAATGACCTGGAACTCGGCAACTTCAGAAAGCAGCCACCAAAAAAAGGAAACAATGCGAATGAGCCTTAGCCAAGTCTAGAGTTTTTATTCTCAAGTGCCTTAGGCTCCGAGTCTGATACAAGTCAACGGTGAAGTAAGTATTGAAGTAAAACCACAGACTGGCAAAGTAAAGGAAGACGAAATTAACGATCCTCCTTGGCTGTAAGGAAAGATGTTCGCGTCTAGGCTTGAGGAAATATATCGCCCCGGAGCACTACCCTCGATTCTGGAGGTCACTCACTCCGATAACTGTGTTGTTCTTGCGACTTTCGTCGAAAACTAAACATTGCAAACGTGTTTTTCCTTCAACCATCTCTGGCTCTGAGGACAAGACCAAGTCTACCTAAGTGTACGGCTTGCTCCCGAAGTACTTGAAGGAGACCTGGAGCAGATATCATTATATGGAGGACAGTACGACGGCTCTGGAATCAAACCACTGCCGACTGTGGTCCCTCTGTTCTAAGTTTATTATTTTCCCACAGACCCAAGGAATCAAGAGATGCCATACAGTTCGTTGCTTTTGGGCAGATTGCGGTACACTGATTGAAACTACAGAGCTGGAAACCTACGACAGGTATGAAATATCATTTCAATCATGCAGCTCATACTACATATTTCAGGGAGTCGTCTGCAACATGCTGGATTCATCCAGGAATCCATCGCGCAGAGAAATGCATTTATTCAACCGGGGCCGCGAAGTGTGCGTCCAACTAAGCGTCGCCGTTCTACGCTGGCGTTCCGGATTATCGATATTGGTCGCGGAAGGAGCAGGAAAGAGATGAGACTAAGTGTCAACATGATCTGCAGAAATGAAAGACTTGATTTATGGTGAGCTTGTGTGCGCCTGTAAGGTTTTCACAAAGCTCTTTGATGGAAAGATCATACAACGAGGGGGGGGTTATTATGTTCGTCCCTATTGGAGGCGTAAAGTACAATATATATTCCGCGTGGACCGCGGTAGAGACTACCATATCATTTTAGTCAACATCCTTTGAAAGAGGTAATTCGCAGAGGTGTAGAGTGACATACTATACAATCACGACGGGATTTCGAATATACGCTTATTGCGTATTAAGACTAACGTCCGTGTAGTCACAAAACACCACAGGATCAAAGTTGCGACCGCATATATAGATCCCCACACGCGGAAGAATGTAGAGTCAAGAGTGCTTGCGAGACTCAGAGTCAGATTCGCATATACTCCCTGCACATTTGTGAGGAAACGGGAGAAAAGGGAGAACAATGTACTTACATTGGGGAAAATAAGCCCCCACGTCTCTACTTTGAAGGGAATACGCGTTTGGCGCATGATATTTTGTACACCGAGAAGGGCGAAAAACAACCATCCCGACGCCAGTGACCATAGCACGACAGATATGATCGTGCAGACAACGTTGATGGACGCACCGGTATTCTCGGCAACGAGAAACTTGGAGGACCCGTAGGGTAAGGGTAGGACTGTCTCGAAGAATTGTCCTAGGAGCAGAATAGCGTATCCCGCCTGGCCTGTGGGTCCGAGGGGTAAGAATGCGGAGGTTATCGTTGCGCCGGGTGGTAGTCCGTGAAGGATCAGGCGAAGTAGATATATAGTCAAAATCATCAAGGCTACGGACAGACCAATGGATACCATGAAAATAGCGAGGGAAGCGGTGATCAGCGCGTGGTTCAGGGAATATTTGTAGAGCGACGAGGCTACGACACCGCCACCGGAGGATGTAACGATTAGGGTTATGACAGGGAGCACCCAGGCGGGAGTCATGGTCTCCAGTGTGTGAGTATGGGTGGTTTTCCTGGGGGAGCGCTTAATACAAGATGAGTGAACAGAGTGGCCTGGTATACTCACATGTAGTGGAGGACACCGAAACAGCAGAGGAAGGAACATAGGACGTCTATCCACCAGAAAGACCAAAGGACATACATGAATGGCTTACCGCCAAAATTGTAGTCGTCGTGGATGAGGCCGACGGCGATGGTGAGAATAGTAATGGACCCCATGGGGAAGGTACCCGTGTAGAGACTCTGAACGGGGTGCCGGATCATCACGCCCCAGGCATCAGGGAACATGATGTAACGGACGAGAGAGATGAAGGCAAAGACGATGAACAGAGATAGATTGAGGAAGAAGAAGATGAGGGTAATGATTTTCATTCCTTGGGAGCCCTTGCCATACGGAAAGACGTGGAACAAGATGTCCACTGCTCCGGTACCCATGATGACGGCGAACCAGGCTGGGATGAAATTTCTACGGGAAACAGTTTATTTGATGTGATGGTGCGTAGAAAGAGGTTGAGTACCTGATAACATTGACGGTTTCTTTTTCAGAACGGTAGGAACCTGCCGCCATGAGCAGTCTAAGCCTGAGGGGAAAGGTCGAACATTATACATTTAATAACGCCGTTCCTTTTATTTGAACCGCCAAGGCACGAGGACGTAACCCTGTGATGGCGCTACGGAAATGTCGGTTGAAAACGTGATACTGTTCAGTTTTGAGCCTTTGACGGTATCACGGGAGCGGACCATTACGGTAGCTCCCGCCATATAAATGTTCCATCTCCATGACGGATGGGCATGAATACATTGGTGCGAAATGGCATAGAACAGCCCACACCCATTCGTTAGTGTGGTAGTGGTGGAGAATCACACAAAATGGGTTTAAACATATACATCGACGCCAAGAGTTATGCCCAATAAGGCCTTGAAAATGAGGCTACATGGGGCAAGTGGTATTCACAGCGGCCCAAGGGTAAAATCCACAATGTCGAGAGCGGGAACATTCACAATACACACGCATGATTTTTGAAATAACAGAGGACGCAGTAACTCGTGGATTGCATGATAAGAAACAAAGTAAATGGGTACAATCAACGCAGACGACTGCAGGGGAATAAGCAGAAGTATATTTGGGAACAAAAAGAGACATACCGAGCTTCACGTTCACTCTCGAGTAAAGCCAGAATGTCCTGCTCCCTCACGGGTCCCTTGACATTCCGAATAATGGACCGTGATGTGTCGTCCATGAATTCTACTCGGACTTGGGTAACACCTCCCCGGGAGCCAGTCCTGCCTAGGACCTACAGACTTTATTAGGCAAAGGACCAGTCAGCGGATCCTGCACGCACTTTGATAACTTTTGCCAGTTTGACGGGGGCTTTGGAGGAGTCCTAAATTGCACCGTCAGCAAAGGAAAATGGCAGCATTACGGGACAGAATACTCACCATAATTTTTTGAGTCGAGGTGGAGGGAGTTGTGTTGACAAGCAAAATAAGGTTTTAGTTTACCTAGATATTTGATTCTCCGACGGGGCTGTTGCCAAGCAATGACCGTCATTCCGGCTTATTCATCATCTAAATAGGGCTAACATTCAAGAATCTCACCACCATCTCCGTTGTTGCCTCGATGCCGCCTCCTCCCCCGTTGTCCGCCTCGAATGCGTCGGTATATACGCTCGACACCGTCCACCAAAGCGACTATGAGGACGACGACCTCACGCCTTTGCGCAGTGCTGGAGCTCCATCATACGGCGCTTTGCCCCGTTCTCCCTCGCGGACATCGTCACGTAGAGTGATCTTCAACGCAACACTGAAGATGGCCGCCATTTTTGTCGTCAGCACAATATTTCTGGGTGGTACCCTGTGGCTTGCACTGCCCACTGTTGAAGAGTATGTTCTGTTCCAATGCCCTGAATCCTGTCCTTACTTTGCTGTAGAGCGGATCGAGAATCTCTCCGAATTCCAAAGTCTTTTGCTCAGCTGCAAGCACTCAACACTCTCCTTAAGAAATACCGCGACATCTACCCATACCGAATCTTCGTTTGTTATGTGACGACATATCTCTTGTTCGTCCCCTAACGCACGTTTGGGTGTTCAAGCTAACTTTTTTCGTTCTAGCTTACAGGCATTTTCATTGCCAGGTTCCATGTACCTTTCCATCCTCGGAGGTGCTGTTTGGGGAGTTCCATTTGCACTACCTCTTGCTTGCGTCTGTGTTGCGTCCGGTGCTACCCTATGCTACCTCATCTCAGCAGCACTCGGTCCTGCGCTCCTCACTATCCCAAAGTTTCACGCCCTCTTGACAAAATGGTCGGTTACAATAGCCGCGAACAAATCTAACATCATTTCCTACTTGATCGTTCTTCGCATCGCCCCACTGCCACCCCATTGGGTTGTTAACGTCGTGTGTCCGCATGTTGGCATCGGGCTTGCTCCCTTTTGGATCAGCACCGCCCTCGGTATCCTGGGCGTCAGCGTCATACACACAACAATCGGCGGTGGTTTGGATGAAATGACCAGTGCCGATGACTTTCATTTAATCAGCTGGAAGAACTTTTTTGGTCTTTCCGCAGTGGTTGTCGGCGTGATGATCCCTGTGGGTCTTCGCTACTGGTTTAGACAAGAAGCGGAAGCGGTTGCTGAGGAAACGCAGTCACAGACCACAGAGGATGAGGATGAGGATAGAATACTGGCGGTCGGTCCAAACGCTCCAAGTAAAGCCAAGGACGTATCTGCACGCCTGTTGGTACACGACGACGAGTATGATGCGTTCGACGATGACGATGACGACGACATTATACTGGAAGCTGGACCAGCAATCCTAACACCAAAGGATGGCAATTCTGATTCCCACACCGGGTCCAGTCTATAGTCGCTACGTGTCTCTTTCGCTGTATTATTTTTCACCATGTAGCGCACACTGCATAGTTCATTCATTCTTGTAGGTGCAAGCGCCCTAATGTGCTTCACCTTTAGTATCACTAGACTGCATACTTTAACGACACCTCTTGTACATTTTGACGACTACATAGTAACTAGTAATGGAACATTCAATTGCTGGGTAGAAAATCACTTTGTGTAGATTAACAAGGCACCGAGGACGGAACAATTGGTTATATATATGATCTTCGTCGGCGGACATTATGCTCGCGTCGAGGAGATAAGGGAGAACCGCGGCTGGCAACAAGTAAATAATTTTTTGAAGGAGCAGATGCCTATTTAGGACACTTGCAGGAAATTCCGTAGAATGCGGTCTCTGGTTTCGCCAGAATGTTCCCAAACATGGACATTTTCGCCATAATTACCAAACAAGATCAAACCTACTCAGCCACAGCCCTAGTACTGTCCTGACACCCTTCCTGTTTCCCACCGACGAGAGGCCACGCCCTTTCCTTCTACGCTCCCATTACCCCCTTCTCCTCCCTCCCGTCGTCGACGCTCTGCTCGCCGTCCACGGCGGTTTGCAACGCCCTTCGCTTGACGCCTCCTCGCTGGCAGACCTCTGATCTTCGGAATCATGGCAGACCGTCTCTCGCAGTACTCGATGATGCCCAATTTCAACCAGTCAATACTTCAGCCACATCAGATGCAGCAGCAGAACTCTCAGCAGCCGCCCCAGGACAACCACCAGGCAATGCCACCGTTCTCAGAGCAGTCTCATCTCTGGAACCAGATGCAGCATCTCCAGAGCCAGTTCCGACCGAATAACGGGGCGGATGTGAACAGTCCACAAATTAATCAGCAGGCAAGTTTCGTTACTCTGAGTATTTTTCGAGCTGCTGTCCACCGTTGGTCCGTCTACTCTGTGGAGGGGTACACCCCGGATTCGTAGCGTAGCACCCATCCCCGTACCTCTACGAGGTTCATTAGTGGCATCTGCAGCCCGACCAACTCCATTTCCCGCCCATGCTGCTTATCGACCCATGATACGACTTGCTCTTATCGACCCAGCATACTTTCTTCTCAAGCTATCATTACGTATCGTTATGCTGACCTCTTTTCTCCTTCTAGATGGCCGATTTACTTCGAAGTCAGAACATGGCTGCTCGAGCGCATGGTCAACAACAACAGTCGTTTCCGCTGGGAGTTCAAATGGGCGCGGGTCCGAGTGGCGGCGCATCGCAGCAGCCGTCCTTCCATGATCCGTCTGCCCAGCGGCAGTCCATCGGTTTTCCTAATCTAGTGGGCGGTACTGGCCTGCAAGCGCCACTATCCCAGAATTCCATGCAGGCCAGAAACGCCATGATGCAGGCCATTACGAACAATCAGAACCATAACAGGCAACTCGAGCTCATTGGTATGGCTGCCAACCAGCAGAACCAGAATAGCATGTCCTTTGGCTCCCGTTTAAATGCTCAGCAGCAACCCCATCATCAGCAGCAGCAGCATCAGACGGTCAACCAGCCTGGGCAGAATGACATATTCGCTCCTACGATGGCCGCCAACGATGCTATGCGGCGACCGTCTCCTGCCAACCCTCCCACTCAGATGGGCGCGCGGCCCCACCAGTTCACCATGGGTCCCAATGGTATACGTCCTCAGCTATCGCCAGATGTTCAAAGCCGTATTATGGCACTGCGGAACATGATTAGCAGCGGCGAGAACAACCTTCGTTTACTGCAGAATAATCGTGCGGGAATGCCTGATACGACTTTCATCGCTCAGGTTAAAACGCAACAGGGTGATATTGCTAAGGCCAAAGAGATGCTAGCAAGAGTTCTTCAGATTGCAAACAACAATATGTGCGTTTATTGTGTGTCGTATGACCCTATACAGTATATTTATCTTTGTGCAGGCAACAAATAGCTCTAGCGAACGGAGGTCACAACCCGTCGCAGCCATGGTTGACCCCGGCGTCTCAGCCCTCCTCATTCGGGAACGGGCAACCTTCTCATCAACCTCCACAGTCGAATCTCCAGCCTAGCCCTTCTCAGCACCACCCTCAGCCGGCCCCTCCAAGTCATAACATGTCCCAAATCATCCCTCCTAGCCGCTCTGTGTCTACCTCACAACAACCTCCGTCGCAAACTCCTATGGGTGGTGGCCAGTTCACTTTTGGCATGAATAATGCTGCTGGAGGTGGCCAGTCTGGCATCCCTAATGGAATGCCGAACTCGTTTGGCCCTGCCCATCCGCCGCCATTGGAGAAGACTAGATTTGAGGCAGCTTACATGAATTATCTGAATTCCAAGGGTTTGAATCGCGATGTTAGGGCTGTTGCGATGATTGAAAACAGACCGGTCGATATTCATGCCCTTCACACACATGTCATGCAGGAGGGCGGTGCAGCCAAGGTTCGCTTTCGTTTATGGTCAAATAAGTCTCTGCTTATGTTCCCATCTTTTACAGGTTGCTCAGAAAGACCTCTGGGCTGCTATCGCTGCCCGTTTGGGCTACGTTCAATTTCCCGGTAGCGAAACGGAGCCTGCGAAGTCGGGGCCAGCTACTGCTCATCAATTGGAGCAAATATACAAGGACAATCTTGCCCACTTTGACACGGTCTACGTCACTACCGTCCTGGACTCGAGGCGCAAGCAACAGGCTAATATGGCGGCTCAACAGCTTGCCAACCCCGTGAAAGCGATGAATGGCCCACAGATGCAAATGGTCATGGCCTATGCCGATCTTTCTCCAGCAGAGTTGCGAGCGAAAGGCCTGCAGGAGCATGTTATCCAGTTTATCGAGAACCATCGCGCACAGTTACAACGCACGGCTGCGGAGCAAAATATATTCCGTGGTAACCTGCGGGGTGCATCGACGAATCAGCCTGTGCAGCCGCCGTCAGAAGGAATGAGTGGTGTGGCAAACAATAGACAATTTACTGTTACGCCGACACAGAACCCCGCTGGCCCATCTAATCCTCTCGGGCATGTGGCAACGTCTCCTCCGCAGTTTATACCGAATGCAGGTATGCAGAACGGTCCTACGGATGGAGGTATGATGGAGCATCGACCCCATCTCCCTCCAAACGCCATTATTCCCCAGTTTATGCGAGGAAATCAGGAACAGTTAACGAGAATCTCGAACATGTTATCGCAAGTGAAGCAAGAGTTTCTTGCTAATCGTGAGTGCTTCTGCCTTAACGTACCTTCCACGACTCATTATGAATTCCCAGGCATGGCTACGCTTGGTTCGGTCAGAGTTCTCCCTGAAGAGCGGATAGCCTATAACAACGTGGTCGAGCAGCTGCATCGAACAACTGCAGATTTGGAGAATAAACTCCCTATGCTGTATCTGTTTGCAAATGGTAAGAATGATGTCTGGGTCAAGCGGCTGGCTGTGATAGTACGTAGCTCCTCAGTTGAACTTACTTCCGAATCTAATGACGTTTGTAGGTCGTGACTGTTCAACAGCAACGCAATTTTTTGGCTTCCGCCAATCCACGTTTCATTGTAAATCTGGACAATCTTCGTCTCATGCTTAGTGAGGTTCAGAAGGGGCATGAAAGGTTCAATGCCATGGTTCAGACCATTATTGCACAGCAATACCAGCATCAACAGCAACAACAGCCGCATCAGCAGCAACAACCACCTCCACCGCCACCAGGTGGAGGCGTCGTCAACGGCCCTTCTGCTACTAACATGGGCATGCCATCCCGTCCCTCGGTTCCACAACAGCCGAACGTGATACATTCCGGTCAACAAGTCCATCAACCTCCGTCGCAGCATCATCCCAATGTCCCGCCAACCATTAATCGGCCACCAACTGCCGCGCCGCCCACTCCGTCTATGGCTATGAAGAAGAAACCTATACAGCCCGTATCATCTAGTCCTGCTGGAGCGATGGCCGCCTCTCCCACCCCGCCCCCTGCCCCAGCTGTCTCTACACCTACTCCAAACGCATCAACTCCTTCAGCTACACACTCTATCAACATCGCGTCATCCCCCAAGTCCCCGAAAGTCAAGGCACCTAGTAAACCTGTCAAGCCTACCAAGCGCAGGATATCAAAGGCGTCGTCTACTCCCACCATCGAGCCCGCGCAACCTCCTAACCCCACACCGACGAATGGAGTTAAGCGACCGCGAGAAGAAGAGACGCCTGCCTTAGCAGGTACGGGTGGAGCGAGTGGATCTGGTGTAGCCGCGACGCCCCCGTCAGGACTACCCACGTCTGTGGCGAACGAGCCGTCACCGCCGAAGAAGGTTAAGACGGAGTGGGAGGGTCCTCCTAATGATGCATTGAAGAAACGGGAGGAAACCGTCGAGAACATCAAAACGGAGGAAGATGCTAGCCAATTCCTGGAGCAGATGACCGAGCTAATTAAGATGGCAGGCGAGGGGCAGGAGTCGACGTTGTCGACTGATATATCAGAGACCTTGGACATGATCCTGAAGGGATATAGCGCGGCTCCTGATGGAGGCGAGGGGACGTCGATATCGTCTCTTGGTGAGGGGAGCAGTACTGGTGGGCGCCCGCCGACGCCATCCATACCTGGTGCGGATGAGTTTGTCGAATTTTTCGACTTTTCGTCGTTCGAGACGGAGGCGATCGACGATGACGAAGGGTCTAAGGCGCCTACGCCAGACCTTGTATCGTCTTCCTCAACGAATCCCAGTCCGGAATCTGGCTCGGAAGCGGACTTGGCGCACCATGCGCTAACATTTTCTGATTTTAAAACGGAGGAACCGTCGGATCCACTTCGGTTAGGCACATTTAAGGAGGTAGATGGAGGAGAGTCAGCCTATTATCAGTCGACGGAGTGGAAATGGGATGGTCCTATGACTACACTGGAACAGCCATGGGCTATCTTCACCTCGTCATCATAGCATGGGTGCAGTCGATTGTTTAACGTTTTTTATATCTTTGGATTTCTCGTACGTGTTTAATTTACTTTCTTACCCGTTTACATTATCTTATGGTCCTATCATTCTTTGGAGTTATTTCATTTCTATTTTTTCAACGATTTGTGTTGTCAGTACTAGTCTTCCTCTTGAATATCTCCTCCCATCCTGCTCTGTGTATTGCTACGTGTTGTTTTACTCGCTATCGATTTCTTGTCGACTGGACCCATGCTTGTGATTAAATATATATATTGGTTGGGAATGGCTACATATGTAAAGTAATGGACTATGGCTACAGTTTAGAGAATAAAAGTAAAACCGTGTACAATCACTTGGGCATTAATAGACGTGGATCTTTACTGGAATTTTTTGCAGTATTGCCTAAGATGCGAGCGCGAAGGGAATTGACTATTTGGGATTTGGAGTTTGAAGTGGGTAAAGCGAGGGAAGACGCCACTGGGAACTTTCTCCGCTTTCTCTCCCTCGCCTCAAACTCGGAGCGGCGCCTTTGCCATTCTTCTTTGGCATCAGTATGAGATTGTTCGTCGTCTTCGAGGAGTTTCATCTCTGCGGGAAGGGCATAGCGGCCCTTGATCTCATCGTCTGCTTTGCGCTTAGCGGTTTCGATTTTCTTCTCGTGACGAAACACTTTACGGACTTTGGACGAAAGGGCATAAGGATCCGCGTTGTAATGCTCCGAGGCTGTCTGAAGTGACTCTAGCCTGGGTACCTGGACGTTTGTCAGGTGATTTTGGGCATCGGTTGTCTTCTCAAGAGCAGCAAGTGGATCAACAGGAGCCGCAGCACCCTCGGTATCTAGATGGAAGGGAAGAGTTGAGGAGTTATTCGGGGATACAGAGACCCTCGGACTTGCCGTGAACAGCGAAACCGCCATTTTCCTCCGGATCCCATTCTTCGTCCTTTTGCCGGGCGCCTGAAACGACAACGTATCGAGTATTCTAAATCAGGTGTTGAGTAACCTGCGGAATGAATAAGCAGAGAAGCGGTATTTTTACCTTGGGGTCCGTCTGGATCTCGAACCAGCCGTCACAAAGGTGGCATTTGCACCGAAAGGAGAAGATGGGGGTAGAGTAGTAGTTGCCGATTTTCTTCTTCTCTGCGTTGTACCGGACGCCCATCCCGATGTGGTTGTTACATGTTCCGCTGGGTGTGGCTGTGGGTTATTGGGTTGGCGGCGGTGGGGAAGTAGACTTACCACCAGATGTTGAAGGGGAGCTCGAAGCGGGTGATTAGGATGCCCTGGTCGATTTTTCGTGCTCTGTCTCCGAGGGCGTGTTTCCCTATACTGTGGGTGAGAAGGCGAACTTGGATTGATGGCTTGTGATGCTTACCTCTGTATGAGTTAAGACTACCGTGTTTCTCGCCATCGTAGTCGGGAGGGTAGTATTTATTAAATCCTACTCAATGTCAGTACTGGAATTGGAAGACATTAATTGGCAGGTTACCTTGCATGATAGTCGTGACCGAAGAGGGATCGGGAGTTGCCGATCCATATAAGGAGAGTAAACTTTAATTTTTTGGGCATACACAGATCCTCTTAGGTGCGAAAATCTGAATTTCGTTTCTGTCTTTTTCTCATATTTTTACAGTCACCTTCTGGTTCATCTGCAATCATGAGCTACGTCGCTAAAGGAGAAAAAGAATACGATGCTACCGGTGCCCCCGTGCCCGCCGCTAAAATCCACAAAATCCGTATCACGTTGACGAGCAGCAATGTCAAGAACTTGGAAAAGTGTTGGTACTCGTTTGCTGTTTGTATTCTTGTTCTCACTGTCTGTGTAGTCTCGAACGACCTCATCAACCGTGCCAAGGACAAGCAGCTCCGCGTCAAGGGACCCGTCCGTCTGCCCACCAAGGTTCTCAAGATCACCACCCGTAAGACTGTGCGTTGTCGTATTCCCTTCTCCAGTCCTTTTTGTTTATATTTCGATGTAGCCTTGTGGTGAGGGTTCCAAGACCTGGGACCGCTACGAGCTCAAGGTTCACAAGCGCCTTATTGACCTCCACTCTTCCAGCGAGATTGTCAAGCAAATTGTACGTATTTTTTTCCGTCGTTGTAGCTGCTGTTTCTCATTTCCTGGCTGCAGACATCTATCAGTTTGGAGCCGGGTGTTGAGGTCGAGGTTACCATCTCTCCTTAGACAGATGTATTTGTTTTCTGGATGCAATATATCGTAGCCTTGACTTGTTTGTTCCTGTATGGCTCAGTCTTGATCACTACCACCATGACGTCCTAGTGTCCGCCCTTTTCATTCCTTGTAGATGTAACTACCATGCCCGTTACTGCTGCAGCACCATCGAGGCAAGGTGAGAGAGATATATTCAATAGTCAGCCGATGACTGTGCTCACTGTGCACCAGGTCAGCAAACCGTTCTTGCTCGTCTACACGGTCTTTTCCCCCACTCTGCACCACCATCGTCAGACTCGACTCTCCATGACCGACACATACCCCAGATGCCGCCTACTGCGAAACCGACCGCGCCGTCGCCCAAGTTTCTCAAGATTAGGATACTCACGTGGAATATGCACGATTCGGTCCCCAAGGTGTGTGTTGCTGCTGCTGTTGTCGTTGGCAACCAATGATGACATCTGCAGGGAGATCTTGAGGAGTTATTGGGCAGGGTTCCTCTGTACACGCCGAACACCATTTCGTCGGCCGACTCCTTTCCTCTCCTGCCTGCGGACGACACGCACCCTTACCACCTTGTCGTAGTGTACGTTACACGTCCGTCTGCTACGGCTCTCACTTACTAGTCTTGCAGTGCTGGTCAAGAGTGTCCTTCCATGTCTGGCAAGTCGCGACGCTGTCCTACGGCTTCCGTGTCTAATTAGTAGCTAGGCATGCCCATGGGTCTCGGTGCCGGTTTCAAGCTAATTGAAAAGGACGACAAAGACAAGGAGCGCTCTTCGAAGCACTCTGTCAAGGATGATACCGTCAGATCGAAGAAGAACGTCGAGGACCCGCCACACGAAGCTCCCACAGGCTGGACGTCAATGGTAGAAGATTGGCTATGCCACGGTGGATCCTGCGGCACGCGCGTGTCTTCCCCTACAACAAATGATATCAGCATGCCCAAAGCTCTCTCCCCGCGCATAACGTCCAAGGAACCCCGGAAAGGCCCTTACCAGCTACTCATCAAGGAACGTATGATGGGCATATATCTAGCTGTCTATATTCATCGTGATTTGAAAAGCCATGTTGATGGTGAGTTCCATCACGTCACAATAGCTGTCATTTCAACACTTGTGTAGGAACATCGAAATCTGCAGTTACGGCCGGACTCATTGGAGGGAGAGTCGGGAACAAGGGCGCCGTCGGCATCAGCTTGAAAATAGACGGAATGTCTTTCCTCTTTTTAAACTGCCATTTGACAGCGCATGAAGGCAAAGTAAATCATCGCTTGGCCAATCTTGCTAAAATCAAGGTGCGCCGGCCTTCGCGCATCATAAATCGGACTTGACGTTTCTATCTAGTCCGAACTTTCGGTGGATGACTTTTTATCCCATACCGACGAGCGCATGATGGCAGAAGGTTCGATCTCGGCCGGTGCTGTTGGCATGCAGTTGACGTTTTCTTCAGATCTCACCGACAAATTTGACTTTACGTTTATATTTGGCGATCTCAATTTTCGGTTGAATATCTCACGGTTACATGCAGACTGGTTGATATCACGGCAAGGTACGTTAGATTCTCTGTGTTATTTATTTGTTCTCGACACTCCGAACTAGAATATGCGCAAGCACTCGCCTTTGACCAGCTACGAGACATCATGGAGAAGGAACAAGCCTTCGTCGGTTTCCAAGAAGCTCCCATAGATTTTCCCCCTACATTCAAGTATGACGTGCTGCGCACATTGAAGCGACCGAAACATGGTTCTCGACCGGATCGTTGGCGTGGCGCAGGCGAAAGGTCACAACCGCTCACAGAGGTCGAAGAGAAAGAGAAAGAATTAGAATACGGAGAGGATGACGATGCGGATGAAGATGGTGAAGGAGAGAACGCTTCACTGTCTTCGTCCGCATGGACATCCACACACTCAAGACTTGTCACGGAGGGCGACGACGACGAGTTGGATTCACCGCTTATGTCGCAGGGCACCACACCCGGGAGCAAAGTGTCGTTATCTCTAGCCGCACACAAAGCGAAGATAAAATGGCTTTCTATACTGTCGCCGAGCATTCCAACAACTCCTGCGAGATGGCTCAAGATGAGACACAGTCCCGACCTTGAAGTCATGAAAAATAACAAGCCTCACAGCTCGGTCGACATTGTCGGCGAGATCAAGTCGCCTTTACGTGAGGAGAGGGCTATTTCATTGGACGGTGCCGAATCACGACTCTTAAAACCTCCGCCTCTGGGCAGAGTGAGTTCAACGAAATCGAGTGTACCGAGCGAAGATGAAGATGGTAAAGGCGACGTGGACAAGGGCGTCTACGACTCATCTCACAAGAAACGCGTTCCGAGCTGGTGCGTTCATGTTCTGCATACTGTCATATGTAGAGTTGATTCGCCTCTAGGTGCGATCGCATATTGTGGAAGTCTACGGTTGTTCCCGAGCCCGAACCCAAACTGGAGTCGCCAGAACTACATTCCAGGGCACGAACGAGAATGGGACAATTCCTTGCTCATGCTTTCCGGCCCCTCTCTGCGAGGCGGAGGGAATCTTCTGGCTCTCTCACGTCGGGTACGATATCTACTCCCCCTCAACGACCGATTCCCCACGAGCTTCTCGTGATATATTACACAACACGTCTCCATTCTCTCGTTTTACCAACCCAGTACAACATCCTAATACCCAACTACCAGAGCATACCACCGTACCTTATACCACATCGACTACTCAATTTCCTATCACAGAAACACCACCATCGCTTCCACGGAGCAATTCTAACGATATAGACATTCGGCGGGGTCATTCTGCTAGCTTAACCACTGACCTAACACCACCGCGACGTGCATCGACCAGCCATACCACCAACTCGGAAGGAAATCAAAACCCATTTGCTCCTCTGGACAGGGCGATTCGGGACCACACTCAACGGATATCCACATCATCAAGATGGCGTTTCTTCCCATTTTTATCACATAATAATAGCTCGACGGCAAATCCTCTCGAGGCAGACCGGGAGAATGCTAGAACTGAGGTTCGGAGGAAGGGTGATGTTATTTGTTTGAGTTATGATACATTAGATGACCGGGGCATGAGGAGATTGGAAGGGAGGAGTGATCATAGGCCAGTGATTGGATCCTATGCGGTGTATGTTTGATTCACAGGCAGGATTACTAACTCTAGAGGACAGTATATCATTTAAGTCTATCTGCTATTGTACTCTCATCATGATACCATCATTGACATATCTTTATTGTTTTTATGCTAGGATACTTGAGCTGAATACATGTGTATTAGGTTTAGCTCAATACTGTTGAGGTGGACTCTCATTCTTGTTGTTTTCATGAATTTATGTCTCATAACACACATATGGTTAGTAAGAGCCTGTTCACTAACATTAGATGACTTTCCTTACAGCTGTTTGCATACAGCTTCACAGTCAGGGGAGGTTTTTAGCCATGTGAAAAGAAGCATCGGACTTGATGTATTTTGACCAGAATTTGGACTTTGCATCATTTTTTCTTCTGATCCAGATGCTTCTTGAACTTGGACCACCACCATCAAAAATCTTCCCATGCTCCTGGCACATGGACATGGGTTGAGGCAATGGCTCTGTAGGTTGAGAATTAAGTGTAGAATCCATTGTATCCTCTATATTCTAGTCTTGCCTTTAATATTCATCTCTCTAAACTATGAATTCTCCATAATATGCCATGAGGAACCCAAAAAGTGACCAAAGCTACCACAAATGAAAAGACAGTGACACATGCCACCCCACCAAGAGAATGACACATTCAGGAAAACAGGCAACCACAGACAACACAACACCCTCCCATAAGGTTACCAGAGATGTGTCGCATGCAGAGGAAGGATGCATGGACCCTATCAGAAAGCGAGGGGGAGAGCTACCTCTGAAAGGAGTGGCTCCTCCATCTCCAGTATCTAGGGAAGTGTCAAACATTCAAAGCAGTCCAAGGAGGGAGCTGATGCTACTGCAGAAATATGTTAACATAGCCAGTACAGGGAGTCAGGAACAGCAGCAAACACAACAGCAGCAATCACCAGCCCTCCCCCACAATGTAGCCTGTGAGGACATATGGGAGCAGGATCATCCTAGTGCCTCAGACACATGAGGGGGAGAGGGTTCAGGTGTATACCTACCCCTCCCACCTCCCCTTGCTAGGGAGAGTACCACCCCCAGCATTGCCATGCCCCAGAGTGCTAACACCTCTTCAATCTTGTCAGACAACTACCAAAGCTCTGCAAACAAGATAGTGAACAAGATAGTGGAAGGCCTCAATATCGTAAAAGTGGGACTGTCAACAACCGCAACACTGCAGAAGATTCATGACATGCTGCAGGCAAAGATGACAGGAAAGATGAAGTACCATCTTGGGTGTATGGCAACGATGAAGGCAATGGCATTGTGTGAAGCGCAACTATGTGAGCTGGCAACAAAAGGGAAGCCTCAGACAGAGGTGAAGGCCCAGAGTGGGGAGTTAGAGATGCAGCAGCTCTATTGATAACATTAGAAGCCTGGCTTCCACTATTGGTGCTAGGGGTGACTCTGGTGCTAAAGACATGGAACATAGTGGTGAACTCAGTCCCTACAACCTTTAGGCCTGAGACCCATGATGACCTCAATAGTGTTTTTAATAGGAACCTGGACATCCCACCCTCTTCAGTATGGAAGATCCACTGGCTGGATGTGTTATGTGCATGCTGTGGACCTCTGCTTCACACTGACTTCAAGCATGGACTTCATCTTAGAAAATCACAACATTGGACCTCTGCGGCCTCCAGCTGCTGACCATTTACCTTACTCCATTTGATATTTCATTTCCATTTCATTTACTACTTCACATATTAAATCTAGAATCCAAATTTGGTAGTGAACAGACCTCCATCGGACTCCAACTCGGATTACTTACTTGTATATATACTGTAGAACTACTTGTAGATACTCAGTTTGAATATCAACTTGGTTTAGCCAAATCTCTCTCTGACTCCAAGTCTAATTCTATTGCTCTCAAAAGTCTGCAGCCTCCACTCTGTTGGACTATCCTTACTCTCTATCCAAACCTCGCTCTCTGCGGACTCCACTCCACAATCCAATCTTAGGGCTTCGGCTCAAGGGTGATGTTGCTAATAGCTTTGCCAAAGCCCATGCACTCCACGGACCTCTGCTCATGTGAGTTACCTTTGTCTATTTGGCATGTCCCTAACAGTATATTCAAACTCAACCCCTTGAGTTGAATTTTTCTCTAAATCATGACACCCATATACACTTACCCTCCAGAGACAGGTGAAGGCCTGAAACAAAAAACACCAATCTTTTCCATAGAAGACATAGCAGCATCCACATCCAAGGAAAATCCGGAACTTTTTGGATCAGCCTCCATCGGAGGACAACCATCCTGTAGGGAAACCTACAGCCACTCCAGTTTTACTGCTCGTCAATCCGACAACTATGGTTCTCCTAACCCTTTCAGTACTCCACCACCTGATGACCTTCCATGTCACTGAAGGACAGGCATATTCGACGGATACCAAGAGAATCTGGATCCACACACCCCAGCACCTCAACCCACCTCAAATGGGGAACAAACAGATGGCCCAGAATCCAACGATTCCGGAGGCAAAACTGATACCCCTACTCATCCCACGAATTGACACAACCAGGGTGATGACAGATCTGACTCCCAACCAGGTAGCCCAAATGGAACTGGAGGCCCTGGCAGCCTCAATGGACCAGGAGGACCAGGTGGTCCTGGCAGTCCCAGAGGTCCCAGAGGTCCTGGAGGTCCCAATGGCCCAGGAGAACTGGTGATGAGCCTCCAGGCTCTGTACACTCAGAATTTGTGGATTTACCCATTCATCACCCAATATCTTCGAAACGACGCCATTATAATCCACACACACTCCATAATACTGCCAACACTCGATAATACCATGGATTTTTGCAGTATATGCCACCCACACCCAGATACAATCCTAAAACTGTGCCCTTCATACTCCTTCAATGCTCCGTTATCCTTCCCAGCTTGCCGTGCATCATAATTACCGTACCCCATCACAGCAAGGCACCTTTGATTGACAATCATCCTAAAATAGAGTTGCTGCATCACTCAGAAGCACCTAGTTGATGTGCTCATCAATCATTTCATGAAATGACATGATTGACATGAGTACCCTTCCAGCTACAATAATTACAGCCACGGCAACTACAGACCACATTTACTAAGGCTGTTACAGTGCTAAGACCTCGAATTATCATTGGCCCAAGTGTACACCTCAGCACAGCAACTGCAGCTCAATAATCTGCAGCTAAACAGCACCTCATGATCTGCTCATCGCTCAATTAAACCACATGGTTTCCATCCATACATGGCAACATTGAAGACTTGCTGTTACTTTAGAACCTCAGATTCCATATGTTTACTATGGCTATTACAAAAGCCAAGGACTTACAGCCTTACTAAGGCTCTGATGAATATTCTATTTATAAAATTGTACCTGTAGTATAAAAACTAGGTAGAAACCACATTTTTAGAGCAAGTTCTTACCTAGTTGACCAGACTATGGCATTTCCAGTCAGCTACAGTTACTCCAAGTTATCCTTCACTGCTTGCTTTACTCTTAACGTTGTTGGTTCACTTTGTTAATTGCACCAATACACGGAATCTTGCGTCAATAACTTGCTTTTGTCTTTTAATGCCGCAACATCGCTTCACCTTCACCACATAGGATTGTTTCATTGCTTTCACCTTCTACATCACCATCGTTTTCATCGCCCAGTTCAGTATTGCCTCCATGTAGGCCCAGTTCAGCATTGTTCTCCATAGGATCCCCTGAGTCTTTATCATCGTTCAGAGTTGCCATGCATCTATTGCCGCAACACCTCACTCAGCACCACAGTTGCTAGGGTTTCTTCCAGTTCCAAGGCAGTTTCTGCACGTTTATTGCCATTGTTTCGACTCAGCATCACAGTACACCATCTGGACACATTTTCTAGTCCTTCCCCATGATTTCTAGCCCATTGCTACGATTTCTAGAGCATTGCCACAGTTACTAGAGCTATTTTCGTGCTCTTTAGCCCATCCCCACGATTTCTAGATCGTTTTTGCAGTTTCTATCATGGTTTCTTGGTATTCAAGTCATACCAGATTCCTTCCCATCCCATTTATTGAGATCCTTCCTGGCTTACAGCCAACATCTATTAGTACTCCTTGACCAAGAGTACTACTTCGCTGACTGAAAAGTCACAGTGTATCTTGCATTATTGAGGAATTGACCACACAGAGGTGCACTGAACCACTCGCACACATTGCCTTGATTGCTGTGTTGCTACGTTAATTGCCTAAGCTCTCCCCAAGTTTTGGGTGTTGCTGTTGCCACGGAAGTCTAGGCTCATCACCAGGCAGACCCAGCAACAATCCTCCCAACGAGCAAGACTTCTTGTGGGAATTCATGAATCTGTTGTGTGGGGTTTCCACTTCATTAAACAACCCTCAACCCAACAACATCTGCACCAAGGTCAAAGAACCTGATACTTTTGATGGCTCCGACCCACAGAAACTCGAGGCCTTCATTGTGTCCCTCCAGTTGAACTTTAATGACAGACCCACTACTTTTACGGTGGATGCCAACAAAGTCAACTATGCCATCTCTTTTCTCTCCGGCACCGCTCTTGACTGGTTTGAACCAGACATCCTCTGACCAAACCCACAGAATCCGCTGGCATGGCAATACTTCTACACAGCCTTCCTTGATGAATTCCAAACCAACTTTGGCCCTTTTGATGCCATCGGAGATGCTGAGGATGCCCTCGAACATCTCCGGATGCGCGATGAAGACCAAATCATGAAGTACATGGTTCAGTTCAACCAATACACCTCCCAAGTTGGCTATGGCAATAATTCCCTCCGCCATGCCTTCTACCGTGGACTCTGTACACACATTAAGGATGATATAGCTCACCACAGGAAGCCTAACAATCTCTGCCACATGCATTTCCTAGCCCAAGAACTCGACACTCACTATTGGACTCGGAGGACTGAGATATCCTGTGAAAACTGGGAAAACAAGTCCTCCAGTTCATATTCCAACAACCCTAAACCCAAGGGTTCCAACTCCAACTCCAATTCTTCAACCTCCAGATTGGCCCTGAAGGTTTCCAATTCCAACTCCTCAGGACCTGCTTCCAACCCCAAGCCCTATGCTGATAAGCTAGGCAAAGACGGCCATCTTACTCAAGAAGAAAAAGACTGCCGCCAGAAGAACAATCTGTGTATGTTCTGTGGAACCAAGCATAAGACCGAGGACTGCAACAAACGCAAGGTCATGGCCTCCGCTAAGGACCATGCTGCAGAAGTTGAAGAACCCATTCCTGCCTCTGAGGATCCAGCTCCGACAGAGCCGGAAAACTAGAGGGCAGCCCTGTATCCTCCGTGCGAGATCAGGGTTGCGTTGACTGTAATCGCACATTGGAGGTTGTCACCCTCAATGCTGCTGCTCTTTCCAATCATTCACTCACTGTATCACTCTCTTCCGAAGTTGGCTCCAGCACGGAGTCCGATGGCTCTCCAATCATTACCATCCTTCGTTTTCTTGCCTTGGTTGACTCTGGTTCTAGCCATTGTTTCGTTGACTCTAAGTATGTTGAGGACCACAACCTTCCTACCAAACCTATCCCTCTTATTCAACTTCAGCTCCTTGACGGCTCCGCTGGATCTCATATTTCTTAATCCATTACCCTTCCAGTCTGTTTCCCTTCTGGAAACATCATCCCTATGGACTTCTATGTCACTCGTCTAGATTCATTCTGTAACATTGTTCTGGGATACAACTGGCTCTCCCACTGCAATCTGTTGATTGACTGGGTAAAGCACAGTATCACTTTCCGTTCACCATTACCAGGTGTTTCTTCTCCTGCAAGCGCTTCCGCAGCCTCCGATGCAACTGCATCTAACCACGCGGACATTCCTTGTCCAACTCCTATTCCTATTCCAACTTCGGCTTCCAAGCCAATTCCGAGATCCCGACAGACTCTGCCACCATATGAACCCATCTATTCCTACCCTATCATTCCTTCCTTTTCTGCAACAGTTACCCCCAAGATATCTATCATCTCCATGGCTGCTTTTGTTTGAGCATGTGCTGAAGATGGAGCTCAACAATACACCCTCCAGCCTTCTGCACCTAGCATTAGTGGTATGGCCGGCACAGCAGCCCCACCGGATATGACAGATGTACTAGCAGAATATCACAACTTTGCTGATGTATTCAGTGACTCTCTCTCCAAGAAACTCCCAGAGCACAGACCGTACAACCTCAAGATCAATATTGAGGAAGGAACATCTCCTCCACTTGGCCCCATTTACTCCCTCTCAGAGTCTGAGCTTAAAGCACTACATGAGTTTATTGACAATAACCTCTGTAGCAGATTCATCATGCCCTCACGTTCTCCCCACAGAGCTCCTGTTCTCTTTGTCAAGAAAAAGACTGGTGAACTCCGTCTTTGTGTCGATTTCCATGGCTTAAACAAGATATCCAAGAAAGACTGTTACCCCCTTCCACTCATTTCTGATCTCCTCGACTCTGCACGCTCCGCTCGCATCTACACCAAACTTGATCTTTGACATGCTTACCATCTCATATGCATAGCTGAAGGTGATGAATGGAAAACAGCCTTCCGGACCTGTTACAGCTCCTTTGAATGGCGTGTCATGCCTTTTGGACTCACCAATGCTCCTGCGGCGTTCCAATGCTTCATGAACAATATTTTCGCTGACATGCTTGACATTTCTGTAGTTGTATACCTCGACAACATCCTCATTTACTCTGGCAATCCTGCAGAGCACTGGGAAAACATATGCAAAGTCCTATGCAGATTAAGAGCCAATGGGCTCTACTGCAAAGGATCCAAATGCGAGTTTCACCAGGACTCCGTGGAATATCTAGGCTACATTCTATCACCGGAGGGCCTCCGTATGTCCGAAGACAAGGTCAAAGCCATCTTAGATTGGCCGGTCTCACGGAAAGTTAAGGATATCCAATCCTTCCTTGGCTTCGCCAATTTCTACTGCCGTTTCATCCATGAGTACAGTGACATTGTTATTCCACTAACCTGCCTCACATGCAAGGGAACTCTGTGGAAATTTGACAACAAGTGCATGGCTGCTTTCAATGAACTAAAGCAAGCCTTCACTCATGCTCCTATCCTCACCCATTGGGTCCCTGACCGGCAATTGGTTGTGGAGACTGACACCTCCAACTACGCTATTGCTGCTATCCTCTCTATCTACCTTGAAGACAATGAAATCCACCCCATTGCTTTCCTATCCTGGAGCCTCCACAATGCCGAACTCAACTACGACACCCATGATAAAGAGCTTCTAGCTATCTTTGAAGCCTTTAAATACTGGCATCACTACCTTGAAGGCTCCGCAGATCCGATTGACATTGTTACAGACCACAAGAATCTTGAATACTTTTCTACCACCAAGATTCTTACCTGACAGCAAGTCCGGTGGTCCGAATATCTCTCCCAGTTCAACCTAGTAATCTGGTTCCAAACGGGGAAACTCGGAGGAAAACCGGATGCACTCACTAGACGATGGGACGTCTACCCAAAAGAGGGGGATAGTCAATATGCAGCAGTCAATCCTCACAATTTCCGGCCTGTATTCACTCAAGAACAACTCTCCACTTCCCTCCATGCTACTTTTCTTGAAGGCCCTACCCTCCATGCTAGTGTTATAATGAACATTGATAGGCTCCATGCAGACATCAAGCAAGCACAACCATCCGACTCCATGGCCTCCAAAGGTTTCTGCCAGGCCAAATCCTCCACTCCCACTTCTCCCTCTCGGTGGTCTGTAGATGAATCAGACACCCTCCATCTTGATAATTGCATCTATGTCCCAGACTCCGAGGATCTCCATCTCCATGTCTTGCAAAATAATCATGATCACATCTTGGCAGGTCATTTTGGCCAAAATCAGACCTTGGAATTAGTCCAACGGAGCTATACCTGGCCACAGATGTGTGAATATGTTCGCCACTATGTCAAATCTTGTACGGTTTGCGGTCGCAACAAGATACCTAGACACCGTCCTTATGGCTTACTTAAACCCTTGCCGGTTCCAGAACATCCATGGAATTCCATTTCAATGGATTTCATTGAACAGTTACCAGACTCCAACAGATTCACTGCTATCCTTGTTGTAATCGACCATGCAAGCAAGTAAGCCATCTTTATCCCTACACACAACACCATTAATTCCAAAGAACTTGCCTGGTTATTTGTCATTCATGTTTTCTCCAAGCATGGTGTCCCTAACCACATCACCTCTGACCATGGCTCCGGGTTTGTCTCCCAATTCATGCGCGCCCTTGCCAAAGCTCTTGATATGGAACTCCACTTCACTTCCAGATACCATCTGGAGGCCAATGGACAAATGGAACATGCAAATCAAACCTTGGAACAGTACATCCACATTTATTGCTCTTATCAACAGGACAACTGGGATTTACTACTACCCATTGCAGAATTTGCATACAACAATGCTCCGAATGCCTCCACCGGAATCTCCCCATTCTTTACCAACAAAGGTTACCATCCTAATATCACTGTTCATCTGGAACATGATATCACCTCTGCTCAGGCCCATGACTTTGTAGTTAATCTAGATGAACTACACCAATTCCTACATGATGAAATCACTCAGGCACAGTCTCGCTACAAGATCCAAGCAGACAAGCGTCAGAATCCAGCTCCTCCATTCAAAGTAGGTGACAAAGTTTTCCTCAGTTCCAAGGACATCAAGACTACTTGTTCTACTGCGAAATTCGCAGAGAAATTCCTTGGCCCATTCGAAATCATATCTCAACCAGGCTCTCATTCCTTCACGCTCAAACTTCCATCGGACCTCCATGCCATTCACCCTGTCTTCCATGTATCACAACTTGAACCTGTAGAAGAAAACACTATTCCCAATCGCACTCAACCTCCGCCACCTCCAGTGGAAGTCGACAGTGAAGAGCAGTACAAAATAGCTCAAATCCTAGACTTCAAGATTGACTGCCGGTTCTGGTGTCCTCTCCTCTACAGGATTCAATAGTTAGGCTATGAAGACACCAATGAGGAATATTCTTGGTTACTGGCCACTGAGTTCTCTGCCGACGACTTCATTGAGGATTTCCATCACCGCTATCCAGACAAACCTGGACCATTAGCCAAAGTCACCATCCAAAAATCCCTCATCTAATTATCTTCCTCACCTGTAACATTATCGGTCTCCATCAGCTCAGACCATTTCTATTTCAAATCAAATCCACAAAAACTATTGCAAATTCATTTCCTAATCGGGAATGAAACCGGTCGGCTCCGTTCTCACTCTCTCTTTCCATTCCTAACTTCAAATCCAAAAAATTCAATATATACTATGGGACCTAGGGTCCCAGCAATCTACAGCATTATCAAGAAAATACAAAAATACATGGCAAAAGTTCAAGAGATTTCGGTGCTGGACGGACCTGCCATATTCACATCAACCACTTCAGTCTCCCTTTCCTTTTCTCCAATCATCTCCTGTACCAATACCGGCTCCAAATCTTTGTACATCTCCTCATTCTCAACTTCTTCTTCACCTCTTGACCTTTTAAAGGCCCTCATCCTCGCCGTGGCCTGCCATTGGAACTCCCTCTCCGCCTCCTCCTCCAGATCCTCGTCAGGCATAGGCATTTTGATTAACACATCCAACTCTGGGATGCTGATGGATTCTGCACCTGGTACCATGTCCTTCCTAACTTCCTCCTCCAAGTCCAATGGCTCATCCGAATCCTCCACCCTATAGCTGTCCTGATCCTTCAACAGCCTTTTCCATAGCTGCCACTCCTTTCGGCATCTGTGCGCATTGTAGAAATCCCAGCAGGCTTGCAGGAACTTTTTATGAGCTAACATCTGCTCATGCAGACTGGCAATGCCAACAGTTCTGACCCAGAAAGACTTGTTCAAAATTTCATATGGGTCTTCCATTCCGAGTGGAGTATCCTTGGTTAATGCCTGCAAGCCCTCAGCCTTGATAACTGCCATATCTCTGTCCAACTGTTGTAAGGCCATCTTTTGCAGTACCTCACTATAGATATCACCAGTTTTCCGGAGCTCCATTTGTGACGCCTCGAACTCTGCCATCATGGATCTGGAAGGAAGGTTGTCGGGATACTTGATGTCGCGATCGGGATGGTAATCATCCATCAAGTCCTCCACATGCTCCACAATGTTGTCGACTTTGCCTTCCAAACACACCATTCTTGAAGAGATATCTTGCAGCAGTTCCATAATGCTAACTGAGTCCATGGATCCGCCATTGTCACTACCCTTGTTGAAGGAGCACCATGTCTTCTTGACATGTCCGGAGGCCACCATGGATGAAACAATTAGCCTTATTGGCCTGACACTTGCCACAACAATCTGAAAAAACCAAAGTCAACAAATAGAGTGGAGCACCGATGGTACCACGCACCATTCCCAGTAAAGACCTTATCTTTTGCCTGAGGAACAGGCTCAGTCTTTAAATGCTTGGGCGTCAACGGCCCTGCCGAAGCATCCCCACCCTCCACTCCACTGTCATCCACCAAACTCGCAGATCAAACTTTCCGTTTTCAGGACTCCATGGTATGCTCCCTCTTCTTCCCTTTGGCAATCCTCCACCTCCTTTTCAACTCAGCCATGGCCGCCATTTTCGGATCTGCCAGATCCATCTCCGAATCTCCATCACTCGCCGATGGGGCACCTGCAGCCCGCAATGCCACCTCATTGGCCTCATCCTCTCTCTCCTTCTCCTTTTCCTTCTCCTTATCCTCCTTTTCCTTCAAGTCAGCCAATTGCTGACGCTCCGTGGCCTCCTGCTTCTCCCTCTCCAAGGCAATTTTTTTTTTCCTTTTCGGCTTCCAGCCAGAGCCACTCTTTCTCCTGCCTCTGCTCCTCCGCCTTCCTCTCAGCCTCTAGCTTCTCCTTCTTCAAGGTCTCCACCTTGAGAAGCCATGCCTCCTTCTCCTTTCTCAAATTTTCTGCCTGGGCCTCCTTTGCCTCCTTTGCCTTCATAGCCTTCCAATCATCATGTCTGGTAATGGCCTCCTCATATCTCTCCTCTGCAGTGCCCTGTTCTTTCTCCAGTGCCTCATAATCCTCAAGTGATAAATCCACAGGCATCAGGGCCGACTCGTATGGCTCAGGGGTAGCGGAATCACGATATTCGGTGAGCACAGACATTAGAAACAGCAAGGACAAAATAAAAGCAGAGGTGGTGAAAGTAAGAGGTTAAGTTGTGGAATTCCCACAATCAAATTTCATGCATACATAAACATACTGATTGGCCATCGGGATCAGCACTCTTGAGGGTAAGAACGCTAAGAGGGGGATACTGTTATGTGCATGCCACAGACCTCCACTTCACACCAACTTCAAGCATGGACTTCATCTTAAAAAATCACAACATTGGACCTCCATGGCCTCCGGCCGCTGACTATTTACCTTACTCCATTTGATATTTCATTTCCGTTTCATTTACTACTTCACATATTAAATCTAGAATCCAAATTTGGTAGTGAACAGACCTCCATCGGACTCCAACTCGGATTCCTTACTTGTATATATACTGTAGAACTACTTGTAGATACTCAGTTTGAATATCAACTTGGTTTAGCCAAATCTCTCTCTGACTCCAAGTCTAATTCTATTGCTCTCAAAAGTCTGCGGCCTCCACTCTGTTGGACTATCCTTGCTCTCTATCCAAACCTTCGCTCTCTGCAGACTCCACTCCGCAATCCAATCTTAGGGCTTCGGCTCAAGGGTGACGTTGCTAATAGCTTTGCCAAAGCCCACGCACTCTGCGGACCTCCGCTTGTGCGAGTTACCTTTGTCTATTTGGCACGTCCCTAACAGGATGTGACCTCAGCTAATAAA
Source organism: Armillaria altimontana (assembly GCA_022818075.1). Classification (NCBI taxonomy): domain Eukaryota; kingdom Fungi; phylum Basidiomycota; class Agaricomycetes; order Agaricales; family Physalacriaceae; genus Armillaria; species Armillaria altimontana. Next base: position 892,114 of record JAIWYR010000018.1, read on the forward strand.
CCAGGAAAGAAAGCATCCTCGCTGGTCTTCATGCTCTTAGATTATGACATAGCAGAATGTATCACAATATATGGCAAAGTCATGGGCCCGAGCAGAGGCGATATCATGTTCAGGATGAACAGTGATATTAGGATGGTAGCCTTTGTTGGCAAAGAATGGGGAGATTCCAGTGGAGGCATTCAGGGCATTGTTGTATGCAAATTCTGCAATGGGTAGTAGTAAATCCCAGTTGTCCTGTTGATAAGAACAATAGATGTGGATGTACTGTTCCAAGGTTTGATTTGCACATTCCGTTTGTCCGTTGGCCTCTGGATGATATCTGGAAGTGAAGTGAAGTTCCATGTCAAGGGCTTTAGCAAGGGCGTGCATGAATTGGGAGACAAACTCGGAGCTGCGGTCAGAGGTGATGTGGTTAGGGACACCATGCTTGGAGAAAACATGAATGACAAATAACCAGGCGAGTTCTTTGGAATTAATGGTGTCATGTGTAGGGATAAAGATGGCTTGCTTGCTTGCATGGTCAATTACAACAAGGATAGCAGTGAATCTGTTGGAGTCTGGTAATTGTTCAATGAAATCCATTGAAATGGAATCCCATGGGCGTTCCGGAACCGGCAAGGGTTTAAGCAAACCATAAGGACAATGTCTAGGTGTCTTGTTGCGACCGCACACTGTACAAGATTTGACGTAGTGGCAAACAGAGTTGTTCTTGAGTGAATACAGACCAGAAATTGTGAGGATTGACTGCTGCATATTGACTATCCCCCTCTTTTGGATAGACATCCCATCGTCTAGTGAGTGCATCCGGTTTCCCTCCGAGTTTCCCTGGTCAGAACCGGATTACTAGATTGAATTGTGAGAGATATTCAGACCACCAGACTTGCCGTCGGGTAAGGATCTTGGTAGTGGAAAAATATTCAAGATTCTTGTGGTCTGTAACGACGTCAATCGGATCTGCAGAGCCTTCAAGGTAGTGATGCCAGTATTTAAAGGCTTCAAAGATAGCTAGAAGCTCTTTATCATGGGTGTCATAGTTGAGTTTGGCATTGTGTAGGCTCCAGGAGAGGAATGCGATGGGGTGGATTTCGCCACCTTCAAGGTAGATAGAGAGGATAGCAGCAATAGCATAATCGGAGGCATCAGTCTCCACAACCAATTGACGGTTGGGGACCCAATTGGTGAGGATAGGAGTGAAGGCCTGCTTTAGTTCATTGAAAGCGGCCATACACTTGTCATTGAATTTCCATGGAGTTCCCTTGTGTGTGAGGTGGGTTAGTGGAATAACAATGTCACTGTACTCGTGGATGAAATGGCGGTAGAAATTGGCAAAGCCAAGGAAGGATTGAATATCCTTAACTTTCCACCGGACTGGCCAATCTAAAATGGCTTTGACCTTGTCTTCAGACATGCGGAGGCCCTCCGGTGATAGAATGTAGCCTAGATATTCCACGGAGTCCCAGTGAAACTCGCATTTGGATCCTTTGCAGTAGAGCCCGTTGGCTCTTAATCTGCGTAGGACTTCGCATACGGTTTCCCAGTGCTCCACAGGATTGTCGGAGTAAATGAGGATGTCATCCAGGTATACGACTACAGAAATGTCAAGCATGTCAGCAAAAATATCATTCACGAAGCATTGGAATGCCGCGGGAGCATTGGTGAGTCCAAAAGGCATGACACGCCATTCAAAGGAGCTGTAACAGGTCCGGAAGGCTGTTTTCCATTCATCACCTTCAGCTATGCATATGAGATGGTAAGCATGTCAAAGATCAAGTTTGGTGTAGATGCGAGTGGAGCGCGCAGAGTCGAGGAGATCAGAAATGAGTGGAAGGGGGTAACAGTCTTTCTTGGATATCTTGTTTAAGCCATGGAAATCGACACAAAGATGGAGTTCACTGGTCTTTTTCTTGACAAAGAGAACAGGAGCTCCATGGGGAGAGCATAAGGGCATGATGAATCTGCTACAGAGGTTATTGTCAATAAACTCACATAGTGCTTTGAGCTCAGACTCCGAGAGGGAGTAAATAGGACCAAGTGGAGGAGAGGTTCCTTCCTCAATGTTGATCTTGAGGTCATATGGTCTATGCTTGGGGAGTTTCTCAGAGAGAGAGTCACTGAATACATCAGCAAGGTCATGATATTCTGCTGGTATATCTGTCATATCTGGCGGGACCGCGGAGACGGCCATACCGCTGATGCTAGGTGCAGAAGGTTGGAGGGTGTATTGTTGAGTTCCATCTTCAGCACATGCTCGAACAAAAGCTGCTGCGGAGATGATAGATATCTTGGGTATAACCGTTGCAGAAAAGGAAGGGATAGTAGGGTATGAATAGATGGGTTCATATGGCGGCGGAGTCCATCAGGATCTCGGAGTTGGCTTGGAAGCCAGGGTTGGAATAGGATTAGGAGTTGGATGAGGAATGTCCACATGGTTAGATGCAGTTGCATTGGAGACCATGGAAGCGCTTGCAGGGGCAGAGACACCTGGTAATGGTGAATGGAAAGTGATACTGTGCTTTGCCCAGTCAATCAACAGATTGCAGTGGGAAAGCCAGTTGTATCCCAGAACAATGTTACAGGATGAATGTAGATGAGTGACATAGAAGTCAATAGAGATGATGTTTCCAGAAGGGAAACGGACTGGAAGTGTGATGGATTGGGAGATATGAGATCCAGCGGAGCCGTCAAGGAGCTGAAGTTGAACAGGAGGAATAGGTTTGGTAGGAAGGTTGTGGTCCTCAACATACTTAGAGTCAATGAAACAATGGCTAGAACCAGAGTCAACCAAGGCAAGAAAACGAAGGATAGTAATGATTGCAGAGTTGTCGGGCTCTGTGCCTGAGCCAACTTCGGAAGAGAGTGATATAGTGAGTGAATGGTTGGAAAGAGCGGCGGCGTTGCGGGTGACAACCTCCATTGTGTGATTACAGTCAACGCAACCCTGATCTTGCATGGAGGATACAGGGCTGCCTTCTAGTTTTCCAGCTCCATCAGAGCTGGATCCTCAGAGGCAGGAGCGGGTTCTTCAACTTCTGCAGCATGGCCCTTGGCGGAGGCTGCGGCTTTGCATTTGTTGCAGTCCTCGGTCTTGTGCTTGCTTCCACAGAACATACAGAGATTGTTCTTCCGGTGGGGATCCTTTTCTTCTTGAGTAAGATGGCCATCTTTGCCTAGCTTATCAGCATAGGGCTTTGGGTTAGAAGCGGATCCCAAGGAGTTGGGATCGGAAGACTTCAGAGCCGATCCAGACATTGAAGAACTGGGATTGGAATTGGAACCCTTGGATTTAGAGTTGTTGGAATATGAACCGGAGGACTTGTTTTCCTGATTTTCATGGGATATCTCGGTCCTCCGAGTCCAATAGCGAGTGTCAAGTTCTTGGGCTAGGAAACGCATGTCACGGAGATTGTTGGGCTTCCTGTGGTGAGCCATGTCATCCTTAATGCATGTACAAAGTCTGCGGTAGAAAGCCTGGTGAAGGGAATTATCGCTGTAACCAACTTGGGAGGTGTATTGATTGAACTGAACCATATACTTCATGATTTGGTCTCCATCATGCATCCGGAGATGTTTGAGGGCATCCTCAGCATCTCTGATGGCATCAAAAGGGCTGAAATTGGTTTGGAGTTCATCAAGGAAGGTGGTGTAGGAGTATTGCCATGCCGGTGGATTCCACGGATTTGGACGGAGGATGTCTGGTTTGAACCAGTCAAGAGCAGTGCCGGAAAGAAAGGAGATGGTGTAGTTGACTTTGTTGGCATCCACCGCAAATGCAGTGGGTCTGTCATTAAAGTTCAACTGGAGGGACACAATGAAAGCCTTGAGTTTCTGTGGGTTGGAGCTGTCAAAAGTATCAGGTTCTTTGACCTTGGTGTGGATGTTGTTAGGTTGAGGGTTGTTTAACAAAGTGGAAACCCTGCACAACAGATTCATGAATTCTCGCAAGAAATCTTGCTCATTGGGGGGATTGTTACCGGGTCCACCTGGCCCTCCAGGGCTGTTGGGGCCAGGTCCTCTTGGTCCATCGGGTCCATTTGGACTACCAGGTTCGGAGTCGGATCCATCATCGCCCTGACTGTGTCAATTTGGAGGATGAGTAGGGGTGTCAGTCTCGTTTCCAGAATCATCGGGTTCTGGGTTGTCAGGTTGTCCCTGTTGGGTGTGGGTTGAGGTGCTGGGGTGTGTGGATTTGGGTCCTCCCAGTATCCTTTGAATATGCTGGTCCTCCAGTGGTGTGAGTGGTCATCTAGTGGAGGAGTACCGAAGGGATTGGGAGAACTGTAATGGTTGGATTGGAGGGCAGTGAAACTGGAATGGCTGTAGGTTTCCCTACAGGATGGTTGTCCTTCGATGGAGGCCAATCCAAAAAGTTCCAGATTCTCCTTGGACGCAGATGCCACTATATCTTCCATGGAGAATATCGGTGTTTTTCATTTGTGGCCTTCGGCTGTTTCTAGGGGATACGTGTAGTTGTCATGATTTAGAGAAAAATTTGACTCAAGGGTTTGAGTTCGAATATACTGTTAGGGACATGCCAAATAGACAAGAGGACTTGCATGAGTGGAGGTCTGCGGAGTGCATGGGCTTTGGCGAAGCTATTAGCAATGTCACCCTTGAGCTGAAGCCCTAGGATTGGATAGTGGAGCGGAGTCCATGGAGAGCAAAGGTTTGGATAGGGTAAAGAATAGTCCAACAGAGTGGAGGCCGCGGACTTGGAGAGCGATAGATTTAGACTTGGAGTCAGAGAGAGTTTTGGCTAAACCAAGTTGATATTCAAACTGAGTATCTACAAGTAGTTCTACAGTATATATAAAAGTAAGTAAATCCGAGTCCGAGTCCGATGGACTCCAGTGGAGGTCTGTTCGCTACCAGATTTGGGTTCTAGAATTAATATGTGAAATAGTGAAATGAAATGTAAATGAAATATCAAATGGGGCTTAGTAATGGTAAGCGGTCGGAGGCCGTGGAGTCCGATGCTGGTGTTAGGGTTGCAATTGGAATGTGAGGTGAAGTCCGGCGGCATGCATGTAACAGGAGTAATGTGCATGACATGATCACTTTTAGAAAGAGAGGCTGCACATCACATGATTCAGGCATTGGAGATGGTAGAACCTGGAAAGTGTCTAGATTGTTACTTTCTGGGGAGTGGGGGACTCAAACTTGCAAGTGTGAAAATGAAATTTTCTATGTGGAACAAGTTACAATTGAGCAAGCAGTGATGACCACTTCACCATCTGCCCCCCTTTGACATGGTTGTCTGCTGTCCTCACAATGATTCCTTGTATTCTCAGATGCTCATTCCTGAAATGAGAAGGCACATAAGTTCTCATCTTCTCATCTTCTGAAGCTATGAGCCTCTGAAAATCTTGTGTTGGAATGCAGACCAAGGAGTTCAGCACCTTGCCTCATATATCCTGATGGATGGCACATGATGTCAGCTGGATGACTGCTTTGCTCAGGTTCTCCTGTTGTGGCTTGACAAAAATCACCTAGGTTGAACTCATTTTTAACCCTAGGAGATCGCTCTGGTGTCTGCAGCTCTTCACTGTGTTGCTAGTGTGTCTCGTGTTCTTTAAGGCAATCTTCATCTAGTTTGATATGAGGTCCCCAGGTATCAAAGTTGTGAGCCTTGTCAAGGTGCCAGAGGAAGGCTTCTGTGCAAATTTAAAGGTGTAAGGCATATATCTCAAAGTCATTCAGTGTCATGAAGTCTGATACATCAACAGGCCAAAATCTTTCTGAATTTCTGGTAAGTCTTATCATCCAGGTGGTACATCATTTCCTCAGTGAGACTATGTGGAGCACATATTACTTCTGTTAACAATTTCTCCAATAGTGCCATATCCTCTGTGAATACCCCACTGTACTGATTGTGGGAGAGAAAAGGTTCATTCAGAAGATAGTTTGAAATGTTTCTGTCTCATGTGCACTGTTTGATAATTACTATTGCAGCACTCTTTTTCACTGATTTAAAAGCCTTCAAGCTCCTTGGTACTGATGTAGAGGTATACCAGTCGAGAATTCAACCATTGTTGTTCCAATGTTTGCATTATCATAGTCACTGTCATCCAAAACATCTGGCAGGTCTTTCAGTGGCTCATTGCTAATGGGTAGTCGAGCAAACTGTTTCAGCAGGGAGTCAATCAGTGGTGAGAGTAGGCAGCTTGTTTCTGCCTCATACAGGTCAACAACAGGCTGCATCTGAGCTGTTGCAGACATCATAGGTGTGTTATGCCAGTTGTAAGACAGCAGGTCATTGATGAATATTGTGGATGATTGATCAATGATGATAAAGATTCCTTTACAAAGATAAATACAATGTGTCCACCAGTGTTATGAATACTGAGATTAGCATAGTAATTGTACATAGCTAGGTATTCAAAATAAAGTTAAGTTCTTTACCTTGAAGGGAATCAAGAAGGGAAAGGGGGTCAATGAGCACTAAGCATAGTCAAGAGAAGACTGATCAATCCAGTAAGCACTAAGTATAACTGGGAAGAATCTGAGGCAATGAGCACTAGGTGTAGTTGTCTCAGATTCTTACTAATTCACACAAGGTAAATGATAGGTCAAAAGATAGATAGATATTTCATAGCTATGAGAATTCTTATATACTAGAGAGACTACAGAGAAGATTCTAGTAGTACAGCTTGCTGAGAATGTTCTAGAGTTTTCTGATATGTTCAAGGTAGGTAGAAGTAGGTATGGAATATCTGAGAAAGAAAGAGAAATATTTAGTCCTTGTTTAGGTGTCAAAAGACTTAGTCAGGTTTGATATGGCATATCCATAACAAACAATGCTAGCTTCTGTGTCTGCATCATCACTAGAATGAAGAGAAGGAACTGGAAGGCCATCCTTGCTCTTGATAGACCATGGGGATTGCATATGCAATATTATTTTGAACATATTAGGATCTGGAGCTGGAACAAGCTTGAATGTTAGTAGCTTTTTCCCATCTACAAGACAGGTGATAGCTTGAGAAATATCATTCTGAATTTGGGTGGAATATTCCACCAATGCAGGTTAGTTTGATATTTTGTCTACTACATGCTCTCTGAGCAAAGACAGCTCTACTTGTTCCTTATAAAAGCAGGCAAGATTTAATCTAAAATCTCTTGCTGTATGTCTCCTCTCAAATAGCATGAATGTCCACAGCTGGGGCATAAGAAGAAGGCTGATATTTCTTCCACAGGCCTCGACTATGGTGGAAAGTATACCACCCTGTATGATAAATCATCCAAGGCTCTTCCACCATTTCTCCTCTTTCTCTTGCAGTGTTTTTTCTGAAGTGCATTGAATTGACTGTCCCTATTGTGTAATTGATAGATGTAAGGCCAAAGAGCTGAGCAGATATTGTCTGCTGTTTCTTATATGTTCCTCTAGACTTTTCCCCAATGAACTTTGCAATGTGACATTGGAAAAAAATCCAGGCACTATAGATCACTCAGTTATGTGAAAATGCTCACTCTGTGGTTGGCCTACTCACATTATCAAGGATTTCTTTCCTTGCTTGCTTCTGTACCCATTGATATAGGACAAAAACAGAATGGAGAAGTGTACAGTGCATGACCTAAAGCAGGACATCACTTTCACCCAGCCACATATCCACTCATTGCAGACTTGTCAAGGCTGAGGTCAAATACATTTCTGCAGGCTGTATAGTCCTATGCTTTCCAAAGTCTTTCTGATTGGAAATAATACTTTGGAGCAGTTTATTGATTTTCTAAGGGTATATAACTTTCCTGGCTGTTGAAACATCAAAATTACTCCATGTACAGTAGCTGCTTCAGCTTTAATAGCTGAAAGTGTCAGGAGTTCTTCAAATTCAGTTTGACATTTGATAGAAGGAGAATTCAGAGATTCTTTCTTCTTCCCCTTTAAAGGCAAAAGTTTCAATGGTTTTGCAGCTTTGCTATGACTACAGTTCTGCTAGACAATGATAAGTATATGAAAAGGGTATTATAGTGTAATGTACCTCTATAGTTTTGATAACAGTATTGACCTCCACTATAATATTGTTGCTCCCACAGTTGTCTCCTTCTATACTGTCAAGATCTGTTAAAGGTGAGGTCAGTTGAGCTTGTGCATCAACTGTAGCTGCAGTATCATTTCCAGAAGCCAAAAACATGTCTATCCTCATTTTTCCAAATGGCTCAGTTGCTGGTGCAAAATTTCTCTCCTTCTTCTTGCAGATCTCATCCTTAGTGATCCAAACATAGTAAAGCTTTGCTAGCTTCTTCATATGTTTGAACCAGATTAACATGTCCTGAATAGCATTCCACTAAGTATCTGGATCAAAAGGAACATGTATGAGTCCACAGATCTGATAATATGCAATCTTGGAAGCAAAAGAGTTCATCCCCAAATGAGGAGACAGGATGTCTAAATTATGACAATGCCAGAGATCCTCTCTTTTTAAAAAGTGTCCTAGATTTGCTTTGGAACCAAACATTGCTTCAGCATTTTTGCAAAACAACATATACCAGGAAACTCTGTCTCTGCTAAAAGATCATTGCCAAACAATGACTGGGGTTCAACCTGTAATCACAAGTGGTAAATATAGAACATCAAGGATCCTACAGGTATTGCTTGCTTTGTCACAATATTCACAGAGCATCATGTATGTCTCCTCATTTGCTGTATTCGTAAATGAAGATGCTCTCAAATGAACTTTATTTCCTTTAAAGAGAATAAAGAACATCCAGTATCTGTCTCCAATGTGATGCACAAATACCCCAGGATGTCCCAGAAAGAATTTACCATGGTCACTGCCTAAAATTGAAATAAACATAGAAAGATGAATGATGCCAACTTTCCACCAATGTGAGAAACATCCATCCAATTCATTCAAAATTTCATCATTTCCCATTCAAACTTGAAGATGCACTCTGGCATAACAAGACACCAGAGTTCATAGAATACTTTGTTAATCCAAGACATGTGCTTTGCAGTCTCATCACAATTTTTATGTTCCTGTTGTGCTGGAAGAGCAAATCTAGAACTATTGCTCTGCAGAATTGTAGTGTCAAGATTGAACAAACCATTATTTGATCACCCTTTGATAACCTTTGCACTATGGTTATTGGGCTTCAATGTGCATTCATAAATTCTCTTCTGAATGATGTGTGGAGGAATGTTCTCTGAACTAAGCTCAATATCAGGAATCATGTCTGGAACTTGATATGGAACATATCCTTGTGGGCAGAAAGTGTCTGGTGATATAGTGTTTAGAGAGAATGCTGAGCTGTTGCTAGCTTCAATCTATGATGTGTCAGAATGAGAAGAATATGAAGGGAATGTAAAAGCAGGTGCATGCTCATAGTTTTCTTTACATGATTCAAACAGAAGCAATCTTAACATGAAAATCAATTGTATAATGCAATCAAACTGTGGGCTTGAATGTAGACTGTGTATTGTCTGAGCACAGACAGTTGTTACAAAGATGTCAACCTGACAGAGCTTGTACTATGGGGCCTGAGGATAAGATATTCCATTGGGAGAATTGATAGCAGCTGCCAGTGATAAAGTTTCCGAAAGATAGATATTAAAATCCTTTCTATTGTTGCTCAAGAGATTATCAGGGTTTAATAGCTTGTTCATATTGTTCAACCACTGTTCAGCAGAAATAATGTGCAGATAGGGCTTCAGATGGTGTTCCTCCAGCATATAAATACTAGAGAAAGGGAGAAGATGAGAATGCTGCATGATGGCATCTATCCCATCAAGATCTGGATTGCTGAGCAGACACTTCTTAAGAACAGAGACATATTTCATCTTTTCAGCCACTTTAAAAGCATTTAGACTGCATAAAATATCATAAATAATATCTCACCAGAAAATCAATCTTTTCTCCCTTCATCACCATTGATCCCTAAACCTAGCTGAATATCATCTAAATTGACAAAAGCAGATTCCATAGAGGATTTCCACACTGTCACATAGTTCTTGGGCAAGTAGCAGATATTGGTATTGGTTCCAGTATTGTTGGAGCCAGAATCCTTTGTCTGTTTTGCCAGGTAGTCTCTGACAACTTGCCTGGTGAGTGTTGTCTCTGAGTATGAGCTCTTATCTATACTTATTCCATGTCTCTGGAGTGAATCCCCACTTCTGGAGTTCTTTCATTGTGATTTGTCTTCTTTCTTCTCTGGCAAGAGTCTCCTGAGCATCTGCCACAGCTTACTGATAGCTGAGCTCAGGGTCAAGGAGTTGGGGAGTCTGGGTATGGCTGGTGGGACATGATCCAGAGGTTGTACTCATCAGGAGTAGGTGAGTGAGGTCAGTAGGACTCTTCTTTATCATTGCTGAGGACGATGAGTTCAAGCAAGTCTTAAGTAGTTTGTCTCAGTTCTCTGTCAAGGGACTCAGTGTCTATATTACTAGCAGACTTGGCAAGAATGACCTGTGGGACTTCTGAGTGGGTATGCTCCTCATAGAGGATGTGTCGACCTTCTTTCCCAAGATTCAGCTATAGGAGCTTCTGACTGATTGAAGGATTCTTTGAGTTCAGGATAATGGTTTCAAGCATGGATAAGTCTGGTCGATGAGGCTAGACAGGGACATAATGGTGAGGGATGTAGGTAACAGTTGGTGGGTTTTGGATTTGTTGAAGACATTTGAGCCAGTTATAGATAGCCCAACAATTTTGCAATGTGAGATAGGTGAGGGTGCATACCAAGGAAGAGAAAAGAGAAGCTTTGAGCTAATTGTTAGATCTAAACTCTGGTATTCTAAACAAGAGTAAACAACCAGCTGTCTCATGTTCAGATAATCATGAGTCTAGACTAAGTCTTAGACCTAGGTGATGGCTGAAGCTGTTGGGCAAAGTTCAGTATGATTAAACTTTAGCTTAAAGCTGAGGCTTCAGAATGTTACAGGTCCTACTTAAATACTACTGCTAAAAGTTCTAAATATAAATATGGGGTTCAGTAGTCTGCTGTTAAACAATGAAAACAATATGTAAAGTGTGTGACCATCATGAGCCATAGTACGATTGCTGAAGTTGTTTGGTATAATCATGGTGACCAGTCTGTATGTCCAAGATGAGCACTTAGATATGATAGATGCTTAAGAGATAAGATAAGCAGAAAAATTGTAACACTGACAGTTGACTTCCTTTCACCAGCATAATATTAACAACAAATCTATGTTGGAAGGTGATAACGTCAAGTGTCTACTTGGTTATGTTTTGAGCCATGGCACTGTCACCAAGGTAAGAACTCTGAAAGGTGCTGTGCACCTATATAGATGCTGAATGCTACACACACAACACTACACAAAGACTCAGTTAATTGCAGTTCAAAGAGATGTATGATACACCTGGTTTTGAGGCTTTGTACTGTAGTTTACAAGTTCCAGGTTGCAATGAATGATTTGAATAATAGATATATTGTGTTTTCCACTTTTAAGTTTGATGTGCTACTGAATACAAACTTAAACTCACACTGAATAACTGCCTGGTGCAAGTTCTGAACTCATGCTGGCTGCCTGATGCAGTTTCAATACTGATACTATGTGCTTGATTGCGACTTTAAAACACACTGACTTATTCTGAACTGTTTCTCAGGTCTATCTTTCTGTTCTAGCTTATACTGTCTGCTTGCTTGACTGCTCTTGCACACATAGAGTGACCAGGTCACAACAATTCTATTCTAGGTGAGTCTACAACTCAAAGCTCTTAATCAATTAAACCTGTACTATTTGTCTGGTAGCATTCCAGGGTCAGAAACCTGATTCCCCACTAGTTACATGACCTATATTTATACTATTCTACTGATATACTATTTTCAATCCTTTCATTACTGACTAAGATGCTTGCTGACCCAGCCAGGTGAGAATAAACCCATTGCCTGGCAAATATGAGCTCATCAACAGCTACCAGATTGATTGATTATATTAGATCTGCATTAGATAATCTAGTAACTTCTGCTGGAATACCAAGTGATTACACCATGTGAGTCATGCAGTCTGGACTTTCAGTCTATCAGGTAAAATACTCAATCTTCTATCCAAATGCTGGAACAGTTTGTTTCTAAGTTCCCAGGTAGAACTTCTTACTTGCAATATGGTACTTTCTTTTTATATCTTACTTGTTGTTACAATGTAACTGTGGTATATTGCCAGGAAATGCTATTTTACATGCATTTTTAAAGAGTGTATGCCTGGCAGGTGTATCAACTCTCTGTTGCAAATAGAAAACATAAAATGGACACACATTCTTATAAGTGAGGAGAGGAGTAAATATCTGTTTAGAAGATAGAAGATTTAAGAGAACAATGAGAACAATGACCAGTGTGCTGGAATACTGTATACATGCTACTTACCATAGGCCAATGAAATTTCTTCCTTCCCAACATGAAATCCCAGTCAAAAGGGATAGATAAGTAGAACTCCCAACTTTATTCATGCAAATTAACAGCAGAGCCATCTATGACATGACACAGCACTTGCCAATTCTGACTGAGAGGACTAGTCAGGCATTATGAAGAGGAGGAAGAAAGAGAGGATAGAAAGATGAGTTATAAATATAAACATGAAAAGTGCCACTCAACTATGCCTATATGAGAAGATGTCATCACATCATGTTTCCTTCTTCTGTGATGGTATGTGTTGACAGATTAAATTTGGTGCTTGATGGGTCTAGTAGTCAATTCCAATGCAGATTGCCCATTGCGCCTATCAGAATATCAGGAGAAACATGATATGAGAAAGGCTCTTTAAATAGTTAATTTTTAACTGATTTTTCAATGACTGCATTGTCTATAGGGAGAGTCCAGAAATCTTCACCTTCAATTATAGTTCATTAATATTCCTGGATTTGACAACCTTTGTTGTCCCACAGCATTAAAGTTAAAGGCTTGAGCTTGAAGTGTTGTGTATAGAAAAGGCACCATGGGCTGCCAGCTCATTATTGGCACCTATTGACTTCCATAGCTGCTAGTGACCTTTCTTCCTCTTAGTGTTGTATGGTCACCCAACCTTGGGCTGAAGTCAAGGTTGCTGGTTCTGCAAATGACCTTGGCCATGACTCTATGGCTGTAAAACAACCTGTGACATAGTTTTTGCCTTATTTGTTTGTCTCTGACCCTGACTGCTTTGTCATAGTTCAGTCAGCCATCTGGTCTATAAATAGACAATGTTGCAGTGGCATGGGAAAAGTCATAGTCATTTGCTGACTGTGACAGTGACAATTTCACAACAGTCATGACTTCAGCAATTGTCATGTGACCCACACAACACTGCTTCCTCTTAAGTACCACAAGCCTCATTTCTAATAGTCTGTGATTCCAGGCTGATCCTGGCTCATTAAAACTGCTCATTTGAAGACCAGTAATATGTAAAAAATCCTGATATTTTGCATCACATGAGTAGTATAGACCAAGTGTATATGGTATATTACATTGTGTGAACAAGATAGTAAAAAATAAAAAGGTATATTTCAAATATATAAATAAAGGCTATATATACTAAAAAAGAGAGATAAGATTATAGTGACCTAAGTCTAATTAGATCACCACCTTTTACACACCCCCAGTTGGGATTTCTGCTAGAGAATCTAAAGAAAGTTATAGGGTGAGCAGAGAGCACTTGCACCAGAGATGATCATTCTACAATGGAGCAGCAGGGATTATTAGTTTATCAGGAGCAGTTAGTGTGATGTTGTGATTTCCAAAAGAGTTTGAGGGAATAACATCACTGACTGCACTTGGTGTGATTAAGTTGGCATTACCTCCAATAAGTTGAGCCATCTCATCTGAAGTATTGTCCATGTGCATGGTCACCACCACTACAGGACCTTCCTGACAGACAATTTCATCTGTCAGAGTCATAACAATACTTTCAGTTGGTACAATACCAGCTGTCGAAAGCTCCATGTTCACATCCTCATCTTGTGATAATTTAGGAGATAATAGTGGAACTGGAAAATTGGATGCATAGCTATCTTCATCATCATGAAAGCTTACTTACATGAAACCAATCATATAAGGTACAAGTAGGACTCATACCCTCACTCTCAAGTCAGTCAATCTTTTTGATATTGCTGTTATATGCATGCCACCAGCCTTTGCTTCACACCCAGTTCAGCTCCAATTCTAACTCCAGCATTCCTCACTATTAGACTCCATAGCCTCTGGCCACTTATCATGACTCTATTTCATTTGATATTTCACTTATCATTTCATTTCACTATTTCACATGTTAATTCTAAAACCCAAATCTAGTGGCAAACAGACCGCCATTGGATTCCATTAGACTCCAACTTGGACTACCTATATACTGTAGAATTACTTGTAGATACTCAGTTTGAATATCAACTTGGTTTAGTCAAAATCTCTCTCTGACTCTAAGTTTAAACCATTGCTCTCCAAGTCTGTGGCCTCTGCTCTATTGGACTATCTTACTCTATTCAAAACCTCACTCTCTGTGGACTCCACTCCACAACCTAACTTCAGGGCTTTAACTCAAGGGTGACATTGCTAATAGCTTTGCCAAAGCCTACACACCCTACCAGACTCTGCTTATGCAAGTAATCAGAGATAACCTGTTCCTGTAGCCCAGGCAACAACAGTCAAGCAAGGCTGATGTAAAAGATATTATTGTGATTTCAGACTTGGACTCAAATGATGAGGTTATTGTCATTTCAGAATAGGCTATGTAATAATATTCTTTCTGATACAAAATCACTGTTTAAAAAAAACTATATATTGTAGTAAATCATAATTGTCATACATGTACCATAGCATATTAGCATATTGCTATAGTCAGATGGCCAGAACTTACAGACTGATATCCATTGTCTGCATCATCATGGATGCTGGAATGCTTTTCTAATGCCTGTTCATTTCTTCAAATTTTTCTTCCCTCCATCTCTTTCTTTGGATGTTGACAACAAATCTTCTGGAGTCTCTTTAAACTAATGTCCATGCCACTTCTCCTACTGCATCTCAATATTTGCATGTTACACAATAAAGTAAAATCATCTCCTTTCCTTCCTCAAATGAAATATATAAAGATTTTTAATTAGTGCATAACCTTATGTAAATATGGGAATAAATAATATGATTATAGATACATCAATTCCTAAACAGACTGTTATAACCACTTTCTCACATTTAAATTCAGTCACTTGGAATCATCTGTCTCTGCTGCAAGGGTCATTATAAAACTATGCAAAACAATTGTGTTGTCCATTACTTCATCTTCAAGAAAAGAAGCTTGCAGTATCACTACAGCCACATTCCAATCCAGATCTGTCTTATCACTGGCTGAGCACTTTGTGAACTGGATGCTCCTGACTATTTTTCCATGATGCTCACCTGAGATCATCAGAAACATTTCATAATGTTGTGCCTTTGAGTGATTCAGAAGGACTCTAGTGAGGTCAAGGATTTCATTCAACAGTAGATCATTCCTGACACAATTGATCTTTCCATTGATTCCCTTGTTGAGAGGCACAAATTAGCTTCAACTACATTGAGGTAAGGGAACCAATGAGATGGGAAAAGAGCATTGGCATCATAATAATCAAGCTGAACTAACACCTGTAATGATGTTGATATCTATCACCTCTCTGGTCTTTCCATACCAAGAGCTGTCTTGTGCAGTCACCAAAACTCTCATCCCTTTCCATGGCACAATAGATGTCAATGTAGGAGTCAAAAAATGAACAGATGAGGCCTCGAAGCTCATACCCATGACATATCTATTGGCTGAGACACATTAATTTATAACATTGACCCCATACTGGCAAGGGATGAACCAAGAATAGTGAGATAACAAAATAGGCTCTATCAATGCATGATGGACAAACAGGCTATCTCAATGCAACATGAAGTAGGTAGTTCTCCTGTTAATGAAGTCAAAATGAAGACAGGCTGATGGAAACTAGTTGATGCATCTTGGATAATAGCTGGTGCATATGGCCAGCAGAGCAGTGAGTGTAGGTGCTGCAATTAAAAAAAGAAAAGCCCTTTGCCTGCTGTTTCAGTTCCAGCTCAAGTCCTTCCTCTCTAGCTCAGAGATATGGCTGTTAGAAGGAATTATAGGAAATATGATAGTAAGTAATTGAACTTGTCAATGTCCTCTCATTGATAGTGTTAGTATCACAGCCCAGCAAACAATATAGAATGACTAGATTATTGACTTGGGGAAAGTGAAAGAGTGCTGACTCAGAACATTCTCATGCCATTGCTGGGCCTGTTCCTGTATTCAAACAGCATCCATTGGCATGGTTTGCCTATATGCCCATGTATGCCAGTTGTTATCATATAATCCTTTAGGTTTCATCAACACACTCACCTATAAGATACTTCCTTTTAAAGACTTTCAAGAAATACTTCAGTGAAACAGTGTGGCAATGAATTGACATGAAGTGTCATTGAATCCTGTTCGAAATTTTTCTCTTTCAACCATAACTATCACATCCATTCATATCATTTGTAAGTCAATAAATATTAATCCTGACTCTCTAGATAAGCTATTACACACCTGGATTGTATTATGTGTTCATTTTCAAGTTGATATAGAGCAAAGTACAAGCTTGCTTTCACTTTGGAAACATTTCCAAATAGCTACATGATTTCATTAATAAGGTATGTCCATCTAAGATCTATATGAATGTAGGGGCTTAAATATGATCTTCCTATTTAGCATTATTAAAATACACCCTATCACAACTGCTGTTGCTCTATTTGTTGCTCTATTGATAATTTCCACATTTGTCATTGTCATTTGGCACATGAAAGCCTGTGGTGGCAGAAGGACTTGCCTCCCTAGCTGTTATACCATACCATCTGCAACCTCTCTTCTCTCTAATCCTATGTATGAACTCCTGTGTCTTTCACCACAGTTGCACATTTGAGCATTTTCTGCAAACAAAACACTTTTCCCTACTACATTGATAGTGCCAAGATCTATGTTTGAGGACTAGACAATCTTTGCATTATAATTTAGTACTGGGAGCATAGATAAGAGATGACCAAGGCAGAGCCAAGCTGCATCATGTGGTAGTTTAGTGCAGGTAAACAGTTTTCCCAGTTATTGTAGATAGTCTTTCCCTATCAATCCATTCCATCTCTCCATCCTTGTGAGGGGTTCCAGTACATCTATGTTTTTTAGATGTCTTCAACCAACCAATCTTATTCTGTTAGTGAATCATGCTGATCCATACTCAGATCATAGCCAGAATTGGCTGCTAGCAGATCCAGATGTGCATTACAATATAATTTTTTGTCCCTTCTTCTTTGACCATCACCATGACCGCTGGGCTCATGTATCTGATATTTACATGAAATAGTGAGAAGGCAATTTTCACTGACAAGCAGAGTTTGTTGCCATTTCATTGTATCATATTGTCTTGAGCTCTTCAGTTTATCACATTATTTTGTATCATACCATGTCTTTACCACTGTAGAATTTGGATGGCTATCTTTGCAGGGATCAATTATACTCCAGATATCATGTACATAAGGGCTGCTTTTCATGCTCCTATCTGCCAAGTAAGAGCTCCAGTGCTGCATTGTGATCCACTGCATGTGATAGTTACATGCATATGCATAGATGCAGTACAATATATGCACAGTGTGGCACTGTCATAGCCACCACACTCCTCCTAACATTGGTTGCTTGCATGACTGTGGAGGTACAAAGCAAGTGGTGGAGAGTTGAGATTACATGATTCCAACTGTTCACATTAGAAAATGTTGTTTTGATAAGAAGGTGAACCAGAGTTGAGTCCTCAATGGTGGAAATGGTGGACAAGCTGTTTTTGAAACATGAATAGAATTATGGGATGAAGGATAATATATCTAGCCTCCTTGGTCCCAATAGTGATACACTGTCTACATGTTCACACCTAGATTTTGTGATTTTATAATAATACTATTGCATATCTATTTTACATTAATGATACTTAGAGGACTATAGCTGAGGCTTCGAGCTGATAGTTAGACTAGTATGCAGCTAGTAGTGTGTACCAGCAACTCCCGGTTCTGGACCGTGAGCTGAGTAAGCACCTTTTTAGGCCTTCCAGTAGCAAATCACTTCTGTATTCATCTATGACCCTCCGAAAGACCTTTGGAGGACCTGTAAAGTGTATGTCCTATGCTAAATAATGTTCTATAAAACTGTAAACACTATAATAACCATCTATTGTTTTTAATATACCTGGCTTGCTTGTAGCTACTGTCTCTCTCTGCCATAGCTGAGAGAACAGGGCTACTATATATTTTGTCATGTCTCTTTGTCCAGACTATTTCAAAGTGTCTGTATAGTAATTTACATTCATCTCTATCTAAAATAGTATATCTGGGAACAATCAATCACTATAAGCTGTGACAAAATTGATGTGATGGGACTATTTGTATTTATTTATAGTGTAAACTTATGGGCCTTATATGGACTTCCACAGAAGTCTAATTCCTCCAGAAATTTGTGGGAATGCCTTTCTGATTATAATATATGTTTTCTTCAGGACAAAAGTTAAAAATATGTTGTACAAGCATGAGAAGTTTTGCAGAAATCAATTAAAATGATGTAAATTAAAAAATCTGCCCTGAAGAAAACATGTACAATTATATTTAGAGTGAATTGTTCTAGTAAAAGTACTGCTGAATCTTGCTCCTTTGACCCACAGCAGGTGCATCCATAAAACTCAGGTATTCCAGTCCATTTTTGGTAATGCTCAGAGCCTGAATTTAGTAGGGAGTTGCCGGTACCCACTAGTAAAGCCAGAACTTAGATGCAATACTACTAGTGGGTCAAACCTGCCAGCCAGCCATACTAGTAACTTGAATGCTAGCAGGACTAAATAAATATGGCCACAAGTGGACAAGTAAAGTGACTAGCACACCAAACAAGAGGCAGAGGACACAAATCTCATGAAGTTCAGTCACTAGCAGACCGATCTGGGCGCAAACACCTAAGTCAGGTTAACTAGTCACACAGCAATCTCGAAGCAGGATTTAGAAATGAATTAGCAATGGCTTAACCTTGTGGCAGATCTGACTAGTGCAATACAGATCTATTATGATTGGCACTAGTATAGCCAGGCTGTGCCTTTGATCACGATTGACAGCTGCTACAGGCACACTCGTCCAGCTAGTCATTTATCCTTGACACTAGTGGAGCATTGCTGGGCCAAGGACATGGAATACAACCACTAGCAGAGCTTCTAGGCTCACTAGTCAGCAAGCGACTATTTCTAGACTGGCTATTGCATGATTATTCACCATTATTCGTGACTAGCCAAGAAATCCTTATCAAAAATACCCCTCTAGTCAGTTATTTATATCTTGGTCATACCTTGTTTGTCAGTATATAAGTAGTAGAATAGGCACACACACAGTAGAAGCAAGCCATCCCCGTAATTGTGACCTACTAGTCAGTATCTAGTGCCCCAATTAAAGGCTTTTGTGCTTAACCTCAATGAAGCGGCTACTAGTCGCTAAGTTACTCATAGTATTGAGTGAATTGAAGTGTCTTAGAGCAATATTTTGTATCCTGCAAAGGCCAAGAGTGTTTCGGAGTTAGTTCAAGCAAGTTCTCAAAGTTTAAAGTATTATTCTTAAGCCAAGAGCACCACTAGTCAGCCCAGAGTGTGACTAGTCAAGTGTCTATCACTTGTAGGAAGCAGTATAGGGCCAAGAGAGCCACTAGTTTGAAGCAGTCCCAGTGGGCACCAGCAACTCTCGGTTCCAGACTGTGAGCTGACTAAGCCCATTTTTGGCTATTTCGATGGAAAATTAAGTTCAATTGCTTCAACTCTTATTGATGAACTGTCCTACTGCCTTGTAAAGCTCCATACAAGTTTAAGTAATATAGCTACACTATTTTACTCAGAATAAAACTCCTTTTCACTGTCATACTGCCCATCAACCCAACATCTATGACCTCTTCTTGGCTGCTTTTAACCTCAGCCTCTACTCTTTCATTGTCAGCCTCCACTGCCAAATTTTCTGCTGCTTCATACTTAGCTAAGGCTATCTGGAGATGTCTGTATCTAGATTCTTGATCACCTCTGCCTTTGGCACCTGATTTAGCTTTTGGAATGTCCAATCCTGAACCACTTTTTCCATTCTTTATATGCCAATCCAACTGCAAATCCAATGCTGCTACTGTGAGATATCCTTTTGCATCATGCCAGATTTGATATGCTTTCTCCAGTGCCTGAGAAGTCTGATAAGGATCACATCTGTTATGATTTATTCACTTTTATTCTTTTACTTACTTAATCCGGACCACCCGGACCGCTTATCATGCAGACAACCAAGTAGTTGCTTTGACATGGCGTACTACATGGCGTAGTAGCCACTTCAATCTGGCACACTATCGCTTCAATATGGTGTGCTCGAGTTTCTATCTCTCACGAACGACTTATAGTTAGACCCTCATTTTAGTATTTAAGTAGTAGCTCTCGCTAAGATGTACTCTAGCTTCGAGCTAACGTTTAATCTATACCGAAACTATCATCTAATTATCTGCTAAGACTAAAGACTTAGCCTCTGCGCCAATCACTTAAGGAATTCAGCGGTGACTGCCCGAACACGAGACAGCCGTTGTTTATCTTTGATTGGAGTTCGGGTCTAACAATTAGCTCGAAGCTTCCCCTGACTCCTTAACCGGAGCCTTCATGTTGATGACACTTGAAGCGATCTTAATTGCAGTTTTCTTCAGTGTTGGGACTGCCGTATTTGCAGCAGCAGTGGTGTTAGCAGCCTTGCATCGCCATGGATTATACCCTCGCCCTCGTCGCCACCAGTACTATCCCCAACCCATAATAAACCATGTCCTCCCACAGCAGCCACCACCAATCCACTTCTACCCACCCCCACCCCCACCTGTACTAAGTCGAAGAGCCCCGACGATCGACGAGCACCCTCGCCTCGTCAACTGGGGAGCTGACGAAGAGGACGTTCCTGGGGAAGTGGAAATCAGTGTTCAAGAAGGAAGCAATGGAGTCTCTGCCAGAGCAGGGCACTCTATTATCCAACATCCTGGGTCTGCCGGCCATACCCCCCATCCAAGACGACCCTCTCCCACCGCTGATGCAGCAGAGCTGGCAAGGTACCTCATACGACTCGCCCTGGGCGAGGTCGGCGATGGAGGAACCTCAGTTTCAAAGCAACCTGCCAGCAACCATCCTGGGGATTCACCAACCGGCTCCACATTCAGGCTCGACGTTATCTGGGATAACTTCAACCTTCCATATACCGCCTTCTTCCCCAGGAGGGGCAATCCCTATAGAGCAAGGACTCCAGACCCGGAATACCCCTCGATCCTCGACTGGGGCCAGCCCATACAAGTCACCGAGCAACCCCCCACCCCTCCAGTCCCGACCAGGGAGTCGACACCAGAGTTCAAGCAGCAACCAGAAAGCTCAAGCCAGGCGAGACTCTGCCCACCTTGTCGTCCACCCCGCAGAAGATACAGACCTGAGGAAATCCCCGGTTATGACCCTGTCACTGGGCTCTCCCAGTCCAACAGAGACAGAAGGCAGGCAGAGGGAGAGCGGATCGCCGCGATCAGAGCAGTTGACGAAGAGTTGGGCCTCATCAGCCGAGAAGGAACTGTTTACTTCTCCGGTAGTAATGCCAGTACTGAGGTACTCCCCGCCGTGGAACACGTCAACGGTAACCCATGGGGAAGTCCCCCTGCGTCCACAGCCCCAATCCCAGAGATCCCCAACACTCCCCTGGCCAATCACCCCGATAACCATGCCCCAGGCTCTTTACCTCCTTGTGACAGGTAAACTAGCCCAAATTCCCGAAATACTTCTCCGAGCTCTCCTGCTCAACTTATTTAATCATTTTCAAGAAGAGTTATTAGTGGATCCAGACTGGGCCGAGACCCCAGCTGGAGTTGATTATGCATATTATGGATACAGTTATATCCTAAAGGAAGAAGCCAGGCACTTCGCTCATCAGGCTTACAACATGATCCACCTGGATCAACCCATCCAGGTCCCCGCTCGTTACCAACAACCGGAGTACGAGCTTCCAGAAACCGATACCCCTGAACCCATGCCAGATGAACCACCGGTACCACCACGACGGGCCGAAATACCGATTTACACGTACTCGGTACCAAGCTATGCTTATCCCCGAGGATACGGACCACCAGGCACGCAAGCACTGCCTAGGCTCTTCGCCGCTGCCACCGATGATGCCGGAACCTCAAGCCAACCTCAGCAACCGGGACAACAACCGCCCTCCAGACCGCCGCAACCACCAGTACCACCCGTCATCCCTGGGCGATGGGTACCACCCCAATTCCCCTCACCACCGAAACCCCCGGACCCACCTGCTCCATGGATCCTTACAGCCGACAACCAGGGACCCTGGGCAGCGTTGAAACTCAACATGGTCAAAGAACCTGAGAACTTTAACGGCGATTCTAACAACATCACCCGATTCTTCTCTCAGTGTGACATGTACTCCTCGACGTTCAACCAATTCTTCCGATACCACCCGCATAAAGTCATCTTTTGTGCGTCACGGTTTGGCAAAGATGCCCAGGTGTGGTGGGAATTATGTGCAAGGGAACTCGGGAGGAACATCAATGGGGATCAGGTGTACCCAGCGTATGAGAACTTCATAGAAGAGGTCAGACGGCGATTCTGGAAGGACGCCAATGCCGAAATAAAGTTCGCACAGTGGGAAAGGCTATGACAGAGTAGCTTCCCCGACGGCGACTTGTTCTTCCAACAGTTCGACTCACTCGTGTTTGAGGCAGGAATCATTGGTATCGACCAGATGATGGTGGCGCAGGTCAAAAAGGCATGCCGATCTTCCACCAAGGACATCATCTATGTGTCGGATGCAGATGTCCCACATACCTATCCTGAGTGGAAGTGACGAATACTCCGGATCGATCACAATTGGAGGACGAAGAAAGCAGAGTCAGGCGGAGGAGTAAAGGCAGCCGACTGGAAACAACAGGCGAAGACAAACACATCTTCGAAAGGATCCCAGCAGCAACAGGCCAGTGTCACAGAGAAGCAGACAGGAACTGGCACGGTATACAGAGGGCAGAGCAAGCCCATGGATGTCGACAGGATGCGCACCAAAGCAAAATGCTACGGATGCGGAGAACTTGGACACTTCAAGCGGGACTGCCCCAAACGCCCCAAGACGAAAGAAGAGGTGCTGCGATGAGTTGAATATTACTGGGATCATGTCGCAACGAAGGAGAAGATCGAGTCGAAGATCGAGGAGGTAAAAGACGGGGCCGAGCAGTAAATGATTTGACTGACTCGGCCAAGGACTTAGTTTCACCCAGTACGCATTCATCGCCTGCTAGTCAGGCTTATTGTACTTCTGTAGTTCCAAACGTGCATTCGAATATACCATTTTGCGACTTTGCTACTGAGACAGAAACTGAGGAAGAATCAAAACAGGATGTCGAGACATCACCACCGACTAAATGTTCGGCAAGTAACTCATTACAAGCGAAAGCAGCAAACGGAAAGGCACCTACCATAGTGCCACCCATCGTAGCAGCGCCTGATAAGCGACTGGATGGGGCAGGGGAACAAGCGCCTCCACTGGAGGGACACGCCCCCCCTGAAGCAGAGGAACTAGTTTCCCCTGAGGCAGCCTCGCGATTGAGGAACACCGCAAGGAACGACAACTTGAACACCGTGCGCAGCGGGCAAACCCGACAAGAGGGCCTCAGGAGCACGATCCAGCAGCAAGACAATAGCTGGAACCAGGTTGGCAGAGGCCCCGGGAAAGGTGAGTGGAATGATTCGCATAGTCCTGAGGAAAAGGGTGAGGCTGTTCTGCCTTCTGCTATGGTTCAAGTGCAGCCTGTCATCCCTGAGCGATCTTTCGCCGCCAAGGGTGACTCCTCGGTCAGGACGAACTTGCCGCTACAAACCAACACACCACCAGGCGATCCCAATGAAGACGCACGTGTGGCAAAAACTGTTGGATGTGCAATGGCCCCGACAAAGACAGCCGAACGGGAGGAAACTGCTAGCGCCCAGGCGGTGAAAAGGGGGCCTCAGGTACAGTTAGAAGAGATCCCAGATGAGGAGGATGATACGAGTTTCCGACGAAGTCAAGAAGCTGACCGAACCCCTTCTGTAGCCCCTGAGGTGACCCAGTCGATGGTAGCCAAACCAATAAGTTCTGGCACGAAGACTGAGAAGGTCCCACACAAGTGGCTCAAGCTGTTTGGAGCTGAATGGACTTTACGCAGAATAAAAGAAGCCAGAACAGAATCGGAAGCAAAGGCGATTCTAAAGAACTGGGTTCACAAGGCGCGAGTTGAGGAAGTAGTCGACGAGATGCTGGAGGGGCTAAAGAAAGCCATGTGCATCAACGCATTGGAGTGGATGGAGGAACTACGTCAACCCAGATGCTACATTTGCTGAGTAAGCGGAAGTGAGAAGGCCCTGACGACCGATGTCCAAGTCGAGACGCTAGAAAATCACGTTGGAGTTGCCTCCTCAGCCTTAGTTGATAGTGGCTGCACTAGTAGCACCATCAACCGAGCGTTCATCGAGAAACACAACATTCCTACCCATGCAACAGCAGCACCCATAACCGTTTACAATGCGGACGGATCAAGGAACAGCGCGGGGCAGATCACCGCCTTCACCAAAGTACGTCTCATTATCGGGGATCATGCTGAACGCATGGACCTAGCCGTTACCGACCTGAAGGATCACAACATATTCCTAGGACATGATTGGCTAGTCAGGCACAATCCATTGATCAATTGGCGAACAGGGAAGATGACCTTTGCCCGCTGCCAATGCTGTCATACTCCAATCCCATTACCAGATGCAGATCCATACGACAAGTGGGATGAAGAGCTTGAGGAGGGCAATACTATCCTCGTGATAAGCTTTGAAGAAGCTATTCGCATCAGGGCAATGTGACACATAGCCAACAACTTGGCAGCCAAGGCTAATGCAGAAAAGGGAACTAAAACGTTCGAAGAAATGGTCCCCGAGTGGTGCAGAGACTTCAAAGATTTATTCGACAAAGAAAACTTTGATGAACTCCCAGAACCCAAACCATGGGACCATGCCATCGAACTTATTCCAAACGTGAACGCCAACCTTGACTGCAAAGTCTATCCGCTTAATCGAGCAGAGCAGGAGGAGCTAGACAAGTTTCTTGACGAGAACTTGTCCAGTGGGAGAATATGCCCATCCAAGTCGCTCATGGCATCTCTGTTCTTCTTCGTCAAAAAGAAGGATGGCAAGTTAAGGCCCATCCAAGATTACTGGAAGCTTAATGAGATAACAATTAAAAACCGTTACCCACTTCCATTAATCTCGGAACTCATGGATAAACTACACGGTGCCAAATACTTCTCTAAACTCGACGTTCGATGGGGATACAATAATGTTCGCATTAAAACAGGAGACAAGTGGAAGGCCACGTTCAAAACCAACCGTGGCCTGTACGAACCAACGGTCATGTTCTTTGGACTTACCAACTCGCCTGCCACCTCCAATGGATGATGAACGACATTTTCAAGGACCTCATCGCATTGGGAAAAGTAACCATTTACCTTGATGACATCCTTATTATGTCCAAAACAAAGGAAGAGCATCACCAAATCACAAGGGAAGTCTTGGCAATTTTAAGGAAGCACAAACTATTCCTTAAAGCTGAAAAATGCAAGTTTGAAGTCCTGGAAACAGAATACCTAGGCGTCATCATCAGCGAAGGGAGCATTTGCATGGACCCGGTCAAGATCAAAGGCATCCTTGACTGGCCCGTACCCACTAAAAAGAAGGAACTCCAGTCCTTCTTAGGGTTCACCAATTTCTATTGATGCTTCATAAAAAACTACAGCAAGATCATGAAACCCATGACTCAGTTGACGGGGAATGATGCATGGAAGTGGGGCAAGGCTCAGCAAGAGGCCTTCGAGCAGCTGAAGAAGCAACTGGCAGAAGACGTTGTACTTGCGATACCAACAAACGAAGGAAAATTCCGAGTAGAAGCCGATGCTAGCGAGGGAGCCATTGGCACAGTCCTCTCTCAAGAACAGGACGGCAAATGGAGGCCCGTATCATTCTTGTCGAAGTCACTCTCAGTTACCAAACGTAACTATGAGATCTATGACAAGGAGCTCCTCGCTATCATGCTCACTCCCGAAGAATGGAGGCATTACCTTATGGGCGCCTACCAAGACTTCGAGATCTGGACAGATCATCAAAATCTCCAGTACTTCCAGAAGCCCCAGAAAGTGAATCGATGCCAAGCTCGATGGATCACCGAGCTAGCAGAGTATCACTTCACCCTTCATCACAAAGCCGGCGCCACCAATAAAAAGGCTGATCTTCTTTCTCGACGAGCAGATCACGATCAAGGGCAGGATGACAATGATCAAGTCGTAGTCCTGTCTCCTGAACACTTCAGAGCCATGATCATGCCCACTATCGAAGAAACCCATCGAAATGTAAAAACTGTGACAAAGAACACTCATCTCTGGGACAACACCATTGCTGGCTCTCTCAACCACGACTGTGGCATGAAAATAGATGACGGACTCATCTGGTATGACAGCAGGATTTATGTCCTGCGAGATCATACCCTTCGTGGAGAAATCATCGCTCGATTGCATGACCATATCACCACTGGACATCCAGGCATCGAAAAAACCAAAGAACTCATACTACGAGAGTTCTGGTGGCCAAAGATGAAAAAGGACATCGAGGCCTATGTACGGGCCTGCAAAACCTGCCAACGTGCGAAAAGCAGCAATCAGGCCAAAGCAGCACCATCACATCCCAACGAAATACCGTCCCACCCATGGACTCATATCTCTGTAGACATGGTCACTGGATTGCCCAAACGCAATGGCCACGACACCATTATCGTGATTGTCGACCGCTTCTCGAAGGAAATCATTCCCATCGCATGCTCCACCAAATTATTGTCAGAAGGATGGGTGAAGATTTTATGCGATGAAGTGTATGCCAAACATGGGATGCCCCAGGTCGTCATTTCAGACCGAGGAACCGTGTTCATATCCAAGTTTATGAAGGATCTCTACGATCTCCTTCAAATCAAGGGAAACACCTTGACAGCCTATCATCCCCAGACAGATGGACAAACCGAACGGGTGAATCAAGAAATTGAGAAGTACCTT
This sequence comes from Armillaria altimontana, assembly GCA_022818075.1. Taxonomy (NCBI): domain Eukaryota; kingdom Fungi; phylum Basidiomycota; class Agaricomycetes; order Agaricales; family Physalacriaceae; genus Armillaria; species Armillaria altimontana. The sequence continues at coordinate 919,226 of JAIWYR010000018.1, forward strand.
TGCATGTTTGTCAATCATCTTCAAACTGATTGGGCGGAATGGCTATCTCTTGCCGCATTCACACACAACAACCACACACACTCCTCCACTGGTAAAAGTCCATTTGAAGTTAACTACAGCTACAACCCAGACATACTACCAGGAACAAAATCCACTACCCCTTTCCGCACTCCAGCTTCCAACACCTTCGTCTCCAAAATGCAAGAGATCCATACCGCTGCCAAAAAATCACTCGAAAAGGCTGCGTCACAGATGAAAGCGCAATACGACAAAAACAAATGCCCAGCCATCAAGTATAAAGCAGGCGATAAAGTTTGGCTCGACATGACCAACCTTCATCTTCCCAGGCCGAAAAAGAAACTCGACGATAAACGCACAGGTCCCTTTGAAATCAAGAACAAGAAGGGCGCCTCCGCGTATACTCTAAAGCTACCACCCAACTGGAAAATTCACCCTACTTTCAATGAGTCATTACTCACTCCGTATACTCCACTGGCATTCCCTAACCAAGAACAACCACCTCCGCCACCGCCTGATCTAATAGACGGCGATGAACTCTACGAAGTCGAAAAGGTCTTAAACAGTAGACAGCGGAGAGTTCGAGGAAGACAGGGAGAACCGTCAAGAGCAGCGACAGATTACTTTGTCAAATGGAGGGGCTACGGACCAGAGTCAAACAGCTGGGTACGGGAAGATGATATGGATGCAGACGAACTGATTGAGGAATTCCTGGCGGAACACGTCAACAGGGTAGACATCGATGCCTTAGCCAAAATTGTAACCCCAAACAAAGCCATCACTATGATCCTAGATCACGACTATGACAAGGATGGCAATGTGCGCTACCTCATTCAACGAATGGATGGATTCCAAAAGTGGGTCAACAAACTCAAACACTACAACTTTGAGTGGCAAAAACTCCTTCAAGACTACTGGAATAACGAATCTGACAATGGCGAACCACCAATAGGAGACGAGGACTGGACGGATGATGCATATGGAGGAGAGGCTAGAGGAATGCACCAAGAGGATTTTGAAAACGACTGGACTGGACCATAACGGCAGTCGGGACGCCTGCCTTAAGAAGGGGGTAATGTTATGATTTATTCACTTTTATTCTTTTACTTACTTAATCCGGACCACCCGGACCGCTTATCGTGCAGACAACCAAGTAGTTGCTTTGACATGGCGTACTACATGGCGTAGTAGCCACTTCAATCTGGCACACTATCGCTTCAATATGGTGTGCTCGAGTTTCTATCTCTCACGAACGACTTATAGTTAGACCCTCATTTTAGTATTTAAGTAGTAGCTCTCGCTAAGATGTACTCTAGCTTCGAGCTAACGTTTAATCTATACCGAAACTATCATCTAATTATCTGCTAAGACTAAAGACTTAGCCTCTGCACCAATCACTTAAGGAATTCAGCGGTGACTGCCCAAACGCGAGACAGCCATTGTTTATCTTTGATTGGAGTTCGGGTCTAACAACATCCATCAACAGCTTTTTCTGTGCGTGCAATTCTGGCAGCACAAGTATGATATTTGTCAGCATTCTAGGCAGCAACATCCTTCATATACTGAGCCATTTTATGTTTGATAGCACAATTATGCCCAGAGCTATCCTGCTCATGGATGAGTTTTCATAATGCTCTGCATTTCTTAGGTCTGAGGGACTTCAGGTAACTGGAAGCTCCATTTTTCCGGTACATTTGCAGAGCATTGAAATAATCTAAGGACATATTTGGCTGCACACAAGCTGCCTGTCTCCAGTTACCAAATGCACCTTCATTCAAGTCATTTGTTTATTCTATCCAGGCACATTCAATCTGCTCCAAAGTTGCAGTGTCAATTGCTCCCCCTGCCAAGAATTCATAGGTGAATCTTTCCCAAGTCTCTAGTACTCCAGTAAAGAATAAAACCAGTAGCAGAGATAGGTGAGGTAGCTGAGGCTTGCACTGGAGAACAGCATATATAGCCTCTAGCATCTCCCATAGTTTTCCATCCAATGAGCCAGTTTCATATAACATGTCAGGGCCCAGGAGTAGATCAGGATCAGCAATGATTTTATGCAGGTGGGATTTTACTCTTTCATGCAGAGGGCCCAATTTAAGCACATTTGTCTCACTCCAGAGAGGGCCACATATTTCATGCATATAGGGAACCCCAATGGCCTGGTAGTAGATTGTGATGACTGCAAATTCATGTTGGGTTGGGTTATCCTCACATCCATGTTGAATATTGTGCTCCATATAATTCAATGTTCGACTTGCTTTGTTTTGTTCAACATAGGTCAAGAATTGAAGAATAAGATCAAGATATGTGATAATTATTGCACATGCCTCAGTGTGAGATTGGAAGCAGGTATTGCTTGTATCAGGGAAACAGAGTGTAAAACCCATCTCAAGATCCCAAAAATATTAAAGTGTGTCTTGCTGACCATGCTTTCAGTCCTTGTGGCAAAATACAGCACCCACAAAACTAGAGACCTTGATTGCCCCACCCTGTGTATGCTCTTCTGCACGTTTTGCAGCAGTGGTTCCTGCTCCAAGATCTGCAGCTGCTGCATTGTCCTGATTGTACATCTTGATTGGACCAGAAACACTATTCTCCTCCCACCATCTTAACATATGAGTGCATCCTCCCTTGAATGCATTCATCTCTTTATGCATACAGCATCCAGCCCATATCAAGAGATCAATATCCTTCTTCTGACTGTCATCCAACATCACAAATTCAGCTTTTCCCAGTTCAAAGGCAAACCTGCAAAAGGCTTTATCATGGCATATTTTTCTTTGATCCTGGGAAAGACCTTCCCAGGTTTCAATTCCACCTGCATTGATAATAGCCTCCTGTGACATCTTGAATAGAATATCAAGAAGCTCATGTGGTGTCGACTTGAGTATTGTTTCCTCCTCATGCTTCTCTCATTCACATCTCTGCTTTCATGTCTGCAAAAGTCAAAACAGCTTCTTCTGGTCCTCTGCATGATCTGTATGTATTCTGGTGACTGCAATCCAGAAATCTCAGACATCTTCTCCATTCTGACAGTGAGGGCTACACTTATAAATGCTGTACAGATCATCAACCAGATCTACCCATCCCTCAAGCTGAGTTTTACTTGTATGGTTGACTGCCATTTGAATTCCAAGGAAAAACTGCCTTGTGGTTATTTTCATCAATAACTGTTGCATGGTGTGATTCTAAATTGTTATTTTTGTGAGTGGTACCATTGCCACTTATTGTTATTCCTGGATTGATGAATGAGTATAATCATTCATTATACAGGCCATTAATAAGACATACCTTTCGCATTTTTCACACATTGAACAACTTGCATCTTTGCTGCAGCCCCTCCCTCCTGTACAATCTGATGTGTACTCCGGTCTGAAACACTCCCTTCAATAGGAACTCCAAGGTGATTGGCCATCCTATTCAGAACACTAAGAACCCGCTCAGGATTGACTCCATCTTCAGCAATAAGGTTATTGATTAATTTGTGTGTCATCAGGAATAACACCCTTGTTCTTTAGCTGGAGAGAAGGGTCATCAGTGGTGGATTCTGCAAAGATATTTGATGCTGTAGTCGTTATGGCATTCGCAATGTGATTCAGAACCCATTTGATCTTTGCCTTTAGATTGTGAAGCTGCTTCTTATCCTCAGCTCTCCTCTCTGCCTGATGAGCTATTTTAGACATCATAACTTCAGATTCCTTGGCTAGATAGGCAATCTCTTCCTCCAACTCTCCAATGTGTGCACCCTTTCTGCTCAAATCCTCTGCTTGTATCCCTATCCTTTTTTGACTGTGTTTGAGCTTCTTCTGAAGACCATATAGTTGCCACTGGTAAATTCTCAGCATGTTTACATGCCTGGGAAAGTTCTGTCAGGTCCGATAGTGTTACAATTTTTCCATTTTTCCTTATCTATCTTTGGTGCTTATCTTATCTTGCATGCCAATCTTATCAGGATCTTATCTACAGGCGCCCGGACTGGTCACCATGACTATATCGAATGACTTCAGCCATTGATGAGCCTAGACTTCCGTGGCAACGGCAACACCCAAAACTCGGAGGGAGCTTAGGCAATTAACATAGCAACACAGCAATCAAGGCAATGTGTGTGCGAGCGGTTCAGTGCACCTCCGTGCGGTCAATTCCTCAATAACGCAAGATACACTGCGACTTTTCAGTCAGCAAAGTAGTACTCTTGGTCAAGGAGTACTAATAGACGTTGGCTGTAAGCCGGGAAGGATCTCGATAAACGAGAAGGGACGGAATCTGGTATGACTTGAATACCAAGAAACCGTGATAGAAACTGCAAAAACGGTCTAGAGATCACGAAAATGGATCTAGAAATCGTAGCAACACACTAGAAATCGTAGCAACGGTCGAGAAAATGTGGGGAGGGACTGTAAAACGTGGGAAAGGACTAGAAATTGTGGGGAGGGAATAGAAATCATAGCAATGCACTAGAAATCATAGCGATGAGCTAGAAATCATGGGGGATGACTAGAAATCGTGTGGAAGGACTGGTAATTGTAGCAATGCTCTAGAAATCGTAGCAATGTGCTAGAAGATGTCGAAATAGCCTAATAAATGTGGCTTGGGGTGTACCTAATATTGTGAGTCAAAACAATAGCAATAAACGTATGGAGACTGCAAGAAACTAGTAGAAAATGTAGCAACTGAGGTGCTGAGTGGGGCGCTGCGGCAATAGATGCACGGCAACTCTGAACAATGGTGAAGACGAGGGTGATCCTATGGAGCTGAACTGGGCCTACACAGAGGCAATACTGAACTGGGTGATGAAAACGATGGTGATGTAGAAGGTGAAAGTGATGAAACAATCCTATGTGGTGAAAGTGAAGCGATGTTGTGGCATTAAAAGACAAAAGCAAGTTATTGACGCAAGATTTTGTGTATTGGTGCAACCAACAACGTTTAAAGAGTAAAGCAAGCAGTGAGGAATAACTTGGAGTAACCGTAGCTGACTGGTAATGCCATAGCCTCGTCAACTGGGTAAGAACTAGCTCTAAAAATGCGGTTTCTACCTAGTTTTTATACTACAAGTACGATTTTATAAATAGAATATTCATCAAAGCCTTAGTAAGGCTGTAAGTCCTTGGCTTTTGTAATAGCCGTAGTAAACATATGGTATCTGTGGTTCTAAAGTAACAGCAAGTCTTCGACGTTGCCATGTATGGATGTGAACTGTGTGGTTTTATTGAGCAAGGAGTGGATCATTGTTAGACCCGACCTTTCAACAATGGTAAATAGTCGGCTGTATCGCTTTTGTACAGTCACCGCTAGGTCCACATGAGTTGAGATGTCAAGACTAAGGCTTTAGCGTTAGAGAATGTGTTTCGGTATGAATAAACTTTAGCTCAAAGCTAGGGAATATACAGCTTTGAGTAAACTACTTATATACTAAGTCGAGGGTCTAATAATGGATACACCATGTTAGAAAGTGAATCAGCAAATACATGGTGACCGAGAATATACTCCACTCTAATGAGTGTGACTGTATCACAAGGTGAAGACTCCATGGAGTCGCGGATCTAAAGATAAGATAAGCTAAGCGCCGAAGATTAGATAAGATAAGAGGCGCTTAGATAAGAAAAATGAATAAATCATAACATTACCCCCTCTTTAAGGCAGGTGTCCCGACTGCTGTTATGGATTGTCTCGTCAATTTCTTTATGCTGAATTTGCGCTTCCTAAGCGTCACTACTATGCCGGGCTCAACCTTAGAGCCACAGCCTAACTGTGTGCGACCTCTTTTCTTTGACCCTCATATGCAAGGGGCCGAACGAAGAGGAGGAGTGCCAGTTAGGTGGAAGTAGGAGAGGGGAAGGCGAGCCAAATACGCACATATCCTGCTATTGTTGAGATGACGGTTCCATCAATATAGCTACTGGTCAAGGGATTTCTGTTGGTTCCGACAACGATTTCCAGTCTGTGGAAGGGTCGTTGTGGCAGCCAAATAGATCCCAGTCTAGCTCCTGATCGTACCACACTTTTTGTCCTGTGAATGGATCCGTATAGGACTGCCAATCTACGTTTGAGTTTGTGTGGTTTAACCTTTCAGCTAGGTAGTCGTCAATGAGTTCTTGAGCATCCATATTATCCTCCCGTACCCAACTGTTTGATTCGGGTCCGTATCCTTTCCACTTGACGAAATAGTTTGTGACCCAGGGTGATGGTTCACCGGCTCTTCCTCTGACCTTGCGTTCTCTACTGTCAAGGACTTTCTCAACTTCATAGTGCTCTTCACCGTCGATAAGATCTGGAGGCGGTGGAGGTGGCTGTTCTTGGTTAGGGAAAGCCGGTGAAGTGTATGGGGTAAGGAGTATTTCGTTGAATATGGGGTGGATGCGCCAGCCTGTCGGAAGCTTCAGTTTGTACGCTGATGCTCCGACCTTTGCGACGATTGGGAATGGACCTGTTCGTTTGTCTGCGAGTTTCTTTTTGGGACATGGGAGACTAAGGTTGGTCGTGTCGAGCCAAACCTTATCTCCTACGTGATACTCGACTGCAGGTCGTTTCTTTTTGTCGTACTGGGTTTTCATTTGGTCGGCGGCCTTCTCGAGGGCTTGCTTTGCTTCCTCATGGATTTTCTGCATTTCTGAAACGAAAGTGGTGGAAGCTGGTGTTCTGAAGGGCGCGCGGGGTCTAGCACCAGGGAGGATGTCAGCATGAAAGCCGTAGTTAACCTCGAAAGGACTTTTGCCCGTGGCGGTGACACGCTCTGCAAGCATTTACGTGTGTAATTTTGCAATTTGTACAAATGAGTACAGGCTACAATGTCCAGGTACTAAGGCACTAAGAAACACACTAGAGCGCAAGATGTATAACACCAGTAATAAGATTACCTGAGTAAAGCTGGGTGGAGTGCATGACTTAACCTAAGAACGGTACTAGAAAGGCTGCACTAGGTATAAAGTCCCAGTGCTTGACACTAAGTGCTCTGACAGGGCATAAGACACGCATGCTAAGAATAGAGCAGGACACGCTTGTGAGATAATTAAGACTTCGAGCAACATTGATCTATGACGCGCAAGGTCCGGCAGATCCGGAACTTAGAGCTCTAGACTTTGTGATGTCAGAACTTGAGTAAATCCGAAGCCTCTGAATTCGGCTGAAGCGCACGAGGCCCAGACAAGGAACCCATTGCCTTCACTACGAGAGAATTCCCTAAGCGAATATTTTAAAGCGAAATAAGAGTCGTGCGCTAGGCTGCAACTCCAAGGAGATAACAACCGACATCAATACACGTGTAATAGAGCTGGTAACCGACATCGCAACACTCAGAGACAGGATCTGGCCCCGAGCCGGACTCCTGAGTCAGCGCCAAGCTATGGCATGATAATGGCGACATGCGCGGGACGCAGGCGAAGGAGCTCGGCAACCTCAATGATATTATATTTGGTGATACTAATTTGTAGAACGTAGAATAGATAAATAGCGCAGTGTAACCGTAGTGTACAAGTTTCGGACCCCCGTTGTAGTCGCACGCAAGCCTCCAGCTTGACGCCGTAGCTTCTGGACTAGTTTGTAACTTCGAGCGAGAGAATAAACCTAGAATTGATATCATACCGAGTGAATTGAGTTGCGCGCAAGGCATAGAAAGCTAACGCAGCGCTTGTGTGACTGTTAATTGGTTGGGTGACTTGCGCTCTAACCTGAAAAGAAGAGTATAGTGTCATTGAGGACATGCTCTTGTGCTTTGAGGGTTTCTTGTGATGCGAGGCACTACAAGTGGCAGAGGTTCAAACCCTTTGGCTTGTCAGACGGTGTTATAAGGCTTTTGTGTGTCTCTGGATCGCATAGGTTAGACCCCTGTGGATCTATGATCGGTTTGGAAGCTCGAGCGCATAGGTTTGAATCCTGTGGCTTTAGTGGACGGTTTTGTGAAGTGTTTCCGCTTGGAGCATGAAGCATTGAGTTGTGTGTTGTGTGTGTTAAGTCATTTGAGGTCATTTCGTGTGTCGCTCGAGACTTCTTGAGGGTTTTGTAGACGTCTCTCGATGTTGCGTGTACTGTACTACACCTTGCCTTGAGGCTCAGTGACAAACTGTCGCTCCTCTTGTTATTAAAAGCCTTTGGACTTAGAGAAATTGAGATACTAGACGCGTGCTATTGCTATACATTTGTATCCTATATTCTGAGAGTTGCCTTGCCTTGTTTCTATCTGCTTCTATCGCATCAGAATCCCCCACGAACTTGAGGGTTTGTGTGTGTTGTGTTGGGTGTGGGTGTGATCAGTGTCTTCGACGCTGTTGCATTTCTAGCTTGCGCGCACAGAGTCTCTTCAGCGGAATGAGTGCGGTTGTTATGGGCGAAGGCTGCGAGTGAGAGCCATTCAACCCAATCGTTCTGGAGAAGGTTGACGAAGATTTGGAGGTATTTTTCAACCTCTTGATTCACTCGCTCCGTCTGTCCATCTGTCTGGGGGTGGTAGGCGGTTGATACGTTCGCCTTGATCTGTAGCAAGTCATAGAGATCCTGCATGAATTTGGAGATGAACATGGTGCCCCGGTCAGAGATGACGACTTGTGGCATTCCATGTTTGGTGTAAACTTCATCTTGTAGGATCTTGGCCCACCCTTCCGATGACATCTCTGTAGTACATGCTACTGGTATGATTTCCTTAGAGAAACGGTCGACGATCATTAGGATAGCATCGTAACCGTTGCACTTTGGTAAACCAGTAACCATGTCGACGGAGATATGAGTCCATGGTCGGGAGGGTATGGCATTAGGGTGAAGGGGCGCTGCTTTCGCTTGAGTGCTCGACTTGGTTCGTTGGCACGTCTCGCAAGCGCGGATATAATTTTCTATGTCCTTCTTCATCCTGGGCCACCAGTATTCTCGTAAGACGAGCTCTTTGGTCTTTTCAATGCCAGGGTGTCCCGCCGTGATATGGTCGTGAGACATTGTGATTATTTCTCCTTGCAGCGCATGATCTTGGGGAATATAGATACGGCGATCATATAAGATCAAACCGTTATCTAGCTTCATCCCTCGATCATGGTTGAGAGAAGCGGCGACGTTCTTGTCCCATCGGTGGTGGTCGAGCGTGGCTTGCTTGATTTTAATATGAACTTCCTCGATTGTCGGCATGACCATTGCCCAGAAGTGTTCGGGTTTGAGGACGTTAACCTCATCGTTGTCCTCCTTTCCTTGCTCGTGATCTGCTTGCTGACTTAGTAAGTCAGCCTTCTTGTTTGCGGTCCCTGGTTTATGGTGCAGCGAGAAATGGTATTCGGCTAGCTCAGTTACCCAACATGCTTGTCGTCGGTTGAGTTTCTGGGGCTTCCTGGAATACTGGAGGTTCTGATGATCTGTCCAGATTTCGAAGTCCTGAGCTGCTCCCATTAGATAGTGTCTCCATTTGTCCAGCGATAGCATGATTGCCAGCAGCTCTTTGTCGTAAATTTCGTAATTGCACTCCGTCACTGTCAGAGACTTGGATAAAAACACGACTGGGCGCCATTTTCCATCCTGTTCTTGCGACAGTACTGCGCCTATTGCTCCTTCGCTTGCATCCGCCTCTACGTGGAACTTTCCTTCCTCCATGGGTATTGCCAGTACCACTTCTTTGGCCAGCAGTCTCTTTAGCTCCTCGAACGCATCCTGTTGCGCTTTTCCCCACTTCCACGGATCGTTTCCTGTTAGCTGCGTCATAGGTTTGACGACTTTGCTATATCCTTTGATGAAACGTCGGTAGAAGTTGGTAAAGCCTAAGAACGACTGGAGCTGCTGTTTCTTGGCTGGCACAGGCCATCGTGCGATCCCTGCGATTTTGACTGGGTCCATGCGTATGCTTCCTTCACTGATGATGACTCCGAGGTACTCTGTTTCTAAGGTCTCGAACTCGCATTTCTCTGCTTTAAGGAATAGCTTGTTCTTGCGTAAGACCTTTAGAACCTCGCGCGTAATACGACGGTGCTCTTCCTTGGTTTTCGACATGATGAGGATATCATCGAGGTAGACTGTGACGGCGCCAGATGCAATGAGGTCTTTGAAGATGTCATTCATCATCCACTGGAAGGTGGTGGGTGAATTGGTAAGCCCAAAGAACATAACCGTGGGTTTGAACAACCCTTGATTAGTTCTGAATGCCGCCTTCCACTCGTCACCGCTCTTGATGCGTACATTATTGTATCCCCATCGGACGTCGAGCTTGGAAAAGTACTTGGCCCCTCATAGTTTGTCCATAAGCTCTGAGATGAGAGGAAGTGGGTAACGATTCTTGATCGTCATCTCATTGAGCTTGCGATAGTCTTGTACTGGTCGCAGCTTGCCATCCTTTTTCTTGACAAAGAAGAAGGGTGAAGCCATGGGCGACTTGGAGGGTCGTATTTGTCCACTTGAGAGATTTTCATCTAAGAACTTGTCGAGCTCTTCCTGCTCGTTTTGGTTGAGAGGGTAGACCTTGCAGTCAAGATTGGCACTCACATTTGGAATAAGTTCGATAGTGTGGTCCCACATCTTTGGTTCAGGGAGTTCATCAAAACTATCTTTGTCAAATAGATCACTGAAATCCTGACACCATTCCGGGACCATTTCTTTGAACGTTTTAGTTTTCCTGTCTGCATTGGCCGCAGCAGCTAGGTCATTGGCATGATGAGCGCGTATGAGAATAGCCCATGTAAAATCTACTGCGAGAATGGTGTCTCCCTCCTCAAGTTCTTTGTCCCACCTGTCATCGGGGTCTGCGTCAGGTAATGTGAATGGGTTCTTGTGGCATTCGCACCATGCAAATGTTAATCCTCCTGTCTTCCAATTGATGATCGGATTATGCCAGGCTAACCAATTGTGACCAAGGAAGATCTGTCTATCGCCGAGATCCGTGACGGCTAGATCTATTCGTTCTGAATGATCTCTGATCGTCAATTTGACCTCGGCGTACTGTGTGATTGATTCTCCCGAGTTCTTGGTTCCGTCGGCATTATAGACTATGATTGGTGCGGCTGTTGCATGAGTCGGGATGTGATGCTGTTCGACAAATGCTTGGTTGATGGCACTACTGGTGCATCCGCTGTCTACTAATGCGGTGGTTGGAACTTGGAAAATGGTTCCTGGTTTCCCGAGTATGATGGGGATGACCAGGTCCTTTCCCTTCCCGCTTGGTGCGCTGATGTATAGTTTTGGTTGTCGTAATTCTTCGAGCCACCAAAGTGCATTGATTCGTTCCGCCTTTCTCATCCCTTTGATCATTTCATCGACGACTTCTTCCACGCGTGTCTTGTGAATCCAATTCTTCAGGATCGCCTTCGCCTCCGACTCTGTCTTGGCTTGAACTATGCCGTGCAGAGTCCATTCTGCTCCGAATGGTTTAAGCCATTCTCTATAGGTCTCGCTGCTAGTATAAACGCGCGAGATCTGCGGGGCCTCTCTAGCCTTCGCGTCGACCCGTGAGGGCTCGACTACCGTTGGCAAGGTCACCGCTGTTTCTAAAGGGGATATTAATTTAGCCTTCTTGTTCATTATGAAACTAGTAGTGTCCTCATGGTCAGGTACTTCCTCAAAAGCTACCTTATGCCCCCTTTGTACTGCCTGGGCGCTAGCAGCTTCCTGTAATGCGGCTTTCTGGTCGGTCATGGAACGTGAGGTGCGTTTCTCGAGGGAGTCACCCCATAAAGGGGCAACAGGTTGGGCTGACGCCGCCATACTGCGATTGCCTTCGCTTCTCACCGTAGGCTGACGGTCACCTTCACCTGGTTCCCTCGAGCCGGTGGTTTCAATGGCCACCGGATCCCTCGTTGCTTTCGGCATTCCCCCATTCTTGAGTCACCCTACGTCTCAACAGGCATTGGCAACTGGTCGGGGGCGCTTACTTGATTCCAGTTCATCCTCAATCTTCTGGTTGTCTGTGACTGTTGGTAGCCGTATGGTGTTCTCTTTTACCAGGGGAGGTTTCGCCGAAGCTATTTCCTCGTGACTCCCAGCGAGGCTGGGACCCCGTAGAGCCACTTCGTCAGGGGGGGCAGTGTACGCTTGTTTCCCTGCCCCATCCAGTCGCTCAAGCGGCGCTGTTATGATGGGTAGCACTATGGTAGGTGCCTTGTCGTTTGATGCTTTCGCCCGCAATGGGTTACTTGCCAAACGTGTCATCGGTAGCCAGACTACCACGACATCTGGATCCTGGATTCAATTCTTGCTTGGTTTCTGGTCTGATTGCGAAGTCGCGGGTATATTCAAATGCGCGGTAGATACTACAGGATTATAAGTACAATTATGAAGTGCGAGGGGCATACCAGCCGAAACCAAGTCATTAGCTGAGTGAGTTGAATTGTTTACTCCTCGGCGCTCTCTTTTACCTCTGTGATGGCGGGGAGTTTTTCCTCCGTCGGGTGATGGTCCCAATATGTCGTGAACTGTTGAAACGCCTCCTCCCGGGTTTTTGGGGCATTAGGGCAGTCGCGTTTGAAGTGGCCTATTTTGCCACATCCAAAACACTTCGTTACTGCCCTGATGGCATCGATATCCATCGGTTTGCCATGTCCTCTGAATGTCATCCCTGTAGCCGTCGTCATCGACAATACAGGCGGCGCTGGAGCTGCTGTTTGACCACCCCTAGCAGGCGTGGTCATCTTCTGTGTCATCTGGGGTCATGCTGGGGTTGTCGTCGTGCCTTCTGCCTGTTTGAGGCGCCAGTTGTAGTCAATTCGGAGTAGGTGTGCCTTCCATCCTTGGTAACTAGTCGGCATGTCCGTCCCCGTCAGCCAAGTATATAGTATTTTTACTTGTCGGGCGGGCGGCCTTTGTGATCTGATGGAGCATAGCTTGCTCGTTGTCGTGTACTTTGGCGTGGTAGGCCAGTTCTTTGAATTGCTGGAAGAACTTGTCACCGTCTTTGAAGTCCACCTGCCTAAGCTTCTCCCACTGCACATACTTTAGCTGCATGTTGGCATCCTTCCAGAATCTCCAACCGAGCTCTGTCTTGAATTCTTCATAAGACGGGTAGAGCTGGTCCCCAGTCACCTGATCCTTCCCTATGACCTGTGCACACAACTCCCACCACTTCTCAGCATCGTCAGCGAGTCGTGAGACGCAGAAGACGACCTTGTGAGGGTGGTGGCGGAAGTGTTGGTTGAACACTTCGAAGTGCAGTTCGCACTTTAGGAAGAATCGGGTGATGTCGTTAGAATCACCCTTGAAGTCATCGACCTCTTTTAGAATTTTAGGTTTAAATTCATTATAGGGGGCGATGGCTCCATCGACTAGTTGCCAGGGTACTGGTGGGTCTGGTAGTGCCAGTGGTGCAGGGTAGCGTGGGAGTGTGTATCTTATCGGGGGAGCGGGAGGTTGCGCAGGTGCTGTGCCGCCTCCAGCGGCTCCGTGGCCTCTGCCGGCAAATGGTGCGTAGCCGCATGTGTACGTTCCTGGCGGTTCCTGTCCCCTGACATAGGAGAAGGTTCCTATCGTTACACGAGGAGGCAGTACCGGTGGTTCATCCGGCATCGGTTCCTGGATCTCGATTTCGATTGCGGCTTCTTCATAGGCGGGGAATTCCTCCATTATGGCATCCGGGTGTATTTCGTTCCACAGGAAGCGAGCGTTTCGCTCCGCTTCGTACTGCAGTATGTCGTCTGATGGGAGTCCTTTCTGTCTCTTCATAAAATAGTCATTCCTGGCTTGGGTAGTTCCCCAATCAGGAATGAAAGGGAGTTCATAGGCGAAATTGTTATATATTTCCTGGAAGTTCGCCTGTAATAAAATAGTCGGTATACCTATACTTAGGTCATCAGCCGTTTCCTCGTAGAATCTGATGGCATCAGTTAGCGTCATGGCGATGGGGGTTGCGGGGCGGGCACTTGCGCAGCGACTCGGTGGACGACTCTGGGATTCCATCAATCGTGAGCGAGGGGTAGGGGGTTGCGGGTCTCGCGGACTGGGGTGGTGACTCAACAGCAGTACTTGACTCTGTCTCGAAGCGGCCCTGGTGTCGCTCAGTCGTTTGCTGCTCGCTGATTCGCTGGGCTCACTGATTGAGTCGCTCCCAAGCGGCTGCCCGAGGGGGGCGGCGCGGGGACCTGACTGGGGACATGACACTTCGCCAACCACTACTCCTTGGTGGGTGTAGGGTGGAAGGGCCGGCGACGGGTTCCTCGACCATTGGTACAGGCTCGGGTGCCCACTCAGGGTTCTGTATGGGCTGGTCCCACTGTATGACACTTCCTGCTGCTGTTGGGGTTGGGGTGCGATGGCTGAGTGCCTCGTGCCTGGAGGAGACGAAATATGCACTGAGGGGGAGGGTGATGTTGTCCCAAAACTCCTCAGCGGGAACGTCGGCATTGGGTGGTGGAGTGGGATCCCTATTTGCCCAAGGATTGTGACGGGTGGTTGGGGCGATGGGTCTGGTGTCGTGGCCCACACCAAATCCCCCGATGCGCTCGGCGAATCGGGTGTACATGTCAGGTGAGGGAGTTCGTGGTGGAGTATGGAGTGCCTCTATTTGCTGTCGTGGTCTGTAACGAAACCTGGCTGCAAGGAGGAGGGCAATAGAGAGAAGAGTGGCACTAGGTATTCCTAACGAGATTGCTATGATCTTAGCGTCGTCGTTATCCATGGATGCTCCTGTTTAGAGAGCATAAGTAAGCTTTGAGCTAATTGTTAGACCCGACCTTTCAACAATAGTAAATAGTCGGCTGTATCGCTTTTGTACAGTCACCGCTAGGTCCACATGAGTTGAGATGTCAAGACTAAGGCTTTAGCGTTAGAGAATGTGTTTCGGTATGAATAAACTTTAGCTCAAAGCTAGGGAATATACAGCTTTGAGTAAACTACTTATATACTAAGTCGAGGGTCTAATAATGGATACACCATGTTAGAAAGTGAATCAGCAAATACATGGTGACCGAGAATATACTCCACTCTAATGAGTGTGACTGTATCACAAGGTGAAGACTCCGTGGAGTCGCGGATCTAAAGATAAGATAAGCTAAGCACCAAAGATTAGATAAGATAAGAGGCGCTTAGATAAGGAAAATGAATAAATCGTAACAATCATGAGGTGTTGTTTAGCTGCGGATTACTGAGCTGCAGTTGCCATGCTGAGGTGTATGTGTGGGGCAACAATAATTCGAAGTCTTGGCACTGTAACAGCCTTAGTAAATGTGGTCTGTAGTTGCTGTAGCTGTAATTATCGTAGCTGGGAGGGTACTCACATCAATCACGTCATTTCATTAAATGATTGATGAGCACATCAACCAGATGCTTCTGAGTGATGTAGCAACCCCGTTTTAGGATGATTGTCGATCAAAGGTGCCTTGCTGTGATGAGATATGGTAATTGTGATGCAAGGCGAGCTGGGAAGGATAACAGAGTGCATGAGGAGTGGATGTTACGGTTTTAGGATTGTATCTGGGTGTTTGTGGCCTATACTGTGAAAATCCATGGGTATTATCAAGAGTTGGCAGTGTTATAGAGTATGTGGGGATTATAATGGCGTCGTTTTGAAGATATTGGGTGATGGATGGATAAATCTGTGAATTCTGAGCATACAGAGCCTGGAGGCTCATCACCATTGTGCTGCGACACGACAGTAACATATTGCATTCATTGTTTCAGGCATGTCTACACGACGACGGACACGTATAACGATCTATACTTAGATCAAGGACTTTAGTATATAAGTAGCTTACTCTACGCTGTAGTATCCTCAGCTTCGAGCTAAGTTTATACATACTGGACTTTACTCAATCGCTCGCCGATACCTGGACTAAGCATTAACCACCTCGTCTTCGCTATAGCAAGCACCACAGCCTCTTTGGATGACTGTACGAACCCGAGTCTGGGCCTAACAGATAGAGCTATATTCTTCATTCCTGATGGCATGGGTCCATCGGCATCTGTTGATATTTCATCAGAAGTGTGAAGGGCAGCCTTGTTCCTTGCAAATTGATATTTTTGCTGCATGGATTGCTGTTTTGTGGCACCAGAATACCTTAAAGTGTTAGAACAACACCCCATGAAGTGTACCATATGCTTGAAAGGTGTGCAAAGGTGCAAAAAGCGGTGTGACATGTTTGTTTGGTTCTGTTTGCAGTGCCTTCAGACTGCTCATCCAAATGCACCTCATACAAGCTTCCACATTGCTTGTATCACTTCAAAAAAATTACAGGAAATCATTTTAAAATTAAATACATGTATTTTTCAGAGCACATTTTTTTTAAAAGTACTTTTAATGCCATAAACACACTGAAACTATGGTTATATGGGGCCTAAAAAATAATGTGCTCTGCAGAATACATGTAAAATTATCTTCAGAGTAAAAGACTCTGTTAGTGACATGCCAAATAGACTCAGATAACTTGCACAAGCGGAGCCCGGCAGAGTGCATGGGCTTTGGCAAAGCTATTAGCAATGTCACCCTTGAGTTGAAGCCCTAAGGTTGGATCCCGGAGCAGAGTCCATGGAGAGTGGAGGTTGGATAGAGTAAAGATAGTCCAATGGAGCAGAGGCTGCAGACTTGAGAGTGATAGAGTTTAGACTTGGAGTCAGAGAGAGATTTAGCTAAACCAAGTTGATATTTGAACTGAGTATCTACAAGTAATTCTACAGTATATATATAAGTAAGTAAATCTGGGTCGGAGTCTGATGGACTCTGGCAGTGGTCAATTCACTACCGGATTCGGGTTCTAGAAATAATATGTGAAGTAGTAAAATGAAATGGTAAATGAAATATCAAATGGGGCTGAGTAATAGTACACAGTCAGAGGCCATGGAGTCCGATAGTGAAATTGCTAGAGTTGGGGTTGAAGTTAGAATTGGTGTGAAGCAGAGGCTGGCGGCATGCACATAACAGTATCCCCCCCTTAGCATTCTTGCCCTCAAAAGCACTGATCCCGATGGCCGATCAATATGGTATGCCTGACAGAATCTTCAAGCATGGGAATCTCATCACTTAACTTCATACCACTACCATCTCTCCTCCTCTCGGGATTTCTTTCTCCTTGTTATCGAATATGTTGCAGCCTATCAAATACCACCTGTCCGTAACACCCAAACCTTATGAGTCGGCCCTGACTCCAGAAGGTATTTCTATTGAAGAGATTGAAGCTCAGGCCGCTGCGGAGGAAGATTATGTGGAGGCTGTGGTAAAACATGCTGCTTGGAAGGAGGCAAAAGTGGCAGCGGAGCGAGAGGAAAAGTTGAGGTTGGCTCATGAGGCACGGGCTGCAAAGGTGGAGGCCTTGAAGCAGAAGGCTGAGGAAAAGAGGAAGGCAGAGGAAAAGAGACAGGAGGAGAAACGGCTCCGTTTATTGAAGGAAAAACAGAAGGCTGAGAAGCAGAGGCTGGCAGAGCTGAAGGCTAAGGCAGATGAGGCTGCACAGTTGAAAGAGAAAGAGAGAAAAGATGAGGAGGTTGCGGATGCCGCAGCCAAACTAAAGGGGCAGGAGGAGGCCATGGAGAAGAAGAAGAAGAAGAAGGATGATTTGAAGAAGGAGAAGAGAAAGTTGAGGAAAGAGCAGAAGAAGAAGAAGGCCGTGAAGGGCTTGGAGTCTGGTGGGATTGCAGCTGAGTTGCAAGAGGAGAAAGGGATGGATGTGGACACCAAGGGAGAGTTGTTGGAGGTGTCCAAGGCAGTGGCCCTTCAGCGATTGAGGGAGAAACACAAGGGGAAGCGGAGGGTGACAGATTCCATGGTATCTACTGCGGAGGGAAGGAAAAGGAAGCATACAACAAAATCTGCAAGTGTGGTGGAGAGCAGGGAGGAAGGGGTGGCTAGTTCCAGCAAAAGGGTAAAGTTGGAGGTTATGAAGCCTGTGGAGGGTGAGGATGAATTTTTGGAGTGAGTATTTCCTCCACTGGCTTATCAGGTGCTGACTTCAGTTTCAGAACACTGTATGCAGTGTTGTCTGGATGGTGCCAAGTGTTTTGCAAAACCTGCCTCCAAGAAATCCAATTGAGGGCAAACTTGCTCACGCTGCAAGATCAAGAAGTCTGCTGGTTCCTTTAACAAGGGAACAGCCTCCTCGCTTGTTGTCAGCTCCGAAGAGGTTTCAGAGGTCCTTCATAACTTGGTGGCTACCATGACTGTACTGGCTGGAAAAGTTGACAGTCTAACAGGCAAAGTTGCTTCTCTCCAGAGCTGAGTTGGTGATCTTTGCAATGATTACCACACCAAGGACCTTGAGTCCCCTTCAGATTTCTTGTCAGATTCCAAACTGGAGGGGTGGAAGGCATCATGCAGAGTTACACAATTTGGAGGGGGTGAATAGCAAGATGCTCCAGCAGGTGATGGGTTTCCAGTTGGATTGTGACATGGTGCAACTGAGGAAAGGAGGACCATTGGAACCTGAAAAAGTGGATCCTCAAGATCCGTATAAACTCGCTAATCATCAATTCTGGTATGGTACCAGAGGACTGGAGATGATTGGAATTATGAAGGTGCAATACGAACTGTTCCAAGCCACAAGGAACGAGTTCACCAAGCTGGGAGGCCACTGGTCCGAATGGCAATTTTGGAAGGAACACCTGTGCCAGCATTGCAAGGATTTCATAGTGGAGGACTCAGATCCAGAGGAGAAGATTTTGGACAGTAAGGTTCAGAAAAGGTGGAAGCCATATGGAGACAACTTGGGTATTCCAGCCTTTGATAATATTTGTTTTGGAATCGGATTCCGCTGCAGTGGTTACCAGTGGGAAAGACAAGGATGAGAATAGTGGTGAAGGATCAGGATCCGCAGGGGATGAAGGAACGGTATTGGCAGAGATAGAGGATGTGGAGATGAAGGTGGTGAATGCCATGGGTGGCTCCAATGCCTGAATTCTTCTGGACGCCACCTTGAACTCTTTTATATATGTATATAAAGGTTTGTTTTTGTTTTTTGAATGCATCTGGGGCCTGCAGGGCCCCTATCTTGTTGACTTGTAGCTTGAAAGAGTGGATAGGAGTGTGAATTTGCAATAGAAGGCAATAAATGAATATGAAATACAGAGCATGGTTTCTGCTGGAGTCCGGTCCTGATCAGGAAATGAATTTGCAATAGTTTTTGTGGATTCTATTTGAAATGGAAGAGGTCAGAACTGGCAGAAACCAATGATGTTACAGAATAAATGGAGAGGGAGTTAGGTGGTGGTGGATTTTTGGATGGTGATTTGGCTAATGGTCCTGGTTTGTCTGGATAGTGACAGTGGAAATCTTTGATGAAATTGTCGGCAGAGAATTTGGTGGCTGGTAACCAAGAAAATTCCTCGTCGGTGCCTTCGTAGCCTAACCATTGAATTCTGTAGAGAAGGGGACACTGGAACCGGCGGTCAAGCTTGGAGTCTAAGATCTGAGCTATTTCATATTGCTCTTCACCATCAACTTCCACTGGAGGCAGTGGAGGTTGAGTGTGATTGGGAATTGTGTTTTCTTCTACAGGTTCAAGTTGTGATACATGGAAGACTGTGTGGATGGCATGGAGGTCTGATGGAAGCTTGAGCATGAAGGAATGGGAGCCTGGTTGAGATATGATTTTGAATGTGCCAAGGTATTTTTCCACAAATTTCACAGTAGGACGAGTAGTCTTGATATGTTTGGAGCTAAGGTAGACTTTATCACCTACTTTGAAAGGGGGAGCCAGATTCCAGTGCTTGTCTGCTTGGATCTTGTAGTGAGACTGCACCTGAGTGATTTTGTTATGTAGGAATTGGTATAGTTCATTGAGATTGACTACAAAGTCACAGGCCCAAGCAGAGGCGATATCATGTTCAGGGTGAACAGTGATATTAGGGTGGTAACCGTTGTTGGCAAAGAATGGAGAGATTCTGGTGGAGGCATTCAGGGCATTGTTATATGCAAACTTTGCAATGGGTAGTAGTAAATCCCTGTTGTCCTGTTGACAAGAACAGTAGATGTGAATGTACTGTTCCAAGGTTTGGTTTGCATGTTCAGTTTGTCTGTCAGCCTCTGGGTGATATCCAGAAGTGAAATGAAGTTCCATGTCAAGAGCCTTAGCAAGAGCACACATGAATTGGGAGACAAACTCGGAAGCACGGTCAGAGGTGATGTGGTTAGGGATGCCATGTTTAGAGAAAACGTGAATGACAAATAACCAGTTGAGTTCTTCGGAATTAATGGTGTCACATGTAGGGATAAAGATGGCTTGTTTGCTTGCATAGTCGATTACAACAAGGATAGCAGTGAATCTGTTGGAGTCCAGTAACTGTTCAATGAAATCCATTGAAATGGAGTCCCATGGACATTCTGGAACTAGCAAGGGTTTAAGCAAACTGTAAGGGTGGTGTCTAGGTGTCTTGTTGTGACTGCAAATCATACAAGATTTGATGTAGTGGCAAATGTATTCACGCATCTGTGGCCAGGTATAGTTCTGTCAGACTAATTCCAAGGTCCAATTTTGGCCAAAATGACCTGCCAAGATGTGATCATGATTATTCTGTAGGACACAGAGATAGAGATCCTCAGAGTCCGGAACATAGATGCAATTATCAAGACAGAGAATGTCTGATTCATCTATGGACCACCAAGAGGGAGAAGTAGGGATGGAGGAATTGGCCTGGTGGAAACCTTTGGAGGCTGTGGAGTCAGATGGTTGTGCTTGCTTGATGTCTAAATGGAGTTTGTCAATATCTATTATAGCACTAGCATGTAGGGTAGGGCCTTCAAGGAAAGTAGCGCAGAGAGACACGGAGAATTGTTCTTGAGTGAATACAGGATGGAAATTGTGGGGATTGACTGCTGCATATTGACTATCCCTCTCTTTTGGATAGATGTCCCATCATCTAGTGAGTGCATCCAGTTTTCCTCCAAGGTTCCCCAGGCAGAAGCAGATTACTAGATTGAATTGGGATAGATATTCAGACCACCAGACTTGCCATTGGGTAAGAATCTTGGTGGTAGAAAAGTATTCAAGATTCTTGTGGTCTGTAACAACGTCAATCAAAGCCGTGGAGCCTTCAAGGTAGTGTTGCCAGTATTTAAAGGCTTAGAAGATAGCTAGAAGCTCTTTATCATGGGTGTCATAGTTGAGTTTGGCAATGTGGAGGCTCCGGGATAGGAAAGCAATGGGGTGGATTTCACCATCTTCAAGGTAGATAGAGAGGATAGCAGCAATAGCATAGTCAGAGGCGTCGATCTCCATGACTAATTGCCAGTCAGGAACCCAATGGGTGAGGATATGAGTGTGAGTGAAGGCTTGCTTTAGTTCATTGAATGCAGCCATGCACTTGTTGTCAAATTTCCAGGGAGTTCCTTTGCGTGTGAGGCAAGTTAAGGGGATAACAATGTCACTGTACTTGTGGATAAAGCGGCAGTAGAAATTGGCGAAGCCGAGGAAGGATTGAATGTCCTTAACTTTCCACAGAACTGGCCAATCTAAATGGCCTTGACCTTGTCTTCAGACATGCGGAGGCCCTCTGGTGATAGAATGTAGCCTAGATATTCCACGGAGTCCTGGTGAAACTCGCATTTGGATCCTTTGCAGTAGAGCCCATTTGCTCTTAATTTGCATAGGACTTTGCATACATTTTCCCGGTGCTCCACAGGATTGTTGGAGTAAATGAGGATGTTGTCAAGGTATACAACTACAGAAATGTCAAGCATATTAGCGAAAATATTGTTCATGAAGCATTGGAACACCACGGGAGCATTAGTGAGTCCAAAAGGCATGACACGCTATTCAAAAGAGCTGTAGTGGGTTCAGAAGGCTGTTTTCCATTCATCACTTTCAGCTGTGTGTACGAGATGGTAAGCATGTCAAAGATCAAGTTTGGTGTAGATGTGAGTGGAGCATGCAGAGTCGAGGAGATCAGAAATGTGTGGAAGGGGGTAATGATCTTTCTTGGATATCTTGTTTAAGCCCTGGAAATTGACACAAAGACGGAGTTCTCCAGTCTTTTTCTTGACAAAGAGTACTGGAGCTCCATGAGAAGAACATGAGGGTGTGATGAATCCACTACAGAGGTTATTGTCAATAAATTCATGTAGAGCTTTGAGTTCAGACTCCAAGAGGGAGTAAATTGGCCCAAGTGGGGGGGATGTTCCTTCTTCAATATTGATCTTGAGGTCGTACAGCCTATGCTCGGGGAGTTTCTCAGAGAGCAAGTCACTGAATATTCTGCTAGTATATCTGTCATATCCAGCAGGGCTGTGGAGCTGGCCATACCGCTAATGCTAGGTACAGAAGGTTGGAGGGTATATTGTTGAGCTCCATCTTCTGCACATGCTCAAAGAAAAGCTGCCATGGAAATGATAGCTATCTTGGGTGTAGCCGTTGCAGAAAAGGAAGGGATGGTAGGGTAGGAATATATAGGTTCATATGGCGGCAGAGTCCGTTGGGATCTCTGAGTTGGCTTGGAAGCCAGAGTTGGAATAGAAATAGGAGTTGGACAAGAAATGTCCACACAGTTAGATGCAGTTGCATCGGAGGCCACAGAAGCACTTGCAGGGGCAGAAACACCTGATAATGGTGAACAGAAAGTGATACTGTGCTTTACCCAGCCAATCAACAGATTGTAGCAGAAGAGCCAGTTGTATCCCAGAACAATGTTACAGGATGAATCTAGATGAGTGATCTGGTGCAGTGTAAGAGAATTGTGTGTTTTGTGTGGGAATTGGCCAGATTGGGCTGCTCCATGACAGCTGCACAAGGTGTAGTATGTGTGCACTGGCTGAAAGAAATCTGGTGGTATCTTGTTACTTAGTGAGCTCACTGTGTGCAAGACCTGTTTGTTGGAGAGTTTATTGTATTTGGTTTGAGAGTGCCAAGGGCCTCATTTGTGACAGGTCAGGATTCAGGTTTAGCGGACTAGAGCAAGGCAAAGGTGTGCACAGTTGGACCTAGTGGTGATTCGTACTTAGTGAGCTCACTGAGTGGACTGTGTGTCCGTTTGTATATTTTATAAAAAGTCTTTGCCTTGAGGGTTGCGTGGCTTGCTGCACTCTCTTGTAAAAAGCTTTGAGGAGAAATAAAGAGAGCTTGAGATATTGCTGGTTACTTCACATTATGTCAGGCCATTGAGAGAAAGCTCTTGAGATTTGTTGAGATACTATCAGCATGCAAGTAGAATTATATTCCTTGCTTCCCTCCACACTTATTGAGTGTAGGTTTAGTGTGTGTTCATGCTAGGCCACGCTTAGTTTCACAGGTGCCTGCCACAAACCTCTTCACCATAGTGATCTAATATGATATGCCCCAACAAGCGAATCTTGTCAGTGAGTACATAGCTCCTTGGATGAAATCTCTCAGAGTTTGCTTTCCTTTCAAAGGCACATCTCCAGTCAGGAGGGTGTATTCAGGAGTTGGTGGTGAGGCTTCAATGGGCCCATATATCACTTGGCCCTGCTTGTTAGTAGAAGAGTTGCGCTTTCAGCTTGCTCTAGCCAATGGTTGAGGATTGAACCAGGATTCCCTCAAAGTCACCCAGAAGTCTTTGGATAGCAGTAAGTTTGTCTTCAGATCATAGTACTGTCCCAAGGGTGGTGTGCATACAATTCAATATCTTTCTCTGTATTCAGATGTGGTGAGCCAGCCATGCTTTTTCTTGAAAATGCTTATGAATGTTTGTAATTTCTGCTGTTTTTTGTAAGACAAAGAAACTGTTTCCAATGCAGGCAATTTCCTCCAGAGGAAAAACACTACCATCTGTTTATCATCTTGATTGTGCCCTAGGACTTGGTAGTCGTATAGGCTCTTGAATCCCAACCAGGCCAATCTTCTGACCACATGAGACTTTCATCCCACAGCATCACAAGCAAGTACCATGGTGGTATCTTCAATGAAGACAGATTCATTGTCTCCAACTGGGAAAGGGACAATGATGTTTGGGCAAAGGAGAGTGTCAGATTTCAAGCCATTGATCTGTGTACATTAGGTGGTTGATGGCAAAGTCATTCAGATGTCCCTGGCTC
Source organism: Armillaria altimontana (assembly GCA_022818075.1). NCBI lineage: Eukaryota > Fungi > Basidiomycota > Agaricomycetes > Agaricales > Physalacriaceae > Armillaria > Armillaria altimontana. Next base: position 943,095 of record JAIWYR010000018.1, read on the forward strand.
ATGTATTCCTGAATAACTGCTTGCAGGAAGGGGATATAAAACTTGTAATGGTATGGAAATAATTCATTCTTGTCTGAATTGTAGACAAAGAAAGGTACCTTGTTTGTCAACCATAAATCGAAGTTTGTGGAGTGTACAATCTGCAGGAGGTCTCCCCAAGTGCTGCACATTGGAGTGTTGTCCAGATTTAAGTCTTTAATGAATTTAAGGTTGCTCGTGCTGAGGCCCCTGTCCCAGAAACAAAACACCTTCTTCCACCAATTGATCTGTGCCAAGAAATGATAAATATAGACTTTTGCATCAAACACCACTTGCTGAAGCTCGAGGTCAGTTGCGTAGGCTGCTTCAAGCTGGTCAGCATTGTATTTGGTTGGTGGGGGTACATAGGGAATTCTTGCAAGTTTCTAATTGTGTGTAAGGTGTTTTAGAAGTGCTGAACATTGTCTCAATAGTCCCTAGCATTGTGGAAGTCTAGGATATAAACTCCAGAGCCAGTTTCAGCCAAGGAAGCCGCTTCTCCTAGATTGTAGTACCAGGGTACCAAGACTTGGTCTATAGGTGGTAAAGGTATGAATGCCATCCACAAGGTTTCAGTGTCATAGTGAATAGGATACTGCAGACTGTAGAAGGGCACATAGGGTGTGAATGAGGAAGGGAAATTGTTATCCAACTTCATTGTTAACATGTCCTGCTCTATCAAGGGGTTGAAGGGTAGTTTGGTGTGTTCATGGTCATAGCCCACAAAGATAACTGAGCCACATTGATAGGCCTCAAAACATCGAATACGACTGTTGTGAGTATGGAAAAAGAGTGATTCCATTCTGATAGTCTAACGGGAAACCTCAATAGACTATTGACTCTCTCAAAGAAAGGCAGGCAACCACAACCTTTCATAGTAAGAGAGGATCAAAGTGGGAAGTTAGAAAGCAAAGAAAGAAGAAACTCAGGGTATAAGTGAAGGACCGGAGTCATGGTCCATACTGTTGACACCACTAATGTGATCATCACTTGTGATGATCTTGGCAGTATCATTGCAGTATCTCCTGCACACTCTTCAGATCCGTCATGGAGGCCCAGATGTCAAATTGTGGCCCCTTGTCCTTCCATTGGACAAGATATTGTATTCCCTTCTTCTTTGAGTCATCATGTCCAAGTATATCTTCTATCTTCTCCTCCTCTGTTTCTCTGAGATGGCTCTGCATTTCTGAGTTTTGTTCATCCTTGATTTCTGTCCTCATCAGCTTGATATAGCTTGAGGTGCTCAATGTTTAATACTGCACTTCCTGGATATCGGTCACTCATATGGAGCTGGTATGTAACTGGGGAAATGATTTCCATAATCTTGAATGGGCCAATCCAACACTGGCTAAGTTTAGTGCCAAGCCCCTTACTCTCTAGCCAATTAAGTGTATGTGGGTTGACCAACACCTTAGCTCTGACTTCAAAGCCTTTTGTCAGTCTGTAACCTGAATTGTAGTATTTTGCTTGTAGAGCTTGGGCATAAGCAATCACTTGATGAGCAGCATCTCAATGATAATTCAGTCTGATCAGATAGTTTCTCAGTTTGTCCCTTTTTGCTCCATGTATCTTCAGGTTGACATAAGGATTCTTGAAGTCCAGGAGTAATCGTAGCAGAAACCCATACAGGAGTATAAATGATGAGGTGCCAATAGAACTATGAAGATGTGAATTGTAGGCAAACTCTAGAATTGCCAGCCAGTCAACCCAATCTGACTTATCCTTATTGATGTAGGCATGGATCATAGTTTATAGGAGTTGGTTGACAATCTCTGTCTGCCTATCATGTTGAGGATGATGGGCAGATGACATTGCAAGCTTTGATTTGAGCAGTTTCACTAGCTCTTTCTGGTAAATCCTAAAGTATTAATTCCAGTGATTGTAGGTATGAAGTTCACATGCTTGGAAAGACAGTCTACAATTACAAGGATCACATTATAACTGTTCGACCATAGAAGATCAACAATGAAGTTCATTGAAATTGACTTGTAAGGCCTTGATTCAGTCATAAATAACTAAATCAATTGAAGTTCATATATCTAATCTTCTGACACACATCACACATCTCACAGAAGGCCTTCAGGTCTAGCTTCATGCACTCTCAGATATGGAAGGGTAGACTGGCATGCTCATTTCAAATGTATCTGTGCCTGGGTACCTCAGACACTTCACCATGACTACAAGTGTTTCATACATTTATGTTAATAGCATTAAGTACATTTAAGGTCATTATATGGACATTTATGTTGCATTAAAAACATTCTTTTGCATCCATATTGTAAATGGAGCATTTTATGACATAGGATTTAAATATCATTTGTTATCATGCGACATGCTCTCCTACATATCATTCACACCAGGATACTGGACAGCTCATAACTGATCTTCTCTTCTCTCATCTTGACTACAGACAAGACATGAAGTGCATTATGCCTTCTAGCACAGTCACACCTGTCATGAGGAAGGTGAGGACAGAGGAGTTTCAGGGAGAAAGGGAGGCCTTCAGAACTATACATGCCCCCAGTCTGTCTATTGCTAGTGGACAATCATGAGGAGCAGATGAAGGAATTAAACAAAGGTGCAATAAACAAAGCATGTTCATGAGCCACAGTCATCACATGCATTATTACTCAGTTGGAGATTGAAATATTGAAACAATTGGTGGGCAGTTAACCCCCTGCCCCAGTCTCAGGCTACTCTAAACTTTTCTCCATTCCCTGGCTCACCTAGTAACCAGAAACAACTCCAATCCCAGATTTGTCTGAAAATGGCCTGATATTGATGGCTGATCCCATCAATTGGCTACACTGCCACACTACATCCAGCCTCCAGGGACTCAGGTGAGGCAGGTTAGCTTACTAAGCCATAATATATTTTTAAAGGATCTCAAATGTCTAATTTCAGCTCAAGACAGCAAGCAAGAGGGCAGGAATAAGGTCCACAATCATTCTGGAGGCATTTGAAGCAATTTTCCCAAAAAGGAAAATACCTGTAGAGCTCGACAGCCTCATGACTAAGCAAAACATATGAAGATACATGTCGAGCTCTACTGCTCTATGACTCAGCAAATCATGTGAAGTACCTGTAGAGGAGCAGGTTGTCACAAGATTTTATTACATCAGACACCTGTGTGTTATCTTTATGTCAGGTTTTTACATTTTGCCCTTGGCAACACTACTCTAAACATTCGGCACCTCCTCCCCTTTATATGGTGCCCTTATATTGCCTGCTGCCCTCCTGATCATTGCTATGACAATTCAGGCACAGCCACCACCCAAAATGGACTCCAGCACGCTTCGGCATTGGCACTCCAGCCAGATTGCTGGATTGGCTTATGGGCACTGGCTCCTGGATTGAGCACCAGATATCCCGTCCTCCCGCTTGCTGTTTGGTACAGGCCCTAAAAATAATATAGCGCATTCTGGTACTGACCCCTGACCCAATTGCCACCCATTTTGGCTGTATTCGATGTCGCTGCTTTGGATGTAGCAAACCATGGGAAAATATTGATCCCAATCTGGCAGGCTTCAAATTTTTAAAAGCAGGCCAAAATTTAGGATCCTGGGTACAATAAATCCTTTAATTCTCATTGAGAGACATGTACATTTCACTTCTCTATGAAACAATACCATTAGCTTAAAATTTACCTCTCAGACCATAGTGAAAATTCCATTCTGACAACTTTTGGAGTTTGCTGGAGCAGGCTCAAATCACTGCTCTCCTCAATATTTCACCAATTCTTTTATTTTTGATGCATTTCTGGGCCGTAGAAATGTAAGGAAGTATTTATTATATCTGTATTGACTTATACTAATAGGTATCAGGGCAGAATTGATGCTCAATAACTCAATACATAGCAATTTCATTCTCAAAGGTAGTAAAACCCATTGCTTCAATGGTAAATGCCACTATACACCATGAAATTAACATGAAGTGTCCTAAAAATCATATGTGGCACTTACATATAGTAGTTTAGACCTAAATATAATATTGCCCTGAAGAAAAAATGATCTAGCCATAGCCAATAGTGCAACAAGTGGAGAAACATTCACATTGTATTGACTTTCACTTAAGGATTGAACTCGGTATGAAGATGTATCAGTGGATCGGGGTGGATCGGAGGCCTGGATACAATACTATGACATGTATTCTAGGATATCCCGCTGTCTTTATACTATTCAGGACAATGGCAAGCGGTGTAGTAGCAATATATTGTTCAGAAAGACCCAAAATGTGGGGTAATGAGATTAAAATGGGAATTATTTTAAGATATGAGCACTCTAATATGCTATAAACTACATACGAATACTATGCATACATGTATCGAGATATCCCAATGGTTTCTGGGACCTCGGATGGCATGTATCAAGCAGTAGAAGCATTCCGAGGGTGCATTCCGTTCGCTCAATTGCCCCGGACCGTACATCCGCAGAGCGATTGAGTGGCTGTGTGGCACCTTTTTCTGTCCCTTCCCACCACTCTCCCCTCATTTTACATCCTCTAGCTCATCTCTATTGCCCATTTCTATAGGTTTAAGGTACATTTTATTTAATGTAACTACTAATACATTGCTTTTAGGTCTTTTTGGCACATCCAGAGGACCCAAGACCCCCGGATAGTGATCCTTTCACATCCTACCCCATGTGCAAGCCCTCACACAAGGGGCAGCACCATGTACAACTCTCAAACAACATCTCATTGCAAGCAAGATTGACTGGGATGATGTCGAGGCCCGTCACCACCCACCATCAGCTCCAAAACTGGTTCTATCCCCACCCATTCCCTAGCCAGCTCCCCCCGCATCGACATTGGGGTCCATCGCTCGCACATGGTCAATCTGCAAGATCCAATGACCATGGGCGCAGTCGAGGATCGAAGATCAGGTACCATCTGCAAGTACAGGGCCAGAATGAGTGGATAACAATGGGGACAACAACGACAACGAACAGGGTGATGACAACGATGACAGGAAACATGGGGAGGGTCTAAACATGATGAAGGGGTAGGATAGAGGGTGGGACGATGCTATGGCTCAGGGAGGAGGAAGGTGGGATGCGCAATGGGGTGGAACAGTATGAATGGGAGAGCAGGGTGAGGATTGGGGCACCAACATCTAACGGCTGCAGCGACACCAATGCAACTTTGTGCGTCAATTACCCTCCTATAGACACATCGAACGAGACCAAGACGGCGGTTACACGAGCACCGACGACGCCGCTGCTGCCACCCCTGCCCAATTCCAACATCGGTCCCTACTGCCCGCCCTAGGCCCCGAATAGCCCCAACCTCCATGCATCCCCCATTTTCGACATGGGGGATCATGACTATCAGGCCAATTTCATCCCCAGACGTCATCATCTCCAACAACAACAACAACAACCCCAGATCCCCATTCCCGCTGCATCCCCTGCCCTCTACTGACCGTACGACCACCATCTGACCATGACCCCCATTTTTGATAGCAGAGAATCCGATGGTGATATCCGTTTCCCCTCATGATCCCGCCCTGATGCTCAATTCCGCTGTCGATCCCTGTACACCTCCCAGTCCACCCCCAGCTTGAGCCATTGCTATGGGCTCACTCTCAACACCCAATATACTCACAGGATAGCACGACACTATAACCAGTGTGCTCGCTCAACCCCATCAACAATTCCCGCCATCATCGACGGTGTCCCAACCTCAACACCCCCATTTTCAGGTTTTGCATTGTTGTGCATCCCCATTTCGCTGCTGTTCACTCACCCCAACGATTTTCAAGCCCATCAAAACTACACATATATCCTATAGTGTCTGCCAGCATGTATGCTAGCCCCCGCCTGTAATCCCGCTATTTTATTAGTTTTATTTATATTTAATATTTATATGAATATATTAAATATTAAAATTCTGAATCAGTGAAAGAAAAAAGGTACATCCAAATATGTTGCATGGAATCCAGCCAATTTTGGATTCAGGGCATGGGTGTCATGTTGAGAATGCACAAGGATATTTTTTAATGCGAGTGTGTAGGCGGCCAGAGGCAAATACCAGGTATTGAAGAACATAATCAGTGACAAATATTTAATAAAAATACTAAATTGTTATTACCTAAATAACTATTGCCAAGAATAATACATGAGTAATCAATGATCTCATAGAGGTTTTTGAAGTCTCTTTTCCATATATGGTTATATAGCCACCAATTGTGACATTGACATGAGCATGCTAGTCTACCCTTCTATACTCAGAAGAGTTTTGCTGATAATTTGTACCACAGTGATTTGAGTCTGAGGTGAGCTGTTTCATATGGGTTCTTGTGAGCCTCCTTGATAAGCTCCTGACATAAGCTCAGAGGCATGCAGAGTTGAGGTTGCAAATCAGCATCGCAGAAATACACTAATCCTTTGGCATCCTTGTAGTATCTCAAGCTAGGCACCCATTCCTCTTCTGGAGTCAATGCCTCTTCCCAAATCTTTTTCATAACTGGGTCTGATTTGTAGGCTTCAATCCACCAATGCCTATAAGTCCTTCCCATTTGTACATGAAGTTGTGGTCTTTGCAGCACAGGCTCCCATAGCATGTCCATGGCTGATTTGATATCTGTTAGAATGACTTCTTCTTCTACATGAGACCTCCTGTCAGGTTTCTTATTGACAACTCCTTCTAGCTCAGTTCTTTGCTTGTGAGTCAAAATGTAGGCTTCTGCAGACAATGTCTTTTCCAATAATTCTGCCAACAATACTTGGTGTACTCACTTGGTGGGTTTCTGCTGAGCTGCATCCTCCTGTATTTGTGCTAGGTCATTATTAAGCTGAATGCTGGGGCCTGTCTCTATCTCAGAAGGAGATAATTGATATAGAGGATCACATGAAATGCGAGATGATGAGTCAACATTTGAATGTTTACAGCCAGGATGGTGTATAATTTCAAGTCCTGGGGTGTAGGCTGAAAACCTATTCCCCAAGAAGCGAGATGGTAGTTTGAGTTCTCATAGGTCTTTGCCCATTGTAGAGCAGAGTGATCAGTAATAAGCAGAACTCTTTCTTCTTCAATAAAAGGTTGAAACTTTATTAGATCTTCTTTAGCAGCTAGAGCTTCCTGCTCAGTTGGGGAGTACTGTGATTCCACCCCCCAAAAGTGCTGTAAGTAATAGGCAATTACCCATTTTGTATACAACTTGGGCAGGTCTTGTTTTTCCTCCCAAGCTTTCTCCAGCTTTTGTATGCTTTCGTGCCCTTCAGTTCCTTTGCTGATATCTTTTGAACTTGCTGCAAGGCACACCCCAGTGCATAATTGGACATGTTGGTATACAGTTGATATGGCAAGTTCTTGACATGATGTGCTAACACCGGAGCTGAGGATAAGGCTCTCTTCACTGATTCAAAAGCATATTCCTTGCTACTTGTCCATTGCCACTTGATACCTTTCTTCAGTAACTCGAATAATGAAGTGCAGATATCCACAAAGTAGAGTATGAAAACAGTAAAATACACTGCTATTACAATGAATGTTTGTAGTTTGCTGACCTTTGTGAGTCTCTGTAGACCTAATACAGCTTTCACTTTCTGTTGGTGTGTCAACAGCCCTAGCTGGCACTGCATGATAGCTTCAAAAAATGAGGCTTAAATATCAAATTTGAAAAATATTTATTTTTATCATATTTGAGCCTAAAATAGGTAAAAGCTTTTTCTAGTATCTTTTTTATATTTGTGAAGATTGCCTCAAAACTGCATAAAATCTCAAATATTGAGAAGATACTTAACTTATTTCTTCAATATATTAGGCAAGAAAATGACTGAAAATACATATTGTTCAGATTTAATATTCAAAGCTCAATTATTGAGACCATCATGCAGTGTGGGTCATCTTGTGACTCAGAAGTTGAATTGAATCATAGAACAGATGACATTTAGAAGGTGAAAGTGTGATTCCTACTCCGTGAATCACAGATAAAACCTTGTCCAGATATTCAATGTGTTTCTCATAGGATTTTGAATACACAACAATGTCATCAATATACACTAGGCAGAAGGACCATAAGTAGGGCACTAAAATCCCCTGCATCACTTGCTGGAATACAGCTGGGCTATTTTTTAATCTGAATGACATCCATTGAAACTGTAGTAAGCCTCAGTGAGTCCTCAATGCCATCTTTTCCATGTCTTCCTTGTCAATTTCCAGTTGTGTGAAACCTGATAGGGCATCTAGAGAGGACATGACAGTAGCTCCTGAAAGTGCATTCAGAATATCTGTTTGTTATAGAATCAGGATTTCATCTGCTATTGTGATAGCATTAAGACACCTGTAATCCACACAAAAATGAGCTTTTTCATTTCAATAGATGATGACCACAGGGGCTCCCCATGGGCTTTTTGATGCCTCTATCACTCCTTGTTCAAACCAAGCATCAATCTGTTTATTGATAACTTTGTGCTTAGCTGGGGATGATGCATACATAGGTACAGTTATAGGATCTTGACCATCCTTGACTCATATTTTGACCTTTGAAAGATAGTGTCCAAGTCAGCCATCAAACCCAAAGGCATCAATGTTTTTCTCTAGCATCTTCCAGACTTGCTTGTTCAAATGTTCAGGCAGGTTGCCTGCATCTATCAAGTCTCTCAACTTTTTTGTGGGGTACACAGTAGGATCAGGCACTTCAGCAGTCTTAGGACCCAATATCTCCTCATCCTCATCATTCATGGTTTCCATCTGACTTTGTATAAAGAAGTACAGTACTTCTGCATAATGGTGCATCTTGATAAGTTCATCTGCAGTGCTAGGACAATCCAGGACATCATTGGCATCCTCTAATTCAGCAATAATCTCTCTCTTACACACGATTCAAGGTGTCTCTGAGCTGTTCATAATTGGGATTATTGGGTTGCTATCCTTTGGTAAAAGGTTTGGGATCGTAAAATAAGATGTATCCTTGTTGGCAAGTAATCCCCATAATATGATTCATGTACGGTCATTCAAGAATTTCCCACTAACCTGCATGTTGCAGCAACTTTGAGCTGCAATTCTGTAATCCTTCTCTGCTTGGACAACCCTGCCAGACCATTCAGCTTGTTTTTGTCATCAATTTTGGAAATTTCAGTTACACCAATGGGCTTTTGCTTTCACAAAGCTCTGGCTAGAGTACATGCTCTTTCTGACTTTTTTGAAATCTGTGGTGCAGTCAACTGGTGTTGCTTGGACAGTTATTCCAGTGTCACCATAATGGATCTTTGTTCCCTCTTTCACATTCTGAGTAACTCCTATCTTGTAGTTTTGAGCATAATCCTCTCTGAGTAACAAGGAAACTGTCATCCCTGAGACAATGTATGCTTCCACAGTTGTCTCTATTGATCTGTTGTGTTCTGAATAAAAGAGAACAGCAATATGCACAAAACCTTTAATTGTGTTGTCACCATTCATTAACTGCCATAGTCATAGCTTCTTTCTTTGGCACAAGAGAGGAGGATTGTGTAGAGAATTGTAAAAATCTTCTGAGATCAAGGATATATCTGCACAAGAGTCATTGTGCAGGTCTATCATAGGATTCTTCAAGTGCCTAACCCATCCCTTGTGGGACAGTACAGATATGTCCACTGCAGATTTCCCAGCTTTGGTTTTACATTTGGCCTTCAGTCTAAATGGTTTATCTTCTGTAGAGTTAATTTTTAGAATTTCAGAATTGATCTTGTCTTTCTGTTGTATCTTGTTGTTGTATACTTCTGCTCTTTCTTTGATTGAATCCTTGTCCTCACTCTATGGATCTTCAATTAGGTAGCATAGGGACTTGTTATGTGTCTCTCCAGTATATTTCTCATCATCTTCTACCATTTCAAGTCAATGCATAAATCTATACATGCTGGAACTGGGATTCTCCCTCAGAATGGGCTCTTTGTTCAGGGTCTTACACTCTAGAGGTATGATTGCTCTGATAGCATCCTTCACTTCTGATTGAGCTGCCCTCTCAAAATCCAATGCCCCTTCGGAAGATGTTACAAATGCTACTTTCTGTGTGTGCAGGACCTCATATGCCAATTCATAAGTAGTTACAGCATCTTCATGGTTGTAGGAGTCTAAGGACACTACACAAGTGGTTTTATTACAATTCTGAGGCAACTTGAGGTTACATGTTCCAGTCCAGACACTCCTTGTCCCAATGATGAGAGCTCCCACACACCTTGCAAGGGGAAGGTGGAGCTCTACCTAGCTTGGTGGTTACTTTGTCATGTTGAGGAAATGGGTACCCTCCTTTAGGCAGAAGTTGTTACCACTTTTTGAATATCTGATAGGCTTCCCTCAAGGCTTCAGACTGTTCTTCATAGTTAGATGAGTCATGACATCCTTGTGACTGCAAATAAGAGGCTATATGTGAGTCAGGAGAACCCTCTTCTGCTACTATTGGATTCTCCTCCTCTCAACCTATAATGTGTACCTCTCTCTGGAGTACTCTTGACATAGTAATCCCTAGTTTATGTATGACAGGTATTAACTGGTCCATGGATATAGAAGTGTTCGACCCAAATTGCTTCCTACAAGCTTTGCTAATAAGCTTCTTTTCATTATTCATAGCTTGCTTGTATAAAGCTACCATAGATCAAATGCTGTCAGCTTGTAAAGTAGATAGCCAGGCTATGAGTATATTCTTCAGAATTGATTCCACCTTGAGTGACCTGTCATCAGGCTTGATTAGGACTCTTGTCTATATAGCTCTTCAATTGATGAACTCTTGCAGGGACTCTCACTCATGACCCCTCTGATGAAAGCTTTGATTTCAGTAAGCATATTGCATGTCTCTTTCCCAAGTAATACTAAGAAAATTGTCCTTGATAGCCACCAAGAAGTGACTAACATGAGTTCGCAACCGAGCTTGTTCAAATTGGGGAAGAGCATGATGCTAGTTCCGCACAGCAGATCCTTTTAGAAAAGTCTGCCATAGCCAGTATCCTAACACTTTGGGAAGTTTATCTCCCAATTCTGTGAGTTGCATTACTTCATAGAAGTACTCAATAACAGTGTACAGATCTCTATCCCAGCACAGTAAATTTTCTGGTTTGATTGTTGGAACAAAACTCGGTGTTTGTCTAGAACAGAATGAAGTTGTCTCAGTGTCGCTGCCTCCCAAATCTCCAGGAGGTCCTCCACCATTTTGATGGCCTCATCTTCCTTGTCACCCATCATGTCCATCTCTACTGTCTCTGCCTGAAGCACCCACAGCACTCTGGGGTCCTCATTCACCTGGTTCACCCTTATCTCCCTTCTCACTTTGTGGATCTTCTGTGCTCTCCTCTTCAACCAGAGTCACCACAGGAACCTTGGTCACCTTTATCTCCTTTCTCTCCCTTGTTTCCTCTATCCCCTTTGTCACCCTTTGAGCCTCTATCATCCTTGTCACCTTTGTCACCTTTCTTTCCTTGACACCCTCGAGGATTATCATATGCATCATCGCCTGGTCCTTCATCATTCCTGTCATCTTCTCCATCATCATCATCATTGCTGACTCTGTCATCACCATCATCACTATTGTCTCCACCCCCACCTCTGTCTCTGCCTCCACCTCTGCCACCATCATCACCTCCACCTCCTGGATTACCTCCTGGTGGGGGTACTATATTATAAAAACTGGCAACACAGTCATTCTTTCACTGATCAGAGAAGATGATGTTTTCAAAACTCTGCCAGATTTCTTCCTGTCCACCCTCCTGCCATATTGGCATATAAACACTTTGAATCTGGTTGTAACCAACAGTCCTGGTATGATAATTGAAAAGGCACACACAGACTTCCAACAAGTCTCCTCGAGTTTCATGGTAGCGGATAGGTAATGGAACACGGAGACAACCAAAAGAACCTTGTATCCCTCGATTTCCCCACTCTGCAGTCTGTCGGTATGACAGCAGTTGTCAGTCAAAGTCCATGATACATTGGCGCTCTTGAGGATCAGCAGGAAGACAAGTACCGTCCTTGAGAGGAGTGCGGATTCTTCCAGCTATTTGATCTGTTCCTCAGGGAAATGCCATGTCTGCAACTAGATAGAAACCTTCCAGAGTTTGTGTGCATAGCTTCTCATAGATAGGCTTTGCGACACAGGAATCATGCCAACTTCCTGGAGCATTGAGTTTGCATGCAATAATTTTGCCTGTGGATATTTCAGTAAGCCTGGAAGCAATGCAATATTATGGAACAGATGTTCACTTACCTTTGGCATCAAATGCAAACACAGAGCTAACAAAATGCTCATGGAGCCACCCATTGAATGTCACATTCTCAAGTTCTTGGTCTGTCGAAGTCTGAACCATCAGGTTCAATCCATCAAGAGATCCAAATGTGCCATCAAGTAAAGGATGTCGAGCAACTACCAGGGTGTTTCTCTCCTCAAACTCCTCTCCTTGTGGCCATTTTATTCTTACGTCCTGCATCTCCCTCAATGAATCATGCAGGATGGTCATGGCCCAAGTCAAATATCAAGAGACAGTGGTTGGAATTATGGCAAATATTTGAGTAAGGCTGATATTGTGCATGGTGGAACTCAGATAATGAAGAATCAGGCCCAGAGCACCAGAGGCATCAAGGGAGCGGCAGTGGACACAGGGAACGGAGGTGGTTGGAACATCATTGTGTGGAATGGGATTGTTGTTCCATTGGTCAGCAAAACCACCTTGTAAAATGCCATTGAAGGCATTCACATCAAATCCCATTGTGGTGATAAATGCCCTATCTGATTGAGTTGCAAAAGAGCCTGCCACAGAGTATCGTGACGTGGATTAGGGAGCAATTCCGATTGCGTGAGATATTGACGTGTCTCTCGGTGTCGTTCTGCTCTCAATCTTTGTGATTGCTCTACACCATAGGCCAAAAAGGCACCAGAGGCAGCAGCAAGTATATATTCTTGCTCTTCCTGTATCGCAGCCTCTTCTTTGAGAGCGATAAGCTGATATAGAAGCTGCTCATCATCATCATTCATGGCACAGAGTGATGGCCAATTATGGTAACAGACAGATTTGATTGCCATTTGTGTTTCTAGACCTAAATTGGTTTACGGTTTAGAAATATAAATTCTAGATATTTTCAAATTGGGGCATTGATGGATTTAGAACATGATCTGTGTTTTTAAATGCTGCAGGAAGTCACCCAATGTTATACAAACATGAAAAGCTAAGTCCATAGTTCATTTCATGAGAAGTTGAATTCTTGACCTTACAGCCATCTCACACTTTCCATTGCTCATGTCCACTTTACCTTCAATCCTCTCCTCTTTCAGTTGCCTTTCTTCTCTCCTAACGTTGCAGATGAGAACTTATCCTGCCCTGCATCTGATCAATTTCACCTTGATCATTCTTTTTCCTGCCAGTCTTCAAGAGCTCCATATCAGAGGACATAATTCTGTTTGCATGCTGGAAACTCTCGCTGCTGTGAGGAACAGTCGCTCACTATTGTGGGACATGCACATTTTCTACATTGATCTTCAGGAAAAAGAGTCTTTCAACACTTTCAATATACTTAGGACAGTGGTCCCACTCTTCTATGCAAGAAAAAATACATGGCCATGTTGCAATTAAATTTGATGAACCCACTGTAACCCCAATGTTTGCGGACCTTGACATCCTTCTCCTCCAGGAAACTTGGCTGCGAAAAGGAGATCAGGACACATTGTCGATTCCCCATGATTTTGAATGTTTCTCAACTCCAGCTTGTTCAACAAAGAAAGGTGGCCTCACCACTCTTGTTTGTCACAAGTTGGGTTGTAAGGTCATTAAGGAGTGTACAACAGATTTTGTTCTGGTTGTTCATATGCTATCCTCTATGTGTGTAATTATTTGCATAGCTAATCCCTACCATTCTAGTGCACACTCTTGTCCAATTTCTTTTAGCTTTGTTTTTGCATGCTTCTCAGAGTCTTGCCACACCACTCATTGACAGTTCTCTACTGCTGTTGTGTTAGGAATGTACCAAATAGACCAAGGTAACTCACATGAGCAGAGGTCTGCAGAGTGTGTGGGCTTTGGTGAAGCTATTAGCAATGTCACCCTTGAGCTAAAGCCCTAAGATTGGATTGTGGAGTGGAGTCCATGGAGAGTGAAGGTTTGGATAGAGTAAAGATAGTCCAACAGAGCAGAGGCCATGGACTTGAGAGTAATAGAGTTTAGACTTAGAGTCAGGGAGAGATTTGGCTAGATCAAGTTGATATTTGAACTGAGTATCTACAAGTGATTCTACAGTATATATATGAGTAGGTAATCCGAGTTGGAGTCTGATGGAATCTGATGAAGGTCTGTTTGCTACCAAATTTGGGTTTTAGATTTAATATGTGAAATAGTAAAATGAAACAGAAATGAAATATTAAATGGAGTAAGTAAATGGTAAGCAGCCAGAGGCTGCAAAGGTCCAATAGTGTGATCTGTTGAGGTGAAGTCTATGCTTGAAGTCAGTGTGAAGCGGAGGTCCACAGCATGCATAATATGCTATGTTTTACAGCCACCCAGGTTGTGTTGTCCCTTGAGGGTATTTGTGGAGCTTGCTCATTAGCATGGAAGTGATTCCTTTTCTGCAGCTGCCTTGGACTTGGAATGTAGCATCAGAGTACCTACTTCCTATTAACAGGTCTTTGAGCCATCTTCAATTATCAAGCTGCTTTTCAGTTCCATGCAAGCACCTATCCTCTGATGCAACCTAGCCCTTCTACTTCTTCCTCCTCTACATCTATCACACATATACATTCATTTTGTCCATCACTTCAAACAGAATGGTGATAGCAGTGGCAAAGGAGGAGGCACCTGCTCCCTCCACCCTTGTTGACAGTGTTCAGATGATGATCTGCATCATGAGAAGTGCTTCTCTGTAGCATGCTCCCTTTCTTTCTCCTCATTACCCACTGATTGGGTATGCCCTATCAAATGTGCAGGACCTCAGTGGTGCCAGTAATCACTTGTGGATGTATACATCAGCACCATCCACCACCTCTGGTGTCTTGCAGTGTCTCTACACTGCTCAGCATATTGCTTCTCTCTATTAGCATGCCTTATTGACAGCAGTGGAGAATGACTTGAGCTGTGCCACTTTAATAAATGTGGAGAGGATTTTGTGTCTATAAGCATTACATGAGTCTACCTTTCTCTTTTCTTCTCAAGATCTTTATTCCATTGCCTGCCCACATTCTTTTATAGCGAGGACTAGCCCATTCAGAGAGATCACATGATAATCCAAAGTGGCAAAATGAGTACTGAAAGGGAGTTTTACCCCCCAAGATGCCAAAAATTGCCAAAAACAGCTCCATTAAGGCCTGCAGAATTGTTTTTTGAAGGCTGTAATGGAGCTCTTTTTGGCAAAAAGGCCCCAAATAGAGGAGTAAACTCCCTTTTACTTTGCTCATGTGATCTCCATGGTTCTGCTTGAGGCCTATCTTACCTTTTTGCTTTGATAAGTTTATGTGAATCTGCTAATCAGGCTCTGCCCTTGTCTAGTATAGAACTGAGAATATTGGAATTTTTCCATTCAAAGTAATGTTGAAGAAAACAAATGATTTCCTGGTGTCATTCAATTCCTACATTCACTGTAGAGAAATATAGAAAGGAATTCATTCAACATAGCTGATTATCATGCTTTTATCTGTGAATGAAGTCTGTGGACATCAGTGTGGATCTTTTTCATCTTTTGATGTGGCACACCTTTTTGTCCTACATCGCTCTCTGCATCACATAGCAGGAGAATTGGCTTTGATCAGATTCAGCCGGTCACCCGTTGGATGATGTGCTCAGTAACAGCGAGTGGCAAACAGACTAGTGGCTGGCAATGAACACCAACAAATACTAAACCTATCACAAACTCTACACATATCACCAATGTATTGAATTTGGGTGTTTCAAGTATGATAGAAGCACTCTGCAGACTTCAATAATCAAGGAAAGTTGTTTTAAAGATATTTTATTTGTTACTAGTGAGCTATACAAGTACTACTCACACTAGTGGGGTTGGTAAGACACAATTGAGTGAATAGTGACTTGGTTTGAGCTACTGCGCTCACTCTGACTGAGACTGGGCACTGGCAACTCCCACCTAAATTGGGCTTCTGAGCAATCCCAATCAGGGCCTAAAATATACCAGTTTCATGGATGCACCTACTGCAGATCAAGGAAGGAAGATTCACAACTACTTTTGCAGGAGTCTGTTACATGCATGCTGTTGGCCTCCGCTTCACACCAATTCTAACTTCAACCCCAACTCCAGCAATTTCACTATCAGACTCTGCGGCCTCTGACTGCATACCATTAATCAGCCCCATTTGATATTTCATTTACCATTTCATTTTACTACTTCACATATTATTTCTAGAACCTGAATCCAGTAGTGAATTGACCACTGCCAGAGTCCATCAGACTCCGACTCAGATTTACTTATTTATATATATACTGTAGAATTACTTGTAGATACTCAGTTCAAATATCAACTTGGTTTAGCTAAATCTCTCTCTGACTCCAAGTCTAAACTCTATCACTCTCAAGTCTATGGCCTCCGCTCCATTGGACTATCTTTACTCTATCCAACCTCCACTCTCCATGGACTCCGCTCTGGGATCCAACCTTAGGGCTTCAACTCAAGGATGACGTTGCTAATAGCTTTGCCAAAGCCCACGCACTCTGCCGGGCTCCGCTCGTGCAAGTTATCTGAATCTATTTAGCCCGTCCCTAACAGTATATTCGAACTCAACCCCTTGAGTCGAATTTTTCTCTAATCATGTCAACTACACATACTTACCCCCCAGAAACAGCCGAAGGCCACAAACAAAAAACACCAATATTCTCCATGGAAGACATAGTGGCATCCGCATCCAAGGAGAATCCGGAACTTTTCAGATCAGCCTCCATTGGAGGACAACCATCCCATAGGGAAACCTACAGCCACTCCAGTTTCACCACCCAACAATCCAAACATTACAGTTCTCCCAACCCCTTCAGTACTCCTCCACCAGATGACCTCTCACACCACCGGAGGACTGGCATATTTGAAGGATACTGGGAGGACCTGAATCCACACACACCAGCACCTCAACCCACACCCAATGGGGGGCAACCTGATGACCCAGAACCCGATGATTCCAGAAATGAAACCAACACCTCTACTCATCCTCCAAATTGAGACAACCAGGGTGACGACGGGTCTGATTCCAAACCTGGTAGCCTAAACGGCCCCAATGAACCACAAGGACCAGGTGGTCCTGGTGGTCCCAATGCGCCATCTCTTTCCTTTCTGGTACTGCTCTTGACTGGTTTGAATCAGATATTCTCCGTTCAAATCCACGGAATCCACCGGCATGGCAATACTCCTACGCCACATTCTTTAATGAACTCCGAACCAATTTTGGCCCTTTTGACTCCATCAGAGATGCCAAGGATGCTCTTGAACATCTCTGGATGCACAATGGGGACTGAATCATGAAGTATATGGTTCAGTTCAATCACTATGCCTCCCAAGTTGGCTACAGCGATAATTCCCTCCATCATGCTTTCTACTGCAGACTATGTACCTGCATCAAGGATGATATGGCTCACCACAGAAAGTCTAACAACCTCTGTGACATGCATTTCCTAGCCCAAGAACTTGACACTCGCTATTGGACCCAGAGAACTGAGATATCCTGTGAAAGCCAGGAAAACATGTCTTCCAGCTCATATTCCAATAACCCTAAACCCAAGGGTTCCAGTTCCAACTCCAACTCTTTGGTCTCTGGTTCAACTCCAAAGTCTTCAGATGCCAATTCATCAGGATCCACATCCAACCCTAAGCCCTATGCTGATAAACTAGGCAAGGATGGCCATCTTACTCAAGAAGAAAAGGACTGCCACTGAAAGAACAATCTCTGTATGTTCTGTGGAAGCAAGCACAAGACCGAGGACTGCAACAAATGCAAGGCCACAGCCTCTGCTAAGGGCCATGCTGCAGAAGTTGAAGAACCCGCTCCTGCCTCTGAGGATCTGGCTCTGACAAAGTTGGAAAACTAGAGGGCAGCCCTGTATCCTCCATGCAACATCGGGGTTGCATTGACTGTAATCGCACATTGGAGGTTGTCACCCTCAATGCCGCCGCTCTTTCCAAAAATTCACTAACTGTATCACTCTCTTCTTCCATCCTTCATTTTCTTGCCTTGGTTGACTCTGGTTCTAGCCATTGTTTCATCGACTCCAAGTACGTTGAGGACCACAACCTTCCTACCAAACCTATCCCTCCTGTTCAACTACGGCTCCTTGACAGCTCCGCCAGATCTCATATCTCCCAATCCATCAATCTTCCAGTGCATTTCCTTTCAGGAAACATCATCTCTATTGACTTCTATGTCACTCATCTAGATTCATCCTGTAACATTGTTCTGGGATACAACTGGCTCTCCCACTGCAATCTGTTGATTGACCAGGTAAAGCACAGTATCACTTTCCATTAACCATTACCAGGTGTTTCTTCCCCTGCAAGGGCTTCCATGGCCTCCAATACAACTGCATCTAACCATGTGGACACTCTTCATCCAACTTCCATTCCTATTCCAACCCTGGCTTCCAAGCCATCTTCAAGATCCTGACGGGCTCTGCCACCATATGAACCTATCTATTCCTACCCTACTGTCCCTTCCTTTTCTGCAATGGTTACACCCAAGATAGCTATCATTTCTGTGGCCGCTTTTGTTCGAGCATGTGCAGAAGATAGAGCTCAACAATATACCCTCTAACCTTCTGCACCTAGCATTAATGGAATGGCCAGCTCCGCAGCCTTGCCAGATATGACAGATGTACCAGCAGAATATCACAACTTTGCTGATGTATTCAGTGACTCGCTCTCTGAGAAACTCCTTGAGCATAGACCATACAACCTCAAGATCAATATTGAGAAAGGAACATCTCCCACTTGGGCCAATTTACTCCCTCTTGGAGTCTGAACTCAAAGCTCTACATGAATTTATTGACAATAACCTCTGTAGTGGATTCATCACACCCTCATGTTCTTCTCATGGAGCTCCAGTACTCTTTGTCAAAAAAAAGACTGGAGAACTCCGTCTTTGTGTCAATTTCCAGGGCTTAAACAAGATATCCAAGAAAGATCATTACCCCCTTCCACACATTTCTGATCTCCTCGACTCTGCATGCTCCACTCACATCTACACCAAACTTGATCTTTGACATGCTTACCATCTCGTACACACAGCTGAAAGTGATGAATGGAAAACAGCCTTCTGAACCCACTACAGCTCTTTTGAATAGCGTGTCATGCCTTTTGGACTCACTAATGCTCCCGTGGTGTTCCAATGCTTCATGAACAATATTTTCGCTAATATGCTTGACATTTCTGTAGTTGTATACCTTGACAACATCCTCATTTACTCCAACAATCCTGTGGAGCACCGGGAAAATGTATGCAAAGTCCTATGCAAATTAAGAGCAAATGGGCTCTACTGCAAAGGATCCAAATGCGAGTTTCACCAGGACTCCGTGGAATATCTAGGCTACATTCTATCACCAGAGGGCCTCCACATGTCTGAAGACAAGGTCAAGGCCATTTAGATTGGCCAGTTCTGTGGAAAGTTAAGGACATTCAATCCTTCCTCGGCTTCGCCAATTTCTACTGCCGCTTTATCCACAAGTACAGTGACATTGTTATCCCCTTAACTTGCCTCACACGCAAAGGAACTCCCTGGAAATTTGACAACAAGTGCATGGCTGCATTCAATGAACTAAAGCAAGCCTTCACTCACACCCATATCCTCACCCATTGGGTTCCTGACTGGCAATTAGTCATGGAGATCGACGCCTCTGACTATGCTATTGCTGCTATCCTCTCTATCTACCTTGAAGATGGTGAAATCCACCCCATTGCTTTCCTATCCCGGAGCCTCCACATTGCCAAACTCAACTATGACACCCATGATAAAGAGCTTCTAGCTATCTTCTAAGCCTTTAAATACTGGCAACACTACCTTGAAGGCTCCACGGCTTTGATTGACGTTGTTACAGACCACAAGAATCTTGAATACTTTTCTACCACCAAGATTCTTACCCAATGGCAAGTCTGGTGGTCTGAATATCTATCCCAATTCAATCTAGTAATCTGCTTCTGCCTGGGGAACCTTGGAGGAAAACTGGATGCACTCACTAGATGATGGGACATCTATCCAAAAGAGAGGGATAGTCAATATGCAGCAGTCAATCCCCACAATTTCCATCCTGTATTCACTCAAGAACAATTCTCCGTGTCTCTCTGCGCTACTTTCCTTGAAGGCCCTACCCTACATGCTAGTGCTATAATAGATATTGACAAACTCCATTTAGACATCAAGCAAGCACAACCATCTGACTCCACAGCCTCCAAAGGTTTCCACCAGGCCAATTCCTCCATCCCTACTTCTCCCTCTTGGTGGTCCATAGATGAATCAGACATTCTCTGTCTTGATAATTGCATCTATGTTCCGGACTCTGAGGATCTCTATCTCTGTGTCCTACAGAATAATCATGATCACATCTTGGCAGGTCATTTTGGCCAAAATTGGACCTTGGAATTAGTCTGACAGAACTATACCTGGCCACAGATGCGTGAATACATTTGCCACTACATCAAATCTTGTATGATTTGCAGTCACAACAAGACACCTAGACACCACCCTTACAGTTTGCTTAAACCCTTGCTAGTTCCAGAATGTCCATGGGACTCCATTTCAATGGATTTCATTGAACAGTTACTGGACTCCAACAGATTCACCACTATCCTTGTAGTAATTGACCATGCAAGCAAGCAAGCCATCTTTATCCCTACACATGACATCATTAATTCTGAAGAACTTGCCCGGTTATTCTTCATTCATGTTTTCTCCAAGCATGGGGTCCCTAACCACATCACTTCTGACCGTGGCTCTGAGTTTGTCTCCCAATTCACATGTGCCCTTGACATGGAACTCCACTTCACTTCCACATATCACCTGGAGGCCAACAGACAAATGGAATGTGCAAACCAAACCTTGGAACAGTACATCCACATCTATTATTCTTATCAACAGGACAACTGGAATTTACTACTACCCATTGCAGAGTTTGCATACAACAATGCTCCGAATGCCTCCATCAGAATCTCTCCATTCTTTGCCAACAAAGGTTACCACCCTAATATCACTGTTCACCCTGAACATGATATCGCCTCTGCTTGGGCCTGTGACTTTGTAGTCAACCTCAATGAACTACATCAATTCCTATGCAATGAAATCACCCAGACACAGTCTCACTACAAGATCCAAGCAGACAAGCACCGGAATCTGGCTCCTCCTTTCAAAGTAGGTGACAAAGCCTTCCTTAGCTTCAAACATATCAAGACTACTCACCCTACTGCAAAATTCGCAGAAAAATTCCTTGGCCCATTCAAAATCATAGCTCAGCCAGGCTCTCATTCCTTCACTCTCAAGCTTCCATCAGATCTCTGTGCCATTCATCCTGTCTTCCATGTATCACAACTTGAACCTGTAGAAGAAAATGCAATCCCCAATCGCACTCAGCCTCCACCACTGCTGGTGGAAGTTAATGGTGAAGAGCAGTATGAAATAGCTCAGATCCCAAGCTTGACTGCTGGTTCCGGTGTCCTCTTCTCTACAGGATTCAATGGCTAGATTATGAAGGCACCAACAAAGAGTTTACTTGGTTACCAGCCACTGAGTTCTCCGCCGACAATTTCATCGAAGATTTCCACTGTTGCTATCCAGACAAACCAGGACCATTAGCCAAAGTCACTATCTGAAAATCCACCATCTAACACTCTTTTTTTATCCTGTAACATCATCGGGTTCCATCAGCTCTGGCCACTTCCATTTCAAATTGAATCCACAAAAACTATTGCAAATTCATTTCCTAATCAGGAATGGAGCCCATTGGCCTCTGTTCTACCTTTCTCTTCAAATCCTAAATTCTAAACTGCAAGAAAATCAATATATTATGGGGCCTCTGGGGCTCCAGCAATGTATGATGCTGTCAAAAAATACAAAAATTTATATATACACAGCAAGTTCAAGAAGCTTCGGTGCTGGAAGGACCCACCATATCTACCTCTTCCACTCCTTTCTCCTTCTCTAACTCTGTACCCACCTTCTGTACCAACACTGGCTCCAAGTCCTCATACATCTCCACTTCACTTTCCACCTCTATACTGTTCTCCCATTTATAGGCCCTCATCTGTGCCGTCACCTGCCATCAGAGCTCCTTCTTTGCTTTTTCCTCAGGATCCACCTCAGGCATAGGCATCTTGATTAATGCATCCAATTCCAGGATGCCAACAGATTCTGCCCCAGGGACCATATCCTTGTGAATCTCCTTCTCCAAGTCCAATGGCTCATCCAAATCTTCCACTCAATAACCCTCTTGACCACTCAACAACCTTTTCCAAAGCTGCCATTCCTTTTGGTGCCTGTGTGCATTGTAAAAGTCCCAGCAGGCCCACAAGAACTTGTTATGAGCCAACATCTGCTCATGTAGCCCAGCAGAGCTGGCAGTTCTGATCCAGAATGACTTGTTGAGGATCTCGTATAGATTGTCCATACCCAGCAGAAGATCCCAAGCCAGCGACTGTAGACCCTCTGCCTTGATGATGGCCATATTCCTATTCAATTGTTGCTTGGCCACCTGACACAACACCTCACTGTAGATATCTCCAGTTTTTCAGAGCTCCATCCAGGACACCTCAAATTTGGCCTTGGTAGATTTGGAAGTAAAGTTGTCCAGGTACTTGAGATCGTAATCAATGTGATAATCATCCATCAAGTCTTTCACTCGCTCTGTGACAGTATCCATCTTATTCTCCAAATGTGCCAGTCTTGAAAAAATGTCTTGAAGTAACTCCATTACATTGCCAGAGTCCACAGAACCACCTTCATTGCCACTCTTATTGAAAGAGCACCTAGCCTTTTTGACCCAACACCTTTGACAGGTTCAGAGACCACCGCAGATAAAGCAGGACACCTTATCAGCCCAACATTTCAAGCAACATTCTAATTCAAGTCAGCAAAGAGAATGGATACCAGATGGCTCCACATACCATTCCCAGAAAAAACCTTGTCTTTGGCCTGAGGTACAGGCTCAGTCTTCAGACGTTTAGGGGTCGACGGCCCTGCCAATGCACCCCCACCCTCTTCTCCACTGTCCTCCACCACACTTGCAGACCAGAATTTACGTTTCTGAGGCTCCACAGTTTCTGCCTTTTTCTTGCCCTTGGCAATCTTGCGCTTCTTCCTCAATTCAGCCATTGCAGCCATCTTCAGATCCACTGGATCTATCTTGGAGTCACTGTCACTCACTGACAGGGCACCAGCAGCCTTTAAAGCCAACTCATTCACCTCATCCTCCTTCTCCTTCTCCTTAGCCTTCAAGTCATCCAGCCACTTATGCTCTGTGACCTCCTCCCTTTCCTTTAACTCCCTCGCTGCCTTCTCAGCTTTCAACCAGAGCTGCTCATCCTCCTTCTCCTTTTTCAAGGCTTCAACCTTAAGCAGACACACCAGCTTGTCCTGCTTCAATTTCTCTGCCTGGGCCTCTTTTGCCTTTGCAGTCTTCCAGTCATCATGTCGACTTACAGCTGCCTCATAACTCTCCTCCATGGCGGTCTGCTCATCTGTCAAGGCCTTATAATCTTCAAACGAAAGATCAGGAGGGGTTGGGGCCTACACATAGGGTTCAGGGGTCACAGAATCATGATATTTGTTGGGTGCCAACATTTTTAATGATTAGGAGAAGAGATGGAATGGGTAAGAAGAGATGGTGAAAGTAGGAGGTTAAGTTGCAAATTCCCATGATCAAATTTCATGCACACATAACCATATTGATCAGCCATTGGGATCAGCACTCTTAAGAGCAAGAATGCTAAGGGGGGGATACTGTTATGTGCATGCTGCAGACCTCCGCTTCACACTGACTTCAAGCATAGACTTCAACTCAACAGATCACACTATTGGACCTCTGTGGCCTTACCATTTACTTTGCCCCATTTAATATTTCATTTCCGTTTTATTTTACTATTTCACATATTAAATCTAGAACCCAAATCCGGTAGCAAACAGACCTCTGTCAAATTCCATCAGACTCAGACTTGGACTACCTACTCATATATATACTGTAGAATTACTTTACTTGTAGTTACTCAGTTTGAATATCAACTTGGTTTAGCCAAATCTATCTCTGACCCTAAGTCTATTGCTCTCAAGTCCATGGCCTCTGCTCCATTGGACTATCTCTTACTCTATCCAAACCTTCACTCTCTGTGGACTCCGCTCCACAATCCAATCTCAGGGCTTTGGCTCAAGGGTGACATTGCTAATAGCTTCACCAAAGCCCATGCACTCCATGGACCTCCGCTTGTGCAAGTTACCTTTGACTATTTGGCATGTCCTTAGCAGGGGAAGGATTTGAGTATGTCACTAAAATGAACAACCATGTGCTTCTCTGACCTTATAACTTCAGTGATATCGTGTGGGACAACATGATCATTAGACCATGTTTACCTCTTTAATGAAAATGAATCTTACATTACTGACAGCTGACATCACATTGAGGAAAAGACAGTTGCTGTCATATTGCACAAAGTTACTGTACATATATTCAAGGTAGTCAAGTGACATATTGCTATGGTAATGCTTTGCTATTCCAAGGTTTGAAATTTTTCTGGCAGGTATGCATTGAGGTATTGTGTGAATGCAGTTGTCTGAAACTTATTGTTGTGGAATAGAATGACTTTTGGCAGGCACATTGGCAGGTGAAAGGGTTTGGAAATAAGGCAAGCAAAATTGTGAAACTTGAATATTCCTTTGACAAGAGTGTGATTGGCATACACAACATTTGCCTGATTAATTGACACCCGCATGATGATAGAGTCAGGAGTAGCTTGGTATGGACTTGTTTGAGGATTGGATTTGGAAGGGTAGCAGATAGTGCTTGAAAACATATGGTACTGGGCAAGTGGTGATGGAATTCATCAAGTGAGCCCCAGGCTAGTCGGAATGATGGATTTCCATGCTTTGGCATTACAGCAGTAGACATGAAATGTGCCTCATTGATATGCACATGCTTAACACATGAAGTAAACTTGGAGATATCCAAGTATGCTGACTGCTTGGTTTTATGCTTATTAAAGAGTTGAAGCTGTTCTGACTGGACAATGAGATGCACAATTCTCCTATTGAATACATCCTACAATACAGTTAATCAATTCTCAACTGCAAAAGATATGATCATACCTTCCAAAGCTTATCAGAGTGATCAGTGTCTTCATTAATAGACAGAGTTCGGATATGGAAGTGTTCAAATGCTCTTGCCTGTGTAATACTGGTGAGTTATGCAGTGAATAGAAAACAGAAATAACACACCTGCATAATCTGAAGGTGCTTCAATGGTGACACAGCAATTGAAGTTGTTGCCAGAAATAAGAGAAGTGGAATCAAGATGCACATGGTCTTCCCTCAGCCTGTAGAGGCAATTATAATGCTATGAACACTCTTGCAAGGCTATAGAATAGCACATATCTGATCATTGTTGCAAGTAAGAAATTCAGAGTTAATGACTAGTGTGGTAAGACAGACAATCACCAGTCTACCTCAGGCTTTTTTACCTGTATCATTTTACTCCCAAATTTTGTTGATCTACCCTGAAAGGATTGGATATGATGCTGGTGGTCCAGGTTACTATCAGAGATGTCTTGCAAATTTACCAAAAACCTACTGGTTCTTCATGCATGTCCTCATCACTTCTCACCCTTTCTGTGGCTGCTGTGTATATTGCCAGATCCATGTTTGTGTTTTGTGAGTGTTCATGTCTTGGTCTTTTTGATCCAGGATCCATCTACTGTTGCTACATTCCTGTCTCTGGGCCTGTGCATTGTGCTCAAGTATCTGTAGCTCATGTGCCATGTCTCACAATCATATATGGTCTTCTTTGATGATTGGAACCACCTGTCTTCCCTTGACATTGTCATCCTGTTCCTATATAATTATTGTACAATAGTTCATTGTTATATCTCACTCTGTGAAATACTGTACCCTCATCTGCAACCACCTGACCCTGGTAGCTTCCTTCTACTCCTACCTGTTTCCATGCATAGAAGACCTGAGTCTGACTGCTGACATCATTGCATACTCTTGCCATTGAGGTTATATAATAGCATGAGTGCTGTCAGCTACCTATTCCTCATTCATAGAGTTTATGCTGTTGCTGCCTATCTCAAGTTGATGATGAAGCACACACTTTGCTGGGAGAATATGATATTTGCAGTGTTTGCTAAATATGTTTCTCTGTTTTCCACATTTTTACTATCATACCATTACTATGAATGATGTCCAAATATGGCAAGCAGATATCACTGCTGGGGCTGGTAGATTTTTAGCACGGGAAAAGGAGATCTGAAAATGTTGTGACTTTTCCGGGCATTTTCATATAAGTAAAATGGATTCTGTAAAATTAGAAGGAAAAGTAGCTCTTTTTGGTCATGTTTTACGACAAATAGACGAACATCTTTTTAGGACATTTTCCAAATAGGAAGAGGGACAATAAAAGAAATCTTTTCTCAACTGTGTTGTACCTACAAATAGAAGTGCGTTTACGGCTTGCAAAAGAATAGCTTTTCACAACCAATTTTGAACCCGAAAAAAGAAGGACTACAAAATTCATTGAAAAAGAAAACCTTTTTCATCATATTGTCCTTACATAAAAACCAGAAATTTGCAGGTAAGGAAAAGATAATGTAAAAGAAGTCATTTTCATTTAGGTTTACAAGTGGTAAAAGACATCGTGCACTGAGGGACCCGCTCCGTGCACACTGAGGGACACAGCGATACCCTCAGCCGATGAGGGTCTCAGTGTGTGCCGATTAATGGCCAGGTACACCATGATGACATCACCAACATGCTTACCTCCCTCCATGATCATCTCCCAGCAGGACACTCGGCATGTCCTGGTGTTTAGTCCCAGCTCAGTGCTGTGGCTGTTCCTTGCTCTCCTTGCTGTCGTCCTTGCTCTCGTTTATCCATCAATGCGGAACACCCTCGTACCACCAAGATAGTGCACTATCAATAACGAGTTGCCAGTGTCGCTCACTTTTCTTGCCTTGGAATTCTGCTAATGAATATTAACTACAGATTATACTATTGTACAGAGGTAATTGCTTACCTTTTTCTGTGTAGTCCCGCCCTAGTTTTGGTCTGGATGGATATGGGGTTGCCTTATGGGTTTCAGAGAACGTTCAAGGTGCATATGCTACGCCGTCCAGTTTTCCTTATGAGCTAATATCTACAAATAGATTCATATTCCTCTACACCCACGGCTCGCACGTTGCGATCTCAGCCAGGAATTTGCCTGCTGCCACGTGCACCCAGAACAACATCATCGAGTCATTTTAATCTTAAGCCATCTCTCTTCTCGTTCAATCGTCTTCACCTTTGCTAATATTGTTCTTCTAGCCAAATGCCATTAAGTGCTGACATATCTACTAATTGAGAGTGTCAACTCTGATCAGTATCTCCTCCACGACGACCTCCCTTACAGACACAGTACCCTACATGCCACTCGTCCCTCGACCAAGCACTGTTCAGGCTAGCAGCAGCTCGTGCCCATTGATGACCCTCCTTGCACACCCACCTTCCCACAGATACTTCGTTCCATGTCTGTGATACTCCTGGGCTTGGTTTGACGTTTTCCACTGGCTCAAGCGAGACACATAATGATGATGATGACATCACGACCAGTCATCGTATCTTCTCCACTTTTTTCTACCTCCTCCCACCATCTCCCAGCGGGACACTCGGCGTGTCCTGCGTTCAGTCCCAGCTCAGTGCTGCGACTGTTCTCTCTCCTGCCTATAGGTCTCAGCTCGGTGCTGTGCCTGTTTCTCACTCTCCTCACCGTGTTGTCCGTCCAACGTACATCGATGCCAAACACCCTCCATCAATGTCGGTGGTGGGCCTCGGATGTGGTCTTGAGATGCAGTTTCAGCATGTCCCGAACGGGCTAGCATTGAACGAACGGTTTCAGCATTTCATGCTTGTTGATCATCTGGCGAATCGAATCGTAGTCAGTTTCATCTTCGCCTTAAATCTACACGACTGAGAACTCACCTGTTTGCAGATACCAGCCACCTTGTAATCCGCTTGTCTTTTATAGCAAACGGCTGTGTCGAGATGCGTCTTGGCGAGGGCATGGACTTCAGCCTGCCGAGCAAATCAGTGAGGATGATATAGTGCTACTCAATGATCAGGGAATCTTACTGTGATGCTCTCAAATTCTTCTTTAGACCAGCCGCACTCGTTCACCAACTTCTTTTCCATACTATATCCTCCTAAATTTGGCCGGCCTGGTTGTCTGGGTGGAAGATCGTAGATGCTCTTCTTCCATGTCTGCGATACTCCTGGGCTTGGTTTGATGTCTTCCACTGGCTTGGCTTCCGCGTGCAGTTCAGTAGGCGGTTCACCCTTTGACTCGGCACCTCCCAGACCAGATTCTCCTCGTCCGGAATGAAATTCTCAACATCTCACTGGTCTCCCTCCATCATGACCTTGAGCCAATATTTATCTATGTCACCTTTGCCCTTTCCGCTGATGTCATACTCTTCTAGATTGTACCCCTCTGCCCTGTATGTTTGAGACTACATGAATTAACCTCTCCGTCTCTGCATATGTTTAGAGACATACCTGATGTTCAATTTCACAGGTATTCAATTTCTGTCATGTCGCTCGCCGGCACATATCATTGTCAAGACGGGGTGGCCAGGTATTCACAAGCTAGCGATACAGTAAATCCAGCCTTCAAAGGCTACAAGCTACTGTCTTGCGGTACTAGATGGTACAAGTCTAAGTCAGAACAATGCCCGGAATAAGTACAGGAAGCGAATCGGGCGGCGGTGCAAAAGACCAAAGACGGCTTTGGCAAGACTCATGCCAGGTTACTTTTTTTATTAGTCTAGGGCAGTGGGTGACTAGTCACAAAAAGACTGGGTGGCGACTCAAGAGTTGGCGAAGGCTGGAGCGGGCAACCCCCATGTGCGAAGAGTCGTGGAGCAAGTCGATGCAGGGAGGAACACTGGGGAGAGCCAGAGTAATGTCCAGTCTGGTGGGTCAGTCACTGGCAGGCACTGCATTGGCGCGCCGCTCGCGGATCATCTAAGATTTGGGTGCCCGTCTTTAGTTCGGTATTTCCATATATGTTCTCAAAATACCATTCGAAATATGTTCGTTCTCAGAGCGGATTTACTTCTGGATTTAGGACCTGAGTCAAATCCGTATATTTTGTCTATCTTCTCCGCTTTTTACCTCCTCACACCATCTCCCAGCAGGACACTCGGCGTGTCCTGACATGCAGTGAGTCTGCTCTGCTCTGCGTCTAGGTCCCAGCTCGGTGTTGCGACTGTTCCTCGCTCTCCTCACCATGTCGTCCTTGTTCTGGTCTAATGACCATACTAGCGATCGTCGCTGGCTTGTCGAAACATATCTACTGTTTCCTGACTCCATTGCTCATCGTACTGACAGGCTGTGATGCTCGGACGCTGGGCAACACACTGAGCGTCTCCCTAAGTGTTCCTACAGTCCGACCAGCGCATCGCCAAGGTTTGTGCCTTACCCCTTCTATTTGTGCTTTTGAAAACGCTAACATGGCCCATGTTGTCATGGGAAGTAATGCATCACAAGAGCGTGTCGTGGGGACAACAACCAACTCCTTACACAACTGATGGGCATCCACATACCAATGGAACCTAACAGAAAGCGGTATCTGTATTCAGACATTTTGAATTCCCATTTAGTGATCGTGCGCCAGTGTTAGATGTTAGGATTCATGAGTTCACCCGCAAATTGCCCTGCTCCCTCTACGACCCTTCGCTGCTTGCCGAATATGTGCAGTAATTCCTTTTCATTGTATGGCTACCATTTAAGGGGAAAGGAGTTCACACTCTGTGAATCCCTCCCCTCTGACCACTCATTCCTAGCCTGCCATAGTACGAAAGCTGGCGTGACGGCTTCATCTGTCAACATCCCAATGGTTTTCTCCTGTCTTTCGTGACATTCGTGCTTGCTTGAGCTTGTTCTTGGATGTAGTGTTTATCTAACGGCACTCGAACCTCAGGAGTTTGTATGGATCATAGCGACTGCTTCAACACGTAAAATGCAAACAGCTACTCAAGCTACTAGTACCGTTTGTTTACATTATTATGCCTTGTATCTTCAAGCTGAATTTCTAATAGACCTCTGACATGGATACAGTCTGTCATGATATTCTCTCTAACTGGTCAAGAACGTCGGAACATCGAGAGGATAAAAAGCGGACACGGCGGCGACATGTTCATCTCCTTTTATGCGAACACCATCTTTGTTCAATCACATGCATAACTGCACTGAGAGTATCATACGGTCTTGAATCCATACTATACCATCAAGAAGTGTCAACACCGCTAACGAACGCTCCGCACATGGCAAACCTTTATTTCAAACGAGAAGTCCTTTAGTTGATGATGAAAATATTAGACTGCACTGCTTGTTGAACCAATTGCATATAGCTAGTGAATACAAGAGATATCAAATAACGGATACTGTGCATCAGTACCGTTCTAAGGTTCAGAACAGCTGCAAAACCGAGAGATAGTCCTGATCTCTGCACTTAGGTTGACGGTTTTAGTTGATACGTCATTGCATAATATAGGAAACAACTAATAGTGTCTGAAGGGGACTAAGCCCGTGCCGCTAATTGCACTGGTGAGTTTCAAAGAAGCAGAAACGGCAGAACATGTTGTTTACAATGTATTTTTTGCAGCATTGCCAAATGACACTAGCGACAGCAAGCATGCAGCGACAAAAGCACTGGAGAAGAAGGTAGCCCACAATAAACTGGTATTATGGTCGGACATGTCAAGGGAGGCAATAAAAGGAAGGATCTCCGAAATGTATTCCAAGGGAATGTAGACATTCTGTCCTTCATGACCTGTGAGAGTTGTAGTAAGACATGTGGCTTGTCCTAAGTAGGAGTCGACGTCACAGCTGCAGATGTTCACACAAATCTTATATGAGTCTTTTAGTATAAAGGAACAAGATACGGAGAGGTGCCAAGCTAACCCTTTTGGGCAAAGCCAATAATGTATCACGTCGTTTAACAATGAGGTATGAGCAAGTCTCTGGCCCAAGTACTGCAGCATGGGTGACATCAGAATAGTCCATATCAGCGGTGAGGACAACAATGAAGGGGGAAGGTAAGGAATTGAATTGGAACCGACACCTTTAAATACGGCGCAGGGCGAGAGAGACAAAGGAAGAGCAGGAACAAGCTGGCATCGCTGAACAAAGGGAACGGAAAGAATCGCAGACCATGGTATTGCCTCACGAAAGGATAAATGACTTCCCCCCACCCTCCTTTCCTAAAAACGCCATGTCCTTCAAGCGTAGTCTTTCACCGTATGTCTGGATGGAAATTGAAAAAAGTCTACTGGAAACTCAAAGATTAGCCCTCGCCGATCTGATGGTAACTTGGCATAATGGACTGGATGTGAGTAAGTAACCGGGAGACTTGGCCGTTTCCTTTTTAGCTTTTTAGCGACCACTTGCTACTACTACACCTACTTCAACTTAGTGTACGGCAAGCACTCAGTGGGATACTCGGAGTATCCTGTCTTCAGTCCGGCTCAGTGCTGTGATTGTGTAGTGATTTGTCCTTAAATATGTTGCCGCATGGCTGACCATGGCCTGCCAAGGGGGCAATCATATCCAGTGTGATTCGTCGAACATTGCCTTGTTGATGACGATCTGTGCGTGCGACAACCATAAGCATCTTCTTGGTATCAAATTGGAAAATACATAGCGGTATCACCCATACAAGAAAACGCGTCACGTTTGCCCTGAAGATATACTTCCTTTGTTTTCTTGTTTTGGACATGCAGGAGGTGCCTTTCTTTCACTCAGCCATACCCTTGTACCCTCAAGTATCAAGTATTCCTGTTCGTTACCATGTCAGATGCAGATGAATACTGCTGCCTTTGACACCTCAAAGGATGTCCTTTTTCTTAGGGCTTCAACCAACAGACATCATCTACGGCAAAGGTCTTTGACTTTAATGATTCCATCGAAGTTCAGGCACTGGACTCGTTAAATCAAAGACTGGTGGTCGCCAGCCATTCTGGTCATGTTAAAATGTTCAAAATTGATCGCCAGAAAAGTAGGAGATCATGATACACCTTTTCCTTCACAAGTTACCGATGATTCTATCCAGATGTCTTAGAGTCTTTGTGGACCTTCGAGGTCACCGCCGATATTCCTTGCAGCCTTCTCTTTTATGGAAACGAAAACCAGCAGGTTCTGATCCATACCTTGTGTGTAGGTCGGGTGTAAGTTTCCATGAATTTGTTTCCTCTGATGATGTGAGTTGACTCACTGTGTTCTGCTGTAGTTTATGCCAGGAGGCGAATACTGGAAGTGCTGTGTCAGAAGACAGACTGGATGGTGGCGTGTAAGTAATTTCTGGACTCCTGTGCCTATGACGTTGTCACTCACTCTTTCTCGTTAGCGGAAGTGGGGCGCTCTCTCCAGATGGTCGGATCTCAGCTGTTCACGACATCTCCAATGCTCAGTTTGATTTGTATGATCCACCTACCTCTGTCAAGTCTTCGAAGACTATGTCTCTCCCTTCGAATGTTCTGATGGTGAAACGTTGTCTCTTCGCTGAAGAGGGAGGACGCCGACTGGTTTTCGGCGGAGACGAGGGGTGTGCTTTTGTGTGGGACGTTGGCACTGGAAATCATGTTCAGCGTCTTGACCATGAAGAGGGTAAGTCCACGGCTGCTTGAGAAACCTGGTGTCATTTGCTAATGGCCGATGACAATGCAGATTCAGGAACAATCTATTTGGTAGCGGTAAGTCCCATGCAGTTGTTGCTTGAGGGCTTACATGAATTCAGGAGTCTAACAGACATTTTCTTCTTCTGATCGGTATTTCATCGCCAGCAGCAAAGCGACGAAGGATTCTGAGATATATGTCTGGAGTAAACCTGTGAGTCTCTGTTGCCTCGTATGCCGTTAGCTAGCTGATCGTAGCTCAACAGACAGAGAGAGTGCGGCTTATGCGGGAACAAGAGATGGCGGAGGCTGCTCGAGCTGAAGAACAAGCTAACGAGCTGTGACAAGCCCAAGTGATACAGGCTGCTCGAGACGGTGAATTGGCATGCCTGGGTCAGATGGTGCAGTGGATGGTGTTTTCATTTTTAGGTGCTACTATGTTCGGGCTGTTATCGGTGTGGTGGTACGTTTGGCATTAGGATAGATAACATGTATTGATGACAAATGGATGACGATTTATGCAAGAAACGCGAAGGAAAATATATACTGCGCACACTAGGAGTTGAACATAGATGTGAAGGGAGACGCATAACCGCAGCATCAGAATAGGGAGTCGCGACAATGATGTCACCACCTGGGTTCTTCCATCGCTTCTCCCTTGATCAAGATCTGGTAACAGCCGCTTCTCCAGCCTCTCTGCTTTTTCTACCTCCTCCCACCATCTCCCAGCAGGACACTTGGCATGTCCTGCGTTAGTCCCAGCTCGGTGCCACGACTATTTCTCGCTCTCCTCACTGTGTCGTCCGTCAGTGTACATCGATGCCGAACGCCCAACTTGAATCCCTAATATCAAGATATCGTCGCAGGTCCATCGAAATATATCTGTTGTATTATGGCTCTATAGCTCATCGACTCCGCAGGCTGTAACGCCTGGATGTGTTTCTCCACACGATGGGGACCGTCAGGAATAGGTTTGAACATATCTGTGATACATACATATACTATGCAATCTACGGCGATATCAGGGCTGCCAAATGTGTATTTTGTCGAATGTCTAATTCAAGTTGAACAGCTTACACTGTGATGTGTATCTCAGTTTTAAAACTCAGCTTCCAGGCTACCTTTCTATCCATCGTTCACACCGTGACGGGACTGTTACGTGTTCGCTACCATCCTGTCCCCACAGCCAGCTCGGCTAGTGCAGGTGGATGGAACAGCGAGCACGTTGGACAAACTGGACCGACTTCTGCGCCTTCCCTAAACGATGCGTGTCTTCGGATTACTGTGGTTATAAACCGGGTCTGGGAGGGCGGAGCCTTGACATTTCGTGAGAAGCGTGGGGTTGCTATATTCTAAATGTGTTAATTCTTGAGGAATAGCGAAACATCTATACTCTTATTGTAAGGTGAGGCCATTTAGCTACTTCTTTGGTCCGAACTGCACACTGATGGACAGGCCGATGTCATCCTAGGATCTCGTCAAACTCGCCAGGAGTTCTCTCCTAGACATTTCTGGGGAATAGGGCACGAAATAGTGCAGATAGTATACATAGTAAGCTCAGTGCCGTTATACAAATGGCCCGAGTTTGAGACTTCATTAAGGTTCAAGGAATCAACACCTACATAAATGAAATTACATACTGCCGCATGAAGAGTAGCAACGTTGATGCATGGTATTCTCCCTCTCGCTGTCACCATCGTCTCCTAGGACCCAGGGCGTCCCGACTCTGGGCATCACTCTGAGCGTGTCGACTCTGGAACTTCACCCACGGAGACCGTTGGGGATAAGGTTGAACGCGATATTTGCGATGATCATTCAAGGGTCGCCAAACTTGCATAATAACATCCTTTTTCAGTTGTATGCCTATTCGAGGTTAATAGAGACTCAGATTATGCACCGTTCACCAATCTTCCGACCCAGAGTCCTCAGCATCAGGTCCGCTACGGTCCGTAGATTCGACATGGCACGTTTCCTCAATTTATAAATTTGCCATCTTTACATACCATCATCTGCTGACCCATTGACTCACTTTGACCTGGACCGTTTCTTAGGGCGTCTTCTGGATGTCCTTGGGTCTTGGCAATTTTCCGTCGAAGAGCCAGTGGTTCCTCCACTCACATTCTACCGTGTTTTCTGGGAGTCACTCTCCTACAGTTGCGGCACTCAGTGTTACCCGCTCTCTCCACTGTCGGATTTGGTTTTCTTCGAGTAGTGTGCGTTAATTTCAAAATGTATTTCATCTGCGACACATATCGCCTTTCCACTTTTCACTTTGTGATAATACGATAGTCAATCCGAAAACTATTAGGACTAACATTTGTCTCAACCCCATGGCAGCCGTCCATCGGCGTTTGGACCCATGTTGATGTGAGAGGCCTCATTGCCCTGAGACACCAGGCAGTCCGGATAATCTGAGCCACCAGGTATGTTCGTAGCTCTCTCTCGGCCTACTTGCTACATAGTATCAGGTCCCAAATCCACAGCTAGCTTCAGCGTCTATAACTGATTCTGTCCGATGGGTCATCATTCTCAATGTCTCTGCTAGTCTTCCTAACAGCCTTTTCCAAGTTGTACATTATGTAGTCTTTCTGAATCAAGCTTGTGGGTTTGCAATTCCTATACCTCCAGTTCACTACTTGCTTTCTTTGTTCACTTAACAATGATCAGTTGTCCTCAGTCATCGTCATCGCAATTTTTTCCGTTGTTCACATTCTAGGGTAAACAGCTAAATTGGAAAATTTTACACATCTATTCTTCGAACTGCACTCACCGACATCTATTGCTAGGTATGGGCACCAAAGTGTTAAAGGATCAAGTAATGTATATTATAGATGAAAAGAGCGATAGGCTCTTGGTCTGTTGTGGACCGATGCAGATAGATGGCTAAGACTCTGCATCCAGTATTGACCAGGTAAAGCATCAATGGACCTCAAATAGCATATTTGCAAGGCATGGTATTGAGTGAACATTTGAAGTATTCTAGCGATGTAGTAACATTTAAATATCCAGGTCGAGTTTGGATGTGTACGGAACTCGAAGCAACATCACGAGCGGCTATTCCGTCGACTCGAAGCACGTGTAATGGTTATTGATTGGGCCGGAAATTGCCTATAGCTGCCGAAACGGCTTTGCTGTTCCCTTTGTACTTGTCCACTTATAAAGACTGAAGACCAAATTTCATGCTTGCTCTCACTCAGTCATCTGCACCTTTCAGTTTCCTGCACTATCATGTCCACAACTATTTCCGATGAGGCTCCACCTTTCCAAAATGACTCGGAGCGAAGATTCCCTTTGGTAATTCTCAAAGGAGGAAAGTGTCTCGCCCTTCCTAAGTATCTGTTCACATTGCGGGTAAGCTGCTGCCATTGTACTCTGTGTGTAGGTGTAACACTTCTTTCACAGTATTTCATGTACCATTTGAATCGTCGTTTCAATGAATTTACGCAGGGCAGAAGTGTCATCACCAAAGGGCTTTGTGGACACATAGGACATGCAGTTATAGTCCTGCTCCAGTTTTGGGAGGACATGCTCTCTTTTGTTTCTTTCTTGGAGCTCAACCAGGCCACCAAAGGATCGAAGTTTACATTCTTGAAGAACATTGCCGCTGCTGCTGCTATTCTCTGTGTTATTGTCTTCTATGGGATAAAGTTCTCGTTGAGGTGCGCCTGCTTTCTATGTGTTCACACTCTCCATGACATCCAGCATTAGGAACAAAGAATCAAGTGCTCTGGCAACATTGAATGAGGAGGTGAGCGGCCTTGGCTTCACTGTCATTGCTGCGATGTTCACGATCACGGAGTGTTTTCTCATGTGGTACATTCTCACTTCCGAGAGGGAGGATCTAGGCTTACCTCCATCTTACAACTGATGAAGTCAGTGGATGTAGATATGAATTTATTGAACATATCCCCGTACAAGTCCAAATAGTGTGATAGGCAGCAGTTACTGATTATCCTTGAACATCAGTTTTGCTATTGTCTGTGTCAAACTTTGGCAGGCCATCATAATTCTTCAAGTTATGGGTCTACGCAACCTGAAACTACTATGGTGGTTGCATGATAGCAAACAACGTATATTGCGTGTTACAGTCTAACCGCCCTGTGAGAAATGAATAGAACAGTAGCCTAGGAATGGACGGTCAGAAGTGAGGTATCGGCATCAGAGTGTAAGATATTCACCGCGGACCACAAGACGCAGATAATCGTAGATCACATAGTATGCGTATACAGACACCACATAGAAATCCCATACCTTATGGTTCCCTTCATCAATGGGTCGAGAGACACTCGCCGCTGAGGGTGTTGCTGAGGGTGTCGCCCAGCGTCCGAGCACCACAGCCTGTGGATGTGATGAATAATGGAGTCAGGATGCAGTGAATAAATTTTGATGGACCTGCGATGGTATCCCGATATCAGTAAATGGGCGTTCGGCATTGATGTACGTTGGATGGACAACACGGTGAGGAGAGCGAGAAACAGGCACAGCACCGAGCTGAGACCTATAGGCAGGAGAGAGAACAATTGCAGCACCAAGCTGGGACTGAACGCAGGACACGCTGAGTGTCCCGCTGGGAGATGGTTTAGGCACTTCCTTTGTCTCTTTTGCACCCTATTGCCCGGAATGGATTCTCCCCTTCTTCCTTTCAACTACCAAAGTTTCGTGAGTCGTTCAAGCATTTGTCGATCTATCACCCTTTCTCATTCGCTTTTCAAGTCCCAATGGCCAATGATGGAGAGGACGAGAATCCGTACTCTATGCTTCTTGGGAAGACCCACATAGGCCGTCACCGGAAGGACTCTACTGGCTCCCTTGGCCTCACCGAATTCCGTGCCTCGAGCAGCAGCTTGACTCTTCACCTACCACCCCAGCCGGACCCCGTTGAGGCACTTCCATCCAAGGGAAATGTCCCGGATCCCACACCAGCCATGACTATCGAAATGCCACCTGTATTTGCTTTGACTTGCTCTCATATATCATAGGGCATAAAACGAACTGCAAATGCCGAGCCCGATGGTGGCCGAGCGCACAAGGTGAGATCAGTGGCAATATCCTGCTATGTTATTAAATGGACCCTCTTTCATCAGACATGGCTTCATGCTCAGCCAGAATTTGGTACACACGAAGCTGCTGCGCATATTCAACAACTCGCAGAGCAGCTCAATAGCACTCGACATGAAGTCAGTTTCTTCCATTCATACCATGTAAAGTTCTAAATGTCACCCGTAGAGAGATCATCAACAGGGTATCTTGACAGATACACAGGCGCGGATGGAAGTGGCATCTGAATACGCCAATCGTGAGCTAGAGACCAAGGTGAACATTCTTTACGGTATCCAGCTACCATTTGTGCTGAACGATATGCAGAGCCATGAACTAGAGGAGGCTCAGCGTGCCCGGAAGATTGGGAGCAGCAGGCCAGGGAACTTGCAGGCCAACTTCAACGGATTACGGAAGAAAAGGATGAAAACGTGCACGAGCATCATCAATATGAGACTCAGACCAAGACTGAAATAGAGAGGTTGCAAGGTCTGGTGAAGGAGGCGGAGCGTACGCACGATAACCTCAACTCCCTGAATAGCCAACCTGAAAGACGACTGCATGAAAATGAAGAAGATTCGCAACATAGCCACAGAGAAGAGGAAGACCGGTGCAAAGCAGAGAAGGTGGCACTCTTGTTAAGCGAAGCTGAGAAGAAGAATGAAGACTGTGCTTGTCAACTGGCAGAGGCACTGCATGACTCTGAATACTGGAAAGCGCAGGCTGGCGAACTTGGCCAGACAGTCAACGATCAACTTCAAGACATACAGCGTCTTTCGAATGAGGTCAGTTCTTACTTCCTGCCAATGGCATGCCTGGTTCATAAAGACTTGCTATCTAGAATGACAAAACATCAGCAGATCTAGAGGCATACAGGGCCCAGGTGCTTTCACACGTTCCATCTGTACTTTTGCAGAGCTAACATCACTCAGGCTGCCAGGGAAACCGATTCATTACAAGTGCATATCAGCACTTTGCGCCGGGAAAATGAAGACCTCCAGACACAGCTTAAGGAGGCCAATGAACAGCAAGAGGAAGTGGTACGTCGCTTGGAATATTGTCTCCTATTGATCACCAATACCTGGGTTAGGATGAGGCTAGGGTGCAACAGATGTTGAATGAAAAGGGTAATCAGCTTATCGAGGAGCAGGTCATGCAAAAGGTGCCATGATCCCCATAAACCTTTGTGTATTATCTGAACACCCTTTAGACCGAGGCGCGAAAGAAGGAGCTCGAGATGGAAGTGAGGATTTCAATCAAACCTTTGGACCACATGAGCTGATAATGGGTCAATTCAGGCCACCAAGGAACGTGAAATGGCGCAGCGTAAGATGGACGAGCAGGTGAAAAAGCAGGTGGGTCGCCCAACTGAAGCGTCAACATTTCATTTTCTCTGATCATCTCTATATCTTTAAGGCTAAACTGAGGTTCGATGAACTCAATAAAAAGGTAGGAATGACCTCTCATTAGACTAGTTGCTGACCACCCTACCTACTACTAGTTCAATGAACAACTCAGCAAGAGCAGGATGCCGATGTATTTTTTCATAGTTTCTTTTAGTAACTTCTGCTTTCTAACCGCATTGTCAACAGTACAATACACGATTCCAGGACCTCAATGCAAAGGTACGGCTTATCAACTGTGCATTTCCTTTTCTGACCGTCTCAAAAGTATGAGAAAGAGGTCCACGCCAAGATGGGAAAACTGAATGAACAGGCGTGTCTCATCACAGCTTTTGCATCATACTGTCTAAATCAACTGACAGCATGAGGCATGAAAGAGGGAACTCGAGACATCAGTGTGTACAAGGTGGCATATCATATGTTCTCTTTTGCTGACTTGCATTTGTTGTTCAAGTTTGACTTGAAGGTTTCGCAGAAACAGAAGGAACTAGATGACAAGGTGTGCATGGTGTTCTCATGGGACGATCAAATACATGATGCAGAAATTGGACAGTATGATCAAAAGGTGAAAGCTGCAGCCAGCAAGAAGGTTCGTTTGCCTTTTCTTCATTCAGGGCTGTCTTTTGACAGTGTCACCCATTCAGTTCATAGAGGAAGGGAAGGTGATACTTCAGACACAAGTAAGTAAATCAATTATGTGTATGTGTTAAACACTAATGTATTTGATCTAGTTTGAAAATAAGGTTTCAGCAGAGGTTGATAGACGGGTATGTTACCATTCTGATCCTCTACTGTGTATTAATAATAATTGTGAACAGGTGAAAGGCAAGCGACAGGAGCTTGTCAAGGAAAACGAAGCAAAGGTGAGCTCTTTTGAGCAATCATCACGAAGCGAGATCGTTCAATTTGACTGCAGTTTCGGGAGGCTGTCGACCGAGAGACTTCTGCCATGGAGAAAGAATGGCAGGAGCGCTATGAAGAAGCCCGAAAATTGGCCGCTGACCGGTTTGAAAGACTGAAAACCCGTGCTAAGGCTGCAGAAGCCGAAATCCAAGCATGCAAGAGCAGAGACCAAGAGTTAACGGCTGAAAATGCATCGTTGAAAAAGCGCCTAGAAAAACGGCCTGAGGTCTTCAACTCGCATCATAGGACTGTATGTTTTCGCTGTCGCTTTGATTTCTGCTTTCACTGATATGCATTAGGACACGCGCTCCTCTGTCCCAAGGAGGCCCCCAGTTCAGTCTCGAAGACAACAAGCGACCCATGACCTTGACGACCAAATAAATAGATTTTCACAGGTCAGTATGCATTCTCAGGTTTTCTATATTGAATCGTCCTTGATGTCCTCCAGGAGCCCAGTCCGCGCTACAAACCACGCCCACCTATAAATGAGCCATGACAAGCAACGCCAGATCCTATCGATGATGATTTCTTGAACCCCTTCAACATGAGCGAAGACATAGAGATGTCTGAGCAGCCTTTTCACACG
This sequence comes from Armillaria altimontana, assembly GCA_022818075.1. NCBI lineage: Eukaryota > Fungi > Basidiomycota > Agaricomycetes > Agaricales > Physalacriaceae > Armillaria > Armillaria altimontana. The sequence continues at coordinate 983,817 of JAIWYR010000018.1, forward strand.
GGGGAGCCGAGCACGAGCGAGACTTGACTCCCCACCAAACACATGACACAGACTCGCCTCTTGATGACTTCACGTTTGGTTGGAGCTTCTGCAAGGAGGACAAGGATGATGAGGAGAGCCATCAGCACAATGACATGGCAGACGATGAACTGGGACTGGGTAGCAGTGACGAGGAACATGAAACGAGGGCGCCGAAACGGAAAAAGAAGAAATGCAACTATCAACATAGCACAGGAGAATTTTCGAACCGACAAGAGCCAAAGTTTCGGGATCCTGATAGCAATGAAGTGAAGGTTAGAGCTCTATGTTATCATCGACGTAACCACTCAGAGATGCTTTTGAAGGCGGCCATTCGAGACAAATTCAAGGAACTACTGTCCATCCGAACAGACAAAGACATAGCCGATGCACTCAGAGAGGGAAAATATACTACGCAGGATGTCGCGGATGCGTACTCTAATGGCGAGGGGTCTGGTCCTGTACTCAAGCCCTTTCGACCGTGCTGGAGTGTCCTAAAGCACGAATGGAACATTGCACTGCGAGAAATGTTTCTTCAGCACTTTATCACCAAATATGAAGACCTTTCTGGGGACGAGACTCTCATTTGTGATCATTTCATGCAGAGGCTCATCATGCTGAAGTGGAATATCCCCGCTTCTATGAACGGTGATCATGCCCACAACTTGGCAAGTAGTCGCCGAACAGAATGTTGATGCAGAGTGAGCTTCATAATTTAAGCTGTTTCCATCATCAACCACCACGTTTCATAGAAATTCAAAGAAAGGAAAATGTTTTGCACCAGTCAAAAGACAGAGGGAGGGGTTGTCGGTGAAGTCTTCAGACTGTGTTGGTGGATGCTCGATTTGTTGGGCGCTGAAGGTCAGAGCTCAGAAGAAAGCAGCAATTCAGATCCCGGCTATACAACTGTGGTTCGCAAAGAATGGTGTGCCCCCGAAGTCGTCAAACTACTCAAATGGCTGGATCGCTATCATGTCAAGCGGACGGGGTACGGAGAGCAGAAGCCAGGGCCTCGACCCCATCGGTCACTCTGACTTCCAAGCGGCCAAGCGGCCACGACTTTGCGTCGTCTGATTGCAAATCTTCTGGAGAACTTTTATGACAAAGTGTGGCTTGCAGGCCTTCTGCCACACCAAAGGATCGAATTGAATGCCAGCGACGCTGTGGAGTTACCACTATACATCTTTACCTGGCCAACCAATTCTAGTCTACCGGTTGACCCTGATGATCATGACGAGTACTGAGTGGATGAAGAGTCTTTTTATCTAAATACTAGATCTCAGTAACACAATTTGAGTATATTACATGAATTAGGTACCTAATTAATTAAAATCTCACCCATCGGAGAGCTGTGAAGCGAGATGCATCATAATCGTGCATCAGTATCATTTTCATTGCGCATCTCTTCTCGGTGAATGGGCGCTCAGATTCACAGTCTGCTTCCCAGCATCAGGGCCACTCCAGTCCGTAGATTCAGGATAGCTCAGTTCCTCGGTGCGGTTCATGAGCATTACTGTATTTGTGTCACTTCATTTGCAGGCCAGCCCGTTTATACCACCTTCTGGCGACCCGTTGACTCCGTTGGAGCTGAACCATTACAACTTCTACATACTCTTGGTGCCTTGCTGTTGGATCCAACCCGAAAGTCAATTCAGGAACACCCTCTTCTGTCGCGTTCTCCAGGCTTGCCCTGAGTGAGAGGATTCACACGTCTGATAGTATTTCGTGAGACGTATGGGATGTCAAAATTAGCAGCAGGAGTGGCATTGATGGCCTCGTGTCACGCCCGTAATGGCAGTGATCATTGCTATCTTCTTCCCACTTTGCCGTTCCTTTCGAAATGCCGGTGGTTCCTCCAGTCGTATTCTACCGCCTTTTCTGCAAGTCACAACTTCATACATTGTGGCGCTCAGTGATACTCGTCATCTGTCTTGGTCATTCTTAGAGATCCAGCGCTTGGGCATGTTTTCAATTAGTTTTAGGCACGTCTGCTACATGATCTCAGGTAGCAATCTTCAATTTGTGTTTCAAATTCGCCGGTTGCATGGGCGGCTATGAAAACTCAACGATTGAACAATCACAGAAGGTGTCTCTCTCAATCTCATTACGCCCACTAGTGGTCCTATCAGGCTGTTTCTTCTTGTCCTCAAAATTGGACACATTTGAGTGAACGACGGTAGAGACGGAATTTAAATTCAGGTATTGCCAGGTCTGCAAACCTACGTACAGAGGGACGGAGGTTTAGAAAAGGCCCAAGACCGAAAACAAAGCATGTTCATCACATATCACAGACACCGGCCCGCATGTAGAATTGACAAAGTAAGAAGTGCCTAATGTGGAACAAGAGCATGAGCACTAGCCATTATGAGCTCATTATAGTATAGGCAAACACAAAGTGCCCTTTGAGCACGGTGTATCAACAATGGAGGGTACCACTGCTGTCGCGAAGGGACTGCCATGCGACACCATTGACAATGAAGAATGTTTGCGACGGCACTATATTTAAGAATCAAAAGGAGTGGCCTAACACAAAGGTCCCACTCCTACCTGACCTGTACCATGAGCCTCACACCTCACATCGACAACCATTTCCCTCTCATCTCACCTCGCATCGAATTCCAAAAGTTCGCGTCATGACCTCTTCCACCGATCACACCAAGGATCAACTACCATGCTCTTGTGGAGGGACAGGCCAATCGTCCCATTCAGAATCTGGGTGACGACATGTATGTCCCCGATGAAGGGAATAGACGTCGGAATTCAGTGGATGACATGTACATTCCGGACAACGAGAATCTGAGAGGCGCCGAGTCACAGGAAGAACCGCATACTGAACCGCCCACAGAAACCAAGCCAACGGAAGACGTCAAACCAAGCCCAGGAGTACCGCAGCCACCAAAGAAGAGCGTCTACGATGTTCCACCCAGACAACCAGGCCGGCCAAATTTAGGAGGATATAGTATGGAAAAGAAGTTGGTGAACGAGTGCGGCTGGTCTAAAGAAGAATTTGAGAGCATCACAGTAAGATTCCCTGATCATTGAGTAGCACTATATCATCCTCACTGATTTGCTCGGCAGGCCGAAGTCCATGCCCTCGCCAAGATGCATCTTGACACAGCCGTTTGCTATAAAAGACAAGCGGATTACAAGGTGGCTGGTATCTGCAAACAGGTGAGTTCTCAGTCATGTAGATTTAAGGCGAAGACAAAACTGACTATGATTCGATTCGCCAGATGATCAACAAGCATGAAATGCTGAAACCATTCGTTCAATGCTAGCCCGTTTGGGACATGCTGAAACTGCATCTCAAGACCACATCCAAGGCCCACCGCCGACATTGATAGAGGATACGAGCACTTTTTCTAACGTAGATTATTAGAAGGTAGATTGGTAGAAAAAATATATAATACCATTTGAACCATATGGTGTGTAGGGAGGTGTTCAAGCTACCAAGACATATCACATTCATTGGAGAATATCAAAGCACTGAGCTTTGACTGGAGCAGGGAGACACCGAGTCTCCTGCTCAGAGAAGGGAACCGATGCAAGTTGCATTTGATGACTGCCGGCAGTGAATGCCGTATTTGTCAGACTCACGTGGGTATGTGGGCAAGTTCAAACTTGCAGAGAGAACTGCACCCACTGGGAGTTGAACCCGGCGCCAAGCGAGATGCGTAACGATGATGATGACATCACGACCAGTCATCGTATCTTCTCCACTTTTTTCTACCTCCTCCCACCATCTCCCAGCAGGACACTCGGCGTGTCCTGCGTTCAGTCCCAGCTCGGTGCTGCAACTGTTCTCTCTCCTGCCTATAGGTCTCAGCTCGGTGCTGCACCTGTTTCTCGCTCTCCTCACTGTGTTGTCTGTCCAACATACATCGATGCCGAACGCCCATTTACTGATATCGGGATACCATCGCAGGTCCATCGAAATTTATCTACTGCATCCTGACTCCATTATTCATCACATCCACAGGCTGTGACACTCGGACGCTGGGCGACACCCTCAGCGAAGAGCATCTCTCGACGCATTGACAAAGGGAACCATGAGGAATGGGATTTCTATGTGGTGTCTGTATATATACAACTCTGGCATTCTGTCGGAACGCTATGTCTTGGCGTCCTACCACCCAGCCATCATACAAGTCCATGCCCCGTCTTGGGTGACAATCACTCACTTTGCCGGAGTTCTAAGGAATACTATGCTGTCCCGCTCGTCTGATTTTGTGTGATCCAATGTCCTTGTTTACCGCTCCAGGATTCCGGGATTCCCAAAAGAAATCGTCCCCTACACGTGACTCAGCCGGTGAAGTAGACAAAGGCTATGAACAAACCCATCTCTTTGCTCCATCCCATTTCCCATTGTTTAACGCTCCACATGAATCAGGCTAATCAGTTGAAGGTTCGACTGTCCTCCCCTTGTCAGACGTTGAGATCTCTGATATCCCCCTTCTAGAAACTGTCTGCAGTCATGGCAAGTACAACTCAAAGGCTGTTTGACATAGGGCCTCCTCGCAACAAGGGCCACTTTCTGGAAAATATCAAGGTTGTCGCTGCAGCAGTTGGAATAGTCCATTCCACATCGAGACGCAAAATTTGGCTTTTAGGCCTTGTAGTTCCCAAGCTTATGACATTGTGGAGGGCATTCCATCCATGGGCAGAGGAGATATTCGGGAAATTCATATTGAATTCCAGCACTGAAGAGAGTCACATAGAGCGTTTGATGTGCCTTTCAGACTCGCAAAGCACTGCAAGCACCGTGGGGTTACCAGCTCTACATATGATGGAGATTCTTTCTTCCCAGCCATCTATCTGCTCTCAAATCGCATTACACACATCATTTTATGCTACATGTGTCCACGTCTGGCTTCTGGTGGTCCCTCATCATCCATTTCATCAAAGTTCTTTCATTATCATCTCGTCTTTGTCAGAAGCCAACCCCATACGCCTCCTTGAGTTGGCTAGAGATATCGCACCCAAAATACCCTTCTCTGTCGTCGAATCTGCAATTGACAAATTTCCTCGCAGCTTACTCCCCGTTGCCAAACGCAACTCCAGCTATATTCGTGAACTTCATGCCATGCTGGGATCTCTTTTGTACATCGTCACAGCAGCCCCTGACGACTGCGTCTTTTACTCCCCAATCTCCATGCAATGGTTTCCATCGGTATTGAAGCAGCTGGTAAAGGAGGTCTGCTCCCAGAACATAACGGAATGTATCTGGGAATGTTCATGCTGTATACAGCAGATACTTGCCTCCATGGATTACGAGGTGATCGCCGAAATCCTCTGCTGAGGTTTACTGGAAGACGTTGAAATGGCAGCCTCCATCATAGCGAAAGGCTCGTTTTCTCTCAATCACAAGTTGCGGTTCAACCAGGCGTTGATTTCGCTCTTTGCTTCCCTTGAAGGCTGCCTCATTTGGGCTCCTGTCCTTTCACAGGCTCGCCGACATCTGCCAAGGGTGGGAGTTGTCAGGAGCATGCTCGATCTGGACAGTTCTCTAGATACTCCGGACCTCTTGTTGCGTCTGAGAGATAGGGCAAGATGGTATGGTGGCATGTATGACAGCTGGCACGATAGCCTCATCTGTCAATATCCCAGTGTTGGTCTTTTTGTGGTATTCCTGCTTGCTTAAACTCATCCTTTGATGCAGTGTTCATTCAATAAAACTGGAATCATCGGAGTTTGTATGGATTGTGGCAACAAATTTTACTGCTCCAAGGCATGTCAAAGTGGGGATTGGAAGGAACATCGCATGAAATGCAAAAAGGCCACCAGAACCAGTTCGTTTTGTTACATTATCATGGCTTGTATCTTCAAGCTCAATTCCTGATAGACCGTTTGGGGGGGTTCTATGTAAAGAACGCTGCCCATAAGTCTTTTTTCACACACATTGTGGCATGCGAAGTTGTGGATCTTTCGGCTGATCCAAACGGTACAATGCAAGACCTACAAACATTAGCCCAGAAGGAGAACGTACTGGAATGCCACATAATCACCGTCCTTGATTATCGTTCCAGGTATAAGCAGCTTTACAGGCCTATGGAAGCTGGCGAAAGAAGCTGGAATCCTACTGACGCGTTTATGGTCAAAGTGATGACTTTGGGACTGAAAAAGAATTTACATTGGCAGATCTATGCGCTTGGATGGCTAAACTTACTAGAATACTATATCAGTCCGGTAATCGCAACCCCCCTTGTTTTTGGATGACTACAGTACTACTATGTATCTATCTACTGTTCTTATCTATTGACATTCGTTTCGGCATACTTTGTTTTTGAGACCTCTTCTTAACTTTTGCACTTCGGTGCCTAGCCTTCAATGGGACACTGGAATACCGGGTAGGAGGGAGGGCGAAAGGAGCGCTCAAAAATTGGAAACTTACCTACCTTTTGACAGGCCATTTTGACTGGTTCTGAGACCTTTCCGGCAGTTTTCTTCACACTTAATCAAATAAAATGTGTGGGTCCAAATAATGAATAATAATTCCCCCAGAAGCACAAGCAAAGCACAAGCCAAAATGGAAAAACGGTTCCATCTCACAGCTCACCCAGGGATGCAGTTATTGGCCGTCTATCTCTGTCTCTACCTGCTCAGACGAGTCTTTGGATCCTGTATAAAAATCGCTCCGGAGGCTGGGTGATGAGAGAGCACGGAGTGAACGAGCAATGACTGCCTAGTGACAGCCGAAATTGACACTGGCATAAGACAATCTGAAAGGAAAACATATACAATTCATGTCGAGCCCTTGAGCACGAGAGGTCACTAGGAATGATATAAAGAAAGTACCTTTTTACGCAAGTAGCAAACCATTGCAAACACATAAGTGCAATTCAAATGGTGTATATAATGTACAACTGGGAAAAGGCTGATACCCAGGAGAACTAGCAGGTGCAACAAGAATGTTCACCCATCTGAGACCTGGTTGTTGAGCTATGTAGCAAATAAGTAGCCAAGTGGCTCACAGATTCTGTCTGCACATCTATAAACGGTAGGGTTGTTGTTACAGACTGTGAAGCGACCAGTCTCTGGATTGGGGACTGTGTAATCACAGCAGAAGATGGAGATGTCATATCGACCGCACAGATATGTGGCTTTAGTGATCAAACACAGTACGCAAAGAATGGGACAAAGAAAAGGAGAAGACAACTGACTAGTAACAGGTGGGCTTCGGGTCGTGTTGGGTCTATAGTCATTCCAACGTTCAGATAGGCAGAGAGTGCGAGGTTCGGATGCAGAACAAGGACAACCAAATCCGACAGTGGAGAGGGTGGGAATTACTGAGCGCCACAACATATGGGATTGTGACTCGCAGAAAACACAGTAGAACACGAGAGGAGGAACCACCGGCGCTTCAAAAGGAATGGCAACAGCAGGAAGAAGATAGCAATGATCACTGTCATTACAGGCGCGACACGTCTATACCAACAGCCACTCCTGCTGCTATTTTCGACGGGAAATTGCCAAGATCCAAGGATATCCAGAAGACGCCCTAAGAAATGGTCCGGCTTGAAGCGAGTCAACGGGTCGGCAGAAGATGGTATGTGGAGATGGCAAATTGATAAATTGAGGAACTGGCGATCTCGAATCTACGGACCATAGCGGACCTGATGCTGAGGACTCTGGGGTCAGAAGAATGGCAAACGGTGTATAATCCGAGTCTCTATTCACCTCCTGCTGTTCCATACACCTGCACTAGCCAAGCTGAGGTCAAAGGCTGTGGGGACAGGATGGCAGCGAACACGTATCGGTCCCGTCACAGTGTGAATGATGGATAGAAAGATAGCCTGGAAGCTGAGGTTCAGAATACATGACAGTGTAAGCTGTTCAACTTGAATTAGACATCCGGCAAAAAGAATCGTATTGTACACATTTGGCAACCCTGATATCGCCATAGATTGCATAGTATATGTATGTATCACAGATATATTCAATCCGATGATGAGCCTCCAGGCTCTGTGTGCTCTGAAATCGCGGTCACCACTTACAATTTATCACCTATCTCCCTTACACGGACTTTCAGTAAACCAAACGTTGCAAGTCTGGCACAGGTCGAATCATATTCAATCTCCCACTCCATGCGAACTTTCACTTCGATATCTATGAGTCATTGTGCCTCCAGGCACATTGATTGCCAATCCTTCTGCAGTAAATTAAACACGCGTCATTATTCTAGGCCTTCGCACGTGGACAGAGCTATACAGTCACGCGGTTTAACTACGCGTAGGCTATGCATAGCTACGGATTCTCAAGGAACCATATGGATACACCTCTACGGCTTAGAAATATAGCAGGGATTAGTGAGCCATTAACTATGGATGAGTAAGTAGTAAGTAGATTAGTAAACCTTCCGAAGTTTTAATAAGCTACACGAAGTTTTAATAAGTATGCACAGTAGAAAGAGCACGTAGCATAGTAAACTGCGGTTACAAATAGTTCGCTACGCTCACAAATCTTGTACTGCGGTTATTAAGCCAAGGTAAAAGTTCGCTTACTGAGCAAGTACCATTCTGTAGTATAAAAAGATGACAGACAGTAGATAGAAAGGAGACAGACCACAAAGGAGTTACTTGCCCACAAGTACACTACCTTACACACCTCCTATATCCGATACACACACCCGAAGTTATTGCTTCTCTACTGTTCATTAGAGAAATAACACTTAGCGAACTTTCCCTTCGCTAATACAGTTACCTATAACTTTGCATGCTTACCTCTGCTCCAAAAACTTCGCTAGGAAACCTTTACTGGTTACCCTTGTGAAGCATCCTCGACGTTTTAAGTTCGCTTGCATACCTGTGCGCTTTAAAGAGCAATCCGCAGCAAGGATTGAAGCTTTTAGCCACTAACAACCTAGTACTACCATTTCTGAACTTAGGAAACAACACCACTTAACTCTTATAGAGTTAGACACCTGGGGCCTTAGCTACCTTTCTCATAGAGGGAAAGTTCGCTACCATTGCCCTTTTAACTCGACTCAAGATTAGTACTGACTTGCTTGATATTAGGATCGTTTAGAGCCATATCTTGCTTGCGCGTACTTTATCTTGGACAAAACCTCGCTCACACCTAGAGCACTAGCTTCGTTAACTCACATAGAGTTCCCCAACCAAATCCACAGCTAGGATTTCGACACCCACATAGTTCGCGCCACATCTAGGTCGCCCCCGCTCAGCATACATCCACATTTACGCATCTCTTCCCTTCCAGGAAAGTTCGTGTACATACTTTGAGCCTCTGAACAGCCTTCAGAGAATCATAACAAAGTGTAGCAATACTTCGCTACACCACCAGGAAGCTATAGTCACCGCACAGAGGTGCAAGACTAGACTCGCTAGAACCTGCCTTCAGATTCTGTGTTTGGTTACACTTGCCGTTACAGGTCTTGTGTTTTCTGCCCACAGGAGTCTATAGGTTCATCACCGATTCCTGACGGTCCCCATTGTGTGGGGGTACACATCTGAGTGTTACAGCCTGTGGACTCAATGAGCTATACAGTCATAATACGACAGATAAATTTCGACGGACCTGTGACGATAACTTGATATCAGCATTGGGCATTTGGCATTGAAGCACATTGGATGGACAACACGGTGAGAAGAGCAAGAAACAGGCGCAGCACTGAGCTGAGACCTATAGGCAGGAGAGAGAACAGTCGCAGCACTGAGCTGGGACTGAACGCAGGACACGCCGAGTGTCCCGCTGGGAGATGGTGGGAGGAGGTAGAAAAAAGTGGAGAAGATACGATGACTGGTCGTGATGTCATCATCATCATTATGTGTCTCGCTTGAGCCAGTGGAAAACGTCAAACCAAGCCCAGGAGTATCACAGACATGGAACGAAGTATCTGTGGGAAGGTGGGTGTGCAAGGAGGGTCATCAATGGGCACGAGCTGCTGCTAGCCTGAACAGTGCTTGGTCGAGGGACGAGTGGCATGTAGGGTACTGTGTCTGTAAGGGAGGTCGTCGTGGAGGAGATACTGATCAGAGTTGACACTCTCAATTAGTAGATATGTCAGCACTTAATGGCATTTGGCTAGAAGAACAATATTAGCAAAGGTGAAGACGATTGAACGAGAAGAGAGATGGCTTAAGATTAAAATGACTCGATGATGTTGTTCTGGGTGCACGTGGCAGCAGGCAAATTCCTGGCTGAGATCGCAACGTGCGAGCCGTGGGTGTAGAGGAATATGAATCTATTTGTAGATATTAGCTCATAAGGAAAACTGGACGGCGTAGCATATGCACCTTGAACGTTCTCTGAAACCCATAAGGCAACCCCATATCCATCCAGACCAAAACTAGGGCGGGACTACACAGAAAAAGGTAAGCAATTACCTCTGTACAATAGTATAATCTGTAGTTAATATTCATTAGCAGAATTCCAAGGCAAGAAAAGTGAGCGACACTGGCAACTCGTTATTGATAGTGCACTATCTTGGTGGTACGAGGGTGTTCCGCATTGATGGATAAACGAGAGCAAGGACGACAGCAAGGAGAGCAAGGAACAGCCACAGCACTGAGCTGGGACTAAACACCAGGACACGCCGAGTGTCCTGCTGGGAGATGATCATGGAGGGAGGTAAGCATGTTGGTGATGTCATCATGGTGTACCTGGCCATTAATCGGCACACACTGAGACCCTCATCAGCTGAGGGTATCGCTGTGTCCCTCAGCGTGCACGGAGCGGGTCCCTCAGTGCACGATGTCTTTTACCACTTGTAAACCTAAATGAAAATGACTTCTTTTACATTATCTTTTCCTTACCTGCAAATTTCTGGTTTTTATATAAGGACAATATGATGAAAAAGGTTTTCTTTTTCAATGAATTTTGTAGTCCTTCTTTTTTCGGGTTCAAAATTGGTTGTGAAAAGCTATTCTTTTGCAAGCCGTAAACGCACTTCTATTTGTAGGTACAACACAGTTGAGAAAAGATTTCTTTTATTGTCCCTCTTCCTATTTGGAAAATGTCCTAAAAAGGTGTTCGTCTATTTGTCGTAAAACATGACCAAAAAGAGCTACTTTTCCTTCTAATTTTACAGAATCCATTTTACTTATATGAAAATGCCTGGAAAAGTCACAACATTTTCAGATCTCCTTTTCCCGTGCTACAAATCTACCAGCCCCAGCAGTGTATGTGGTTGCAAAGTTGCCTTATATGAAATCAAAAATTTTCAAACTTGAACTGCTATACCAAATTTCCAAGTAAGTAAACAGATGGTGCCCTATGTATTCAGTACTAACATTATAATAGACATCAGTTTCCCTCTCCACTCTTCCCAAAGAGAGAGACCCAGGCTATCTCTGCACCAAAAAAGTTCCTCTGAATAGGCGATTCTCCACAAGATGGAGCAGACTTTCAAGCGACATGCCCAAGTTTACTTAAATCACATTCAAATATTTCAAGTCTTAACCACACTGAAGAACCTCACAACCACACAGCCCAATATAAATCAACTCAAGGCCATTTGTGCCTCTTTGGAAAAGAGGCAGCCAATTCCAATCTTGACTAGGATCATTGATGAGAATGGCTGTGTCCTAATGGACATCATGGCCTCCAGGAGGATAGACTCCCCCAAAGTAAGGTTCAATTGTAATTTCAGATCTATGTCTGATACAATTATTGTAGCACTCTGATATTAGGCCCATTAGTGAAATCTACAAAGATTTCCACTCACAAAAATTGCTTGATGATGCACAGGCAAACAGTGTGACAATTATGCAAGATGGTCTGATAGTTTGAGTCTCAATATCAATCAGTAATTGATTATTGATCTTTGTTTGAAATAGGAATGTATCATGGATGATTACCATCAAAGCCTGCAGATGTATGCACACTACCATGCACAGCATAGAATACCTAAAGGAAGATCAGAGTGGAGGCACTAGCTGTTGCTTTGAACTATGCAGAGTCAAACATCCCATCTAAGCATAGATTCAACAAGGGAACTGGGACAAAGTATGTTTAATCTTGTTTATCAGAGCAATGCTAATATTAATTTTAAGGCTTGTATGCAGGTTGAGACATTACTAAAAATGGGGGCACTCTGGTGAGCTTCATGTCCTTCATCCAAAACACCTGGTAGGTATCCACCATCATTGCTTTATATTTGGAGGTTTTATATCCTCAAGAGTATGCCATCCTCAAACCCATCTTTGATGCAGGCAAGTGGGTCCAGAAGGACAAAAGTGGCTTCCTTGGATGGGCATTCATATTCAAACTGCAGGTCAGACTATATAACAATAGTAAGGATTTCTCTATAATAGTCACCTTTCCCTCTGACTCATATGAAAGTGGGCACTATTTATTCCCCCAGTTGGAGGTGATTCTGTGGTATGTCTTCTGCAATCATCAAACATTCAAAGTGACACTGCTCCCAAGGTATGCTCTGGACAATATATGCTTCTCCATTGCTGCAAGCTTGTATCACAAGCTTACCAAGTGGACTCTGTCCATGATAAAGCTTGGAGATTCAACAACTCCAGGGTGCTGTTCATATATTCTATTCTCCCCATAGAAAACTTGAGGGCAACTTGAGGGCCAGGTGCCAGGTTGGGGAATAAGTGAGCACTTCAGGGAGCACTTCAGGCACAATAGCAATAGTGGTGAGAGAAAATTAATTCCTATAAAGAGAGTAAGAGTGAATAATGAAGAAAAACCTGTATACGAGAGGGCCATGGGCAGGAGGCACCATAGGAAATGGCAAGTATAACCCATAAATACAATCATTAGTTAGCATTTCCCAGTGTCACCTATCATCTAACCACATTCATGTATGTGTCCTCTGGCATGATAAGCAATAATTGTACTGTTTAATACTACAAATTTATTAGTATGTATTATTTCATTCTCAATTAGGAAATACAATGTTCCACATCATATAAGTGAACTATCTAGGCTTGTAATGGTGGCCCAAGACTTAGGTTGAGTATGTACCAAATAATGTTTTTGGAACTTATTGTTTTGTCTTAAAAACCATACACACAAATCAATCAGATAATAATACGAACATGTCAGGTATTTAAAAGTTAAGAGTTAGTGTCTCCCAGAGGGGCATTCACTTAATAGACTCATATGGTGATTAATATAATAGGTGTTCTCATGGTCATAGGCACACTATTATTCTAGTGGTTTCTTTTTTAATGCCCTACACTTCAATAGCACCTGAATAGTGAGCCTTCTTTAAAGCAAACCTGGGTGCTCTGAGTACTGTCCTGTCTCAGCTCTCATCATTGCATCAGTGCTGCTTAGCAACCATAGTTCTAACATCCTGGCCATTGTTTCTGCAGCCCCACACACTGTTTCCACTTTCTCGACATCATTCATGCATTGTCATCTTCATCTACAACTGAACAACTCCTAAAAGTGTTCTGTCACTTGGATTTGTGCTGGTGTTTCCCTAGTTGAATCTCTGACACCTTGCTGCTACTCTTCTCGCTACCATCATGCTGGTTTTTGTTATCTCTGAGTCTGCATCCATTTCTGATGTTGTCATATCTGTTTGCTGCTTTTTTAGTGTTAGGCTTCATAGTATTAGTGTTCAAACACTCTCTTCTTTTTCTTTTTATCATTTTGCCTGCCATCTTGCAATGAGAGAGCTCCTTCATGTGCTTTTCAATCTCATTCTTAGTTATGTGAACCCACACTGTAGACTTCAGAGTGTCTCTCAGTCACCTCAGATTTTGCAAATTCTTGAGATTTAATAAATTTTTGAATTTGATGCTGATTGGCCAGCCATTGAGTATAACATGATAGCAAGTGACAATGTTGGTTTTATAGTTGACATAGTTCATCTGGATATTCCTTTCCCCTGTAATCATTCCTGGACCACAGATGTCAGTATAATAGGCTGGCAACAAGCAAGCAGCTTTACTTAGGCCCTTCAAAATCATCTTGGTACAATCAGATCAGACATCTTGTGATTCAGCAGAGCTGGTGAGTTGCTTACAATAATAAGCTGAAATATATTATGAATGTCACTGTATGACATAAAATGCACAAAGTGTGCACCAGTCCAGTGAGCCAAACCTACAACCTATACATGATAATAAGTGTTGGTGCACGATGATCCACTTGCAGTACACATACCTCTTGATTTATGCTATTGAAGACTTGCCTATAATCCTCTGCTGCACTCTCATTATTTCTTTGTGCTCCTTGCACTTTAATTATCCTTTTTCCAACAGCTGTTTGAGTAGTGCCTCCTCCTCCTCTTCATTTGTTAGGCTAATATAATCTGGTGCATTCTTATCCTCTTTCATTATTCCATAGATTCTTTCTAGAGGAATCTTCTCACCAATCAGCTGGTTTGAAGGAAATATAAGTAGAATACATGTACTTTGAACACCTTGTACCTTTGTTAATCTCTTTTGCTTTTGCTGAGACCTTTGCTTGAAAAATTGACAGCACACAATGTATCTTGCATCTAGAAGAATAGGAAACATAGTTAACAATCATATCAAACAATTATCCATATTTCATTTCAATATCCCTCAGCTTCTTGTGGTACTCCTCCTGCACACATTTTAGCACATTGGCTAGATTCTGCCACTTTTTATATTGTTCATCTTTGCATATCTTCCTTACCTCAGTATTCTGGCCTTTACATGGCTGTCATTGCTGCTTGGGGATCATAGGTTTTGTGGGATTGTGATCTGCTCATGTTTGCCTATAGTCTTCTAAATCCTCCTTGATGGTAAGTGAAATTATTGAGCTTGTTTGAGTGACATGCTCCTTGTATGCTACTTTGCTGCATCATCAATGACATGGATTTCTTAGTGCTACATGCACTCATATTGATGTTATTGTCGAGACTGGCATTTCAGCAAACCAGTGATGGCAAGTGAGCAGAAGTAGTAGGTTCTGTGAAAGCAGGATCTCCAAGGGGCAGATAATTGATAGTGTTAAGTCCTTGATTTTTGGGACAAGTCTCTTCGGTAATCATTGGATGGCTTGCCATTGTCAAATATGCCCCAGTAGAAGAATGAATAGTTATAGATAATTGGCTAGACCAGTGATCTAGTTGATAGAGGTTCTTGTCCTGTTGTTTCCTTGTCAAGGGTTTTACTGTCTTGTTGATGACAGTATTGTTCTCCTTTGGTGGGATATAGGTAATGAATTTTAGCACAATAGTGTGATCTTGATATAGATTTGGAATACTGATAGTGGTGTCAGTATGCAACATGATGCTGCTACCTATGGATGTGACACTATTGAAGGGATTAATACTATTATTGAACTGTAAATTCTGCCATCAATATTATTGTGACTACCAGAGCTTATAAGATATACCTGGAAGACTTGCAAGTACACACTATTGCCTGCATTGAATTCACCACCTGGTTCAAAGGTATGGTTCTATTGTGGTGACTGCTGACTGTCCATCAAAGCTGGAGTTGAAAGACGAGAGTGGATTGCTAGAGAGGAAATCATTGTAGGCAAAGCTGTAATCATCAGAATAAAGAAGCTCAGTCAGAGATATGCCAAAGTTCGTGTAATGTTCCAAAGATGCACAAAACATCTTACTGTATGATATGCCATTCCTGTTATACTGGATTAGCAAAAAAAACAGACTGTTAGTCTGGAAGGATGATCATGCTTACAATTCAAGTGCTGTCATAGTAGTTTCATTATAAAACTTGCACTCTTTTTCAACAATCACCAGTGGTTCTTACAATAAGCAAAGGAAAGGTGCAGATAAGTCTTGCAGAGACATTCCAAGCCCAGGGCACTGTTTGAATACAATAATGGCTGTGGCTGATTGTTTGATGTGGACATCAATACTGACATCCAAAAATACCAAGAACAATATTCATATGAGCCTCATGAACTCATATTGGTTTTTTCATTCTCAATCTGTTTCATATACAATAGTCAAGGTGCAAAGCCAGTGACATCTGGTTTGCAGTGTGTGGTGATGTGCTCAGTAACGGTGAGTGGCAAAAGGACTAGTGAATGGCAATGAACACCAACAACACTAAACCTAACACTAATTCTACACTTATCACTAATATATTGAATTCAGGTGTTTTGAGTATGATAGAAGCACTCTGCAGACTTCAATAATCAAGAAAAGTTGTTTTAAAAACATTTTATTTGTTACTAGTGAGCTATACAAGTGTACTACTCACACTAGCGGGGTTGGTAAGACACAATTGGGTGAATAGTGACTTGACTTGAGCTACTATGCTTGCTCTGACTGGGACTGCTTCAAACTAGTGGCTCTCTTGGCCCTATACTGCTTCCTACAAGTGATAAACACTTGACTAGTGACACTCTGGGCTGACTAGTGACACTCTTGGCCTAAGAATAATACTTTAAACTTCAAGAACTTGCTTGAACTAACTTCAAAACACTCTTGGCCTTTGCAGGACACGAAAGATTGCTCTAAGACACTTCAATTCACTCAATACTATGGGTAACTTAGCAACTAGTAGCTGCTTTGTTGAGGTTAAGCACAAAAGCCTTTAGTTGGGGCACTAGATACTGACTAGTAGGTCACAATTGCAGGGATGGCTTGCCTAAGCCATGTATATGCCTATTTTACTACTTATATACTGGCAAACAAGGTACAATCAAGATATAAATAACTGACTAGAGGGGTATTATTGATAAGGATTTCTTGGCTAGTCACAAATAGTGGCAAATAATCATGCAATAGTCAGTCTAGAAACAGTTGCTTGCTGACTAGTGAGCCTAGGAGCTCTGCTAGTGGTTGTATTCCATGTCCTTGGCCCAATGATACTCTACTAGTGTCAAGAATAAATGACTAGCCAGATGAATGTGCCTGTAGCAGCTGTTGATCATGATTGAAGGCACAGCTCAGCTATACTAGTGCTGATCATAATAGATCTGTATTGCACTAGCCCAATCTGAGCAACTTTGCTATGCTGTTAAATTCATTTCTAAGTTCTGTTAGAGACTGCTGCACCACTAGTCAACTTGTCTTAAACACTCACACTCAGACTGTTCTACTAGTGACTGTACTGTACTTGCATAAGACCTGTGTGTTCTGCTCCTTATTGGGTGCACTCATAGCTACCCTTGTCGACTAGTGGCCATCACTTATGGACTCGCCCTAGTATTTGAGATGCTAGTTGCGCTGGCTGATAGACTTGACCCAATAGTGGTATCACACCTAAATCCTGGCTTGACTAGTAGCTTTCTGGCTTGACTATCAGCTTGAAGCCTCTGCTATAGCTCTTTAGTAATAGCTAGCCTGAGATAGATATATGCTAGTATGATTACAAAATCACAAAATCTAAGTGTGCACACATGGACAGTGTATCAGCAGTACACCTGTCACATGGAAGAGGGCACTCTGGGTATGTAGTAGCATTCTTGAATGACAATAGTGCACATTTTAATGTTTGAGTGCATTGGAAGTGATTGCAGATATTGGTATGTTTGAGTCATGGTTAATGTGTGTTGTTAAAGTTAGGTTGGAAAGATCTGTGGAGTATGAGAGGTTGAAAGGTTTTGCTTTCCCTTCTTTTCAAGAAGAATACGAGATTTTTCATCAGTGGCAAGCCTAAGTAAGAAATGACTCACCACCACTCTTAGCTGAAAATTCATGTAATGCACTTCCAGTGATTTTCAAGAAAGCAGGTAGATAGCCAATATCAATGTATTTGCTATTGATATGAAGAGCACAAAGTTGACTGGCATCATACCACACTCTTGGTTCAGTGAACCAAGCGAGGAGATCTGCATCCCATCCTGGTCACATGGTAAGTATGTTAATGGCAGATAAAGTGTTTTGATTCACTACTTCTTAGAAACAATGAATAATGAAATCAATGAAAGCACTAGCATCTCATTGGAACTGTAGGAATTTGGCACTGTAAAAGTAGAGAGATGACAGCATTGGCTTGGGCCAGGATATTTCCAACAAATCAAGTTGCAAGAAATGACACATAAACATGTTCATCCCTATTGTAGAGGCACTGCAGAACAGAAGCCTTACTTGTTTGATGTGTCTGCACTTTCCTGGATGCATGGGTAGCTCATTGAGTATGATATTGAAAAAGAACACACTATGTAAATTATGAAGAAGAGCTATCAAGGTGGTAATGGTGTTATATTTAGAATATGCCTAACTGAGTCTGTGGCTGGGATGTAGAGTAGTGGGTGTGGCCATGAAAGGCTCAATGACATGGAGCTGTCAGACAAGAGGGATAGATATGTGCTGTCTAACAGCCATGAAGTTAATGAGTGGCTTGGCACCATGCAATATAGAGAGAAGCAGAGAAACAGTGAGATTGGTGCTGCAACATATAGAGATCTGCTTCCATATATGCAGATACAACATACTGTGAAACCTCCCCTGCATATTAACGATATTTGTCATACACAAACCATGCAGCTATTGTCCTCACCACTGCTGTCGCCATTGCAGTTCTTGTGCAGTATGCTCCAGAGAAGGATCTGCTCTACTAAGTCCAGAGGACTATCCAAGAAAGACATGCTCTCAGTGTGTTTGCAGGGTGAGGAACAGCAAGAAGGAGCAGAAGTAGAGGTCTTTTCAATTGATTCAACATGATATAAAGAACAGAAAAGTAACTAAGTATTTTGCATGTATTTTGTGTAAATATTCTCTTCCTAATTAAGTAAATGCCTCTGAGATCTGAAGATTTTGGAAACAATCTAAGATTGTGTTAGTTATGTGTTCCTATGATAAAATGAATCACACCTATGATGGACAGAGGACACTTTTCCTGAACAGATCAGTCATATCTGAAAAACCAGCAAGTTTGAGACTGCTGTCACCAGTAATGATGTTCAGCAGACACAAGACTGGGAACTTGTCCAGCAGTATGAGATAGTTAGTGTGGTCATAAGAACAATTCAGACAGTTATATACTAGAGAAATAGGAATTACTATAGGTGAAAATTATAGTATGCAGTAAAGTTTTTCAAAAAAAAAAAAGAGGAAAGGGAATATACATGGTATACATCTGGTATACATCCAGCATAAGCTTGTCAATATTGCTGCTGATGAGGCCATTCAAAATGAGCCCAGCTCATGCTCATCACCATTGACAGTAAGAATGTATGTGAGGCTCATATACTCCAGACAAATTTATGTGCTGAATCCACTCATAGCTGCATTCCAAGTTAATGTCGTCTTCCATCTCTGGCATGGAAATCTCTAAAGACCTGATGCTACAGAAGAGGTCTATGAGGAGACCTAGGATGTCATCATCACCATCCCCACTGACTCCTTCAAGAATGAAGGAGTTGACTAGAGGCAACTGATCAAATAACTGTTTTACTGCTTGGGCATCATTTCTCTTAATTGATCCTCCACAATAATGGACCTCTCTGATATAATGGTAAATACCTAGAAAGTATCACCACAGCTGAATGGCTGCCTCATTGGCAGTGAGGATGACCTCTTTGGGGATTCAGAGGTATCCTGTAGAATTCAGAACTATCTCCATGACACTGAGGAAATGAAAGAGTTTACAATGGCATTTGTATATGAAGCCTCAATGAGCTAGACAGAAGTTGCTGAGGTCTCTTTTTATGCTCAGAAAGGAAACAATGTGGCCAACAGTTTCTTGTGATAGACTGTTTATCAGGGATGTACAAGGGGAAAAAATTAAAAAATCAGTCCTAGGATCAGTTCAGTTACTTTTTATACTCTCCCTCTTTGCTCATCACATGTTCACTTGCACATGCCCTGGTAGATGCCTTATTTTTTTCTGTCAACCTCAGACATCTTTGTTGGAAAATGATATACATAATCAGCAATCTAACAATGCACAGTTGAATGGACTCTAAAATGGGAAAATACAGCATATCAAGGAATCTTTGTACCAGTTCCAGACTGGTTTGATCATGTGTAAATATAATGCAGCTTTTCAGATGTCTGAGAATGCTTAGAAAGAGAGTGGGAGATTTACACAAGAGCATTAATTCCAAGTGGGATATAAGTGACATCTCTTTCAGTAGCATATTGGCAACATCTACATCAGCTTCACACTGGACACAAGTGTGAAAAATCTTGAGCAACTGCAAATTTTTGAGACAGAGCCAACCATAAGCAAAACAGTTTGCCTCCAGTCTCAGAGAGTGAATCCCTACTTGTAGGTTCATTATGTGAGACAGTTGGGCCAGGCTAATGTGCATAGACCTGTGCACTGAGATATCATAATCATTGGTATCACTAAGGTTGAGCTTTCTCAGTCCAGATAATGCTGCAGCAGTAAATCAGGGGAAAAAATATGGAAAAAGCATGCAAGAGTTATTACTTACTTTTATTTATTGTGTCCAGTGCTTGGGAGTTGATGGAATAACCTTTCATTGTCAATGTTGACAGCCAGTTCATGGTAGATAAGAGCACATGTAGTGCATCCTGAAAAAAATGAATGTCTGTGTCAATGAGAACAAGTTTGTCAACAAAAGGTGTCTTTTCCATTAGTTGAATCAATGCAGCTATGTCTTTAAACTTCAAATGTGTGGTGTAATAAACAATTCTATGAATGTTTTTACTGATTTCTGGATACATTTCACAGATGGTGTGACTCACAGACTTTGCTATTCCTAAACATCGCCAATCCAGGTGTTGGAGGCTGTATTTGCAAAGGATGAGTGGAAAGGAAGGCACTGACTTTATAATGTGAACAATTCTAAACTGAGTCTTTTGGCAAGAAGCAGTGAATGCACAGCTAGTTTGTGACAACAATACCAGGTCACACCTAGAAATGTGATACACAATCATGTCTGTAGTTTTCTGTGTGAGATTTTGCATCTCTAAATAAGCACTGTGACAAGCCAGATTGATATGGAAAAGCTCAGCCCTGCTTATTTAGCATTGAAGCTGAAACTGATTCAGTTCAATTCTGATGTTGATAGCAGGGAAAGGTTTCAAACTTGAACATAAATATACAGTGATGATGCATCAACTGCCAGCCAGCTTGACAATGTAGTGATAGTGACTTGGTAAAATTTTAATTCTGCTGCACAAGTGAACACAGATCAGATGAGAGATCAACAGGCACAGGAACATATGCCCAGAATACATACATGTACAGTAGTACTAAGAGTATCTCTGAAAAAAAGTTGGTTCAAATTCCAACTAGTCAGCTACAGGTTTCTTCCCTGCTAGTTATGATCATCACAGGAAAACTTGTCCCACAAGAGCTCATTGACCACTTTGTAGCTCTAGCATATTTTGACAACCTTTCTACCTGCCTTCACTCTGCTCTTGTTTCTAAAGACTTCTTTCATAGTGGGTTTCAAGAAGGTGTTTGTTGACTTCAACACAGTTGAAAACCACAGAGACAGAAGGTCTGGGAAAGGCATATGAGTGTGGCATCCTATTGACTCTGTCATTGTCTTCTTTTCCAACACTGATCATAATGATATTTGGGGTGTGCTGTGAGGATGGTGTTGGAGTGAATGAGGAAGGCATTGTTGTCAATTTGCTAATTAGCATGGTATCTACTTTGGAAACAGTGATGAATCTCAAAGTGTTGGTGGTGCATTTCAATGCACTGCACAACAAAGACATGGATACTTTGAGTTGATGGCCATCCACCACTTCATACCTTGAGACCTTATTTGTGAAGGCAATCAATGACATCAATCTTGAAGCCAAGCCACACAATGATTAGTGGATTGCAATGCTAGGATGCTCAAAAAGGCATAAATCTATATGTATGGTGAGTTTCCCAGTGTTCATTCCAGACTAATCTACATCAATCTCCAACAGATGGTGGATCCTGAGCCATTCTGTTAGATCTCAAAGAATGCAGAAGCTTAGAGAGCCTGTGTATTATTGCCTGTGTAGATTACTATGGTCATGTCCTAGTGTGCATGCTTTTCACCTTGAGGGTTATGCCATATTGACTGGATGTGATGTTCCACATGCAAACTTAGACATATCTAAGCTATCATGAACAGGCTTTGAAAATGTTCATAGGTCTGGCCAATGTGCTTCTTCATATGACATTGATGACAGTAGTGGTATGCATGTGAGAGTTTTTGCAAAATTACACCCTTAGACATGCAGTGGGCATAACAATAGTCTTTCACAGCACAAAAGCAGAATTGTACTATCTCCATACCTATTGCCCTGTCACTGTATATAATATTCTTAAGGGAATGTCAGCCTCTGCCCAAAAGCCATTTAATCAACAAAATCTGATTAATATTTCACTTAAGTTCATGATTAAGTTATCTGCAATTAATTACCTTGCTTAATATTCTTTTAATCCAAGGGCTTAATCCAAGTATTTTAATCTGTCAACTTAAGGAATCATATTAATCAACAAAATGAAAACAAGGCTGCAGAGCCTAGGCAATACTATATCAGCTGCAAACTTTCAAGGCTTATCATCATTTAGATACTGGAGCCTTTTTGGATGGTGGTGGTCTCAGAGCTTTGATAAGATCAATTAGAAACCATGCAAAGTTATTCAGTTATTGTTATGATTTTTCTCTTTTTTTGCTTATCTTATCTTATCGCTATCTTAGTGCCTTACCAGACACCCGAGTATCACGACCAAGTCAGACAACTTCTGCCATTGTGCTGCACCACATGGTTACTGTATTGTTTCCAGATGTACTACCTGCCGTAGCAAGTTATATTTAGAACAAGGACTTTAGTATATAAGTAGCGTAGCTCTCACTGTAGTATCCTCAGTTTCGAGCTAAGTTTATACATACCGGACTTTATTCTCTCACTAGCTGAGCCGCTAAGTGTTAACCACCTACTCCATGATATGACAAGCTCCACACAATCCCTTGGGTGATTGTATGAGTGCGATACAGCCCTAGGGTTATGCTTGCTTGTTATACCCAAGGCCGGGCCTAACAATTAGCTTGAAGCTTCTCTACTCTCTTTCTTCATTGCTTGCTATGAAGAAAGAAACACACCCCCCCCCCCCCCCCCCCCCCCATGACTCCTGACTTGATGAAGAACCAGACCATTGCCATCAGCACTGCCCTCATAGGAGCACTTCTCATCTCCTTCCTCACTGCCCTTGTAATCCTCACCTGGGGAGAACAAATCAGAAACTATCTATGAAAAAGGAGGGTACTGGTATCTGTCTGCCCCACCCCATTCCCCCTACATTATGTCCTACCCTACCGACACCTCGAACCAGCCCTGGTATGGCCAGGTATGGCAACCAGTGAATGCGAGGCGACGTGTTCCAGTACAACCTGTCAGCGGTCAATGACCACCATTCACCACAAATCCTCCGAGGAGTTCCCCTCATGTAGGGAGAAACCCAGAAACGCCACCTCCAGGCCAAGCAATGTTTGCCGAACCCCTGATGCCACCCAATGCATGGTCACAAAGGAACCCATCTGGGACCTACGGCCTCAATGCCCCGACACCCCACCCCCCGCATACGCTCCCAGGACCAGAGGGCCCATGGTACTATTGTGAGCTCGTCCCAGGGTGGTCATTCCTGGTGCCATCCCCTTCCCTCAACAACCAGCTGGTTGCTTCCCCTCCAAAGATGAGGACAGTGACTCCGATACCCCAAACTCCAGAGCCCGGCAAAGAACCCTAGAGCCTGTCCAGCGAGAAGATGATGACCCCCTCAACGCCAACAGGCCTGACTATGAGTGGTCAGAACTTGCCCCTGTCGACCGACAACTTCTCGGGCTCTTCAGAACTGAGGCATGGGAGCTCTGATGAAGAGATGTTGAAGCCCGATCCAACTTCTTTGGACCAGGGCCTTGAGAACCCATGGATTTCTTCCTTGCCATCAACCGAGGGGCTCCTCTTCTCACCTATGGGACCAATGTGGCCATCGAGGCCCAAATATTTGCCAATCGTGACAGGAGGCTACACAACCCTGCTGCCGGGCACCAAGTCCTATGGCTACGGCCAAAGACGGCCCAGGAACAGTGTGACCTGGACATCACCCTTCATGCCCTCGCCCTCCAGGAAGGCAACAGACCCAACCTGGATGGGAGAAACAACCTATAATCATTTCGACTATTTCCACTATGACCAAGGGACCTTCGGAGCACTGGACGAGTACCAGCTGGACCTGCCGCCATATCCCCAGCCGCTCCCTGACTCTCCACCCCATATCCCCAGCTGTCAGTGACAGCAGGGGTATCAGCCGAGAGGAAGCAGATTGATGGCCAGAGCAGGGGAAGCAGAAGGAAGTAGTGCACCAATGAATGAAGAAAGGATCCAGCAGATCCAAGAAGAGGCAGAAAGAATCCAGCAGTGAGTGGAGCAACTCGCTCAGGAGTTGATGGATGCCCAGACAGATCGGGATCAGCATGCCAAAATCCATCAGCTGCCCACCAAGGGTAGGGAACCGGAGCGGGGGAGGCAGCCACAGGCTCCCGAGAAACCTCAACACTCATACGAGCACACAGACTGCTACTCAATTCCATGACCCCCACCTAAGTGGGCACTGCCCGACCCATATCCCCAACCCGTCGGAGAAGCGGACGACAACACCCCCTTCTTGAGGATAAAACCCATCCTCCTCCAACCCCCGAAGACCTTCAGAGGGGACCACGACAATATTGAGCGGTTCTTCGGAGACTGCCTCACATACTTCGAAGTATTTCGGTCCTACTTCCAGAACAGCCCCTCCCTTATGGTCTCAAGCTGCCACCTCATTGGAAGATCCACTCCCAATTCAACAAAAAGCTATTGACACCCTACGTTCCGCTGGCATTCCCTACTCAGGAATTACCACTGCCACCACCCCCCGACCTTGTCAATGGAGAAGAAGAATATGAGGTCGAAGAAGTATTGGATTCCAGGACTCATAAGGTGCACGGAAAGAGAGGACAACGGCCCAACACCGTCATCGACTACTTCATCAAATGGAAGGGTTGGACTAGGGAACACAATTCCTGGGTACGAGACTCCGAGATAGAACATGCCAAGGAGGCGATACAGGAATATGAAGCCAAGACACGACAAGGCCACACTATAAGCATAGCAAAAATCGTAACCCAAGACAAGGCCATCACCATGATCCTTGATCATGCATACTCAGATAACGGGGACATCCAATACCTCGCCCAACGACAGGATGGATTCCAGAAATGAGTCAAAAATCCAGACGAAACCATATGGGCAAGGTTCATTGAAGAATATTGGGCAAATCAATTAGACGCCCAACTCAATTCTCCTGAGGACGACTCTTAGGGCAGCCGGGACGTCTGTCTTAACGAGGGGGTAATGTTATGATTTTTCCCCTTTTTTTGCTTATCTTATCTTATCGCTATCTTAGTGCCTTACCAGACACCCAAGTACCATGACCAAGTCGGATGACTTCCGCCATTGTGCTGTGCTACATGGTTACCATATTGTTTCCAGACATACTACCTGCCATAGCAAGTTATATTTAGAACAAGGATTTTAGTATATAAGTAGTGTGGTTCTCACTGTAGTATCCTCAGCTTCGAGCTAAGTTTATACATACCAGACTTTATCCTCTCACTAGCTGAGCCGCTAAGTGTTAACCGCCTACTCCACAGTACGACAAGCTCCATGTGATCCCTTGGGTGACTGTACGAGTGCGATACAGCCCTAGGGTTATGCTTGCTTGTTATACCCAAGGCTGGGCCTAACAGTTATGAGCACAATGATCAAGTAAACACACTTACTGTTCATCAAGGTTGAACCTCCCCATCAAGACAAGACATTTACGACATTGTTGAACAATATGATGAATTCATTGGTCAGATCAGCATCATGAAAATGCTGCTCCCATGATTTGTTGGCATACATATAGAGATTTAAAATGGATGTTAGTGCCATGTATGTGGAAAGAAGAGATATTGTTATGCACTATCCTGCCTGAAAAGCAGTTTCCCTGCCAGGATTTTGCATGTCATACAATACAACAAACTCTGCACCTCCAAGAGGTCCCTCAACAGCAGCCAGTCAGTCCAGCATGTTATTGAGGAGATATGGGAAATCTTTGCAGTTCCTATAAAGTGATAATAAGTTGAAGCCATTTTGGAAGGGGAATGCTTACTCATCATGGTGCATTGTTTGAGACTTCATTTTTGCAGTGATCTCAGTCCTTGCCTCTTCATCTAGCTCCTTCCATGTTTGACTAAGGACTATTTAGTATGCAGCACCAAAGTTGAAGTCAGTGTCATGAACTCTCTGGATATTAGCAGTCAAAAAACTGTATTCTGGTTTCTCCATACCGTTCTTCTCATCATCATTTTCATCATCATCATCATTGTCTCCTTTTTTAGACTCATAATTGGCTGCATCTTTCTCTGAATCAATATCCTGGTTAGGTAGGTCTGCTTCTTCAGAAGCAGTAGCTCATCAACATCAACATCTAACTTCTCAGCAGCACATTCCTGCTCTATAGCATCCTTTGCTACTATCACAAGGGCAGTGGCACAGTTGGAGATCAGCAACTTGTTGGTAACCTCAAACACTTGTTTTGTAGTCATGGATTTGGCAAAATCAATAAGTCAGTTTATGAGTTTATCCAAACTCGGCTTTGGCTTGGAAGTATCAGCAATGTCAGTCTTTATAGCTGATGTGATGCAATGTCATACTCTGAAAGTGTTCATGCATGTAATTTTGTGATTTGTATCAATAGATACATGTTTCAATGATCAGGTACTAAGGTGCAATGAAACACAACAGAGCACAATAAGTATAATACAGGTAGTGAATTTACCTTGAGTGATACTGGGTGAAGCACATGACTTAACTTGAGAGCGATACTATTAAGGCTGCCCTAGGTACAAAGTCCCAGTACTTGATATTGAGTGCTCTGACAAGGCATAACATATGTGCACTAAGAATAGAACAGGATACACTTGTGAGATCATTAAGACTTCATGCAACATTGATCTATGATGTGCAAGGCATGGCCGATCCAGCACCTAGCACTCTAGACTTGGGAATGTCAGAAATTGAGTAAATCTGAAGTTTCTGACTTCAGCTGAAGCATGTGAGGCCTGGACAAGAAGCTAGTTGCCTTAACTACCCTAGAAATCCCCCAAAGAATATTATGAAGCAAAATATGAGTCATACAATAGGCTGAAACTCTGAGGAAATAAGGGCAACATTGATACACATGAAATAGCACTGCTAACTAATGTCATGCCACTTAGAGACAGGAATCTAGCCCCAAGTTAGAGGACTGAGTAAGCACCAAGCTATAGTGTGATAATAACAACATGCACAGGATGCAGGTGAAGGAGCTCTGCAGCTTAAATAGTACTATATATGGTGGTACTAATTTGTAGGATGTAGAATAGATAAATAGTGCAGTGTAATTGTAGTGTACAAGTTTCAGACCCCTGTTGTAATTGCACACGAGCCCTCAGCTTGACACCCTAGCTTCAGGAGTAGTTTGTAACTTTAAGCAAGAGAATAGACCTTGATTGATAGCATTTTGAGTGACCTGAGTATTGTGAGGCATTGACTAATGTGGCACTTGTGTTATTGATCTCTTTGATTGGTTGACTTGCACTCTAGGCTGAGAATAAGCGAGCTGTGTTATTGTGGATACACTCTTGAGCTTTGTGGTTTTCTTGTGATGTGAGATACTACAGGTGGCAGAGGTTCAAACCCTGTGGCTTGTGGATGGTGTTTTATAAGTTTATTGTGTCTCTGGATCACATAGGTTAGAACCCTATGGATCTATGATTGGTTTGGAAGCTTGAGCATGTAGGTTTGAATCCTGCATGCACAGAGTCTCTTCAGTGTGTTTTGAGGTAAGTACTCAGGTTATCAATTTTCTTCTTGAGCCACTACAGAAAAATACTCAGCATGATAGTCATGAAGGAATATAGATACATGTACTTGGGCTTTGGCAAAGCTATTAGCAATGTCACATTTGAGCTGAAGCCCTGAAGTTGGATTACAGAGTGGAGTCCATGGAGAGCAAGGGTTGAATAGAGAGTTAAGAGATAGTCCAATGGAGTGGAGGTCACAGACTTGGAAAGCAATAGATAGACTTAGAGTCAGAGAGAGATTTGGCTTAACCAAGTTGATATTTGAACTGAGTATTTACAAGTAATTCTACAGTATGCATATGAGTAGGTAGTCTGAGTCCAATGGAATCTGACAGAGGTCTGTTCACTACCATATTTGGGTTCTAGAATTAATATATGAAATAATGAAATGAAATGATAAATGAAATATCAAATGGAGCAGAGTAATGGTCAGCAGCCAGAGGCCACAGAGTCCAATAGCAAGGAATGCTGAAGTTAGAATTGAAGCTGGAATGAGTGTAAAGCAGAGTCTAGTAGCATGCATATAACAGTATCCCCCCCTTAGCGTTCTTGCCCTCAAGAGCACTGATCCTGATGGCCAATCAATATGGTTATGCAGTGAAGAATTTTTTATTGTGGGAATTTCACAACTTGACCTCATACTATCATCATCTCTTATTTCTGCTCATATTCCTATCTTTATTGTCCAATATGTTGTCCTCCATCAAATACCAACTCTCCATCACTCCTGAGCCATACAAGTTGGCCCCAACATCACCAGGTCTTACTATTGAAGAGTATGAGGTGTTAACTGATGAGCAGACTACAGTGGAGGAGAAGTACATGAAAGCCATAGAGAAGCATGGTGAATGGAAGGCTGTTAAGGCAAAGAAAGCCCATGCAGAGAAGTTAAGGGCAATAAGGAGGCTCAGGCTGCAAAATTGAAAGCCTTAAAGCATAAAAAGTTAGACAAGGAACAGAAAGTGGAGGAAAAACAGCAGGAGGAGGAAAGGGAACAACTTTGGTTGTTGGAGTTGAAGAATCAACAGGAGGCTGCAGAGCAGAAGAAGAGGGATGCTTTGAAGAAAAGGAAAAGGAAAAGAAGGATGCCACAAGGAAATTAAGAAAAGAGCAGAAGAAAAAGAAGAAGGATGCAAAGGCCATGGAGTCTGGTGAAGGTCAGGATGTGGTGGAGTTGTTGAGAGAGGAGAAAGGAACAAATGCAGATACCAAGGGGGAGTTGTCGGAGATGTCAAAGGCAAGGGCCCTTCAACAATTGAAGGAGAAACCGGATGGTAAATAGAGGGCAGCAGATCCCACAGTTCTTACTGTGGGTGGAAATAAGAGGAAACAGACTGCCAAGTCTGTAAGTGTGGTAGTGGAGAGTGGAGATGAGGAAGGGGCTGGCCCTAGTAAGAGGGTTCAGTTGGAGGTTACAGGGCCTATGGAGAGTGAGGATGAATTTGTAGGTAACAGTGAGTAATTCCTCCAGCTGCCCAGCAGGTATTGACTTGTTTCAGAGCATTGTGTATGGTGCTAACTTGATGGTGTCAAATGTTTTGCCAAGCTGCTTCTGAAAGGTCCAATCAAGGAAGAATTTGCTCATGATGCAAAATCAAGAAATCTGTCTGTTCACTGTTCATTCAACAAGAGAACTTCTTCTGCACTTGCTGTTGGCTCCGACAAGATTTTAGAGGTACTTCACAATCTGATGGCCACCATGGCTGTTCTAGCTAGCAAAGTCAATAATTTAACAGGGCAAGTCACTTCCCTCTGGAGCTGAGTTGGCGACCTTTGTAATAATTATTGTACTGAAGATATCAAGTTGCCTGGGGACATCTTTTCAGAGTCTGATACCAAAGAGTAGAAGGCATTGTGTATGGAGTTGCATAGCCTGAAGAGCATGAATACTGAGGCACTCCTGTGGGTGATGGGTTTCTATCTGGATTGTGATATGGCACAGCTGGATTAGCTATTCAAAAAAGAGATGGATGGATGGTAAAATTGGAGCTGCATAGATCAAAATCTTTGATGGGCAGACACATGAAAAGGCTGCCAGTCATTGGAGACTCCTGCTGATAGATAGTCACAACTTGCACTATACACAGGGATTCCTGAAATATGCTAGAACTCACCACATCCATGTCCTCTGCTACCCCACACATACAACCCACATCTACCAAGAGCTAGATGTTGCAGTCTTCAGTGTATTGAAATGGCTATGGTCTAAGGAGAGAGATGCTTATGAGTGGGAGACTGGCAAGATGATATCCAAAGACAATTTCCTCCTGGTATATGGTCATGCACATCAGCAGGCCCTGAAGCCTGATCTTATTGCCACTGCATTTTAGAAAACTAGGGTTTGGCTATTTAATCCAAATGTTGTAACAGAAGAAATGATGGCACTAAGCTGCAAGACACAGTGGAAATGATCAACCACCTTGCCCCTCATACCACTGACACCTATATGAATCATAGAAAATCTTCTCAGCAATTTGACAATGAAAGCAGATAGAACACATACCTTTGTCACTATCATAGATGAAAATGGCAAGCAACTGAAAGATCACTCTGCTTCATCATCAACCACTTCACCTGAAACACCTGTTTGCAATGCTGTTTGAGATCTGGAGTTATCAGAAGCACACTTCCTGATGACCTGAACCCCTATCCAGTCAAAGGCAGTGCTACAACTTCCCCAAATCACCCAAATATTGCCAGACAAGGCATGGAACGAAGATCTTCTTAACATGCCCCCCATCAACAGTATGTGAGGAATATCTTCAAGATGTGCTCCACATGGCTGAAGCATCTGAGCAGTACTGGAAAGCACAATGCATGCAGCTACAGTCAGCCTTTGTCTTGCAAGAGCTATACTGCAAAAAGATTTGATGTCAGCTAGTGCAGAAAGAGATTAGAAAAAGAAAGGGAAAGAGTCATCAGCTTGGAGGAGATAGAATGCCTCAGTTACTTACAGAAAATGAATTCTATAGACAGGTTGTTGAGTATGAGGCCAATCAGGTTCAGGAGCTAACAGAAAAGGAGAGTCATTATGCTGAGAAGGAGAGTCGAGCAAATGTGTATGTCATTGCAATGGGAGAGTGAACTAAAGCAGATAAAGAGCATCAGAAATGCAACAGACAAAAGGAAGAGGAGTGGAGAAAGGCATTTACAGAGTGAGAGGCAGAAAGGGACCTGGTGAAAGCAGAGCATTGTTGATGTCAGTGGAATAAGCCAAAGCAGCTAAAGATGGAAAGGGCAGCACCCAAACTGAAGTGGGGTTTACCCAGAAGGGCTCCTGTAGGGACTGAAGTTGAGGACAATGCAGGAGATGATGTTGAGGTTATCCATTTGCCACAAGAGCTTGACAAAGAAGACTGGGAAACAGATGAAAGTGGCACAGACTCTGAGAATTAATGAGTGGAGTAGAGAAGGATTTGAGGCCAGAAACAGTACAGTTTTGAGTAGTTCATATCTTAGGTCATGCATAAATGTCATTATGACTGACTCCAATTGATTTGGTGTGGAGAGGAGGGAGAGAGAGAGAGGGTGAAGCCAACAAAGGGGAGAATGGTTCATGTCGGAAGGAGACTAAAAAAGAAAATTGTCACATCACACCAGTGTTCAAAGGAATCATTAGCCAGAATTTGGGTGGTTTCACAAAATAAATATCTAGCACAGGCAAATCTTCATATTTTTGCTTCAAAGATATACAAACTTTATATAGAGACCTTAAAAGAATGAACAGGCCACATTTATGATTTTATATTCCCTCATCAAATTTGCATGTCCAAAAGAGTGGGTGATGACTGTAATTTGTACCTTCTGCTTCTCATCCAAGGACCCAGTGTTGTACTCACATTTTGTGACCTCAGCTTATATAGCTCATGCTCTGAATCTTGTTTCTCTTGGAGTAACATTGCTAAGGAACCAGTCACATTCAGGAGGCCAGGGGTCAGAGACTCAGTGATTAACACAATCTGGCTTACATTCTTCTCCTGCTGCAAATAGTACTTGTCAATCCAATTTTTGGAGAGGGGATCTTTTTCTGCAGGGAATTCTCCTCCATCAGGAAGACACACCACACCCTTCCTCACACCATCACTATCTTTCCAGAGTTAAGATAGTTCATCCTCATTGGACAATCAGCATTTATGTGTCTGCTTTCTCCACAGAACTAGCACTCCATCCTACTTAGCAAGCTTGCTCTAGCATTCATTTGTCTGGGCACTGTTATGTGCATGCCACAGACCTCCATTTCACACTGACTTCAAGCATAGGCTTCATCTTAATAAACCACACTATCGGACCTCTGTGGCCTCTGGCCACTTACCATTTACTTTACTCTATTTAACATTTCATTTCCGTTTGATTTTACTATTTCATATATTAAATCTAGAACCTGAATTTGGTAGCGAACAGACCTCTGTCAGATTTCATTGGACTCGGACTTGGATTTACTTACTCATATATATACTGTAGAATTACTCGTAGATACTCAGTTCAAATATCAACTTGGTTTAGCCAAATCTCTCTCTGACTCCAAGTCTAATACTATTACTCTCAAAGGTCCATGGCCTCTGCTCTGTTGGACTATCCTTATGCTCTATCCAAACCTTCACTCTCCATGGACTCCGCTCCGCAATCCAATCTTAGGGCTTCAGCTCAAGGGTGACGTTGCTAATAGCTTTGCCAAAGCCCACGCACTCTGCGGACCTCTGCTCATGCGAGTTACCTTTATCTATTTGGCATGTCCCTAACAGTATATTTGAACTCAACCCCTTGAGTCAAATTTTTCTCTAAATCATAACAACCACATACACTTACCCTCCAGAGACAGGCGAAGGCCCGAAACGAAAAACACCAATCTTTTCCATGGAAGACATAGTAGCATCCGCATCCAAGGAAATCCGGAACTTTTTGGATCAGCCTCCGTCAGAGGACAACCATCCCATAGGGAAACCTACAGCCACTCCAGTTTTACTGCTCATCAATCTGACAACTACAGTTCTCCTAACCCTTTCAGTACTCTGCCACCCAATGACCTTCCATGTCACTGAAGGACAGGCATATTCGATGGATACCGAGAGAATCTGGATCCACACACCCCAGCACCTCAACCCACCTCCAATGGGAAACAAACGGACGGCCTGGAATCCGACGATTCCAGAGGTGAAACCAATACCCCTACTCATCCCACGAATCGACACAACTAGGGTGATGACGGATCCGACTCCCAACCAGGTAGCCCAAACGGAACCGGAGGCCCTGGCAGCCCCAATGGGCCAGGTGGTCCAGGTGGTCCCAGAGGTCCCAGAGGTCCCAGCAGACCCAGCAACAATCCTTCCAATGAGCAAGACTTCTTGCAGGAATTTATGAATCTGTTGTGCAGGGTTTCCACTTTATTAAACAACCCTCAACCCAACAACATCTGCACCAAGGTCAAGGAACCTGATACTTTTGATGGCTCCAACCCACAGAAACTCAAGGCCTTCATTGTGTCCCTCCAGTTGAACTTTAATGACAGACCCACTGCTTTTATGGTGGATGCCAACAAAGTCAACTACGCCATCTCTTTTCTCTCTGGCACCACTCTTGACTGGTTTGAACCAGATATCCTGTGTCCCAATCCGTGGAATCTGCTGGCATGGCAATACTCTTATGCCACCTTCCTTGACAAACTCTGAACCAACTTTGGTCCCTTCGATGCCATCGGAGATGCCAAGGATGCCCTCGAACATCTCCAGATGCATGACGGAGACCAAATCATGAAGTACATGGTTCAGTTCAACCAATACGCCTCCCAAGTTGGCTATGGCGATAATTGCCTCCGCCATGCTTTCTACTGCAGACTTTGCACATGCATCAAGGATGATATGGCTCACCACGGAAAGCCTAACAATCTCCATGACATGCATTTCCTAGCCCAAGAACTCGATGCTTGCTATTGGACTCAGAGGACCGAGATATCCCGTGAAAATTGGGAAAACAAGCCCTCCAGTTCGTATTCCAGCAACCCTAAATCCAAGGGTCCCAACTCCAACTCCAATTCTTCGACCTCCGGTTCTACTCCGAAGTCTTCTGATTCCAATCCCTTGGGATCTGCTTCCAACCCAAAGCCCTATGCTGATAAGCTAGGCAAAGATGGCCGGCTTACTCAAGAAGAAAAGGACCACCGCTGAAAGAACAATCTCTGTATGTTCTGTGGAAGCAAGCACAAGACCAAGGACTGCAACAAACACAAGGCCGCGGCCTCCACTAAGGGCCATGCTGCAGAAGTTGAAGAACCCGTTCCTGCCTCTGAGGATCCAGCTCTGTCGGAGCCGAAAAACTAGAGGGCAGCCCTGTATCCTCCATGCAAGATCAGGGTTGCATTGACTGTAATCGCACATTGGAGGTTGTCACCCTCAATGCCGCTGCTCTTTCCAACCATTCACTCACTGTATCACTCTCTTCCGAAGTCGGCTCCGGCACGGAGTCCGATGGCTCTCCAATCATTACCATCCTTCATTTTCTTGCCTTGGTTGACTCTGATTCTAGCCATTGTTTTGTCAACTCCAAGTACGTTGAGGACCACAACCTTCCTACCAAACATATTCCTCCTGTTCAACTATGGCTCCTTGACAGCTCTGCTGGATCTCATATATCTCAATCCATTCCCCTTCCAGTCTGTTTCCCTTCTGGAAATATCATCCCTATGGACTTCTATGTCACTCGTCTAGATTCATCCTGTAACATTGTTCTGGGATACAACTGGCTCTCCCGCTGCAATCCATTGATTGACTGGGTAAAGCACAGCATCACTTTCTGTTCACCATTACCAGGTGTTTCTTCCCCTGCAAGCGCTTCTGCAGCCTCTGATGCAACTGCATCTAACCATGTGGAAATTCCTCATCCAACTCCTACTCCTATTCCAACTTCAGCTTCCAAGCCAACTCCGAGATCCCGACGGACTCTGCCATCATATGAACCCATCTATTCCTACCCTATCATTCCTTCCTTTTCTGCAACAGTTAGCCCCAAGATATCTATCATCTCCGTGGCCACTTTTGTTCAAGCATGTGCTGAAGATGGAGCTCAACAATACACCCTCCAACCTTCTGCACCTAGCATTAGTGGTATGGCCGGCTCTATGGCCCTGCCAGATATGACAGATGTACCAGCAGAATATCACAACTTTGCTGATGTATTCAGTGACTCTCTCTCCAAGAAACTCCTGGAGCATAGACCGTATGACCTCAAGATCAATATTGAGGAAGGAACATCTCCTCTGCTTGGCCCCATTTACTCCCTCTCGGAGTCCGAGCTTAAAGCACTACATGAGTTTATTGACGATAACCTCTGTAGCGGATTCATCACACCCTCACATGCTCCCCACAGAGCTCCAGTACTCTTTGTCAAGAAAAAGACCAGGGAACTCCATCTTAGTGTCAATTTCCATGGCTTAAACAAGATATCCAAGAAAGACCGTTACCCCCTTCCACTCATTTCTGACCTCCTCGACTCCATGCACTCTGCCTGCATCTATACCAAACTTGACCTTTGACATGCTTATCATCTCATATGCATAGCTGAAGGTGATGAATGGAAAACAGCCTTCCAGACCCGCTACGGCTCCTTTGAATGGCGTGTCATGCCTTTTGGACTCACTAATGCTCCTGCAGCATTCCAACACTTTGTGAACGATATTTTCGCTGACATGCTTGACATTTCTGTCATTGTATACCTTGACAACATCCTCATTTACTCTGATAATCCTGTGGAGCACCTGGAAAACATACACAAAGTCCTACACAGATTAAGAGCAAATGGGCTCTACTGCAAAGGATCCAAATGCGAGTTTCACTGGGACTCCATGGAATATCTAGGCTACATTCTATCACCGGAGGGCCTCTGCATGTCCAAAGACAAGGTCAAAGCCATTTTAGATTGGCTGGTCCCACAGAAAGTTAAGGATATTCAATCCTTCCTTGGCTTCGCCAATTTCTACCGCCGTTTCATCCATGAGTACAGTGACATTGTTATTCCACTAACCTGCCTCACACGCAAGGGAACTCTGTGGAAATTCGACGACAAGTGCATGGCTGCTTTCAATGAACTAAAGCAAGCCTTCACTCATGCTCCTATTCTCACCCATTGGGTCCCTGACCGTCAATTGGTTGTGGAGACCAACATCTCCAACTATGCTATTGCTGCTATCCTCTCTATCTATCTTGAAGATGGCAAAATCCACCCCATCGCTTTCCTATCCTGGAGCCTCCACAATGCCGAACTCAACTATGACACCCATGATAAAGAGCTTCTAGCTATCTTTGAAGCTTTGAAATAGTGGCATCACTACCTTGACGGCTCCGTGGCTCCGATCAATGTTGTTACAGACCACAAGAATCTTGGATACTTTTCTACCACCAAGATCCTTACCTGACAGCAAGTCCGGTGGTCCAAATATCTCTCCCAGTTCAACCTAGTAATCCGGTTCTGACCAGGGAAACTTGGAGGAAAACTAGACGCACTCACTAGACGATGGGACATCTATCCAAAAGAGGGGGATAGTCAATATGCAGCAGTCAATGCTCACAATTTCCGGCCTGTATTCACTCAAGAACAACTCTCCACTTCCCTCCGTGCTACTTTTCTTGAAGGCCCTACCCTCCGTGCTAGCACTATAATGGACATTGATAGGCTCCATGCAGACATCAAGCAAGCACAACTATCCGACTCCATGGCCTCTGAAGATTTCTGACAGGCCAAATCCTCCACTCCTACTTCTCCCTCTCGGTGGTCCATAGATGAATCAGACATCCTCCATCTTGATAATTGCATCTATGTCCCGGACTCTGAGGATCTCCATCTCCGTGTCTTACAAAATAATCACAATCACATCTTGGCAGGCCATTTGTTACGATTTAACCACTTTTATTCTTTTACTTACATAACCCGGGTCACTGGACCGTCCGGACCGCTTATCATACAGACACCGAGCAGTGGCTTCGACACTACGCACTACATGGCGTAGTAGCCACTTCCACCTTGCACCTTATCGTGTGATAATGTGCCAGGTTGAAGTGTCTATCGCTTCGATATTGCGTGCTCAAGCTTTCCACTCTCACGAATGGTTTATATTTAGACCCTTACTTTTAGTATTTAAGTAGCTAAGCTCTCGCTAGATATATCCTAGCTTCGAGCTAATGTTTAATCTATACCGAAACTATCGCTTTATCTATCGCCAAGACTAAGGACTTAGCCTTTACTCTCAATCGTTTAAAGAACTCATCGGTGACTGCCCGAACGCGAGACAGCTGTTGTTTATCTTTGATTGAAGTTCAGGTCTAACAATTAGCTCGAAGCTTCCCCTGGTTCCTTAACCAGAGCCTTTATGTTAACAACACTCCAGGCAATCTTGATTGCAGTCTTTTTTGGCGTCGGAACCGCCCTCTTTGCAGCAGCAGTAGTGCTAGCAGTATTGCATGAGTACGGACTATACCCTCGCCCTCGACGAAACCAAATACGCTACCCACCACCCGCCATAAACCATGTCATCCCACAGCCACCACCGATCCACTTCTACCCACCCCTACCTAGGCGAAGAACCGAGACAGTCAACGAGTACCCTCGCGTCGTCAACGAGCGAACCACGCAAGTTGACGTTCTTGGGGAAATGGAAGCAGGCGTTCAAGAAGGAAGCGCTAGAGACACTGCCAGAGCAAGGCACTCTCTTACACAGGATTCTGCAGCCGGTTCCGCCGGCCATACCCCCCATCCCTATCGACCAGCTCCCGCCGCTAACGCAGCAGACCTGGCAAGATACCTCGTTCAACTCGGCCTGGGGGAAGTCGGCAACGGAGCAACTCCAGTTTCAAAGCAATCTGCCAGCGACGGTCTTGGGATTTCACCAGCCAATCCCCCGCTCAACCTTACTGAGCTATGGGACAACGTCAACCTTCCACCCACTGCCTTTTACCCCAGACAAGGAAATCCATATCGACGAAGAACTCCGGAGCCAGAGTGTGTACCAGAGCAGCCCGTCCAGATCACAGAGCAGCCTCCGACACCCCCAATCTCACCCAGAGAGTCGACGCCAGAGTTCGAGCAGCGACCAGAGAGCTCGAGTCAGGCAAGACTCCGCCCACCTCGCCCACCTCGAAGAAGGCACAGACGAGAGGACAGCGTCGGGTACGATCCGGACACCGGACTCACCTCAGCAGAGAGAAACCGGATCGACGACGCATGGGCACGGTCAGGCACCCCTAGGGCAGAGGGTGTCGGCTATGACCCCTTCACCTTCCGCGACCAGTATGACAGGGCAGAGCGAGTCAGCGAGGATGAAGGCAGCGACACCAGTACAGAGGTACTCCCCGAGGCAGAGTATGTCAATGGGAATCCCCGGGGAAGCCCCGGCGCCTCACCAACTCCCCTGCCTCCAGAGCCCCGAAACACTCCACCGGCCGATCACCCCGATAACCATGCCCCAGGCTCTCTATCTCCTCGTCATGGGTAAATTAACCCGAATCCCCGAAATACTTTCCTATGCCACGTTACTCGACCTATTTAATCATTTCAAAGAAGAACTATTAGCGGATCAGGACTGGGCCAGAACCCCAGCCGGAATGGACTACGTCCATTTCGGATATGACTATATCCTAAAGGAAGAAGCCAGGCACTTTGCCCATCAGGCTTACAATATGATCCATCTGGATCAACCTCTCCAGGTCCCCGCTCGTTACCAACGACCCGATTATACGTACCCCGAACCAATGCCAGACGAACCACCGGTACTGCCACAACGGGCCGAAATACCCCTTCCCTGCCACCCGGTACTGAGCTACGCTTATCCCCGGGGATACGGGCTGCCAGGCACGCAAGCGCCGCCTAGACTCTTCGCCGCCACAGACGACAACGCCGGACCACCTGGCCCGCCGCAACAGCCGATTCCCGGCCCTGTACAACCGGTAGCCCCACCGGTAGCACAGAGGTGGGCACCACCACAATACCCCCGCCGCCAGGACCACCAGATCCACCCGCCCCCTGGGTTCTCAACGAAGATGCTCAAGGACCCTGGGCATCGCTAAAGCCCGAGATGGTCAAGGTTCCCGAGAACTTTAACGGCGACTCCAACGACATTGCCCGATTCTTTTCCCAGTGCGACATGTACTTTTCCGTATTCAACCAATACTTCCGATATCACCCGCACAAGGTCATCTTCTGCGCATCACGATTCGGAAAAGACGCTCAAGTCTGGTGGGAGTTGTGTGCCAGGGAACTCGGAAGGAACGTCAACGGAGATCAGCTATACCCTGCATACGAGAACTTCGTAGGCGAAGTCAGACGACGGTTCTGGAAGGATGCCAATGCGGAAATCAAGTTCGCACAGTGGGAACGACTGCGACAGAGCACCTTCCCTGACGGCGACTTGTTCTTCCAGCAGTTCGACTCGCTTGCGTTCGAAGCAGGGGTTATCGGAATCGATCAGATGATGGTGGCACAAGTAAAGAAAGCGTGCCGCTCTTCCACCAAGGACATCATCTATGCGTCGGACGCAGACCCCCCACGAAACTACCCCGAGTGGAAGCGTCGCATACTCCGCATCGATCACAACTGGAGGACGAAGAAAGCAGAGTCTAGCGGAGGAATTAAAGTGGCGGATTGGAAACAGCAGGCGAAGACAACCCCGCCATGGAAAGGAAATCAACAGCAGCAGTCGACCAGCACCCCGGAAAAGAAAACCGGAACTGGCACTACATACGGAGGTGGGGGGAAGCCCATGGACATCGATGCCCTACGCGCCAAAACAAAATGCTTTGGATGCGGGGAGCTTGGACATTTCAAGAGGGACTGCCCTAAACGCGCCAGGACGAAGGAAGAACATCTACGATGGGTTGAGTATTACTGGGACCACGTCGCGACAAAGGAGAAGACGGAATCGAAGGTTGAGGAGGTAAAAGACAGCGCCAAGCAGTAAACGATTCAACTGCCTCGGCCAAGGACTTAGTTTCATCCGGTACGCATTTGTCGCCCGCTAGTCAGGCTCATTGTACTTCTGTAGTTCCAAACGTGCATTTGAATATACCAATTTGCGACTTCACTACCGAGACAGAGACTAAGGAAGAATCGAAACAGGATGTCGGGATATCACTGACTAAGTGTTCGGCAAGTAGCTCACCACGAGTGAAAGCGGCGAACGGAAAGGCACCCACCATAGTGCTACCCATCGTAACAGCGCCTGATAAGCGACTGGATGGGACAGGGGAACAAGCACCTTCATTGAAGGGACACGCCCCCTCTGAAGCAGAGGAACCGGTTTCCCCTGAGGCGGCTCCACGGGGTCCCAGCCTCGCTGGGAGTTTCAAGGGAATAGCTTCGGCAAAACCTCCCCTGGTAAAGGAGAACACCGCATGGCTACCAACGGCCATGGACGACCTGAACACCATGCGCAGCGGGCGAACCCGACAAGAGGGCCCCAGGAGCGCGACCCAGCGACAAGACAAGGACTGGGACCAGGTTGGCAGAGGCCCTGGGACAGGTGAGCGGAACGATTCGCATAGTCCCGAGGAGGAGGGTGAGGCTGTTCCGCATTCTGCTACGGTCCAAGTGCAGCCCGTCGTCGCTACTCGCGGCGACTCCTCAGTCAAGACGAACTTGCTGCTAGAAACCAACACACCACCGGGCGATCCCAATGAAGGCGCACATGTGGCAAGAACCGTTGGATGCGCAATGGCCCCGACCAAGACAGCCGAACGGAAGGAAGCTGCTAGCGCCCAGGCGGTAAAAAGGGGGCCTCAGGTACAGTTAGAGGAGATTCCCGATGAGGAAGATGATACGAGTTTCCGACGAAGTCAAGAAGCTAATCGAACCCCTTCTGTAGCCCCCGAGGTGACCCAGCCGACGGTAGCCGAACCAGTAGGTTCCGGCGCGAAGGCTGAGAAGGTCCCACATGAGTGGCTGAAGCCGTTTGGAGCCGAATGGACATTACGCGGAATTAAAGACGCCAGAACGGAATCGGAGGCAAAAGCGATCCTAAAGAACTGGATTCACAAGGCACGAGCAGAGGAAGTGGTGGATGAGTTACTAGAAGGACTGAAGGGAGCCACGCGCATCAATGCGCTGGAATGGATGGAGGAACTGCGGGAGCCCAAACGCTATATCTCCGAGTAAGCGGAAGCGAGAAAGCCCTAATGACCGACGTCCAGATCGAAATGTCCGGCCGCACTCCCCGAATCTCCTCCTCTGCCCTAGTCGATAGTGGCTGTACCAGCAGCGCCATCAGCCGAACATTCGTTGAGAAACACAACATCCCTACCCGCGCCATGGCAGCACCCATTACCGTTTATAATGCGGACGGATCGAAAAACAGCGCGGGACGAATCACCGCCTTCGCTGAATTACGCATCATCATCGGAGACCACGCCGAGCGCATAGATCTAGCCGTCACTGACTTAAAAGATCGTGACATATTCTTAGGACATGATTGGCTAATCAGGCACAACCCATTGATCAATTGGCGGACCGGAAAAATGACATTCGCCCGATGCCAATGCCGTCATATTCCACTCCCCTTACCTGATGCGGATCCATATGACAAGTGGGACGAAGAGCTGGAGGAAGGTGACACTATCCTAGCGATAAGCTTTGAAGAAGCTATTCGCATTAGAGCAATGCGACACGTGGCCAATGACCTAGCGGCCGAGGCAAACGCGAGAAAGGAAGCCAAAACATTTGAAGAAATGGTTCCCGAATGGTGTAGAGACTTCAAAGATTTATTCGATAAAGAAAACTTTGATGACCTACCAGAACCTAAACCATGGGACCACGCCATCGAACTCATTCCCAACGCGAACGCCAACCTCGACTGCAAAGTATACCCACTCAACCGAGCGGAGCAGGAAGAGCTCAACAAATTCCTTGACGAGAACTTGTCTAGTGGCAGGATACGCCCATCCAAGTCGCCCATGGCATCACCTTTCTTCTTCGTCAAGAAGAAAGATGGCAAGCTAAGGCCTGTCCAAGACTACCGGAAGCTCAACGAGATGACGATTAAAAACCGCTATCCTCTTCCCTTAATCTCTGAACTCATGGATAAACTGCGCGGCGCCAAATACTTCTCCAAACTCGATGTGCGATGGGGATATAATAACGTCCGAATCAAAACGGGAGATGAATGGAAGGCAGCCTTTAGAACAAATCGTGGCTTGTACGAGCCAACGGTCATGTTCTTCGGGCTTACCAATTCACCTGCCACCTTCCAGTGGATGATGAACGATATTTTCAAAAACCTCATCGCGTCTGGGAAGGTGACCATTTACCTGGACGATATCTTAATCATGTCCAAAACGAAAGAGGAGCATCGCCGTATCACGAGGGAGGTCTTGACGACTCTAAGGAAACACAAGTTGTTCCTTAAAGCCGAAAAGTGCGAGTTCGAGGTCTTGGAAACGGAGTATCTAGGCGTTATCATCAGCGAAGGGAGCATCCGCATGGACCCAGTCAAAATCAAAGGCATTGCCGACTGGCCGATACCTACCAAGAAAAAGGAGCTCCAGTCCTTTTTAGGCTTTACCAATTTCTACTGACGATTCATAAAAAACTACAGCAAAATCGTAAAGCCCATGACTCAGTTAATGGGGAATGACCCATGGAAGTGGGGAGAGGCGCAGCAGGAGGCCTTTGAGCAGCTAAAGAAGCAACTAGCGGAGGACGTCATACTCGCGATACCAACCAATGAAGGGAGATTCCGAGTAGAAGCCGACGCTAGTGAGGGAGCCATTGGCGCAGTCCTTTCCCAGGAACAGGATGGAAAATGGAGACCCGTATCATTCCTATCGAAATCACTCTCGGTTACAGAACGTAACTACGAAATTTACGACAAAGAACTCCTCGCAATCATGCTCGCCCTCGAAGAATGGAGGCACTACCTTATGGGCGCATACCAAGACTTCGAGATCTGGACAGATCATCAAAATCTCCAGTACTTCCGAAAGCCCCAGAAAGTGAACCGATGCCAAGCCCGATGGATCACCGAGCTGGCAGAATACCATTTCACCCTCCATCACAAAGCCGGTACCGCCAACAAAAAGGCTGACCTCCTCTCGCGGCGCGCAGATCATAATCAAGGACAGGGTGATAACGATCAAGTAATAGTCCTGTCTCCAGAACATTTCAGAGCAATGATCATGCCCACCGTCAAAGAAACCCATCGAGACGTACGAGTCGCCACAAAGAACAATCGCCTTTGGGATCGAGCTGTCGCCAGTTCCCTCGACCACGACCGAGGTATGAAAATGGCAGACGGACTCATCTGGTACAATGGTAGGATCTACGTTCCCCGAGATCATACACTCCGTGGAGAAATCATCGCTCGATCCCATGACCACATCACCGCTGGACATCCAGGTATCGAAAAGACCAAAGAACTGGTCCTACGAGAGTTCTGGTGGCCGAAGATGAAGAAAGACATCGAAGCCTATGTACGAGCCTGTGAAACTTGCCAGCGAGCAAAGAGCAGCAATCAGGCCAAGGCAGCACCACTACACCCCAATGAAATACCGACCCGCCCATGGACCCACATCTCCGTTGACATGGTTACTGGATTACCGGAGAGCAACGGACATAACGCCATTATCGTAATCGTTGACCGATTCTCGAAGGAAATCATCCCTGTTGCATGCTCCACGGAATTATCCTCCGAAGGCTGGGCAAGGATCCTACGCGATGAAGTATATGCCAAACATGGAATGCCCCAAGTCGTCATCTCAGACCGGGGAACCGTATTCGTATCAAGATTCATGAAAGACCTCTACAATCTCCTCCAAATCAAAGGAAACACCTCTACTGCCTATCATCCCCAGACAGATGGCCAGACTGAACGCGTAAATCAGGAGATTGAAAAATATCTTCGCATGTTCGTCAACCACCTCCAAAACGACTGGGCAGAATGGCTTTCACTCGCCACATTCGCGCATAATAACCGAAAACACTCTTCCACCGGCAAAAGCCCCTTCGAAATCAATTACGGTTACAATCCCGCTGTATTACCTGGGATGAAATCCACCACCCCTTTCCGTACCCCTGCCTCTGACTCCTTTGTCTCCAAAATGCAAGAGATCCATGCTACCGCCCAGAAATCACTCGAAAAGGCTGCGTCACAAATGAAAGCACAGTACGATAAAAACAAACGACCAGCCGTCGAGTACAAAACAGGCGACAAGGTCTGGCTTGACAC
Source organism: Armillaria altimontana (assembly GCA_022818075.1). Classification (NCBI taxonomy): domain Eukaryota; kingdom Fungi; phylum Basidiomycota; class Agaricomycetes; order Agaricales; family Physalacriaceae; genus Armillaria; species Armillaria altimontana. Next base: position 1,027,747 of record JAIWYR010000018.1, read on the forward strand.
AACCAACCTCCACCTTCCCCGGCCAAAAAGGAAACTCGACGATAAACGCACAGGTCCCTTCGAAATAAAAAGCAAAAAGGGCGCCTCGGCATACACCCTAAAGTTACCAGTCAACTGGAAAATCCACCCTACCTTCAATGAATCGCTACTCACCCCTTACATCCCGCCCGCGTTCCCGAACCAAGAACAACCCCCTCCACCACCACCAGACCTGATCGACGGCGATGAACTTTACGAAGTCGAAAAGGTCTTGAACAGCAGGCAACGAAATGTATGACTGGAGTGGACCGTAACGGCAGTCGGGACGCCTGCCTTAAGAAGGGGGTAATGTTACGATTTAACCACTTTTATTCTTTTACTTACATAACCCGGGTCACCGGACCGTCCGGACCGCTTATCATACAGACACCGAGCAGTGGCTTCGACACTACGCACTACATGGTGTAGTAGCCACTTCCACCTTGCACCTTATCGTGTGATAATGTGCCAGGTTGAAGTGTCTATCGCTTCGATATTGCGTGCTCAAGCTTTCCACTCTCACGAATGGTTTATATTTAGACCCTTACTTTTAGTATTTAAGTAGCTAAGCTCTCGCTAGATATATCCTAGCTTCGAGCTAATGTTTAATCTATACCGAAACTATCGCTTTATCTATCGCCAAGACTAAGGACTTAGCCTTTACTCTCAATCGTTTAAAGAACTCATCGGTGACTGCCCGAACGCGAGACAGCCGTTGTTTATCTTTGATTGAAGTTCGGGTCTAACACCATTTTGGCCAAAATCAGACCTTGGAATTAGTCCGACGAAGCCATACCTGGCCACAGATGCGTGAATACGTTCGCCACTATGTCAAATCTTGCATGGTTTGCGGTCGCAACAAGACACCTAGACATTGCCCTTATGGTTTGCTTAAACCCTTGCCAGTTCTGGAACGTCCATGGGATTCCATTTCAATGGATTTCATTGAACAGTTACTGGACTCCAACGGATTCACCGCTATCCTTGTTGTAATCAACTGCGCAAGCAAGCAAGCCATCTTTATCCCTACACACGACACCATTAACTCCAAAGAACTCGCTCAGTTATTTGTCATTCATGTTTTCTCCAAGCATGGTGTCCCTAACCACATCACCTCTGACCGCGGCTCCAAGTTTGTCTCCCAATTCACACGTGCCCTGGCCAAAGCTCTTGACATGGAACTCCACTTCACTTCCGGATATCATCTGGAGGCTGACGGACAAACAGAATGTGCAAATCAAACCTTGGAACAGTACATCCACATCTATTGTTCTTATCAACAGGACAACTGGGATTTACTACTACCCATTGCAGAATTTGCATACAACAATGCTCTGAACACCTCCACTGGAATTTCCCCATTCTTTGCCAACAAGGGTTACCATCCTAATATCACTGTTCATCCTGAACATGATATCACCTCTGCCCAGGCCCGTGACTTTGTAGTCAACCTAGATGAACTACACCAATTCCTACACAACAAAATCACTCAGGCACAGTCTCGCTACAAGATCCAAGCAGACAAGCACCGGAATCCGGCTCCTCCTTTCAAAGTAGGTGACAAAGTCTTCCTTAGTTCCAAGAATATCAAGACTACCCGGCCTACTGCAAAATTCACAGAGAAATTCCTTGGTCCATTCGAAATCATTTCTCAACCAGGCTCCCATTCCTTCATGCTCAAACTTCTGTCAGACCTCCGCACCATTCACCTTGTCTTCCATGTATTGCAACTTGAACTGGTAGAAGAAAACACCATTCCTAATCGCACTCAACCTCTGCCACCTCCTGTGGAAGTCGACGGTGAAGAGCAGTACAAAATAGCTCAAATCCTAGACTCCAAAATTGACCACTGGTTCCAGTGTCCTCTTCTCTACAGGATTCAATGATTAGGCTATGAAGGCACTGACAAGGAATATGCTTGGTTACCGGCCACCGAGTTCTCCACCGATGACTTCATTGAGGATTTCCACCATCGCTACCCAGACAAACCAGAACCATTAGCCAAAGTCACCATCTGAAAATCCTCCATCTAACTTCCCCTCTCTGTCTTATGCTGTAATATTATCGGTCTCCATCGGCTCCGACCACTTCTATTTCAAATCAAATCTACAAAAACTATTGCAAATTCATTTCCTAATCAGGAACAGAACCTGTCAGCTCCATTCTCACTCTCTTCCCTATTCCCAATTCCAGTCCAAGAAGTCAATATATATTTTGGGACCACTAGGGCCCCGATGTGTACAGTGCTATCAAGAAATACAAGTAAAAATCATATGAAGGCAATAAAGGTTCAAGAGGCCTCGGTGCCAGATGGACCCGCTATATTTACATCCTCCACTCCCTCCTGTACCAATATCGGCTCCAAATCTTCGTACAATTCTCCATCACTTTTCTTGATACCCCTTTCCTGGTTATATGCCCTCACCCTCGCCGTTGCTTGCCATCGGAGTTCCTTCTCTGCCTCCTCCTCTGGATCCACATCGGGCATTGGCATTTTAATCAAGGCATCCAACTCCGGAATGCCAACGGATTCCGCACCTGGAACCATATCATCTCGAACCACTTCTTCCAAGTCCAATGGCTGGTCTGAATCCTCCACCCGGTACCCTTCCTGGTCTTTCAACAACCTTTTCCACAACTGCCACTCCTTTCAGCATCCATGTGCATTATAGAAATCATGGCGAGCCCACAGGAACTTGTTACGAGCTAGCATCTGCTCATGCAGACCAGCAGCACTGATGGTTCCGATCCACAAAGACTTGTTAAGGATCTTGTACGGGTCGTCCATACCCAACGGAAGATCTGAGGCCAGCGACTGAAGACCTTCCCCCTTGATGATGGCCATATCTCTATCAAGTCACTGTCCAGCCATCTTGTGCAATGCCTCACTGTAAATGTCTCCTGTTTTCCGGAGCTCCATTCAGGATGCCTTGAATTCGGCCTTCAATGACTTGTAAGGCAAATCCTCTGGGTACTTCACATCGTAATCAGGATGATAATCATCCATCAGATCCTCCACCCTCTCCGCAACATGTTCAACCTTGTCCTCCAAATGTGCTAGCCTGGAAGAGATGTCTTGAAGTATATCCATGATGCTTGTGGAGTCTGCAGAGCTGCCGTCATCACCACCCTTGTTGAAAGAGCACCATGTCTTCTTAACATGACACCATTTGTTACGATTTATTCATTTTCCTTATCTAAGCACCTCTTATCTTATCTAATCTTCGGCGCTTAGCTTATCTTATCTTTAGATCTGCGACTCCACGGAGTCTTCACCTCACGACATAGTCACACTCGTCAGAGTGGAGTACTACTCCCAGATCACCGGGTACTTGCTGATTCACTTTCTAACACGGTGTATCCATTATTAGACCCTTGGACTTAGTATAAAAGTAGCGTACTCAAAGCTGTATATTCCCTAGCTTTGAGCTAAAGTTTATTCATACCGAAACACTTAAAACTCTCGAGCTAAAGCCTTAGTCTTGGCACCTTAACCGCACAGGAACTTATCAGTGATTGTTCGAATGTGAAACAGCTGACTAATTATCTCAGTTAAGAGGTTGGGTCTAACAATTAGCTCAAAGCTTACACTCACGCTCTCTAAACAGGAGCATTCATGGAAAGCGACAACGCCAAAATCATAGCCATCTCGCTGGGAATACCTAGTGCCACTTTACTTTCTGTAGCCCTCCTCCTCGCAATCAGGTTTCGTTACAGACCGCGACATCTAATAGAGGCACCTCATACTCCACCACGGACTCCACCCTCCACAGTCACTACCACTCCCACCCTGAGTCTTCGCACCCATACCACGGAGACCGATCCCAATCGATGAGCTCTCTCGGGCAGGGATCTACGAGGAGGAGGTCGACATTTCTGAGTCGTCTGCTCCCATCATCCCGGAAAGAGCAGCTCCTGCCTCTGCCAGAGGGAGCGTGCCAGTTATCACCATCACCTCCTCCATCCCTTCCTCACCTGAGTACGTTCAGTACATCCCTCGAACTCCCTCACCCAGCACGTACGCCCGTTTCAACGACAGGGTCGGGGGATTTGACGTGGGCCGCGACACCAGACCCATCGCCCCCACCACCCGTCACGATCCTTGGGCAAATCGGGACCCTACTCCACCACCCAACGCCGACATACCTGCTGAGGAGTTTTGGGATAACATCACCCTCCCCATCAGCGCGTATTTCGTCCGCTCAGGGCGAGAAGCGCTCAGCCACCACACCCCGACCCCAGTCGCGGCAGGGAGCGTTATCCAGTGGGACCAACCTGTCCAGAACCCGGAGTGGGCACCCGAGCCTGTACCAACAGTCGAGGAACCCGTCGCCGGCCCTTCCTCCTTACGTCCACCAAGGAACAGTGGCTGGCGAAGTGTTACGTCCCCCGTCAGGTCCCCGCGCTGTCCTCCTAGGGCAGCTGCGTGGGAGCGGCTCAATCAAAGAGCCGAGCGACTCAGCAAGCGACAGTCAATCGAGCGACACCAGGGCCGCCTCGAGACAGAGTCGAGCACAGCCGTTGAGTCGCCATCCCAGCCCCCACGTGTCCCGACCCCCTACCCCTCGCTCACAATCGATGGAATCCCAGAGTCATCCACCGAGTCGCCGCACGAGCGTCCCCTCCGAAATCCCCGTAGAGATGACGCTAACCAACACCATTAAATTCTACGAGGAGACGTATGATGTCCCAGAAATAGGAATACCGGTTATTTTATTACAGGCGAACTTCCAGGAAATATATAATAACTTTGCCCTCGAACTCCCTTACGTTCCAGATTGGGGAACTACCCAAGCTGGAAACGAATATTTTATGAAAAGACAGAATGGACTCCCAGCAGATGAAATACTACAGTATGAGGCGGAGCGAAACGCTCGCCTCCTGTGGAATGAAATACACCCAAACACCACAATGACTGAACTCCCCACCTATGAAGAAGCTGTGATCGAAATTGAGGCCCAGGAACCGATGCTGGATGAACCACCGGTACCGCCTCCTCGGGTAGCGATAGGAACCTTCTCCTACGTCAGGGGACAGGAACCACCAGGAACATACACACGCGGCTATGCACCATTTGCCGGCGGCGGCCACGGAGCCGCTGGAGGTGGCGCAGCCGGTGGCGCTCCCGGAGCCATAGTACCTGCACCGCCCCTGCCCCGATTAGATACGCGCTCCCACGCTATCCTGCACCACCCGCACCACCAGATCCGCCAGTACCCTGGCCGCTACTTGACGGAGCCATCGCCCCCTATGATGAATTTAAACCCAAAATTCTCAAAGAGGTCGACGACTTCAAGGGTGATTCTAACGACATCACCCAATTCTTCCTAAAGTGCGAACTGCACTTCGAAGTGTTCAATTGACACTTCCGCCACCACCCTCATAAGGTCGTCTTCTGTGTCTCATGACTCGCCGACGACGCTGAGAAATGGTGGGAGTTGTGCGCACAGGTCATAGGAAGGGATCAAGCGACAGGAGACCAGCTCTACCCGTCCTATGAAGAGTTCAAGAACGAACTCAGTAATAGGTTCTGGAAGGATGCCGACGCACGGTTAAAGTATGCACAGTGGGAAAAGCTTCGACAGGTGGACTTCAAGGACGGTGACAAGTTCTTCCAGCAATTCGAAGAGCTTGCCTACCACGCCAAGATACGCGACAACGAGCAGGCCATGCTCCATCAGGTTATGAAAGCCGCCCGCCAGACAAGTAAAAATACTATATACTCGGCTGACGGAGACGTGCCAATTGCCTACCAAGGATGGAAGGCACGCCTGCTCCGCATCGACTACAATTGGTGCCTCAAACAGGCAGAAGGTACGACGATGGCAACAATCCCAGCGAGGCCCCAGACGACACCCAAGATGACCACACCTGCTAAAGGAGGTCAAACCGCTCCGAAGCCGCCTGTACCGTCAACGACAATGGCTACAGGGACAACATTTGGAGGACGCGGCCAACCGATGGATATTGGTGCCGCCAAGGCAGCTGCCATATGCTATAGATGTGGCAAAACAGGCCACTTCAAGCGGGACTGCCCTTTATCGCCTCAAACCCGGGAGGAGGCATACAGACAGTTGACAGATTACTGGGACCGGCGGTCGACTGAAGAGAAGACTCTCTCTACGATCGAAGAAGTAAAAGAAAGCGCCGAGAAGTAAACGATTCAACTTACTCAGTGACCAGGAACTTGGTTATGGCTGGTACGCCCCCCGCACTTCATAATTGTACTTATAATCCTGTAGTAGCTACCGCGCATTTGAATATACCCGCGACTTCACAATCAGACCAGAAACCAAGCAAGAATCGACACCAGGACAACCCAGACGCCGTGGTAGTTCGGCTACCGACGGATAAGCGTTCGGCAAGTAACCCATTGCGGGCGAAAGCAGCGAACGATAAGGCACCTACCATAGTGCCACCTATCTTAACGGCGCAGCACCAGTCGAGGCACTTCCCAGAGGGAACCGCCGCAGTGACGAATGTGCGACCGGATGGGACAGGGGAACAAGCACCTCCTTTGGAGGGTTCCACCCCCTCTGACGAAGCGGCTCTACGGGGTCCCAGCCTCGCTGGGAGTTTCGAGGGAATAGCTTCGGTGAAACCTCCCCTGGTAAAAGAGAACACCGCAAGGCTAACGTCAGCTACGGACGACCAGAAGATCGAGGACGAACCGGACTCGAGTAAGTGCCCCCGACCAGTTGCCAATGCCTGTCGTGACGTAGGGCGACTCGAGGATGGGGGAACGACGAAAGCAACGAGGGATCCGGTGGCCATTGAAACCACCGGCTCGAGGGAACCAGGTGAAGGCGACCGTCAGCCTACGGTGAGAAGCGAAGGCAATCACAGTACGGCGGCGTCAGCCCAACCTGTTGCCCCTTCACGGGGTGACTCCTTCGAGAAACGCACCTCACGTTCCACGACCGACCTGAAAGCCGCGGGACAGGAAGCTGCTAGCGCCCAGGCAGTGCAAAGGGGGCATAAGGTAGCTTTCAAGGAAGTACCTGACCATGAGGACATTACCAGTTTCATGATGAGCAAGAAGGCTGAATTGACAACCCCTTTAGACTTAGAAACTGTGGTGACCTCGCCGACGGTAGTCGAGCCCTCACAGGTCGATGCGAAGGCTGAGGAAGACCCACAGATCTCATGTGTTTATACTAGCAGCGAGAGCTATACAGAATGGCTTAAACCATTTGGACCCAAATGGACTCTGCGCGGCATAGTACAAGCCAAGACAGAGTCGGAGGCGAAGGCGATCCTGAAGAATTGGATTCACAAGACACGTGCGGAGGAAGTAGTCGATGAAATGATCGAAGGGATGAGGAAGGCGAACCGAATTAATGCGCTTTGGTGGCTCGAAGAATTACGACAACCAAAGCTGTACGCTTGCACACTAAGCGGAAAGGGCAAGGACCTAGCTATCCCCATCATACTGGGGAAGCCAGGAACCCTTGGCCAAATTCCAACCACCGTGTTAGTAGATAGTGGATGCACTAGCAGTGCCATAAACCGGGCGTTCGTCGACCAACATCACATCCCAACCCATGCAACAGCCGCACCCATCATAGTCTATAATGCCGACGGAACTAAGAACTCGGGAGGATCAATCACACAATACGCCGAGATCGAACTGACGATCGGAGATCATTCGGAACGAATAGATCTAGCCGTCACAGATCTCGGTAATAGACAGATCTTCCTCGGTCACGATTGGTTAGCCCGGCATAATCCGATCATCAATTGGAAGATAGGAGGATTAACATTTGTGCGGTGCGAATGCCGCAAGAACCCATTCACATTACCCGATGCAGACCCCGACGACAGGTGGGACGAAGAACTTGAAGAGGGAGATACCATTCTCGCAGTAGATTTTACGCGGGCTATTCTCATACGCGCTCATCACGCCAATGATTTAGCTGCCGCGGCCAACGCAGACAAGAAGACTAAGACGTTCGAAGAAATGGTCCCAGAATGGTGCCGGGATTTCAGCGATCTATTTGACAAAGATAGTTTCGATGAACTCCCTGAACCAAAGACGTGGGACCACGCTATCGAACTTCTTCCAAATGCGAACGCCAATCTTGACTGCAAGGTCTACCCTCTCAATTGAAACGAGCAAGAAGAGCTCGACAAGTTCCTAGACGAAAACCTCTCGAGCGGATGAATACGACCCTCTAAATCACCCATGGCTTCACCCTTCTTCTTTGTCAAGAAGAAGGATGGCAAGTTGCGACCAGTACAAGACTATCGCAAGCTCAATGAGATGACGATTAAAAATCGTTACCCACTTCCTCTCATCTCGGAGCTTATGGACAAACTACGAGGGGCCAAGTACTTTTCCAAACTCGACGTACGGTGGGGATACAATAACGTACGCATCAAAACCGGTGACGAATGGAAGGCGGCATTTAGAACTAATCGAGGGTTGTTCGAACCCACGGTTATGTTCTTTGGGCTTACTAACTCGCCTGCCACCTTCCAGTGGATGATGAATGACATCTTTAAAGATCTCATTGCATCAGGAACCGTCACGGTTTACCTCAATGATATCCTCATCATGTCAAAAACCAAGGAAGAGCACCGACGTATTACACGCGAGGTTCTAAAGGTCTTACGCAAGAACAAGCTATTCCTCAAAGCGGAGAAATGCGAGTTTGAGACCTTAGAAACGGAGTACCTCGGAGTCATCATCAGTGAAGGAAGCATCCGCATGGACCCAGTCAAAATTGCAGGGATCGCCCAATGGCCTGTGCCAGCCAAGAAACAACAACTCCAGTCGTTCTTAGGCTTTACCAACTTCTACCGACGTTTCATCCAAGGATATAGCAAAATCGTCAAACCAATGACGCAGCTAACAGGAAACGATCCGTGGAAGTGGGGTGAAGCACAACAGAATGCATTCCAGGAGCTAAAGAGACTGCTGGCCGAAGAAGTGGTACTGGCAATACCCACGGAGGAAGGAAAGTTCCGCGTAGAGGCGGATGCAAGCGAAGGAGCAATAGGCGCGGTACTGTCGCAGGAGCAGGATGGAAAATGGCGCCCAGTCGCGTTTCTATCCAAGTCTCTGACAGTTACGGAGCGCAATTACAAAATTTACGACAAAGAGCTGCTGGCAATCATGCTATTGCTGGACGAATGGAGACACTACCTAATGGGAGCGGCTCAGGACTTCGAAATCTGGACGGATCATCAAAACCTCCAGTATTTCAGAAAGCCTCAGAAACTCAACCAACGACAAGCGCGTTGGGTAACTGAGTTAGCCGAATACCATTTCACGTTGCACCATAAACCAGGGACCGCCAACAAGAAAGCCGACTTACTAAGTCGGCGAGCAGATCACAAGCAGGGAAAGGAGGACAATGATGAGGTTACCGTCCTCAAACACGAACACTTCCGGGCAATGGTCATGCCATCAATCAAGGAAGTTCATATTAAAATCAAGCAAGCCACGCTTGACCACCACTGATGGGACAAGAACGTCGCCGCCTCTCTCAACCATGATCGAGGGATGAAGCTAGATAATGGTTTGATCTTATACAATCACTGTATCTATATTCCCCAAGACCACGCGCTACGAGGGGAGATAATCGCGATGTCTCACGACCACATCACAGTGGGGCACCCTGGCATTGAAAAGACCAAAGAGCTCGTCTTACAAGAATACTGGTGGCCCAGAATGAAAAGAGACGTAGAAAACTACATCCGCGCTTGTGAGACGTGCCAACGAACCAAGTCGAGCACTCAAGCAAAAGCGGCGCCCCTTCATCCTAACGCCATACCCTCCTGACCATGGACTCATATCTCCGTCGACATGGTTACCGGTTTACCGCAGTGCGACAGTTACAACGCTATCTTAATGATCGTCGACCGTTTCTCTAAGGAAATCATACCGGTAGCATGTACCACAGAGATGTCGTCGGAAGGGTGGGCCAAGATCCTATGAGATGAAGTCTACGCCAAGCACGGAATGCCACAGGTCGTCATCTCAGACCGAGGCACCGTGTTCGTCTCCAAATTCATGCAGGATCTCTATGACTTGCTACAGATCAAGGCGAACGTGTCTACCGCCTATCATCCCCAGACAGATGGACAAACGGAGCGAGCGAATCAAGAGGTTGAAAAATACCTCCGAATCTTCGTTAACCATCTCCAGAACGATTGGGTTGAATGGCTCGCGCTTGCAGCCTTCGCCCATAACAACCGCACTCATTCCGCCATGGGCAAAAGTCCTTTCGAGGTTAACTACGGCTTTCATGCTGACATCCTCCCTGGTGCTAGACCCTGCGCGCCTTTCAGAACACTGGCTTCCACCACTTTCGTTTCAGAAATGCAGAAAATCCACGAAGAGGCAAAGCAAGCCCTCGAGAAGGCCGCCGACCAAATGAAAGCCCAATACGACAAAAAGAAACGACCTGCCGTCGAGTACCAAGTAGGAGATAAGGTGTGGCTCGATACGACCAATCTTAGTCTCCCATGTCCCAAGAAGAAACTCGCAGACAAACGGACAGGTCCATTCCCAATTGTCGCAAAGGTCGGAGCATCAGCGTACAAACTGAAGCTGCCGACGGGCTGGCGCATCCACCTGGTATTCAACGAATCCCTCCTTACCCCATACAGTCCGCCCGCTTTCCCTAACCAAGAAAAACCACCTCCACCGCCCCCAGATCTTATCGACGGCGAGGAGAACTACGAAGTCGAGAAAGTCCTTGACAGTAGAAATCGCAAGGTTAGGGGAAAAGCAGGCGAACCCTCACCCTGGGTTACAGACTATTTCGTCAAATGGAAAGGATACGGACCCGAATCAAACAGTTGGGTACAGGAGGATAACATGGACACTCAAGAACTTATCGATGACTACCTAGCTGAAAAGTTAAACCGCACAGACTCAAACGTAGACTGGCAATCCTATACGGAACCATTTACGGGACGAAGAGTGTGGTACGACCAAGAGCTTATGTGGGATCTACTCGGCAGCAATGACGACCCCTCGACATACACGAAATCGCCATACGAACCAACAGAGATTCCCTAGACCAGTAGCTACATCGATGGAACCGTCATCTCCACGATCAGGATATGCGCGTGTTTGGCCAACTTCCCCTCTCCTACTTCCACCTAACTGGCAATCCTCCTCTTCGTTCGACCCCCTGCATATGGGGAACAAAGAAAAGAGGTCGCACACAGTTAGGCTGTGGCTTTAAAGTTGAGTCCGGCATAGTAGTGACGCTTAGAAGGGCGCAAACTCCACAATAAATTGATGAGACGATCCATAACAGCAGTCGGGACGCCTGCCTTAAAGAGGGGGTAATGTTACGATTTATTCATTTTCCTTATCTAAGCGCCTCTTATCTTATCTAATCTTCGGCACTTAGCTTATCTTATCTTTAGATCTGCGACTCCACGGAGTCTTCACCTCGCGACATAGTCACACTCGTCAGAGTGGAGTACTACTCCCAGATCACCGGGTACTTGCTGATTCACTTTCTAACACGGTGTATCCATTATTAGACCCTTGGACTTAGTATAAAAGTAGCGTACTCAAAGCTGTATATTCCCTAGCTTTGAGCTAAAGTTTATTCATACCGAAACACTTAAAACTCTCGAGCTAAAGCCTTAGTCTTGGCACCTTAACCGCACGGGAACTTATCAGTGATTGTTCGAACGTGAAACAGCTGACTAATTATCTCAGTTAAGAGGTCGGGTCTAACACCATTGACACATTCGGATTCCGCCACAGATAAAACAACTGGCCTTATCAGCCTGACACTTGCCACAACACTCTAAAAAATCTCCTAAGTCAGCAAGCAAAAAGGACATCCAACAGCTCCTGCACCATTACCAGAGAAAACCTTGTCATCAACCCAAGGAGCAGGCTCAGTCTTCAAATGCTTGGGCATCAATGGCCCCACTGAAGCATTCCCATCCTCTCCTTCACTTGCCACTGTACTCACAGAACAGAGTTTCCACTTTCAGGACTCCGCGGTACACTCTCTCTTCTTCCCCTTCATAATCCTCCGCCTCCTCTTCAACTCATCCATTGCAACCACCTTCGGATCCACTGGATCCGCCTCAGAATCCCCATCACTCGCCGACGAGGCACCAGCAGCCTGCAAGGCCAACTCATTTGCCTCATCCTCCTTTTCCTTCAAGTCAGCCAATTGCTGATGCTCCGCAGCCTCCTGTTTTTCCCTCTCCAAGGCCAACTCCTTCTCCTTTTCCTCGGCCTGCAACCGAAGCCGCTCTTCCTCCTGCCTCTTTTCCTCCACCTTCCTCTCAGCTTCTTCCTTTTCTTTCTTCAAGGCCTCAACCTTAAGCAAATGTGCCAACTTATCCTGCTTCAATTTCTCCACCTAGGCCTCCTTCGCTCGTGCGGTCTTCCAGTCATCGTGTCGACCAACGGTGTCCTTGTAACGCTCCTCCACAGTGGTCCATTCCTCTGTTAATGCCTTGTAATCTTCAAAAGAAAGCTCGGAAGGCATCAGTGCCAACTCGTAGGGCTCAGGGGTTACAGAGTTGCGGTATTCAACGGGCGCCAACATTTCAAACAATGAAGAAAGGAGATTTGACAGAAAGAAAAAAGATGATGAAAGTATGAGGTTAAGTTACAAAATTCCCACAATCAAATTTCCTGCACACATAACCATATTGATCAGCCATCGGGATCAGCGCTCTTGAGGGCAAGAATGCTAAGGGGGGGATACTGTTACATGCATGCTGTGGACCTCCGCTTCACACTGACTTCAAGCATAGGCATCACTTTAACAAACCACACTATCGGACCTCTGTGGCCTCCGGCCACTTACTATTTACTTTACTCCATTTAACATTTCATTTCCGTTTCATTTTACTATTTCACATATTAAATCTAGAACCCGAATTCGGTAGCAAACAGACCTCCATCAGATTCCATCAGACTCCAACTCAGATTACCTACTCATATATATACTGTAGAATTACTCATAGATACTCAGTTCGAATATCAACTTGGTTTAGCCAAATCTCTCCCTGACTCCAAGTCTAATCTCTACCACTCTCAAGTCCGCGGCTCCACTCTGTTGGACTATATGGTCTATCCAATCTTTGCTCTCCGCAGACTCTGCTCTGTAATCCAATCTTAGGGCTTCAGCTCAAGGGTGACATTGCTAATAGCTTTGCCAAGGCCCATGCACTCCGCGGACCTCCACTCGTGTGAGTTACTTTTACCTATTTGGCATGTCCCTAACAAAATACCTACTCATATATATACAATAGAATTACTTATAGATACTCAGTTCAAATATCAACTTGGTTTAGCCAAATCTCTCTTTGACTCTAAGTCTAATTCATTGCTTTCAAATCCATAGCCTCTGCTCCTTTGGACTATCTCTAACTTCTTATTCAATCCTTGCTTTTCATGAACTTCACTCCACAATCTAACTTCAGAGCTTTGGCTTAAGGATGACATTGCTAATAGCTTTTCCAAAGCCCACACACTCTGCTGGACTCTACTTGTATAAGTTATCTTGGTCTATTTGGCATGTCCTTAATAGTATATTCAAACTCAACCCCATGAGTTGAATTTTTCTAAATCATGACTACTACATTCACCTATCCCTCAAACACAGGCAAAGGTTCAAAACAGAAAATACTAATATTCTTCATGGATGATATTGCAGCATCTGTGTTGAAAGAAAATCCTGAACTTTTCAGATTGGCCTTTGTTGAAGGACAACCATCACATAGGAAAACCTGCAATCACTTCAGTTTTACTACCTGACAATTCAGCCACTATGAAACTCCTAATCCTTTCAGCATTCCTCCATCTATGGAGCCTCCATGCCACTGCAGGACCAGCATATTTGATGGATTCTGAAATGACCTGGATCCAAACACACCAGCATCTCAACCTACATTCAATGGGGGACAATCAGACACTCCAGATTCTGATGGAGATGAAGGTGAGACTGACACCCCCACTCACACTCCACACTGCCACAACCATGACGATGATGCACCCAACTCCCAACCTGGTAGCCCAAATGGTCTTGGTGGCCTTGAGAGACCTAGAAGACCTAGAGGTCTAAATTGCTCCAAAGCTTCAGGTGGTGTCATGCCTGCAGCATGTCTAAGGGTGTAATTTTGTGAAATACCATACCTTACATGTTAGCAATGCAGGAGCATAGCAAGTGGGTTGGCAGTGCAAGCAGCACATGAAGAAGCAAAATCACAAAAGCAGAAAGCTCTATGATAGAAAAGGAAGCAGTGGAATTAAAACATAAGGACTCCATCATTGCACTGTACCTTATGGGCATGCACAGCAATAAGGCTGAAGAGCAAGCTAACTTGTGAAGTAATCTGTTTTGCATTAGAGAATTCAGCCTTAGTGGGATGTGCTTGCACACAAGCTGAGACTAATTTAGATAACTACATGTCTGTAATCTATGACACATGGTCCCTGGAGATCCAGAGAAATGATATCACATGTGAGATAACTGAGAGAACCCTGGGCATGGCTTAGAAACAGATTTCAGCCAATGGAAGTAGCATGTGGGCTTGAAGTCTGAAGCCTTCCTTGGTTACTGAGTCTAGAATATGATGCTGTCACCTTCAGAACAGACCCAAAAGCTGAATATGAGGTATGATCAGTGATTGAGGATTAAGTGGTTATTGAATGCAAGCCCACAGGCTACTTTGCTGCTTGGGTGGGTGACATTAGCATCACTTAGCCCTTTGAGACTACTAAAAGAGGAGCAAGTGGCACTCTGCTAAGAGCACTGTGACAGTTTGGATGAGGAATTATCAGCTGACAATGAATTAACTTACTCATAAACTGTTTGTAACAATAAATTCCCTATAGTATAAGTAGAGTAGATTTTCATGTATTAAAGCAAGCTACCTACCCTCCACATACAGTAATAGAGTTTCAGATCAGATCTGGACTTGTTGCAGCATATAAGAGTTAGTGTCTTTGAGTCACATCTATAACACAAGTTTAGCAAGCTTACAGAGAATTTGAATAAGAGAAACATTTTAGATAAAAACTTTGGTTTACTTGCGATAAAAAAGAGATTCAGAGTCAGTGACACTGCACCTGTCTTGAGAGTTTACTTGGTTATATTTGAAAGAGAGCTCTGTTCCTTTTCTAGTTCAGTGTAAGAGAGAATTTGTGTTGTGCCAGCCTCTGTGTAGGTCTAGAGTTGTTTTGCAAGGAAATCAGCCAGATTGAGCTGTTCTAGCAGTTGCACAAAATGTGACAGGTGTGTGCAGTTGGACCTCATGGCACCATTGTTAGAGCAAGTGCACTGTGTGTGAGGACTTGCAGAGATGGTCCTTGAGAATATTGTGTGAATTAATTGGGAGTGCCAAGGGCTTCTATCATGATGAGTTTGGAGGTAAGGTTTAGCAGCTAAGAGAAAGGCAGTGTCATACACAGTTGGATCTAGCAGCAAGTTGTATTTAGCAAGCTCACTGACCAGACTTGGTCATGTTGCAGATCTGCATATCTGTGTGTATTGTCTATTGAAATATCCTTTGCCTTGAGGGTTGCATGGTTTGCCATGCTTGTAAAAGCTTTAAGGAAACAGAGAATTTGAGATCGGCTCAATAATTATATGTGGTTGCATGCATTGTTCTAGCAAGCTCACTGAGATATATTGAAATACTGTCAGCATGCAAGTAGAATTAAATTTCTTGCTCCCCTCCACACTTATAGAGATTGTGTGTATGTTTAGTGGGATTGAGTGTAGGTTTAGTGTGTGTTCACACTAGACCACACTTAGTTTCACGAATGCCAGTCACCAGCCTCATCATTTGGAGCCCACCGTGAGAGGAGGAGTTTCATTTGTGCCTTGATAGTGTCGTGATTTGTCTTAACAACTCACTACTTGGTGCAATAAAGCTATATTAAGCTTATTAAAAATTCCACCAAGGAGTAAATCTATTGAATGTGTTCTTAACCAGAACACTTCTGACACCAAGAGTACTACCTCACAAAAGAGATTAACTATCCACATACCACCAGTACAAGGACTGTCTCAGTCTAGAGAACCAAAAACTAAATCAGTGAAAGCAGTGAGAGGACTAAGTATTCCCCCGATATACCTGTTCCCAGCAGCAGACCATGCAGCTAAGAAGGGCAAATCCAACACAGACATCTGAACATGGCAAAAGCCTGCTCCTGTTCCTGTTACTCAAAGATGTTCAAGTAATTCTGGTATTCCTGGTCCCATAGGTACTATCAGAGCTCCCACTATGAGCTCACAACCTATTACAAATCCAAAATATTTTATACCCCTATTCCATGGTAATATCACCATGGCACTCTCTATGCCTGGACCAAATGAAAAGTCTGCACCTAGATTTGAGAGCTCTATAGACCCTGAAGAGCTTGAGAGATTCTTCTCAAGATTAGAAGAGTTATTTGATAAATGTGCTGTAACGACTGATGTAGAAAAGAAAAAATATACTGTGGTCTATACCGGCATCAAAATGAAGAAGCAGTGGAAATTTCTCAAGCATTATGTGATAGTGATAAACCTAGAGACTCTGCTGTTGATGTTAGAGACTAAAGGTTTGGAATCCTAGCTATGGATTACTCTTTGAAGTCTTCTGGTATGCTAATTTATGAGACAAGAATGACAAACAAGGCAGTCTTATTAGGATATCCTTGCTTGGTTTTTAGATGAGAGGACGAGAATTAAGTTATTGAACACTTGGTAGGTAATGAGTTAGAAAGCTCACTAAGTGTTGTATCTTTTAAGTGCACAGAGATAGTAACTTTAATTCACATTTTATTGGGTGATATGCATGGTGTATATATTCTCTTAGGAATTTTTGTTTTGCTATCTAAAGTCTGTCATCTTTTATACTACAGGATAGTACTTGCTAAGTAAGCAAGAATTTATCTTGGCTTGGTAACCACAGCACATGATTGGTGAGTGTAGCAAATTATTTGTAACTGTAGTTTACTATGCTATACATTACTCTACTGTGCATTGTATATTAAAAGTTCGTGTAGTTGACAAGACTACAGAAGGTTACTAATCTACTTACTTACTCATCTGTAGTTAGCAGATCACTAATCCTTGCTATAGTCCTGACCAAATAAGATGCATCCATATGATATCTTGGAATCCATAGCCATGCATAGCATACATGTAGTTAAACCTCATGACCATATAGCTCTATCCACATGCAAAGACCTAGAATAATGATGCATGTTTAATTTACTGTAAGGCACAATGACTCAATGAATATCAAAGTAAAAGTTTACATGGAAGGGGTTGTTTAATATGATTCAACCTGTGCCAGACTTGCAATGATTGGTTTACTGAAAGTCTGCATAAGGGAGATAGGTGATAAATTGTAAGTTGTATCTGTGATTTCAGAATACACAGAGCCTGGAGGCTCATCAATGGGCACATTCAAAAAGTTCAAGAAAGATGTACTGAGCAGCTATAATGGTGCCCTGGCTGTTGACTGTGATACTATGCAGGAAATGAAATAACTCATGTGTCGATATAGACTCTCTCTGATTCAGGAGAAATCAGATTATATATCTTTCAAGCACGAGTTCCAAGTCCTGGCAGCAGTTCTCAAGACGGAAGATGTATGTTCAAACAGAGAACTGGTGGATCAGTTCCTCACTCCAATGTCTGATGGGTTGTATAACTCAATGAAATTGAGGATGGAGTGGCTGAATCCACCAGTGGGGAAAATGTACAGGGATCCTGCAAATCCCTACACCTTGGAAGAAGTCATGGCCAGTGGTCTCTACATACTCCAAGGTGTGTTTTCATTAATGGATAGGAAGTGAGATGAAGCCTGCAGGCTAGATATCCAATACAAGAGAATTACATGGAGTCTATGTGAGCACTAGTGAATCTGCAGTGAAACAAGAGGATGTGGGAGGCATTTTAGCCTTGATAAAAGATATATTTGAGCAACAAGTGTAGTAGGCTCAACAAGAGAGGCAGCATATCGTGGCTCTAGAAAAAGCTTTTGTCAAGCAACAGAAGATGATCACAAGTTTCTTGCAGCAACAGCAACAGCAGATGCAGGTGCAACAGTATAATCAATACAATGTGTGCCTGTTAGGGATGTGCCAAATAGACAAAGGTAACTTGCACGAGCGGAGGTCTGCGGAGTGCGTGGGCTTTGGCAAAGCTATTAGCAACGTCACCCTTGAGCCGAAGCCCTAAGATTGGATTGCAGAGCAGAGTCTGCAGAGAGCGAAGGTTTGGATAGAGCATAAGGATAGTCCAACAGAGCAGAGGCCACGGACCTTTGAGAGTAATAGTATTAGACTTGGAGTCAGAGAGAGATTTGGCTAAACCAAGTTGATATTCGAACTGAGTATCTACGAGTAATTCTACAGTATATATATGAGTAAGTAACTCCGAGTCGGAATCCAATGGAATCTGATGGAGGTCTGTTCGCTACCGAATTCGGGTTCTAGATTTAATATATGAAATAATAAAATGAAACGGAAATGAAATGTTAAATAAAGTAAAGTAAATGGTAAGCGGCCGGAGGCCGTGGAGGTCTGATAGTGTGGTTTGTTAAGATGAAGCCTATGCTTGAAGTCAGTGTGAAGCGGAGGTCCATGGCATGCGTGTAACAGTATCCCCCCCTTAGCATTCTTGCCCTCAAGAGCGCTGATCCCGATGGCTGATCAATATGGTTATGTGTGCAGGAAATTTGATTGTGGGAATTTTGTAACTTAACCTCATACTTTCATCATCTTTTTTCTTTCTGTCAAATCTTCTTTCTTCATTGTTTGAAATGTCGGCGCCCATCGAATACCGCAACTCTGTAACTCCCAAGCCCTATGAGTCGGCACCGACGCCTCCCAAGCTTTCTTTTGAAGATTACAAGGTGTTAACAGAGGAACGGACTGCCACGGAGGAGCGTTACAAGGACACCATTGGTCGACACGATGACTGGAAGACCGCGTGAGTGAAAGAGGCCTGGGCAGAGAAATTGAAGCAGGATAAGTTGGCACATTTGCTTAAGGTTGAGGCCTTGAAGAAAGAAAAGGAAGAAGCTGAGAGGAAGGCAGAGGAAAAGAGGCAGGAGGAAGAGCAGCTCCGGTTGCAAGCCAAGGAAAAGGAGAAGGAGTTGGCCTTGGAGAGGGAAAAACGGGAGGCCATGGAGCGTTAGCAATTGGCTGACTTGAAGGAAAAGGAGGATGAGGTGAACGAGTTGGCCTTGCAGGCTGCTGGTGCCCCGTCGGTGAGTGACGGGGATTCTGAGGTGGATCTGGCGGACAGTCACAGATGTAGTATTAGACCAAACCATAATGGTTATAACCACAGAGTGGTTTGGCAAAATCATGGTTATTTACCATGTCCATAATGAGCAGAATTGCCACCCATATTTTATTTATACCTCAACCTTGCAAACTGGACTATAAAATCATAAATTTAGCCCTTCCTAGCTTTTTTGAGTCAGTCAGGCAAATAAATTTTGCCAGCGCACGGATGAGCTTATGTAATGCTCCCATGACACTGCCACAGCCCAAATGGTCAGGTCTGGCCTTGGGTATGGGTGGGACTGTAATTCCCGCTCACCTGCTCATCATTTGGGCAGGCAAAAAAAACATGGGCACAAAAAATATATTTGATTGTGTCTACACACTCCCCACATGCACATGGCTTAATTCAGCTGGATGCGTCTGGATGAGCCAAGATGTATTTATTGTGGGAGTATATCATTCCCAATCTGGCAGCTGGGCAAATTTTGAAAGTGCACACCGGAATTCATTGTATTTCTTCATGTAATCGGGTCCTCTGGAAGGAGAATAATTATTTTCCAGTTGTATTGACACTTCTACATATTCCTCTAGTCTTAAGAATCTCCATTTTAATGAGAGAAACACAATTTCGATGTTTTTCGGACTTTGCTGGTGAAGCGGATATTTGGACCGAAACCGGATTCACCACAAAAAAAGGCTTGAATGTACATCGACTACATTCTGTGAAGCCAAAGAAAAAATATAAAAGTGTTTATGTATAAAATGTTCAAGTACCATTTGATTTCTGTAGGCTACACTGCAGTATCCATGCTGTAATGCCCATATTTAATTAAAGTCATATTAAAGTCAGTATATGAAGTCAATCATGAACTACTATGATTGCACGTTAGATGCATTTGGAACTGCCTACATTTCATATATGCTTGCATTAGCATATCAGGATGGATCAGATGGGTAGATTAGGTAGCAATATGTATAATATTGAATATAAGATTGCTTTTCAACTGTCCTTGACAATATGTAGATGTGGAGGGGGGGATATAGTATTGAAAAAGCACAAAATCTGAGAAATTAGCCATTAAACAGCCATTATCTCAGGCCTATCGCATTCTGCTGCTCTGGAAAGTAAATATATGTATAAAATCTACAGATTTTTGAAAGTCCTGAGGCTTTATGGAACGTTGGAGTAGGTGATTCAAGCAGCAGTTGAATTCCGAGCCTACAATCTGCTTGCTCGATCACTGTGGTCTGACCAACTGAGCAGCGATCGAGTGGCTGTGCTACTTCTTTTCTAACCTTTAACCACCACCTCCCATCACCATGACATCCCTCTGCTCACTTGACAACCCTCTTATGGGCTTAAAAAGATGTGTTCATATTTTTTCAATACTTACTATCATTTTAGATACTTTTTCCACATCTGGCAGCCCCAAGAGCCCCGGAGAGTGACTATTTCACCCCCAACCACCTTGCGTAAGCCCTCCAATGAGGTAGCACTGTGCGTAGCGCCATAAACCAGATGAGATGGTTACTCTCATTGACCACAACGACTCCAGCAATCAGTACTGCCAACCAATCTGTCAAACAAGCCTACAGTCCCCATTCCCACTGACCCAACCCACCCCTCATCGACATCAAATCCAATTGGCATTCACCACAATATTCATACTGCTGAATGACTTCAAATCTGCCTTGGGATGCTATATCAGCCACCATCTGGGCATATGAGAGCACAATCCCCACCAACAAACTGCATCGACAACCATGCATGCATCAACAACGGCAACGATGGCTAGGGGCAGAGCTCTTCATGCTCTGCTGCTGTGCCATGGGGGGATGTAGGGCAAGACTTACAGAGAAAGAAGTAGATGCAGGAAGACTGCATGAGGGCGGGAGGATGCGAGCAGGAGGGTGGAACCAACATTGGGACGCCAACAGACGCCAACGATGACGACCAGCACACACCTTGGTGCATCTATGGAAGACTCGACGGTGCATCGATTACATCAAAGAATCTGGATATTGGACCCCCATGACCGCCGTCACCGCCGACCCCATCCCCGACCAACATCGGGCTCTCCCATGCCACCCAGCTTGTCCATGCACCCAAAATTTGTGCATCTCCCATTCTTTGAGTGGGGGATCAGGAATATCTGGTTAATTTTCTTCTCTGAGGCCATGGTCACTGTGCACCCACTCATCATCCCAACGCCTGCCTTTTTGGGCCCATATCTCCCACAACAGGATCACCACACTCTCGACAACCTCACCATCTCAGTTACCAACTACGGTGAGCTCAACATTGACATACACTCTCCCGTCTGACTCTGTAATTGCCGATGAACGGCCATCAACCCCCGCCCACCACTTTTATTGCCTTCCACCAGCACAATTCATCTTTCATCCACTCTGCGACCGCATGGTTAGGTAGCCACAGCTCCATTCCTGCAGACGATGCTATGCCCATGGCTGCCCGCACCCTCAATGCCCCGCCGCATGCTGTACAATGGCGGGGTTTTTTTTTATTGCTATTTTCCATGTATTTAGGTAGATAAATAGAGTATAATTTACATGGTATATATGACCTGTTGGTGCAGTGGTTTAAGCATTTCATTGTTTAGTGAGAGCTTTAGTTCAAATCTCTGCAAGTGTTGATAATTTTTCTTTACCTTTTAGTCATGTAAACAAAGGTTATCTGTTGTTGATACATCACATCCATCTCACATTGCCTGCACCCAGTCAGGGTTGGATTGGTGCATTCTTGAGGTTTTTTTTTGTCCTCAAATCCCAGTCTGCACACCAGTACATTGAGCTGAAGGGCAGGAATTTGATTATTTTAGGATCCTTATAGTGAGAGGGCAGTGTTGCCGGATTGTAGTGTAGCTGCCTTTTTTGTACACTGTAGCACAATATTAATTGCTTTGAATAAAAGGTCACTGTGAGAAAAAATAACCTTGATTATCTGGTTATTTAATACTGCCTGCTGCTTTGGGAGCATCATTTAGGGCAGAGATGGCTTGGGTTTGTGCCCAATTGAAAGGTGGTTAATAACCACAAATTTGGCAAAGTGATGGATGGTTATAACCACCTACTTTGACCTAAGGCTGCAACCAAGGGTGCGGTGGATCTGAAGGCAGTTGCAATGGATGAGTTGAAGAGGAGGCAGAGGATTATGAAGGGGAAGAAGAGAGAGTGTACCATGGAGTCATGAAAGCAGAAACTCCGTTCTGCGAGTATGGTGGCAAGTGAAGGAGAGGATGGGAATGCTTTGGCGGGGCCGTTGATGCCCAAGTGTTTGAAGACTGAGCCTGCTCCTCAGGCTGATGACAAGGTTTTCTCTGGTAATGGTGTGTGGAGCCATCGGATGTCTTTTTTGCTTGCTGACTTGGGAGATTTTTTAAAGTGTTGTGGCAAGTGTCAGGCCAATAAGGCTAGTTGTTTTATCCATGGCAGAATCTGAACATGTCAATGGTGTCATGTCAAGAAGGCACGGTGCTCTTTCAACAAGGGTGGTGACGACGGTGGCTCCATGGACTCCACAAGCATCATAGAGATACTTCAAGACATCTCCTCCAGGCTAGCACGTTTGGAGGACAAGGTTGAACATGTTGCGGAGAGGGTGGAGGATCTGATGGATGATTACCATCCTGATTATGACATCAAGTACCCAGAGGATTTGCCTTCCAAGTCCTTAAAGGCCGAATTTGAGGCATCCCAAATGGAGCTCTGGAAAACAGGAGACATTTACAGTGAGGCGTTGTGTCAAATGGCCAGGCAACGGCTTGATAGGGATATGGCCATTATCAAGGGTGAAGGATTACAGTTGTTGGATGCTGATATGCCATTGGGGATGGAGGATCCATATGAAATCCTAAACAAGTCCTTGTGGATTGGAACTGTCGGCACCGCTGGTCTGCACGAGCAGATGCTAGCTCGTAACAAGTTCCTGCGAGCTTGCCGTGATTTCTATAATGCACACAGACACCAAAGGAGTGGCAGTTGTGGAAAAGGTTGTTGAAAGACCAGGAAGGGTACTGGGTGGAAGATTTGGATGAGCCGTTGGACTTGGAAGAAGAGGTTCGAAATGATATGGTTCCAGGTGCGGAATCCATCAGCATTCCAGAGTTGGATGCCTTGATTAAAATGCCAATGCCTGATGTAGATCCAGAGGAGGAGGTGGAGAAGGAACTCTGATGGCAAGTGATGGCAAGGATGAGGGCATATAACCAGGAAAGGGGTATCAAGAAAAGTGATGGAGAATTGTACGAAGATTTGGAGCCGATATTGGTACAGGAGGGAGTGGAGGATGTAAATATGGCGGGTCCATCTGGCACCGAGGCCTCTTGAACCTTTATTGCCTTCATATGATTTTTACTTGTATTTCTTGATAGCACTGTACACATCGGGGCCCTAGTGGTCCCAAAATATATATTGACTTCTTGGACTGGAATTGGGAATAGGGAAGAGAGTGAGAATGGAGCTGACAGGTTCTGTTCCTGATTAGGAAATGAATTTGCAATAGTTTTTGTAGATTTGATTTGAAATAGAAGTGGTCGGAGCCGATGGAGACCGATAATATTACAGCATAAGACAGAGAGGGGAAGTTAGATGGAGGATTTTCAGATGGTGACTTTGGCTAATGGTTCTGGTTTGTCTGGGTAGCGATGGTGGAAATCCTCAATGAAGTCATCGGTGGAGAACTCGGTGGCCGGTAACCAAGCATATTCCTTGTCAGTGCCTTCATAGCCTAATCATTGAATCCTGTAGAGAAGAGGACACTGGAACCAGTGGTCAATTTTGGAGTCTAGGATTTGAGCTATTTTGTACTGCTCTTCACCGTCGACTTCCACAGGAGGTGGCAGAGGTTGAGTGCGATTAGGAATGGTGTTTTCTTCTACCAGTTCAAGTTGCAATACATGGAAGACAAGGTGAATGGTGCGGAGGTCTGACAGAAGTTTGAGCATGAAGGAATGGGAGCCTGGTTGAGAAATGATTTCGAATGGACCAAGGAATTTCTCTGTGAATTTTGCAGTAGGCCGGGTAGTCTTGATATTCTTGGAACTAAGGAAGACTTTGTCACCTACTTTGAAAGGAGGAGCCGGATTCCGGTGCTTGTCTGCTTGGATCTTGTAGCGAGACTGTGCCTGAGTGATTTTGTTGTGTAGGAATTGGTGTAGTTCATCTAGGTTGACTACAAAGTCATGGGCCTGGGCGGAGGTGATATCATGTTCAGGATGAACAGTGATATTAGGATGGTAACCCTTGTTGGCAAAGAATGGGGAAATTCCAGTGGAGGTGTTCAGAGCATTGTTGTATGCAAATTCTGCAATGGGTAGTAGTAAATCCCAGTTGTCCTGTTGATAAGAACAATAGATGTGGATGTACTGTTCCAAGGTTTGATTTGCACATTCTGTTTGTCCGTCAGCCTCCAGATGATATCCGGAAGTGAAGTGGAGTTCCATGTCAAGAGCTTTGGCCAGGGCACGTGTGAATTGGGAGACAAACTTGGAGCCGCGGTCAGAGGTGATGTGGTTAGGGACACCATGCTTGGAGAAAACATGAATGACAAATAACTGAGCGAGTTCTTTGGAGTTAATGGTGTCGTGTGTAGGGATAAAGATGGCTTGCTTGCTTGCGCAGTTGATTACAACAAGGATAGCGGTGAATCCGTTGGAGTCCAGTAACTGTTCAATGAAATCCATTGAAATGGAATCCCATGGACGTTCCAGAACTGGCAAGGGTTTAAGCAAACCATAAGGGCAATGTCTAGGTGTCTTGTTGCGACCGCAAACCATGCAAGATTTGACATAGTGGCGAACGTATTCATGCATCTGTGGCCAGGTATGGCTTCATCGGACTAATTCCAAGGTCTGATTTTGGCCAAAATGGCCTGCCAAGATGTGATTGTGATTATTTTGTAAGACATGGAGATGGAGATCCTCAGAGTCCGGGACATAGATGCAATTATCAAGATGGAGGATGTCTGATTCATCTATGGACCACCGAGAGGGAGAAGTAGGAGTGGAGGATTTGGCCTGTCAGAAATCTTCAGAGGCCATGGAGTCGGATAGTTGTGCTTGCTTGATGTCTGCATGGAGCCTATCAATGTCCATTATAGTGCTAGCATGGAGGGTAGGGCCTTCAAGAAAAGTAGCATGGAGGGAAGTGGAGAGTTGTTCTTGAGTGAATACAGGCCGGAAATTGTGAGCATTGACTGCTGCATATTGACTATCCCCCTCTTTTGGATAGATGTCCCATCGTCTAGTGAGTGCGTCTAGTTTTCCTCCAAGTTTCCCTGGTCAGAACCGGATTACTAGGTTGAACTGGGAGAGATATTTGGACCACTGGACTTGCTGTCAGGTAAGGATCTTGGTGGTAGAAAAGTATCCAAGATTCTTGTGGTCTGTAACAACATTGATCGGAGCCACGGAGCCGTCAAGGTAGTGATGCCACTATTTCAAAGCTTCAAAGATAGCTAGAAGCTCTTTATCATGGGTGTCATAGTTGAGTTCGGCATTGTGGAGGCTCCAGGATAGGAAAGCGATGGGGTGGATTTTGCTGTCTTCAAGATAGATAGAGAGGATAGCAGCAATAGCATAGTTGGAGGTGTCGGTCTCCACAATCAATTGATGGTCGGGGACCCAATGGGTGAGGATAGGAGCATGAGTGAAGGCTTGCTTTAGTTCATTGAAGGCAGCCATACACTTGTTGTCAAATTTCCATGGAGTTCCTTTGTGTGTGAGGCAGGTTAAGGGAATAACAATGTCACTGTACTCGTGGATAAAGTGGCGGTAGAAATTGGTGAAGCCAAGGAAGGATTGGATATCCTTAACTTTCCGTGGAACTGGCCAGTCTAAAATGGCCTTGACCTTGTCTTCAGACATGCGGAGACCCTCCAGTGATAGAATGTAGCCTAGGTATTCCATGGAGTCCCAGTGAAACTCGCATTTGGATCCTTTACAGTAGAGCCCGTTTGCTCTTAGCCTGCGCAGAACTTCACGTACATTTTCCCGGTGCTCTGTGGGATTGTCGGAGTAAATGAGGATGTCGTCCAGGTATACGACTACAGAAATGTGAAGCATGTCAGCGAAAATATCATTCACGAAGTGTTGGAATGCCACGGGAGCATTGGTGAGTCCAAAAGGCATGACACACCATTCAAAGGAGCCGTAACGGGTCCAGAAGGCTGTTTTCCATTCATCACCTTCAGCTATGTGTACGAGATGGTAAGCATGTCGAAGATCAAGTTTGGTGTAGATGTGAGCGGAGCGCGCGGAGTCGAGGAGATCAGAAATGAGTTGAAGGGGGTAACAATCTTTCTTGAATATCTTGTTTAAGCCATGGAAATTGACACAAGAGCCCTAGTCTTAACTCTTAGCCTTTTTCTTCCCAACACAGCAAGGATAACATGATTTATTTTCTCTTGCTACAGCAAGAACCTCTGTAGGAATCTCTGCAGCTGTCATATACCCTGGGAACATTGCCTGGGGCCTTGTATTATATAATCCTTCAATTGAAATACATTAGCATCCAGCGTGCCTTCCCCGCTCCCCATAAATCTTGGTCCGTGCATGAAACCATGGGATTACATCATGTATCGGCACGAGCGGCATATTTCCCATACTGCCAGATTGCCGGATCGGCTTATTGGCACTGGGCATTGGCTCAGGATTGGGCACAGTATATCCCACCCTCCCACTCCTTGTTTGGGCCCAAAAAAAATCTATGGGCCCAAAAAATAATATTGCACATTCTGGTACTGCCTCCCAACTCATGTGCCACCCATTTTGGCTGGATTCAACATCACTGCCTTGGATGTAGCAGACTGTGGGAAACATCATTCCCAATCTGGCAAGCTTCATATTTTTTGAAAGCAGGCCCAAATTTGGGATACTGGGCACAATAAACCCTTTAATTCTTCTGGAGAGATGTGGCTATATTACCTCTCTATGAAACAATACCATTAGCTTTCAATTTTACCACCCAGACCATAGTGAAAATCCCATTCCGATGAGTTTCAGAGTTTGCCGGAGCAGGCTCAAATTGCTGCTCTCTATAATACTTTGGCAAAATTTTCATTCTCAATGCATTTCTGGGCTGTATGATTTTCAAGGAACACGTATTGCATCAGTATATATATAAATCAGTGGCTATATGGATAGAATCTCTATACAAACAAAAGAAACATATGAATTTCAGTTGCAAAAGCAGCAAAACCCGGTCTTTTGAGAGTAATTACCACTCTATACCACCAAATCACAATAAAGCATACTGAAAATGATATCCAGCACTTAGATATAGTAGTATAAATGAAAATATAATGCTGCCCTGAGGAATTGATACCGTGGGCATACTCAACAGTACAAACAAGTTCAGAAACATTCAGAATGCTTCACATTCACTTAAGCATTGAACACGGTGTTGATGCATATATTGGTGGATCGGGGTGGATCAGACATATCAATGTCATAGTATCAACTGTATTCTACAATATCCAGTTGGTTCAATACTATTTAAAATGTTGGTAAGAGGTGTAGTATCGATACATTGTTCAAAAAGTCCTAAAATGCAGGGTAATAATGCTAAAAAAGGGATTATCATAGGCTATCAGTACTTTAAGGTGCTAAAAACTACATAAAAATATTATACATGTATGTGTTGAAATATCCCAACAATTTCCAGGACCTTGGAGAGCCTACGTTGAGCAGGAGAGGCATTCTGAGAGTGCATTCCGCTGGCTCGATCACTCCGGTCCATGTATCCGTACAGCGATTGAGTGGCTGTGCGGTGACCTGTTTCTGTCGCTTCCCACCACTCTCCCCTCTTTTTATGTACTCTCACTTGTCTGTATTGCCCATTTCTATAGGTTAAAGGTATGTTTTATTTTATATAACTACTAATACATTGTTTTTAGGTCTTTTTGGCCCATCCGGAGGTCCCATGAGCCCCGGATGGCGATCCTTTCACCCCTCCATCCATGCGTAAGCCCTCATGCGAGGCAGTACCATCTGCGACATCCAAACAGAACTCTCATGACAGCCATCGACTAAGGAGACAATGAGCTCAATGCCCCGCTAGCTAATACCTCCTCAAAACAGTACCATTCCCACCCATCTCCCTACCAAGCATCCCCTGCATTGACATCAGGGTCAATCGCCCATGCAAGGTCAATCCACAAGTCTCAATGACCATGGATGCATTTGAGGATCCAAGATTGGGCGCCATCTGCAAGCATGGGGTGGGGACGAGTGCGCAACAACGGGGATGGCACCGATGATGCATAGGACAACGACGACGATGAGGGCAGGGATGGCGGGGATGGTCAAGATATGATGGAAGGGTGGGGAGGAGGGTGGGTATGTGTGCTGTGGAAGGAGGATGAGCTGGGGAAGGTGCAGGAGGGCACAAGGGTATGAGGGGAAGAGGGAGCAAGGTTGGCCTCCTGATATCCAACAATGGTAGCGACGATGACGTCCATCTAGACGTCAATTGCCCTCTCATGGACACGTCAAACGACACCAAGATGAGGCCAATATGAGCACCGACAGCCCCGCCACTGCCACCGCTGCCCAAATCCAACATCGGTCCCTACCGCCTGCCCCTGGTCCCCAATACCCCCTTCCTTTGTGTATCCCCCATTTTCGATATAGGGGATCATGAATATCAAGCTCATTTTCCCTCCTGACATCATCATCGCCGCTGACAACGACGATGACCCCGGATCCACATTCCCGCCGCATCCCACACCCTCCATTGATCATAGGACTACCATCATGCCCCCACCCCCATTTTAGATATTGAGGAATCTGATGGCGACTTCCGTTTATCCTTGCGAGCTCTCTGTGACGCTCTATGGCACTGTCAAAACTTGCCTTGCCTCCTACCTCATCCCCAGCTCATGCCACTACTGCCGATTAGTGGTCTTGGCAATATCCAACCGAGGGTAGCATGCAGCTACCCTCTGCAAGCTTGCACGATGTTGCCAATGAGCCCTGCCACTGTCGACAGCATCCCCCCCCCCATACCCCTCATTTTCAGGTTCTGTATGGCTGTGCAGCCCTGACTTTTGCGCTGTTTGCTTGTTCAGACAAGGAGGCTCCCAGTGGAGGCTTCTGTGCATACCCATACCCTCTACTGTGTATGCTGCATCCCCTGCTCGCAATCCCATGTATATAGGCTAATTTTTGTATTTATTTACATTTTCATATTTATATGAGTATTTAATATTAAAATTCTGAGTTTGTGAAGCAAAAAAAGGTACATCCAAACACGTCACACCGAATCCAGCCAATTTTGGATTCAGGGTGTTGGCATCATGTTGGGAATGCACTCGAAAACAATTTTCAATACTAGTACAAATTTCTCCCAGACACACAGTGAGCAGGAGAGTGCGCAACAACCTCCAATACACCCAATCTATGCCCAGGAGCATGCTTACCAAAACAGGAGGTGGGTGTCTGACAAAGCATGGCTGTACAGAGAGTAAAATATGCCTTGCTGTACAGAGGCTTGCTACAGTGAAGAATAATTAATTAGGTTCTCCTTGCTACAGCAAGGGCTGAAGCCTTTTTATTAAGACTAGGGGTGGACGCAAAGGCGGAGTTCTCCGATCTTTTTCTTGACAAAGAGGACTGGAGCTCCATGGGGAGAACGTGAGGGTGTGATGAATCCATTACGGAGATTATCGTCAATAAACTCACGTAAGGCTTTGAGCTCGGACTCTGAGAGGGAGTAAATTGGCCCAAGTGGGGGAGATGTTTCTTCCTCAATATTGATCTTGAGGTCGTATGGTCTGTGCTCAGAGAGTGAGTCACTGTATACATCAGCAAAGTTGTGATATTCTGCTGGTACATCTGTCATATCCAGCAGGGCCACAGTGCTGGCCATACCACTAATGCTAGGTGCAGAAGGTTGAAGGGTGTATTGTTGAGCTCCATCTTCAACACATGCTTGAACAAAAGTGGCCACGGAGATGATAGATATCTTGGGGGTAACTGTTGCAGAAAAGGAAGGAATGATAGGGTAGGAATAGATTGGTTCGTATGGCAGCAGAGTCCATCGGGATCTCGGAGTTGGCTTGGAAGTCGAAGTTGGAATAGGAATAGGAGTTGGACAAGGAATGTCCACATGGTGAGATGCAGTTGCATCGGAGGCCGCGGAAGCGCTTGCAGGAGAAGAAACACCTGGTAATGGTGAACAGAAAGTGATACTGTGCTTTACCCAGTCAATCAATGGATTGCAGCAGGAGAGCCAGTTGTATCCCAGAACAATGTTACAGGATGAATCTAGACGAGTGACATAGAAGTCAATAGAGATGATGTTTCCAGAAGGGAAATGGACTGGAAGAGTGATGGATTGGGAGATATGAGATCTGGCAGAGCTGTCAAGGAGCCGAAGTTGAACAGGAGGGATAGGTTTAGTAGGAAGGTTGTGGTCCTCAACGTACTTGGAGTCGACAAAACAGTGGCTAGAATCAGAGTCAACCCAGGCAAGAAAATGAAGGATGGTAATGATTGGAGAGTCGTCGGACTCCGTGCCAGAGCCGACTTCGGAAGAGAGCGATACCGTTAATGAATGATTGGAAAGAGCGGCGGCATTGAGGGTGACAACCTCCAATGTGTGATTACAGTCAATGCAACCCTGATCTTGCATGGAGGATACAGGGCTGCCCTCTAGTTTTTCGGCTCCGACGGAGCTGGATCCTCAGAGGCAGGAACAGTTTCTTCAACTTCTGCAGCATGGCCCTTAGTGGAGGCCGTGGCCTTGCATTTGTTGCAGTCCTCGGTCTTGTGCTTGCTTCCACAGAACATACAGAGATTGTTCTTTCAGTGGCGGTCCTTTTCTTCTTGAGTGAGACGACCATCTTTGCCTAGCTTATCAGCATAGGGCTTAGGGTTGGAAGCGGATCCTGAGGAGTTGGAATCGGTAGACTTCGGAGCCGACCTGGAGGTCGAAGAATTGGAGTTGGAGTTGGGACCCTTGGATTTAGGGTTGCTGGAATACGAACCGGAGGGCTTGTTTTCCTGATTTTCACAGGATATCTCAGTCCTCCAAGTCCAATAGCGAGCGTCGAGTTCTTGGGCTAGGAAATGCATGTCACGGAGATTGTTGGGCTTCCCATGGTGAGCCATGTCATCCTTAATGCGTGTACAAAGTCCATGGTAGAAAGCATGGTGAAGGAAATTATTGCTGTAACCAACTTGGGAGGCATATTGATTGAACTGAACCATATACTTCATGATTTGGTCTCCGTCACGCATCTGGAGGTGTTCGAGGGCATTCTCGGCATCTCCAATGGCATCGAAAGGGCTGAAATTGGTTCAGAGTTCATCAAGGAAGGCGGCGTAGGAGTATTGCCATGCCAGTGGATTCCGTGGATTTGGGTGGAGGATATCTGGTTCAAACCAGTCAAGAGTGGTGCTGGAAAGGAAGGAGATGGCATAGTTGACTTTGTTGGCATCCGCTGCAAAAGCAGTGGGTCTGTCATTAAAGTTCAACTGGAGGGACACAATGAAAGCCTTGAGTTTCCACGGATCGGAGCCATCAAAAGTATCAGGTTCTTTGACCTTGGTGCGGATGTTGTTAGGTTGAGGGTTGTTTAACGAAGTGGAAACCCCGCACAACAGATTCATGAATTCTCACAAGAAATCTTGCTCATTGGGGGGATTGTTGCCAGGTCCGCTCGGCCCTCCAGGTCCTCCTGGTCCACCAGGACCTCTGGGCCCGCCCGGACCTCCAGGACCTCTTGGTCCATCAGGCCCGTTTGGACTACCAGGTTCGGAGTCAGATCCGTTGTTGCCCTGATTGTGTCAATTTGGAGGATGAGTAGGGGTTTCAGTCTCGTTTCCGGAATCATCGGGTTCCAGGTCGTCAGGTTGTCCCCCGTTGGGTGTGGGTTGAGGTGCTGGTGTGTGTGGATTTGGGTCCTCCTGGTATCCTTCGAATATGCTGGTCCTCCGGTGGTGTGAGTGGTCATCTGGTGGAGGAGTACCGAAGGGATTGGGAGAACCGTAATGGTTGGATTGTCGGGTGGTGAAACTGGAGTGGCTGTAGGTTTCCCTACAGGATGGTTGTCCTCTGACAGAGGCTGATCCAAAAAGTTCCGGATTCTCCTTGGATGCGGACACCGCTATATCTTCCATGGAGAATATTGGTGTTTTTCGTTTGTGGCCTTCGGCTGTTTCTGGGGGATAAGTATGTGTAGTTGTCATGATTTAGAGAAAATTTTGACTCAAGGGTTTGAGTTCAAATATACTGTTAGGGATGTGCCAAATAGGTAAAGGTAACTCGCACGAGCGGAGGTCTGCGGAGTGCATGGGCCTTGGCAAAGCTATTAGCAATGTCACCCTTGAGCCGAAGCCCTAAGATTGGATTACAGAGCAGAGTCCATGGAGAGCAAAGATTGGATAGACAATATAGTCCAACAGAGCAGAGCCGTGGACTTGAGAGCGGTAGAGATTAGACTTGGAGTCAGGGAGAGATTTGGCTAAACCAAGTTGATATTCGAACTGAGTATCTATGAGTAATTCTACAGTATATATATGAGTAGGTAATCTGAGTTGGAGTCTGATGGAATCTGATGGAGGTCTGTTTGCTACCGAATTCGGGTTCTAGATTTAATATGTGAAATAGTAAAATGAAACGGAAATGAAATGTTAAATGGAGTAAAGTAAATGGTAAGCGGCTGGAGGCTGCAGAGGTCCAATAGTGTGGTTTGTTAAAGTGATGCCTATGCTTGAAGTCAGTGTGAAGCGGAGGTCTGTGGCATGTGCATAACATATTTCCAAGTTGGAGTCTGATGGAATTTGACAGAGATCTGTTTGTTACTGAATTTGGATTTACAACACTTTGTAAAAATATTGGCATCACTTTTCTGAATTGAAAATATTTTGCAAAATTTGGTTGGCTTGCTGGGCCTGGATTAGGGCCTGGCAACTCAGCAGTAGTCTGCCATGGCTGCTATAACCTGCTTATAAACCAGGTCAGCTCTTAAATCAAAATTTGGTGAAATGTTTCAATTGAGAAGATTTATACCAGCCTTTTTACAAAATGCTGTAATATGTAAAATATTAAAATAAAATATTAAATAGAGCAGAGTAATGGTTAGTGGCCAGAGACTGCAGAGGTCCAATGATGTGATTTGCTGAGGTGAAGTCCAAGCTTGAAGTTAGTGTCAAGTGGAGGCCACAGCATATGCATAACAGATATACAGTATATAGTCATCAGCTCTAATCTGTTAATAGCATATGGACTATATGAGTATGTTCATCATGGCCATGCATATAGCCATACACTATGAGCTGGGTTTGGTATGTCAGAGTTGTATAAAATCATACTAAATAAACCTTAAAGCATACCTAGCTTGTTTACTGATACAACCCAACATCATTGCTGACTTTAGAGAAGAGATTCTCATCACATAGAGGCACTCCTAACACTTGCACAATTGTATCATTGGTTCCAAATATACAAGAATACCACTGATGGGTTGCAAATGACCTGAAAATGAATTTAAATGAGAGTTATAGACCAAGCCCTAGGTACAGTATGGATCCCTAGTTTTGAGCTTACTGTATAATTTTGACCTTATCTTCATGGCTTGTGACATATTATGCCACATCTTCAGCAAGGAAGATCTTTGTAGATGGCTGTGACACAATATGGTCATCTTCATTACATCTTCTGTTGAGGCTGTGCTCATTTGGCTACTTATGGTGTCACACCCATGGCATGGCTACTCATGTAAATTCACGATTTGGCATATTTAAGCATTAGCTTATAGGCTACACTTAGTGAGCTTGCTAAGCCGACATGTGGATATCTATTCTAAGTGAGGTTGCTGGAGTGATGTCGCAGTATGTCAATGGAAACAACAGAGTTGACCAAGGACTTGGTCATAGCACTGTACCTGAAGGGCAGGCTTGACAGAAAAGCCAATTAGCAAGCAAGCTCCTTCCAATAAGCTTGACCTGCACTTGCATTAGTAGGGTGAACTTAGAGTTGGATCACAACATAATAATGATAGCCATGTGCTTGCTTAATGAAAGAAGCATGGTGCCTGAAAATCTGGAGATAACCTCATGCAAGGAAGGAAATGGAGAGATATCATGAGGCAGGCCTAGTACATGGGATTCGGCCAAGAGATTAGCAAGATTGCTAGGAATCTGAAAGGCCCGATGGCTAATATGCCCAGGAAAGGAGCTGTCCACCATTTGAGAGCTCCTGAGGAGAAATGCTGCAGAGATAGGGGAATCTTACTTATTAGTTGCTAAGGTCCTAAGTCAGCAGCAGTGGCCCTTGACATGCACTGGCATTGCAGGGCATTGGGTACACCTTGAAGAAACCAATCAGAGACAGTCTGACTCACCTGCCAAGGAATACTGCAGCTGCAGAGGACTGACATCAAAAAACAGCATCAAAAGATCTAGACTATTTACCTTACTCATGAACTGTTTGTAATCACTTTTTGCTCATAGTATATAAATAGTTCAGTTAGCCAGTGTACAATTCAAGTTACTATTTGCCCTCTTCTCCACTAAGAAGCAGTGCAAACAGCTTCAGTTGCATTGAAAAGATTCAGCTTGGAATATGTGGGTCTCCTGCCTTGCGCAGCAAGCCTACTAGTTGCTGGTCTTGGAAATTGTAGCAGACAAGTGCCAAAGAGCCTGTATTCTGGTGAGGGAGTCATTAGTTGCTTCTGGGCTTGTGCATTGTAGCAAGCTCACAGAGAAATAGAATAAAAGAGAGATTTTGGATAATAAACTTTGGTTTACTTGAGATAAATAAGAGATTTGGAGTCAGTGAAGCTGTGCTGGTCTCAAGAGTGTTTCATGTTGAGAGTGATTTGTGTGGGAATTGGCCAGATCAGGCTGCTCCATGACAGCTGCACAAGGTGTAGTAGGTGCATGCTGGCTGAAAGAACTCTGGCAGTATCATATTACTTAGTGAGCTCGCTGTGTGCAAGACCTGTTTTGTTTGAGGGTTTATTGTGTTTTTTGTTTGAGAGTGCTAAGGGCCTCATTTGTGATGAACCGGGATTCAGGTTTAGTGGACTAGAGGAAGGCAAAGGTGTGTGCAGTTGGACCTAGCAGCACTTTGTACTAGTGAGCTCACTAAATGGACTTTAGTCATGATGAGTTGAGACTCAGGTTTAGTGAGCTAAGAAGAAGGCAAAGTTGTGTGCAGTTGGACCTAGCAGTGATTTGTACTTAGTGAGCTCACTGAGCAGACTTTGTCTTCACCATAGATCTGTGTCCATTTGTATACTATATAAAAGTCTTTGCCTTGAGGGTTGTGTGGTTCACCGTGCTCTCTTGTAAAAAGCTTCAGAGGAGAAATAAAGAGAACTTGAGATATTGCTGGTTACTTCGCATTACATCAGGCCATTGAGAGAGAGCTCTTGAGATTTGTTGAGATACTGTCAGTGCACAAGTAGAATTAAATTCCTTGCTCCCCTCTGCACTTGTAGAGATTGGTGTGTGTGTTAGTGGGATTGAGTGTAGGTTTAGTGTGTGTTCACGCTAGGCCACTCTTAGTTTCATGGGTGCATGCAACTAAGCTCTTCAACAGTTACTATATTTACTTATTCTGTACCTTATTCCATCTTACTATCTGACCATTTCTACTTGATTTCTCAACATGCTTGCTGCCTGACTGACAGGTTATGCAGCCCCATTTTTACTCAATTTAATACCACCTTGACTTGACCTAATACCTGGGACCCAGACAAAGGAACAAGACTAAAAAAAACATCCATTTTACTCCTATACCATCTCCCTCGCTCTTCACACCTCGCTCTTCCCCCTGACTCTTTGATAAACAGACCACAGACCAGACACAGACCAGACCAAGGACCAGACCCAACCAAGAACAATGACAGACTCAGGAAATGAAAAGAAGACCAGTGTTACACTTCTGACCAGGAACAATTATGATGCTTGGGCTTTACGGACCATGGTGGTCACTTGCAAGCAACAACTGAAGGATATGGTGACAGGAAATGATGATGAACCATCAACCGGGAGGAATAGTAAGGGTTGGAAAGCATGGAGGGATCATAGGAATGCCACTGCTGAACTAATCATCAGTCAACTGGATAATGCGCAGCTGGTGCATATCCAAGGACTTGAAGGGGACCCTGCAGGGATGTGAGTGTGACTGGCCACTGTGTATGGGGAAGGACCAGGAATAGGCAGCTCAATTGATCTTTGGGAGGAACTTTACAACACTATGTATACTGATGACTCTGTGCCAATGTCTACTCACCTGAGTGGCATTTGTGCTATTGCAGAGAAGCTGGAGCATATCCACTAGTGATGTCTGGGTCAGGCTTAAAGCCCACAACCCAGCCTGACCCAGCACAACCTGACCCTAGAAAGCCTGACCCTCCCAGCAGGCTTTGGCAGGCTCAGGGCTTGGGTGTTGACTTTTCAAAGCCTAAGCCTTGGGCTTCCAGCCCAGTAATTACAGTTGGCATCTGACAGCATGTGATCAATTGTGACTGATTGATCACAGCCTTGTTCTCTTATCTCACATTCATCATTGCTGCTGTTTCTGCCTCTTCCTGCTCCTGATGTGCACCATCTTCCCATATATTATCTTGTTTTATTGTATAAGATGTTTCATGGTGTCAGACATTGACTCTGGCCCTAGGAAGCTTATTATGTTATACTTGAACCTCCTGAAAGCCACAATCAGAAGGTCAAAGTGTGTTATAATTAGGCATCTACATCTAGACAGGTTGGAAATAAGAGGAAAAGGCTATACCATGTATGTGCTATCATTTTAATTTCATCTCTTTGGTGGCTGATAAACTGTACAGTTCTTATATGATATAAATTGTAAAATACTAAACTAATATCCTGATTATTTTCTTCTTCATGCCTGTGCAAGACAAGCCTGATTCTAGTCTCATTCTCAATGGACGATGCAACCATTGATGACCACAACACTATGGAGAGAGTATGTTGCCTTTGCCGCTCTCTACCCCATCATCCCAAAAATGTGGGCCTAGCATTCTGAATGAAGCAGAAGATGATTGCCATTCTGCTGGGTTGTCTGCACCTCAGCAATCTAAACAAGTACGTGCTGATGATGATACCCTGGATGAACACAATGAGCCTGAGGCACCAGAAAAACAAGCTGGTGCACAGTTACAATCCATGACAAGACCAATACTAATCAGATTTAGATGCTGTCAAGGTAACAGATGGGCAACCAAACTCTCTTAAAGTTTCAATCCTGCCTCACACTGATGAAACTGATTCTAATAGATTCGCAAAAGACATTAAAAAAATGGTTGCTGTATTGAAGCCTAAGACTTCTCTGTCGACAAATGTCACAGCGGATTTGAAGCACTTTTTCCAGTCAGTGCCAGATGAGCAAAACAAGAAAGGCGAGATGGTCTCTCAAAAGTGCTGTACCTTATGCCGGTGAGTGAATGGACATTTTACAGCTGTTATATCTGTTGATTCTGTTTACATCATAATATAGTAACACATTTGCCACTGATGCTAGTACAGAGTGGTGTCATCTGGCCACAAAGCATAAGGTGCAAGGGCTGACTATCTTCTATCTCTATGGCTACTGGCAGGGCAATTATTGTGCTTGGTGTAAGGCTAACAACTTTGAATCAATGCTTCCCAAAGATACTGCTGAATGCCACAAGGAAGAAAAGAAAAAGCTTGTGCAGTCTTCTCTAGATAACCACATTGTTGATATTATGCATCAAAAATGAGAAACACGTGTGGTCTATTCTGAGCACAACTGGGAGTATGCTATGTTACACTGGATGATCAACACCAAACAAGTAAGCCTTCTTTGTGTGCTCAGGAATCAAGTCTGGCTTCACTAATTTTTCCAATTCAATCACAGCCTATTGATGCCTTTCAACATCCTGATTTTATTCAGATGATCCACATGGCCACCTAGGCACCCAATGGTCAAATCTTCTTGCCTGGACAAAAGGCAACATGCTGGGCAATCCTAGAATGGAACAATGAGCATTTGATAAATTTAAAGAACCTTTTTGCAGTAAGCTCAAGCATTGTGGCCAATAACAGTGTCCTGACCTCTCTATTTATCAGTCAAACCAAGTTACCAGTCGTGTTTCCTTTACAAATGATGTTTGGCAAGCTGGGAACTTTGACAGCTACTTTGCTGTGACTGCACACTATATTGAAGAGAAAGAGCCTTGTCAATGGACTCTGCAAACAGCATTGATTGAGTTTGTATGCTTAATGGGGGCACATACTGGAAAGCACCTAGGGCAGCTTCAATTTAAAGTGGTAGAGCAAGTTGGTTTACAGAAATGCATAAGTAATTGTTATTTTAATCTTATCTGATCTAATCTTGGAGATCAGTCTGGGCCAGTGACATGCGATAATGTGTCTTCAAATGATGGTATGATGGTTGAATATTCTTTTTGCATTTGCCTGGCAGGGGATACCGAGTATGAGGTGGAACAAAACTGTGTTCACTGCTCATCCCACTCAGTAAACCTCAGTTCCCAGAAATTTATGCATACTTACAGCAAAGCTCCACACTATGATCCTCAAAATCCTGACATGCATATTCCTAACAATAGAGATGAAGTCAGAATCATTTAGGCAATCAGTGTTAAGGTATATATTATATTTTGATTGTGATTCATCACTCATTAATTATTAATCAACACTGGCAGGAGGGATCACCATCTGCATGTCATGAAAAGTTTCTCGATGTTCAGTGAGCATTAAACACAAAGACGCTGGAGAAAAATCTAGATGCAGAGGTGGAGAAGCCAAAACACCTCTGTCTTGATATGCCAGTCTGGTGGTCCTCAACATTTAACATGTTAATATGGGCATTGCTACTGAGATCAGTGATATTCAATGTCTCACATGTTATTTGCTTTTGTAATCTATCTTACAGGCTGTTGACAGATTTGTTGTTGAGTTGATTCTTGATGAGAAGGATGAGCGAAAGGCAGAGAAGCTACAAATGTTATGCTTGTCTGAGGAAGAGTGGTGCTATGTTGTCTTGTTCACATGGATCCTACAGTTACTAGCTCTTTGATAATGCTCAGCAAGAATTCTCATCAAGTGCCTATCTGTCACTTCAACTGGTTATTCCAGCTTTGGAGTGACTTCATAAAAAGTTGACTGACTGACTTTCCAAGCCTGAGTATGCTCCATTTGAGCCAGCTATTCAAGCTTGCTTGGAGATCATAGAAAAGTATTATGGCCACACTGAATACACAGATGTATATATCATAGCAATGGGTAATCTTTATCAGTGTTTATTTTTTGTTATGGTGACAAGATGGTTTAGTACTTGATCCAACAATGAAACTGACATGGATCGAGAAGGAATAGGAGCCCACATTATGAAGAGAAGCACTAGAATTGGTTCAGAAGAATGTGGAATTTATGTCAATGCTTTTTCCTATTCCATAACATTCATACTATTGTTAAATAGTACAAGACTCGCTATACACAGATGTACAATAATAACAGCCCACCCCCTACCATAGTTACCTCAAGTTCACGCAGTAAGATAAGTTGCAAAATACAGAGTCTGCTCGAAGATTTGGATGAGGAGGATGATGATATGGAGGCTGATAATAGCTGCACACCTATATTGGCATCATCATGAGAGCTTGGGTTCAACAAATATATGTATGGGGTTGATTGCCTCACTCCGAATCAGTCTGTAATTGCATGGTGGGGGGTATGTATTTCCATTCACATACATAATCTGTGCCTTTGTCTGACATTCAAATCTTGCAGCAAGTGTCAGTTCAATTGCCAGTATGGGCAGCGATTGCATGTGACTACCTACCTGTCATGGCCTCATCTGTGTCAAGCAAGAAAATATTCTCTTCTAGCAGAATTACAATATCCAAACAGCACAACCAGCTACATAGCGATGTGGTGGAAGCACTTCAAATTCTCAAGTCAGCATTCCGACATGGAAATATGTCTTATTTCAAGGATCTACCATCACTGAAGACTGAGAAGAATATTCTAGATGAGGAGAGGAAAGAAGACAAGCTGATGACATCAGTTTATCAGAAGGTAAAGGGCAGGCTAGCTATTGATCTAGACAATGACTGCTACAAAACTGACTAAGTAATTATATACTTGTTTGACATGCACACAGCGCTACATAGGTCAAGCCCAGGCCTACTACCCAAGCCTGACCTGACCTGACTAGGGCCAGGGCTTAGGGCTCAGGCTCATGCAAGTTGCTACCCAAACCCTGAACTACCCAGCCCAAGCCTGAAAAACCCAGCCCAAGCCAGACATCACTAGTATCCACAGTGACAAACCCTCAGACAACTAGATTATTGCCCACATGCTTTCATCTCTTCCAGCATCATACTCTGGACTTTGGACCATATTGAACGCAACCAAGGCTCTGTTGACAGTTGATGGTGTCAAACACTCTATCTTGGAACATGAGAAGAGTATCTCAAGAGACAGGAAGATGGGCCCAGTATCATCTTCATCTGTGGGATCAGGAATGGCTTTAATGTCCAAGAACGGTGGTTATAAAGATGGGATTGGATCAGAGGCCTGCAATAACTGTGGGAGATTTGGACATACTCATCTGAACTGTTTTTGCCT
The DNA here is from genome assembly GCA_022818075.1 of Armillaria altimontana. NCBI lineage: Eukaryota > Fungi > Basidiomycota > Agaricomycetes > Agaricales > Physalacriaceae > Armillaria > Armillaria altimontana. Next base: position 1,068,607 of record JAIWYR010000018.1, read on the forward strand.
GGGTGGAGGAAAGGAGGGACAATGGCCAGATTGGTGGGACAACTTGAAGAAGGCTCAACATGCAGCAGATGCAATGAAGGGAGATCATCAGGCACACATGGCACTTGGATTTGTGACTGGCAATCAATCAGCTAATGACTATGAGGGTATGACAACTCATGTTTTACCATTATAGATCCTGGCATGGCAACGACGGTTCTGTTCCAAGGATGATGAGAGTTTGGAGTTGTGTGGGAGTGTGGATTTCTGTGGGAGTTATACTTCATATACTCTCCTGTCTGATGGGAGTTCTGGATCCTTGACTGTGTTACTTTACATTTCATAGCCTTCATTTGTGTGGGAGTGTTGAGGCTGTGCTCATTCAGCTACTTACAGTTACTATATTTACTTATTCTGTACCTTATTCCATCTTACTATCTGACCATTTCTACTTGGTTTCTCAACACACTTGCTGCCTGACTGACATCTTCATAAGCAGGGTCCTATTAGTGCTGTATCATCAAACTGAATTGCTAGTATAATGGCAATGCACATACACTGCATGATAACTTCAATATGCAAGGTCAAAATATTGAAACCAAAAGATATTTATTTTTGGTCAGTTTCTAGCCTAAAATATTGACAATATAAGCAAAATATCATTTCCATATTTGTGATTTTATCAAGTTTTGGAGTGATTTTCACAAATATAAAGAAGATGTTAGCAAATTCTTTTACATATTTTAAGCAAAAAATTGATAAAAATATATATCTTTCAAACTCAATATTTAAGCCTCAATTATTGAAGCCATTATGCAGTGATAGACACTCAGACATCTGTATTTTGTTATTTTTTGTTCAAAAGAACACTATTTTGAAGATTTTTTCATCTCTTCACTGAGTGCTGTGACATGTTATCAGATATGCATATCTTCATTTCACAGGCCACTGTGACACATTATGTGAACTTAAGGTCAAAAATGTACAGTATGTTGCTTAAGATTATGAAGGATTGAATAAAGGAAATATGCACAGGCCACTTTATCTTAGTCTGGTGGTTGTTGTGCCCAAAGTTATGGACGATCAGGTCTATTACAAATTTTACATAATCTAGCAATTATGTCACCGCACAAGAATTTACCGGCTTGCCTTTATTCTTCGACAATGTCCTGCAATGCACTAAATATATTGGCATTATGTCCCTTACGCATGCATGGAAGACACCTCAAGGCTCAGAGGCACTTAAACATGTTGTAGCACATTGCATTCTGCAGTGGAAGGATGGTCTCCATGATCACCAGCAAGAGTTCATCCCTTATATCCTCAACAGCGACAACCTCCTTGTTTGCACCGCTACTGGCGATGGAAAATCAGCATATTTTACAGCTTCCATTCTGGCTCATATTGATGTACACAATGATCTGGATTTGTATGCTGGGTTTAAAGCTAAAAAGAAACTGGTTGGGGTCATGATTATGCCAACAATTGGGTTGGCAAGTAACATAGTACGTGAATACCATCTATTACTCTCTGTAAAATTTCTTAATGAGTCTGGTAGGTATCCAAACTCTTGGGGTTCCAAATCCAGGGAATTTCTCTATGCCATGACACCATTGTGGAGGCTCAACGTTCTGGTGCCAGTCTCATCAAAGACATTGTATCTTGCAACAAATATTAAGTTGTTTGTATCAATCCCAAGCATTTGAATGAGAAGGAATGGCAAGATATCATGAAGTCAGACAAGTTTTGGTCGAACACGGTGTATGTCTGCATCAAGGAAGCACATCTAATCAACAAATGGGGTGCCACTTTCCATCCCCTGTTCAAACACATTGGACAGCTCATTTGTGGTCATGTTCCATCATCCTGCTCTGTCTTTGCTCTCATTGCTACCCTACAACCTGGCAAACATACTGAATCAGTTTGCAATGCTCTCGGCTTTTGCCTTGGCAATTACTTCCTTGTGCGACGTTCCAATGAACGTCGGAACATACATCTCTGCATTGAACCACTTAAGAACAGTGTCAAACCAGACATCTTCCCTCAGCTTATCCCTTACCTCAACAGCCAGTGCAAGGCTATCATTCACTGTTCTACTATTGACCAAGTTTATCGCATCTACATCTACCTTTGGAGCATGGAGCCGGAAAATACAGATCATATGCGACGAGTTCACATGTACTTCTCTCTTTCTTCAGATGAATACAACCATGAAACCATTCACCTTCTTGACAAGGACCCATACTGTCAGGTCATTATTGTGACAGTAGCATTCATGAATGGTATCACCTGCCGGTCCCTCCTTGACAGTATTTCAATTGGAGCCACCAAGACATTAGACCAGATCTGGCAGGAGAAAGGCCATGTTGCACGCCTTATGGAATTTGTTGGATGAGGCATAATATTGGTTCAACCAAGTAAGGCATAGCATGGATGTGGATGATCCACAGATATCTGAACAGATATCCAAAAAAATACCTGTGGATGTGGCTGTGCCCAAATATCCGGATCCATGGCATCTGGATCCGCTGGATGCGGATATGACTTTAGCAATCTTGAATATCCATGGATGTTCTATTTATTTCTCTCTCTGTATTATTCCCCATGTGTGAAATAGGCCTCCTAGGGTTTTCAAGGTCAGGGATTTCGAATCTAGCATCGGATTTACAATCAGAGGCCACCCTGGTCCATGGTAAGCAAATGGAGATTTTCTTAATTTTGTCTCAAAGTTCACTTTATTTTTCCAGTCATCATTTCGATAGTAGAAATAGTGTGGCAAAGGTGTTCTTATGTTTTTGATGTCAACAATTTTGAATTCACCATCCGATCTGCTATCAGAGGCCACCCAGGCCCATGGGAAGCAATCAGAGATTTTATTGACTCTCTGTTAAAGATCACTTTCTGTTTCCACCACTCATTTTGACTGCGAGATTTAGTTTTCCAGTGCGTCCTAATGTTTTCAAGGTCGGGGAATTCAATTCTGCCATCCGATTTTTGATTGGGAGTCATTCAGGTCTGCAGGAAGCATTTGGAGATTTTATTGATTTTATTTACAAGTTGTATTCCTCTTTCTGGCCCTGATTTGTTGATGGATGCAGTGAAATATATGTCTGCCATTGTTTTGAATGTTGAAAAATATAATGATAGCCTTGTCTGGCTATTTAAGCTGGCCCTGAGCATGTATGCCTAAACATAAGTGGAATAAATACTGCATTTCTATTTGATTTTTATGCCTTGCAGTTTGGACACTCTCAAGTGATAGAAGACAGCGTTCAAAGACACCTTATAGTGTAGAACTCAAGTTTAAAATCTTAGAAGAAACAGGTCAAAACCCATCAAGATATGTGAAGATCGAGTTTTTGACTAAAACAGACAGATATCTGTGGTGCGGATGCCACAGATGTGGATATCACCTATCAGGTACACTGATATCCACAGGACAGATCTGGATGCATCCGTGGATGCATCTGTGCTATGCCTTACAACCAAGCGAGTTCAAGGCAGCAGAAAAAAATCATGAACAGTGACTGGAATCCTTTCAGATACCTACTTTGACTGAGTCCTCAAGTTTTAGGTATTCCCAAAAAGACAACAAAGAAATCAAAGTCCAAAGACTCAATGGACTATGCTAAGGTCAAGGGGTTTCAAAAACTTTAATAAATTACATCGCATCTCATTTTTTTAAAGCTCTCGACAGGGCAACTGACCGACCACCGTGGGAACAACATACCATATTGGAACACTGGTGTATGTCTTTCGGATACTCATCTCATTGTCTTCTCTTCTTTCCTGGACATGCAGCCTCGCACGACTCACAAACCCAATTACTAACTCTCCATCCTAGTCGAACATAAGCCATGGGGTACTATTTCTGTATTAGGTGAGGACCAATTGAAGCTCAAAAACCACTCACTAAACCTGTTTCACAGCCCTCCTGTTTGCATGCGATGATGCCCTCGTCAATCTGATCACAATCGATTTGCTCGCTACATACACAAGTCTGCAAGACTGCATGCAAGTCTCTTGCTCGCCATGTCCATCCACTTTGGGTTCTGGGGGCATCTGTGAAGGGTATTGTGTCATTCTGTGGGTTATCACAGCGCCAATGTTGATCATCTTGTTGCATGCTGGACATAGTACTTTCCTGTGGTTCATTAGTGTAAGTAATTATAAGCTCAATTGAATGACATACATCTTCCCTGATTTCGTGCTCAAGACATCTCTTGGATCAGTCTGCGCTGTCATAACTGAATATGGATGAAAATTTTGCCATTTGAAAGCCATTAGCAAACATCACATGCAAACAAACTATTGGTTATGAGTAAACAAGCCTATTATTCCACTTTAGATCACCAAAAAGTGCATTCAAAATCTCTATGAACCATGTACAAGTACGAAAAAAATCTGCATACAAAAAATATTTAAGGGCCCTTCAGACAGACCAACCAACCAACGGGATGTGCCGGAACAACGGGCCGGGAACCCCTTGGCTAAGATCATGCTCCTGGTTGAGAAAATTTGCTATGTCGCCACTATCAACTGAATATACAAGAACCCGCCAACTGAAGAAATGTACTTGGACTGTCTGACTGCTAAACAGAAACTTCCTTGTTCACTATGCTGTGCTAGAGGCAAGATCAAACTCGAATTTGCTGCACCTTCATATCCCGAGGAAACTGAGCTGCCCTCACCTTTCCTTCTTCCGACAGAAGCCACTACAAAGCCTCGTCCCAATGCCAAGACATCCTTAACAAAAAAGAGTGCTCGCAAGTCCAAGCATCCCTGATGGAATATGGAGATCAGCTACATCAACAGGAGTGCAATGCAAACCCTTTTCTCCCTCATGAACTCTACTTTCCTTCAACTCTCTGTCAGATAATCTTGGACTGTTTGCTTACTATTGCATCTTCTGTCTCTCTGTCTCACACTCTACATCATCTTTCCTGGCATTTCACATCCAAACATGAGATTGATCTTTATGAACACATGGTGTTGATGTGGTCCAATATCATCAACCAGTGTGATAAGGCTCAAGTCAAATGTAATGCCAAGAAATGGGGATGGCAACAAGAGAAGCATCCGATGGCTATATCTGATGAATCTGAAGAGGAGTCTGTACTGGACACTGTGGAAATCAACACACCTCATATTACTGTTCCTGAAGCTTTGCCCAAATGTGTACAATCTCCTGTTGACGAGGCTGGTGATGGGCACCAGTGAAACTAAGCACAGCCTAGTGTGAACACACACTAACCCTATACTCAATCCCACTAAAACACACACACGCAAAATCTCTCTAAGTGCAGAGGGGAGCAAGGAATTTAATTCCACTTGCATGCCAACAGTATCTCAAAGTATCTCAGCAAGCTCACTAGAACGATGCATGAAACAATATAGTATTATCAAGCCAATCTCAAATTCTCTATTTCTTCAGAGCTTTTACAAGAGAGCACGGTGAACCATGCAACCCTCAAGGCAAAGGATATTTCAATAAACAAAACACACAGATATGCAGATCTGCAAAATGACCAAGTTCAGTCAGTGAGCTCGCTAAGTATGACCCGCCACAAGATTCAATCTGCGTGCGACACCACCTTTCTCTTAGTTGCTAAACCTGACTCCCAAACTCGTCACGATAGAGGCCCTCAGCATTCCCAATCAATTCTCAATTATTCTCAAAACCATCCCTGCAAGTCCTCACACACACACACACACAGTGTGCTCGCCCTAACAATAGTGCCACAAGGTCCAACTGTGCACACCTGTCACACTTTGTGCAACTGCTAGAACAGCTCAATCTGGCTGATTCCCTTGCAACTACTTCTAGACCTACACAGAGGCTGGCACAACACAGTCTCTTTCTCTTACACTAAACCAGAAAAGGAACAGAGCTCTCTCTCAGATGTAACCAAGTAAACCTCTAGAGACAGGTGCAGCATCACTGCTTCTGAATCTCTTTCTTATCTCAAGTAAGCCGAAGTTTGTATCCAAAATTTCTCTCTTATTCAATTTCTCTGTGAGCTCGCTAAACTTGTGTTATAGCCGAGACTCAAAGTTACTAACTCTTACATGGTGCAACAAGTCCAGATCCAAACTGAAACTTTATTATGTTATGTGGGGGGTAGGTAGCTTGGCTTAATACATGAAAATCTACTCTACTTATACTACAGGAGATTGATTGTTACAAATGGCTTTTTAGTAATTTACTTCTTGGTTGGCCAAATATTCCTCATCCAAGGTGGCACAGTGCTCTAGGCAGCATGCTGCTTGTTCCTCTTTTTAGTAGTCTCAAAGAGCTAAGCAATGTCAATGTTGCTCGCCCTAGCAGCAGAGTGGCTCGCAAGCATGCACTCAATAGCTGCTTAATCCTCGATCACCGATCACACTCCGTATTCAGCTTTCGGGTCTGCTCTGACAGTGACAGCGTCATATTCTAGGCTCGGTAACCAAGGAATGCTTCAGACTTTGAGCCCGCTTGCTACTTCCATCAGCCAAATCCTGTTTCTAGGCCATGCCTGGGGTTCTCTTGATTACCCCATGTGTGATATCGTTTCTCTGGATCTCCAGGGACCATGCATCATAGATTACCAACACATAGTTATCTAAATTAGTCTCAGCTCACGTACAAGTGCATCCCACTGAGGCTGAGTTCTCTACTGCCAACAGATGGTTTTGCAAGCAAGCTTGCTCTTTGGCCTTGTTGCCGTGCATGCCCGTAAGGTACAGTGCAATGACGAAGTCCTTATGTTTTAATTCTGCTGCTTCTTTTTCTATCATAGAGCTCTCTGCCTCTGTGGCCTTGCTTCTTCACGTGCCACTTGCACTGTCAGCCCACTCACTCTGCTCCTGCCTTGCTATGGTGTAAAGTATGACTTTTTGCAAAATTACATCCTTAGACATGCTGCAGGTGTGACACCATTCTTGAAGCTGCAACAAATGTACCTGCACCAAAACGACCCAGAGCCAGAAAGATAGCACTTCAAAGTGCTGCCGAAGTTGCTGCTAGTTTTTGGCCTCGCTATCAAACTACAGCTCGACGTACTAAGGAAAATGCACCTGAAGTTATAGAAGACTCTCAAGTTCAGAGATCAGGGAGAACATGATGGTTTGATTGGAAAGGCCCTTCTTCCATTGTACTATACTGACTATGAATATAGTGGTTAATCATTGACTCCACCAGTCATACCATCATCAGAGTTGGCATCAGGAATATCATCCAAGAGCCACATGTCCTCATCCTCGCTCACAATGCTTCCCATCTCTTTATCAACAGATCCATCAGAATTAGCATCAATGTACTGGGATTGCTCTTCAATATCACCATAAACCATCTCACCATCTTCATCAAGATATGTTGCACCGTATGATCCACTCTTCACCTGCCACTCACTGTCATCTAGTGCATCCAGAAGTTCACAGTCCTCTTCTATAGATACATCTGGTCCATCTGCCTCATCTTCTTCAGCGTCTGTATCCTCGTCTTCTTTGGCATCGTTCTGGATCATGCAAGATGTTGTTGTCTCCGTAGTGTCTTCTTCAGCTATGTGATGTTCTTCTGTAAAACTGCTCTGTAATTGCAAACCTTGTTCCTCCATCACTTTGCATACAAAATCTGCATGAGCAAGCAATTTCTTGAGGAACATCTTGAGCTTTCCCTTGTTGAGTACCTTGACACCTTCATTGAAAAGGTTTTGCTGGCATGGCCCATGCTGTGCTGAGAATGAAAGGTATGCAGTTCTTCATCCTTGTATGTCATTAGGAGTACCCAGAGTTCCGCATCCAGTTTGCATGAAGTATGCTTTTTCCCCCATGCATCCAATCCCATAGCAGAGGAAAGCTGCTCCTTGATGCAAATGAAATGGTCAACATTTGGCAAAATCATTTTCCTGAAGAATTTATTATCGAATTCACCTCTGCATTTCTGGACTGCCTCCTCTAAGAATCGGTTCTTGTGCTCCTGCATTAGGTCACCTTCTTTACACTTCCCTGGCAAACCTGTTGTATTCAAGAGCCAGTTGTCCAAGATAGCGGCCTTCAATTCTGGTGAGGCTTCATATTTGAGGAGGCAGTATGTTTCAAGGAAGTAGCTCATGTAGTTTTGATTGGTCGAGCCACCAAAAACTAAGATAGAAAGCTATGAAAATAGAATGAATGATATAGGTCGAGTAAAGGAAAGAAGAACATACTAGAAAATTTTAATACACCTGACCTATATCTTCCTCTGGCACAGCATGAGAAAGCTCTGTTAGCCATCCATACTCCAGCATAAACATGATAGAGTTTGCCAGTACTCTATTGCTGTCAAACATTACTTCTTCTTCATGGTATTTTGATGCCTCGGGTTTGGTGGAAGACGACAGTTGATTCAGATGCGAACCTGAAGCTGGAGCTGAGATTGTAGACCATTCCAATCCTAAAGGGATCCGAAACTGTTCAGATGAAAGCTTGGTTTCTGCAAGAGATAGCACTTGGTCGTATGCAGTAAAAGAAGAGTAACGATCAATGAGGGTTTCTGCTTGTACTAGAAGTTCTTTGAGGGTCAGTAGAGACTTCTTCACAGAGAGATCAGAGTAGAACTGGAAGATGTCTTCACATTTATTGTCAGTTCTGTAGTTAAGTAAGTTTTGAAATAGCAATCTAACAATGATTATTTTACTTGCTGAAAGATATCAAGGACTTGAGCTTGAAATGTGAGTGTCATCCCTTGCAATATGGGGTAGAAATCACAACTGCGAAGGTCTGAAGGTTGCTTCATATTTGCCACACTGTAGGCCTTCAAAAGAGATTAGGGATCATCAGATGCGACTGGTCCAAAGTGATTTGAAGCTACTGTGTTGACATTTGTAGCGTGAAAGTGCCAAATCTCAGGAGTTAATATGATATGGATGAAGCGCTCAAGGTTCATCTTTCCAGTTGGCAACTTGTACTTCTTGAGATGGAGTGCAGTGGCAAAGGATCCTCCATCACCTCATATCCATAGCAGCAGGTGCTTAGCGTATTCTTCAGTGATCCCCATCTGACCTGAGAAGTCTGTAATAGCTCGAGCCATTCCCTGTATCTCCATCTCCCTCTCAGTGTTGGCCCCAAGAGCCTGCATCTCAGTCTTTTGCCCAGCTCTCCTTGGATGTTTTGCAATTGAATCTGAGTGGAACCAAGCAGATATCTCTTTCTGATTTTTGTGGAATTCGGGGATGAGTTCTGCAAGAATACAAACCCAATGAAGAGCCAAGACCCAATGGAGATGTGGCCAGTCAATGTCTGAGAGAATGGTAGCCATGGTAAGCTCTGCATGCTCCTTCTTGATAACATGAGAGAGATGGTCCTGTAGATTAAAAGCATTTGGTGCGCAATCCTCAAGTTGAACTGTGGTAGCCACAGTTCTGACCTTCAGGACACTCTGGTACCCAATCCCAGCTTCTCGAGCCAGACAATACTCTTGGATGTTATCAAGAACACAGCAATATCCCACCTTTCACTTTGCCATATAGCTTGCTACAGATGCTTGTAGCACTGCCTGACCCTTTTCCATCATTGAGTTGAGGGCATTTCGAGCTGTTTTGTCATGAGATATCATCCCAAGATGACATGAGATCTGTTTGACATTGACATGGGATTGACAAGTGAAATGGAAAACCGAAAAGGCAAGTGCAAAGTAGCCATTAGCATGAGAGTTTTGACTCATTATTGCTGAGTTTATCATAGAAAAAACCACCTTCAAGTTGAGATGGCAGTGAGGATTAAACGGAGCTCATCATAGACATGGATTGGACATACAGGTGTATATGGTCTTCGCTGCCTCACCACAACCACTCCCTTCCTTGTGGGTGCTGCCATAGACTCAGCCATGTCCCAGACGATTTTCTCCTCCCTTTGAATCAGAGAAATGGAGTCATTCAGACTAAAATTCTCTATTTCACTCCAAGAGACCATGCACGTGTTTTTGACATGGCCATTGGTTGAGGCAGGGAGGTATGCCCATACTTCATCAGAGGGATCCTTGAGATGAGCTAGTCAATGGACTCCCTTATTCAAGTGAAGGCAGAGAAGTTGTGCTGCCCAAGCAGACAAGCCTGGCCATGCATATTGTATGGTTGAAGGATCTACAGTTGTTGAGAAGGCACGATTGCACTCATAGACATACTTGGACTCAAAGGAAGGGTTGCCATCTCGGTGCTTATAGACCTTCTTTACAAGCTGAGTGAAAGATCCACTACTTTGTCCTCGAAGGTATGCCTGAATCATCTGTTGGTGGCGAACAGAGCGCAGGTCAGGGAGGTCCTTTCTTGCTCTATTCCAGAACAGAACATCAAGGAACAATCCTATGCAGCCAAAATCTCTTTGAATGACATCAAGAATATTGTGAGTCTTCTGAAAAACACTTTGTCATGGAGCATGCAAGTGAGGCTGAGTATAACCGAACAAGTGATTGACTTGCTTTGATTCTGGCTGTCGCAGCGCAACAGGGCTTTTGAGTGGTGCTGAGGTAGTGAGAGATTGAACATATGGGGGTATGGAGGGTACTTTGAGGACTGGAATTCTTCTATATGGCCTCGCTGTTCTCAGATAGAATTCTGCTGATGATGGAGTTGGAAGTGTTGAAGAAGTTGATGTAGATGATTCAGCAGTGTGTTCAGGTGTGGGGAGAGGCTGGAGTGAAGATGAACAATCAGATAAGATAGAATTTGATGGTGTTGTGCTGCTAGCAGAGGGGAGAGAGTACTGAGATTCATCACCATAGTTATATGGTGTTATGACAGGTATAGTGAGTTTGGCTGTTGCTTGGTTGTTGTATTTTTGCTTTTGAGATTCCATGAGCAAAGCAGTATAAGCAGTAAGGAAAAATAATGCTTGGAACACGTCAAATGAGGAAACGTCACATCAAATGAGAGAGAGAAGGAGCGAAGCGCATGGAATTAATGACGCATCGTGGTCACGTTTTTTCCAAATTACATAATAGGGTCAGTTGTCCATAACTCGATCGACTTAGACAACAGACTACATACACACCGTCTCTCCCTTCCTCAATAGGTGTGTATCGTCCGTCTGTCTAGGAGAGACTAACTTTATCTTAACTTGGACAGGAAAACATCCAAAATTTGAGGGTTCATATGAAATTTTCATGACCAGCATTTGACCCTCCCTACCTATCTGGTGTTCTGGGCCAACATTTCAGTACCCCCTTGCACAAAATGGAGGCAAGCTGAAGAACTAACCTTGTGGTTTGAGCTGCCAGTGACACTCACTTTAGACCCCCTGCGAGTCAATCAAAGGAAGAACTCGAAATTGAACTGGAGCAATATCAGAAAATAAGTGTGATTGTTCCTCCGCTCTATGCTAGTGTGTAGGTATGCAGGATATGTATAGGAGAAGTGACAAGTGTAACTAAATTCAGACGCCAGCGTACATAGATTCATGTCAGTCATCAAGATATGCGATCAAAGTCCATCTCAAAACCCTCCATCCGCATTCGTTCCTCTAAATCCTGGACTAGGTGCACTTAGATGCTGGCTCCCACGGAAGCTGCCGGCATTACCAAGTGTCTCCCTGCTCGCCATATACGGGCTCTGGTGTTGTAGAGGATTCAAATGCCCATCCCGTGGCAACAACACAGGCTGCACGGGCATCGTCCACCTCACATCCAGATCCTCCAAAATTGTCTTCAGATTCCGCATGAACTTTGTCCTTCGTACCCACCGCGCGCCCCAATCCTGCCAGTTTGGTCGGTGCTCCATTGCCACAATCAGATGAATCGCGTTCTGATACTCCATCTTGTCGATGTTGAGATCCATGCCGCTCCATTCACGATTGTTCTCTGTCACAAATGCCTTTATACGCGTGCGAATTTCTTCGATCACCGGTAAAGGTGTGTTGTATGCTAACTGGATGTTCGTGGTTTCCCACATACTGCTGGATCGCCGGAGGTTATGGATCAACTTGGCGGAGGAAAGAAGGGAGTTAGGTGCAATGATCTCTTGCCCATCAACACGGCGGAAGGTGGTACTGAAGAGTCCGAATTCACGAACCATGAGCGCTTGATCGTCTATCATAACGAGATCACCAACGTCAAAGACGTGTGTGGAAAAGATGAAGATGAGGGATTCAAACATCGTAGCAGCCGCGTTGCCAAAAACGAAAGAAAAGCCGAGAATGATGGTCGCTAGTGGAACGAGAGATTCCAGTGTGTTGGATTTGTTAAATATGAGGAGACAGCAGAATATGATACCGACAAGGGAGCAACATAGTAAAACTGCATCCAGCTTGGCTACAGCTGAACCAGCATCCTTGAGGGAGGCGATGAGCGATTTGCGCTCACGATAGATGCGCTGAACTGCTTCGCGCATCTCCCGTTTACTAATGTCACCATTGCCGTCCTTGTCAAATAGTGCAAAAGCGGTGGTAGCCTCTTGCGTACTTCGAAAATACGGATAAAAGTCTGAAGCCGAGTAAGATATTATCCGAAACGAAATGGGAGCGATTACCTTCGACGATTAGATGATCCCGAGCAGGATCAACATCATTGAGACTGCGGAAGAGCTTGCGTGCAAGTTTTCGCGCCGAGTGGAGCCCTCCCATATCACCCTCACGGTTAAATTTAGAGTTTTTGAGCGCAACTTGGCCAATAGCGTCCCCAACTTGGTCAATGGCGCCGCCGACCTGATCCACAATGACGCTGGACATAAAGTTTTTGCGCTTGCGGCGTCGCTGAGCGGTCCGGGTAGAGGCGACGGGCCCCTCTCTGTGAGCATCCATCCCATTACCGTGTCCTAGCGGGCTCTGGCTCTGATTGCGTCCTCGCTGCACAGCATTGTTCAGATCCACACTCGTCCCAGGACTCTTGTGCCCCCGCCTTTTCGGATGTCTGTATCCGATACCAAAAACAGGCTGGGCATTGGAAAGTCTATCCAACGCACGAAGACCCAGCTTGTTCTCGGTCAGGCGATCCGCCAAGGCCTTTTGATGGAAATTAATGGCAACGAACTGAAGGAAGACCTTCTCAGCTAGGATGATGATACCAGCGGCAAACAAGGCCTGCATGATTCGATTGATAGTGACCCAGTAGTTTCCAGCTGGCTTGTATACGGCGCGTACAACGGAAAGCGCAATCCAGGCCCAGGAAATATCGAGTATTAATTTCACCCAGCCCTGAACGGCGAGTGTAAGCTAGACATGAGGCCTGGTCAAGCAGGGAAATGACATAACGAAATGGTAAATACCTCTATCTGCATTTTCAGTCGCTCCAGCTGACCTCCGAAGAGGACAATCAAGCCTACGATGAGCCGAGGAATGGCATCGACAACCAGATACGTCGCGCACGCGGCTGCCCATATTATGGTAAGCCACAGACTCCACACGTGTACCTGCGTGCGTACGCTACTGGCGAGCTCCTTGAAGCGCAGCTGGACGACGAGCAGTGGTGTGATAAGAATAGCACACCCTAATATCCCGATAATGAGTACTCGGACCCAACGAGATAACTTGATGAAGGCAAGATAGATAAGACGACCACGCTTGGCCTTAACAATGTCGCCGTTCTTGGGGCCAGACGAGCTATCATCAGACCAATTAAACTCGTCTGAGGAATGGGTTGCAGTGGTATCCGAGTCGGTAGACGCCTGCATCGACGTCGAGGGCAATTTCTCGTGTTCATTGGGAGGCGAACTGGAGGTGGCCACCGGGGCGTAGTCGCGAGCCACAGGGAGTGTCGGTGGTGGACTCGCCCTGCCCATAGTATTTGGAAGATGACGGAGGTGATACTGTGGCAGGGTGACAAGCGGGCCGGATATTTTAATCTCCGAAACATTATATTCATATTCCGACTGATGCACGTGGAACGGTAATACCACCCGAGCACGTCGTGCCATACAGCGTGCTCAGGCCTTCGCCAATCGATCGGTAGCTATAATGCTCTCCAACCAGCTGCCAAGTGCCAACCAGCAGCTTTCCGGTGCCGTGCCGTCGTCACTGCAGTCTGCTTTACAGATGAATCCGCCACCGCCAATGCCTATCAAACAGCCATCACCAAACCAGGAAACGCCGCCAGCATCGACGCCGACAGCGGGCGCTAAGCGAAGACGAAAAAACGAAGGTGGAAACGAAGAAGGACCACAAGGACCAAGCGAACCTCGTCGACTACGCCGATCGCACGAAGCTTGTGCCAGATGCAGAGGGAAGAAAATTAAGGCAAGTCCCGACTGCTGGCATTTGCCGTCGGTGTCGCCCGGGGCAGCCCAGCAGCGTACAGAGCTGATACTCTCTTTTATCTCCAGTGCGATTCCAAACATCCACGATGCACGGCCTGTGCTACCGCTGGCGTCGAGTGCAACCAAGAGGACCGTCACCGACAGACACTGACTCCCAGAGGATATACCGAGCGCATCGAACTCCAGTTGGCTCAATGTGAGGCCCTGCTCAAGCGCCATTTGCCTGGATTTGCCTTGGAGAACCTCGAGGAATTTCTTGCGAGGGATGGCATCGACATCGGCGGCCCAGTCGCACCAACATTCCAGATGAGCTCATCACCATTGCGCAATACGTTTCGTTCCGAACAGCCTGTTCCTCCTGGTGGACCACCAAAGGGATATCCTCTCTATCCACCACCTCCTCCAGGCATGCTGCCTCCGCCTCCAGGATATCCGCCCCATATGATGCCGTATCCGCCGCCGGGTCCATATCATCCGTCCCAGATGCCGCCAATGCCGGGCCCACCCTACAACCCCCACATCCACCCTGCATTCCAGCATCCTCAGTATGTACCAGCAGAGGTCGTCGAGCAGGGTCGCACCGTTACAACCGATATCAAAGGTCAGGATCCCAAATCCAACGACATGTCCAACACCCAGGTGAGCTCTATGTATGCTATCTGTGAATTTTACTCACCGTAGTCTAGTCACTGGCAAAAAATTTCGGTGTTTCTGCAGCAATCGTCAGCGACCTCAAACTCGGCCCAACGCATATCGATAGAGAGGATCTAGCCGTCGGATCCAACGGATTAAGCTCAGGCAGAGACCGTTCTATCGCAGAGTCTTCTGCTCCTCGTGATACGGCTAACTGGCGTACAGTGTCGGTCAGGCGCAACTCAAGCGCTTCTCTCAACTCACCTCGCCTTCCAATAATGCCCCGCAGCTCTGATCCATCCTCCATAGATGTATGGCTTCCCAAAGATCGTGGAATGGTCCAGCAGGTCGTAGACGTCTACTTTACCCGTCTCAACGTGCACCGTCCTGTCTTCTTCCGCAAAGTGTTCGAAAAGGCGCTGGATGACCTCTATGCAGAGCGTACCGTCACCCATGACCCAGGGTTCATCTGTAGCCTGTACCTCGTACTGGCACTGGGAACCCTGAGTGAAATATCCAATCGGTCCGCCAAACTCGATGTAGACTCCGATGATCCCATGGTCTCGGGTGCCACCAGACCCAAAAGCTTCGCTCCGGACTGGCCAGAGCATGATGAATTCTTTGAACGCGCACTGAGCGTGAAGCCCGACCTCCGGGTGACTATCTCCAGCCTGCAAGCACTCATACTATTGCACTGGTATTTGTATACAGAGGTACGCTTCCTGCTCGTCAATATCTGCACGCCGTTGAGATGCTTGTCTTTAGCGTCAAGGACGTACCTTATGGCGTCTAGTCGGAAGCCTTGTCCGTCTTGCTATAGAGCTCGGACTTCACCACGATCCCACCACTCAGCTCAATCCCGCTAATCAGATGAATCCTAACAGTCAGCAATGCATCTTTTCTGAGGAAGAGAGCCAGTTGCGAATTCGACTGTGGGGGATCGTGTTAGTCCATGATCGCGGTACTTCCCTTCTTCTCGGTCGTCCGCTTGCCATCGCTCCATCTGATGCCAATACACCTCGTCCGTCTCGCATGTCTTCCGCTGCTCGGCTCACTGGGCTTGGCGAGGATTTCAGTGAACACTTCGATCTCTCCCACCCCGTTGCGGAAATACAAGCCGATATCATCAATTCGTTGTACTCCCCTTCGCGACAGAGTGGTGATACCATCATGCGAAATGCTACTCGAATTATCAAGAGCATGGTCGAGTTCCGGCGCGGGCTACCAGACAAGTACAAGTATTACTTCTCTGGCACTGACGAATGGCCAATGGAGCGAAAGAGCAAGCTCGTGCAAGAGATTACTGAGGACGAAGGTCTAACGCTACTCAAAGTTGGTATATCCCGAATTCTACTACTTCGAGCGCTATTCAGCTTGAAGGAGCTCACGTATGCCCAACGCAGGAAGGCCTTGGTCGATGGTAAGCTGCCCTCCATTCGAGCCCAAGTAACGATACTAATCGAGACCTAGCTATCATCACGTCGCATAATACTATCATAGTTCACAGTCAACTCATCCGATACCCTGATATCGCCTTCTTCACCTCACCTATCCCACTCCACATCGCCGCCATGGTCATCCTATATGGCCATATGTCGAAGTGTGACAAACTCCCCAGGCATACCGCCCTGGAGGATGTATGGCTCGCTTTGGACATGCTTCCTCGATTCCGTTGGCGATGGGAACGTAAGGATGTCAACGGCGGACATCCCTTAATCGCCAAGCTAGCTGAACGCGTCCTCGAAGCCAATCTCCACCAAGTCGGACCTGCCACCCATCCTGTCCTCTTAAGTGAAGCCGATTGGGATGAAGATACTGTGCTAAAGAGCCCTAATCTGACCAAGAGTCAGCAGAACACTCCTACTCTCTCGACTGCGCCGTACGGTCCCGGTCCCCAGAATGGTCCACCGTATAGCCCACAACAACGACAGATGAACGGGGGAGCGATGAATGGGACCACGCCTCCGGGAAAGAATGCGCCTATGCCTGACTGCGGGCACATGTTCTACCCATTCTATCCAGAAGCCGGGCAGAGTGAAGTCAATGGTGTCGAGGGCCATAATCATCAAGACTACAGCCAACTGTTGGCTGTTGCTGCTGTACCACCATCTCAGGACTCGTACATGTCCGAGGAACGAGATGGTGCTGTCCAAAATGAGCAAGGGATGTGGATACAGAATATGCCTCCGGTGGGTCGCAACTGATAAGTGGGCCTGACATGGACTTATCTCCTCTTAATCTAGCATCATTCTCCTTCCCATAGGAACGGGTCTATGTCGACATATGCAATCCCGCCTCAGGCATGAATATTATCGTTTTGGAGGTAATTTCGCTTTTAGTACGTGTTGTTGTATGTCTTTAGTCTTTTTATTCGTCTTAACCGGATGGGCATACAACCCTTCTCTCCTGTTACAATATCTCCTTATCCAGTATGTACACTGCTATTCCTCTCGGCGCGATGCTTGGATATAATATTATGTTCAGACGCGCTGACATGTACCTTTGTTCTCCTGTGTCTTTACCATGTACTGCGTAAAGTACTTAACAATTATGATATGGTTTGCCTTTGCGGATGGAACAATCTATAATCCACATACGATTTAACCGAGGACGGTGCTGTTAAAACAACCTGCACCCACACGTGTTTCTACCTGTAAAACTACATATAAATACACTACAGTAGAATGTCTAATTAAATAGTGTAATGGGGATCATAAATACCAGATACAGTGGTAGACCAAGAGAAGCAAGCTGAACGAAAACGACTCTGACGATATGTCCTATAGGATTTTCTCCATTCTCTCCAGGGCAACATCGACGCCTCGTATCAGCAAGGTGACTTTACTGGGGAGTATTGCGGCGGCAGGATGATCTGCGTCTGTGGCGCCGTAAGCGATATTTTGATCCGTTATGGCTTTTTCTACGGCTATGGGAAGGCGAAGGGTAATGCGCGCGAGCCGTACGGTGAGACGCGAGCGACCGAAAAGGTCAAAGTAGGATAATTGGCGCAGCGCGTGTTGGATCTCCAGAAGACGGCAAAGTTCGTTGTGAAGCGCATATATACACGTCCGACAGGCTGCACTTAGATTAGAATCAGTGAGAATGAGCCTGCTAGGATACGTACTTAAGGCGCGTTGTCGTATCCGCTGAAGTGTCAGGAGGACTGAATTGATGCCGTCCTCGCCTAAACTGAGTGCTGGATTGATATCATTGATAGCTTCTGTGACATAAGTGAGACATGGCGACGACTGTAGGAGATGGTGATGCATACTGAGGAGCGTACGAATGACTTCCAGATCTCCGTCGAGAAAGTCGTTGAAAACACCTATCACTACACTGCGAAAAGTTTCTTCTGCATGCCCAGCAGGGTGGGCGGAGAATACGTCGTAGGTAGATGAGGGAGGACGTGAATCATATAGGCGTTTCGAAGACGGTTTGCTGAGAATATCATATGCCACCGCCACTTTCTGAAAAGCTAGGGTGGCGTTGGCCTCCGAAGGGAATTTACTAGAAACACGACAAATCAGCGGCATGCAGAAGTATCGTGTTTAATGTACGAACTCTGGATGGCAGGCACGACTACGGGAGAGATACGCGCGACGAAGAGCCACCTTGTCGAGCTTGGCTGCCTTGGTGATGCCCAAGACTTTGTATAGGTCATCGTTCTCCAAGACTTCCTTGAGCGTGTCGTAGCGACTGGGATCTGGGACGTCTGCAGAGTGCAAGGTTGGGTATGATTTGTCGGTGGTCGGTAGGCCTGAGGGCTCTGCTGTCCATGTCAGGTATCTTCGTTCGTAGTTTTCAATGTCTCTATCTTCCTCTTCATCCACAGGTAAATGAAAATATGTACTGGCTGCAAGGAGAAGAGGCTCAGAGGATGCTGAAAGGCAAATGAAAAGAACATACCGGTGGAGAAAGCGTAGGAGAACATGGTGTCTAAGGCCAAGGAGGCCACACCGGAAGGTGGAAAGGAGAGGGCTGTGGGAATCAGTAATTCCAAGTAATGGAGACAAATCTGACATGTGAAATCCTAATGACTGATTCACGTGATCAAAATATCATACGGAAGCAATAGGACTGTCTAGACATTCGCGGAACGTCCACGGACTACCCGATCTTAGCACCAAGAGCACCGGCGAATCCTCTTACCGCCCTCTTCACTTCCCCCCTTTCTCCCATCACAGTCAGCCGGATAACTGCCTTCTCCTTGTGTTCACCCCTCAGCATAGTTAGCTCATGTCGTCCGAATGCCCAGTTTAAGATGTATACGTCCTTGTGAGAGTCGAAGCGTACGAATCCTTTTACCCTCCACACGCATTCCTTCGATAGGGAATCCAGTGCCCTCTGCAGCTGTTCATGTGTGATACTTTCTTCCGATGTCTCGGACTCCGCAACTTCTTCCTCAACATGGGAATCGCAATGGTTGTGGTGGTGGTGTACCGATAGCTCGGCTCCACGTATAATTGTAACAGTCTCGACTTCATCTTGGTGTGTGACGTCCTTGAAAGCTTCTTCTTCCATGAAAAGCTTCGTCTCTAAGCCAAAAATCAGCTTGGGATCTACGCCCTGCTTTCCTCGGCATCTGATTTTGGGGGTAAGGTCATTCAACGTCCCCAAATGGTCTAACACGGTATCTAACTGTCGCTCTGAGACATGTTCCCACTTGTTCTGCGGGTATTCATGTCAATCGCCGATATAAACACTATGGCGGGTGACTCACGATAAGGATCATGTCGGTACAACTGGACTGCATCTTTGCAGTCGGTGAGGTATCTTCATAACCCATAAAGTTTTCCGCGTCTATTACGGTAACGATAGCATCCAGTCTAAGACCCCCGCCCGTCTCACGTTCTAATTCGCGTATCTGAAATGCCAGCGTCGCGGGGAAGGCTGACCCACTACAACGGATGTGAGTTCATCTAAAATCAAATGTTACACATGACGCACGAGCATTCAATTATGATACGGTCTGGGGTATATTTATCTGTCTTTCGGATGAATCAATGCAGCGCTTAAAAGAAGAATTTTCTCACCCTTAATCTCTAGCAACGCATTCTGCATCTGGCCAACTAGGACACAGCACCTGCCATACCATTTGCATTCAGGTCAATAAATTACAGACATTGATTACATTACTTACATGCAACCATTGAGGATTTCGCTGACAGCGGTCAGGCTTGATTGTGCTGCCAACTTGCTATCCACTAGTAGCGATCTTAGATTCAGAATGGTCTTGAAGACGAGTAATCCACCTTCAACGTCACCAAATTCATTCTTCAGCAAGACGACCTTGTAGTCAGAAGGGAGCTGTGGCAACAAAGAGAGAATAAGTGTCGTTTTTCCAGCCCCAAGGAATCCAGTGATGACGGTGATGGGAATGAACGGGGCCATGAGCGGCTCGGCTCACAAGTCCGAGCCGCGACAAGGTCGGTGGGGCCTGAATGGGAAGGCTGCCGATCATATGACGTCTCGTAATTCTGCTCACGTCACCCTCTTTGACCACACCTCCGAATTCCATCAAGCGACGAGACTTTGCTGCACTGCTCTTTCTGGATTTCAAACCGTCGCTAAAACGGCAACGGTCTCCTCCATCCTACCCTCGTCTTTTCCACCGATGTCGAGCACCAATTTCTCTATACAGGCCTCGCACATTGCTCGCGCACACACGTGCTTGGCGGCCGCCGCGTTCTTGAGTGCTCTATTCGTCGGATCCCTGCTGCATTACAAGAAAATCGTAAAAAATGGCATCGCTGGATATCCTCAGGAATGGTTTCCGTCGGTTTCTGCAACGTGAGTGCTACTCTTGCTGTCATGTCCGACGACGATGAACTAACTGCATCCAGCATCGGAGACTGGTACCCGGAACGAAACCTGTTCCAGATACTCATCGCCTTAACGTCCGGTACGCCCAGAACCATCACCCGTCTTCTGTTATACCCTTACGGCGCGTCTAGGGCCTCGTTTTGGACTCGTAGCCGCCCAGTATCTGTTGCACCGATCATCTCAGTCGACACTACCAGTTCTCGTGTTCATCTTTGGCTTGGTTCGGACGTTGTCGTGTGGAGGATGGGTGTATATCACATCCAGTGATGACCATGACGTGCATGATTTCTTCATGGTCACCTACATGGTTTGCAACATACCGTGGATGCTTGGTGGTATTGCTTGCACCCCCCAGCAGAGTACGCGAATACGTAAGAAACGGCGAGTAGCTTGACTTGTCGACAGAGGATTTATGTCTCACGAATGCAATACAGACGCCTCGTCGCAACGGCGTGAGTTGATATGCTACATACTCTGTTTGCGTTCTGATACAGAACAGATTCTTTACATCAATTATCCCCCTCGTGTACTTCTTTATTCAGCACAAAGTCCACCGAATCCCTGGAGGTATGCCTCTTTAATTGACGCGCTATACTTCTCTCTGACGCGCGCTTACAGCATATACGCGCTATAGCTTCTTCGAATGGGGCCTCATTTTCTTCGACGTCTTGTATGATTCCATAGCAGAGGCAGAGTTCAAGGATGCCGCTCTTCAAATTTCCCTTAACTCTTTGGTAGTTAAGGATCAGAAGCACGAAGAAATGTACCACCGGCTTCATCGACTTGCTTAATATTCATTTACTGATCTTTATCCAGTCGCAATGGAACAGTGGTTCCTATGAAGGAGAGCGAGACCACATCTGTTTCAACCCCTACTCCCAAGCGCGAACCCGCATCATTCAAACTGTCGGCCGTTGTCCAAAATCTTGTTGTAAGCTTTATATCCGACGTTTATTTATGTAAGCCTATCATCTTCGGTCTATGTCCACTCTCCATCTCATTTTCTCCTAGCATATATATTTTGGTCTATATTCACGTCCCTGACGCCAACCCTCTTCTACTTTTCCGTTTGGGAGTTGGGGATCGCAGGTCATGAACTCGCACTGCTGTCTGTCCTCTCACCATTCCTTCTGTCTGTGAACCCCCTTCTTCGTTGGGCAAGAACACGACCCGCTCAAATATTTCTGCATTTCCTGTCATTATCTGGGTTAGTGGCCTATCTCCTGCAAAAACCTCTGCAGCGCTTGTTCGTAGTCGCGTTTGCTGCATCCATAGCTGTTCTGAGACAAACGGCTGATTGGGCTGCATCTGATGAATATGCTGTTGGATATCAGAGTATAAGTGAGTCCTAATGCGTCCACGAAACATTGATTTCAGTTACGAATCCTCTCGTCGCAGCTACGGGCCTCGGCTTGATGCTGTCTTCTATGTTGAAACATACAAATCATTCAAACAACCCAGGTACGCTTCCCCTGCTGTACTGATAACGTCTCTTACTATAGTACAGTTTGGCCGTTCTTGAATGAACATTCGGGGGGCTACAACAAAACTGGTATCGCTTTCGCACTTCTTTGCATCCTAGAATATTTGCTTCGACCCACCTTCGAACAGCGAACCACGGCCAATGCTCCCACACCGCGGGAAAATAATTGGTTTTTGGGTGCTGTACCACTCGGCAGCATGATTTTCACTTTACATTCCCTGTTCTCCGATTCAAGCACGACGATCGCGTGGTCGTGGACTGGTTACGAAAATGGACGACCCAGGGGTCCCCTGCCGCATCTTCATGGCTCTCTAACCATTATATTACAGTCTCTGGGGTTGTTCACTGCAGTCCTGTTGTCTTCTGACGCTGGTAAACGCTTCAACTTTACGACGCACCCTCTTTGGCTAGCTTTTGGTGCTGGGTCTTCGTATGTGATGTATCGACATCGCAACTGGTTAGGATACAGCGGAGGCCTGGGGCTAGGCTTTTTCATCATGTCGACTCTTCCGACCGTCCTGCAACTGGCTGCATCTACAAGGAACGTTGCCAAAACGTATCTTACAGCCATGCTGGTCTACGTCCTGCTTAGCCTAGCGAGTGTATGGACTGTTGCCTACGCCTTTGTTCCAGGCGGCGTCTATCTGAGAGAAAGATCAGACCTGTGAGTTCTTTCTGGTATTGAACTCTTCATATCTTTAGCATTCAATGTCGGACCAGAGTGTTAATCGCACAAATGATATGTCTTTCTCTCGCCTTTGTCCAACCGAAGGGAATACCCCGGCCTGTGGTGTCCGCATCTGCCAGGACTTGCGCGTTTCTGCTCCTGGGCTGCATTTCCACGTTAGCGGTGCTTGCGACACTGTATAGGATGCCTTCTTCTGCCATACAACCATGGAGGGCTGGTCCAAGAGTCTTGCGCGCCGGGATCTGGACCTTACATTTCGGAATCGATAATGTGGGCCGTGACAGTCAGCGAAGGGTGCGAGATGTTATAAGGTGCTGATGCTTTCTTCGATGTGGATTCCTGTGCTACACTGACCATCTGAAAGAGATCTAGAGCTTGACGTAGTTGGCTTTTTGGAAACAGATTTACATGTGAGTTCCTAACATATTTTTTCGCACCCTCCTAATCAAAACTTTGAAGCGAACGGTGTTTGGCAATCGGGACCTGTGAGTTGTCTTCTACAACCCGGTAAAATCGATGTCTCTGAACATCTCATAGGACACGGGTCATCATAGAAGACCTGGGTTATGTATGTATTTTCCCCTTGATCCAGGCTAAATACTGACATAAGCGTAGAATGTAGACATTGGTCCAGGGCCAAACTCTCACACCTGGGGTGCTGTGCTGTTGTCCAAGGTACTTCCGAACTTCCTTTGATTTCGGTGGGCTGACACAGGATGAGAACAGTTCCCAATCGTCAACTCGACACATCACCTGTTACCATCTCCTCACGGCGAACTCGCGCCCGCAATCGAAGCCGTGCTCGATGTTTTCGGTAATTATATCACGGTTATAGTATCCCATAACGGGCAAGGTGGGCGCAGTTGTGAAGTATCTTATCGTGTGTGACGTTAACATCCAACCACAGAGGAGGATCCATTAGATCGTGAACTACAGAGCAAAGAGTTGGCTCGCATCATGGCCTCATCATATCCTAGACCGGTCATATTCCTTGGCTATGTCGTGACAAAGCCCGGGGCGTTGCGTCGTAAGCTCCATGAATATATGCACAAAAGAATCCGTACTTATGTTATTGACAGCGAATCCCTACGAGATTTTGACTGTCGACGGTCAAATGCATGATATTGACGACGAGGATTCCGATCGATGGCGAGTTGTATGTCTTGTTTCGGCTTCCTGCTAATGCAGGACCGTTTATCTAGGTGCGAGTATATACTCTACCGAGGTGTTTACCGCACTTCGTATGCTCGAGTGTCCCGGGGTACTATCACAGACACGGAGCTTCAGGTCGGACAGTTCCTATTGCCTAGACATGGCACAACTGTCGTCAACGACACTCACGAAGCACGGTATCTACGATCCCATAAGGAAGATCTTCCGGAACAACATGTCTGTTTCTCTGTCACCGCATGACTTGCAACACTCATGTCTTTCTTTACATTCAGTGGTTCCCAATGACATACTACGGAAACAAGTGGCAAGGGGGTGTAAACGGCCATTTCTATCATGTATTCAATACGGTGGGTTGCAAGTTCCATCGCTACTGATTGAGCTTGGCTGATATGCACTACTCCCAGCCTTTGTATTACCAGATTCCGGAGGACGCTGTGTTATGATGATACCGTATCTTAAATTTAGTGCTTTGACCGTCACGGTTTTGATCTTGCTTTATAAATTATCTGCATTGTTGTCTTCCTAGGTACCGTGTATGTAATAATACCCAGGCAATGCAGTGGCAGCCCTTCTCAAGTACGCGTGACTTCTCGTTAGCGGAGGAAATCCTTCGGTTGGAGTACGGGTGTACAGGACGGTAAGTGTAGGAGTTTAACGATCCACTAAAATAATTACAACATGGCCGAAGTACGACATGAAGAAATCGAATGGTAATAAATAGGTCAAATGACGGCTCATCTGGTCAATGGACTCGCCGCCGAAGTCTTGATCGTCTCGAAAACCGTAGCATGCCCAGCCGATCTGGCGGGGACGGCTGGAGGTTTTCGCCGCTTCGGTGGTATCGGAGGAGGAGCTGAATAGACGCCAGGTTGTCTGAAAGCAGGTGACGACGGAGCGCTGACTGCTACGGGGGCAGGTGGAGGCTTCCGATGCTTAGTACGAGATGGTTCACCGCCAGCATCGGATTGGGCGGATAGATCGATGTAGTGAGAATGCGATGGTCGTTCAATATGAAGTCTCTCCACATGCTCTGAGCTGGCAGTTCCTTTCCGACGTGGGTGAGGGATCGGAGGTTTAGAAGTGGAAGAAGGAGTAGCGGTCGCCACGCCAGAGAAACTACCGGCACTGGCGTTACTCGGTCGTCTTACAGCGCCCACCCTGGTTACCTTGGTGCCGTTCATTCCATTCACTCCCTTCGCGACTAGATTTTCTGCGCTTCGGCTAGATTTGAGCGACTTTCCAGGCGTTCCCGAGCCGACCCCATCAACGCTCGCTGGCAAACCCAGGTGACTCCGGCTTGGCGCGACAGTATCGCTCGGCGTAGACGATCTGGACACGTCGTCTGCCTTTTTCAGCTGCACGCACCACTGTCCTCCGAGACACCGTTCCACGAGCCGTTTCGTCGTCGGATTGATATCATGTATTCGGCTGTCCCGCACCAAGCTCTCCAAAGCATACTTGATCTGGGGTCGTTTGTACGGTACATCCTTGAGCTGCGTCTTCGTTAATAGCGGATGTAATACGCGGAGATAGGTATGTCGCAGCTGAATGACTTTAGTCAAGATCCGACATTCAGGTGTCAAGCGACTCACCGACTCGCTATCCTCGTCCAAATCAACCACTTCTCTTAAGAACACGTCGACCAACACGCATAGATCGTTCGTGTAGAAATATTCTTCGGTACCCTTTGTCGTAAATAGCAAATAGATCAGCTTGAGTACCAGTAACTGCATGCACAAGTCGTCTGGTGTCCGCTCTAAAACAGAAGCCGATAAGAAGCTGTTTGCATCATAGAAAAGAAAGAGCTTACGAGCTCTGTTGAGCATAAATATCATGTTTTCTCCAAAAGTTTTGCTTGAACCTAGTCGCCGCATCAACACCCTGAGAACACGATTCTTCTCTACTCCACTCTGCTCGCGATCGCATATAGAGGCTACCATGAACTGCTCGTTGAACGCCACCTGTGGACCGTCAGTGAAAGCGCAAGGAACATGAGAGCGTCGGGCCTCACTATCAATCTTATTACGGAGTAGTTGAAGGTCTCGTCCTGGACATGTCTTGTCTGTTCCACGAGGTCAAATAAATAATCAATGAATGAATCGTCAAAGACGCCTACGAACGTGTTAGAAGTTTCATGACCCGCCACAGCACGATGCACTCACGTAATTCGGCGACACTGAGCTTTTGCCAACGACAAACTTCATATAGCAATCTTACACCCACTAACCTTAGTTTAGCCTCAATAACACCATCCTCGTTCTCGTCAATCTCCACAAGTGTATGATCCATTAACAACGGCACCAACGTGCCCCATCGCTTTTGCGCACGAAAGAAATCGGTTTTTCGCTGCCCGTACCGGAGTAGAACATTGAAGGTGACGAGCTGAGCGTGTGGGTCGGTATTTGACTTGGCGGTCTCTGTCAGATTCTCGCACATTCTCTCCGAGTGAAAAGCCCACAACTCCGAATCGAGCAAAAGGTCGACCGCATGTTCCAGTTGGAGCGGTGTTTGCAAATACAGTTCTGCAGACATGAGTATGGTTCAGATGGCTTATCGAAGAGGATGTACCATGATATATGCCACAGATTCCCAACCACCTGCTCATCATTCCGTCCAGTTGTTGCAACGTCGGAGGCGCTCCTCGTGGCATCGTCAAAATGTCGTCCAGCTCTACTCAAGACCCGGTCAATAACTGTGGCTTCATATACTCTCGACACGTACCTGACCAGAACTGTTGAGCATTCTCGACGACATACACGATGCCAAAGTCGTCTTCCAAGGCAAGAGACATCTTCCCTGGTCATCGAACGGTGGAGGCAGGAATGGGAGTAGAGTAAATTTGGATTGATTTGGTTGCGGTATGCCTTCGGCCTTGACTTTTGATGACATAATACCGCCGGCTCACATGTTTCGGTCCGTGAACCCGATACAATCTCAAACTTTTATTATGTCGCGCTTGAACGACATAATATCCCAGTCATATTTCATTGTCCCTCGCTTTACCCTAGAATCAGGCGTAGAGCTACGTGACGTTCCTGTTGCTTACAAGACCTGGGGCTACCTAAATGCAACAAAGGACAATGTTATGATTATTTGCCACGCTTTTACTGGCAGCGCCGATGTTGAAGACTGGTAGGTGCGACTCCTACAGGTACCACTCTTACTTACGACGCGTACAGGTGGGGTCCGCTGATGGGAGTAGGGAAAGCCTTTGACCCCAAGCGGTTTTTCATTTTCTGTGCAAACGTTATTGGATCACCCTACGGCACCGTATCCCCAGTATCCATCAATCCTGATACAGGGAAGCCTTATGGGCCCGAATTCTCTGCTTCAACTATACGCGATGACATACTGTAGGCAATCCTTTTCCTTTTCCCCTACTCAGTATATAACTCTACTTAGGTTGCACAAACTTGTACTTGACCACTTAGGCGTCGTGTCCGTTGCAGTCGCTATTGGGGGTTCGATGGGTGGAATGGCAGTACTAGAATGGCCGCTCTGCACACCGCCCAATTACGTCCGCCACGTTGTTCCCATCGCTACATCGGCTCGCCATTCAGCCTGGTGCATCAGCTGGGGCGAGGCGCAGCGCCAGTCAATCTACAGTGACCCAAACTATGCCGATGGATACTATTCCTCCCAACCGGCATCAGGACTGGCTGCAGCCCGTATGGCAGCCTTGCTCACCTACCGCTCGCGTGACTCCTTCGAGAAACGTTTCGGGCGGAAGTACCAATTAATAGAGCCTCCACCACAGCCGCCAGATGCGCTTTCGGCTCACAATGATGGCCACAAAAATTCTCAAAATAGCCGTGCTCCGTCGCCAGCGCCAAATATCTTCTCTGCTCAGAGCTATCTTCGCTACCAGGGCGACAAGTTCACTGCTAGGTTTGACGCGAACTGTTACATTCACATTACCCGGAAGATGGATACGCACGATCTATCACGGGACAGACATAGTCTTGCACATGCACTCTCTCAGCTTCCCCGAGGCGCCCTGGTCATCGGCATCGCTACGGACGGTTTGTTTACAACAACGGAACAGCGAGAGATTGCTGCCCACATTCCTGATTCCGAGCTAGTGATCATACCGTCACAAGATGGACATGATGGATTCTTGTTGGAATTTGAAGCCATCAATAACCACGTAATGGCGTTTCTCAAAAGGCAGCTACCGGAAGTGTACGATAAAGAGGTAGAGGAGGACTTGGCTGGTGAGGGATTCGAGGCTAAGAAGACGAGTATTTTCGGAGAGGCCGAGGTGGATATTACGCAATGGTAGAAAACGAAATCCATTTCATTGTATCGGAGGGAGGTCCGACACCCTGAGAAGGAAACCATACCATAGACTGTGCTACACACGCTTTCGACACGATGATGAACGCTAAATAGATTCAGCATAGCCTCAGGTGCAGCCTCACAAAAAAGATGAATACAACATCCAGGCGAGATTATTCGCATGAAGAGCATCCCTCCGAATCAACCAGCTTTTCACTATTATCAACTTCTATCAACGTACTACAAATCATATAAACTGGTTCTCCAGCTTTCTAGATGCTTTCAATTCCACAAGCTTAGACACTATTTCATCCAGCGGAATCATCTGTCCCTTTGATTTCGTCCCTACATCATCCCGATTTCGAACATTGACCGATTGAGCGTCTAACTCTTCTTGACCAACAACTGAAAAAAAATCTTATAGCAGTATACGGGGAAGCAGATAATGGGTCGACATACCGAGAATGAAATTGGTTTGGGAAATCTCGCCATTACGGATCTTCTTAGGAAGGGTATTGTCCGAGTTATCAACTTCGGCGTAGAGCCCTAGAGCTGAGAGCCGGTCGACAATTTGGCCTGCGTACTCTTTCTGTAGACACATGTCGAATTGTGAGCCACGGACACTACAACGAGAAAGGGAAGACGCACGTAAGGAGCAGCGACAGGAATCACGACAACCTGGCGAGGAGATAGCCAAAACGGCCTATAAAATCGTCCTCAGCGTATAGCTCACGCTGATCCCTGATATACGTACCATTTCCCAGCAAAATGCTCCGTAGCAATAGCAATGAACCGCTCAAGACTTCCAAGGATTGCACGATGAATCATAACTGGTCTCGACACAGGCTTGTCTGGGTTACCAAAATCCTCCGCTGATCGGTATTTGAGATTGAACCGCTCAGGGAGCTGGAAGTCCAGTTGGATCGTCGCGCATTGGAATGATCGGCGTAGTGCATCTCGGACGGTGACATCGATCTTGGGCCCGTAAAAAGCGCCATCGCCTGGATTGAGCTCCCATTGCCCTGGGTAGTGCTTGTCTAGGGCCTTCTTCAGTTGCTTGAAAAGATTTCTCTCAGTACAGCGTCAAATCCCATAGATCGAGGATCCCTTACATCTTCTGCAAGGTCCCAGGTTTCGATCTTGCCCAAGTAATTATCCGGACGCGTGGATAGCTCGAGATGGAAATCAAACCCAAACATTCCATAAACATGTTGCATGAAGTCGAAGAGCGCGCTGATCTCGTCCTCGAGCTAATGAAAGATGATAAAGGCCTGTAGTACATGAAAACAAGGGAGCGAACCTGAGATGGCATGCAGAAGACGTGAGTATCGTCCTGAACGAATCTCCTCACACGCGTCAATCCTGTCAATGCACCCGAAGCTTCATTACGATGGAGGATACCAAACTCCGCCATACGAATAGGCAGCTCCTTGTAGCTACGGTCCCTCGAATCAAAGATGACACAGTGCCCTGGGCAGTTCATCGGTTTCAAAGC
The DNA here is from genome assembly GCA_022818075.1 of Armillaria altimontana. Classification (NCBI taxonomy): domain Eukaryota; kingdom Fungi; phylum Basidiomycota; class Agaricomycetes; order Agaricales; family Physalacriaceae; genus Armillaria; species Armillaria altimontana. The sequence goes on from JAIWYR010000018.1 coordinate 1,098,360, forward strand.
CCATTTCTCCTTTTCAACATCCAACACAAACATGTCGTCTTTATAGTTTTGCCAATGCCCTGACGTTTCCCACAATTTGCTGTTATACATGTTTGGGGAGATGACTTCCTGATAACCTCGTTTGAAGTACTCAGACTACGCGGAAGGTTTGAGAACAACAAAGACTCGACAAACGTAGGAACTTACTCGAAGCAGTTCAACAAGCGCATTGTAAATACGGGTACCGTGAGGCAAAAAGAAGCAGCTTCCGGGGCTGAGATCATTGAAGAAGAAAAGGTCTTGCTCCTATAAAGGATGAGATACGAGACACCTGGGATTAACAAATCCAAAATGTACCTTTCCAATCTTCCTGTGATCCCGCTTAGCAGCCTCCGCAAGGAAAACTTTGTACTCTGACAATTGCTTTTTATCCGGGAAGGAGATACCGTATATCCGCTGTAACGATTCATTGTTGGAATCCCCAAGGAAGTATGACGCAGAACTCTTGGTGATCATGAAAGCTTTGATTTTGCCGGTGTGCGGTATATGAGGTCCGACGCAGAGATCTATCATCGTCCCACATCGATATACTGTGGTGGATGTGCCGTCGGGAACCTTGGTTTCAATCAAGTATTTTTTGAACTTGTTATACTGTAATATCGCAGCGTCGTCAGTTTTCAGCGGAGCGGTCAGAGATAAGGCGCACCCCGAACATCTCCAGAAGTTTCTCCTTGGAAACTACCAGGCGTTCGAACTTTTGTTTTTCCTTGATAGCACTCTCGGAAACTTTTTCTAAAGCGGGATAATCTGTCACAGTAACGGATCTGCAAATTTTTAGGACAGTATCAAACCTGACAAAATAGCTCATACCTGTCTTCTATACCCATCTCGTAAAAGAAACCGTCATCGGTGGGTGGACCAAGGCAGAGGTGACATCCATAATGTCTTTCCGATGCTTCACCGAGAACGTGAGCAGATGAATGCCAGAATACACGTTTCCCTAAAAGACGTGTGAGTCACAATAAGGACCGACCTGACTGACCGACCTTCCGGATGCTCAAAATCAAGCAATTCCAGCTTGCAAGATGCTTCCAGCGGTCGTTCAAGGTCCCAGACGTCTCCATCGACCTAAAAAAAAAAAGTAAATAAATGCATGGACAGATAGATTGTAAGAATCACGCACTTTAGCGATGACAATCCGTTCGGACAGACTTTTCGAGATTTCCTTCGCGATACCCATAGGGCTTGTTTCCCAGCTCTTGCCCGACCTTGTCGATCCGTCCGGCATAGTGATAGTAATATCCTCACGGGGCTTGGCTATAGACAGACACCTGGTCAGAGGACACGTATCGTCCAGCGTAAATGCACGCACCCTTCACCGATGCATCATATTCGGCCTTCAACTCCTCAAACATCTTGATACGATGATCAAAAAACGACGGGGCCGGTTGCATCTAGTGCAGATGTCCGTCATGAAAACAGTCGACGATAAGGATAGGTCATACCTCTAGAGGGTATGTAGTTGTAACCGCTGCTTTTGCTTTCTTGTCCTTGCCCTCCTTTTGTTTCTGTGCATCCTGGGGAGCCATGGTATGGTTCAGTCTCTTCTGGGAATCTCTGTATGCGAGACGGGTGTCGAATACGCGAAAGGTAATGGTGGTATAAAGAACGGGTGAATGGCTTCGATATCGAGTGATTCGAGTCAATTGGCGAAGCATCCAAATGGGAAGGCAGAAAGAAACGTGACTTTTCCATATGTCCACGCGGGCCGGTCTGCCTACGTGACCCTTGCCTGCTACGTTCATGTCTGGGGAATATCTCAATTCCATCACCGAAAATGCCTCCCGACTGGGTTTACGACTGCAGGAATCACTCAGCGAACATACCAGGGATATTGCGAAAGGCAGCAGTTCCATGTATTACGACTCCCCCGACGACAAGGGCAGAGATATCCGCAAGCAGCTCGATTCCAGCAGTGATAGGGAGAAGCTTGACGCGATGAAGAGGCTCATAGCAGTACGTCTCCGCACCGTCTTCTGTTCGTCGAGTGACACGTTTATCAGCTCATTTCCAAAGGTCGTAATGTTTCCGAATATTTTGCCCAGGTTGTCAAAAACGTCGCCTCCCAAAATCTTGAGATACGGAAACTGGTCTACATCTACCTTCTGAAATATGCAGAACAGGAACCTGACCTCGCATTGCTCTCTATCAACACGTTCCAGAAGGATCTCACCGACAGTAATCCCCTCATACGCGCCATGGCCCTACGTGTTCTCAGCGGAATCAAAGTGCCCATGATTGGCAACATCGTTGTGCTGGCAATCAAGAAATGTGCCGCAGATATCAGTCCGTATGTTAGAAAGGTCGCCGCCTTAGCCATCCCAAAATGCTACGAGTATGTCTACCCAGCATCTTCATTCTCGATTCTGTTCACCCTCCATTCAGCCTCGACCCAAGCCACCTCTCCTCCCTTATCGAAATAATTGTCACCCTTCTACGAGATCGCTCATCTTTATCCATCGGAAGTGTAGCTGTTGCCTTTGACGCGGTCTGCCCCATTCGTCTTGACCTACTGCACAAGCATTATCGACGTCTCTGCAAAACGCTTGTCGATGTAGATGAATGGGGCCAAATAGATCTTCTTGCTCTACTGCTCCGATATTCTCGCACGATGTTACCACGACCTCTCCTCAACGGTGAGGAGGAAGAAATTGACAAGGACGTAAAGCTGCTCTTGAATTCTGCGGAACCCCTTTTCTTCAGCAGAAATCCTGCGGTGCGCCGAATATCCAAAGGCATTCACCCCTTCTGACCTGATGAATCATAGGTGGTTCTAGCTGCTGCTCGTGTTCTTTACTATGCCGGACCTCCCTCATATCATGCTAGAATCGTCCAGCCATTACTTCGGCTACTGTCAGTCTCTAAAGAAATAGAACGGGTTGTACTTGCCTACACACTGATAGTCGCTTCGGCCTCCCCAGTACGCACTTTTTACGCATCCAACTGCACCTACTAAGGTGTCTGTAGGCGCTATTCTCACCATTCTACTCTCGATTCATTCTTTCATCCGATGATCTCCGGCAAGTCAAAATCGACAAGATAAAAATGATGCTCATCATCGTCACCTTTGACAATTACCCGACGATACTTCGCGAATTCATAGTGAGCACTAACTACTTTATTCACCTGGACTCTCGTACTAACTATTGTAGGACTACGCAGAAGACATTGATGACGAGGTGGCAGCCGCATCTATTCGTGCGATTGGTCGATGCGCTAGCATTATACCGGAATGCGTTCAACAATCCCTCACGGCCTTAATCGGCATGATCAATAGTCCACACGGTCAGCTCTCCACCTGTTTGCACGTTCCTTCCTCATACTCTGTATAGATATAATTGTCAACACCGCTGTTGTGGTTCTCAAGAACATGGTGCAGGCTCAACTCACTTCGAGGCGACCTGCTACCATTGGTCTATCCCAATCTCCGCTTGTCATAATATCCCAGCTTGCCCGGAAAATCGATGGCATCCGGCATCCACAAGCAAGAGCTTGCGTCGTGTGGCTCGTAGGCCAATATGCCGCTTCAGAAGAGGGAGCCCCCTCTCGCCTAGAAGGTGTAGCAGACTGGGCGCCAGATGTTCTACGGAAAATGGCCAAGACACTTTCGCAAGAGGTACGTGTCAACGGGATGTCACCCATTCATTGCTAATATATCCTCAGGCATCCGTAGTCAAGCTGCAGGTCGTTACCCTCGCAGCAAAATTGTTCGTTCTTTGTCCAGTTGACCAAACCTTGGGTCTTCTCAACCAGTACATCTTCCTCCTTGCTCGTTATGACGCCAACTACGACGTCCGTGACCGGGCAAGAATGTTATCTTCATTACTTTCTGGGATAAATTCTAGCATCCCCGTGACTGGCAGCATCGATACTCCAGCGGAGCGTGAAGGAGTAGTTCTTCGGCGGGAACAAGTCAGGATGGTGCTATTCGAGGGAAAGGCTGGTATAATTGACGCCGAACCAGTCGTTACAGGTACTCCGCCTCCTCAACACCATCAGCCTCTATCTTCTGACATCTTTACTTAGATCCGCATGTCATGCTAGGATCGTCCAGTGCAGTCACCGGGAAACCCACCCTGGGCGAGCCTATACTCCCTGACTGGCTAGAGAAGGGCGTAGAGTCGTCTCTGAGGGATACAGAAGAGGATATCGCCTCGCCGCCTGTTGTACCCATTGCGTTGTCTTCGGCTGAACAGAAAAGGATGCGAGAACGAGTGTCGTTGATGCCCACGTCACGAACGGATGTGGGCGCACAGGGTACGAGCTCGAAGGTTCTTCTGACTGATCTGGATAAGTTTTACGAAGAGGAGGAGGGAGAAGAGGAAGAGGGAGCAGGAGAAGAGGGCGGTGAGGAAAGCGAGAGTGAAGACGGTGACTCATCGGATGGGTCGTCATCTCAGGATGGAAGTGCTGGCGATGCTTCTAGTGAAGATGACATAGATGAATCATACAGATCCTCTGTTGCATAGTTTACCTACACCTAATGGTTCCTATCTGGCTCTAGACGGTCTCTGCCTAAGCGACGACAAACTCATTGATGCTCAAGTGTAAATGCTTCCATAATCAGAGAAGACATCAGACCGTCGGCGCTACTAGGTAGTAGGTAAGCCCATGACCCCAGGAATGGGTCGCCCGATCTCAATCACACCGGGAAGATGACATTTTTTGGCAAACCTGAATTTTGAGCCTGAATGTAACATTTTAGGAGCATAATTTGGGGGTTAACAGTGCAAACATCGCGTTTTGGACGATCTAAAACCCATAACCCGCCGCCAGAGATGTATTTCGGGAGCATTCAAATTTTATGTAAAATCTCTGCCAAATTCGACCTCCCACTTTATTGTGCGAATTCTGGTTTCTCAAATATTCTCATTTTTCCGGTGCGAACTGGTCGTGCGTGAGCGCTGAGCTGTCGGCAATCCCCGATTCTTTCCGAAGGATGAGGAAATGACAGAGGGTTGTAGAAAAACGTAACTGGTCGTGAGTAGTGCCAAACTGTCTGGACAGGGGCTATACTCCGGGTTGGCTTACAAATTTGTGGTGATTGGCGAGCATCCGGCACGCTTCGGCTGTCATGCCGAGTGGCTGAAGCTGATTGCCGCTGTGGCTGAAAAACCCTCTCTTTCCGATTTTTCCCTATTGGTTGGGGAGATTGGCTTGCTTATAAAGAGTATCGCTCAGGCTAGCATAGGCCTCTTCGTGAGAATATTTAATTTCCATTCCCTCTGTCTACTTTTACCACCTTTTTGTAACACTTCCTTCTCCGTTTCCTTCTCCTTGTTGGGCTGATACTCCTGGCTTGTGTCTTTCTAAGTTGCTTGCCATTGTTATGGAATCCCAACGTATCTTATATCTTTCTTCGCCGTTTTTCATCTTAATTGTGCACTGCCTTTGAGGCTCCTGCCTTGCTCACTTGCCCATCTTCTTTCATCCTATATCTTATGTTAGCCTAGGGTTATGTACATAGTATTCCCAAGGTATTTCTTACTTGAATAACTAACAAACTGAGTGAGAAAATGCGAGCTGGTGGCGGCCTTCGGCCGCCACCGAGTGAGCTTTTTCGAACGAGGTATGATTTTACCCTTCAAAGACATAGCTATTTAGTAATGGCCCGTGTAGTAACTACATACTGCCGCAGGAAGAAAAAGACGCAAGAAAGTCAACAATTGCTGATATTTAAAAAGGAAAGAATCGGGGACTCGGCTTCCGCCGCTACTGGATTGCCGTGACCTTTCCTTCCTCTCCCATACGTCGTCTACTTTTCCATTTGTTATCATACTAGTCTCGAGCTGCTAGACAACCATTTGCGATAAATCAAGCTTTGTCTCCTATAAACTGGAGAAATGGCTGCTCTACGTCATCGCTTGATGATTTTTCTCTTCAAGATTAAGAGGTCATGTTTAACTTCGATAGACGCTGTTGATCTTTTTGCTCCCTCATCAATGATAGGCGCCAGCATTCCAATTATCAAGGTACTCATAATCATAAATATCCTGACTTCAGTGGCTTGGTCTCAACAAGTTCTAAGTTCTCGCTGTTCTTCGTGGTTGCTCGAGCTCTGTTGACTCAATTCTCGCCCTTTCTCGAGTGTCGCTAGTCACTCTCACTAAATCATCAGACGCTGTTTGATGGAAGTTGACTCGTATTTGCCTGTGAATTGGGCATGCTATAAATCTCGCTCTGCACACGAGGCCCCTCCTTGCCTTGAACTCTCACCTCCCGCACGCTTTCTACTGTGCGTCCTCTTTTCTCTAACACATTCCTCTTTTCCAACCATCCTGTTAGACTTTACATATACTATATGATGCCGCTACCACGACCACCCAATTGGGTTATCGGAGCAGTTGCTGGTGCCGCATTGACGCCTGTCCTTGCGCCCGCCGCTTTAGGTATTGTTGGATTCAGTGCAGTAGGACCTGTTGCTGGTGAGCATGCGAAAGTACTATCTTCTGCTGATGGTGGTTCTGATTTGACCTCGCAGGTACACTTGCGGCGCTCATCCAAAGCGGTATTGGCAACGTCGCTGCTGGGAGCGCTTTTGCAGTAGCACAATCTATAGCCATGGGAGGCGCTATCCCCGCAACAGTGTATGCAGCTTCTGGAGTTGCTGCAGGAGTTGCGAGCTGGGCTACGGGCTGGTTTGGCGGTGAGTATGATGAGACCCAGTTTGTGTTTGCTTCATCTGATTTCTCTCTAGGTGGTGAACCGGATCCAACACTTATCCGCAAGCAGCTCGATTCCAGCAGTGATGAGGAGAAGCTTGACGCGATGAAAAGGCTCATAGCAGTACGTCTCCGCATCGTCTTGCTTTTCGTCAAGTGACACCTTTATCAGCTCATGTCCAAAGGTCGCGATGTCTCCGAATATTTTGCCCATGTTGTCATGAATGTCACCTCCGAAAATCTCGAATTACGGAAACTGGTCTACATCTACCTTCTGAAATACGCAGAGCAGAAGCCTGACCTCGCATTGCACTTTACCAACACGTTCCAGAAGGATCTCACCGACAGCGATCCCATCATACGTGCCATGGCCCTACGGGTTCTCATCGGAATCAACTGGTTCGGCGATGAGTTTGATGAGCCCCAGATGGCCCTACAAGTTGCGAATCTGTCCGGTGGTGAGTTTGATGAAACCCAGATTGTGCTTGCTTTATCTGACTTCTTTCTAGGTGACGAACCGAATCCAAACACACTCGCGCTTGCTTCGAGACCTAGATTCGACTATCCTTGATGTGATAATGATGTTACAGAATCTAAGGCGTGCTGTTTTTATGTTCATGTTCTTAACCCAGAATGTGGGCTTTCAGACATAATGCGATGCATGTGTGTTACCACCATGCTTCACGATAGACACTACTATTAAACACTCCAATCAACGATAAGTTCTAGACTTCCGATTATCAAGGTACACGCATCCTGCGTTTGGCTGGTTAGTTTCCTCACTTCAAGGGCTTCTCTGTTTTCCATAGTTGCCTGAATTCTCTTGATCCGATTCTATTGAGCTCTTCCAAGTGCCGGGATTTCTCCGCATTTGAATTATCATCGCTTGGTGGTATGGAGGTAGTACAGAAGAGCCTCGATGCTTACGAAGTTATATTTATAAGATTAACAATCAGTTCGAGACTTCCAATTATCAAAGTACAAATATCCTGATTCCTGGCTTTAGTGAGTCAGTCCACAAGCTCCTGTTCAAGTACTCGCTGTTCTTCGTGGTTGCTCGAGCTCTGTTAACTCAATTCTTGACCTTTCTCAAGTGTCTTTAGTCGTCCTCGCCAAGTGTTTAGACGCCGTTTGATGGAGCTTGAAGCCTGTTTGCCTGCCTGCGAATCGAGTACGCTTAAAACCTCACTCTGCACACGAGGACCTTCCCTGTCTCCCTCCCGCACGCTTTTTACTGTGAGTCCTCTTTTCTCTGACATATTAGCCTTGCCTTACCGTCCTTCTAGACAATATACGATGCCGCCACTACCACCCAAATTGGATCATCGGAGGAGCTGCTGGTGCTTGGTTAACACCTATGATCATACGCCTCATTTTGGGACTTTTCGGCTTCGGCGCAGCAGGACCTGTCGCTGGTAAACGTACCATCTTCTGCTGACGATCGTTCTGACTCGGATCCGACCTCGCAGGTACACTTGCGGCTCTCATCCAAGGCGGTATTTGCAACGTAGCTGCTAGGAGCCTCTTTGCACTGGCACAATCTATAACGATGGGAGGTTCTCTCGGGACTGGTGTTTCCGCATTCTTTGGAGGAATTGTGGGATCGATTCTGGGTTGATTCGGTGGTGAGTTTGAGGCCCTGGATGTACTCGCTATCATCTGATTCTTTCTCCAGGTGGTGGACCGGAACTTGAGGGCATACCTGTGTCTCCGTAGGAAATACTTGATGTTCATATCAAGAATCCGAAGACAGACATTTCTACGCTGATGTACTTAACTCGGCTCGTGTGCTTTCACACATAACATGGAGCTCGTATGTTACTGCCATGCTTCACAAAGACACTGCTAGTAAGCGCTCTGATAGATGCAAGACTGCCGATAATGAAGGTATGCATCTCCCGCGTTTGGCAGATTGGTTTCTGCGTCTTCAAGGTCTTCCCTCTTCTCAGATGTTCTCCGTGGTCACTTAAATTCTGTCAACTTGATTCTTGCTCTCTCAAGGACCTGAGAGACCGCTCGTCTGCTTTTAATCGCTTGGCACTATGAGGAGCCTCAAGGCTTACGAGGTTACGTTTAAATCAGTGTTAGACGCCAGACTTCCGATCATTGAAGTTTGTGTATTCTTAGTAGGTTGATCCCTACACGTTCAAGTCCTTGCTCTTTCTCTGAGAATACTCGAGCTCTGCTATCTTCGATTCTCTCTCAAACCAGTGCTACCGGTCATCCTTTGCTGAAGCTCACTGAAGGCTTAGACGCCGCCTGATCCACGCCTGAAGCTTCTTTGACTGCCTGTGAATCGAAGGCTTCTTCAGATGTGCTTGAAAACCGAGTCGCCCTGCATATGAGGTGCATCCTTGTCTTGAACTCTAATCTCTCGCGCACACTCCCTACTGCGAGTCCTCTTTGGAAACATTCCTCCCCGACCGTCTGATTAGACACAATACAATGCCAAAACGACGCACTTGGATACTCATTGGAATCGGTGTCATCGCCGGTATCGCCTTGACGCCCGTCATCGTGGCCCCCATCTTGGGGATTTTCGGATTTGGTGCAGCAGGCCCTGTCGCTGGTGAGAAACATTGAAAGCATGTTTTCTGACGACGGTCTCTTACTCGACCTTGCAGGCGTAATTGCAGCTGCTATCCAAAGCGGTATCGGCAATGTCGCTGCTGGGAGTTTCTTCGCAATGTGACAATCTATGGCGATAGGAGGTGTTATTCCATGGGGCGTGTACGCGGTTTCTGGAATTATTGGAGGAATTACGGGGTGAGTTTTGAATCGGTTCAGCGGTGAGTTTGATGAAACCCTTGTTATGCTTCAAGCACGCATCATCTAATTCTTTTCCAGGCAAGGGAGGGAAACCTGAAGGGGGCTCAAACTGATCAGCACTGTCGTATCAAATTTCACTATGCTTGACGTTCATGTTTTGACAATCAAACTGTACTTTCGTACATTATACTGTCAGACTCAAAAAGAGCAGCCTCAGGTAAGTCGGCAACGGTGGTGTGGCGATTGCCATTGAAAATGGGCCGTGGGAAATCCCGACGCTTCTATTCACTTACCGGACCGTAACATCTCTGCGACTCTACTAGTCTTAAATTGAATCCATTGCAACCCGCATCTACCAACATACTGCGCTCCATTCTACCTCGTTTGAGTATACCCAAAACAAAGCTGCAGCTCTCCTTCGTGCGCTTCCGTCGCGGTTTTCCCAGACATCTCTGCACCCGCACCGAACTGGAAGGTAAACTCTGCGACATGGAAGAGGGACTAAAAACACTGCTGGACCTAGTTCGTCACCACAAGGGCGCAACATTCCTCTGAGCCGTGAAAGATTACAACTCTGAGGAACATCCTGAAAGAGGTGGGCAGAGGTGGCCCACCGTCTCGAAATGCTCAGAGCTACCAAAATTCAATAAGCTTATCTACGACCTCACTGACTTCAGCCCACCGCAGTTGTACCTTCCACCGTCGTTTCATGCTGAAACGTATAAAACTGGATAGAAATATCTGGAATCTTCGCAGTCGAATTCCTCTGGATACATGTGTGTCGATCCAGGAGAGCAAGTGCTATTCAATGTAGCTGTCTCGTTGCCTCCTCTACTTGATGTCTACGTTAAACTCTAAGGACTGGCCCTCGTCTCTTCCCTGTTCCATAACCATGTCAAAATCACGAGCAACAAGCCCATTCCCAAATCTTACGGAGTGCCCGACCCGTTGCCATTAGGCGAACCGGTTTCATATCAGGTCTGTGACGACTTTGGTCCTGATCACTCAGTCCTGCCTTGAACGTGTTGTATAATACTTCAGAATGCACGTCCGAATCAAGGTTGTTGTCATCGAGCAAGAAGATTTGCAGCCGCCTGATCCAGAAGTGTACACCCGACTTTTTACTGAGCTCTACGGTCAGTTGAAGGGTCTCCTCCTCGTCGATATAGGACGCTTACTTTCCTGGATAAGCTGCCTCTCTATCCAATAAATCAACTATATATCACAGTTTTCGTTCATGAGAAAGTATGGACTTGAGAGTACACGGTCTCCTGGCCGACGGTGAACGGAATGCGTTTTTCTCTTATGATCCTCTCACGACAAAGTTCGAAATGGATGAAATTGTATATATCAAGCAAGGTCGCCAAAGGGCGCTACACGATATGATGAGATGTATGAATGTGTTATCACTACCCGTGTTTTTCTTTCTGACGATCTCTGTCCTAGTATCGGAAAAGCTGTTTAGTATCCTGATATATGCGTACAAGGAATTTCTGGATCGTTAGTACTGGTGCATCACGTCGCTCCCGCAGGTAAGCAGAGTGGTTTGAGCTTGGTGGAAGAAGCCATCCAATACGCGAACCGGACTACAGCACAGCTCGAGTCACCTAAGGACGAGGATGGCCTGAAGCGGGGACTAGGTTATTTGCGCAAAAGGTGAGTGTTGGTTTTAGGTAATGTTGGCTAGAACACTTACTCATCCCTGAAGCGCATGGATACTTCCTATCCACGGAAAACCAACAATTGTTGGCAGGGTCTTGATGATGACCTTGACCAGATGGCGACGAAAGCCGCGTTGGATTTTCGTCGAAAAAACTGTTGGAAGAGGATGGATGGAAGGATGGAAGGAGGCATAAAACGTATATGTTTGTGGGTAGGAAACACATAGTAGCAGGATGACAGATTTAGTGAAATGGGTATGAGAGCGCCTCAGATTCATCTTCACAGATGGGGTGTAGTGAAAGTGATTATAATCAGGTCACGAATGAGAGAGGGGAGATGAGATCAAAGACGGTTGACGTTACATCGCTCCTGGGAAACGGCTGGGGCACACCTGAAAATTTGTAGCGGAGAGTATGCGCAGTTAGGTCGAAGGCAGGGATCCTGGAACGGAGGATTGACTAAAGATAGAGCGATAAAGCCCAAGAGTAAACACTAGGAGTGGGGACCTTGATCAGATGTAACGTTTGCCAAGGTCGAACGAAGTCCTGCACGTTAATACAAGCAGAAACCAGAAAGGCCGTATAAGTGGGGTAGGTCGTAAGGTATTCTTCTGCCCGAAGAACAGATGTCCGAGTCACGTATGATTAGAAGAGAGTTGAAGCCTTGGGGTTCCGGAGTATGGCTTGAGGGAACTAGCAGGATCTAGAGAAACCACAGGGGACAGTTCAAGTCTTGTTGGAAAGAAAAATACACAAACGTACGGGGACTGGCTTCAGACCCATAACCCGACACGACATTTGAGCGAGGGGCTTAGATAGGGATCGATTTTTACGGGGAACTTGTTCTGATTCTTGTCAACGCACGTAAAAGCAGATCGATAGCTGAGACTCCAAGACTCCTAGAACGTACGTACGCCTCCACCATCAGTGTCAAGTTCCGACTTGAGGGTCGCGGCGTTGTGTCACGAGAAGTCGGAACTATCGTTGTTACTCCTGTGTTGACTCGGAATTCGGTCAGAAAGCGGGCGAGCACAGAGAATTGGCCTCTTCTGTTCTATATATCTTGGTCGAAAAGCACGATGGTCGACGGTTTATGTCAAAGCTGAAGGTGAAGACGGAGGAGGGCAATAGACAGCCCCAAGGTCAATTAACGACACGTGCCTTTATTTCTGACCAGTGACCACCATGTTCCACTATAATATCCAACGGCTATATAACGCCCTGCCATTCCATATCTACCCTCCAGAGCGACCATGAGCACCACCCCTCTTCTCGACAACGCCCAGGACTTTTTGCAGCGCAATCCCCAGACCGTAGTCGCGGCCACCACCATAGTAGCCGTGGCTACAGCATGGATGCTCGACAACTATGCAAAGTATATCAGTCTCGGCGAGGGAGGATTACCATGCAATGCCGTCGGATGGTTGTTCTCGACGCTGTTGAAGCCGTTTGGTCGCGAGACGGTGTCGACGAAGGAGTATGACCAGGATTCGAATGCTGATACATGGCTGGGCGAGATCCCGGAACGACGCGACGCGAGGCCGCCTTTGGGGTGGCATCCAATTCCTCATAGGCAGCTCGCGCAGGTGCCCGATGATGCTATGAAGAAGGTACCGTTCTTTATTCTTGCCTAACGTTATTGTGCTTACCGCGAGGACATAGAAATTACAGGTACTATTTGACAGCATCGGCAAAAAGAACTCGACGCTCGTTGAATATCGTGTGTCACCCCATGAAGGGCACGTACCTGGCATACACATTCACTCCTCCATCTCTCCCCCACATGAAGTAGCGCGAGTTTCCCTTCTCGAGATCAGCCACATCCATACCCCCGACCATTCGCTGCACGTCGTCCTTGCACCACAAGACTGTAAACAAGGTATGCGTTGTGTTTGACTTTTTTTTTGTATGCTGACGCACCATCGTAGTCATCGAGAAGGGGTGGGGTGAGCGGCATCCATTTAGTGGGGCCAGGAGGGTCATCAGTTTACCGAAAGAATACCTGATGATCTACGGGCCTCGAGATGACGAAGAGCTTGCCATCATCGAGCGTATCCTCAAAGCGGGCGTTGGATACATGACCAATTGTCGCGAGGTCATTTGAGGCAGATGCTGGATGCCGTCAAACCGAAGACTGTCATTTAATTGTATCATCACCACACATCTCAAACCGCGTGTACGATAGATGAAGCCTTTACTGACTTTTGGCCTTGACTTGGAAAGTCAAAGTTGAAGCTGAACTCCACTTGCGTCGATGTTGGTTTCTGAGGAAGATCGGACCATTTTACCGGCAGCGTTCAAAGGCTTTAGGACCGTTACGACATCCATCACCTAGCGAAAGTTCTCTACACCTAAAGACGCGCACACTTCTCTCGTCAACGTGTTTCCCAATGCGAAGATTCCTCAGCTTGTACCTCTCAGAGTAGCGGCTCCCGAATTTGAAGGACGCTCTCAATGCAATAGATCTGGGCAGAAGGAAACTAGGAGAATCGAGATGGGTTGGAAGAAAAGCAGGCAAGTGACCGGCCATGAGTAGGAGAACGTAAACAAAGAGACGGAAGGGGGATGTTTCGGTGACTTTGAAGGTCGCCATCCAACGCGTTATAAGCGATTCCAGGGTATGTTCACCGTCGTTTTCTCGCTGAACTCGTATTGACGCGACTTAGTCTTTCGAAAGGAAGACCGTCAAGAGGCACGACCAGAACGAGTCTTACAGCGATGCAGGTACTGACTCCGAGGAGTTCTTGCTCGTCGGCAATGCCGGTGTCCTCAGCACTATTGCCAGGGATCTTTTGTACCTAAATCTACCGTCTCTTCTCCACTTCCTCGCTGGTCTCCGATTCTCCTCGCCTACACTGCTTGGAACACCAATGTAGAAAACCTCGACCACGTTTCACCGAGAACGCGAAATTCATTTCGGGATCAGTTTTTACGCGGTGCTGCTGAAACGAGTCGACCGTCATCACGCTGCCTCCCCATCTTGACAACTTAGCTACGACCTAAATGAATACATAGCCGGCTATCGACTTCAAATCTGCATCGTATGGTGGTGTTCGGATCATCACTTTTCCCCTTCGATCCAGTTTGCAGTAAGGAGGCGAAGTTTCCATTCCACCGGCAAGTATTTTCTTCAATTGTTCCTCTTCCCTTCTCATCGATCTTCTCCAGTAGTACCCTGTATATCTTCCGCTTCTCAATATCGTGCTTTCACTGTTGTTGAGGTCTCGACTCAAAGAAGCTGCTCACTTTAAGCTGCCCTGCAGCAAATTGCAATGCAATTTTGCAAATCCCTTGGCCGCCCAGAACTCTTGAAACCGGTGCTGGTTATCTTGGTAATTCCGTTAGCGATACCGTATCGTAGTCCTTGTCGACGAACGGGGAAGGAGAGGACTGGCAGGACCGTGGGAGCTATGACAACTTCACCGAAGACCTCTGAGGTTGGACTTCACTGACAACCCGTCTATGGATCCACCCGCCACAATCGCCGGACAATGTCCGCAGCTCAGACGCCGATTTGTGATTATTGATTTTGAATCCAATGTGTCTTAAGAGAGGCGCGTCAGGATAGATGGGCGCTATCCTTCGGGAATGACCCCAAATCTGTAGATGTACTTGCAATGGGCTGAGTCGCAGACTCCCCAAACTCGTTCAGCGATATTCGGCAGGCATATACTTTCACAGTTTTTATCCAGAGTCGTCCAGAAAAATATGATCCAAAGGGAAATCGCAAGCGTGGGCACATTGTGGGAGGGCTAATAGTGGAGTAAAGATTGCTGGAGAAGGGATATGGAGAAATTCCAATAAACCATACTGCTGATACTGTGGGAAGGAGACGGTATTCACTTTTACACTGCGAGTAGGATCTCAAGGTGGCGTTACATACATAAGCACTCGACCAAACATCATACTAATGATCACTTCAGTGACTCGTAACCCCATATCCTTAAAAGATCATAATTACCGCGAAACTTCCATTCACCCGGCGTGCACACGAAGTCAATCACGAACATCCTTGGGTTGTTTACCTATGATAAAAGTCCTTTCCTGAAGACATGCGGCACGCTCACAGAACGATCCCTCGTCAACGTTATGCCTCTTCACACTCCCGTCAGTCCCTTCGTCTCCTTGCCTACGCCGATGTCTACTCAACCATCATACATGATCGGCCTTTGGTAAGTAAATGTATAGGGCTTCTCATTCCAATGCTCCGCTCTGATAAACTTCCTTGCTTTGATGCATATCGGACGTTTCTCGCCGAGGCTAAAATATGAGAATCCGAAAGTGAATGAAAATTGAAGTCATGGTGAAGCGGGCACTGATGTGAAGCAGTGGACGAAGGATATTGGTTCCATGCATGCGGGAGAAGATACCGAACAAATTGAAGCCATGGGCGCTGATGTCGGAGATAGGCCGGGCCGTGATACCAGGCGAAGGGTATTGGGACCAGCGCAAGGGATGCATTGATTGAGTTCACCGCATTACCTCATGTATGCTGAACCAGCGCGTATATTTACTGCCCCGAAAACCTCCACCATACAGTCCTACAATCCCTTCTATGTCTCATCAGAACTTCAGGTGAGTTCTCGAGGTATTCTCAGTCGTTACTCTGTGCAGTTCCTGACATTCTGTGCTCGTATCAGTCATCGTCATGCCGACGGGGAATCCGAGGACGAAGTCAACGGTCTTGAACTTCGGAGGTTTGTCAAGCTCCGCGCATAGGACATTCTGTTCTGATAGTGTTAATGACAGGGTATCGGGGGCACAAGACTCGGAGTTCGAGTAAGTCTCATATAGTCTGCTTGTGAATGTACCTCACGCTTTCGATAATAGTTTATATGATTCCTTCGCGGATGATATCCTGCGCCAATTGCCATCCATGTACCCCCGGGCCGAAGCTGTGACACCGTATGGTGTCGGCAGCTATGAGCACACAATTCTTCAATCCTTGCAACGGGACCCCAACATGAGCTCCCTTGATAAGCTCATAATGATTTGCGAGTCTTCGAGCTCCCATTTTCCTGATGGTCATCCGTTGAAAGCCGTCCTCCTTGGCCGACTTGGAACGGTTCTGAAGATGAAGGGATTGAAAGACGAAGCCATGGACGCCTTTGAACGTGCTCTCGATGCCGCTGATGTGGACTCCAATGGCCTGAGACTCATGCGCCTCTGCTTTTCCAATATCGGTGCCCTGCTCAAAGGCCGTTACAATCGGCTTGGAGAGGCGGAGGATCTACATAAAGCGATCTGGGCGCAGGAGATGTCCATTGCTTGCACTGCAGCAGATGGAAATAGCAGGCTTGATCGCTATTATTACTTTCTTTCAGCCTCATTGAAAAAACGTTGGGAGCTCCTCAAGGACGAGGAGGATCTCGACCGAATGTTGTCCTATGCGGAAAAAGCTGTCGAATTGAATCCATCCAATGCCCTCCACCAACTCCATCTCAGCCTTGCCCTCCGTGCCACCTATGAACATCATCACACACTTGCACTTCTCGATCGGGCGATTCATGTTATGCGGAGCACAGTCTCCTCCTCAATGCCCCGTTATCGCATGGGGATACTGACTGAACTTGCCGAAAGCTATTACAGTCGTTTTCATCATGTCCAGGATCCATCTGACGCCTCCGCCTGCATAAAATGCATTGATCAGGCCATGGAGTGTGGAAAGATACTAAGCTTCTCCGAGCACGGTATGCTCATGGACTGTCTGCTCAACGTATTCAGGTGGAATGATGACGTCCAGTGCTATGAGCGTGCCCTCGTGATATGCGAAACTCTACTAGCTGATACGTCCCTCTCTAACTCTGAACGGTGCTTGGTTCATCTGGTGCTTGGAAATACACTTCTTGTGCCATGCGAGAAGGGTGTACTCTCACCTGTTCCACGCCAATTGGAAAAATGCATCCAAATGCTCAAACACGTTATCGAGTGCACTTCCCCAGAACATTATCGATGTCACAGATACGTGCCGTACAAATCTCTCTGCAGAGCCTTCAGGGTTCGGTTCCAAATCGAGACTGCAACTGTTGAGGAATTTGAGTATGCCATCTCAATTGGCAGGAAGGCGGTCGAACTTGCCTCGGAGGGGGATAAGGGCGATTGTCTAGTGGTACTTGGGATGATCCTCAATAGCTATGCAGCAGCCTTCCGTTCAAGAGAAAACGATGAGCAATCCGCCTTAGTCTTTCGCCAGGCTTCGCAGCTGTCCTCCCCTGGTAGCGGCGACACACGCCTCATATCTGCCATATGTGAGGCAAATGCATGCGCTCTTATGCAGGACTGGACGGGCTGTATCAATGCGTACACCATTGCTATGGAAGCTGTCCAGCATTGGACCTGGCTGGGCCTGTCTGTATTGCAGCAGCACAGGGTTATCTCCCAGTCCCGCGTCAAAATAAATACAGTGGGAAGGCATGCTGCATTCGTGGCAGTGACGTTCGGGGACAGCGGACTGGCGGTCGAGTGGGCAGAACAATGCAGGTCTATTGTATGGCAACGTGCTCTCAACCTTCGCGTGTCCATGGACGCGTTAGCCGGTGTGGAACCTACTCTGGCCCGCAGGCTTGGAGAAGTATCAGACTTGCTCCAGAGGGGTGCCTACTTTGACCTGCGGCTTGAGATGGAAGAGGGTAGTTTGGAGATGGGAAAACAGCAACGGTACCGCTTGGCTGAAGAATGGGAAGACCTCGTCGCCCAAACACGCTTGCTTCCAGGATTCACAGACTTTCTCAAACCAAAGGATAGTGCCTATCTCACATCTTGTGAGTTTGGAGGCATGGTTGTGCTTTTGAATGTTTACAATAGGAGATGTGATGCGATTGTCCTTGGAAGTAACAAAGGAAAGGTTGTAACATTCCGGCTCAGCCAGATGAACGAGGAACTTGCCACCACTCTGCAAACACGCTTGCGCGAGACCTTGCAGAAATCTGGTCGCCATTCGCGCAACGCACGGGCATCTGAAGCCTGGTCTGGCCACGCCGGGCACGACGTGATGTCCAACGTGTTGTCTGTGCTTTGGACGACGGTCGTGAAGCCGCTCTTCGACTTCCTCGATCTCAAGGTTTGCTCTTTACCTTACTTATGTGAACATACAACTAACATGCAGGTTCAAAAGCCGCACGACTCCTCGAATGAGTCCGACCCTCCACGCCTTTGGTGGTGCCCGACAGGCCTTCTATCATTCCTTCCCCTACACGCTGCCGGCCTATTTAACACGGCAGAGCATGGTACCAAAGTCTACGAATTTGTAGCTTCATCTTACACGCCCACGGTCGGTATCCTCGCCGATATCAGCAACCAACGGTCAGAGGAGTTTGGCGGTCTCCTAACTGTCTGCCAGCCACACACGCCAGGCCAGAATCGAATCCCGAAGACTGAGGACGAGGTATGCTCAGTGGTCCAAGTTGCTGTCGAAAGTGGTCTCACGATGGATATTACATCTTTGGATAACGATGACGCGACCCCGGAGGCAGTCCTCAGCGGCATGGCGGGGCATAGCTGGATCCATTTTGCATGCCATGCGCGCCAGGACCCTACTCAGCCACTCGAGAGCGCGTTCATGCTTGGGGGGACCCTAAGGAGGGCCGTCCTCTTAAGCTGACCGAAATTTCCGAGCGTGCAAACGGGAACGCAGACTTCGCTTTCTTGTCCGCATGCCAGACCGCAACGGGTGACGCTTCGCTATCTGACGAATCGGTCCATCTCGCCGCAGGCATGCTCATGGCTGGATACCGCAGAGTCATCGCGACCATGTGGGCGGTCAATGACAGCGATGCGCCTATCATTGCAGAGATAGTATACAAATATATGCTCTCAGATGGGAAGGCGGACAGTGGGAAGTCGTGCCTGGCACTGCACCATGCAACAGCCTCGCTGCGACAGAAGGTGGGGGAGAAGAATTTCATATCATGGGTGCCGTTTATACACTATGGAGCTTGACTGTCAAGGCTGGGAGTAATATGATCACTTACATATACACCGCGATGGTATCATATCCTCTGGAAATCTCCAGTCGTTTCTTTCATCTTCTATCTCTTTCTTCACTTGGTTTGAAAATGTACTCGTTATGACTTACGACCTCCCGAAACTTATGGCCTACGAAACTTCCAATGTCATCTACAATCTTCTATATCACGATTCGCAAATCTCGTATGATAATTTGTCTCGTTCATCTGGATCTCGAGAAAAGGCAAGAGAGTTCCTGTCATCCGAGTTGAACCTACCTTCCTTAAACCGAGTAGCTGGGGAAAGAGATGGCAGTGTAGGAGCAAAGACCTAGAATAGCCTTGTTAGTAGGAAGACAATCACTACTTAGCAAGTAGAAACAGAGAGTTCGAGCCGGGGAACACCATATTTCGTTATCAAAACAAGTTACAGTGACGCTGAGGGGTTCGAATGAGTCTGAGCGGGCGGTCATATCGAGGCTACTCCGCGGGTCTGGGTCGCCGTCAGTGAAGGTTCATGAGAGCGAATGTATTGTGACGGTGTAGAAGGAAGGGAAGAACATTGTGCACAACTCGACAAGCAGTATCTTGTAAGTTAATCAACATAGGTGGATAAAAAGGACTATCATAGGCTTGTAGCAGACGAAAAAGTAAACAACCATAAAAGGTGAACATAGGCATGCTTAAAATAATTGAAATGTCATCCTCTGCAATCCGCCATATCGCTATACTTGTTCTTCTGAGGACCACGATCAAAAAGACTGAAGGGTGGCGGGGACTCGACTTTGACGCGCGCGCATAGGGCAGTGTGCACGGGAGGTAGAGACTCGGCGCGCGGAGATGACTTGGCCGAGGAGCGCATACCTCAGGATACTGCAAGAGAGGGATGGCAGCGATAACCATGCTTTCCACTTTGGCCGGGTACCGCAAAGTACCATCACAGTAGTTCTTGACTTTGACTGGCGGGACAGGCGATAAAGGAGCACCACTGTCTGAATTCAAATGGGTGGGGCATGATTGGTTCAGAGCGACTTGCTGCCAATTCGCTGGAAGGGTGTACGAAGATGTCTTGTATTTATTGAAGGAAGGCAGCTTGGGTCGGGTCGAGAAGAGGCTCTGCTTTGGCGCAGACGGCTCTGGCATCTTTGTGGGAGCATCAGACTCGGGGGACGCCCAGAATTTGCCTCGCGTTCCGATGGGAAGTTGGCCAGGAAGTCGCTGAACATCGATTCAGTCATTGCAGAGTAACAGAACACCAGTCTCGTACCTCCAACTTGAACGAAAGGATCTTGTACCCATTCTCATCCCATTTCTGGTAGCACGCCGTTACTTTGTACAAGCTACCGTAGCGGAACCTGGCGCAAGTCAGTCATCGATATGCAAAAGAGAAGGGCGACCATACCCGTTGTTGGGGGTGTATTTCGAATGAAGCCTGTATCCTCAAATAACACGTACAGGCTGGCCGGACTGCATCATATTCTACGAGACATCAGAAAAGGGCTTGGCCTGAAAGAGAACATGTTTCCATGAGTGTACTCCTGGTGCTTAACTTGCATCGTCCCATCCACCTATCGCCCAATCAGCGCCTAGTAAAACATCCCAGCAACACTACAAATCTTCTACACCTAACCGACTGCAAAGAAAAGATCAAAAACGACTCGACGACGAAAACAGGAGCTGTGTACATTCTATTGCCGTTGTCCTTATTAACCTCTTCGTACCCGTCTGACCTGCACCACGAGTCAGCAGTTAACAAGAAAGTTGCATAGGCGCGCACTGACAACACGACAGACCGCGCGCTCCCCTCGTACGAATAGATCCCCCTCCTGAGACCCCTATGCACCCCCGCCTCCAACACCGCCGCCCAATCCAAATATTGCGTACCCACCGGCTGACCCTCGATCTCCCTGACAGTACCTCTACCTAAAGCATCATCAGCAGTCCTACAGAACAAGCGAAACACATACGGATCAGCAACAGGCTTCCTGCATCTCTCTTGCTCCTGCCTCCAAATTCCTATAATCCTTCACAATCCGCATCTCTTTCTTGCCAAACTTGCGCCTTTTCTTGAATCTGAATGCTTCTTCGATGTAAATCATGTTGTCGTTGTAAGAGAAAAAAGAGAGAGGATTCGACTGCTATATGGATGTGACTCGTAAGCGCAGCCGAATCGGGTTGCTGTCCAAAGTCGTGCCATTGTAAGACTCCTTGCGAAGAATAGACGCGTGTTCTAGTCTCCACTTTTAGCTCGGGGGTTTTTGTCCAACATAAAGCGATTGGAGGATACATCGTAACAGTACGCGCGTCTTGCCGTGAGCACCAGCCATTGGCAGTATCGAGTTCGGCGACCGTCGAAGATATGAATAGAGGTGTTTAGGTCGCCAGAAGAAGCAACAGGGGGAAAAGAGCGAAGACGCGGTGGTGAGAACAAGTGCGGCCTCGGAGGCTCGCTCCGAGTGCTCCGAGTCCGAAAGTCACACGTGATAGCCGGTCTCCATGATCATCCGCCATGTTGCTCGTCGACGGCTGCATCTTACCATCGGATGTAGTCCTCTGTCTACCCATGAAAAGCCGTCCATCTTCAGGCGCATAAAGGATGACATTGATGAGGCTGAATCTCACGGTATTCTACCAAGTTTCGGACCCAAGCCTACTCTAGCCAACTGGGTCGCGACGTCGACGTTACGCGACTGGAATATTCGAAGTAACCGGACGCAGGGCCAAGCTTTCAAAGGCGCCGACTACGAGGAGGGAATGGCGCATACTGAGGACACAGGACAGAGATATATCCAAGATCGCACCATTCTGTGTGCTATTGTTGGACCCCATCATTCTTCCCTTCGTGGTACTGCTTCCGCCTTCATTGCTTCCTTCGACAATTATCCTTCTGGGCCAGCTTCGTCGTCAGCGTGAAGCGCATATACAGAGTGTCAGGGATGCTCTCCCTGACCTCAGAAAGGCCTACGAGCTTCTTGAGCACCTCAAGGTCCAGCCTTTCGCAAACGAGGATGAGGATGAAGACGAGGACAGTGTAGAGAGCGTTAAAGTTGACGATGAAGAGGACTTTTGGTTTCATCGTAGCCGCCGCCTTGCGATCTGTCGTTTGTATGGCCTACCAGCATCACAATCAATCCCGGTTCCTTCGCTCAGTATCGAGTCCCACATGAAGTTTCTCGAGGAGGATGATGCATGGCTGGTTAAGGATGGATTGGATGGACTGGGTCCCGAGACAGTGAACAAGCGTGGATTGCAAACACTCAGTGAGGCGGAAGCTGCGCCTCTGCTTAGGTGGTGGCTTGACTATGTCGCAACTGGGACTCACGATCAAAGACTCAAGGCGGTGCGCGCATTTTCTGTCTTTTATAAGTGAACCCAGGATGGAGACTAATAGGCACCGGTGAGTTCTAGTAACACGCTTATCTTGTCTTGCGGTACTCACGGAGATGTCTAGGACTTATTAATGTATCAATCATTTTATGTATCTACGACACAAGCAGGTGACATTGAAATACAACATTCCTACTATCATTCACGCCATGCATGTGAATGATCACTTCATCATACTGCAGAGTTGCGGCTCTAGGTTCTCGACCACTCCCCTCTGCGATATCATATCTGTAAAACCATATGATAACGTCCATCATGATACAACTTCAAGAGCTTGCTAGAGCTACTACAGACGATGCTGCATGCGTTAGCACATTCATCAGGTGGTATACACGGAGTCACATTCAATTCGTCCCGTCATCGCAATAGAGATGACTTTCATTCCTCCTCCCAGCCTTCCATCTCTTCTCCTTCAACGGTTGCTCCCGGAGAAAACGGGTTTACAAGGTGATTAAAATAACGCGAGCAACGATAGCTCAGCAGTAAATCTAGCTGGAATGTTCCGTATCTCGATGTATCTGCGGTCCTAATCACCCCTTGCTTGTGTTTTCCATGCCGAAAGCTTCCCATCAGTCGGAGTCAGCACTTCAGGCAATGCGAGCGTTAAGTTGGTAGGACGCTACAATGAATTATGATTCAACTGATTCATCTGCAAGTGCCCATTTTTGGGGAGGGGACTGGTTCGAGTCTAAGGCTTGTTTAAAGAGATAGATTCGCCGACTCCTCCCCTTGCCAAAGCTAGCTCTGAAAGAGATGTGCTAGGACAACACATAGTCACGCCAAAATGAAGGCTTCTGAAAAGATAGGGCCCTCATGGCCTTTCGGACGGCCCTTGGAGCTTGGAGCCCCATCCCTCTTTAAGTGCCGCCAGTTCGCAGAATAGAAAGAAGACCAATGTCTGTTCGCAAAATCGACCTTGGAGCTTTCCACTCTCCAAGTGAGTTTCCATCAATTCTTATGAGGTAAGGAGGATATGGGGCTCGCTTCTTCCATTGTTACCACGGTGCCAATGCGAGGACAAGGAACGGAAGTTCTGCACGCAACTTGCAAGCAGCTCCCAGGAGCTTTGATCGCCGCCGGTCGAGCGGTCCGGTTTTCCTCGGAAACAAACATCGAAGTGAGTTCAGTTGCAGCTTCGACTTCCATGTGGTCTGTATATCCCACACGCAGTTCCGCGATTCTAAAGGCTTGGGTCTAGAATTCTACCTGCTCTTTCTTCCTATAAAACCCTCTAGAGACAGAGCGGTGATGCCCAAACCAATGGAGACTGTTATCCTCCTTCTCAGCACATTCCTTGTGATTGCTCTTTTAATTCTACTATTGAGAAGGAGACGCAGTGTTGTCAAGCAGCTTCGCGGTCCACCTTCAAACTCATGGCTCTTGGGTAATGCCCATTTCTCATCTCATATGTTGACGTCGCTTATTTTTTTGTACAAGGCCATGAATACATGATGCAGCACCAAGACCAAGTCGGTGATCTAGAGTATTCTTGGTATCGTGACTACGGTGGTGCCTATCGCGCAGCTGGCTGTTACGGTGTCAGTCTTCTCGCATACTATCCTTTATTAGTTGCTAACTCTTACGATATCCAGCAAGACATATTGGCCATCGCCGATCCAGAAGCTTTGCGGTATATTACGCAAGTCGCTGGCTATCATTACCCCAAAACGGCAGACTTTGATTTCAACCTCGGTCTTCTTTTGGGACTGGGAATCATTACCGCCGCTGGTAATGTCTTTTCAGCTTCATACTGCCTACGTTCTAAGACTGTTCTTAGGCTCTGTTCACCAGCGACACAGGAAAGTTATGAACCCAGCGTTCTCTCCCGGACAACTCCGAACCTTTCTAAGTCTTTTCCAACGTATGACAAGACATGTACGTATGCATGCATTTTGTTTTCATTTTCTATTGAACGAGACTTGCCTAGTTCTCGCGGAAGCTTATGGACCTGGTCGAAGGAGGGCAGTCGACCTTGAATATGAATCAATGGCTTGGAAAGCTGACTCTGGACATTATTGGCGAGAGTGAGTTCGATTTAGAGTAAGCCATTAAGTATCCGTACTGATATATGCTTATAGGTGCCTTTGGATACCAGTATGGTGGAATTGATAACGACAATAACGAGCTAACCAAGATGCTGAACAATCTATTGTTCGTGATGATCATTTTTATGATGATTCGTTACTTATATCTTCATTACAGTCATGATGCAGGCGTCTTACCAAGTAGGACTGCTGTATTAATCTCAACCCTTCCACGCGTTCTTCCGGGCCCTCTCCTCTACCTTCTTAGCATTATTCCATCCCGCTTGAAGCAACATTACACTGACTTCAATTTCCTCATGAAAGAGATAGGACGCCAAGTCCTCAAGCAGAATTTCGAAGGGGGTGTTGCCTCGTCTACCGGAAAGGATATCTTGAGTATTCTCGGTGAGCCTTACTGGTTAAATGTACCTAGACACTATTTAACACTTTGTTCCTTTTAGCTCGTGCTAACGCTGATGAAGAACAGAAGAAACGCTTGGGCGATGATGAAGTACTTGCCCAAGTAGTGTTAGTCGTTCTACCATTCAGTGCAATGCTACCCCTTAAATGAACGGTCTTGCTTTTGCAGCTCGCTGACCTTGGCAGGGTATGAAACCACGTCATCTACACTGTCATGGCTTTTGTATGAGCTATGTAATCATCCGGAACAACAGAAACGTATTCGCCAAGAAATCGCCGAAGTCCGTACTCGAGTTGGAGCAGAAGATGAGCTCTCTTCGGCTGACTACGATAGTATGCCATTCATGAATGCTGTGATCAAGGTATATGTTCATCTATCCTAGTTGAATCCTCTGAAGGTGAACTCGCTCCCATAGGAAACCCTTCGATTCCATCCTATTGTTCCCGCAATCATGCGAGTCGCAGGATCCGACGACGTCATCCCTCTCCTTGAACCGGTTACCACGTCGACGGGAGCCAAGTTAATTAGAATACCTGTGAAGAAAGGCCAGCTTATTCAGTTGGGAATCGGGTACTACAATCGGTCGGGATGCATGGTACCTTCCGCCTGTCCCTGCATTAACATCGAATACTTTCAGTCATCCTACTGTATGGGGACCAACTGCCAGTGTCTGGAATCCAGACCGTTTCTTGGGCGAGTTTGATAAAACGATTCCCGTCGGTGTATATGCTAATGTGTAAGTCCCTTTGGCGTTGTTTGAAGTTGATAAACTAATCGTTCTTTTCATGTAGTTTGTCTTTCAGTAAGCTGATAAACTAGTATTGGCCTCGATTAATACACTGACTCCCCTCAGGTGTAGGTATCCGTTCATGCATTGGCTGGCGTTTCGCGTGCGTGTCCTGATTATCATTAACCAGAGCTTAAACCCAACACGATACCTATTCCAGCGTGATAGAGATGCAAGCCATCGTATTCGAACTCCTGGAATCCTTCGAATTCTCTCTCCCCAAGAAAATATTCAAATCAAACGCCAGCCTGCTTCTGTTATGCTTCCAATGGTTCGTGACGAGATGTCCAAAGGTACACAGATGCCATTGCATCTCACTCCGGTTAAGAGGGAGATTTAATCGTGATTGATGTTCAGAATGGGTAGCATCAGATAAAAAGCATTAGCTTGACACCTGAACGTGAATGCCGGATGAGAACCAAGCGATGTTAGAGGCGAAAACCTTACTTAATGCAGGCACTACAGCAATGATGGATGGGATATGAAATCCTTCAACTCGTTGTTCTCTTTCGATACCAGGGATCTCACGGATTTACCACAATGATGAGAGTAACACTGGACATCCTGTGCGATGGAGTGAGTTGATGAACACTGGGTAAGGAAACGAGGAACGCACTGAGAACCTACAAATGATGAGCACCCATACACTACATAAGACGTGAGTCATAATGTTGACTAGATAGAAAGGAGAGCGCACTCTGAATGACACACAGAGTAAGGCTCGATATAAGACTAGCCGACACTGCTATCTTTACCTACGAGAGAAAACACGTCAATAAGGAGATAGTAGCACGACAGAATAAATTCTTACCCAAAGCCTAGCCTATTCCTCTTCATCGTTCGCAAAGCTCGTGCTAATCCAAAGGCTTCAAAAGATACGCAACAAGCTGGCATAAGGCGTCAATACGACAGCTCTCACCCAGGACGTCGACTTACACGCACATCATTCTGTCAATATTTGACCACAGCAGCTTCTTCCTGCGTCGGAGCTCTGCAAGCACTGAGTCTGACCGGATACCATTCTTGAAATTGAGCAAGTCTCCTGTCACAGTAGAGGTACCAGATGCCTCGACATCCTGTGTTTTTGACGAGCTGGTTGTCGTCCATTTAGAGTCCAAGCTCGTGCTGATATCGAGAGAGAAGCCATTGAGCCTTGACTATACGTGCTGGAATTATTCCCGTGCTCACGCTGGTAGTCAACGTTCAAGTCTGAATATCGATGGTGAGAAAAACGGTCCAATTAGTACTTAGGAAGTCTTCGCTCCGCGACATGGACCTGTGAGATGTCAACAATTTGCCGTCAACGAGATGTTCGTATCCGAACAAGAATTCAGAGAGGATTTTGGACAGGAGTCGTATTGGAATCGCGGAACCGCATGCAGAATATCAGATCACATTGAAGTCAAAAGTTGAAGCTGAACTCGTCCATGTCGGTTAAACTCGGTTTCCGAGGAAGATCGGACCGGTTGACCCGCGGCAACCAAAAGCTTCCGCTAAGGACCGTCAGGACATCCATCACCTCTCCACACCCAAAGGCTCGCGCACTTCCCTCAGCTCCGTTTTTGCCGATGCGAAGACTCCTCAGTTTGTACCTCACAGATTAGCGACTCCCGAACTTGAACGACGCTCGCCATGCGATAGATTTGGGCAGATGGATACTCAGAGAATCGAGATGGGCTGGAAGGAAAGCAAATGACCGGCCATGGGTAGGAGGACGTAGACTAAGAGAGGGAAGAGGAACGTGCTTGTGACTGTGAAGGTCCTCATTCTACGTGTTATGAGTGATTCTAGGGTATGCCCACCGTCATCATCTCGCTGAACTCGTATTGACGCGACTTAGTCCTTCGAGAGGAAGACCGTCAAGAGGCTCGACCAGAATCCTACAACGATGCAAGCACTGACTCTGAGGATCTCGTATTCATCGACAATGTCGGTGTCTCAGCACTATCGTCATGGATCTTTTGTGCCCAAATCTACCAGCCCTTCTCCACTTCCTCGCTGGTCTCCGATTCTCCTGGAACACTAGTGCAGCAAATCCCTGCTATGTATTACCGGGAACGCGATATTCCTTTCGTATACAGTTTGTACGCGGCGCTTCTGGAACGATTCGACCGTCATCACGCTGTCTCCCAATCTTGACAACTCAGCTACGACCTAAATGAATACGCAGCCGGCTATCGAGTTCAAATCTGCAGCGTGTGGTGGCGTTCGGACCATCACTTCCCCCTCTTCTATCCAGTTTGCAGTAAGAAGTCGCCGTACATTGATAAAGTACAACATCCTCCACTGTGCTGCTCTTCGGCTGGATCTTGTCCACACCTCTACGTCAAAGACGCTGCCGCCAGTCAAGCCTTCAAGCCCCAGTCGGAAACTCGATCTCACTACCAGTGATGGGATGGTGGACTACTCTTTCGGAAGTACCTCATTCGTCCTCTTGCGTCCTGAGGCCTGAGGTCTGAGGGCCTCAACCTCAAGCACGTTCTTCTCGATGCAGTAGGCTTACAGGTCTACTCCTGTAAGGAGGACTGTTTGTATGTCCTTGGGCGGGTCGAGCCGAGCTCTCGGAGCGACATATGAACGAATTGTGCAACGTGCTTAATGGAGAACATGGTGGAGACGAGGTTTCCATTCTACCGGCAAGTATTTTCTTCAATGGTCCGTCTTTCCTTCTCATCGATCTTCTCCAGTAGTACGCCGTATAACTTCTACCTCTCGCCATCGTACTCCACTGCCGTTGACGTCTCGACTCGAAATAGGTTACCCATTTAACGTGAAGTTGGAGACTGACGACGGGCGAGTTGTTTGGGACCTACTGACTGGCGGTGGTTTAGTCGAGGGTAAATTCATGCTAGTCATGTTTATCTTCCAGGCTAACGTCTTCGAAAGCTCGTCATTGACTTGTTCAAGTCCCTGTATTTTGTGCCGTGTGGCCTTTTTCGCTTCCGAACCCATTCCCGTTCTTTCTTATTACCTCGCTCGTCTAACTGATATTCCTCCGCAATGATATCGAACTTTGGCCCTCAAATCACGACGAGGACTACTCTCCCTCAATGACTGCCCTGCGGCAAATCGCAATACAATGCTGCAGAAGTGTGTGGTTTCCGTCTAAGACAATGTTCTCACCGAGAACGTTCTTCATTCAAACGCTGTAAACGCTGTTCACTCCGAAGGTGATGGAATAATTCTCCACCATTGACGAATGCGAGGACCAAGTAGAGCTTTTCGGATTGGAATCTGAACTCATCAGGCACGATGAATGGGCTGTTCACTTGAGTGAGCAAGAGTCGTTCAGCAAGGGTGTGCGTTGTCTCATTTCGGTGAACAATGTGTGCCTTCCGTATGGTCTTGAGGGCATAGATACGCGACGTATCCCGCTTTCTTGCCGATGACGGTGATGAGTTCAAAATCATCGACCGTCAGAGATCCTCTAGGTTGGTTGATAGGCGACCCCAACTTGGATCTTGCCCGCGCCCCCAACGATATCATACCATTGATTCTGAGTGCCCATGCTCTCACAATCAGGGACGAATTTAATTCCTCCCATGAATATTTCGCTTCCAAGATCATCCCCAGTCAAAAGTCTGGAGGCCTAGGTCGATATCCATGGGTGCTGGTCAATCCATCGATGTCTGTGGACATGCAGACGTATTGATGGATGCACTTAGACGAGCGTACTCTCAGATTGACATAGATTTATGACCATTGAGATATCTGAGATCTTCGTGCCAGTCTTTACAAGCGACTAGCAACTAGTGTTGGTAAACTTGCCAACCATTTTTCTGTGTATGCGTTCGCACTTGAAGTGATAATGTGAGGCTGATGCTCCCGGCAATGTCCGAACACACTCTCCCTTTTACCACCATGACCATCGCCCGAAGTATTGCTGTTCCCTTTCGCGCTACCATTCCCATTGAATAGCATTGCCTTCTAGCTCGTTTACAGTGACTACATGGCCTAGACACCGCGAACGACGTCCAGCTGATCAAAACAATGCTGTAGATCCAGAAAGACCCCAAGGCAATCTCATATAACCAGCATTTTCCTTCGTAGTCGACGGTGATGAGGAGATTGGATGCGATTTGGGTTGCAAGAGAAGGTGAGTCCGCTTGTATCCCTTGCCGTCCCGTTGTCTTATTCTCCATTACGCTGTATCAGGTTGACCTCAGGGATGCCATATATGCATAATATCTCCTCCACTCCGCCCTTCCGATATATAGGTGCGAAGTTATCACCGTTTTTCCTGTATTAGTTGACTTACAGGTGCGAACTTTGGTGCCCATCAACTCCATTTTCGTCGGCGGCGCCCTGTCTCGGTCTTGGATGCAGTACGTTAAAGCTCGATATCATGGGTATCTGCTTACAGTCACTCAGGTCAGCTCATAGGACCATGGTAGCATTCGACAAGAATTGTGTACGTACTATGTGACGAGTTGGCGCAGTGGGAGCGATGCGAGGCAAGGGATGGGTATGTGGCGGAACGGAGTTCGATAGCTGGTGAGCCTGTACTATAATTGATGTATATAGATAGCAAATAAATGAATACAAGTTTTATTGATTACTATCGACGTACAATGATGCACACCGACAATAGTCTACGAGGCTCGATGGTTATCGATGGCAGTGGGTAGCGATCGCAAAAGCAGATTGATTTATCGACCTATATCTCTCCATATCCACAGAAGCCCAGACTTTTGACTGGGGATCATCCGCTATACCGTCTATGCCACATTTAGGCTCGTCGGCTCTGAGCATTGAATATTGAGTTCTCTAGATACTATCCCTGTTGATGGTATTAAAGCATGTTAGACACCCAAGGCGTGGCATGTACCGATTCCTTCGGGTCTTGGCGACTCACGATTGCTGCACGCTGGACGGGAAAACGGATGAAGCCACTTTCGCCTGCTGGGAAGACACTGCCTATTGGACCGTCGCGGGAGTAGCAAAGCCAGCAGGCAACGCAAGATCTTCCGCGCATAGAACGCGATCATTCTATCTGTCCAAGGTATCGACTGGGAAGATATTGTTGGTCGAATTATGCCCCATGGTACTGGTTCGAGGCAAGTAGAATAAGCGCCTGAATTTCTGATGTGGTGGGTACGGGTGCTGGGCATATACGATAGCTTGCAGTCGTTGGAATTAGCATATCTCCTCGTCGCCAGGGCCATCGTACTCACCTTCATGCCCACACACGTCTTCCGTTTCATCATCTTTCCCAGCGTGCCATACAACATCAGGGAAGCGGACCTTGGCGCGGTGAAATAATGACTCCAGGTCTACCTGCCATGTCGCAGTCAAATTTTTGGTAGCTCTTGCAGCCCAAGTGATCGTCATCTTCATCGCCGGGTTTTTGGTGCGCCAAGGATAAGTGAAGCCTGGGTGCAGGGATTAGCGGAGAACAAGGCGAAGTGCATCGTGGGGAAGGCAAAGAATGCGCGGGTGGCGTCGGACCTGCAACACGGTTACTTACCGTGACCGCGGCCTGGATCATTTCCAGCTCCGTTCAATCCTTTCAATATAGCCTCGACCTCCACTATGGTTTTCACAGCAGCATTTACTACGGATGCACTCTTGGGCCATGCCGACTCGACCTCCGGTATGTCGCTTCTGCACAGGATCGTTGCGGCGAGATCATCGCACGTTTGGCCTTGTCTCATCCGTCCATTCCAGATCTCCTACTTTTATGCACTGGACAGAGATATTCCCGTTCTTTCCGTCATTCTGGTACTGCTTTTCTTCCGTCTAGGTCTTGAATAGTTCATGTTTTCCTCCGCAACTAAACACTCTTCTGCTTTCCACCTCCGCGTCTTTCTGCCTTGGTCACTCTTAGCAAAAAAGACTCTTTCGCAAACAAGTGCGTGTTCTGGAGAAGGAGTACATGCCCGTGATCCGCGGGGACCCCATATTGCTGTGTTGATGTCCTGCATCCGCAGCACGCTTGCGATTGGAAGTGCCTGCTAACAGTACACGCGTTTTGCCCTGTTGACCGGTAGCTGGGCTGACCACCACCGCCTACTAAGGTTACTCTCTCCTGCTAAAGCACGTCGCACATCTCCATCCCAAGCCAAGAATCTCGCTGTTGGTGTGTCGATCTCCAGCTTCATTACAGGTGCTGTTATCCAACTCTATGTGTGCGGGTACAGCATTGACCTTGCTATAGATGGTCAGATATCGTTTTCACAGCACCTTCACGACACCAAGGTCAACAACATCTACTTATCTCCGTTTGATCCATCATCTCTTGCGGATCCCAGCTCCGTATCCAGGGTATACTCGAGGTCGGACGATGAAGACGAACACGATCTAGAGCGCGTCTCAGTCGATGATTTTGAGTCGTACCCGCATTCCCATCAACTGACCACTCGAACTCCAGAATCTTCTCTTGTGGAGAAACCTTTTTGCCAATATCCGGACCGGTGAGTCCATCCCTTCGTGCAGATCTGGTGTCCCGGAGGTGTGCACCTCCCTAATGTGATTGGGAACTCTCGGCGCGTCATTGCCAGTATAAATTCCCAAAATACATCATTATTGTCTTTTCGGCGCGCTCCCCATCACCAGCTCGAGCTGAATATACGGGATGCAGTCGGATAACTACGGCTCGACCTACATTGTGACATGCTTCGTCCTCATGTACTCCGAACAGTCTTGGAAAGAACACTATAGGTCCTGGTTGCAATTTTACGTTCTTTGATTCAGTTGCCTCCACCGTTACCAGTCGGTCGTTGTCTTCCTCTGCGCCGTTTCAGGTTGTTGAATCGTCCTCCCATTACGCGTTTTGAATATCAGTGATGGCCTTCAATGATCGGCAACAGGGAACTTGGAACTAAATCAAGTCATACTTCCATCCCTCTCCACTGCGATGTCAAGCTTACCAAACCGATGATCTTCCACACATTTCCAGGTGCTGTGAATTTGTTCCTGTTTGCCAGTCAAATCAGCAGTTTACCCTCCGGCTCGACCGGTAGCATACAATCCGACCTTTCTTCGGAGATACCTTGCGCAGGGATCGACGTCCATCCACGCTTGGCCTTGTCTCATACTATCTTTCTCCCCAATTTCGGTCTCTCGTCGCTTTCACTTTTACATTAGACGCGTACAGAGCTATTACGGCTCTTTGTTCAAATCCCATCCGAGTCATTCTCCCATTCATGGTTCACTTTTCGTCCTACCTCCCAGGTTAGCTTCAAGCCTAGGCCTCGAAATGACTACTTTCAGTTTGATCGTCTTCACCTCCTGCCGTTAACCAATCCTGGTTCCTCCAGTCGTATCAATCCACAGCAGCCTCCGCATGCAAACGCTCGTCTTCTTTTCCTTGCGTGATAGAAGTGATAGTAAACGCATCCTGGTGATACGATTAATGGCCCTCGGTCTTGATCACTGTCAGCAAAAATTCCCGGGCAACTTCGGTTTTTGCTAACTTGCTCACGTTCCTTGCAAGTCACGGTTCAAAGACGGCGGCCTGCACGTTACATGCTTCCTCCAGATGTACTCCAGCTAAACTCGAAGAACACTACAAGTCCTGGTTGCCATCTCTGCTGCGACTCCTGTCTCAAGACTGCTGGAATTTATCTTCTTTACTGTTCTTCGGCTCTCCTAGCAACGGCCAAGTACCCTCGGTTTTCCAGGACGGTTTTCCGGTTTGTCTCGTAGCAAAACAATGCTCAAGTCATCGTACATGCACACATTGGATTTTTCTACCAAATGATTCTCTCTCTCGATAGCCAGATTGTTTCTACATTCGTATATCTAACTGGGCAGGCGCGCTTTCAAACATAACATCGTACTTTTTGATAGACGCTGCGATTAAATCAATGATTGACTGTCGATTATCAAGGTGCACACCTCCTCCCTTCAGCAGGTTGTTTTTGATTCTCACTCCCAATCGCCGCCAGTTTTCTTCTTGAATCTTTAGACGCCGTTGATACTTGTTGACCTGAGAATCCAGTTGCGCATAAAAACCTCGCTCAACACACGAGGCCACTCAGTCTTGAACCCTCACTCTTCCTACCATGAGCCCTTCTTCTCTTAGATACGTTCCCCTCCCCAACCATCCTACTAAAATGCGATTGAAACGACGCACTTATTTCATCATCGGCGGGGCAGTCATCGGTGCAATCGCCGGTGCCTCGTTGGCACCTGTCATTGGGCCCGCCGTCGTGGGCTTGAGTGCAGCAGGGGTCGTTGCTGGTAAGCAAGCCTTATCTTCTGCCGACGATGGCTCTTATTTACCCTTACAGGCGGACTTGCTGCTATCGTCCAAAGCGGTATGGGCAACGTCCCTGCTGGGGGTTTCTTCGCACATCTACAGTCTATGGCAATGGGAGGTCCTATCCGACCCGAAATTATCGTGTACATAATTCCGGGGGCAGTCATTGGAGGAATCGTGGGGGGACTGGTCGGTTGGCTTGTGCATTGGATTGTGGAGTGGTTCGAGTGAGTTCTCAAGGTTCCCATAATTGTAAGGAAATATTCTGATTGTTCTCAAGGAAAAGGAATGCCCGGGTTAAAGTGGTTCAAGTGAAGGCGTAAGATAAAATCCCCATGTTCTATGTTTAGTGCTCGACAGGAAAATTCATGTTTCTTCTATACCCATATAATTGAAAGGCAACGAATCTAAGTGACAAATCCGAAAGTCGTGGACGTTCACTGCTTTCGTGTTGGACATGTCGCCACCGTGAATCTACATAGTCAATGTTATCCCGTAGATCTCATACTTCCTGCCCGCTTAGTGTTAGCGTTGCCTCGGGATAAAGCCTTTCTTCTCTTGACTCCTACGTTTCGACGATTTCACATTGTCCAGCACGTATAACTCAAACCTTCATGAACTTACATGTTCTACCATGCGGTGTGCATTCCAACTATTATGACAACCACGACGAATATTCGTACATTCCGACAGAATTCTTGCCCTGGCTTCCAATGAACCATCGACAGAGTGATGTTACTATTTCATAATCACATTTCAACTTTTGGTTTCATTACATTTACAAGGTGATGTCCAAAGCATACAGACGGAAAATCTGCCGGTACTTCGACCTCACCGCCTGGAGGCTCATACAATTTCCTAAGCCCAACTTCCTTCGCCTCACCTGCCATATTCGTTGTCGACATCACCTAAAAGGAAGAAAAAAGATTAGTGTCAGTGATTGACCAAGTACTTCTCGCAGGTTAGCTTACTCTTGAACTGCACAGAAGGACTGAGTATAGGAATGAAACCAAAGCAAAAGGGAAAATACTCACCACGGCAACGATCTTGTCGTCCGAGTCGGTCCAGAAATCAACTACAACACGACCCTGGTTGACGTCGCCCGTCGCATACGAAGGGTATTGTTGGAACCAAAGCTCGTTATGTCCTCCGGGGGCGGGACCGCCCTCGGGCCTGAAGAGCATACCCGCAGTAGACCTAACTAGAACATCGTCAAAATCTAAGGAGCGGGTAAGTTCATAGTGCAACGCGCTGCACCGAGCTCCACACCGCCGCTCCTGCTAGTGAATGTTAGTATCGACATGGATAAAACGTCTTGCAACGGAGACGCGTGCCGCCACATCCTGAACTTTGAGTGCCATCAGGGGACACAGCGAGCACTTTCAGTAATACTCGTCGTCCCGTTATCCTTGATCTTTGTAAAAGAGGATCGGGCGCTTGTGGGATACCTAGAGTCAAACCGAATGACCAAAGACTCATAGAGCGTTAGATGCAGCCAATACGTCGAGTTGCAGCGGGTGTCTTTGAGTCTTCGAAGAGAAGGCCTCAGACAGACGAGTTCATCGGGCGTCATGGTGGTTCGTGTCCAAGAGAAAGACTAGGCAATTTCAAATCGAAGCTGATGTCCTTTCTCCACCGGCCCAACTTCATCCCGGACTCCCTCAACTTGTTCTTAGGCATCAATGTGCTTAAGTACCATTGTCCTTTCAAATCCAATCTTCCTAGAAATCGTCACTGGCCACTCGAAAATAACAGAATAATAACAAGTGCAGACTCCCCGAATGTACTTTCACCATGTACCAAAGTTACGACGCGCTGGGCAACTTCGCGCATTCATTGACGCGTCTCAGAGTCGCTTTCTGCCCCCGGGATCTGCTCCACAGAAATACCCAACTCAGCTGTCTTGCCAAATTGTATTCTGTCACGGATGGCTTCGAAATTTCTGGTCAAGACAAAAAGGAGCTTGCAAAAAACAGGAGTTGCGTACATTCTATCACCTTATCCTTGTTAAACCCGTACCCATCCAACCTGCAGGTGATCATCTACCACTGCCACCGGATGAGCTGGCCCACAACCCACTAGTTGATAAACTGGTATTGGCCTCGATCAACATACTGACGCCCCACAGGCGCAGGTGTCCGTTCATGCATTGGATGGCGCTTCGCGTGCGTGTCCTGATTATCATTAAGTAGACCTCAAAGCTAAGACGATACCTATTCTAGCGTAATGGAAATGCAAGCCGCCGTATTCGAACTCGTGGAATCCTTCGAATTCTCGCTTCCCAGGGAAGATTTTCAAATCAAGCGCCAGCCTGCTTTTATTATGCTTCCAATGGTTCGCGACGAGATGTCCAAAGGTACACAGATGCTGTTGCATCTCACTTCGATTAAGAGGGAGATTTGATCGTGATTGATGTTTACTTTTAATAACATGACGTATTACTTCGCCGACATACAGCACTGACGAAGATTACACTGCCATGGCTCCATGGGGGTGGGAAAACATTAATCAACAGTCCGAGAAGAGTCATAAAAAGTACGTTGGATGCGGTCAATATGTCGAGTTGCAGAGGTATCATTCAGTTTTCGTAGCGGAGGTCCGTCTTCAAAGAGACAGATGGGTTCATCGGGCGTCATGGTAGTTCGTGTCCAAACTAAGAAGGGAAGGATTAGGTGATTTCAAATTTGTTACTGGTTCCAAGACGTCATGCCAGTATGTAAAACATAAAACTCGGTGTTCTGATGATCCTGGGAGGAAGGGGGAGAATACGCCCACGCCCTCCCTCCCACAAATCCATACACCCCAAGTCCCAGCCGAACAACATCACTTACAACACTACGACCATATGTTGACATGAGAGGTGCGAAGAGTATCCAACTTCCTTAACACGAGGACGTGTACGTGCATCCTAAACGCCTAGTGGCTGAATCGGTACCCCACCCATGTACAAGTCTTTGTTGTGTGTTCGACGTAGTTGGCCATCGTGGAAGTCGCGAGAGATAAATATCAGTGAAGATTCTTGGAAGTAAACTAGCCCAAGATATGGAACAGCGAGCTCCAGAGGAAGTTGGGTTGACTGCGCCGACAGAAGCGTCGGTTCGCACTGAGGGACCGAAAACTCGCTAAACACCTCTTCATTGAGCAACGCGTGATGATCGCACCAAATACAGCTGGTTGGACGCAGATCACAAAATGCAGAGTCCTGTTGGGGTACCGAAGCGATTCGTAGCAATGTTGGACGCGACTAAGGCCAGAGTTGAACGTTGAACTCGAACAAGTGTGAGCTGGCAGTCGTGTTGAGACGAACCCGGGCCCGTCAATAGTTACCGATGCGGGTCATTGATATCGGGTCGCCGTCAGTGAAGGTGCATAATAGCGTGACGGTGTAGAAGGAAAGAGGGCCTGGCCTGGCCGGGAAAGATCCTGCCCTGCCCTGCCTTCTGGGACTTGGTGGTATCGGGCTGCCGAAAGATCATAACCTAACCAAAAAGGTGTACAGCCACACAGATGTAACGAAATATCAACGTGAAAAAAGACTATCATATGGTCGTAAGGAACCGGTGAAGAATAAGAGCCCTAGAACGGTAACGCTTACCCCACGCCACTACCTTGATGCAAAGATCAAGGACCATCGAAAAGCCTTGACATGGGTCCTACTGTCGAGCCACATGCTCGCGATAGAGAGGCTTCGATGGAGAGAACTTGGAAGACCGAGGTGTTCGGCATCTGACATCTGAGTGAAAAGAAAGCATCATCCAGCGGGAACAGCGGATGTGGAGGGTGCCAAATGGAAGTGGAACGACCTGGTGCGCTGAACTGGGAGACAGTCTTGCTGAGTCCAGGGGAAAAAAATTGATGTGTTGACAGAGGGTAGCATCTTGGTCAAAGCTCCGAGTAGGAAGGGGCCCGTGGTAGCGCATTCGTCTGCGAGATCGCTGTTAACATTGATGGCGCTGCACATAGATAAAAGGGAATATATCCGGGAAAGAGAGTAACGCATAGGCTCGTTGTGAGAGAGAAGAGACCCGCTTCAATACGAACTAGTCATCGCTGACTTGGGAACTTGAGGGAAAAGTGTGTAGAGCTCCCAGTCCGCATTGACGAGCTAAGGCGTGCCAACATCTCCCTGGAGCCATTTGAACGTGATAGAGAGAAATCCGAACTTCACGGTGCCCTTTGGCAACCCTATCAATAGCCAGCGCCGGACGCAGATTTCATGCTGTAGATGAAAGTAAGCTGAATACGAGTCCAGTGGGATGACGATGGCAGACGTACCAAAGAGTCATACACCCAGGAGGGCTGCTCGTAACATACTGAACGACAGCAATATCAGAGTGAATGATCAGCCCTCCATCCCTCTCCATGAGACGTAGTCACGGGAGTGACTCTCCCATTCTTCTCTCCGCCTACATGATGCTGAA
Organism: Armillaria altimontana; assembly: GCA_022818075.1. Classification (NCBI taxonomy): domain Eukaryota; kingdom Fungi; phylum Basidiomycota; class Agaricomycetes; order Agaricales; family Physalacriaceae; genus Armillaria; species Armillaria altimontana. Next base: position 1,136,677 of record JAIWYR010000018.1, read on the forward strand.
TTCTAGCATTCCTCCCAAACCACCCCTCTATGTCACTCTGGTCAGATTCAGGCGTCCGCGCGGACTAGAAACTGATCGTCATTCAAGTTGAAAGAATATGCAGAGGAATTTGTAACCAGCGATTTGAGGGAAGAGCTTACGCCCGCGCATTATGTTCAGTCGAAGAAGAATTTCGATAGACAAACAGATGAGAATGCCGACACGTCGGAGGTCTTCGTATTTTCATTCCCAATTATACAAAGTAGTCGTCGACAAGGTATTGATGGTCGGTAGTCGGTAGAGTCTGATCACCCAGGTCCACCCTGGGCACAGAATCTTGGTACCCCATCGCGTCCACTCTGTAAGATTTGAAGTCCTCGACGTCGTGTTGGCGAGACTTGAACGACACTCCCGCAAATGCCGCTTCTGCAGAGTTGCGGCCAAGTCACCAGAACATGCTATGTTGGGATGCAACTCGTCAGCATTGTTGGTACATACGAGGGAAGACATGATGGCGAGTCATCAGGGACGAATCTGATCTTACCCTCGTGTATGGACAGCTTGATGACATTGATAAGATAAAAGTTTGGCATAGGATCGAAGCGTAAGTGTGGTGGAAATCTTGAAATGTCATCCACAACCCTCCCTATCGCTATACTTGCTCTTCTGAGGACTACGCTCAGAAAGACTGAAGGGTGGCGGGGACTCTCCTTAGACGCGTGGGGCAGTGCGCACTTTCTGGCGTGTGCGGGGAAGAGGATCGCAGAGGGAGCCCCCGGTCTCTTGCGCGCGGGAGGGGAGAACTCGGCTTTGACACGCAGAGGCGGGGTACACGCGGAAATGGGCGACGCGCGACTCTTACATTGACTTCTGGATAAGGGATGGAAGAAGCAGCGATGACTGGGCTTTCCGCTTTGACCGGGTACTGCAGAGCTTCATCACAGCGCTTCTCGATTTTGACTGGTGGGATAGGAGACAGTGGAGCACCACTGTCCGAACTCAAATGCATGGTTCAGAGCGACTTGCTGCTAATTCGGTGGAAGGGTGTACGAAGATGTCTTGGACTTGTTGAAGGAGGGCAGCTTGGGTCGGGGTGGGAAGAGGCTCTTCTTTGGAGCAGAGTCGCATTGGAATAGCCGAACCTGGAAGCTCATGGAAGTTGAACCTGAAGCTGAACTCGCGTCGATGTTGGTTTGCGAGGAAGATCGGCCCGCTTTACCGGTGGTGATCAAAAGCTCTCCCTGAGGCGTCTGGCAGGACGGCCATCACCTAGCAAAAGCTCTCCACACCCAAAGACGCGCGCGCTTCCCTCGTCAACGTTTCTTCCAATGCGAAAGTTCCTCAGCTTGTACCTCACAGAGTAGTGGCTCCCGGACTTGGAGGATGCTCTCAATGCGATAGATTTGGGCAGATGGAAACTCGGAGAATCGAGATGGGTTGGAAGGAAAGCAGGCAATTGACCGGCCATGGGTAGGAGGAAGTAGACTAAGAGAGGGAAGAGGGACGTTTCGGTGACTGTGAGGGTCGTCGTCCAACGTGTTATGAGCGATTCCAGGGTATGTCCGCCGTCGTCATCTCGCTGAGCTCGTATTGACGCGCTTCAGTCCTTCGAGAGGAAGACCATCAAGAGGCTCAACCAGATTGAATCTTCAAACAATGCAAGCACTGACTCTGAGGAGTTCTTGTTGGTCGACAATGCCGGTGTCTCAGCACTATCGTCAGGGATCTTTTGTGCCCAAATCTACCATCTCTTCTCCACTTCCTCGCTGGACTCCGATTCTCCTGGAACACTAGTGCAACAAATCCCAGCTATGTATTACCGGGAACGTGATATTCCTTTTGTATACAGTTTGTACGCGGCGCTTCTGGAACGACTCGACCGTCATCACGCTGCTTCCCTATTTTGACAACTCAGCTACGACCTAAATGAATACGCAGCCGGCTATCGAGTTCAAATCTGCATCGTGTGGTGGCGTTCGGACCATCACTTCCCCCTCTTCGATCCAGTTCGCAGTAAGAAGTCGTCGCACAGATAAAGGACAGCATCCTCCATGGTGCCGCACTTCGGCTAGATTTCGTCCACACCTCTACGTCAAAGACGCTACCGCCATTCAGATCCCAGTCGGAAACTCGATCTCACTACCGGTGATGGGATGGTGGACTACTCTTTCGGAAGTAGCTCACTCGTCCTCTTACGTTCTCAACCTCAAGCACGTTCTTCGCGAAGTAGTAGGCTTACAGATTTGGTTCTGTAAGGAGGACTGTTTGTGTGTCCTTGGGCGGGTTGAATCAAGCTCTCGGAGCGACATACGAACGAAGCGTGCAACGTGCTTAATGCGAGGACAACATGATGGAGACGAGGTTTCCATTCCACCGGCAAGTGCTTTCTTCAATTGTCTGTCTTTCCTTCTCATTGATCTTCTCCATTAGTACCTCGTATATCTTTCGCCTCCCATCATCATACTCTACTATCGTTGACGTCTTGACCTGAAAGAGTCATTTTAACGTGAAGTCGGAGACTGACGACGGGCGAGTTATCTGGGACCTACTGACAGGCGGCAGATTAGTCGAGGGTAAATTCATGCTAGTCTCGTTCATCTTCCAGGCTAACGTCTTCGAAAGTTCATTGGTGACTTGTTCAAGTCCTGTATTGTATGTCGGTGCTACATGTGGCTCTTTTCGCTTCCGATCCCATTCCCATTCTTTTACTGTTCACTCGTTAAACCGACATTTCTCCACAATGATATCGACCTCTGGCCCTCAAGTCACGACGGGGACTAAATCTCTCCCTCGATGGCTGCCCTGCAGCAATTCGCAGCACAATTTTGCAAAATACCGTTGTCCACCCAGAACTCTCGAAACTGGCGCTGATTATCTTGGTGGTTTGGGTAGCGACAGCATATCATAGTCCTCGACGAAAGGGGAAGGAGAAGATCGGCAGGATCGTGGCTATGATAATTTCACCAAAGACCTCCGAGGTTGGACTTCACCGTCTATGGATCCACCCTCCACAATCGCCGGACAACGTCCTCAGCTCAGACGCCGATTTGAGATTATTAATATGGAATCCAAGATTTTTTTGCATGACAGCGCTAAGAGAGGCGCGTCAGGATAGATGGGCGCTATCCTTCGGGAGGATGACCCCAAATCTGTAGATGTGTTTGCAATGGGCTGAGTCGCAAAATCCCAAAACTCGTCCGGCGATATTTGGCAGGCATATACTTTCACAGTATTTATCCAGAGTCGTCCAGAACAATATGATCCGAAGGGAAATTGCAAGTGCGGGCACGTTTGTTGCTGGAGAGAACTAGGGATGATAATTTTGAATGCAGAGATTCCACTGGTGATGACGTGAGAAGGAGACGAGAATTAACTTTAGACTGCGAGTAGGTGGCGTTATATACATCAGCGCTCGACCAAACATCGTACTGACGATCGCTTCAGTGACTTGTAACCCAATATCTTTAAAAGATCATAATTACCGCAAAACTTTGATGTGCCCGGGCGTGCACAGGAAGTCAATCACGAACATCCTCGGCCTGTCTACCTATGAACAGATTCCTTTCCTGAAGACATACAGCACGCTCACAGAACGATCCCTTGTTAACGTTATGCCTCTTCACATTCCGGTTAGTCTCTTCGGCTCCTTGCCTACGGCGACGTCTATGTATACATCATACATAGTCGGCCTTTGGTAAGTAAATGTATAGGGCGCCTCATTCCAATGCTCTGCTCTGATAAACATCCTTGCCTTGATGCATATCGGACGTTTCTCCCCGAGGCTAAAATACGAGAATCTGAAAGTAGATGTAAATTGAAGTCCTGGTGAAGCGCGCGCTGATGTGAAGCAGTGGACGAAGAATATTGGGTCCATGCATGCGGGAGAAGATACCGAACAAATTGAAGCCCTGGGCGCTGATGGTGGAGATAGGCCGGGCCGTGATGCCAGGCAAAGAATATTAGGACCAACGCAAGGGATGTATTGATACCGCATTACCTCATGTATGCTGAACCAGCGCGTATATTTACTACCCCGAAAGCCTCCACCATATAGTCCTACAACTCCTTCCATGTCTCACCAGAACTTAAGGTGAGTTCTCGAGGTATCCTCAGTCGTTACTCTGTGCAATTTCTCACATTCTGTGCTTGTATTAGTCACCATCATTCCGGCGGAGGATCTAGGGCCGAAATCGACGACGGTCTCGATCTGAGGTTTGTCGAGTTGCACTCCTTCGCGCATAGGGTACCGGGGGCGCTCGACTCGGAGCCCGAGTGAGTCTCGTATAGTCTGCTTGTGAATGTACCTCACACTTTCAACAATAGTTCAGCCGATTCCTTGGACGTGCATGAGATATGGTCCATGTTCCCCGAAGCTCTGACAGCGTATGAGCGCATATTCATTCAATCCTTTAAACGGGACCGCAACGCGCGCTCTCTTGATGAGCTTATAAAACTTTACAAGTTTGCGATCTCCCATTGTCCTGATGATCATCCATTGAAAGGCGCCTACCTTGCCCAACTTGGATCGGTTCTGGAGACGAAGGGATTGGAAGACGAAGCCATAGGCGCCTATGAACGCGCTCTCGACAGCATTGTTGTGGACTCCAATGGCCTGAGCCTCATATGCATCTGCTTTTCCAGTATCGGTGCCCTGCTCAAAGGCCGTTACGATCGGCTTGGAGAGGCAGAGGATCTTAATAAAGCGATCTGGGCGCAGGAGATGTGCATTGCTTGCACTGCAGCAGATGGGGAGAAACTTGACGAGTTTTATGGTTTTCTTTCGAACTCATTGATAGCACGTTGGAATCTCCTCAGGGACGAGGAGGATCTCGACCAAATGTCGTCCTATGCTGAAAAAGCTATCGCATTGAATCCATCCAATGCCCGTGCCCAATACAATCTCGGTGTTGCCCTCCATATCTCCTATCGCCGTCGTCACACACTTGCGCTTGTCGATCGGGCGATTCTTGCCATGCAGAGCGCACTCTCCTACTCAATGTCCGACCGTGATCGCATGGAGATACTGACTGAGCTTTCCAAAAGCTATTACAGTCGTTTTCATTATGTCCAGGATCCATCTGATGCCTCCGCCTGCATAAAATGCATTGATCAGGCCATGGAGTGTGGAAAGATACTAAGCTTCTACTCGCACGCTATGCTCATTGACTGTCTGGTCAACGTATTCGAGTGGAATGATGACATCCAGTGCTATGAGCGTGCCCTCTTGATATGCGAAACTCTACTAGCTGATGATTCTCTCTCTAACTCTGAACGGTGCTCTGCTCGTATGGCGCTTGGGGCTACACTTCTTGCGCCATGCGAGAAGGGTGTACTCTCACCTGTTCCACGCCAATTGGAAAAATGCATACAAACGCTCAAATGCGTTATCGAGTGCACTTCCCCAGGGCATCCTGTGTGTGGCGGATACCTGCCGTACAAATCTCTCTGCATGGCCTTCAGGATTCAGTTCCAAATCGAGACTGCAACTGTTGAGGAATTTGAATATGCCATCTCAATTGGCAGGAAGGCGGTCGAACTTGCCTCGGAAAGGGTCAAGGCAGAATGTCTGACGACACTTGGTATGCTCCTCAATACCTATGGAGCAGCCTTCCCTTCAAGAAAAAACCTTGAGCAATCCGCCTTAGTCTTTCGCCAGGCTTCGCAGCTGTCCTCCCCTCTTATCAACGACACACGCCTCATGTCCGCCACATGCGAGGCAAATTTATGCGCTCTTATGCAGGACTGGACGGGCTGTATCGATGCGTACACCATTGCTATGGAAGCTGCCCAGCATTGGACCTGGCTGGGCCTGTCTGTAATGCAGCAGCACAGGGTTATCTCCCTCTTCGGCAGCCAAATACATACAATGGGAAGGCATGCTGCATTCGTGGCAGTGATCTTCGGGGACAGCGGACTGGCGCTCGAGTGGATAGAACAGTGCAGGTCTATTGTATGGCAACGTGTTCTCAACCTTCGCGTGTCCATGGACGAGTTAGCCGGTGCGAAACCTACTCTAGCCCACAGGCTTAAAGAAGTATCAGACTTACTCCAGAGGGATGCCTACTTTGACCTGCGGCTTGGGATGGAAGAGGGTAGTTTGGAGATGGGAAAACAGCAACGGTACCGCTTGGCTGAAGAATGGGAAGACCTCGTCGCCCAAACACGCTCGCTTCCAGGATTCACAGACTTTCTCAAACCTAAGCGTGAAGCCTATTTCACATCTTGTGAGTTCGGAGGCATAGTTGTGCTTTTGAATGTCTACGGTGAGGGATGTGACGCGATTGTCCTTGGAAGTAACAAGGGAAAGCTCGTGGTGTGCTCGCTCGAACAGATGAACAAGAAACTTGTCATATCTCTGCAAAAACGCTTGCGCGAGACCTTGCAGGAATCTGGACGCCCTTCGCGGGACACACGGGCATCCCAAATATGGTCTGGCCACACCGGGCACGACGTGATGTCCAACGTGTTGTCTGTGCTTTGGACGACGGTCGTGAAGCCGCTCTTCGACTTCCTCGATCTCAAGGTTTGTGCTCTTTACCTTATGCGAATATACAACTAACATGTAGATTCAAAAGCCGCACGACTCCTCCAGTGAATCCGACCCTCCACGCCTTTGGTGGTGCCCGACAGGTCCTCTATCATTCCTTCCCCTACACGCTGCCGGTATATATAACACGGCAGAGCGCGGGACCAAAGTCTACGAATTTGTAGCTTCATCCTACACGCCCACGGTTGGCATCCTCGCCGATATCAGCAACCAACGGTCAGGGGAGTTTGGCGGTCTTCTAACTGTCTGCCAGCCACACACGCCAGGCCAGAATCCAATCCCGAAGACTGAGGACGAGGTATGCTCAGTAGTCCAAGTTGCTGTCGATAGTGGTCTCGCGATGGATATTATATCTTTGAATAACGATGACGCGACCCCGGAGGCAGTCCTCAGTGGCATGGCGGAGCATAGCTGGATCCATCTCGCATGTCATGCACGCCAGGACCCTATTCAGCCGCTCGAGAGCGCGTTCATGCTTGCGGGGGACCCTGAGAAGGGCCGTCCTCTCAAGCTGACCGAAATTTCCGAGCGTGCAAACAGGAGCGCAGACTTCGCTTTCTTGTCCGCCTGCCAGACCGCGACGGGCGACGTTTCGCTATCTGACGAATCGGTCCATCTCGCTGCGGGCATGCTCATGGCTGGGTACCGCAGAGTCATCGCGACCATATGGGCTGTCAACGACAGCGATGCGCCTATCATTGCAGAGATGGTGTACAAGTATATGCTCTCAGAAGGGAAGGCGGATAGTGGGAAATCGTGCCTGGCACTGCACCATGCAACAGCCTCGATGCGACAGAAGGTGGGGGAGAGGAATTTTATGTCATGGGTGCCGTTTATACACTTTGGAGCTTAACTGTCAAGAGCAATTTGACCATTTACATGTACACCGTGATGGTATCATATCCTCTGAAAGTCTCCAGTCATTTCTTTCATCTTCTATCTCTTTCTTTACTTGACTTGCTCATGTACTCGTCATGGCAGCCTATGAATCTTTTAGTAACAACTTTTGTATATAAACATAGCACCTCATCATGTACTCGGTATGAAATTCTTATTGCCTGACAACGCGCTGACAACTACAACAACTTCGTGCATTCATTGCATGTGTAGCATTCTCCTACTAGTAACTATCTCATGTTGTGGCCTCGTCTATCGTCAGCAGTTTTCCGTGTATGCACCTGAAATAAATGCAAAATCGGATGCTAGGATTCAGGAAATGGCATGCTCAGAAATCAGAACCATCGCAGAGCCCAAAATCTTGCGAGCCCCTCCTTCCCTCCTACTCGTTTGTGATCACCTGGACGTCAAAATCCTTGAGCTCGAGTATGCAGGGCATTCGAAGGCACGGTACTGGGAAGATGAGAATTCGAGTGTGCATTCAGAGGACGAGTCGCCTCAGTCAATGTACTAGTTAGCTACCTGTTTTCAAATTAAGGATCGAACCAGAGCCGCGTGGTACAGGACTGAGCATGCGAGCCAACATGGGAAGGTAAAACACGGTCGCTAAGGTTCCCTTGAATTTTGTTATTGAAACGAATCACAGCAATGCTGAGGAGTCCTCCAAGTTTGGGCGGGTAAGGCAAAGCTGTTGTTGGGTTGGTCGCCGTGTAGGAGGAAGTGGAACACAACCAAAGACTTTCGACGCTCCGATTCCAATAAGGATGTATTGTTGCTCACCAGTTCATAGGCCATGCCGCATAAAACCTCGGTCTAGGAGGAAGAGGTGTTGCACCATCCAATTAAGCTAGATAGAACAGGCATCCCTCCCTCATACGGCGCAAGTCCTAGCCAAACAACAAGCAGGTGCGATGAGAATCCAGCATCGTGACACTAGGGTGTAACGCCTGAATCCAAGACGCTTGGCAGCTCCGGATGGCGCGAGATATTCGTGCTAAGTATCGGCGGCCCATCCCACAATTTACATCCAATTCAATGTGGAGTGTCCCTGCGAGAGAAAAAATGCCCTGCGAATACAGTTCTAAACCAGTTCCTGGAGCGGTAAAGCTCAAACTTGATTCGCACCCTTGAAGAAGATCGGTTCGATGAAAATGTCAGCGACGCGGGTCATTAAAACCGGTACTAGGACGCTGTCAATGAAAGGTCGAATTCATTGTGATGGAAGGGAAGAACATCTTGCACAGCCACACAAGCCGTAAAACAAACAACGAAACTGTTTTATTCAACATAGGCAGAGAAAAAGGATTTTCATAGACTTGTAGGAGATCAAAAGGATAACAATCATGAAAGCAACATGGGTGTGGTAGAAATGTTGAAATGTCATCCACATTCCTCCATATCGCTATACGTCGTCTTCTGAGGACCGCACTTATAAAGACTGAGAGGTGGCGGAGACTCTGCTTTGACTTTGACGCGTGGGGTAGTGGATAATTTCCGCCGCTTGCGGGGAAGAGGATCGCCAAGGGTGCTCCCCGATCTCTTGCGCGTGGGAGGGGGGACTCGGCTTTGACACGCAGAGGTGGGCTGGGATCCTTGGCCGAGTTGTGCATGTCCTGCTGAGTACCGACAACCTTGACATCGACTTCTGGATACTGCAACAGAGGGATGGAAGGAGTAGCAATGACTGGGCTTTCCGCCTTGACCGAGTACTGCAGAGTATCATCGCAGTAGCTCTCGACTTTGAAAGGAGCACCGCTATCTGAATTTACATGCGTGGGATATGATTGGTTTAATGCAACTTGCTGCCAATTGGCTGGCAGTGGGAGGGTATACGAAGACGCGCTGGACTTGTTGAAGGAGGGCAGCTTGGGTTGGCGCGGGAAGAGGCTCTTCTTTGGCGTAGACGGCTCTGGCACCTTGGCAGGCTCTGGCATCTTGGTGGGAGCACTAGACTTGGGGTACGCCCAGAATTTGCCTCGCGTTCCAATAGGAAGTTGGCCAGGAATTCGCTACACATCGATTCAGCCACTGCAGAGCAACAAAAGGGCAGCCTCGTACCTCCAGCTTGAACAAAATAACCTTGAACCCATTCTCATCTCGTTTCTGGTAGCACGCCGTTACTTTATACAACCCGTCGTAGCGGAACCTAGCTGCAAGTCAGCCATCGTAATGCGAAAGAAAAGGGCGAGTATACCCATTATTGGGGGCGTATTTCGAATGAAGCCTGTATCCTCGAATAACACGCACAGGCTGGTCCGACTCCATCGTTTTCTAAGAGACATCAGAAAAGAACAGGGGCACGAAAGATGACATACCTGCAGAGCCCTGTTCCCTTGGGTGTACTCCTGGTTCTTGACCTGCATCTTCCCGTCCTTGCTCCGTCCACCTAACTCCCAATAAGCCTTGGAAAAGAGACCAGCAACACAACAAACCTTCTCCACATAACCGACTGCAAACAAAAAGTCAAATTAGACTCGACGACGATGAAAACAGGAGCTGCATACATTCTATCGCCCTTGTCCTTGTTAAACTCTTCGTACCCATCCGACCTGCAACACAGTCAGTAACGATAAACCAGCATAGGCGTGCACTCACAGTACGATAGACTGCGCGCTCCCTTTGTACGAGTAGATCCCTCTCCGGAGACTCCCATACAATGTAGAAATTTACAACATTATATATTCAATTGGGCACCCCCGCCTCCAACGTCGCCGTCCTATCCATATACCGCGTACCCACAGGCTGGCCCTCGATCTCCCCAACCGTGCCTCTAACAGACAAGTATCATCACAAAATCGAGCAAGCAAGCAAAACACATACGGATCAGCAACAGGCTTCCTACATGCCTCCCGCTCCTTCGGCTTGTCCGCCATGTTCAAATTCCTATAATCCTTCACAATCCGCATCTCTTCCTTTCCAAACTTGCGCGTCTTCTTGAATCGGAATGCTTCGTCGGTGTAAATTATGTTGGTTGAAAAAGGGAGAGGGATCGACAGCACGATCTATATATGGATGTGACTCGTAAGCGCGGCCAAATCGGGCTGCCATGCCATTGTCCTACACTTGGACGCGTGTTCTAGCCTCCGCTTTTAGCTGCAATGCTCGGGCTTTTTTGACCAACATAGTGCGATTGGAGGATACGTTACAACACTACGCGCATTTTGCCGTGTTGAATAGTACTTATCAGTGATGGCCGCCGGTGATCGGCAGCAGGGCCGTCCCGGGCCAAGCTTACCGTGACTCCGTTCGAGTCTTTCTGTTACTTGACGAGTACAGCCTCGACCTTCTGTACGCTACTAGCCCTTACTTTAAATGGTTTTCACGGCGTCTTCACTACGGATATACCGAGTACAGCCTCGACCTTCTGTGCGCGACTAGCCCTTACCATACACGGTTTTCACAACAAGATTTTCTACGGATATACCCTCGGGCCATGCCGCTTCTGCACAGGAATCGTCGCAAGGAGATAGATGTGTCATCGAACATCTGGCCTTGCCTCCTACTTGTATACACTAGACAGAGATATTCCCGCTCTTTCCATCATTCCGGTGCTATCTTCTTTCTTTAGGTTGGACGACTTTCCTCCGGAGCCAAACACTCTTCGGTCTTGAGCTTGGGCACAAAGACCCTTTCGCGTGTAGGCCGTGACGCGCGCAGGACCCCAGATTGCTGTGTTGATGCCCCGCATCCACAGCTCCATGTTATCGCGACTGCTGACAGTACACACGTTATGCCGTGTCGAATCTGCAGCATCACTGCCTACTAAATTTACTCCCTCCTGCTAAAACACATCGCATATTCCCATTCCACCGCTGTCCGTGTCCAGACTCCAAGCTGCATTACAGGTGCTGTCATCCAATTCTATATGTGCAGATACAGCCTACTAACCCTTGCCATAGATTGTCCAATATCATTTTCACCGCACCTCACAGCAAGAGTTCACTGCCGGCAACGATATCAACTTGTCCCCGACGCTCGTCATCTTCCTCCTAGGCCAGCTTCGTCGTTAGCTGCATACAGGGTAGATGAACACGTTAAAATCGATGCTTTCGAGTCGTACCCGCATTCCCATCAGCCGACTACTCAAACTCCAAAACTTTCTCTCGTGGAGCAACCTTTTCACTCAAGCCGGACCAGCACATCCATCCCTACGTGCAGAATCCGTGTCTGAACGCGCACCTCCATGACGTGATTGCAATCCCTCGGCGTGTATAACCCCCCCGCGATTTGTCAAAATGCATCTCCACATCAATGTTTTGGCGTACTCCCCTTCGCCAGCTCGAGCCAAATATTTGGGATAAATTGTCGAGTCACGGTTCGGCTTGCAAAAAGTACATAATTCGTCTCCATGTACTCCAGCTAAACTCGAGGAACAGTCTTAGCAAGAATATTGGTTACAATTTTGCGGACGCTTCTCACATAACACCCATTCGAATCTTCATGGATCGGCGGACAATAGCCTTGTCAAGACTGCACTTAATTACAGTTCCACGTCACACACCTCCACCGTTGCTCAAGGAATCAGTCAGCTGTTGTCTTTCTCCACACCACCAGGGTTGCTGTTATACAATCCTTTCAACTGAATCGTCCTCCCGTTACGCGTTTTGCCGTGTTGAATAGCAGCGATGGCCTTCTGTTATGGCGCAATGATCGGCAGCAGGGTCGACCATAGCCACGGCTATCATGCAGCAAGCAAACTAATTCAAATCAGTTCTATCTCGCTAATCTCACGTCCCTTGCAAGCCACAATTCAAAACGACGGCGGCCTGCAGAAGGTACATCGCTACATGCTTCGTCCCGAACTCGAGGAACAGTGGAAGGACACTACAAGTCCTGGTTGCGATCTCTACTGCGACCTCTGTTGGAATATATCTTCTTCACTGTTCTCTGACTCCACTAGCGACGGTTAAATATTTTGGTTCGTCTCCTGGCAAAAAATGCTCAAGTCATCGCGCATGTGCATTGGATGTTTCTACTAAATGATGCTCTCTCTTGATTGCCGCATTCTTTTTACGTTCGTATATCTAACCGGGTAGGCGCGCTTTCAAACATAACATCGTACTTTTGATAGACGCTACGATTAAATCAATGATTGACTGTCGATTATCAAGGTGCGTATCTCCTCCCTTCAGCACGTTGTTTTTGATTCTCACTCTCAATCGCCGCCAGTTTTCTTCCTGAATCTTTAGACGCCGTTGATACTTGTTGACCTGAGAATCCAGCTGCGCATAAAAACCTCGCTCAACACACGAGGCCTCTCAGTCTTGAACCCCCATTCTTCCTACCATGAGCCCTTCTTCTCTTAGACAACCATCCTACTAAAATGCCATTGAAACGACGCACTTGTTTCGTCATCGGCGGGGTAGCCATCGGTGCAATCGCCGGTGCCTCGTTGGCACCTGTCATTGGGCCCGCCGTCGTGGGCTTAAGTGCGGCAGGCCCTGTTGCTGGTGAGCAGGCCTGATCTTCTGCCGACGATGGCTCTTGTTTACCCTTACAGGCAAACTTGCTGCTATGATCCAAAGCGGTATAGGCAACGTCCCTCCTGGGGGTTTCTTCGCACATCTACAGTCTATGGCGATGGGAGGTCCTATCCAACCCGAAATTATTGTGTACATAATTCCGGGGGCAGTCATTGGAGGAATCGTAGGGGGGCTGGTCGGTTGGCTTGTGCATTGGATTGTGGATTGGTTCGAGTGAGTTCTCAAGGTTTTCATAATTGTAAGGAAATATTCTGATTGTTCTCAAGGAAAAGGAATACCCGGGTTAAAGTGATTCAAGTGAAGGCGTGAGATAAAATCCCCATGTTCTATGATTAGTGTTCGACAGGAAAATTCATGTTTCTTCTATACCCATATAACTGAAAGGCAACGAATCAAAGTGACAAATCCGAAAGTCGTGGACCTTCACTGCTTTCGTGTTGGACATGTCGCCACCGTGAATCTGCATAGGCAACGTTATCCCGTAGATCTCATACTTCCTGCCCGCTTAGTGTTAGCGTTGCCTCGGGATAAAGCCTTTCTTCTCTTGGCTCCTACGTTTCGACGATTTCACATTGTCCAGCACGTATAACTCAAACCTTCATGAACTTACATGTTCTACCATGCGGTGTGCATTCCAACTATTATGACAACCACAACGAATATTCGTACATTCCGACAGAATTCTTGCCCTGGCTTCCAATGAACCATCGACAGAGTGGTGTTGCTATTTCATAATCACATTTCAACCTTTGGATTCTTACAAGGTGATGTCTAAAGCATACAGAAGGAACCTAATCTGCCGGTACTTCGACCTCACCGCCCGGAGGCTCATACAATTTCCTAAGCCCAACTTCCTTCGCCTCACCTGCCATATTCGTTGTCGACATCACCTAAAAGGAAGAGAAAAGATTAGTGTCAGTGATTTGACCAAGTACTTCTCGCAGGTTAGCTTACTCTTGAACTGCACAGAAGGACTGAGTATGGGAATGAAACCAAAGCAAAAGGGAAAATACTCACCACAGCAACGATCTTGTCATCCGAGTCGGTCCAGAAATCAATTACAACACGACCCTGGTTGACGTCGCTCATCGCATACGAAGGGTATTGTTGGAACCAAAACTTGTTATCTCCTCGGGGGCAGGACCGCCCTCGGACCTGAAGAAGAGCGTACCCGCAGTAGGCCTAACTAGAACATCGTCGAAATCTAAGGGGCGGGTAAGTTCATAGTGCAACGCACTGCACCGAGCTACACACCGCCGCTCCTGCTAGTGAATCTTTTGCCACCGTCGACCATAATATCGACATTCTTGCAACGGAGACACGTGCCGCCACATCCTGAACTTTCACAGTGCCCTCAGGGGACACAGCGAGCACTTTCAGTAATACTCGTCGTCCCGTTATCCTTGATCTTTGTAAAAGAGGATCGGGCGCTTGTGGGATACCTAGAGTCAAACCGAATGACCAAAGACTCATAGAGCGTTAGATGCGGCCTATGCCGAGTTGCAGGGGGTGTCTTTGAGTGTTCCAAAGAGAGGGTCTCAGACAGATGAGTTCGTCGGGCGTCATGGTGGTTTGTGCCCAAGGGAAAGACTAGGCAATTTCAAATCGAAGCTTATGTCCTTTTTCCTCCGGCCCAACATCCCGGACGCCCTCGATTACGCCTGTGTCTCTCGCAATCTGGGAGACCGTGTGAAGCGTTTTCAAGTCGTAGATCTGCCGACAAGATCAGATCATGCGTATCTGTCCATCCACATCACTTCGAGTTCAGCTAAACAGGGCCGTCTACGTCCCCGCTTAACGAAGTTACCCCGCTTGACACGACAACGACGTCGTCCATTTGTGGTACTTCCGGTCCTACCACCAGAGGTTGAAACGAGATTGGCACAGGAGCCTTTCGCTTCCATAGAGCTGGATCTGCTGTACAAGTCTGTCATAGAGGCTGTAAAGTCGGAGAACGGTGAGTTAGATGACCTGTATGGTGTTGCGTGCATCACTGGAGAGGTGAGGAGAGCGTGGATAGACGGATCTTGCCTGGATAATGGCCTGCCAACTGCGAGAGCAGGTGCCGGCGTCTTTTGGGGAACCAACAGCCCAAGAAATCGTTGTGAGAGAGTGCCTGGTCTACAGTCAAATAATCGGGCTGAGCACCTAGCACTTATTGTCCTTCTTTTGCACACGCCACCCGATCTACCACTCTTTGTCTCCACAGATAGCGAGAACGTCATTCGGACGTATTGTCATTGGGCGCCTCGTTTCGCAACCCTGGGTTGGTCCTGCAAAAATGGAGACCTCATCGAGTATGCAGTGGAAATCATACGACGTCGGAGTGCACCTATCCAATTCAGGTGGGTTAAAGGTCACTCAGGAGACTTTGGAAATGATGGGGCCGATATGCTGGCCCGGGCAGGAGCAGAGAAGACACAGTGCTTCGCGCTGCCTCCCCTGCAAACCAATCCGACGTTTCCACCCTCCAAATCCGCAAGGTTGTGTGACGCGCAACCAAAGGTGACGACAACACTCCCAAGACAGAAGGTGCCAAGTTCGAAGGACCAGGATACACTGGTTGATCTGCCGAATGATTTCCTGCCTGTACGCACGCATGGTGGTCGCGATTCAGCACGAAAGGAGCGCTAGGAACGATTGAGGGTCTTCGTAGAAAGGGCGAAAAAGACGGACTTTGCTTTCTGGTCAGGGGTAAAGGATATCACAGATGTGAAAACTCCTCCTCCTGCGGTGTCATTGGAAGACATGGTGAAGGAGCTCCATGACCGTATCAATATTCCTGCCGACATTCCTGCCAATTTTGACCTCGACAGTTTACTTAGAGCGGCCATGGAATGTGACGCGATTACTCCCACAACCATGGACACTACGCCGGATGGGATCTTCTCGTATCATTTCACGCTGGACCAGCTAACAGAGGCAAAGGAGCGATTGCAAATTGTGATTGACAGTTGTACCGGTTTCGACACGGCAACATATGCGCGGTTCCTTGCGATTGACAATGACGAACTGCTCCGTCTGTATAATCGCTGCCTGGACTTGCAGGGAGCTCCACGGCTATGGTTGATTAGTGTCCTTATCGGGGTGCTAAAACCTGGCAAGGATGCGTCTGTTCCGGGGAATTATAGGCTGATTGGCTTGGAATCTTGCTTCCTCCGAGTGTTCACGCTGCTGATTGATCGGAGACTCCAGACATGGATGCAAGCCAACGGAATATTACCTGAAACCCAGAACGGCTTTAGGTTAGGCTGTCACGGTCTCAACAACCCCTTCATACTTCGAACAGCGATTGATGTCGCGCTGGCAGAGGGTAAAACTTTGTATGTTGTTTTCCCTGATCTCACCAACGCGTTTCCTTGGCTCGACCTATCATCCCTCTGGTCAATGATGTATCGAAAGGGAATTGCGGGCCCGATGTTTGATTGGATCCGCATGTTGTATGGGGCAATGACTTATGTGGTCCGTCTGAATGGGGTCATGTCTGATCCATTCTCGTCAACAATCGGACTGATGACTGGCGATAATGGGTCACCGGGGTTCTGGAACTTCTTCTCATCAGATCTGAAGTTCAGACCACATGAAGACGATATCTGGATTGGTGAACACCAAGTGATGAATATCGAACACGCTGATGACGGTGCCTTGTTCTCTTCCGCCAAAGGGTTGCAATCCCGCCTAGACGAGTATAGCTGTTGGACAAACCAGAAGGGCCTACGCGTAAATATAGCGAAGACCAAGGTTTGATCCCTCGCGCACTCGCTAGAGCTTCTATTGATTGTTTCCCCGTGTCTGTAGGCCATGGTGTTCGGTCGCGTACCAGAGACATTGCCCACATTCAGAATCAATGGGGATCCGGTTGAATGGGTCAATGAACATCGATACCTAGGAGTCAACTTTACGTCCTCGCATGCCAATATATTCAAAATCCACTATGGGATCAAATCAAAGGTCGCGAAGAAGATGGCAAGCGCTACGTTCACTCTCGACAAGTTCTTGGGGGATCTCTCTCCAAGAGAGGGACTGATACTGTACAACAGTCGAATCGACCCCCATCTCACATACGGTGCCGAGGTAGCCATCGATGTGTCACTGAACGATGTCGCACTTTTGGAAAATGTTCAACGCCTCTACATGCGAAGATTACTACACCTATATAGGCGCTCAATGATTGACGTGCTCTGGTCGGAGACGGGTATGTGGCCATTGGCCTACCGGAGGATATGGTTTGCTTTGCGCTACCTTGCCAAAGTCCTATTGTTGCCGGAGCATAGAATCCCGGTGTGGTGTCTAGAGGCCAACGTGACTTTGTGGACGAGGCAGAAATCGTGCTGGCTGGGAGACATTGCTGTGGTGCTAAGAAGGCTCGGTCTGCCAGAGAGCCAAACAAGCCTGGAGGCCTTGACCGATGCTGGACAAGTCGTAGAGCTCATCAACGCGCTCCCAGTCCTGATCCGTGAGAAGGTCCGTGATGTTATAGAAGGATCGACAAAATTGCCGTTGATGCAAGGCAGGATAGAAAGGTTGCCTAGGAACGGCTCCAGCAAGAGTCAGTGGCTGTTTAGGGCATATCATCTGATCCGTATTCCCGCCCATCGTATAGCGGTAACTCGCCTGATAACATCGTGTCACGGTCTAGCGGTCGAGAGAGGTCGTTGGCTGAAGGTGGTTGGCACGAGGGAACCAGTGCCCTTCCAGTTCCGAATCTGCCGTTTGTGCAAGGACAATGTGGAGGATGAGTTGCATGTATTGTTCATGTGTGCTGAGGATGAACTCGTACACCTTCGTGCGGAGTTCCTGAGCGAGATGTGGGCAAATTATCCAGCGCTCAAGGGCAGGAGTTCCACGCCGCTGGAGATGTGGCATACACTGCTAGCATATCATGATTTGCTCCCGAGGATTGGACGTTATGTTCACGACGTTTTGCAGCGTGTCGCAACCGAAGAACTTTATATTGATCCCAGTATTAATTACACAACGTAGATTTTCGCGTCATAAGCCTTGGATACTGTTGTAGTAGTAGTTACTAGTCACACCTCTGAAGTCAGTTCTGAGAGGCCGTACCTTACGGGGGCTAAGCCGAATCAGTTTGGCCCAGAGAGTGTTCGGTACCGTAGCACTGATTTGTGTAGTACGGACTCTGGTCAGTTTCCTTCTCAGGGACATAGACCAGAATAAATATCTTCCTTCCTTCCCTCAACTTGTTCCTAGGCATCAATGTACTTCAGTATCGTTGTCCTTTCAAATTCAATCTTCCTAGATATCATTACTGGCCACTTGAAAATAACAGAATGAAAACAGGTGCAGACTCCCCAAATGTACTTTCGCCATGTACCAAAATTACGACGCGCTGCGCAACTTCGCGCACTCATTGACACGTCTCAGAGTCGCTTTCTGCCCCCGGGATTGGCTCCACAGAAATACCCAACTCAGCTGTCTTGCCGAATTGTATTCTGTCATGGATGGCTTCAAAAGTTCTGGTCAAGACAAAAAAGAGCTTGCAAAAAACAGGAGTTGCGTACATTCTATCACCCTTATCCTTGTTAAACTCGTACCCATTCAACCTGCAGGTGATCATCTACCACTGTGGACGCAGTGAGTCGCTGTACTTGAGCTTGAGGCCGCGCAAAGGGATGACGACGAGCTGGACGGGATGATTTTGGACGGAGGTGACAATGTTGACGCGACAAATTCAGGGCCGAAGAGGTGGTGCCGGAGAAATACCGGGCCTATTCCCCGCTTAATTCTCTCATGGCCTCTCTCTTCCGCGCGTACAACTCTCGTTACCTAGCGATACATATAGTATCGTCGGCTGGAATATCGAGCTTGAGGTTGTCGTGAAGGGCCTAGAAACTGTGAGCCAATGCTTCGGCGGAGGAGGCAAGTTCAATTAACAACACGTGCCCTTCCTTTTGACCAGTGACCACCATGTTCCACTCAGATGTCCAGCGGCTATATAACACCCTGCCATCCCATGTCTATGCTCCGGAGCTACCATGAGCACCACCCCTCTTCTCGACAACACTCAGGACTTTTCCGGTGCAATCCCCAGACTATAGTCGCAGCCACCGTAGCAGCCGTCGCTACGGATACTCGACAACTATGCAAAGCACATCAGTCTCGGCGAGGGAGAATTACCATGCAATGCTGTCAGATAGCTGCTCTCGACGCTGTTGAAGCCATTTGGTCGCGAGACGGTATCGATGGAGGAGTATGACCAGGATTTGAATACCGATACGTGGCTGGGGGAGATCCCGGAACGACGCGACGCGAGGCCGCCCTTGAGGCGGCATCCGATTCCTCATAGGCAGCTCGCACAGGTGCCTGATGATGCTACGAAGAAGGTACCGTTCTTTATTCTTGCTCGACGTTACTGTACTGACCACGAGGAAGTAGAAATTGCAGGTACTGTTTGACAGCATCGGCAAAAAGAACTCGACACTCGTTGAATACCGCGTGTCGCCCCATGAAGGGCACGTACCTGGTATACACATTCATTCCTCCATCTCTCTCCCGCATGAAGTCGCGCGAGTCTCCCTTCTTGAGATCAGCCATATCCATACCCCAGACCATTCGCTGCATGTCGTGCTTGCCCCCCAAGGCTGTAAACAAGGTATTCGTTGTGTTTAACTTCATTTTTCGTATACTGACGTGCCGTCGTAGTCGTCGAGAAGGGATGGGGTGAGCGGCATCCATTTAGTGGCGCCAGGAGGGTCATCAGTTTTCCGAAAGAATACCTGATGCCTCGAGATGACGAGGAGCTTGCCATCATCGAGCGTATCCTCAAAGCGGGCGTTGGATACATGACTAATTGTCGCGAGGTCATTTAAGGTAGATGCTGGATGCCGTCAAACCGAAGAATGTCATTTAATTGTATCATCACCACACATCTCAAACCGCGTGTACAATAGACGAAGCCTTTACTGACTTTTGGCTTTGACTTGGAAAGTCAAAGTTGAAGCTGAACTCCACTTGCGTCGATGTTGGTTTTTGAGGAAGATTGGACCATTTTACCGGCAGCGTTCAAAGGCTTTAGGACCGTTACGACATCCATCACCTAGCGAAAGCTCTCTACACCTACAGACGCGCACACCTCCCTCGTCAACGTGTTTCCCAATGCGAAGATTCCTCAGCTTGTACCTCACAGAGTAGCGGCTCCCGAATTTGAAGGACGCTCTCAATGCAATAGATCTGGGCAGAAGGAAACTCGGAGAATCGAGATGGGTTGGAAGAAAAGCAGGCAAATGATCGGCCATGAGTAGGAGAACGTAAACAAAGAGACGGAAGGGGGATGTTTCGGTGACTTTGAAGGTCGTCATCCAACGTGTTATAAGCGATTCCAGGGTACGTTCACCTTCGTTTTCTCGCTGAACTCGTATTGACGCGACTTAGTCCTTCGAAAGGAAGACCGTCAAGAGGCACGACCAGAACGAGTCTTACAGCGATGCAAGTACGGACTCCGAGGAGTTCGTATTCGTCGACCATGCCGAAATTCCTTTCGGGATCAGTTTTCACGCGGCGTTGCTGGAACAACTCGACCGTCATCACACTGCCTCCCCATCTTGACAATTCAGCTACAACCTAAATGAATACATAGCCGGCTATCGAGTTCAGATCTGCATCATATGGTGGCGTTCGGACCATCACTTCTCCCTCTTCCATCCAGTTGGCAGTAAGAAGTTCTCGCACAGATGAAGTACAGCATCCTCCATTGTGAATATAAGAAAATGGGGGGAGGGACGTGTTTAATGCGAGAACACCTGTGGAGGCGAAGTTTCCATTCCACCGGCAAGTACTTTCTTCAATCGTTCGTCTTCCCTTCTCATCAATCTTCTCCAGTAGTACCCTGTATATCTTCCGCTTCTCAACATTGTACTTTCACTGCTGTTGAGGTCTCGACTCAAAGGCAGTTGCTCATTTTAAGCTGCCTTGCAGCAAATCGCAATGCAATTTTGCAAATACCTTTGGCCGCCCAGAACTCCCGAAACCGGCGCTGGCTATCTCGGTGATTCCGTTAGCGATACCGTATCGTAGTCCTTGTTGACGAACGGGGGAGGAGAGGACCGGCAGGACCGCGGGGGCTATGGCAACTTCACCGAAGACCTCCGAGGTTGGACTTCACTGACATCCCGTCTATGGATCCACCCGCCACAATCGCCGGACAATGTCCGCAGCTCAGACGCCGATTTGTGATTATTGATTTTGAATCCAAGGTGTCTTAAGAGAGGCGCGTCAGGATAGATGGGCGCTATCCTTCGGGAATGACCCCAAATCTGTAGATGTGCTTGCAATGGGCTGAGTCGCAGAGTCCCAAAACTCGTTCAGCGATATTCGGCAGGCATATACTTTCACAGTTTTTATCCAGAGTCGTCCAGAAAAATATGATCCAAAGGGAAATCGCAAGCGTGGGCACATTGTGGGAGGGCTAATAGTGGAGTAAAGATTGCTGGAGAAGGGATATGAAGAAATTCCAATAAACCATACTGCTGATACTGTGGGAAGGAGACGATATTCACTTTTACACTGCGAGTAGGATCTCAAGGTGGCGTTACATACATAAGCGCTCGACCAAACATCATACTAATGATCACTTCAGTGACTCGTAACCCCATATCCTTGAAAGATCATAATTACCGCAAAACTTCCATTCACCCGGGCGTGCACACGAAGTCAATCACAAACATCCTTGGGTTGTTTACCTATGATAAAAGTCCTTTCCTGAAGACATGCGGCGCGCTCACAGGACAATTCCTCGTCAACGTTATGCCTCTTCACACTCCCGTCAGTCCCTTCGTCTCCTTGCCTACGCCGATGTCCACACAACCATCATATATGATCGGCCGTTGGTAAGTAAATGTATAGGGCTCCTCATTCCAATGCTCCGCTCTGATAAATTTCCTTGCTTTGATGCATACCGGACGTTTCTCGCCGAGGCTAAAATATGAGAATCCGAAAGTGAATGAAAATTGAAGTCATGGTGAAGCGGGCACTAATGTGAAGCAGTGGACGAAGGATATTGGGACCATGCATGCGGGAGAAGATACCGAACAAATTGAAGCCATGGGCGCTGATGTCGGAGATAGGCCGGGCCGTGATGCCAGGCGAAGGGTATTGGGACCAGCGCAAGGGATGCATTGATTGAGTTCACCGCATTACCTCATGTATGCTGAACCAGCGCGTATATTTACTGCCCCGAAAACCTCCACCATACAGTCCTACAACCCCTTCTATGTCTCATCAGAACTTCAGGTGAGTTCTCGAGGTATTCTCAGTCGTTACTCTGTGCAATTCCTGACATTCTGTGCTCGTATCAGTCATCATCACGCCGACGGGGAATCCGAGGACGAAGTCAACGGTCTTGATCTTCGGAGGTTTGTCAAGCTGCACTCCGCGCATAGGACATTCTGTTCTGATACTGTTCTGATACTGTTAATGACAGGGTACCAGGGGCGCAAGACTTGGAGACCGAGTAAGTCTCATATAGTCTGCTTGTGAATGTACCTCACGCTTTCGACAATAGTTCAGCCGATTCCT
This sequence comes from Armillaria altimontana, assembly GCA_022818075.1. NCBI lineage: Eukaryota > Fungi > Basidiomycota > Agaricomycetes > Agaricales > Physalacriaceae > Armillaria > Armillaria altimontana. Next base: position 1,159,117 of record JAIWYR010000018.1, read on the forward strand.
TCGCGGATGATGTCCTGCGCCGATGGTCCATGTTCCCCGAAGCTGCGACACCGTTTGAGCACATGATTCTTCGATCCTTGCAACAGGACTGCAACATGTGCTCCCTTGATAAGCTTATAACGCTTTGCGAGTTATCGATCTCCCATTATCCTGATGGTCATCCATTGAAAGCCCTCCACCTTTTCGAACTTGGAATGGCTCTGGAGGAGAAGGGATTGGAAGAGGAAGCCCTAGGTGCCTATGAACGCGTTCCCAGCAGTGCTCCGGAGGACTCCAATGACCTGAGCTTCCGAATGAACATCTGCTTTTACAAGATCGGTGTCCTGCTCAAGAGCCGTTACGATCGGCTTGGAGAGGCAGAGGATCTCAATAAAGCGATCTCGGCGCAGGAGATGTGCATTGCTGGCACTGCAGCAGATGACGAGCAACTTGACGAGTTTTATGGTTCTCTTTTGAGCTCATTGGTAGCACGTTGGAAGCTCCTCAAGGACGAGGAGGATGCCGACCGAATTTTGCCCTGTGCAGAAAAAGCTGTCGAATTGAATCCATCCAATGCCCACAATCAATGCAATCTCAGTGTTGCCCTCACGATCTCGTATTATCATCATTGCACACTTGCGCTTGTTGATCGGAGGATTCTTGCCATGCAGAGGGCAGTTTCCTACTCAATGCCCTGTGATCGCATGAACATGCTGACCGAGCTTGCCGCCGCCCATTCCCTTCGTTTTCATTGTGTCGAGGATCCATCTGACGCCTGCGCCTCCATTAAATACCTTGAGCAGGCCATGAAGTGTGGGAAGATAGACATCTTCTTTCACGTTATGCTCATCGAGTGTCTTCGGGGTTTATTCTCTGTGAATTATGATGTCCAGTACTATGAGCGTGCCTTCTCGATAGGCGAAACTCTACTAGCCGATGATTCCCTCTCTAACATGGATCGGTACGGTGTTCTTATGCCGCTTGGGGCTATACTTCTTAAGTCATGCCTGCGTAGCTGCATGACACTCCCACCTGATCCACGCCGATTGGAAAAATGCGTCCAAACGCTCGAACGCGCTATCGAGTGCAGATCTCTAGAACAAAATAAGCATGCCAGGCCGTACTATCTTCTCAGCCACGCCCTCTGGCTTCAGTTAGAAGTCGGGACTTCAACAGTTTCTGAATTTGAATATGCCATCTCAATTGGCAGGAAGGCGGTCGAACTTTCCCCGGAGGGAAACCGCTTAGATAAGGTTGATCAGACAGCTTGTCTACTGACACTTGGTGGCATCCTCAATACCTATGAATGTGCCTTCCCTCAGTCAAGAGCACACGAGGAGAAAGTCTTAGTCTTTCGCGAGGCTGCGCAGCTACCTTCCCGTTATCATGACACACGCCTCACTTGCGCCATACGTTGGGCAGATCACTGCTTTGATACGCAGGACTGGGAGGGCTGTTTCGATGCGTACACCACTGCTATGGAATGTGTCCAGCATCTGACCTGGCCGGGTCTGTCTGTCGTGCAGCAGCACAGGGTCATCTCCAGGCACGATGTCCCAATCGATCTAGCGGCAAGCCATGCTGCACACATAGCAGTTCACCTTGGTCGGAGCGGAGTGGCGCTCGAGTGGATAGAACAATGCAGGTCTATCGTATGGCGACGTGTTCTCAACCTCCGTGTGTCCATGGACACGTTAGCCGGTGTGGAACCTACTCTGGCCCACAGGCTTGGAGAAGTATCAGACTTGCTCCAGAAGGGTGCCTACTTTGACCTGCGGCTTGGGATAGAAGAGAGTATTTTGGAGATGGGAAAGCAGCAACGGCACCGCTTGGCTGAAGAATGGGAAGACCTCGTCGCCCAAACACGCTCGCTTCCAGGATTCACAGACTTTCTCAAACCAAAGGGTGAAGCCTATTTCACATCTTGTGAGTTCGGAGGCATGATTGTGCTTCTGAATGTCTATGGTGGGAGCCCATCATGTGAAGCGATTGTGCTTGGAAGTAACAAGGGAAAGGTTGTGACGTTCCTGCTCGAACAGATGAACCATAAACTTGCCACATCTCTGCAAAAAGGCTTGCGCGAGACCTTGCAGAAATCTGGTCGCCATTCGCGCAACGCACGGGCATCGGAAGCTTGGTATGGTCACGATGAGCAGGGCGGTATGTCCAAAGTGTTGTCTGTGCTTTGGAAGACGGTCGTGAAGCCGCTGTTCGACTTCCTGGATCTCAAGGTTTGTGTTCTTTACCTTACCTATGTGAATAGACAACTAACATGTAGATTTGAAAGCCGCACGACTCCTTGAGTGGGTCCGAGCCTCCACGCCTTTGGTGGTGTCCAACAGGTCCTCTATCATTCCTTCCCCTGCACGCTGCCGGCCTATATGATACCGCAGAACATGGGACCAAAGTCTACGAATTTGTAGCTTCATCCTACACGCCCACGGTCGGTATCCTCACCGATATCAGCAACCAACAGTCAGAGGAGTTTAGCGGCCTCCTAACTGTCTGCCAGCCACACACGCCAGGCCAGAATCCAATCCCGAAGACTGAAGATGAGGTATGCTCGGTCGTCCAAGTTGCTGTCGAAAGTGGTCTTGCGATGGATATTACATCTTTGGATAACAATGACGCGACCCCGGAGGCGGTCCTCAGTGGCATGGTGGAGCATAGCTGGATCCATCTCGCGTGTCATGCGTGCCAGGACCCTACTCAGCCGCTCGAGAGCGCGTTCATGCTTGCGGGGGACCCTGAGAAGGGCCGTCCTCTCAAGCTGACTGAAATTGCCGAGCGTGCAAACACGAAGGCAGACTTCGCTTTCTTGTCCGCCTGCCAGACCGCAATGGGTGACGCTTCGCTATCTGAAGAATCGGTCCATCTCGCCGCGGGCATGCTCATGGCTGGGTACCGCAGAGTCATCGCAACCATGTGGGCGGTCAACGACAGCGATGCGCCTATCATTGCAGAGACGGTGTACAAACATATGCTCTCAGATGGGAAGGCGGACAGTGGAAAGTCATGCCTAGCACTGCACCATGCGACAGCCTCGCTGCGACAGAAGGTGGGGGAGAAGGATTTCAAGAGGTGGGTGCCGTTTATACACTATGGAGCTTGACTGTCAAGGCTGGGAGTAATATGGTCACTTACATATACACCGCGATGGTATCATATCCTCTGGAAGTCTCCAGTCGTTTCTTTCATCTTCTATCTCTTTCTTCACTTGGCTTGCTAATGTACTCGTTATTACTTACGACCTCCCGAAACTTGTGGCCTACGAAACTTCCAATGTCATCTGCAATCTTCTATATCATGATTCGCAAATCTTGTATGATAATTTATCTTGTTCATCTGGATCTCGAGAAAAGGCAAGAGAGTTCCTGTCATCCGAGTTGAATCTACCTTCCTTAAACTGAGTAGCTGGGGAAAGAGATGGCAGTGTGGGAGCAAAGACCTAGAATAGCCTTGTTAGTAGGAAGACAATCACTACTTAGCAGGTAGAAAACAAGAGAGTTCGAGCCGGGGAACGCCATATTTCGTTATCGAAACAAATTGCAGTAACGCTGAGGAGTTCGAACGAGTCTGAGCAGGCGGTCATACCGAGGCTAATCCGTGGGTCCGGGTCGCCGTCAGTGAAGGATCATGAGAGTGAATGCATTGTGACAGTGTAGAAGGAAGGGAAGAACATCATGCACAACCAGACAAGCAGTATCTTGTAAGCTAATCAACATAGGCGGAGAAAAAGGACTATCATAGGCTTGTAGCAGATGAAAAAGTAAACAACCATAAAAGGTGAACATAGGCGTGGTAAAAATATTGAAATGTCATCCTCCGCAATCCTCCATATCGCTATACTTGCTCTTCTGAGGACCACGATCAAAAGGACTGAAGGGTGGCGGGGACTCGGCTTTGACGCGCGCTCATAGGGCAGTGTGCGCAGGAGGTAGAGACTCGGCGCGTGGAGATGACTTGGCCGAGGAGTGCGTACCGTCGACCTTGATATCGACCTCAGGATACTGCAAGAGAGGGATGGCAGCGATGACTGTGCTTTCCACTTTGGCCGGGTACCGCAAAGTACCATCACAGTGGTTCTTGACTTCGACTGGCGGGACAGGCGATAAAGGAGCACCATTGTCTGAATTCAAATGGGTGGGATATAATTGGTTCAGAGCGCAATGTGCTGGAAGGGTATATGAAATATCTTGGATTTATTGAAGGAAGGCAACTTGGGTCGGGTCGAGAAGAGGCTCTGCATCTGGAAAAGCCTTTTGCTCACCATAGACCAGCCCTGGCAATGTAGACTGAGCCACACTATGCAATGGTATGTAGCCCATGCTTTCTATGAAGTAGTATATTGCACAAAGAACACTATATAGCCCTGTAGTTCCATAGCACGGTGTAGTTCCGCTCGCAATCAATCACAATGACACGATCTAGAATAACGGCCCTGACACAGCATTCACTGTATATAAACCACTGCTTGAATTCGCAACTTAGAGAATTTTTTTACACCCTCCTCCCAACTTTCAAGTCTCTGAAGTACCGATTCCTCTCAGTCAAATACTAGTGCTGCTTGAACTATGGAATCTTGGGGTCAAGTACTTAGTAGTAATTCATATTCTATTTACTCCATCCTACTTGCATCCTACAGTAACTACCGGTAATACTATGTATACATACTTGTGAATATAATGACCCATTCCTCATCATATCTTCTCGCAACTTGAACCTGCAGCTGTTTAATTTCAAACTTTCTCAACCGATCCATTCCGAGTCCTGTGTATACAGGCTCGGTCTTATGCCGTTTTTGGGGGAGGTCCTCGGTGGCAGTGCATTTTGGTTAAGTTGGGCCTTGCCGGTGCTTTGTCATTGTCCTTACGTTGGTGCTCGGCTGGGTTTCCGGCATTGTCTTCCACGTTTTCTTTTACTTAGCATTGTTACCCTTCCGCATTGTTTTTGCTTGGTAAATTTCTTCGATTGAAAGTCTATCACGGACTTGGATGCCATGCTTCAACTTGAAATGGTATTGGTGAAGAGACTCTGTGCATGCAGGCTAGAAATGCAACAGCGTCGAAGACACTGATCACACCCACACCCAACACTACACACACAAACCCTCAAAGTTCTTGGGGGGATATTATGCGATAGAAGCAGATTGAAGCAATACAACTAAACTCTCAGAATATACAATACACACGTATAGCGATAGCGCTCATAGGGTATCTAGATCTCTCTAAGTCCAAAGGCTTTTAATAACAAGAGGGGCGACAGATGTCGCCGGGCCTCAAGGCAAGGTGTACTACAATACACAACTCGTTGCCACACACCAACAAAACCCTCAATAAGCCTCGCGCGACACACCCAGGTGACCACAAAGAACTTAAACACACCCTAAACACGACTTAAAGCTTGCGCTCTAAGCAGAAACCCTTCAAAACACGTCCACTCAAGCCACAGGATTTGAACCCACACGCTCAAGCTTCCAAACCGATCGTAGACCCACAGGGTTTGAACCTGTGCTGATCCAGAGAAACAATAACCAAATAAACCCCGTCCGACAAGCCAAAGGGTTTGAACCTCTGCCTCTTGCGGAAATGAGAACCCTCAAGTGCGCACTAATCAGACCACAGGGTTTGAACCTGTGCCGCCTGTAGTGCCGCACGTTAAAAGAAGGCCTCTGTACGAACACTAATCAGACCAAAGGGTTTGAACCTGTGCTGCCTGTAGTATCTCGCACACAAGAAACGCCGTCCGACAAGCCAAAGGGTTTGAACCTCTGCCACTTGCGGAATGGTATACCCAACTAAGCGCATGCTAATCAGACCAAAGGGTTTGAACCTCTGCCACCTGTAGCACCGTGCATCGCAAGAAACCCTCAAAGCACAAGAGCGCGTCCACAATGACACTAAACTCCTCTTCTCAGGTTAGAGCTCAAGTCACCCAACCAATTAACAGTCACACAAGTGCCGTGTTAGCTTTCTATGCCTCGCGCGCGACTCAATTCACTCAATATGATATCAATCCTAGGTATATTCTCTTGCTCGAAGTTACAAACTAATCCTGATGCTACGGCGTCAAGCTGGAGGCTTGCGCGCGACTACAACGGGGGTCCGAAACTTGTACACTATTACTACACTACGGTATTTATACTACGCGCTCTACATATTAATACAACCTTAAATAGTAACTCTTGGCTGGCGGAACTTCCTTTCCTGAGTCCCGGGTATGTTGCCATAATCACGCCATTGCTTGGCGCTTACTCAGAGCTCCAGCTCAGGGCCAGATCCTGGTCTCTCAGCTGCGTGACATCGGTTAACCGCGCTATCCACGCGTACTGACGTTGGCTAGTATTTCCTCGGAGTTGTAGCCTACCCCGCAACTCTTATTTATGGTAATAATATCTTCTAGTGATTTCCATGGTCTTCTAGGACCACCAGCATCTAGTCTAGGCCTCGCGCGCATCAGCCAAAGTCAGAGACATCGGTCTTACTTCAATTCTAAACATTCTAAGGTCTAGAGCGCTAGTTCCCTGCACGGCAGTGCCTCGTGCGTCATAGATCAAGGTTGTGCGAAGTATCAATTATTTCCTGAGCTTCGCTGGTTCCATTCTTAGCACGCATCTTCTGTGCATTGTCAGCGTACTCAGTGTCAAGTGCTGGGGCTTTAGACTTAGTGTGACCCTTATGGTATCACTCTGCAGTTAAGCCTTGCACTCCACCAAGCATCACTCAAGGAACTTCATTGTCCACACTTAGGATACTGTGCTCTAAGGTATATCTCATTGCTTTGGTATCTAGATCTTATAAAATGTATGTATTGATACATTTCGCGAAATTACATGTGTGAACGCTTTTCAAGCGTATCATCGGAAAGGCGGACTTGATTATGGTTACTCCAGGTAAGTCTCCAAAGCCCTAGCCTGAGGCCCTGAGCTTCGCCCACCATCGATTCAATCAATGTGACTTATTCATTCTAGTCATTGTCATCGCTAGGCTTGTATAAAATTTGTATACCTATGGACATCATTCTTGTCTGATTCCATTGTGGGAAGCCTTCTCCTCTGAGTTTGACAACCAAGATGGGCCGGACTGTATCTCATTTTGATGTCGCCATGTGGAGACTCATGCCTGCACTGATCTCACCACGCTCCACTCTTCCCAAACAAATTTTACAAGGCAAATAGCCTCTTTTCAGTCTGCCCTTACATTCATGTAGCTCTTTGTCTCACGTCTGGTATAGAGTAAGGCATGACAATGGAAGCATGATGTTAACTTTGCCTTGTGTACTATGCTGTGCATCAATATTCTTTCATTTGATGATGGTTTTTCTGACTCACTGTACCATAGTTTCAATTGTGTTTCTGCGTATTTTAATTCAAAAGCTCTCAACTCTTTTGTGTGCATTCTACCTAGCCGAATTGCGCTAAAGAATCTGTATTTTGGCATTGTGTGCTCTTGTTCTTCGTTCCACTACTCAAAAGGTGTGCTTACCATATGACCGATTTCTGTGACACCCATGACCGTTTGATCAACAGCTCTGTTCACCTTTTTTTGGAATCTAATTGCTTCTGACCTATTTCCTATCCCACCGTTTTTGGTGCAGTGTAACTTGAGTCGCATCGTATGTATCTCACTGTACAGACATCCATGCTGTCCCAGTCGGGTGTGAGGCTCCAAAGATCTAGAGCCCTTGTGAAGATGTTAGACCTCTGCGTGAAGCGGGAGGTGACATTCACTACCACTGAGGAAAATGTGCTGTTTCCTTGTTGCTGGTTCTTGTTATACTGCAGGGCAAGACTGACCAAGTATGCACTTTCTCCCTCTGTTTGGTGTCCTTTCTCAGAATTATGCAGGCCCTTTTGATAACTTCTCACAGAGGTATTGTTATGATTTATTCATTTTCCTGACATAAGTGCCTCTTATCTTATCTAATCTTTGGTGCTTATCTTATCTTATCTTTAGATCCACGACTCCATGGAGCCTTCACCTTGCGACACAGTCACACTTGTCAGAGTGGAGTATTATTCTCGGTCACTGTGTATTTGCTGATTCACTTTCTAACACGGTGTATCCATTATTAGACCCTTGACTCTAGTATATAAGTAGCATACTCAAAGCTGTATATTCCCTAGCTTTGAGCTAAAGTTTATTCATACCAAAACACATTCTCTAACGCTAAAGCCTTAGTCTTGACATCTCAACTCACGTGGACTTAGCAGTGACTGTACGAAAGCAATACAGCCGACTATTTACCATTGTTGAAAGGTCGGGTCTAACAATTAGCTCAAAGCTTACTTACGCTCTCTAACAGGGGCACCCATGGAAAACGATGATGCTAGGATTATAGCAATCTCGTTAGGAATACCTAGCGCTACTCTCCTTTCCATTGCTCTCATTCTTGCAGTCAGGTTCCGTTACAGACCATTGCAACGAACAGAGACACCCTGAACACCACCCTCCACAGTCACTACTACCCCTACCAACGAGCCCGATGGCATCCCGCTCGAGCAGCTCCCACCCTGAATCTTCACACTCATACCACGGAGACCGATCCCAATCGATGAGCTCTCTAGGGCAGGGATCCACGAAGAAACGGAGGACGTTTCTGAGTCAACTGCTCCCATCATCCCGGAGGGAGCAGCTCCTGCCCCTCCCCGAAGGGGCACGTCAATTATCACCATCGCCTCCACCATCCCTCCCTCTCCCGAGTATGTTCAGTACGTCCCTCGAACTCCCTCACCCAACATGTATGCCCGATTCGCCGAGTGTGTCAGGGGATTTGGCATGGGCCGCAACACCAGACCCATTGCCCCAACCACCCATCACGATCCTTGGGCAAATAGGGATCCCACTCCACCACCTGCAGCCGACATTCCCTCTGAGGAGTTCTGGGATAACATCACCATTCCCCTCAGTGCCTACTTCGTCTCCTCCGGTCGCGAGCGGCTCAGCCATCGCACCCCGACCCCAACAGGAGCAGGAAGTGTCATACAGTGGGACCAGCCTGTACAGAACTCTGAGTGGTCACCTGAGCCTGTACCAACGGTTGAGGAACCCGTCGCCGGTCCCTCCACCTCACGTCCACTCAGGCACAGTGGTTGGCGAAGCGTCACGTCCCCAGTCAGGTCCCCACACCGCCCCCCTCGAGCATCCCATTGGGAGCAGCTCGCCCAGCGACTCAGGCAGCAGCCAACGCTCAAGCAACCCCAAGGTCGCTTCGAGTCAGAGTCAAGCACTGCCGTTGAGTCGCCACCCCAGCCCCCACATCCCATGACCCCCTACCCCTCGCTCATGATCGATGGAATCCCAGAGTCGTCCACCGAGTCGCTGCACGAGCATCCGCCCCGCAACCCCCATCGCCATGATGCTAACTGATGCCATTAGAATTTATGAGGAGACTGCGGATGACCCAAACTTGGGCATACCGAGTATTCTCAGACAGGCAAACTTCCAGGAGTTATATGTAAATTTTGCCTATGAACTCCCTTTTGTTTTGGATTGGGGACTTACCCAAGCCAGAGACAACTATTTTATGAAGAAACAGAAAGGACTCCCAGCTGACGAAATACTACAGTATGAAGCGGAGCGAAACACTCGCTTCCTGTGGAACGAAGTACACCCCGATGCCATAATAGAGGAGTTCCCCCCCTACGAAGAAGCCGCCGTCGAAATTGAGACCCCGGAGCCAATGCCGGATGAACCACTGGTACCACCTCCTCGGGTAGCAGTAGGAACCTTCTCCTACGTCAGGGGACAGGAACCACCAGGAACGTACACACGCGGCTACGCACCATTTGCTGGTGGCGGTCACGGAGCCGCTGGAGGTGGTGGACCACCCGCACAACCAGCGCAACCTCCTGCTCCGCCTCCCCCGATAAGATATGCGCTCCCATGCTACCCCGCACCACCGGCGCTACCAGACCCGCCAGTACCCTGGCAACTAGTCGACGGAGCCGTTGCCCCCTACGATGAATTTAAACCTAAAATTCTAAAGGAGGTCGATGACTTCAAGGGTGATTCTAACGACATCACCCGATTCTTCCTAAAGTGCAAACTGCACTTCGAAGTGTTCAACCGACACTTCCGCCACCACTCTCACAAGGTCGTCTTCTGCATCTCATGACTCGCCGACGATGCTGAGAAGTGGTGGGAGTTATGTGCACAAATCATAGGGAAGGATCAGGCGACAGGGGACCAGCTCTACCCATCTTACGAAGAATTCAAGACAGAGCTCGGTTGAAGGTTCTGGAAGGATGCCGATGTGCAGCTAAAGTACGTGCAGTGGGAGAAACTTAGGCAGTCGGACTTCAAGGATGGTGACAAGTTCTTCCAGCAATTCAAAGAACTGGCCTACCATGCCAAAGTATGCGACAATGAGCAGGTCATGCTCCATCAGATCACAAAGGCCGCCCGCCAGACGAGTAAAAATACTATATACTCGACTGACGGAGACATGCTGACTGATTACCCAGGATGGAAGGCATGCCTACTCCGAATCGACTACAACTGGTGCCTCAAGCAGGCAGAAGGAACGACAACAACCCCAGCATGACCCCAGACGACACAGAAGATGACCACACCCGCTAGGGGTGGTCAAACAGCAGCTCCAGCGCCGCCTGTATTGTCGACGACGACGGCTACAGGGACGACATTCGGAGGACACGGCAAACTGATGGATATCGATGCTGCTAGGGCAGCGTCAACGTGCTACAGGTGTGGCAAAAAAGGCCACTTCAAGTGTGACTGCCCTCTATCGCCTAAAACCCGGGAGGAGGTGTTTCGACGGTTCACAGCATACTGGGACCATCACCCGATGGAGGAAAAACTCCCCACCATTACGGAAGTAAAAGAGAGCACCGAGGAGTAAATGATTCAACTCACTCGGCCAAGGACTTAGTTTCAGCTGGTACGCCCATCACATCTCATAATTGTACTTATAAGCCTGTAGTATCTACCGCGCATTCAAATATACCCGCGACTTCGCCATCAGACCAGAAACTAAGCAAGAATCGACACCCAGTCCCAGACGTCGTGGTAATTTGACTACCGACAACTAAACATTTGGCGAGTAACCCACTGTGGGCGAAAGCACCGAACGACAAGTCACCTACCATAGTGACACCCATCATAACAGCTAGACTGGATGGGGCAGGGGAACAAGTGTACACCGCCCCCCCTGACGAAGTGGCTCTACGGGGTCCCAGCCTCACTGGGAGTCACGAGGAAATAGCTTCAGCAAAACCTCCCCTGGTAAAAGAGAACACTGTATGGCTACCAACAGCCATGGACGACCAGAAGATCGAGGATGAACCGGAATCGAGTAAGGGCCCCCGACCAGTTGCCAATGCCTGTCGTGATGTAGGGCAACTCGAGGATGGGGGAACACCAAAAGCAACGAGGGATCCGGCGGCCATTGAAACCACCGGCTCGAAGGAACCAAGTGAAGGCGACCATCATGCAACAGTGAGAAGTGAAGGCAATCGCTGTATGGCGGCGTCAGCCCAACCTGTTACCCCTTTATGGGGTGACGCCTTCGAGAAATGCACCTCACGTTCCACGACCGACCAGAAAGCCGCTTTACTGGAAGCTGCTAGCACCCAGGCAGTGCAAAGGGGGCATCAGGTAGCTTTTGAGGAAGTACCTGACGACGAGGACATTATCAGTTTCATGATGAACAAGAAGGCTAAATTAATACCCCCTTTAGAAACAGCGGTGACCTCGCCAATGGTAGTTGGGCCCTCACGGGTCGACGCGAAGGCTGAAGAGGTCTTGCAGCTCTCACGCACTTATACTAGTGGCGAGACCTATAGAGAGTGGCTCAAACCATTTGGAGCGGAGTGGACTCTGCGTGGCATAGTACAAGCCAAGACAGAGTCAGAGGCGAAGGCGATCCTGAAGAATTGGATTCACAAGACATGCGTGGAAGAAGTAGTCAATGAGATGATCGAAGGGATGAGAAAGGCAGAACGAATCAACACCCTTTGGTGGCTCGAAGAATTGCGACAACCAAAACGGTACATCAGCGCACTAAGCGGGAAGGGAAAGGACCTGGTCATCCCCGTCATACTCGGGAAACCAGGAACCATTTCCCAAATTCCAACCACTGCATTAGTAGACAGCGGATGCACCAGTAGCGCCATCAACCAGGCATTCGTCGAACAACATCACATCCCGACTCATGCAACAGCTGCGCCAATCATAGTCTATAATGCCGACGGAACCAAGAACTCGGAGGATCAATCACGCAATATGCCAAGATCCAATTAACGATCAGAGATCATTCAGAACAAATAGATCTAGCCGTCACGGATCTCGGTGATAGACAGATCTTCCTCGGTCACGATTGGTTAGCCTGGCATAATCCGATCATCAATTGGAAGACAGGAGGATTAACGTTTGCACGGTGCGAATGCCACAAGAACCTGTTCGCACTACCCGATGCAGACCCTGACGACAGGTAGGACGAAGAACTTGAGGAGGGAGATACCATTCTCACAATAGATTTTATGCGGGCTATTCTCATACGCACTCATCATGCCAATGACCTAGCTGCCGCTGCAAACGCAGACAAGAAGAACAAGATGTTCGAAGAAATGGTCCCGGAATGGTGTCGGGATTTCAGCGATCTATTTGACAAAGATAGTTTCAATGAACTTCCTGAGCCAAAAACATGGGACCACACCATCGAACTCACTCCAAATGCGAGCGCCAATCTTGATTGCAAGGTCTACCCTCTCAACTGAAACGAGCAGATAGAGCTTGACAAGTTCTTAGACGAAAACCTTTCAAGTGGACGGATACGACCCTCCAAGTTGCCCATGGCTTCACCTTTCTTCTTTGTCAAGAAAAAGGATGGCAAGCTGCGACCAGTACAAGATTATCGCAAGCTCAACAAGATGACGATCAAGAATCGCTACCCACTTCCCCTCATCTCGGAGCTCATGGACAAACTACGAGGCGCCAAGTACTTTTCCAAGCTAGACGTTCGATGGGGATACAATAATGTACGCATCAAGAGCGGTGATGAGTGGAAGGCGGCATTCAGAACTAATCAAGGGTTGTTCGAACCCACGGTTATGTTCTTCGGGCTCACCAATTCGCCCGCCACCTTCCAGTGGATGATGAATGACATCTTTAAAAACCTCATTGCATCTGGCGCCATCACAGTCTACCTTGACGATATCCTAATCATGTCAAAAACCAAGGAAGAGCACCGTCGTATTACACACGAGGTCCTAAGGGTCTTACGAAAGAACAAGCTATTCCTTAAAGCAGAGAAATGCAAGTTTGAGACCCTAGAAACAGAGTACCTCGGAGTCATCATCAGTGAAGGAAGCATCCGCATGGACCCAGTCAAAATCGCAGGGATCGCCCGATGGCCTGTGCCAGCCAAGAAACAGCAGCTCCAGTTGTTCTTAGGCTTTACCAACTTCTACCAATGTTTCATCCAAGGATATAGCAAAGTCATCAAACCTATGACGCAGCTAACAGGAAACGATCTGTGGAAGTGGGGAAAAGCGCAACAGGACGCGTTCGAGGAGCTAAAGAGACTGCTGGCCGAAGAAGTGGTACTGGCAATACCCACAGAAGGAGGCAAGTTCCACGTAGAGGCGGACGCAAGCGAGGGAGCAATAGGCGCGGTACTGTCGCAGGAACAGGATGGAAAATGGCGCCCAGTCACGTTGATGAGCCTCCAGGCTCTGTGCGCTCTGAAATCGCGGTCACCACTTACAATTTATCACCTATCTCCCTTATGCGGACTTTCAGTAAACCAAACGTTGCAAGTCCGGCACAGGTCGAATCATATTCAATCTCCCACTCCACACGAACTTTCACTTCAATATCTATGAGTCATTGTGCCTCCAGGCACATTGATTGCCAATCCTTCCGCAGTAAATTAAACACGCGTCATTATTCTAGGCCTTCGCACGTGGACAGAGCCATATGGTCACGCGGTTTAACTATGCGTAGGCTATGCATAGCTACGGATTCTCAAGGAACCATATGGATACGCCTCTACAGCTTAGAAATATAGCAGGGATTAGTGAGCCATTAACTACGGATGAGTAAGTAGTAAGTAGATTAGTAAACCTTCCAAAGTTTTAATAAGCTACACGAACTTTTAATAAGTATGCACAGTAGAAAGAGCACGTAGCATAGTAAACTGCGGTTACAAATAGTTCGCTACGCTCACAAATCTTGTACTGCGGTTATTAAGCCAAGGTAAAAGTTTGCTTAACTGAGCAAGTACCATTCTGTAGTATAAAAAGATGACGGACAGTAGATAGAAAGGAGAGTTCTCCCTGGAGGATACATACACCACACATACCACCCAATACATGCGAATTAAAGTTAATATCTCTACGTTCTTAAGAGATATAACACTTTGCGAAGTTTCTCTAAACTCGCTAGCTACCAAGTGTTAAATAACTTGATTCATGTCCTCTCGTCCAAAACACAAATAAGGATATCCTAAAAAGACCGCCTTGTTTGTCATTCTCATCTCATAAATTCGCATACCTGAAGACTTCAAAGGGTAATCCGTAGCTAGGATTCCGATCTTTTAGTCTCTAACACCAACAGCATACTGTTCCTATAAGTTAGGAACGATACTAATTCAAAGTTTCTCTAGATAAGCCAGCTCCATCTCTGCGTTTCTCTAAGGAAAAAGCACATGAGCATAGGAGAATAGATTCTACCGGAACCGTAGCCAGGATTCCGACACCACATAGTTCGTGACGCATCTAGGTCACCCCCGCTCAGCATACATCCACGTTTACGCATCTCTTCCCATCCAGGAAAGTTCGCGTACATACTTTGAGCCTCTGAACAGCCTTCAGAGAATCATAACAAAGCATAGCAATACCTCGCTACACCACCAGGAAGCTATAGTCACCGCACGGAGGTGCAAGACTAGACTCGCTAGAACCTGCCTTCAGATTCTGTGTTTGGTTACACTTGCCGTTACAGGTCTTGTGTTTTCTGCCCGCAGGAGTCTATAGGTTCATCAACGTTTCTATCCAAGTCTCTCACAGTTATGGAGCGCAATTACGAAATTTACAACAAAGAACTGCTTGCAATTATGCTGTCGCTGGACGAATGGAGACACTATCTAATGGGAGCGGCTCAGGAGTTCAAAATCTGGACGGATCACCAGAACCTCCAGTATTTCAGGAAGCCCCAGAAACTCAACCGACAACAAGCATGTTGGGTAACTGAGCTAGCCGAATACCATTTCTCGCTGCACCATAAACCAGGGACAGCAAACAAGAAAGCTGACTTACTGAGTCGGAGAGCAGATCACGAGCAAGGAAAGGAGGACAACAATGAGGTTACCGTCCTCAAATCCGAACACTTCCAGGCAATGGTCATGCCGACAATTGAGGAAGTTCATATAAAAATCAAACAAGCCACACTCGACCACCACCGATGGGACAAGAACATCGCTGCCTCCCTCAACCATGATCGAGGGATGAAGCTAGATAACGGTTTGATCTTATACGATCGCCGTATCTATATTCCCCAAGATCATGCGTTACGAGGAGAGATAATCGCAATGTCTCACGACCACATCATGGCGGGACACCCTGGCATTGAAAAGACCAAGGAGCTCGTCTTACGAGAATATTGGTGGCCCAAGATGAAGAAGGACATAGAAAACTACATCCACGCTTGCGAGACATGCCAATGAACCAAGTCGAGCACTCAAGTGAAAGCGGCACCCCTTCATCCTAACACCATACCCTCCTGACCCTGGACTCACATCTCCGTCGACATGGTTACTGGTTTACCAAAGTGCAACGGTTATGACGCTATCCTAATGATCGTCGACCGCTTCTCTAAGGAAATCATACCGATAGCATGTACCATGGAGATGTCATTGGAAGGGTGGGCCAAAATCTTATGAGACGAAGTGTATGCCAAACACGGAATGCCACAAGTCGTCATCTCTGACTGAGGCACCGTGTTTGTCTCCAAATTCATGCAAGATCTCTATGACTTGCTACAGATCAAGGCGAACGTATCTACCGCCTACCACCCCCAGACAGATGGACAGATGGAAAGAGTGAATCAAGAGGTTGAAAAATACCTCCAAATCTTTGTCAACCATCTCCAGAATGATTGGGTTGAATGGCTCTCACTCACAGCCTTCGCCCATAACAACCGCACTCATTCCGCTATGGGCAAAAGTCCTTTCAAGGTTAACTACAGCTTTCATGCTGACATCCTCCCTGGCGCTAGACCCCGAGCCCCCTTCAGAACACCGGCTTCAACAACATTCATTTCAGAAATACAGAAAATCCATGAAGAAGCAAAGCAAGCCCTCGAGAAGGCCGCCGACCAAATGAAGGCCCAATACGACAAAAAGAAACGACCTGCAGTCAAGTATCAGGTAGGAGACAAGGTATGGCTCGACACAACCAACCTCAGTCTCCCACATCCCAAGAAGAAACTCGCAGATAAACGAACAGGCCCATTCCCAATCGTCGCAAAAGTCGGAGCATCGGCGTACAAGCTGAAGCTCCCGACAGGCTGGTGCATCCACCCCGTATTCAACAAAATACTCCTTACCCCATACACACCACCCGCTTTCCCAAACCAAGAACAGCCACCTCCACTGCCTCCAGATCTTATTGATGGTGAAGAGCACTACGAAGTCAAGAAAGTCCTCGACAGTAGAGAATGCAAAGTCAGAGGGAGAGCAGGCGAACCATCACCATAGGTCACAGACTATTTCATCAAATGGAAAGAATACGGACCCGAATCAAACAGTTGGGTATGGGAGGATAACATGGATGCTCAAGAACTCATCGACGAGTACCTAGCAGAAAAATTGAACCGCACGAACTCAAACATAGATTGGCAGTCCTATATGGAACCATTCACGGGACGAAGAGTGTGGTATGACCAAGAGCTAGACTGGGAACTATTTGGCGGCAATGACGACCCTTCGACATACTCGAAATCGCCGTACGAACCAACAGAAATCCCTTGACCAGTAGCTACATCGATGGAACCGTCATCTCGGCGATATCAGCAGATATGCGCATATTTGGCTCACCTTCCCCTCTCCTACTTCCACCTAACTGGCACTCCTCCTCTTCGTTCGAATCCCTGCATATGGGAGACAAAGAAAAGAGGTCGCACACAGTTAGGCTGTGGCTCTAAGGTTGAGCCTGGCATAGTAGTGACGCTTAGGAAGCGCAAATTTAGCATAAAGAAATCGACCAGATGATCCATAACAGCAGTCGGGACGCCTGCCTTAAAGAGGGGGTAATGTTACAATTTATTCATTTTCCTGACATAAGTGCCTCTTATCTTATCTAATCTTTGGTGCTTATCTTATCTTATCTTTAGATCCGCGACTCCACGGAGCCTTCACCTTGCGACACAGTCACACTTGTCAGAGTGGAGTATTATTCTCGGTCACTGTGTATTTGCTGATTCACTTTCTAACACGGTGTATCCATTATTAGACCCTTGACTCTAGTATATAAGTAGCATACTCAAAGCTGTATATTCCCTAGCTTTGAGCTAAAGTTTATTCATACCAAAACACATTCTCTAACGCTAAAGCCTTAGTCTTGACATCTCAACTCACGTGGACTTAGCAGTGACTGTACGAAAGCAATACAGCCGACTATTTACCATTGTTGAAAGGTCGGGTCTAACAGGTATGATACCTAATATATCAACCTGCAGATGGCCTGCAGCCACCAGGATGGAATAAAGTCGACGCTCACCCTTCTGAGCTAGTCTCTCCTAGACAGACGACGATATACCTTTTTTGAGAGGATGAGGACAGTATATCTAGTCTGTTGCCTAACTCGGCCAAGTACCGCCGGTCCACGCAACTGACCTTATTATATAATCTGAACTCAATGTGTCAATTCTGACTGCGTTGCAGAGCATATCCGATGCTTGTCAGTAAATAAAAAACTTACCAAGATGAAGTACAACATACTTGTTCATCTATGAGCAGTCAAATTCTTCTGAAGATATGGTTCACACCAAATATGATTGTCAATGACCTGAATTAGCACTGAGGGTGAAAAGAAGCTCAAGGGAACATTTTATCAGGGGAAAAAACTCAAATAAAGCAAAGAAGCTTCATTAAATTTTTTGGTCAGCCAAATGGCAGCTAGAAGTGGCAATGCGATGGCATTGTCAAGGGATAAAGACAGGGCCGGCTGCCAGATTATGTAAAATTACATAATAGACCCACTTGTGTGCTTCTTGGGGTGCGACAACTACTAGACTACTTCTGAGCGCCTATCTGTTGATTCCTGTTTGTTTCTTGTCATCCCATCCTAAAACCATGGCAAACATCTGATCAAAAGAACTCATCAAACAAGCACAACTAGACCTCAAGTCAACAGAGGTTATTGTTGAGGAAGAACCTGCAATGGCTGTGCAATGAGCTGGACTTCTGGCTTTAGGATTAATGGCATCTCTAAGATTTGCTCAATGGTATGCCTCATCTGATGCTTGGCAGTGTTCTTATTTCTGGTTCTATGTACAATGTACGTGACTCACGAAGTCCCTGGTGACCACCTTCCAACGTGGTTAGCACCTTACTGCTTTTATCTAAACTTGACTGTAGGTGCGAGTATCAAGCTGCTTCCAGTGATTCTAGCAAGTCGCCGAATCGTCATTGCAGAATCTTGACAGTGATTTTCAGCCTTTCGATACCCTCCTCAAATACACCTTTCAAATGAAATCACCTGGGCACAGGGGGGATAGTCACTGGACCGTCAAACCTGGGTGCCAATGGTGTTCCATCAAACCGCCAACATTTTAATGGGTATGTAATGGTTAGACTGGTGACTGTCTGTCTAACCACCCTAGTTGTTGCAAGCAAGAAAACCCTAAAAGGAAATGGCTGGCAGTGTGGCAGGGTCAATTCCTGGATATCAGGGATTATATCAATTCGATGCTTGGTATGCTAAGTGTCTTCATAGTATATGCTCCCTTCATGTGTAAAGATCACTCGTTTTCCGATAAACTTATGGCAGCACAGTCCAGTTGAGTTGTGAGACTAGAAGTGTTCTTTTAGGATGTCCTGTCCCCTGGTCACACAGGACTCGGACCTGCCACGCCCCGTGGTGGCCCACCACTTCATTCTAATGGGGTGCCATCATGCCTGAGAATAAATTTCCATGATGCATAATAAATTGCATCATGCCATCGAAGCTGTAGCACCCATAGCACCATAGACCATTGCTACCATAGCACAGGTGATGCTATATGGCACTGGATATCGGGGGGTTAGCTATTAGCACTATAGGCACTACAGGCTCTATATATAGCTATATACCTAAGGTGCATTTTCCAGATGTGCTTTGGCGCAGATGGCTCTGGCATCTTTGTGGGGGCATCAGACTAGGGTACACCCAGAACTTGCCTCGCGTTCTGACAGGGAGTTGGCCAGGAACGTGCTACACAATGATTTAGCCAATGTAGAGCAACAAAAGGGCAGCCTCGTACCTCCACCTTGAACAAAATGATCTTGTATCTATTCTCATCTTGTTTCTCGGAGCATGCTGTTACTCTGTACAACCTGTTGTAGCGGAACCTAGCTGCAAGTCAGTCACCATCACACAAAAGAGAAGGGCGAGCATACCCATTATTTGCAGCATATTTCGAATGAAGCCTGTATCCCTAGATAACATGCACAGGTTGGCCGGACTGCATCGTATTCTATGAGAGATTAGAAGGACACTTGCATGAAAGAGGACATACATACCTGTGGAGCCCTGTTTCTGTGTGTGTACTCCTGGACCTTGACCTGCTTCACCCCGTCCTTGCTCCGTCCACCTAGCATCCAATCAGTGCCTACCACCCAGAAACATTGCAAACCTTCTCCACACAACTGACTGCAAAGAAAAGATCAGAAACAACTTGATGATGAAAACAGGAGCCATGTACATTCTATCACCCTTGTCTTTGTTGAACTCCTCATACCCATCTGACCTGCAACACAGTCAACAACAAGAACACAGTGTAGGTGTGCACTCACAGTAAGCACAGAGAATTGGCCTCTTCTGTTCTAGTGTATTTCAGTCGGAAAGCATGACAGTCAACAGTTTATGTCAAAGTCGAAGATAAAGGCAGAGGCAAGTTCAATTAACGACACATGCCTTTCCTTCTGACCAGTGACCAATGACCACTCTCCCACTCCATGTTTACCCTTCAGAGCCACCATCATCATGAGCACCACCCCTCTCCTTGACAATGCCCAGGACTTTTGCAGTGCAATCCCCAGTTGCGGCCACCACCATAGTAGCTGTGGCTACAGTATGGATGCTTGACAACTATGTAAAGTACATCAGCCTCAGCAAGGGAGGATTACCGTGCAATGCTGTCGGATGGCTGTTCTCGACGCTGTTGAAGCTGTTTGGTCGCAAGACAGTGTTGACAGAGGAGTATGACCAGGATTCGAATATTGATACATGGCTGGGCGAGATCCCGGAACGATGCGACATGAGACCACCCTTGGGATGGCATCCAATTCCTCATAGGCAGCTTGTACAGGTGCCTGATGATGCTATGAAGAAGGTACCGTTCTTTATTCTTGTTCAATGTTATGGTGCTAACCGCGAGGACATAGAAATTGCAGGTACTGTTTGACAGCATTGGCAAAAAGAACTCGATGCTTGATGAATATTGCATGTCACCCCATGAAGGGCGCATACCTGGTATACACATTCCTCCATCTCTCCCCCACATGAAGTCGTGCAAGTCTCACTTCTCGATATCCATACCCCCGACCATTCGCTGCATGTCATGCTTGCTCCCCAAGACTGTAAACAAGGTATGCAATGTGTTTGACTTTTTTTTTGTATGCTGATGCACCATTGTAGTCATCGAGAAGGGGTGGGGTGAGCGGCATCCATTTAGTGGTGCCAGGAGGGTCATCAGTCTACCGAAAGAACTACGGGCCTCGAGATGATAACGAGCTTGCCAGCATTGAGCAAATCCTCAAAGCTGGCATTGGATACATGACCAATTGTCACGAGGTCATTTGAGGCAGATGCTGGATGCCATCAAAATGATCAATGTAATTGTATCGCCACCAACCGGATGTATGATAGATGAAGAATCATTGACTGACTTTTGGCCTTGACTTGGATCAAACTTCCCATGACATTTCAGGTATCAGTCAGTGCTTGGAATCGAATTGTGTCTGCATCACAACTTAGTAATACCTGGCAGGGCGGCAATGTTGTGGACTAGCTGGACCTTGAGCAAGCGCACAGATTCGTGGATGAAGAAACAGAACATGCATTTCAACCCCAAGAGCTCCTTCCTATCAAAAAATAACAGCCAAATTCCAATTACCACCATCTATCAGGTTCGTCCCTGTCCCATGGGTTCCACACCCTCCTCCAGAACACCTCACTCGTTTTAACACGATTGATAACCACCTTCCCACCAACCCACTCAATATCCCAAACAAAAAACGCATAAGGGGAGGGCTCTCTGCTGAACATAGCCACAGACCACAGAGAAGGACAGTAAGCAGCAAAAATGGATGCAGCAAAATAAGCATCGTCATCGCTGTCGAAACAGTCATCCACATCCGAGCCTCCTTCAAGCAACAAAGGAGAATATCCATCCTTTGTTATGAGATAGTTCCATCCAAAGTACTGCAGATTGCTGAACGACACAAGATGCCGGGCGTACTCCCACAGCGGCAAAAGCCATTCACAATGGCTTGTCTTATGCTGTCAGTTGCTCGAGCGGCAGAACAGGCAGAGGGAGCACAGTCAGGGAAACGATTGGGATATCCTATTGAAGATGACCAGGTGTCCTTCCAACAGCCCATTGAAAATAAACTCCTCCAAGGGATGAGGCTGCAGCGCATCGAGAAGGAGGTGAAAAGCAGCATCCGAAGCGGGCTCTCGCACAGATAGCTTGAAATGTGTCAGATGATGTTCGGTTGCCCTGTTCAGCCAATCAACAACCAGACTGACCACAGGCCCATCAAACCCATCTTCTATAGAACCCAGCGAAAAGTGCCTCAGACTGCAAAAGTTTCCAAAATGGATCATGTCCAATGATATAGCCAGAGTGGTTTCCATAAGGTCAAAGAGAATGAGATTGTGAACATTTGGACAGAGCATGAGGATATTCCAGAGGGATGGCATTTCCTTGAAGATTTTGAGAGACAGGTTTCGAACATTGTGTAGTAGTTTGGTTTCACCAAAGATGTTGTGAGAAAGGAAGCACCAAGAGAGTTGCAGTGTATGAAGGTGGGGGAGCACTAAAAATGTCTGAATGAAGGTTTCGTCTAGGTCATAGAAAGACATTCCGATAGTCGACAGACTTGTACAAGCCCCAAGAACAGTGCATATACCCTGCACGATAGCAGACATGAAAGATGCCAGGGTGAATGTATCAGGAAAATCATAATCCATATCACTAAACCATTCATTTGTGATATGGACAAGTTCGATTCTTTGCATGATATCCAGGCAAGTGAGGAGGAAATGAGATTGGGACAAGCATCAGATGACTGGGTTAAGGAATTTTTCCATTTTATGTGCGCATCTTGTTTTGTCAGTGACATCCTCTGGAAGATCTGAATAGGAATAGGAACTAGAGGATAGGCGCAGCGAATGTGACTAGCAGGCAATTAGGATATCTGTATCCCCAAGAAGGGAGAAACTTACTAGATAGATATATGGCAGTGAAACACCATGCAAGTGATGACACATCGCAGACAGACAATGTGCAGCATCAATGTAACGGGTTCAACGAAAAATCAAATGTAGTATCTCATTTGGGAGATCAAGCAAAGTATGCCCCTGGATTTTCGGTTGTGAATTGCATTCAGATAATAATTCCAAAATCTTTTCTGACCAAATTGAGGTAAGAACCTGTAAAAGTTCAGGGCAGCATGAGGACTCACCCGTCCAGCCAAGAATAAAACTGTATCCTTCTTTCGGTATGAGCCATTTCAACTGAAATCTCTCCCAGAGGGCTTGGTCGGCTACAGTATAGACCACATCTTCATGTGTCTCTCCAAGAAAATCAAGTGAGGACTTGACGGATTGAACAGTCAATGGCATGAGCTGACACATGTCCGAAAGCAGCAGCGACCAGCAAGAGGAAATGTAAGAGAACCACTGCAAACAAGCTCATATCAGTGTGCTGCCAATAGGAAGACTTGTTACCCACATCAGGATGTCTCCCTGTCAAGTCAGAATTGCCCTATCGAATCCACCGTTAGGCCATTATCAAAGAAAAACCATTGCATATACTGTGTAAAAACCCTCCAGAGTGAGAAAGAATGCCTCAAGGCGCAGCCATCGGAAGATGCTATCGTTTATAATACTTGTTGTCCCGTCATCCTTGATTTTTGTAAAGGAGGATCAGGGATACCTAGAGTCAAACTGAATGGCCAAGGACTCGTAGTGCATTAGATGTGGCCAATATGTCGAGTTGCAGAGGGTATCTTTGCGTCTCTGAAGCAGAGGCTCGTCTTCAAGGAGACAGATAGGTTCGTCCAGCGTCATGGGAATTTGTAGAAGAGAAAGATTAGGCAATTCAAATTGAGGCAGGTTTTCCATTCCCTCTGGCCCGGTGGCCCACAATCTTTGTTATCCTATGGAATAGTGAAGACTCTTATTCCTGAATCTGTGCTCAACAACTAAAGTTACCACATGACAGAATCTCATTCATTCATGGAGTCGCTTTCTGCACCCAATTCTCCCCAGGAGAAAACTTGCCATTGAAACTGAAGAGATCTGCCTGGCAATAGAGGAATATGAATCATGATAGAGTCTGGCCGACCTTCCGATACGCTGGACAACAAATCCGCTGTACACTGGTTTGCTATTTTCTCAATATCTTCAAGCTTGTTATTTTCTTTGACACAAGACACATTTACAGACCCAATGGCTGACCGTGAACTACAAGCCTTGAAAGGACATGGTCAAAACACATGCATCGACGCCCCCAGCTCCACGCTATGCTAGATCCAGCAGCAATGAATGTCTCCATACTTCGAACCTCTTTCACAGGCTGTCTACAAAGCAGTCACTAGCACCGATATCGCAGCTCCCATTGGGCTTTACACATTGCCAGATGTCACCTGCCTTGCTGTTCCTTGCATGAGCCATCGGTCACGGTCTCATCTCCTCTTACGTTATTTCCCCAGCAAGGCTTCAGTCTCAAAATTCCTGGAATCCCACTCAATCGACTCTCAACTCGAGGATCAGGAACCTGCTCTCGAGATAGCAGTGAAAATGTGTCCTCCTTAGTGGTTCATGTTGTATAAAGTTATATTACTGGGAAATAGATATTGACATCCAGACTATGGACTGGAGAGAATTCGATGGCCCCTTGGCCATATTCTCAAATGGATGCATTGTTTGAGCTGCTGTTTGGAATTTGGACAGTTTAGATATGCACGGTGAACAACACAGGGATACAATTGGAGAGGAAATGGACCCCCATTCGACTGTCTCAATCACAACTGTGACGATCCCGAACATGTCGAGCTCTTAATGGGCAGCCTGCTGGAATTCAAAATCACTTTTCAGGACAGAAAGATGAAGCCACACAATGAGTCCATCATCCTTCGTCTCCAGGCATGATAATATCCGTGGTCGGGAATGATGGATCCTGCCTTCCCCTCAATTTGGAGCACGACACCAAGGTCGGTTAAAATTTTTTTGGACACAGTGGTCACATTGCAAGCATTCCATGTTAGGCCTGGACTCGGGTATAACAAGCAAGGTGCAACTTAGGGCTGTATCGTGTTTGTACAGTCACCCAAAGAGGCCATGGTGCTTGCTATAGCGAAGAATAGGCGGTGATGGGCCTTAGACTTCTGTGGCAACGGCAACACCAACTCGGAATGAGCTTGGTTAATTAACGTAGTGGCACAGCAATCAAGGTGATCGTGTGTGCGAGTGGTTTGGGGCACCTCCGTGCAGTAGGTCAATTCCTCTATATGCAAGTATACACTGTGACTTTAAGTCTGCAAATAGTACTGCTTGGTAGTCGAGTACTAGATGCTATGGCTTCAAGCCGGTAGGGATCTCTTGAAATGAGAGGGAACAAAAATGGGTATGACGTTGAAGAGCTTTGTGGCATGCACTGGTGAAACTAAGAGCGGCCTAGCATGAACACACACCAAACCTACACTCAATCCCACTAACACACACACACCAATCTCTATAAGTGTGGAGGGGAGCAAGGAATTTAATTCTACTTGCACACTGACAGTATCTCAACAAATCTCAAGAGCTCTCTCTCAATGGCCTGACGCAACGCAAAGTAACCAGCAATATCTCAAGTTCTCTTTATTTCTCCTCTGAAGCTTTTTACAAGAGAGCACAGAGTACCACGCAACCCTCAAGGCAAAGACTTTTATAAATTTATACAAACGGACACACAGATCCACAAAAACGACACAGTCCGCACAGTGAGCTCACTAAGTACGAATCGCCACTAGGTCCAACTGCGCACAACTTTGCCTTCTTCTTAGCTCGCTAAACCTGAGTCCCAACTTGTCACGACAACAGCCCGTTCAGTGAGCTTGCTAGTATGAAGTGCCACTAGGTCCAACTGTGCACACCTTCGCCTTTCTTAGCTTGCTAAACCTGAATCCTGACTCGTCACAAATGAGGCCCTCGGCACTCTCAAACAAAACACAGTAAACCCTCAAACAAACAGGTATTGCACCCTGCAAGCTTGCTAAGTAACAAGGCACTGCTGGAGTTCTTTCAGCTGGCATGCACCTACTACACCTAGTGCAGCTGTCACAGAGCAGCCTGATTAGGCCAATTCCTGCACGAAACCCTCAATTCTCTCTTACACTGCACCAGAAATGGAACAGAGCTTTCTCTCAGATGTAACCAAGTATACTCTCAAGGCCGGCACAGCTTCACTGCCTCCGGATCTCTTATTTATCTCAAGTAAACCAAAGGTTATTATCCAAAATCTCTCTCTGATTCTATTTCTCTGCGAGCTCGCTATAACCAATGAACCTGGAAGCCAACTAATGACTCTCTCGCCAAAATACAGTCTCTCGGCACTTGTCCGTCACAATTTCCAAGGCTAGCGACTAGCAGGCTCACTACACAAGGCAGGAGACCTACAGATTCCAAGCTAAGCCTTTTCAATGCAACCAAAGCCATTTGCACTGTTCCTGAGCAGAGAAGAGGGCAAATAGTAACTTCCATTGTACACTGCCTAACTGGACTACTTATATACTACGAGCAAAAGATGATTACAAACAGTCCATGAGTACAGAAAAGGGTATAGATATTTCGATGCATTTCTATGGTTTTCGATGTCAGTCCACCACAGCTGTGGTATTCCTTGGCAGGTGAGTCAGACTGTCTCTGATTGGTCTCATCAAGGTGTTGTGATGATGGTGCATGTCAAAGTCACCTCCATGGGCCTAGGTCCTTGGCAGCTGGTGATTAAGCCCACAGCATCTCTCTTCTGGAGCTCCTCTCTGGTGGACAGCTCCTTTCTTAGGCATATTAGCCATCAGGTCTTTTGGGTTGCTAGCAAACTTGCTAATCTCTCAGCTGAAACCCTTGTCTTAGGCCTGCCTCGTGATATCTCTCCATTTCCATCCTTGCACGAGGTTATCTCCAGATTTTCAGGCACCATGCTTCTTTCATTAAGCAGGCACATGGCTATCATCATTATGTTGCGATTCACCTCTAAGTTCATCCTACTGATGCGAGCGCAGGTCAAGCTTCTTGGAAGGAGTGAGCTTGCTAAATGGCCTTTCTGTCAAGCCTGCCCTTCCGGTACAGTGCTATGACCAAGTCCTTGGTTAGCTCTGTTGTTTCCATTGACATACTGCAACATCGCTTCAGTAACCTCACTTAGAATAGGTATCCA
Source organism: Armillaria altimontana (assembly GCA_022818075.1). Classification (NCBI taxonomy): domain Eukaryota; kingdom Fungi; phylum Basidiomycota; class Agaricomycetes; order Agaricales; family Physalacriaceae; genus Armillaria; species Armillaria altimontana. Next base: position 1,185,963 of record JAIWYR010000018.1, read on the forward strand.
CATGTCTGCTTAGCAAGCTCCCTAAGTGTAGCCTATAAGCTAATGCTTAAACATGCTAAATCATGAATTTACATGGGTAGCCATGCCACGGGCGTGACAACATGAATACCACAAATCCGTATGAGAAAACGTGCTGCGAGACTAGAAAACATCGCTGGACGGTAATCTGAGCGGGGTGAACAGTGGAGGATAGACTAAACGGTTGGTAATAGTCTACGAGTGAACAAGGTGATGAGAAAATGGCATGGGGAATGCGAGTGGCGAAATAAACATGGAACGAGGCATGGAGGATGCGAGTGGTGAGAGAAAACGTGGAACTATGAAAACTGGCAGCGATACTGGTCCTATACGATGCGATGGTGCTGAGTCGATGTTGAAACTTGTCTGGTACTGAAACGGTCCTATCCTATGTCAAACTAACCTTCAAGTCCACTCTAGGGACTGATACTATATGAAAACTGGCTGAAACTGATCCTAAGTCTGCTCTGAGACTACCCAAGTGGGCAATGATAATGATGGCGAAAGAGAAACTGTAAAAACTCCAATGGTGTGAAAGTGAAATGATGGCGGCCTATAAAAGATAACGGGGGCGAGGTATGGTGCGGCAATCACGTATTGGCACAGTATGAGCGTGCACCAATAGTGTTAAGAGCGAAGAGTGCGTAGCAAAGGACTCTTCACAGTTAAAAACCGTGGAATAACTCTGGTGAGCTCAAGAGTTGATGTGCAATCAAGAATATGCTGGGGTAAACTGTATATTGCCGTAGAACGGTGAATAGATGTGGTTTACTGGTGATAGACTAGTGCATGACGATAATTGACATAGTCTGGGGTCGACTAGAGATGAACTCCCTTTTAACTACATTTTCTAGCTAGTTTTTATACTACAAGTACAAATTTATAAATAGAGCAAATACACAAGACTTAGTAAGGCTGTAAGGCCTTGGCTTTGTAAAAAGTCGTAGAAAACATATGGTCCTTGGTCTTCTAAAGTAACAGCAACTTGTCGACGTTGCCGTGTATGGATGTGAGCCGTATGGTTTTGTTGAGCGATGAGCAGATCATTAGGTGCTGTTTAGCTGCGGATTTCTAGGCAATAGTCGTCGTACTGAGGAGTACGTGTGGGGTAACATTTTCTTGAGGCCTTGGCAAAGTAACAGCCTTAGTAAACACGGTCTGTAGTTGCCATAGCTGCAATTGTCGTAGCTGGGAGGGTACTCGCATCTATCACATCATTTTCATTAAGTGATCAATGAGCGCGTCAACTGGGTGCTTCTGGGTGATGCGTCAATTCTGTATTGGGATGATTGTCGATTGAAGGTGCCTTGCTGTGATGAAGTATGGTAATTATGGTGCGTGGCAAGATGGGATGGATAACAAGGCGCGTAAGGAGTGGTTGCCATAGGATGAAAGTGGTATCAGTGGGTGTGCAATCATTGGTTTGCTGAAAGGCTGTTGAAGGGACAGTAGTGTTCATTAGCAGGTAAAATCCACGAATTCTGAGCATACAGAGCCTGGAGGCTCATCAGCGGGTTAACACTTAGTCAAGGTATTGGTGAGCGATGGAGTAAAGTCTGGTATGTATAAACTTAGCTCGAAGCTGAGGATACTACAGTGTAGAGTAAGCTACTTATATACTAAAATCCGTGGTCTAATAATAGGCCATTATATGTGTCCGTCGTCATGCTGTCATGCATGAAACAATGAAAACAATACATTACTAGAGTGTTGCAGTACAATCGTTGAAGTCGTTCGATATAGTTGTGGCGACCAGTCCAGGCACCGAAGATAAGATCCTGATAAGATTGGCATGCAAGATAAGATAAGTGCTGAAGATAAGATAAGGAAAATAGAAAATCATAACATTCCAACCGATCCATCTGCAAGTGCCCACATGTTTGCCACAGGATGCACTGACGACTTTGCTTGCTTGTATGTCTGTACCCTTGCTCATCCTGTTACAAGCATTTGCACTGAAGAACAAAACAGACCTCAAGTTCTATTGATTGAATTCCTATGGAATACCTAGTCTGTAGTGATTTCTTTACTCGAATGTCCTTCCCTAATCTCCATCTTTCTAACTCTGGAAGTTGTTTGAATGTGAAACATCCATGCTCACTTGCTTGTCTACAAGCTGGGAATGGGCAACAATGTGGTTGACTCTCTTGCATGGGACTCTGCTCATGATTGTTTGTATGCAGCGACGCACTGTGACCAAACAGATTGCTATGAGAACTACTATGGGTACCGAAGTGTAAAATGGCTGAAGGAAAGTGACAGCATGGATGACAATGACGACAATGACGATATGGGGTGGCCAAAGAAGGCTTAACACAAGGAGGATTATTTTGGCCATGTGTGCAATTCAGGTGACCATCGACTTAGTGAGAATGCATTTTTTAAATCACTTGCCCATTACTGATTCACAACATTTAGTTTGCTACATTGCTCAGGAGGGATTGGTTCGAGTCTAAGGCATGTTTAAAGAGATAGATTTGTTGACTCTTCCCCTTGACAAAGTTAGCTCTGAAAGAGATGGGCTAGGACAACGTATAATCATGTCAAAATGAATGCTTCCATGCTCCTGAGAAGATAGAGCCCTCATAACCTTTCGGACAGCCCTCGGAGCCCCATCCCTCTCCAAGTGTTGCCAGTATGCAGTAGAAAGCAGATCAATGTCCATTCGCAAAATCAACCTTGGAGCTTTCCACTCTCCAACTGAGTTTGCGTCAATCCTTATGAGGTAAAGGGGATATAAGACTCGCTTCTTCCCTTGTTACCACGATGCCAATACAAGGACAAGGGATGAAGTGCCGCACACAACTTGCAAGCAGCTCCCAGGAGCTTTGATTGCTGCTGGTCAAGTGGCCTGATCTTCTTCGGAAACAAACATCAACGCGAGTTCAGCTTCAGCTTCAACTTCCATGTGGTCTGTATATCCCACATGCAGTTCCACGATTCTAATGGCTTGGGTTCATGTTCAGATACGAATGTCCAGGTTGAGCATCTCCCAGGTCTATGGCGCAGAGTGGAGATTTTCTACATCAAGCTATTTATTTACTTTTTGAATCCAGCCCCAAATGATTATCCAAGCTGGTATCCTCTTTCTTCCTATAAAACCCTCGAGCGACAGCGGTGATGCCCAAACAATGGAGACCGTTATCTTCCTCCTCAGCACATTCCTTGTGATTGCTCTTTCAACTCTACTATTGAGCAGGAGAGGTAGCATTGTCAAGCAGCTTTGTGGCCCCCCTTCAAACTCATGGCTCTTGGGTGATGCCCTTTTCTCATCTCATATGTTGACGTCGCTTATTTTTTTGTACAAGGCCATGAATACATGACACAGTACCAAGACCAAGTCGGCAATCTAGAGTATTCTTGGTATTGTGAATACAGTGGTGCCTATCGCGCAGCTGGCTGTTACAGTGTCAGTCTTCTCGCATACTATCCTTTATTAGTTGTTAACTCTTACGATATCCAGCAAGACATATTGGCCATCGCCGATCCAGAAGCTTTGCGGTATATTACGCAAGTCGCTGGTTATCATTACCCCAAAACAGCAGACTTTGATTTCAACTTCAATATTCTTTTGGGACTGGGAATCGTTACCGCCACTGGTAATGTCCTTTTAGCTTCATACTGCCTACATTCTAAGACTGTTCTTAGGCTCTGTTCACCAGCAGCACAGAAAAGTTATGAACCCAGCATTCTCTGCCAGACAGCTTCGAACCTTTCTAAGTCTTTTCCAGTGTACGACAAGACATGTATGTATGCATGCATTCTGTTTTTGTTTTCCATTGAACGAGACTTGCCTAGTTCTCACGGAAGCTTATGGACCTGCATCAGCAAAATGGTCACTTTGTCTTTGTGGTCTTTCAGTACTTTCTAAGGTCATAAAAGCTTTGAAAGACACAAAATACAATATCTTTCCACAAGAAGAAAATATATTTCACAAGACACGTACCTTGTCTTGTCAAAGAGATTGAAACTTTGAAAGACCAGCACATCATCTTTCAGCAATGTCTTTTATATTTTTTAGTTTGCTTATTGCTTTGGAACATCATGAACAACAAAAGAGCATAGAAAGCATAGTGGTAATTGGCATGATCATACTACATGGGCATACAGCAAGCAGGAACATTTAAACAGTAAGTAACACTAGTACAAGAAAGCTTGACTACATGGGAGAAGGATGTCTGCACTCCAGTGAGAAGGACCTAGTAGCTAGTCACTGGAGTAGCTCTTCAGAGTCTCCCTGGCCCATCTATGTCCTATCCGGTTCATACTGCAGTTGTTTGGAATGAATCAGACAGTGTTTGAATCCAACTCCCACACCCAAAAAAAGGTATGAGCCTCAAAGGTACTGTACTATTTTGACCTTATCTTCACGGCTTGTGACATGTTATGCCACATCTTCAGCCAGGAAGATCTTCACAGATCACTGTAGTCTGTGACATGTTATGTACATCTTCACATTGTAAATTATTCAGTTGCTGTAGTAGTCTTGTGGCTCAATGCTGTGACTGAGTAGCTAGGTCTCCAGTTCAACCCTCCTTGAGTGTGACTTTTTGCCATCCATGATGTCATGAAAGGCTGGATTTGCTGAACGGGCCATGGAATCCACTGCCTTTGAGCTGCCAGAGTGGAGTTGCCGCTGCCACATCATCAAACCAAATCACTGGTATGACAGAAATGTCTGGGAATGCACGTAGACATTCAAGGAAGGAGTTTTTTGTTATTCTTACTTGAAAAAGACACTATGTTGGAACTTTTTTGTGTCTCTTCACTGAGGCCTGTGACATGTTATCAGGTATGCATATCTTCATTTCACAAGCTGCTGTGACCTGTGACATGAAGATAAGGTCGAAATAGTACAGTACCTGCAGTGAGCAACTGTAATCTCCTGGAATAAGGACTTACCTTTAGACAAATGGCAGGACACTGAAATGGAAGGGCATCAGTACTTGAAAACCAGCCCCCAGGGAGAGTAATGTACCATGTGCAAAGCCTGTTTTTGTACTCATCCAGGATCCCTAGATGTGATATGCACCACACCACCTTTGCATCCAGCTTGCTAGAGCACAGTGCCTTCACATGCTGGGGTTCAGCTTGCTAGTTCGATGCTGAGGTTGTCCTTTGAATGAGGATGAAGGGGGAAAGGAAGAATGCAGAGATCAATTCGGATTGACTTTTGGATTCAAAAGTCAACATCACATGAAATGATGTGATTGGCCTGTGCGCAGGTGCCCTGGCGGAGTTTGAAAGAACTTAGACAAATTTTCACCAATGTTTAGCTTCAATTACATAGTTTTCATACTCTCAAGCGGAGGTGTGACATAGTAAATAGGTACCCAGAACACCAGTCATGTCGGAATTGCAACTCGAAATTTGTACCTACTGCTACTATGATGTAATCTTTCAGAACCCAGTTCTGAAACCTGATGTCATTGCCAGCACGTTCATGCAAGCACTCGACATCATAGTATAACGTAAGTGTCGAGCGAACAAAAATCATGCAACTACAGGTATTCGAACCCACAGTCTAACCATAGCAGACACCCATTCAACAGATTCTATCATATGTACTTACAAAGTTTGGTAAGATGTGAAAGACATTCAAGACCTGGCTCCAAAGATCAAGACACCGATCCCAAGACCAAGACGCTGAAAGGAGTCCAAAAAAAGACAAATTGGCCATTTTGCTGATGCTAACAAGGGAAAGGTTGCGACGTTCCGGCTCAAACAGATGAGCATGGAACGTGCCACCATTCTGCAAACACTCTTGTGTGAGACCTTGCAGAAATCTGGTCGCCATTCGCGGGACGCACGGGCATCTGAACCCTGGTATCGCCACAACAGGCAGGATGGGATGTCCTTTGTGTTGTCTATGCTTTGGACGACGGTCGTGAAGCCGCTGTTCGACTTCCTTGATCTCGAGGTTTGTACTCTTTACCTTACCTATACAAATATACAACTAACATGTAGATTTGAAAGCCGCACGACTCCTCAAGCGAGTCCGACCCTCCACGTCTTTGGTGGTGCCCGACAGGTCCTATATCATTCCTTCCCCTACATGCTGCCGGCCTATATAACACCGCAGAGCGCGGTACCAAAGTCTACGAATTTGTAGCTTCATCCTACACGCCCACGGTCGGCATCCTTGCAGATATCAGCAACCAACGGTCAGAGGAGTTTAGCGGTCTCCTAACTGTCTGCCAGCCACACACGCCAGGCCAGAATCCAATCCCGAAGACTGAGGACGAGGTACGCTCAGTCGTCCAAATTGCTGTCGAAAGTGGACTCGCGATGGATATTACATCTTTGGAAGACGATGACGCGACCCCGGAGGCAGTCCTCAGCGGCATGGTGCAGCATAGCTGGATACATCTCGCGTGTCATGCGCGCCAGGACCCTACTCAGCCGCTTGAGAGCGCGTTCATGCTTGCGGGGGACCCTGAGCAGGGCCGTCCTCTTAAGCTGACCGAAATTGCTCAGCGTGCAAACACGAAGGCAGACTTCGCTTTCTTGTCTGCCTGCCAGACCGCGACGGGTGACGCTTCGCTATCCGAAGAGTCGGTGCATCTCGCCGCGGGCATGCTCATGGCTGGGTACCGCAGCGTCATCGCTACCATGTGGGCTGTCAATGACAGTGATGCGCCTATCATTGCAGAGATGGTGTACAAGTATATGCTCTCAGATGGGAAGGCGGACAGTGGGAAGTCATGCCTAGCACTGCACCATGCAACAGCCTCGATGCGACAGAAGGTGGGGGAGAAGAATTTCATGTCGTGGGTGCCATTTATACATTTTGGAGCTTGACTGTCAGGGCTGGTAGTAATTTGGTACGCCGCGATGGTATCATATCCTCTGAAAGTTTCCAATTGTTTCTTTCATCTTTTATCCCTTTCGTTACTTGCCTTGCTAATGTACTCGTTATGACTCACGACCTCATGAATCTTCTAGTAACTTGAACTTTTGTAGCACAACTGCTTTCTGCCCCTGTGATCTGTCCTAACAATCTACTTAATTCTCCTCACCCGTGTCGCCGAATTGGATACTGTCATGAATGACTTTGCGAGCTCGAGATCTCAGCGTGGTCAACACTCTCCTCCTATCTCATGTTGTGACCCCGTCTATCATCAGCAGTTTTCCATGCATGCACCTGAAAAAAACGCGACCTCGGACGCCAGGATTCAAGAAGTGGCATACTCAGAAAATCAGAACCAGAACCCAAAATCTTGCGTGCCCCTCCTTCCCACCTACTCGTTTGTGATCGCCGGGACGTCGATACTGTCGAGCTCAAATACGCAAGGCATTCGAAGGCGCAGTACTAGGAAGATGAGAATTCGAGGATCGAAGTAGATACAAGACTAAACATGTCAGCAGAATGCGAGCCAACACGGACGCCGAGAAGGTAAAACACAGTCGCTAAACAGGTTCCCGCCATCTTTGAGGCCACCGTTATCGAACCGAATTGCTGAAAAAGTCTAGCGGGTGGTCGTATTGAGGCAAAGTTATCGTTGGCCCCTGACGCGAACCATCGGTACTGGCCACCGTCAGTGAAGGTTCATAAGCAGTGTAGAAGGGAAGAACATCCTTGGAGCCTAACTAAGGAATTTCAACGCGAAGATTCCAATATAGACGCATGGTTTCTCAGAATTCTCAGGAGAGGCACAGGTGTTCTTCAAGATTTTCTGGTTCTGAGATATGGCTTATAGCCATGCTGAATAAAACCCCACAATCTAGGAGGAAGGGAGGTAGGATATGCGCACGCTATCACACCCTCGAACCCCACGGCGAACAAACCATCCCTCTCTCTCTTGCCCTCCCACGAAACCGTACATCACCACTATGATCATATGCTGCCACGACTCACGAAGGGTATCAGAGTTTCTCCATCGTGACAGGAGGATGTAACGCACGCATCTAAAACGCTTGGATTTCCCTGACAGTCAGCTTGAGGTCGGGGAAACCATGTACGCAACGCAGATGGGAGCTTTGCTTTTGTATGCTGCAAGTTCGATATCGTTGCCCATCGTGTAATACTGGCATCGCGAGAAATAAGAAACGGTGAAACTTGAAGATAGGTCGGCTAAGGTATGCAATGGAGGGCAGAAACCGGCGCCATACCTCATGGAATACCGCACCGAGTATATATAAGTGGACGAATTCTGTTTGTCTGAGAAAGATCCCGCAGTTTGAATTACGAGCATGCATCAACCACCTGCATCTGAGCACGCGCCTCTGTACTATTGGCAAAATTCTCCACGCGTCGGCCTGGCCAGACAGCGACTCATGCGCACCGGGACAGGGAGTAACTGTAGATGTAGACCAAGGCATCTGTTCGCCATCTCGACCAATGCCGGCTCGGTTTCTTGGCAGAACGCCATTCATGCACTATCACTCGAGACCTTGGCGTGTCGGAATTCGGATGCACAGGTTCCTCAAAAGGCATGATGCGACACGGATGTCTGGCGACGGTACTGGGGGAGATGAGAATTCGAGCTTGCAGTTGGAGGAGAGTGGTCAGCCTTTTGAAAACTGGCCATGGAGCGATGATGTTTGATGCCGCAAATGCGAGAAGGCGGAGGAGTGGAAGAAGACACGGGAAACCGCGGAGGTTCCCACCACCATTGAGGATATTGTTTTCATAGCAACACTGAAGGAGAAAGTTGAGTTCGAATAGTCAGGCGAATGCGGGCGCTCCCACAAATCCCCGCTGAATAACGAGAGATGCGAGATTCCTTGAACGAGGATGTGTGCGTGCGATGTAGTTGGCCATCGTGGAATTCGCGAGAAATAAGAGCCAGTGAAGATTCTTGGAAGCAAACTGATACTAGGTATAGAACGGCGAGCTCCAGTCTTCATTGGACAACGCATGACGATCGCACTGAATATAGCTGTTTGGACACAGATTCCTGCATGGCACCAATGAAGAGTCCTGTCGGTTACCGAAGCGAATCGTAGCGCGGTTGAAGGAGAGAGTCGAACTGGAACAAGTGTGAACCGGCGGTCGTGTTGAGACGAACCCGTCGATAGTCACCGACGCGGGTCATAGATCTCGGGTCGCGTGAGTGAAGGCTCATAAGAGCATGGCGGTGTAGAAGCAAGATCATCATCATTTCAAAAAATATATGAGAAAAAAGGTGCACAGCCACACAAACGGAACGAAATATCAACGTGCAAAAAAGACTAGCTCATCATCTCATAAATATTACACTGCACGGTATGTTCAGGCATGCCGGACGCAAGGATACAGGTAATTGCACTACGAAACTTAAATACTCACTACTATCATGGCAGACGGGACATTCGAGAATGATAAGATAAAAGTTGGGCATAGGTGTGGCAGAAATATTGCAATGTCATCCACAATCCTGAGGACCACGCTCAGACAGACTGAAGGGTGGCGGGGACTCTGTCGACATTTTCTGGCGCTTGCGGGGAAGAGGATCGCCGAGGGTGCTCCCCGATCTCTTGCGCGCGAGAGGTGGGGACTCGACTTTGACGCGCAGAGGAGGCTTAGCCGAGGTGTGCGTACCGACAACCTTGATATCGACTTCTGGATAGTGCAACAGAGGGATGGAAGGAGCAGCAATGACTGGGCTTTCCGCTTTGACCGGGTACTGCAGAGTATCATCGCAGTAGTTCTCGACTTTGACTGGAGACGAAGGAGCACCGCTGTCTGAATTCAAATGGGTGGGATATGATTGGTTCAACGCAACTTGCTGCCAATCGGCCGGAAGGGTGCACGAAGATGTGCTAGACTTGTTGAAGGAGGGCAGCTTGGGTCGGGGTTGTAAGAGGCTCTTCTTTGGCGCAGACGGCTCTGGCACCTTGGCAGGCTCGGGCATCTTGGTGGGAACATCAGAATTGGGGTATGCCCAGAATTTGCCTCGCGTCCCGATGGGGAGTTGGCCAGGAAGTCGCTGAACATCAATTCAGTCATTGCAGAGTAACAAAACACCAGCCTCGTACCTCCAGCTCGAACAAAATAATCTTGTACCCATTCTCGTCCCATTTCTGGTAGCACGCCGTTACTTTGTACAAGCCGTCGTAACGAAATCTAACCGCAAGTCAGTCGTCGTTATGCAAACGAGAAGGGCGAGCATACCCATTGTTGGGGGCGTACTTGGAATGAAGCCTGTATCCCCTAATAACACGCACAGGCTGGTCCAACTCCATCGTTTTCTACGAGACATCAGAGAAGAACTCGGGTATCAAAGAGGACTTACCTGCAGAGCCTTGTTTCCGTGCGTGTACTCCTGGTCCTTGACCTGCAACTTCTCGTCCTTGCTCCGTCCACCTATCGCCCAATCAGCCTTGCAAAACAGACTGGCAACAAGACAAACCTTCTCCACATAACCGACTGCAAAGAAAAAGTCAGACAAGACTCGACGATGAAAACAGGAGCCGCGTACATTCTATCACCCTTGTCCTCGTTGAATTCTTCGTACCCATCCGACCTGCAACACGGTCAGCAACAAGAATACAGCATAGGCGTGCACTCACAACACGACAGACCGCGCGCTCCCTTTGTATGAATAGATCCCCCTCCTGAGTCCTCCATGCACCCCCGCCTCCAACGCCGCCATCCTATCCATATACCGCGTGCCTACAGGCTGGCCCTCAATCTCCCCAACCTTGCCTCTACCCAGAAGCATCATCGCAAAACCGAGCAAGCAAGCAAAACACATACGGATCGGTCACAGGCTTCCTGCATCCCTCCTACTCCTTCGGCTTGTCCACATCCAGATTCCGATAATCCTTCACAATCCACATCTCTTCCTTGCCAAACTTGCGCGTCTTCTTGAATCGGAATGCTTCGTCGGCGTAAGTCATGTTGGTTGAAAAAGGGAGAGGGATCCATGGCACGGTCTATGTATGGATGTAAGCGGGCTGCCATGCCATTGTCCTACGCTTGGACGCGTGTTCTAGCCTCCGCTTTTAGCTGCAATGCTCGGGCTTTTTGGTCCAACATAGTGCGATTGGAGGATACGTTGCAACACTACGCGCATTTTGCCGGGTCGAATACTTATCAGTGATGGCCGCCGGTGATCGGCAGCAGGGCCACCCCGGGCCAAGCTTACCGCGAATTCTTTCAACTGAATGTGTTACTTGACGAGTACAGCCTCGACCTTCTGTATGCCACTAGCCCTTACTATACATGATTATCACAGCAAGATTTACTACGGATATACCCTCGGGCCATGCCGCTCTATGCCACTTCTGCACAGGGATCGTCGCAAGGAGATAGAGATATTCCCGCTCTTTCCATATTTACGGTACTATCTTCCTTCCTTCTCGGTTGACGACTTTCCTCCGTAAACAAACACTCCCCTTGGTCTTGAGCAAAAAAAGACTCTTCCGCGTGTAGGCCGTGACGCGCGTGAAACCCCGGATTGCTGTGAACCTGTGTTGATGCACCGCATCCACAGCTCCACGTTATCGCGACTGCTAACAGTGCACGCGTTATGCCGTGTCAAATCTGCAGCATCACCGCCTACTAAATTTACTCCCTCCTGGTAAAACACGCTACATATTTCCATTCCCACCACTATCTGTGTCCAACATACGGGTACAGCCTCGACCAACCCTTGCCATAGATGTTCAAATGTCGTTTTCACAGCACCTTCAGTGGAGGGTTCACTGCCGATATACGCTTGTCTCCGTTTAATCCATCATCATCTCTCGGGCCTCAGCTCGCTCTTTACGATCAACTGCAGCTAAACAGTCTGGTAAAGAAGTTTACTACGGATACACTCTCAGGCCATGCCAACTTGACCTCGCTTTGCACAGGGATTGCCGCGAGATAGACACGTCATCGCACATTTGGCCTTGCCATTTCAGATCTCCTACTTTTTTTACGCAGGACAAAAACACTCCCGCTCTTTTGCTACTTTTCTTCCATCTAGGCCTCGAATAGTTCATGGCTTTCCTCCGCAACCCAACACCCTTCTTCTTTTGAATTCGGTCGTGATCACTGCAGCAACAAAAGACTCTTTCACGAACAAGTGCGTATTCTCCGTGACGCGCGTGGGGCCCCGGATTGCTGTGTTGATGCCCGCATCCGCAGCAGGCCTCACCCCTGCTGTTTCGAATCTGCAATGATCGGCAGCATCACTGCCTACTAAATTTACTCCCTCCTGCTAAAGCACGTCGCATATTCCCATTCCGCCTCTGTCCGTGTCCAAGGTGCTGTTATCCTCTTCTTTCGTGTGGGTACAACCTGCTAACCCTTGCCATAGATGGTCAAATATCATTTTCACAGCAGGGCTCACTGCCGACACAGAGTTCAACGACATCTACTTGTCCCCGTTTGATCCATCTTCTCTCGCGAATCTTCCTCCTAGGTTATCCTCGTCCTTAGCATATCCATGCTGTCAGGCGATGAAGATAGATACGATATAGAGGGCGTCATAGTCGATGATTTCGAGTCGTACCCGCATTCCTATCAATCGTGTCAATCTTTTCTCGTTTGGACGTGTCTGATCACGCACCTCCACAATGCGATTACGAACCCTTGGCGCGTGTAAATTCCCAGGCGATTTGATCCACATTGATTTTCTGGCGCGCTCTCCATCACCAACTCGCTCTTCTACAAGCAGAATATATGGGACACCGTCTAATAACCTAAGTCCCGGTTGAAAACGACTTGCCTGCTCCTCACGTAACACCCATCTCAAATCTTGATGGATCGGCGAACCATAACCTCATCACGACTGCGCTAATTTGCTTTCTTTGCTGCTAGAACACATCACCATCGCCCAAGGAACCAAGTCGGCCGTTCCGCACCACCAGCTTTGTTTCAGGTTGCTGTTATCCAACCGAGTGCATGCATCGTCTACGATTTGGTCCTCCCGTTTGCCACTAACCCTCAACCCTCATCAAATAAACTTTCGCAGCAACCTCAGTGGAGGGATATACCCAGACATCGAGGATCAACTTGTCCCTGTTTCAAACATGCGGCACTCTTCTTCCCAAAGCAGCACCCCATCTCCCATCCCATTGTTTTCTTTCTTACGCATTTTCCTTCCACAACCACCTCCCTCGTTGGTTTCATCCTGCTGTTTGTAAGCTTGGTTCCTCCATGCGGGACCAGTACCTTCCTCTGCAATCACCAGCTCTTCTTCTCCTTCCCTTCTAGAGATTACTCCTCGACGGTCGCTCGGCAAAGTGATCGCCTCGGAGCGGAATCATTAGCGCCACTTGGGAGCGCGTCCATCTTCATGGCTCGTGTCTGAACGAGCGTCCCAGTGATGGGATTGCAAACTTTTGGTCTTGATCGCCAGCATAAATTCCCAAGCAACTTCGGCCTTCGCTAACATGCATTTCCCTTGATTTTTGAATTCTGGGAGCGAGCACAATGTCGCTACACTTGAAGCGCTCCCCAGACCAAGCTCGCCGTTCGTCTCCTTCGTTGCTTTGGCAGAATCAACGCCCTGAATAGACACGACTCCGATCGCACGAACACAAAGTCAACGGTCCATCACACTCGGACGACACTGAGCTCTCAAAATCAAGTTCTAAACGTGGAATCAGAGATGCATCATGGAGACCGAGCCGAGGGACATGTTTGGTCTACCCCTTATCATCTTCTATCCAACCATGAAAAGCCATCCGTTCACACGCAATGCCGAAACACCGTGGTGACTTCTACCCAATTTCGGACCCTCATCGCATTCCAGACTCTATGCCTTTACGCAGGGTCAAGCTTTCAGGCTGCGAAGTGTTCAAGATCACTCCTTCATCAGTGATGTTATATCACCGCCTCAAAATCACCTTCCCTGATGTATATACCAGCTGGAAAAATGGTAGCAGCTCCAAGTGTTGTGAGATTAATTCTCTAGCATCGCCCTCCAGGACTTTACTTCTAAGTACCAGTATCCTAGAGCCTTTTTGAACCCCATCTCGAGTAAAACTGTAGAGCCAGGCTTTGTCTGCGCGGTACTCTCAGCTCTGACGCATCGGAGCTAACGCCTGAGGCGGTGTTTAAAAGACGGTAATGGCTCCGGAAAGACAAAGATCCCGAAGACGGGCCGTTGCTTGTGACTGTACTTGTGTGATACTTTCTCGCACATACTTCACTACTACTTACCTCAATCTCCAGTCTCGCAGTGCTATCCTGGCTTATAAAACAAGATAGCTTTTCGGACTGCTCGAGTAACGAGGTCAATCCCAGATGGTCTCTCGAGCTTCAAGCTTCAACCGCAATTGCTGGAGCCTACTATGATCCGAGTCCCAACACTGACGCCATCTATCATCAACAACAGGATTGTTTCTTCCCGAGATCTCAGGTAGGGATCACCCACGGGTGCCGCAAAGCCGACCCGGACCCATACCCGCCGGGTAAGGGTCCGGTACCCTGCAAAACCCGCCGTACCCTTGGTTTTCTCTAGAGATCTGAAACATGAGGTGTTGAAGATATGTACTTATACCGTGCACTCGCAGACTCGAAGGTCTTTCATCGCTATTCTGGTGTACGCCTGGGCTCTTATCATCCACACCGCTTGCACAATCCATATTGTCCCACCGTTTCCAATGGCGATGCCCATATCTGACCTAGTTTTCATTTCTATGCTACTTCAGATGCTTTTATATGGTGAGGCTTTCTTCCCGATACCACTGGTCGGACATTTCACTAAATAAAATGATAGGAATGTACACCTGCCTGTTCCTGGAAGCATCGTATCTGCTAATGTAGGTTTACTTAAACTCGCAAAATCATGACCTGACCTCTGTAGATTCCGGAGGAAGAAACCCAAGGTCATCACTATAATGATAGTCTTGAACACCATCATGTGGTCTGTCGCAACCACTAATGTCGCCATAACTATGAACAAGGATGCTGTGAGATTTCTCCGACAAAATGGCATTGAAAACATCACGGTTTTCGATGAATATGCCACGCCAGAGATATACTTGAAGCTAGCATTGGAAGGTATAAACGTATGGAAACCGTCTACTCCTGAAATTTCGATCTAAATACTGCACGCCAGATTATAATCGGGGACGGTGTGGTAATATGGAGAGCGTGGCTCTTGTGGAACCAAAAACGATGGATCCTTGTCGTGTCTTCATTCTTGCTTCTGGGCACAGGTGGTAAGTACGAGCTCGTTCACTTTTTACACCGTACTTTGCTGAGCACTGCGGTATTTTACTAGTGACAGTCGCCAACCTGACATATGCACTGAGTGCCTCACCTACAACACCGGACAATCTGTTTGACGACCCAAAGCTATCCACCTGGGGAATTGCGACTATGATGCTGACAACCATGACCAATCTCTTTGCCACATCCTTGATTGCCTATCGTACATGGTAAGCTACTCGATCTGCTTCTCAAAGTATTACTTCTAACTATATCCATGACAGGTCTCATCATCGATTGCTTCGCTCCTTGACCGGAAAATCTGGCATAGCTCAGCTTTGCAAACAGAACGGCATCCTCGCGCTCTTAATTGAGTCTGGCGTGTTTTATTGCTGCACATGGGTAAGTCAGCTTCTGGTTCAAGCACTTCAACGATATGAACCAGCCAACAGCTTGCTACGATTATTATTTTTGTTACTACAAACAACGGAATAACCCTTATGTTGGACATCCTTTCCCAGCTTACGGTAAGAGCCGTTTCTTTTCCCTTTGATACCCCGTTCTCCTCACATTTATAGGCCATATATCCCACCTTAATTATCATCCTTGTCTCCATGAGATCCACGCTTGACATAGCCATACAAACTTTCGAGCAGACACGCTGGCGGCCATTGACCATGAGCCCGAGGCCTCTACCAATACACACTTCAGTGACTTCACCATTACGTATTGAAGTGGAGACAGCAGCATATATTTCCAGTGACAATATCGAGTCCTTCCCGATCAATGGCGAGGATAAAAAGCTAGGTGAGTCCGGAATAAGTCATAAAGAATCCTGCCTTCATCCTTCTGTAGATTTGACGACATCAGTGTGTTGATTGGATTCTGTCATGAACACCCTGTATCTAGCATGTGAGATTCGGAATATATGACATCTTCAAATTAACTTGATTGTATGCTTTGTAGAGATTACGGATCATTGTACCAATAGTTGAATCATTCACAAATCCATTGCTGTTTGCTATTCAGAGGCACATGCATCTGAGTCGTAACTGTCCGAATCCCAAATGGTTCTGCTTTTCATGAAAATAATGCTACATCTACTGCGCTGATGGGCAAGTCGGAAGCAAGGTCAAAGTGGATATGAAGATGAAGCTGTGCACGAATCAAGAACACCGCGAAGCTGCTGCCGGCAATTGCCGCTAGTACCTCCGTTTACTTTTACAGTTCGCTATCATAGTCTCGAGCTACTGGACTCCCATTCAACGATCAACCCAGGTCTCTGCGCCATAAATCTGGAGCTCCGCTTTTGGAGCATCATCTCTAGGCCAAAGTTTACCTTAACTTCGACTTCCGACTTCGGCAGACGCTGCTGACCTCTTATAAGCGCTGTGATCAATGATAGCCTCTTAGGTTCCAGATGGCAATAATGAAGGTATAGTAGGTATCCTTTCTTTGGCGGGTCGGTCTCCACACAGCACACGAAAGTTCTCGCTACTCGCCGTACTATAGACCGTAGTTGCTCGACTGACTCCTTTGTACACTCGACTCTCACCCTCTCAAGTGTTACCAGTGTTCATGCTGAATCCCTAGACGCCACTTGATTGATACTTTTAGACCTGGGAATCGAAGACTTCATCCGCGCTTAAAAACATCGCTCTACACACGAGGTCTCTTAATCTTGAACCCCCACCTTCTGTACCCTTCCTACTGTGAGTTCTCTCCTCTCTTGTATATATATTCGCCTCCCCAACCTCCTGCTAGAATGCCAAAACTACAGCGTTACTTCATCATCGGAGGTGTAATCGTTGGTATCGCCTTGACGCCCGTCGTCCTCCCGCATACTTTGGGACTTTTGGGCTTTGGTGCAGCAGGGCCTGTCGCTGGTGAGCAAGCATTATCTTCTGCTGAGAATGGCTTTTGATTTGACCTTCAATGCAGGCGGACTTGCAGCTGTTGCCCAAAGCGGTATGGGCAACGTCGCTGCAGGGGGCCTCTTCGCACTTCTACAGTCTATAGCAATGGGAGGCTCTATCCCAGCTATTGTGTACATAATTCCGGGAGCAGTCGTTGGAGGGATTGCAGGGTGGCTTGTTGGTTGGATTGTGGATTGGCTGGTGGATTGGTTCCAGTGAGTTCTCAAAGTCCCAGTGATTGTAAGAACCGGCTCTAATCGTTCCCAAGGAAAAGGAACGCCCGGGTTAAAGTGGTCATGAAGGTGTAAGATAAGATCCCCATGTTCTATGTTTACTTTGTGTTCGCCAGGAAAATCTATGCTTCTATACCCATATACTTAACTCAAAGGCAACGAGCCAAAGTAACAAATCCAAAAGTCGTAGAACTTCACTGCTTTCTTATTATGTTGGACATGTCTCCGTTGAATCTGCATGGTTAGTGTTGAATGCAGAGAGCTTGGACCTCCTTGAACTCACGTATTCTACCTTGCATTCAGCGGCACCCCACCTACTATGACAACAACGATGAAGATTCGTACATGCCGACAGAACTTGTCGTCTCGCTCTGTTAACATTTTTTCTTACCTGCATTACTGGATACCCATGAATTGTAATCGTGTTCCCCGGTTTGGTATCGCAGGCATCGCGAATTCGTACTTTGTACATGGTATCTTGTATCTCGAATGCTCAATTGATAAGGTATTTTTACCTGCTCCTATGTCGCACTTACGGCTCAATCTTTAAAACGGCACTTCCGGACCAAATCTCGTCAAAGATACCATGGAGTTTCTTCTGGACGTCGCGTCTGCGCCAGAATGAATGAAATTCTCCAGAGTCTCATTGAGCCAGACTCACCTAGTGATACAGACTGGTCGCTAGCCTCCCTCAGAGGGCTACTGATCATGATAGACGCAATATTATCATAGGAAATAGACGTTGTTGTCTCTATCTCAACCTTCAGACGCGGAGCGAGCATGGTGATAGGATGGTTCGAAGATTCGGGATTAGTAATGAATGGCTGGGACCGGCTCATCTGTTGAGAACTGTGCATGGCCACATCAAGCGTCGATTTAAGGCAAACAAGAGCGATGATCAGGGTAGGGTAGATGGCCTATAAGAGTTTTGGAAATAAGGTGTTATTATAATCGTTATCATAATCGATAGGTGACGACTCTCACCGTGAGCTGGGCAAGCATGCAGAACACAATGTATATTCCGTTGCTTGCAGTCACAGCAATAATCACAGTAGCGAACTGTTGGCCGTTATTTAGAGCACTGCCAAACACCAAGCGGGATATATACGCACCCACGTGCAACAGTAAAACACGCCTGATTCGATCATCAATGAGAGTATGCCATGCTGCCTGAAAAACTGGGATGCGAAGGATGCACCAGTTAGGGAACGGATGAATCGATGATGAGTCCTGAATGATATCAAGCCATATAAAGAGATATAAGCCATCAAAAGGGATAAACAGCTTACCAGGTACGATAAGCAACCAGAGATGTAGCCCAAACATTTATTGAGAGTGTCAATATCATGGCGATAGTTGCATGGACGCCGGCAAATACACCATCAGAAGCGGTACTCGTGAGAGGTTCACTGCCCCATAGGTGTGGCAGCAGTGCGGAGGCAGTAGTAGCTTGCCGAGTTGACTCCAGAGTCAGTATATGGCATAGTCAGAGGCAAATCATGGACCCCACCGAATGCGGTTACACCCAAGATCGAAGACACCCAGAGTATCCACTTGCTACGGTTACAGAGTATCCATGCTCTCCACAACATGATTCCGTCCCCAATAAAAAACTGTCCGAGGGTGACAGAGTAAACCAAAAGTCAGTTCGATTATGATTGCGGGAGTTGCGACGTACATTTACACATTCTAGTGCGAGGAGTGAATAGAGTCCTGGGGGTGTGTTATTACCTTCGAGAACCATAGCGTCTCCGCCGTGCTCAGTACCCCGCAGATATATCCAGTGAATCTTAATGATGGTTATCGTGACATGAGTCGTCGACATGAGCCACATGATCGTATTCAAGACTATCATGACAATGACAACTTTGGCTTTCTCCCTTTTGAATCTACCAAGACAGTATTTAGCGACAAGGAAACTCTCTTGGAAAACAGAAACCTACATCAAAAGGTACGACGATCCTAGAAAGAGGCAGGTGTACATCCCTGCGAATACATTTCGTGAAATATCCTCTTCGTGAGGGTTAGAGACGGGACACACCATATAAAAGGATTTCGACTACTACGGCGACGAAGACCGCGTCAGATACCGATAATGCCATCTTGCTCGTGATTGACGCGTGGGTTTGGAATCACCCTGAGAGACGGGGTTCTCGATGAAAAGACCATGCTTAACTTATAGCTGAGCTAGGCGTGATCAGGGCATAGCTTTCATTTATCATCAACAAAAGTTGGCAGCATCATGGAAGGGAAAAATACAGATGATTTTGCTTTGCTTCGTAATTTTTTATTGCAGTTTGCACCGAGAGCACCATTTTTTCAATGGATCGAATGTACGCCAATGCAGTGATAGGAAATAAAGACAAGGCATTGAATAGGACAATGAGTATTCCGAGGGACTGAAAGATCAATGGTTTTCGAATTGAGATGACTGTCAAGTTACTTACCCGTGTCACTATCAAGGAACACATCAGAGAATGCTTTGGTATCATGTTTCTCACCCGAGATGCAGAAATAGATCTTATAGCACAATAAATATGAGTTTACATAGTCAGTAGCTGGGGTGAGAAAAAATGTAAAGACGAACGCACCTACGATCAGACATATCATAGATGAATGTAAGGGTAAGTCCATGACGACGATGCTGTCAATATATGAGGACTATACCGTCTGCGTCAACGTTTCATGGACCTTCATCTCTGATCATTCTCCGGGGCTTCTTCGGATTGGACTTTGGAAATGAGATGTAAAAGAGTCAGAGGGGCGGTCCGTCCATACGGTCTGTCAGTGGTGCCATTCCAAAGACTGGCGAAACAACCTGGATCAACTTCCCACGATGCTTATTCAGACAAAGCGAATAAAGACCAGATAGCTGGCATGACAAGATAGAGTCGAGTTGCAAGTTTCCACTCGTAGAGCTTCAGTTACTAGTAAAAAGGCAATAAATTTGAGTATCCTTTATGACTAACTGTGAGAACACGTACATCGTAGGTCCGTGAAAACCGAATCACCATCGTAAGTATTGGATGAGAACTGCTTGAAATGTTTCAACGGTCTTGAGACGGGTACCGCGACTCGATTGACAAATCAACATCAGTATATTCAGGACCGTTTGGATTTCTTAAGTTTGATATTCAATGACATCAAAATTAGACGCGACAAATGATGAAATTACAGGAAGATACTTAGTACAGCTATAAACGAAATCTAGATGGTCCTTGAAACGTCTAAACAGCCCAGAGCTTCGTCTATTATGTCGGTTTTCGATGTTCCTATAGGGAGGCCGTCAGATAAATCGCTCTCATTGTATAATCAGTGCATACCGGGGAGTGCGTTGTCTCGTAATCAACGTGCACAAATGCTCTTTCAACAGTCGGGAGCTCCTCAATCTTGTCCTGCAATTTCTGACTAATGTCATGGGCCTTATACAACGGTGTCGACCCATCCATCACGATGTCGATTTCAACAAAGTAGTCGGGACCGCTCTATAGGGATTTCTCAGCTAAGATGCGACGATTTACAAGCTGACATACATGATACGCCCGAACGGTGTCTAGTTGCACAATATCGTCGCTGAAGGTCATGGATTTATATATGAGGAGCTGTAAGAGCTCGTGCGGGGCCGACTTTCCAGCCAGAAATTCGAACTGACGGTAGATAGACCGCGTCCACGCAATGATGATACCTAGACCAATCTGCTTGCCCATTAGTTATCGGTTTATTTCAATGAAGGGATTGACTTGCGATGATAGCGCCCATAGGATCGAGGTCTGCGAAAAGGTGAATGATGTATCAGATGGAAACGATAACCACTTACACCACCGTAGTTTACTCCCACCAGTAGACATGAGGATACCTGGGAAAGATCAGACCAAGAAGGTCACCAATAGGATAACAGACGTACCGAATGTGTTGATCCATAGATCATTACGATGGTCTTCCCAAAGAACGGCGACTTGGCTGGAGTTTTTTCGGAAAGGATAGCATAAGATAAAAAGCATCAGCTTGACACCTAGACACCGGATGAGAATCAAGCAATGTTAGAGGTAAAAGCCTTACTTAATGCAGCCGCCACAGCAATGATGGATGGAATATGAAAATCTTTCAACTCGTCGTTCTCTTTCGATACCAGGGATCTCACGGATTCCACCACGACGATGAGGTTGACACTAGACATCCTGTGCGACAGGTGAGTTAACGAACACTGTGGAAGGAAGCGAGGAGCGCACAAAGAACCTATAAATGATGAGCACCAATAGACTGCCGTGATAATAAGTCAATCGACCATAAATAATATTCCCGATATTTTCCAAGCGTGCACCGCCTACAGGCCACTTGTTCACGTCAAGCTTATCTGCCTTCAAGTGCAGCCAGAACAGCACGACGTTGCTGCCGATATCAAAAACGGAGTCGATGCCGGTCGCGAGAAGGGATAAGGACATAGAGGATATGGCCGCATACACTGCGTAAGGCGTGAGTCGTGTTGTTGACTAGATAGCAAGGAGAAAGGAGAGCGCACTCTGAATGACACACAGAGCAAGGTTCGATATAAGACTAGCCCACACTGCTATCTTTACCTACGAGAGCACGTCAATAACATGGTAGCACAGCAGAACAAATTCTTACCCAAAGCCTGGTCGATTCCTCTTCACCCTTCGCATCGCTGGTGTGCTGCTCCAAAGGCTTCAACAAATACGCGATAAGCTACCACAATGTGTCAGTACAACAACTCTCATCCGGTCCTTCGAATTACACGCACATTGTTCTGCCGATTCTGATATTTGATCACAGCAGTTTTCTTCTTGCCCTTGGTCCTGCGTCGGAGCTCAGCAAGTTCTGAGTCTGACCGGATGCCATTCCTAAGACTGAGCGGGTCCGCACTACATCCCATCACAGTAGAGGCACCAGATGCCTCGACATCCTGGGCTTGCGACGAGATACTAGAGCTGGTTGTCCTCCATTTAGAGTCCAAGTCGGTGCTGATGTCGGAAACCTAGGAGAGAAGCCGTTGAGCCTCAACTATCTGTGCTGGCATTATCCCCATGCTCACGCTGGTACTAGTCGACGTTGAAGTCTGAATAGCGATGGTGAGCAAAACGGTCCAAATTGAAAACAAGTAGTGGGAAGAAACGAAACAACGGATATCGATGAACCAAGACAATGGAACGATCCAAGCCGAATCAGGCACGATCAAAACCTCACCATTAATGAATTCGGAGTCTTGCTTCAAGGTATCCGAGGCGGCGAGGCCAACTTCAAAGTTCGAAGGAAAGAAAGAAAGTTACAGGATGGGTGTGTCGTAGCGCTGGCATAGTGCTGGGAGGGTCTTTTTATGGGCTCTTCTCAGACTCTGTTGAATGTTTTTCTCACGCCCTTGGAGCCGTCATGGCAGTGTAATTATCGTCATAATACAATTGTGCTGTACGTGCTGTACATGTTAGCGAAGTAATACGTCATTTCTAAAAAGTAAACAGCAAGGCCCATCACGATCAAATCTCCCTCTTAATCGGAGTGAGACGCAACGGCATCTGTGTACCTTTCGACATCTCGTCACGAACCATTGGAAGCATAATAAAAGCAGGCTGGCACTTGATTTGAAGATCTTCCCTGGGGAGCGAGAATTTGAAGGATTCTAGGAGTTCGAATACGGTCGCTTGCATTTCCATTACACTAGAATACGTATCGCGTTAGCTTTTAAGCTCTTGGTTAATGATAATCAGGACACGCACGCGAAACGCCAGCCAATGCATGAACGGACACCTGCGCCTGTGGGGAGTCAGTATATTGATCGAGGCCGGTACTAGTTTATCAGCTTACTGAAAGACAAACTACATGAAAAGAACAGTTAGTTTATCAACTTCACACAGCGCCAAAGGGACTTACACATTAGCATAAACGCCGACCGGAGTTGTTTTATCAAGTTCGCCCAAGAAACGGTCTGGATTCCAGACATTAGCAGTCGGTCCCCATACAGTGGGATGGCTAAAAGTATTCGACGTTAATGCAGGGACAGGCGGAAGGTAGCATGCGTCCTGACCGATTGTAGTACCCAATTCCTAACTGAATGAGTTGACCTTTCTTCACAGGTATTCCAGTCAGCTTGGCTCCCGTCGACGTGGTAACCGGTTCTAGGAGAGGGATGACATCGTCGGATCCTGCGACTCGCATGATTGCGGGAAGGATAGGATAGAGTCGAAGGGTTTCCTACAAGAGCGAGATTTGTGTTCAGAGGATCAACTGAGACAGATGAACGAGTACCTTAATCGCGGCATTCATGAAAGGCATACTATCGTAGTCTGTCGAAGAGAGTTCGTCTTCTGCTCCAACTCGAGTACGGACTTCAGAGATTTCTTGGCGAATGCGCTTCTGGTGTTCGGGATGATTGCATAGCTCGTACAAAAGCCATGTTAGCGTAGATGCCGTGGTTTCGTGCCCTGCAAAGGTCAGCGTGCTAGAATCAAGACCGTCCATTAACGGCAGCTTTTGCTGAGTGGTAGAACGACTCACATTACTTGAGCAAGGACTTCGTCATCGCTCAAGCGTTTCTTCTGTTCTTCGTCGGTATTAGCTCGCGCTAAAGAAACAAAGTTTTAAATGGTGTTTAGTATGTTCAACCAGCGAGGCCCACCTAGGATACTCAAGATATCTTTTCCGTTAGATGAGGCGACACCCCCTTCGAGATTCTGCTTGAGGACTTGGCGCCCTATGTCTTTCATGATGACATTCAAATCGGTGTAACACTGTTTTAAGCGGGATGGAATAAGGCTGATAAGATAGAGCAGAGGGCTCGGAAGAACACGAGGAACGGCTGAGATCAGTACAGCAGCCCTGCTCGGTAAGACGCCTGTGTCATGACTGTAACGCAGACATGAGTAACGGATCATCGTAAATATGATCATCACGAACAATAAATTGTTCAGCGTCTTAGTCAACTCGTTTTCATCGTTATCGATTCCACCGTACTGGTATCCAAAAGCACCTATAAGCATATCTCAGTATGAATACTACTTGATGGCATGTTTTAAATCGAACTCACTCTCGCCAATAATGTCCAAAGTCAGCTTTCCAAGCCATTGGTTCATATTCAACGTCGACTGTCCTCCTTCGATCAGGTCCGTAAGCTTCCGCGAGAACTAGGCGACTCTCGTTCAACCTGGAAAACGAAAGCAAATTGCATATACACGTACATGTCTTGTCGTACGTTGGAAAAGACTTAGAAAGGTTCGAAGCTGTCCGGCAGAGAACGCCGGGTTCATGACTTTCCTGTGCCGCTGGTGAACAGAGCCTAAGAACAGTCTGAGAATGTAGGCAGTACGAAGTCACGAAGAAATTACCGGCGGCAGTGAGGATTCCCAGTCCAAAAAGAAAATTGAGGCTGAATTCAAAATCTGCCGATTTGGGGTAACGATAGCCAGCGCCTTGCGTAATGTACTGCAAAGCTTTAGGATCGGCGATGGCCAATATGTCTTGCTGGATATCGTAAGAGTTAGTAAGTATTAAAGGATAGTACATGAGAAGACGGACGCCGTAACAGCCAGCTGCGCGATAGGCACTACCGTATTCACGATACCAAGAATACTCTAGATCACCGACTTGGTCTTGGTGCTGCGTCATGTGTTCATGGCCTTGTGTAAGAAAATAAGCGACGTTAACATATGAGACGAGGAATAGGCGTCACCAAAGAGCCATGAGTCTGAAGGGGGGCCACGAAGCTGCTTGACAATACTACGTCTCCTTCTCAATAGTTGAGTTGAGAGAGCAATCACAAGGAATGTGCTGAGAAGGAGAATAGCGGTCTCCATTGTTTGGGCATCACTGCACTGTCTCTACAGGGTTTTATAGGAAGAAAGAGGATATCGACAATCATTCTGTCGGAGATAACAAGGGTTCCAGAAAATTGAGGTGTAGATTGGGACACTGCGCAAAGATGCCGCCGCAACGTCTTCGATCCCCATGTTATGCGATACGCGTGGGCCATACACCAGGGCTGTCTGCAATGAGTCGTATAGAGACCAAGGCCAGCGTTCAAGAGCGCGCTGAGACATAAGCAAAATTGAGTCAATCCGGGCCGTAGTTAGAATGGACGACGAACCTTGGAACTTGTGCTTCAGCATCTCACCCGATGCGCCAATCAGATTGTAGCGATGTAGGGAGCATAAGCAAGATTTAATCGACGGGGCCGGTAAATCAAATTCACGGGGCCGGATTTTAAAAAGCAAGTATAAAGCTTGATGTAGGAAGTCTTCGCTCCGCGACATGGACCTGGAAGATGTCAACAACTGGCCCTCTAATCTCACCTCAACGAGATGTTCGTATCCGAACAAGAATCCAGGTAGGATTTTAGAGCAGAGTCGCATTTGAATCGCCGAACCGCGTGTGGGATATCAAATCACATGGAAGTCAAAGTCTGCCTGCCCTGTCCTGCCCTGCCCAAAGTTGAAGCTGAGCGCGCGTCGATGTTGCTTTCTGAGGAAGATCGGACCGGTTGACCGGAAAGCTTCCCCTGAGGACCGTCAGGACGGCCATCACCTAGCGAAAGCTCTCCACACCCAAAGACGCGCGCGCTTCCCTCGTCAATGTTTACCCCCGTGCGAAGATTCCTCGGTTTGTACCTCACGGAGTGGCGGCTCCCGAACTTGAAAGACGCTCTTAATGCGATAGATTTGGGCAGATGGAAACTCAGAGAATCGAGATGGGTTGGAAGGAAAGCAGGCAAATGACCGGCCATGGGTAGGAGGATGTAGACTAAGAGGGGGAAGAGGGACGGTCTGGTGACTGTGAAAGCCGTCATCCAACGTGTTATGAGTGATTCCAGGGTATGTCCGCCGTCATCACCTCGCTGAACTCGTATTGAAGCGGCTTAGTCCTTCGAGAGGAATATCATCAAGAAGTATGACCAGAATGAATCTTAAAAACGATGCAAGCATTGACTTCGAGGAGTTCTTGTTCGTCGACAATGCCGGTGCCCATGGCCAATCAGGAGCGAGGGTGGTGATAAGAGAAGGAGAAATTTGATCGTGCTTCCTGATCGATACCAAGTTATGTACGCTCGGAATTGGCAGATAAGACGACCGCTAGTGGTGATGTAACTCAATATTCTCGGGCCCACACCGACTACAGTGAAATAGTTGCCGAAGTGCACCTTCCCAGCTGCTCCCTCTCCTGTTTGTTATTTTGTTAATCGAGCGCTTATGTATGTAACGCCTCCTCGGACCTCGAGATCGTACTCACAGTGTAAAAGTAAATCTCGTCTCCTTCCCAGTATTACCAGTATGTTTAATCAGAATTTCTTCATTGGGTATTGTCATCCCTGATTCTCTCCAGCAATCTTCACCCCACTATTAGCCCTCCCAAAATGTGCTCGCGTTTGCGATTTCCCTTTGGGACATTGCGACTCAGCCAATTGCAAGCCCATCTCCAGATTTTTCCAAACCTATACTGGCGTCATCCTCCCAAAAGATAGCGCCTATCTATGTTGACGCGCCTCGACAGCTACTCTCTTAGCGCTGCCATGCAGAAAAATGTTGGATTTAACATCAATAATCTCAGGTCGGCGTCTGAGCTAAGGACGTTGTCCGGCGATTGTGGTGGGTGGATCCATATACGAGATATCGGTGAAGTCTAACCTTAGAGGTTTTTGGTGAAGTTGTCGTAGCCCACGGTTCTGCCGGTCCTCTCCTTCCCCGTTCGTACGATATGCTGGCGCTGGCGGAATCACCAAGATAACCAACGCCGGTTTCGGGAGTTCTAGGTAAACAACGGTATTTTGAAAATTGGTATTGCGATTTGCAGTAGGCCAGCCATTGAAGGGAGAGATGTGGACAACAAGAGTCCTCCTGAGCGCCAAAGTTTGATATTGTTGCGGAGAAATATCGGTTAGGCGAGCGAAGTAACATGTGGGGTAAAAGAATGGGAATGGGTTCGGAAGTGAAAAAAGCCAAGTGTAGCGCTGACACAAATACAGTGACTTGAACAAGTCAGCGACGAGCTTTCGAAGACATTAGCCTGGAAGGTGAACAAAACTAGCATGGACTTACCCTCACCGCCCGCCAGTAGGTCCCAAACGACTCGCCCGTTGTCAGTTTCCGACTTCATGTTAACGTGAGATGGACCGTTGTAATTTCAGAGTCCTCGTGAGACCAAGCGAATTGGCCGTAGGTGATGTGTTGGAGAGCATACCGATTAAAGCTCCCAGAGAAGAAAGTCATGGTAGCGAGCTGCCAGTCTGAGAGTTTGTGGTTGGTATTTGGCCTCGTTGTACAGAGAGAGGACGGTGAGACTTGGTGAGCGGTAGGGAGGCATATCGTTGAGGCCTTTCCTCGCTGATTGCACGACTCGTCGCTGTTGGCTTGGAAAGCTAAGTCGTATTTGGAGAAATTGGACCGGTTCCAGGTTCGCTGCGGTGTAGCGGGGAGAGCGGCGGTTAAAGTATTGTTTGATCGTGAGGTCTTCGTCGAAAGTTAGATCAGGAAGATACCCAACTTGGGCATAGTTGTATCAGCTAAGCGACTCCGCGTGGCGGTCAGAACCCCGGTGATAGTTCCTGATTGCCGGTTTTCTAAACTCTGAAGCTCTCATCACCTCAGTCCAACTGGGTTCCTGATACGCTGGACGACAAATCGAATCGCGTCTTTGATTATTTTTGTTTCTTTCGCCTTACATAATTTACACAGCGTCTCTTCACCGAAACCATCATCGGGAACTGGTTCCAAACTGGTTCGCTTTTTTCTCAATGTATTGCTTGTCATCTTCTTTGACACGAAACACGTCTGCAGACCCGATAGCAGACTCCAAGCCTAGGACGTGGTTAAGTCACACACATCAACGACTCCATTTTCACACTTCAGCAGCAACCTCTCGCCGCCCTCTTGGACATCTCTATACCCCGGTTCTCTTTCACAGACTGTCTATGACGCACGCTGTGAAGTCACCAGCACCGACATCGCAGTTCCCATTGTGCTTTGCATGTCGCTATATGCTACCTGCCTCATCGTTCCTTACATAGCCTATAGGCTATCACCTCCTCTTGCATCATCTCCCCAGTGAGGCTCCACGCTCGAAATTCCTAAAAGGCACTAATTTGACTCTCGACTCGAGGAGTAGGAACCCACCCTCGAGATAGCAGCAGATAAAGAGCGGAAATTCATCCTCCTTGGTGGTTCGCGTCGTCTAAAGTCATGTCACTGGGGAAAGGATCCCGGTGTTCACACTAAACACTCGAGAAAATTCAATGGCCCCTTGGCCGTTTTCTCAAAGAAGGGACGCGTCATTCGAACAGGGCTTGTCGAGCTGCTATTTAGAATTTAGACGATTTCGATACACACGGTGAACGCAGATATAATTGGAGAGGAAACAGATCCATTCGACTGTCTCAATCACAAAAATATGACGATCCCGAACACGTCGAGCTCTCAACGGGCAAGCCTACCAGATCCCAAAATCACTTTTCAGGACGGAAAGATGAAGCCACGCAAATGGATTCATCATCCTTTGTCTCCAGGCATGCTGTACACCTTCGATCAGGGTCGAGAAACACGCAAAATTTGAACCATACCAGGAGGAATGGCACCCTTGCGAGACGTCCTTGCTTACTCTTTATCTCCGCGAGAGAATGAGCGACGAGGGGGCAACCCGGCAATTCCCGCTTTGGGACCGTCTCCTACCTTTCCCCGTTGTTTCCCCGATGACGGGTCGTACTGCTACCACTGGTACCGGCTCAAGCGTTCATACGATGAATATAGGACGCGAGCCTGGACCAAAATATTTTAATCAATGGGCCAAGTTGTGCGTCTATTCTCTTCATTTTCTCTTTTGGTGGCTCAATTGATGTGTAGGATAGACAGTGGAAATACATCTGAAACGCGACTCGATGTACAAAATTATTGAATGCCCATTCTTTTCTCGGGAAGTCACTGTTGTCTTTGAATTCCATGACTTTGGGAATTTCGGAAATATGGACCACGGTCCACGATGCCATTCTCCTTTTCGTGATGCTTCAATTCTCACCCATCTGTAGGGCACCAACTAAGAGCAGGGCTCATAACTGGCTAACTGTCTCTCGGAGCGCGAGATTGTTAATGAGTCTATGTGTACGCCACAACTGCGCGTTATGTCCTTGATATCACTGCTTTAGCCGAGCGCCTATGCGTAAAATTCCAGACGGCTTTCCTTACTGGACTTCTAGCATCGCTCTACTCGTATTCGATTCGGTTCTTGTTATATAATTACAACTTGATAACAGGCTCTACCTTTTGGGATCAAGGATGGGATGACGCAGATTCCCGCCTTACTCCACTTTATTTTCACCGAAGCTGCTACCAAGATCACGAGGCACCGCCGTCGTTTCTCCTCTCACGCACTATGATACATCGTCGAAGATATCCGACATCTAGACGAGCTGGTTACAATGCGGGGGTGCCAGCGGACTACTCTTCTATTACGCTGTCATCCTCCTTGGATGGCGCTTTCTCATCAATTCAGAAGTTAGCATGAGAAGCCAATCCGAAGAGAAAGGAGTAACCGCCGCAGCTTGCCCGACCAATGAGGGCCCAACCCACATGTTCTTTGCGGTGTGTCTGATAGGTACCCGTCCACATCTACCGTTGATCATCAAGCTTCCTCCAAGAAGGCTAAGTAAAAGTACAATGCCATCCCGATCCAATTCTAAGCCGCCAGTTTGCTACACACCTGGACGAGTGTAGGCGTCCATCCAGCCGTATTCAATCGTCTGCTACCTAACAGGTACGTTTCCTACTCCCTTCTATTTCAGCGAGCCGGGTTGAAAATTTCAACCCGGCTCGCTGATGTCGCCTTTAGAGTTGGAGCTATCTTCTTCGTGACATGTAGATCATGATGCAACTAGTAGGAGCAAACCTCGGCCCCCCATTTTTTTTTTCCAAAGGCCTTCTTGAGATGATCTCTTGGCTGATGACAACGACCAGGACCGGCCAGAATTAATATGATCAACACAAGCTTTACGGCGCCTTCACACCGTTACACCGGACGCTCTGCTTTTCTTCGAGCCCAGATCCCACTGCTAGTACGACTTATCCACAATGAAGAACCTTCCTGTATCATTGACCTCCATTCTCAGCAGAATTACACCTTGGGCAATGATCAAGAACCCCCTCCCGAGCCTTATCTGCGAACGTTCGATGAGGTACAAACATGGGGTCCCCGCCTATACATATTTTTTGAAGGCAAGTACGGAAACCACCTTGTAGAGCTATCATCTCACCGTTTAGGTGATCGATGTTACGCTTCTTGTGGGGAATAAACTTAAAATCTTCCGCTACTCTCTTCTTGTTCCTGGAGACTATCTGTTTCATCTCTGTTTCCGACAATGATATCGCAAAGTGCTCTTTTAGTGATTGGTCACTCTCCTCGTTCCTATGAAATCGAGGTCCAATCTCATTGAATGACCAGGGCGGGTACCCCTCAATAGGAGAATTATATGGGAAAGTCGAAACGCTTCACGCGGTGGGAGCTTCTGAAGTGCGGGGACATTAGAGAACGTCGTTCAGTCATTCTGTATACGATCATCATTCACCCCGGGCGTGAATGAGGGCATAATCAATCACCTGCCGTGCGTCTTGGCAAATGGACAGTCAGTCATTCACCATTACTGCGTGCGTTTTCGAGCCTGTCCTGGTTAGCCGAGAAAGAACCATAGTACAAACAGTGCCGTGGCAAACAGCGACCCGAAACGGAATATCTGTGGGCGCATAGGGTAATGAATATGATCTTGTCAAAGATCGACCATCGCTAGAATGACCAACGTGGTCTGTTTGTGCCGTTTCAAGCTGATTCTAATTTTATAGAAGATGATGGCCGAAGGGCTTCAGGGTGATAAAGTGCGCCGGTCATTTCGTCTGGTGTTTCCTCAGTACATCTCTCTTTCCCTCGCTGAGAGCATATCGTGTTTCACAGACTCTCCAAGGATACCGCTCTGCCTACAACGTTATATCGACATCTAAACAATGCCGTTACCGGTGCCCCAAGCAGTTTTCATTTCTCTTGCCTTGGAGATCTTCTTGTATGGTGCGTTATGTCGCCGAAACGAGTAATTGACGTGTCATCTTACAGGTTAAATTTAAGGAATATACAGTTGCCTCTTCGTTGGATCGTCGTATCTTCTGTTGTACGCCTCCCCTAACTTGGTATCATCATGGTTGCGGCTGATGCATCTCAATTTGCCATTACAGATTCCGAAGGAAAAAAACAAAAGTCATTATTACCATGACAGTCTTGAATATCATCATGTGGCTCATGTCCACTGGCCATGTCACCTTGAACTTTGAGAAAACGTTCCGTGGATTTTTCTGGGAGAATGGAATCCAGGATAGCAGCGTCCTCGAGGACGATTCCAACCCGGTGGTATTATCACAGCTAGTCATGGAGTGCATAGAGGTATGTCACTGTCTACTCATCTGTACTAAGCCCCCGGTGAAACGTTCCACTCAGTTCATAATCGGAGACGCCATTGTCACTTGGAGGGCGTGGGTATTGTGGGACCGTGACCGACGAATACTCTACGCTTCTTTAATCTTAATTCTGGGTTCGGTCGGTCAGGACCATTCCTTTCTTCTACCGCATCATCTGCTGACTCTCAAAAGCGACTGGCACCATGCTTTTTCAGACGTTGGCGAGCTCGTCAGAACCAATCTCTATATATCGGGATGGGGGTACAAGTACTTGGACAACTAGCGCAATGATATTGACATTGAGTACGAATGTCTTTGCTACAACCCTAATTGGATATCGAGCATGGTAAGTAATCAGTCTCTTCCACCTAGTTGTGCTATTGACCTTGTGAAGGGTCCATCGTCGCTTAATCCGCTCCCTGACCGGCGGATCCTACAGTGCGGCTCAAGTTTGCGGGAAGATTGACATCCTCGCACTCTTAATTGAGTCGGGTGCATTGTATTGTTGCACATGGGTATGTATATTTCTTACTTGAAAGCCTCGCATAATCTAACGTTTGGTAAAAGTTTGCTATGATCTTTGTTTTCAAATTCGTAAACAGTGGAGTATACCTCATGATAAATATGCTTGCGCAACTCAGTGTGAGTATTGTCCCTTTTTCCGCTTAGTGCCTCATTCTCAGGCCCTTTGTCTCCTTATAGTCCATCTATCCTACGCTCATTATCACACTCGTCTGCTTGGGGTCAACCCTCGACGTCTCCATCCAAACCTTCCACCAAAGTCGTCCGTCCCAACAAATCCGATCCCTCACTGACCCGCGACCTTCGGTTTCATCACCTATATTTTCAACAAGGATTGAAATGTCGGAGGCCTCTGTCACCTATTAATCCTTTCACAATGATTCATAATGACTATAACCGACCTGTATGACTAAATAAGTTGTAATGTAACTGCAAGATTATGTATCTACTTCTCTGTAGTCATCGCCATCATAGCAATAGACTGTGGTTGACTGAGCAAGATCACGAAAATCCAGAAATAGTCGGAGAACTACAAATACCGTTTTCTCTCCAGCACAGACGAATCGAATAAGAATCTGCTCATTATCAGATTTCGAAAAAATCAGAGAATACCACTCCCTGGACACAGACACTAATACGTTAACGACTCGGATAGAGGTGGATACCCTTCGAAGAACTGAATTAACTTCGAGTCCCTTGACCTTCCCATTTAGGCTGGAGGACCGTTGACGTGGGAATGATTGAAGGGTTCGGGTAAGCTATTCTTATAGAAAAACCTATTAGGCAAAGCCGCGGAGTGTATAGGCACGCGGCTTATCGCGTCTTCGACTTTTCAGCGGCCCTGGATATGATAAGTATCCAGTGCGGAATCTCTCAGTGAGACCAATCAAAACAGGTGGTTGTCAGTAGTGCATGGATATCAGATTGTTGGACGTCTGCAAGATTTTCGCTACTGAATCTGCATCACCACTAGTAGATAGCGCTGATCCGAGATCAACGCTAAGTCACTACTTACAAAAGCGAGGATGACCACTGCATGTTCACAGCGCTTCCGCAAAGCGGTCAGTTGTAACATTATTCGAAACCTTGTAAGAGTTTAAGGCAAACTGTCCTCGCACAAAACGGATCCCAAGAAGGCCAAGGACCGTATGAATGAGTCACAAAAGGGCGCTGCACTTCGTGATAATGCGAGCAGTATGTCATCGGCTCGAGTAGAATAATGATCATTATGTGGAAGTAAATCATCAACAGAAGAGGGCACCATTCATCATTTATGCCCCGGGAGAAGGAATAGAAGGCGAACTCGTGGTATGCCGGACGAAATCAAGCACAGCCACAGTTTTGTGCTTGTTTTTACTTACACTCCTCGGATCCGTATCCTCAAGACCCAACAACGCCGTCCCTAGGATTCCTTAGTGCTAACTGTGGTCAAACAAACTTGAATACTGTGAAGGTGCCACACTATCATAGGACAGTTCATCAAGGACTCCGACTCGGAGTCTGTCTGACTCATTGGCTGTACTGTCGGACGACGCTAGGACAGCCTGAGCGCTTGATACGATCCATAATTAACTACTCGATGACTGGAGTAGTCTGTTCTCCGATATATTGACTGAAGTATGCTGAGAATCCTTCGAAGACCGATGCGTTGATGCTCGGTAACTCTCTTCCAGCACACGTTCCGAGCAAAAATGTGGTTCCCAGGGAAGGCACACTTAAACCCGCTGTTGTTCTCCCTCGGTTTTCTCTCAACATACTCATCTCTCTAAAATCTCCTTCCTTCCTTCCTGCGAAATGGCACTCTCCGTTTCGGACGCGGCTTTTATTTCTTTGGCCATTGAGATGCTACTATATGGTACGTCGTCACGCAGTACCCAGTCTCAAGACCTTTCACGAAACCGGTTCTTAGGCATGTACACTTGCCTCTTTGCAGGATCGTTGTATCTCTTAGTGTGAGTTTCCTTGAGGAGATCAATATCGATGCTGACTGGTTTCTCTCCCTCACATTAGATTCAAACGAAAGAAATCCAAGTTCATCATATCCATGATAACCCTGAACATCATCATGTGGTCCGTTTCGACCGCCCACGCCGCCGTGAGCTTCGATGAGAAGTTCATGGGGTTCCTCCGCGAGAACGGGGCTCAAAACCCTTTGGTTTTCGAAAATAATGCTGCCCCGAGGGTATTCGCTCAGCTATCACTGGAATGCGTAAATGTATGTACTTCTCTGACTATTGGAGTTGACTTTCAGAATGATGACACGTCGTGTTACAGTTCATGTTCAGAGACGGGATCATTTTATGGAGAGCGTGGGTGCTCTGGAAGTGCGACCGACGGATACTTTGTATGTCCGTGATCCTGCTTCTAATCATACTCGGTGAGGACTATGATCTGCTTCCAATGCCGTACACTGACTTTTGTGCTGAAAGGAATGGGCTGTGGCTTGGGTTATACTTTGTCGCACCCTCCAGAGCCATTTGTTGACACTGAGTCTCGGAACCCGGCTGCTGTTATTTGGGATGCCAGTGCAATGATTTCGACGATGATAACAAATATCTGTGCTACGTCCCTCATCTCTTACCGTATCTGGTACGCCGTTTCTGTTTCTCCGTTCCCTGCCTACTTACTCCTTTTCCAAGGACCCATCATCGTTTGATTCGTTCCTTGATAGGCGAGTCCCTCGCGGCTCAGTTTTCCAAGCAGAATAGTATCTTGATATTCTGGATCGAGTCGGGAATGTTGTATGTTTGCACATGGGTGCGTATCTGTTTCTGCTTGCGCTGGTGATGCCTCAACTTCCGGAATTAGTCATAGTTCGCAGCAATTTTTGCTTTCATATTTTCGAGCAACGGGATATACATCATGTTGGGTATGCTCGCCCAGCTTACAGTGAGAGCTGTCTGTCTTTCCCTTATACCTCATTCTCAAACCCCTCGTCCTGCTGTAGGCCATCTATCCCACTCTGATTATCATGCTCGTCTGCGTGAGGTGGCCACAGAAACCTTTGAGCAAACACGGCTGTCCCATCATTTTGTCGCTGCTAGTGGTCCGAGGCGTCATCCATCCATTCCAATGCTGCGTACGAGGGTTGGAATAGAGACCACGACATATATGTCCGCCGAGAATGTTGAATACCTCGCCATCAATACCTCACCATCGAAGGATGACAAGGATCAGCCTGCTGGCAAATTACCAAGTGAGTCTACAAACACGCTGCGAAGATTTGATATTCATCCTTCGTAGATAACGCTGGTATCAGAACACCCGAGACGAACTCGACGGCATCGTCGGTTAATATTGGTCCGGAAGAGGAAGCATACTCTGGAACCAGCACACAGGTATGATGTATGATTTAGATGGGAGTAGGAATAGGTAGAATTTTCGCCGAGAGCAACGTTTGGAGGAGAAGAACGGAAGGCCAGGAAGAGGTATGAAAGTTATCTATGTTGTGATGACGGGAATTGCGTGTAATACTACCTAACAACCGTCCTTGACGATGAATGATCGGATGAATGTGCGGCATCGTATGCAGTAATTCCAGCAAGTTCTTGTATCATATATAGCTTCACGAGCCAGAGTCGCAGAGGGAAGTGCTCGAGAATGTAAAGTCGCAACTCTGCAGTATGACGAGATGATCATTCACATGCATAGCGCGAATGATAGCAGGAGTGCTGTATTTCAGTGGCACCTGCTTCTGTCGTAAATACAAAAAATGGTTGATACATTAACAAGTCCTGAACATTTCCGTGAGTACCGCGACAAGATAAGCGCGTTACTAGAACTCACCAATGCTCATTAGTCTCCATCCTGGGTTCGCTTATAAAAGATAGAAAAAGCGAGCGCCGCCTTGAGTCTTTGATCATGACTCCCAGTTGCGACGTGATCAAGCCACCACCTAAGCAGAGGCGCAGCTTCCGCCTCACTAACCAAACACAATCCACGCTCATTCACTGCCTCGCGCACCTCGTCGGGACCCAGTCCATCCAAGCCATCCTTAACCAACCATGCATCATCCTCCTCGAGAAACTCCATGTGGGACTCGATACCGAGCGGAGGAACCGGAATTGATTGGAATGCCGGTAGGCCATACAAACGGCAGATCGCAAGGCGACGGCTACGATGAAACCAAAAGTCCTCTTCATCGTCAACTTTAACACTCTCTACCTTGTCTTCGCCCTCATCCCCATCCTCGTTTGCAAAAGGCTGGATCTTGAGGCGCTCAAGAAGCTCGTGGGCCTTTCTGAGGTCCGGGAGAGTATCCCTGACACTCTGTATATGAGCTTCACGCTGACGACGAAGCTGACCTGGGAGGATAATCGTCGAAGGGAGAAATGAAGGCGGAAGCAGAACCACGAACGGAAGAATGATGGGGTCAAACAATAGCACACAGAAGGGTGCGATCTTGGACATGTCTCTGTCTTGTGTCCTCAGCATGCGCCATTCCCTCCTCGTAGTCGGCGTCTTTGAAAGCTTGGCTTTTCTTCTGATTACTTCAAATATCCCAGTCGCGTAAAAGTATAGAAGCTGGAATGTCGACGTCGCGACCCAGTTGGCTAGAGTAGGCTTGGGTCCGAAACTTGGTAGAACACCGCGAGATTCGGCGTCATCAATGTCATCCTTTATGCGCCTGAAGATGGACGGCTTTTCTTGGGTGGACAAAGGACGACATCCGATGGTAAGATGCAGTTGTTGACGGGCGACATGGCGGATGATCATGGCGACCGGCTATCATGTGTGACTTTCGGAGCAAGGTCAGGGTTTTATGGGCGTAATAGCGTGTAAAAATTCCGATGGGCGCAAGTTGTGTTTTTTCATGTCGCAAGTTAATTTTTAATGACCAAGTTTGTTGCTATTCTCTCGCAAGTTACAGGGCTGTTTGTACACAAGTCTGCTGGTGGTAATAATGGTAAGCAAGCAATAAGAGCCGGGCAGTGATATGTAAATCTCGTTCCGCTACAAGGATATCTAATCATTGGTTATGTCGGTATGAACACTGATTTTCTGAAAATGAATTTTAAACGGCACCTACGCTATTCGTCCCTCCCTCTGCTATTAGCTATGTATCATCCGTCTGTCTATGAGAGACTACGGAGGCTGTATCATGAGCCCTGGAACTCTGAAAATATGCTGTTAGACGTTGGTTAGACGTGACATTGGCGACGTCGGTTTATCATCGGCTGGCAGAGAAATTGAACCCAAAGAGGCATTCTAGGTGAGATATTAATCACTGCACAGAAGGCATCCATACCTTGGATTCAAATCATCGAGGGTCGTTTTCTACAGAGGAACAAACCCAGAGATCAAGATATCAAAGACCATAAAAAATCTGACTTCATCACGTGAAACAGTGGCAAAGAAACAGGTTACGAGTCCGAGTTTACGAGGATTCGTTCTTTTGTGCTACATTTTGAACCTGGACCCTGCATTTTAAGTTTTACCTTAGAATTCAATAAAGACAAACAACACTCCTTTTATATACACTTGTCTTTCAGAATATTAATTGTGCCAAATGAACTTGATGACAGCCATTTTTTTTCATTCTTATGGTATGTAGAATGTATCAAAGAGTATATCTCAGTAAATTTTTGGGCTTCGGAGTGAGAGAATAGAGTGGAGGACGCATGTCTAGCATTCCGCTCGCCACGGTCTGATGAACCGAGTACTGATCAAGTGGCTATGCCGCTCTTTTCTTGCATTTTGCCACCTTCAATGGTGCATGGTGTGCTCCCCAACACCTGTTTCATGGACATGAAAAGGTGTGTATTTATTATTCTGTTACTTCCTCTTCTTTTTAGGTCCATCATATGTATCTGGTGGGCCCAGAAACCCCGGATTGTGTGTATAGTGTACTGTATACTGTCCCCACCACCCGCGTAAGCCCTCACTCGAGGCAGCGCTACGATCCATGCGTCCACGGCGATGGCGAAGATACCAGTAAGCCCCAATGCTGACGATGACCCCCGCCGACCGCTGCCATGGCTACGAATATGACCCCATCCCCTTCCTGACCGACGAGCACTCCCCACATCGACATCGGTGCCAATTGCCCCCGCACACGAACTCCGCATGGTACGACAGTATAGAATACGTCCCGAGATCTAACATCGACCACCATCTCCGCGCGCGAGGCACCATGAAACGAACAACCGACGACCAGGACGCCAACACTGAGCAGGACGATGACAACGACAAGTTTCTACTGTGAGATAGTTCTATGGCATGGTCTTTGGGAGAGCTGATGTCGAAGGAGAGCAGACATGGATGATGTAGGAGGGTGGGAGACGGCGAGCAGGATGGCAGGACCAAGATCAGGATGCTGACAGTGAACGACGACGATGACAAACATGCCCTTCTGAACATTGAAGGAGAACCCTTGGAGGTCACGAATGCCACAAGAATTGTGGTCGTACAATGATTCTCCCACCCACCGCCACCCACCCCGCCGAAAGCCAACATCGGCCTCCCCCACTCCACTCACGCACCCCAGCCACCCCAGAGTTGCACATCCCCAATTATCTAAATGGGGGAATACGACTCTGCTGCATTCCAGTGCCCCGTTTCCCCCATTGCCAGGCATTGCTACTCTGTCCACATACCCGCCCTTTCCACCCTATAACTACCCCTACGGACAAGCTGCCACCACCCCTGTTTTCGACATTGGGGAATCCAGTGGTGAAGTTAGCTTTCCTCTCCAACCTCCTCATCGCCGTTAACAGGGTTTCAGCCCTTTCCCACCCCTTTTCCCATTGCACCGCAACCTCTCCAAATCGATGCAGATATTACTGTTTCAACAAACGACACTTTCTGCAGTACTCGCTGCCGACTCGTGTACCCACCGTGCTCACTGCATGGATTCTAATTTTTGTATCTATGCATACCATTGTAATATACTACGTTTCACCAATATTGCCAGCTCTCTTCGTAATACAATGGGAGTTTCGCGGTGTTATCATGTCTGCATAGATATGTTTCATACTCAACACTGCTGCCGTCGTTGCGCTTACGCGGCACCGTCACTTCCCAGTGTCGCTATACGTTATACATACACACCGTCTCTCCCTTCCTCAATAGGTGTGTATCGTCCGTCTGTCTAGGAGAGACTACTTTGTTCCGGGCTGTTCCACTCTAATGTCAAGGACAGGACAATGTAGTACGTGGGAGCGTTGTACCGAGTTCTACCTGTTCAATCAAATGTACTGCTAATAGAATTTCTTGACCCTGCACTCGAATCAAAGATAAGGCCGACGACGACGAAAAGGCTGATTTCTCGATAAGGAATCAGAAAGCAGGAGGATTGCATTAATACTACCACAATACACAATCTAACGAAGCGAAGAGCGGAGTCGAAGATACGCACCCGATGATGTACTTTCTGATGTCATAATTCCTGAGTCCTCTCATGAATTGGTGCTAGTCTATTCCGACTCCATCCTTGCCACACTTATGTAACACTTGCAAGAACACCATAGGTCTTTCCGACATGGGCGACTTGATGCTTTCTCTCATCACTCTCAACATCTTCAAAACCGAATTGCCAGTGGCCACACTTTACTACCACTGCGGCAATTGTTCTTCTTACATGGTATTTGGGGAGACTCAACACCCCTTATTTTGAGTGATGAAAATGAACATCTGCATCAAGATTTTTGGTACTTGTACTTCACTCGTCAGGAAGTTATCTGAAATGTGAATATTATGGACTTGCCTTATGGTTTACTAGTTTCGCTGTCACTGGAATTTCCATGTGGATTTCACCATGAATACTCACACTACTTAGTCTATTCCAACTCCAATTGGGTGCTTCGGACTCGTATCTGCCATGCTCGCAATGGCCCACTTTGGCTAAGTAAGGTACTTAGAAGAAATGGAAGCTTAATGTGCTAACCGCTGAATTGATGTCGGCCCGTTCACCCACCTCGTCCCGCTTCGAACCCGCTCTCCAGATATTGATGGTAGCAAACTAGCACTGATGAATATATCTCCATAGAAAGTGACTTAACCTGTGGGGAGATGCGACCTTGTTTGCTTACGGGTAACTTGCGACCGGAAAAAGTTAACTTGGACCGGCCCGAATTTTTACATGCTATTACGCCCATAGGGTTTCTCTTCCTCCTTCTGCCTATTGAAGTAAGGATTATCCCGTCTCAGATCTTCGCTGATTGTCGCCCTTGATACTGTTTATCCACGGCCAGTGTCTGTGATGATCATGCTAGCATTACCTAGCAAACCGACCCGGGACCCCTTCGTCCTGCACAGGTTGCAGTTCGATACGACGGCGTATGTACGTATCGTCTGATGGCTAAAGTCAAGCTAAAGTACTCAATAAGTTCACATGAACATTTCCCAGAAACCTAGGCCGTGACGAGCCGACGTCGACATTCCAACTACCATGTTTCTATGCAACTGGCATATGTGGAGTGTTCAGTAGAAGGGGAAAGCCTCCAGGGACACCAGCGCCTAGGAGTGAATTCGCCGGCTCCCAGTCTGTCACCTGTGTGGTCTACTGGTGCTTCTTTCAATATCTGTCTCTTGGTATCGAATCTCAGGATGCTGGCCTGCGAAAGATATCAGCCCATGCCTCTATAACTCAGGCCTGAAGGAGACTGAATGAATCCTGAGGTCATTCTTCCCTTGAAGTACTACTGATGCTGATGCTTGGGTATATACCACGAGATTTTTGTGCCTACAGTGCCATGCCTGCTGTATATGCCAATTTAATGTTCCCTCTTACATGAATAACAGGAAGTCATGCTAACAAGACTTGTCCGTATGCCTGTCATCTATGTTGGAGCAACAAAAGTCAGAGTTCAATACGGTAGGTAGGTAGTATTATATGGCACGGTCCCACTACTGTGAATGCCGGGCATAGATAATACATGATTGGTACACTAACGCTCTAGTATCACAATCACATACTTTGCCAAAGTGGGCCGTTGCGAGCATGGCAGGTATGAGTCCAAAGAAGCCGTTGTAATCCTTCTCATCTGCGGTACTGATATTTGTAGTCTTGACTCTTGACTTCATTGTCTCCTTTATATAATTGAAGTGCTTGAAGCAGCCTCTTGATCCCGGAGTGTATCTGAAAGATTTTTCTTGGTGACATCGCCATTCAGAACGGCATTATCGAGGATTTATGCAAGATCTATGCCTACCGTGTGTCAAGTACATTTCTCACAAGAAACAGATGTACTCACAGTACTAATCCCTCCTTGTTTTATCAACTGTTTCGCCTTCACAAACTTCAAAGTACTCAGTCATGGGAGGTTTATCCACGTTGATGAAGATCAAGTCAAATTTAAGCAAAATCTAAGTGCAGTTGAAAACTTTGTGAGGGTTTAGAGTGCAGGACCGATGATCATCTCAACTTGAGAGGTTAAACCAATAAGCACAATATTTTCAGAGGCGACCTGGGCTGATTTAAGTCTCTGAATGCAAGATAATGACCACCCAATATTACCTTGACATCGAGTTCGTGAAGTAATCACCGGAGTTCAAGAGAGATGGCCTTTTCATCCTTGGGAAGTGCTATTGACAGAGATATAGACAAGTATCTACAGATAACTGTTATAAAGACAGGTCAACTGACACAAGTATGATGCTCACCATGTAAGTGTCCCAATCTCGAGGATTTTTTGGCTCCAAGAGACCAGTTCAATGCTGAGCACAGCGCTGAAGGATATCTCTGTCCATAGTCCATGAGCATCGCTGTTGTGGAGAGTAGCATGAGAACATTGTCTTATTTCTGGGAAGAATTTGCTGGTAGCTTTCATCATTGAAGTTTGATATTCATGTGGAAAATATTATGATACAAATAAATATATAAAACACATAAAACAGGCAAGATTGTGGGAGGGGGCCAGTGTGTGCGCTGGCAGGCATTCTACTATTCATAGATGGCGACAGTAGATCATCTGCTACACAGCCAGCAAAATTCAGCACATGAAGGCTACGCAAAGCCATGGAAAATGGAAATTTTTTGGTATTAAGATGGGGATGTCTTCGACGGCAGCAGGAAATTGTTAGTGGCATCAGGCGA
The DNA here is from genome assembly GCA_022818075.1 of Armillaria altimontana. Lineage (NCBI taxonomy): Eukaryota > Fungi > Basidiomycota > Agaricomycetes > Agaricales > Physalacriaceae > Armillaria > Armillaria altimontana. The sequence goes on from JAIWYR010000018.1 coordinate 1,228,184, forward strand.
GCATGCGGTGGGTAGCAGCATGCTACTCTGTGTCGTATATAAACCAGACCCCATATTGGTGGCTGTGGCATGGGCTAGCGATGAGGGAGGGGGGGAGATAAGGATTGGCGGCACCATTGAGCATCACAGGGAGCTGGCAAAGAGAAACAGCAGCCACCATCAGATTTCCAGGTATCGAAAATGGGGGTAGAGGTCAGACAGTAGTTGTACAGTTGATAGAGGGCAAAGGATGCAGCGAGGATGGGCGTCCAAGTGTCGTCATCGTCATCGTCGGTGATGATAACGTTGGAGAGGAAAACGGGCCAGATATCCGTCATCCCCCATATTAAAAATGGGGGATATTTCCGACCTGGGGTGGGCAGTAAAGACTGATGTTGGTATCGAGCGGGGGTGGCAGCGGTGGGGCCATTGGTGCTCGCATAGCTGTTGTCTTGGTGTCGTCCATCGCATACTGAGATGTAGAATTGATGCCCAGATGGGTGTTTTTGTTGCTGCCTTTGATGGATGTTGGGGGCTTGATCTTGGTCCTATCCTCCCGCTTGCACCGTTCCGCCCTCCTGCATCTTCTCCAGGATGTTCTCCTCCCACTGTGCCCATGCCCAACCTTCCTTCATATGGCTGAAATGTTCTCAGGCCCTCCCTGGACCTCTCGTCATCGTTGTTGTCATCGCTCTGTTTGTCTTCGTCCCCATCCCTGTTGTTGAATGCTCGTTCCTATTCCATGCTTGCAGAAGGCACCTTATTTTGGATTCTCCACTTGGTCTGTAGTCAGTTCTGTGTTCAAAATTACTGTGCGTGGGCGATTGGCCCCGATGTTGATCCAGGGGGTGCTGGATGGGTAATAGATGGGGATGGTGCCGGTTTCGAGGTAATGGCTGGTGAAGCATCGTCATCGCCATAGTCCTAGTTGATGGCAGTCGTGAGTGGTTGCCGCTTGGGTGTCACATGCGGTGCTGCCTTGCGTGAGGGCTTATGCACGAGATGAGGGTGAGATGGTCGCTATCTGGGGCTCTTGGGGGCCGCTGGATGCGCCAAAAGGACCTAAATAAGATAGAAATAAGTACGGATATAAATGAAACATACCTCTAATTTTGCACACCAATGCTTGGGATATTGGTGTGCAATGCCAGTGTGGTATGAAGAATCAGATCGAGGATGGAGCAATGAGCATTGGAGCAAGTGCTAGTGTATTTGGCTCTATTATTTGAGGAAGATAACTATTGCCATAAAAGGTGCATTATTTGTTGCTGTTGAATTCTAAGGTAAAACTTAAAATGCAGGGTCCAGGTTCAAAATGTGGCATAAAAGAACGAATCCTTGTTTTACTTGGACTCATAACTTAATTATCCACTGATACCTCCAACCGAACCCTAGGCCAAGCTCACAGTGATGAGCCTCTAGGCTCTGTATGCTCAGAATTCGCGGATTTTCCCTGCTAATTAGCGTTGCCATCCCTTCAACGGCCTTTCAGTAAACCAATAATTCCACACATGGCAATACCACTTTCACCCTATGGCAACCACTCCTTATGCACTTTGTCATCCATCCCAGCTTGCCACGCATCATAATTGCCATACTTCATCATGGCAAGGCACCTTCAATTGACAATCATCCCAATACGGAATTGACGCATCACTCAGAAGCACCTAGTTGACATGCTCATTGATCACTTGATGAAAATGACGTGATTGACGTGAGTACCCTCACAGCTATGACAATTGCAGCTACAGCAACTACAGACCATGTTTACTAAGGCTGTTACTTCGCCAAGGCCTCAAGAAAATGTTGCCCCATGCGTACTCCTCAGCACGATGACTATCGTTCAGAAATCCGCAGCTAAACAGCACCTAATGATCCGCTCATTGCTCAGCAAAACCATATGGGTCGCATCCATACACGGCAACATCGACAAGTTGCTGTTACTTTAGAAGACCAAGGACCATATGTTTTCTATGACTTTTTACAAAGCCAAGGCCTTACAGCCTTACTAAGTCTCGCATATTTACTCTATTTATAAATTCGTACTTGTAGTACTTGAAAGGCCGGCCGCTGGCAAGCCACGGCACATATGAGTCTGTGTATTCAGACCATAGATAGACCAGCACTGGGAAATACTGATGGTAGAGAAAACAACTGTATATTAGTGTCCTCATTCCTTACATATACAGTTTCCTTTCATACTACTACAATCCTCAAGTAAAACATTTAGATAGTTTTTTGTGTACAGGTTTGTAAGATAGTATTTAAGCATGTGATTCCAATACTGAAACTGAGAAACCTGTAGGTCCCTGTGGACCAATCTATACATAGACAAGCAAAACAAGTGCATCATAAATTGTGTGATTGATGAATATTATATATACTGAAAGACATGTTAGTGTCTTATCTTCCACTTGACATATGGGCAGAAATCATTCTGAACTTTGATGTGGATCTGCCTGATCAACAGGCCCTTCAAAATATTGCACTATGCTGCAGAGACTTGTCATACTTCAGCTACAAAGTCTTATTTGAGGAGGTGACATACTGGTGGCCAGAGCCACTTGGTCCTTGGTTTACTGATGGTGCTAAATGCAATGCCAGAGTGAAAAATCTCACTACTTGGCAGCATCCCATCAATGGTTCTGAGTTCATGTCATTTTCTAGCATGGCACATCAAGTTCTCTTGCATGCTGAAAGACCTGTCTAGATTACAAGGTCTCTGGATTGGTGACTGTCAAGACATCTTTCTGTATCTTCAACTGGCTCACATGAATGAGTCTGTGAGTATTCAAGCACCACCTTCTAAACTCAATTGTTCATGGTTCCAGTCATCAAAGCTTTGCTGCCTTGACCTTTGTAATGTTCAAGTCAGTTGGCTCAATATATTGGCCATCCCATCTGTCTTCCCATCATTGGAAGCTATATCAGTTGGATTTATCCAGTTCCAAGACTATCTGCATAAAGATCATGCCATCTTCCACAAGCTGTCAGTTATCCAACTTGTTGGACTTCATCCAAGCCAGGTCAATGCATGCATGCACCTTATGGTCAGAAATCATACCCATGTCCTGATATGTGAGCTTCAACCCTGTTTTGACACCATTATGACCAATCTACTGTGGTCACAAACAAAAGCTGACCAGCTATTGAATTTGGAATATGGAAATGGCAAGTGTGACAGCTTATTGTTTACACTATACTCATTGTCTGCAGACTACTATTTTATAGGTGCCACCCCCTCAGCTTGGCTGGCAAACAGCACAAGACTATATCAACTGTGCCTGGAGGTGGATACCAGTCATATTGAGGCAGTCTGTAAGATCTTTAGCAGGTGCAGCCTTAGGAAGTTAAGGCTGCTGACTATCACTCTCTATGGTGTGGGATTGAAAGGGATATCCAAAGAATGATTCTGGTCATTTGGATGGTCAGTTGTCATGGCCATTAATCTTGATCACATATTGAAAATATGTGTTCAGGTAGCACTACCTGCACTGATGGGAGTGTCAGTATTCTATCACCTTTTTACCAGGTTTGGAGACTGCTTGTTAGCTCATATCAAATGTGCATCCAAAAAACTTATATATGAGGGGATAGACACTTTACCACCCCTTGTTAACTGAGTACAGTTCCCAACCATGACAGAGTGTAAACTTTATGTTTTGGGTTGTCAAGTCCATATCTGCAAATGCAGCTAGCAGCTTGAATGCAAAAATTTTAACCCCATCATGTAGATTACTTGCAGCCAAAATCTGCCTGATCTCTTGATTCACTATGTCCAAGTAAGATAGATGTAAAATAAATGCAGAAAAATATACACACAAGATGGCTCAAATTTGAAGTTGTTGATATAGATGACATTGCCTCCTTGATGGCAGGCATAGTGGTACCATTGGTCCTCATATCTCCATGATGTAGGTCAACTTGTCCTTTGTGTTTGTAGCCCCATATATAAGAGAAGACACATATCTGCTCTGACTAAAGAGTTGCATGATTCCTACTAGGACCCAGGTGGATCCATGGAAAGACCCAGGTCTGGGTTAACAGGTCCAGGTCTCTAAACAGGTCTGGGTCAAAGCATTCTGAGATGGTTTTACCCATGGGTTACCTGCCTGGGACCCATGCACACCTCATAGATAAAATCTGCAAGCTCTGGGAGGACTGAGAGGTCAAATAAACATGAAAAACCCGCAAAAAGACATGTAAATTCAGTTTAATACAGGTATAATTACTCAGGGAGCCATTGGATCAATGATTGAAGGTTATATTCGAATTCCATGATGCAGAAAACCCCTAGATGACCCTTCAAACAATCTATGGGGTATTTCTGTGAACTAGGAAATAAGAGGTAAAAGACTGCAAGATATAACAAAGTAGCTCCAGATGCCTCCTGTGCCTCAGAATTGACACTGTATATTGATAGGTGGCTATAATCAAATTCTACACTATTGTAAACATATAAACACCCACCGATGTCCTCAATTTAGTACATGTGTAGCTTGTTGCAATAAATTGTAAAAGATCAAGAAAATGGAGAAAAAGCTTCGGTCACTTACCATGGCTCGAGATCATTCCTGATTTATGATCAGATGCTATAATCAAATTCTATGACCTCTGAAACACTTTAACACTGATGCAAATAAAATTTATATGATGAAGCACACTAGTGTTGCCCCAGCTTTGGCTCGAGCTGACAAGCCGACTGAGCTGCAATGGAAATCTCCAAGCTGAGCTGTTGATGATGGCTTGCAGTTTCTGTGGCTTCGCTTGGCATTGAGGCTGGCTTGATCCAGCTTGGAACTGGTTGAGCTGTCAGCTTGTTCCTAATTGGGATGCTGATGCATACCATGACCCTCTTTCCCTCTCACCGTCTTTTTCTGTCTGCTTACTACATCTCAACATTTTTTTACCTCCTGCAGTACTATCTGGTTTGTCTCATAGCAACAGTGTCCTACATATACATCAATACTATCCAATTTTTTCTCTGTCAACTCTTGGAGTGACATTTTGTTTGGTCAACACTGTGCCACTGCTCCCTCAAGTCGGATTCCAGCAAATAAAATGTCAAATGTTTTCAATGTCCTCAGCTGTATCCAAGACCGTCTCAGGGTACCCAATGTATCTGTCAGCTCTGTGCCCTCATTGCTCATGACAGGTAGCAACATGAAGGAAAAAACCTTGGTTCAGATGTCATGCAGTGTGTCCACTGTCAATTTTTATGCCTTTTGGCCCTCATCTCTTTCATCAAAGGCTAGATATGCTGTTGGGGACTGTACAGGTAGCAACCATTCACATATACTGCAGCCTCAAAAACATTTATATTTTGCTACATCTATCATGATACTGCCCCCCAAATTTTCTGCCTTTGTGCTCAATCCACTACTACTTCTTATAGCTGCCTATTCCCTTGTCAATGCCACTATGCAGAAAAGCAAACTATCAAGGTATGTGGATTGTATCATGATTGCATGTCCCTGACTTATCATCCTGAAGGGATAGATTTAGATGCTCCTACAAAGAACAGGAGGACCACCCATGCAACATCGAAAAAGCAAGGTTCATTTTTTTCTCCTGTTATCATTATGTGCCTGTCACTCATGCACAGCATTAGCTGCAGGTACAACTGTTAGCCAGTCGAAAAATACTCAAGCGACAACAGTAAATACTGGCAATCAGTCACCACTACCATCTGGTAGGTCTGTCAAATTAAAGTGAGCTTCATATTCACTCACCTCATCTTGATAGCTTCTCAAACATTGGCTCGTAATGCAGCAAAGGATTGTGTGACAACATCAAGCTCAGTAATTGGTACCAGCAGTGATGATTATCATGGGAGTCCTCATCGTGGACATCACCATCATCAAGATGATCCTCCAGAAACAGGGAATGTGTCTCCTCAACATATGTCACATGTCCATATTCAATTCAAACTTTTACACATGTATCATAGGTGTTACAATGATATCTGAAGACAACGACAAAGATTGGTTTGGTCCAACACTCCCGCCATCTTCACCTCATGTATTCAAAGGTCCTGATGATATGAGGACTGCATCAACACCTATCTGTCCTCCTCATGGCCATGAAGCAACCACATATTGGTTTGTTCACTTTGATGCTCCAGACCCTCCTTCTTCACCTGCTGAGTCATTTCTGTCACCATCTTCAAGTCCAAGGTCTTCATCAGTGCTGAGCTATGAGTCATCACAATCATCACTATCAAGCTCCCCTTCATCCACTCCAAAAGACTCTCATGGTGTGAGTGACATGTGGCCATTTCTTATAGAGGAAGATGGTCATCACATCTGCAAACTATGCAGGTATGATCACCATTTCTTGTAGTTTGATTCATTCTCAACCAGTGACTAAGACTAGTAAAAAGTCTGCGGCAAGACCAAAAACATACAGGATGAGCACCAGTACCACTGGTCTCCAAAATCATCTCATGAAGGACCACATGCATCTTTGGGTGGCTGCATGTGATAAGCTTGGGGCATCAATCAAAGGTAAAGCAGGAAGGGCTGCACAGAAATTTCAGTGTGGGAATGGCCTGGGGCACCATGATGCTGGCATAGTGGATCCTGAGCCATTGTCTGTTTCTAAGTATTTGTACAATGTGTTTGTCGACACTATTGTAGAATGGATCATTGCTGATGATCAGGTGCATGAATATTCATGTGTATTTTTAAATATCACTGACAATATTACAGTCCATTTATGTAGTCGAGTCTCTGCATTTATGTTGAATCTTTCTTATGCTTCAAGAAGAGTTGAAGCCATCTGATATCCTACACCATACATATATTCATCAGCGAGCTGTTGAGATGTGGCAGAAACACATTGAGACACTGAAAGCTGAAATGGAGGTATGTATCATGATGATTGCACATTCTGTATGCTAAGACGTTCTAGTCCTCTCAGGGTTGCATATCTGTGACTATGGATCTGTCAACAGATTTGAATCTGGTCAATTTCATGGCAGTGACAGCACACTGGGTGGAGGCTGTTGGCACAAATGTGGATGGTCTCATGATGTTACGGTTCCACTCTGATCTCATCGGTTATCATCAGATTCCTGGGCATCACAATGGTGAGCATTTGGCAGCTGCATTTCTTCATATTACAGATAGGGTGGGAATTACAAGTAAGAATTCCTGTCAACAGCTGAAGGTTTGTGCTCAGGGCTAATAACCAGTTTCATACACTAACATGCTATACAGCTCAGCTGGGTTACAATGGATAATGTGGCAAATAATAGGACCTTTATGACACATCTTGAACATGTTCTTCTCTGTCGTGGATTCATTTTTGTGGTGACAGGGTGGAGGATATGGTATAGCATTTCAATCATCTATTCAAGCTCAATCTACTTACAAGATGTCTGGCCAGATGTTTTGCACACATTGTTAATCTTGCATGCAAAGATGTGATATCTGCTGTGACATCACTAAATGGTGTCTTATTTTCAGGTACATCCACTATCTCTACTTTATATTGTTTATAGATTTTGCTCCAGAAAATTTAGATACTGAATGTGATCCCATCACCGCAACAAGAGCACTGATTTGGGTGGTAAGTCATTTTACCTTAATACACTTGGTATGCTTGCTCAAACCAACATCCAACTCTGCAGATACATGTGTCCTCACTTTGTCAACACAGTTTTGCATCTGTCCTCAGGTCTCTGGACATCAAAATACTCCAGCCTCTTCTTGATGTCAATGTATGCTGGTCTTCAACTTACATTATGATTGAAAGAGCAATCTATCTGTTAGACCCAAACTCCAATCAAGAGTAAACAACGGCTGTCTCATGTTCAGGCAGTCACCGTTGAGTCTCGAAGTGATAGGAGATAAGGCTAATGTTTTAGCATCTTAGCAAGAATTAGTGAGAGTAATTGGTGTAGATAAACGTTAGCTTGAAGCTGGAGAATATACAGCGAGAGCTACACTACTTATATACTAAAAGTGAGGGTCTAATTATAAGTCACTTGTGAGAGAAAGAAGTGATAACGCATGTAAAGTGAATGGGAGGTGAACAATGACCACAAGGTGTTTGATAGAATCGGTCCGGGCACCTAAAGATAAGATGAGATATGATAAGTGCTGTAGATAAGATGAAAGAAATGAATAAATTGTAACACTATCTCTGAGAGGTGTGTCAATCTATGCTTGCTATTAATGTCTTCTTACATTTTTAGGGTATTGAAAAATTCCTGGATAAGCAAGATTTCATTGAGTTAAGGCAGTATCAGCTGTCCAATGATGAATGGCAAGCACTGCATATCATTCATCAAATTCTTGCTGTATGCTCCTACTTCTTGAAATCAGTATTAGTATGTAATCAACATTCTTTTCAGGTTCTGCATGCTTTCCAGCAAAGGTTATCTGCAGACAAGACCCCGACTCTGGCTCTGGCTATCCCTAGCTTCCGACAAATGATTCAACTTTGAAAAGAACTTTCGCTCAAATTCCCTGATGCAGAACCAGCAATCAAAGAGGGGCTGTACAAATTGAACACTTATCGTGGGTGTACTGAGGTCATTCCAGCATATACATTGGCTACAAGTGTGCAATTTGAATATGACATACATTGTTGCGCTGATAACCATATATCTAGTCCTCAATCCAAACATGAAACTTTGTTGGTTTACTCACTACATGCCTGAAGAAGCTGAAGACACTAGACAGTTGTTCATCAGAATGGTAATTGTGTGACTCAATACCAGTGTTCTGGAGACTCATGATTATTTTGTACAGCTTCGTGATTATCGCCGTTCTGCAGCTGTGCCACCCACACCTGTGCAACCAGCTGATCCAATATGGTCCATGTGGGCAGATGATCTTCTTGGTGACAATCTTTTTGATACGACACTTCATCCACAAGGCTTGGAGGCAGAAGTAAATGCCTACCTTACTGATGTCAAGAGCAGCAATGATATGGTCAAATACTGGCAGGTACAGTCCATACATATACTACTTGCCAGATATGTTTTGACAAATTAGTAGGACAATCAACACATTTATCCGACTATTTTTAAGCTCGCTATGGATATTCTTCCCATCCAAGGCACATCTGTACCTTGCAAGCATGTTTTCTCCTCAGGCAAGGAGACTGCAACCACATGATGAAACTGAATAGCGCCAGAAATGATGGAGGCCTTACAGATGTTGAAGTTTTCTCTTAAATGAGGTCAGTTTCTTAATTTTACCACTGGGATGTCAAAGGAGGATGAAGTTGCAGTACTGGAGGCAATGTTGACTGCTGAAGATAGCATACCGGAGGATGTAGAGGCATATCAGGACCTACTTACATGGTGGAAAATAGGTACTGATCTATTTATTGCCCATTATGTAATTGAGCTGTGGCTTTTTCTGAAGCTGAGCTGAGCTGAGGAATTTTTTGACCGCTCAGCTCAGTCCTGCACCACCAAAAAGGGAAAGCTGCTAAAAGCTGACTGGAGCAGAGCAGAGCAAAGCTGCAGCAACACTAAAGCACACTCAGAAAGAAATAGATGAATAACTGAAGCTAATATAATGATAGTTTCTGATGGCTATTTTGGACCAGGGAGATGTCCGATCAAAAATATGATAAGATATTTGGACTCAGCAACCTCAAAAACCCCCATAGACACATGCTATATGTATAAAACCCATACACACCTATAGCAAACCTGGGACCTATACCTGTAACACCCAGGTTTTTAAGCCCCAGGTCTGGGTACAGGTCCTGGGTCAGGATTTTGGTACCTAGGACCCAGCAGGTTGGGTCCAGGTGCACTCAGGTAGGGAACTGTGTGACTCTTTAGCTCTGACAAAGCTCTGGCTAATTGAGCAGGATTTGCTAGGAGTTCTGCACCATAACACCTGCAGCTAGTCTTCAAGTTAATCTGGCTGCAGACATTTCCAACTCCAGATCCAAGATCAATGAAAGTGGAATGTGGCCCAATTCCTGCAACATCAACAATATTATCAATTAACACTGAGCAAATCTCCCTGTATTGCTGGCTCTCACCCACTTTGTGTTTTTTCAGACTGTGGTGGTGTGGCCTAACAACCCTAGAGTATCCAGCCTCAATAATATGTTGATATATGCTATCATCAAACAAGATGAATAGAGCCTGTTAGATGCAAGTGACATGTCTTCCTATCTCCTCTAGATAAGCTTGTAGATCACAGTTTTTCTCAGCATATTTAAGTGGGGCCAACATGTTCTGTAGAGTGCTAGTCTGTAAGTGTGCAAACAGAGAAAATTTTATCTAAACCTCATGTTCACCATCATGTGTCTCCACCTCTTCTATGATTGATGTGGCTATAAGAAATGAATTAGGAAAATGGACTATCTTAAGTAAGATAAAATGCTAGTGCCTTTAGGCAACACAGTAATTATTGGCTCCAGCTCAGACATTGGGTCATAGTCCAAGTTGTCCATCAGTTGAACCAAGGGGAAACTTCAGAACATTCTGTTATTTACAATGACACAAGTGTACATACAATACACCTCTCTCTTTCTCCTGTTTTAGAGTGTATTATTGTTGCAAGTGGGAAACAGTAATCTGTACTGGCAGCCACATTGAAAGCTACCATTAAATAAGACAGTATCCTTGTGTGGAAGTTTAATAATACCCACTGTGTTTATACCTTGCAGGCCAATGCAACTCCATTACTGCATCAACAGCATGCATGAATTGAAATGAAGAAGCTTCACATTCATAATGACATGAATAGAGAAGTGCAATAAGTTCAGATGGATTACCTAGTGTGTAAAGAATAAAACTTGAGTCTATTGATCTTAGAATTTTTTGGGCAAGTGAACCATCCCCACTGTCTGCTGTGATTTGTTTCATGAATCAAACATCAGCTGGTGCTATGTTAGCATGTTGTTTTTTGGTATCAAGTTTTGGTTCCGGTATAACAGGCAAACTGTCAGACAGACTCCAATTGATGTTACATGCCTTTGCAGAAGCCCTATGAATTAATGGTTAACATTTCTTCCAAACAACATTGAGAATTGTACATGGTACTATTGAGCTGCTTTCCTCTCTCTGGCAATCTTCTTATGTTCTTCATCTGTAAGAGGGCATCTTGGCTGCAAGAAAGTCAATAATAGAAAATTATTTTTAGTTTTATATAAACTTGCTGATTGGTAGTATTTAGAGTCGCTCATCAGATTAGCAGTTCACAAAGCTGTGTTGTAAAAGGAAATGTCTCACTTTTTGTTGATGCCTGTGTTGATACACAGGCCGAGTAGTAGCCAGTACATGGATCTGGTGATGACATCATTGACTGTAAGGGTTATTTTGATAGTGACATCATTGAAGTCATTTTATTATTCAGCATGAATTTTCCCTTTTTCCCACACAAATTTTGTCCCTGTCAAATATTTTGTTTTTTTTTGCTATTTCAGACAGTATGTCAATATTTACTAATCACCTGAGAACATAGCCACCTCATAAATGGATGGTTTGGCTACTGGCTTGGGCAGTATTAAATTTCCTGCCTTCCTGCTCATTGTCTGTCTCTAAAAAAAATCTACTGGCCTAAAAAATAATATATGCAATATTCGCACTGCTTCCGCACCCACCCACGGTGTATTTTGGCTGGATGCACCCATGTGCACTTGGATGTGCATACCATGGGAGTATATCATTTCCAATTGGGCAGCACATAAGGTAATTTTCGAAAGCAGTACAAATTTTAGTGTATTACTGTACAGCAGTTAACTGTTATAATTTAGACATAAAATGCATACACAGGCTGTATTTAAGTTTCTACTCCTCTGAGAAGTGTTCTCAATCCCTGGTTTGCAAGAAAAGAAGGATTTCATCAAATTTCAGACATTGCTGGACCAACCTCAGTTGGGCAGCAGCTTGCATTAGTTCGGATTTATACAATCCTGAAGCAATTATATGCCTCTTAAAAATATAATAAACTAATATTATGCATCTCATTCTACTTAAAAATGAGTGCTCCAGTCATTCAATGTACCCTACAAATACACATATTATTTATCATACAAAAATCACTTTTCATACACCACACAGTCAAATCATAATATGGATACTGAAAATCATATCTGACATTAATATAGAGTGGTATAAACTCAAATATGTGCCTGCCCTGATACTAATATGAATCAGATAGACAAGGTGTAGAAAATGATGTACAAGGACAGCAAGTTTCAACTGCTGTCGTAGTTTCACTTAAGCAACAAAGTGAATGACAAGCCATGGATGAGGATCAGGGTGGATCAGACAGCTTTCATGGATAGTACAATGTATATAATAGTATAATTAAAAAGAATTATAGTTATTGGTAGGTCCCATAGGTCCCAAAAACACAAATACACTTGTAAACCCACAAAATGTGATGATTTCAAGACAAAGCAGCATTTAACGAAGGCTCAATGATGAGTATCATAGTAAAAAGTACATAAATACACTCTGTAGTGCTGAAATTAATTATTCCAGTGACTTACAGGGCTTTGGAGCATCTGTATCAAGCAAACGACACATTTTGAAGATGCATTTGCTGGCTCAATTGCTCTGAACCGAGCATCCACATTGCAATCAAGTGGCTGTGCAACATCTTTTCTTACTTCTTTTCCTCACCATCTCGCATCCCATAGATATCTCCACAGCCCCATTGCTCATTCTAATGGGCGCAAGGTATGTTTCATTCACTTCTACCACTAATGCCACCTCTTTAGATATTTTACACATATCCAGTGACCCCAAGAGCCCGGATAGTGTCTATGAACCCACTGACCCAGAAACCCCACCATCACCATCGGGGCCAATTGCCCACATACAGTGGGTCCGCATATGCCAATACCCATGGACATTGCCCAGGATCAATAACTGGGGTTCATCTGCAGGTACAACCTCATATCAAATGAATATTGGTGACAATGACAGTGATGACCCACAGGACAACAACAGTGGTGGCGGAAGAAGCAAGGAGAGTCCAGGGACCAAGGAGTGGTGCAGGAGAGAGTAGGGCAGGGCTTTGGACCAAAGAAGAGAATGCTGGAATGCATAAGGAGGGAGGAAGGGTGTGGGTGAGATGGTGGGATGATGAACAGGCTACGGACATCCAACAATGGCAACAGGGCAACACTTCTTTGGGTGGCAACACTATTCCCATGCATGTGATGGATGACACCAACACAATGACAATGCAAGCACTGACCGCCCCACTGCTGCCACTCCCACCCAAAACCAACATAGGCTCGTGCTGCTCATCCTAGGCTCTCCATCAGCCCCAACTCTCAAGCGTCCCCCATTTTTGACATGGGGGAACATGATCCTCAAGTTCATTTCCCTCCCCGATGCCACTTTCACTGCCTAGGACAACAACAACCTCCAATCCCCATCCCAGCCTCATCCTGTACCCCATGACAACCATACGACCACCATTTGACATCCACCCCCATTTTTGACAGTGGGGAATCTGACAGTGGTTGCTGTTTTCACTGGAGAATGCTGGAATGGGTTGGAGAGTGCTGGCAGAAGAGCAGGATGAAGATCAGGATGCCAATGGCCAACAACGAGGATGCCCCATTTGTCCTTACAGCCATCGAAGAACAGCTGGACAGCCTGTTGAATGCACCAACAATTACAGCTTTTCCAGGCCTGGCTGTATATCTAAGCCTCAATGACCTGGATATAACCACAATGCCATTTGCTGAAAATCATGGTTATAATCTCAAGACCCAATTCAGCCTTGGCCTAGAAATTTTTTGAATGGGGGAAAATTTTTTGACTATTTAGCATAAATTTTCCCCTTTTTCCACACAGATTCTGTCCATTAATTATTTTGTCATCTGCTATTTTGGACAGTATGTCAGAACCATTACTAATCACTTGAAAACACAGCCACCCCATAAATGGATGGGTTGGCTACTGGCTCGGGTAGTATTGAATTTCCCGCCCTCCCGCTCATTGTCTGTCTCCAAAAAAATTTGTACAGGCCCGAAAAATCATATATATGATACCTCCACCATGTCCATGCCCACCTGCAGTGTATTTTGGCTGGATGTGACCATATGCACTTGGATGTGCCTACCATGGGAATATATCATTCCCGATTGAGTAGGGAGAAATTTTTTTCAAAAGCGGGGCATATTTGAATGTATTACGGTAGCCAATTAGATTTTTTAAAGCATGTAATATATTTTAAAGCTGCATTTCAGCTTCTCCTACTTCACCTAATTCCATAAATCGTCTGTTATGCAAAAAAAGTAATATCTCATCAATTTTGGAATTTGCCAGACTAATTCCTGCTACCTTGGTAGTGGGTTCTTGTAGCTCACTATTGACAATGAGTTTGGCAGTAGATTGACAAAATCTAATTGATTCAGTTCCTCCGCTTTTTTGATATTAAGAGGCATGGGTTCCTTGATGCTTCCCATTCAAAAACCACTGGTGGTCTCAGATGACTCTCAGACACCATGTGTCTGCTGAGGTATGTCTGCAGGCTGGACATGGAAGCTTCCTTTCTTGCAGAAGTTTGTGTTCAGCCCGAATGTGGACAGAATGACTTTATTAACATTGTGGTCTTCGACTCATACTTTCTCGCATATGCCTCCTTCTACCTGCACTATTGACAGTACACCATGTACTATGGTGTTTTTATTTTCTCAGAACATTAGTTATTGTCTCCCACCAGTTAAATCTGGCATGCATTGCATCGGTATCATGTCTCGTGATGGACATAGTGAAGTTGGCGTGAATTTGGCACCCTGTTCTGAACTTGATGTGCAAATCGAGCTTGGGGTGGGTTGGTTTCTGTCATGGGTGGAGTCTAGAGCAATGGTGAGAAAAGTGTATTGTTCTTTGTTTATCTTGCATTTTTAATTAAGGTGTCACACAGGACTGGCATTCCTAGCACCATTGTGGGATTCATACAACCTCCTTTGCTGTACGACCTTGGCCACGTTCTTTTAAGGACTTGACTATTTCTCTATGTTGGCAGTACTCGCAGGCCATGGCATTCTGCAGAGGACCAGCTGTGGCGATCAGCACATATTCCTCGATCTCTTGATCAAACATTTCTTGACTGGCATGTGCACTCGTCCTGCAAGATTACTGTACAGGCATGTCATCACATGCACGTCAGACCTCTCGTCTTCATGATGACGTGCCTATATCAATCACGCATTCTAGATCAAGTTCCATTGGACGGCTTACTTCCGTTCTGGCACTTCCTTGCTTGGAACTATCCAAATCATAGACATGATCGGACGGTTGATGCATTGAAATGACGTGTTATGGCTGTGCAGTACCTGCCATACAAAGGTGATGTTAGTTATTTGAATATGGTCATTGATGACCACTTTGAGAAGTTGGGAAAGAAGGACGTTTGGCGTCTACTAGACGTGCATGGCCTCTCTGTCGGACTCACGGCCAATCGATCAGTTGCAGACATGCGGAACCTTTTTTGTCAGCATTTATTTGGAGGCCGATGTGCAAACGCTCTTCAAATTCCCATTCGTCAAATTCTGGTCAGGTGTTTAGACCATTTAAATGAGCACGCATTTAATGACAGGGCAATGTCTAAAACATTCGCAGTATGATATATTTAGCAGCTTTATGCTACTATGATGTTGTCAAATTTTGCCTTGCCCTTGTCATCAATACTCTTCATCATTCACTGTCCAAGACTCAACTCAGACCTGCGATGTCATTTACTCAAGTAACTTTGGAAGGATGCCACGTTTGATTCACTATTGTGGACTCTGATACGTCTTCTGTGGCTCAGACTTGGTTGGATAGTCATCTGGAACATCTTCTAAGGCACAGACCTTTGCTACTGCAATTTCTTTCTGCTGGACAATCTCTCACTATTTCGTTACATCTTCGCCCTTGCTGTGGAACTGAATTCAATGTCTTCCTTGGCTGAGATGCCCTAAGTTTCTACAGAGAAGCATGTGGACATGCTCAGTTCATGGCACAATGTGATGCCGTTGATTTATTATTATTCAGCCCAGACATCTCTCTCCCTTCTTCAGTACCTCAATCCATACCTTCAGTTGTACTTGGTAGGAACTCCCCACTTTGGTAGAAATATGTTTACTTATTTCATTTTTAGAGGAGCATGACAGCGGGGGCTATTGTTCGTGTTCCATTTGTTCCAGTGCAAATGTACCACCAAATTTCATCACAGATGAAATTCAAGAAGAAAGACCCTTGATCGCAGACATGGGCAATGCAGACCAGGATCAGCCCATGACATCAGGCAATAATAATTTTGCACTTTCCATGGTTCAAGGGATGTTATTTGGACGAGCCACGATGGGAGCTAGGTGCCTGGTGTTTACTGAAGACAAAACATGTCTCTCCTATGTTGCTTCTCTGCATGGAATCACACTTCCTGCCACTGCCACTGTCATTGAATATCAGAGAGTCATCTTGAGCCACGTTTTGCTTGGTCATTGCTTTGAACAACACTCCCTCAAGTGAACACATAATGTAGGTTTGAGGAATGATGTTTCAATGTGTTTAAATATCACAATGGGCTTCAAATCTGTCGCTGAATAGTGGTAGAGAATTGGTTGCATGACACCATGAGCTTATTTGATGGTGATGACGGTAGCCTCACACGTGAGAATTGCAGTACATATTATTTTCTACCTAATGTACAGTATCTACCAACTTGCTACCTATGACTGTTGTAGTCTTCACTCGAACTCCAAACGCCCGCTGAAGATTGCCAATGTCAAAAAGAGATATATTGGCTTGAGTAGGCCGAACAAGTAAGGTAGCAGGCTTTGCCGCTTGCCAGCACTATTTGTTATCTCAGTTGGCCGGCAGCTTGCACTAACTGGAATTTTAGAATATTTGAGTAATGCTACCCCTCAGAAATATAATATGCAGCTCTTATTCATAGTATTATACTTGAAACTTGAGCTCTTTTTTCATACAGTACATCCTATGCTAACATACACATTAATTATCATACCAAAATCACCTTGAATGCATGCACAGCACTTTTAAAGGGTATTCCTCCACTTCACATCCAGATTTAAGTGCAGCATCCATAAAAGTGCAGTATACATCTATGTTCAGTACTATAATCTCATAAATCTATCTGTCCTGATAAAATGGAATTTTGGTCAGATGAAAATGTACCAGACGAGAGCACGGTGTACTAGTCTAACATGTTTCATGAGCAATGAAGTGAATCATGAGGTCCATGCAAGTGGATCGCCATGGATCGGATGCTTTGTGTCAATAATAGCATGCAAACTATTGCATATCCTATCCATCCAATGATTGTAGAAAATATGTAGAACTGCGTACAATATATATATCATTGAAAATGCCAGCAAATGCCAGATAATTGCAGTAAAGTTGATATTATGACCTGTTACAAAGCTTGGGATGGCCTGAATATTATTTATGTGTATGGTTTACACCAATAATATAGTATGCCAACAGTGTTCGGAGTCTCGGAGAGTGTGAATCGAGCCATATAAGCATCCTGAGGATGCATTCTGCTTGCTCGATCACCTGGACCAGACAACCACACAGCTATCATGTGGCTGTGCAGCATCTTTTTTTGTATCTTTCCTCCACCTCGACCCTCTTTATCCATCTGTTCACTCATTTGTTTGCTTATTTTTTTGGGATATATGGTACATTTTCATTGTTTCATATGCTAATCATTTGTTTTTAGATGTTTTTAGTGCATCTGGCAAGCTCAATCGCCCTGGATAGCGACAATTTCTCCCCCCGCTGGCATGCGTAAACCTTTGCGTGAGGCAGCATCGTCTTCCTTCATCCAAACGATGGACGACACCACCGTAATTGTACACGACATCTACCTCGGCGATAGGCACAGGCCTCAGCTACAGAGACAACCCCAAGCACTGATGTGACCCTCCAAACACCATCCACATCGAAATCGGCGCCAATCGTGCTGGCATGGTGAATTCTCAAACTTCATTAACCTCAAGTCACTCAAAGGATCCTCTATTGGCAGCCATCTGGAGGCCAGGGAGCGGAATAACAGCAAAGGAAGCGCCATGACAACAAGAATGACCCACAGGACAACGACGACAACGATGGAAGAGGCAGGGAGAGTTCCAAGACAAAGGAGGTGTGTGGCAGAGAGTAGGACAGGGCTTTGGTACTGGGGTGGGGGAGGCTGGGATGCATAATAGGGTAAGAACGGTACAGGTGGGATGGCGGGATGATGAATGGGACCCCGATGTTGAACGATCACAGCAATGGAGACAATGTTCTGGGCATCGCTAGTATTCCAACGTGCGCCATGGACGACACCACAATGACGGCGATATGACCACCAACGGCCCTGCCACTGCCATGCCAGCCCAAAACCAACTGGGGCTCTTACGGCCGGCTCCAGTCCCCCCAACGACCCCAATTCCCATGGATCTCCCATTTTTGACATGGGGGAGCATGATCCTCAAAGCTGTTTCTCCCCCTGATGTTGCTATCACCGCTGATGACAGCGATGACCCCCCCCATTCCCATTCCCATTCCCACCCAATCCTGGACTCGCCGCTGCCTGTATGACCACCATTGGACATCCACACCCATTTTAAATACCGGGGAGTCCAATGGTGGTCGCCATCTCCACTGGAGAATGTGCGAATGGGCTGGAGGTGGCGAGCAGGAGAGCAGGATAGAGATCAGGATGCCGACGGCTGACGATGAGGAACACCACTTTGCCATTGCAGATATCGATGGACAACTGAAGAGCCTGTTGAATGCACCCAAGACTACGAACTTTCAGCCACCTGAAAGCCTGCCACTGCCGACCCCTCCTCTCCCAACATCGGGGTCCCCGACGTCACCCAGACCTCCCACGTAACTCAAAATCATGCATTTGATAACGATAGGCTGTGCAGTACCTACGCTAGTGACTACGCCCGCTGTCGTGCTGCCCAGCACGATGGCGGGCATATTTTCTTTGTATTCTATACATACAGAACAGATATCTATGATTAAATCTAATATTAATATGTGTCCATTTAGTGTACCTGCTTTAATGTATGTATTGTCACTCCTCCCCTTGTTTAATCCTTGTGCAGTGAATTTTTTGAGGGCATGCGTCGTTTCTTGTAGCACACGCTCTAGCACATATTGTCATCCAAAGCTGGGTCGTCGAATCCAACAAATTTTTTGCTCGCAGGATTGCGGCATGCTTGGGAACTGGTTGACAATATATTTTATAATCAAATACCATTTTTTATTCACCCATGCTATGAGGGTAGGTACGGAAATTGAACTAAATATGATTCTGGCACTGAGGTAGGCCAAAATAGGATTCAGCAGGGTATGACCAAGCATGCATATCTTTGCAGCATATTGCCTAAAAGGGCCTGTGGTTATTATCCATGAAATGGGCATCTGCCATTGTGGTTATAACCACAACTAGAAACTAACTACTACCATGGGTGATCAACAAGCCATCAGTATCTTCCATCAGCAAATAAAAGGATGATGTCATTAGCAGAATGACTGGGTAGAACAAGGACGTCATAAGCTGCTGGAAAGCCACATTGTTGTTTGTGCATGTTAATTGTAGAAGCCCATGGATAAGGAGAAATGTGTCCTGGGAAAGCCAGACATCACAATATCTCACCAATTTTATTACCATTCAATACCTAAGGACCTAAAACAAACATTTGTAGCAAGAAACTATGTATATTAAGATGTGAAGATGGTGAAAATAGATATCTCCTAGAGGCCCTCTTTGTTCGTCTGTATTGATGGTCCATCGGCAAGGCAGTGGCACAAGACAAACATTCTGACTCCACCCACTTACCTTTGAATGGACACCAAACACGATGGCTGCATAGACTATGATGAAAAGATTGTATTCCGTTCAAAAAATATAATAAAAAGAGTGAGAAACAAGAAAGACATATGTGCTGAAAGTGCTTTGTTGACATATGTTAGGATCAGATGCTGGCGCTTAAACCTTATTTGATTCTACAGACAAGAACAAATCCTTTATAAACTCCAGACTCATAATAAAAACTAGCTAGAAAATGTAGTTAGGGAGTAGTTCATCTCTAGTTGACCCCAGACTATGTCAATTATCGTCACACACTAGTCTATTGCCAGTAAACCACGTCTATTTACCGTTCTACGGCAATATACTGTTTACCCCAGCATATTCTTGATTGCATGTCGACTCTTGAGCTCACCAGAGTTATTCCACGGTTCTTAACTGTGAAGAGTCCTTCACTACATGCTCTTTGCTCTTAACACTATTGGTGCACGTTCATACTGTGCCAATACGTGATCACCACACCATACCACGCCTCCGTTATCTTTTATAGGCCATCATTGTTTCACTTTCACACCATTGGAGTTTTTACAGTTTCACTTTCACCATCGTTATCATCGCCCACTTGGGTAGTCTCAGAGCAGACTTAGGATCAGTTTCAGCCAGTTTTCATATAGTATCAGTCCCATGAGTGGACTTGAAGGTTAGTTTGACATAGGATAGGATCATTTCAGTACCAGACAAGTTTCGACATCGACTCAGCACCATCGCATCGTATAGGACCAGTATCATCGCCAGTTTTCATAGTCCCATGTTTTCCCTCGCCATTCCACTCCCAGCACCTCATACCCCGTTTTCTCTCACCCCACGCAGTCTCCACTCCGTTTTCCATCGCCTCAATCACTTATAGACTATTGCTGACTGTTTAGTCTATCTTCCATTGTTCTCCCCACTCAGATTATTGTCATGCGACATTTTCTAGTCTTGTCTCGCGTTGTCACATATGGATCCGTGGTATTCACGTCATACCTGCTTCCGTTCCCTCTCATTTCGAGAGAACCCTACCGGCCTATAGCCTTAGCACCTAGTACTCGACTACCAAGCAGTACTACTTCACAGACTTAAAGTCGCAGTGTATTCTTGCATATAGAGGAATTGATTTACTGCATGGAGGTGCCTCAAACCACTCGCACACACGATCACCTTAATTGCCATGCTACTACATTAACTCGTCCAATCTCATTCTGAGTCGGTGTTGCTGTTGCCATGGAAGTCTAGGCTCATCAATGGTCAACAATAAGTTGCTGGGTAGAACCTAGCATCCAGTTGAAGGCCTCCAGGACTGCCATCTGCAGTCCCTCCTTAAATTCGGTACATTGGTACCTTGTACACATTTTTCAGCACTCAGTAGCAATGTTTCACAGTCACCTTGAGGGTCTCGATGTCTGCCATACACATGCATGATGTGAGACAGTCTATTTTCATGCCTGGTAGTGCGTGTAGTCCATCTTGGTCATTCGACCACTAACTTGTGCATTGACAATACAATCAAGACAATTGCATCTCAGAGTTTTGGCGTCGTCATGTCAAGGTAATTCCATATTTTCAAAGCTACCAGCTCTGGGTTCTTTCCCTAACCTAGGGTCCAGTTAAAGGCCTTTGGGGTCCGGAGTCGATACATCGGTAGCTTGTAAATAATTTTCAACGTTCACAAGCGAAGCCATACTCTCCAAAGAGGTGAGTTGACATGTTGTTCTGGAGGTGATGATGTACGAAGTTCAGCAATGGCCGGTGTACTGTACAGTTGCCGACTTGACACAGCCTCAGAAATTATCCTCGCAGAAATTTGGGGATATTTGACTGGACACTGGGAAAGATCAATGTTCCACAATAATCCTGAGGAACGCAGGGATGGCAATTGGTGCAGAGCACATGTAGATGTCTAATCATGAAGGATGGAGCCTTCAAGGGAGGCAATCAGGCAGACAATCAGCCTGTGTTTTGTTTTATTTTTATTTTTATCACTGCAAAGCAGCATAGTTGTCAGATCAGACGCAAATAGAGTAGCAGGCAGCAGTAGTCGATTCAAAGAAAGATTAATAGAGACTGAGCGAGTCATGGCATCGGCAACCGTTAGAGATGATGGTGGTGGTGGTGGTAATGGTTGGTCATTTCCTTCCAAGAAGAATGAGAGCCTGATTGTTTGAACACTCAATGCACTTCCCTGACTGTGTACAACGCAAAGTCATCGACTAGATAACACGTCCATATGAATGAATACAGCGTGGAGTTAATGACATACCCGTACCATTACTTGAGCCATATCCCATGCTGAGTGACGTGCTCCTGCTTCCAGGGCTAGACTGAATTGATGGCTTGTGTTGCCTTTCCTTTCCTTTCACTTCCCATTGGGAGAGTAGGGAACAAGTAAAAACAAAAGAAATTCATCCTCACGCCGTAACACCAAGCACAACCACCATGATCTTGATGCAGAAAATCAGAATAAATCTCATTCAAATGGCAAGCTTCTCGGTCATAATGGACTATCATATGTTCATTGAATCTAGGAATAGCATGGACCAAAGATTGAAATGCATGGTCAGTTACTCTACATTCAAATCCAGGGCAACCATAGCATTGTACAAGGCAATTTCCTTGGCCTGAAGCTTATTACTGCTGATGCCTATTCCATGTTCAACGCCCCCGACTATATGATGTTGTGAGTATTGATCCATTTACGTATTATTTAGAGACATACTATAGGCAATGATGGTCCAAGTTACTGAAGTCTTCGGGCCCTTGGCACACTCTTTAAAGGTGAGTGTCAAGCCCACCTGATTGGCATAATTGTTCAAGTCTTGTCTGTAGTGTCAATTGTTGAAGAGCTGATAGCGACTGTGATCATTTTTGCTACCGGCTCCTTTGCTGCCACCACCAGCAGCAACGGTGGGATGAGACACTGAGCAGATGTAACCTAATCGATTGTTGCAACAGCTATGTCCCCAGACTGAGCACTTGGTGCATTTGACGGTGGGAGAGATTCCATCATCAGCTGGATACTTATGGTCAACAATACAACCATCAAAAGAGACAGGCAAGTGAATGTACATTGTCTGCATATACAGTTGAATTGCCCCTCTTCAATGTCCTTTCTGAAAATTAGACATTTCTCATGGAGAGAAGGTGTCACGTGTGTGATGACCTTACAGTCTGAGAGTACTGGTCTGAGTGTCACCTCTTCTCATCGATATCCTGGGCACCTATGCACAGTACGATAGCTATGGGCAGTACATGCTATGTGTTCTAAAGAGAATAGGGCAAAGGACAATGATGAGATAGCGGTCTTGAATTGGTACAAAATATCATCCAATGTCATGTTGTTCCTGCTGAACCCCTGCCACATTATCTCTCTGCATGATTGTGATAGATTTGTATCTATCGTTGCCACAGTATCAGGCTTATCAGACGCCATATTCACTTGGTCCTCGTTTTCTGCATCGACAATTGAAGTGTTGGAAGGCTCTAAAGTATCACTAGTATGGGCCTTGGTATCTCTTGCATTTTAATGTAAGCTGACAATGGAAAATATAAGTGAGAAAGCGTACTGTATAGTATTTCATGTGCGGCGTTGAAAGTCTAAGACAGAGGCACATAAATGCGATGCAGCACAGTAAACTAGACTTTCCACACCTGATAACACAAGTCACTGAGGATATTGAGACCCGTTCGATCTGGCCTTGATACAACAGAAGAAAAATCATCAAACCAAGCTAAGACCACATGTATACGTGGCTGAGATCACTAGAATCAAGGAGTGATTTGAGAGAGAACCAAGGTACTTTGTATCTTGGGGGTTTGGGGGTGAGTATCCTGCTTGTGAAGGAGACAACTTCTGAAAGTGAGGAAAGTCGGGAAGGGTGACCAAGTGTCACCAACTGAAGAAGCAGGAGACCCAGGTGTTTGGGAAGTTCTCGACTGGCCAACAGCAAGATGCGTGAAGCGACAGACAAATGAACCCATACAGAGCAAGGCTCACAATGTGCAGGTCAACACATGCAGTCAAGCACTGAACACCCCAAACCCAAGCTGAAGCTCTGGAAATATGGATCAGATATTTAAATTGCAAGTACTACATATCAGAGCTAATTATCAGGTTACAGTACAATCTTGTCTGGGAGTTTATGAGCGATGCGGAATGATTCAAAAGCAGTTTGTAAGTCAGCTAAATGAGAGGGACTGTATGATGCAGATATCATAGTGGGGATAAGCTCTTCGAGCTTCCTCCAATAAATAAGAAAGGTGAGCGACTTCCATCTACCAAGCTTTGCCACTGTCTCTGGGGGAACACCCACAAGCAAGAGCTCAGTAGCTCCTCCGGGTCTGAAGCTATGACCGTGAACATGATCACAGTTCAGTGGTATCCAGATCTCCTGACATCTGTCCAGGAACCATTGCTTGACCATCGGAGCCCAGGAGCCATTGGCAGTATGAAACGTGAATAGTGGAGCTTCATCCAGGGTGTCTTTGTTGGATGTCAGATGTGCACATAGAGCTTTGACCGGACAGAGATTTTCATGAGCTGTGAAGATCAGGTCAGCACCCTCCTGCCTTTCCATTTTCCCCCATGGGATATGGAAGTGAGCTGAAGATGCCCCACTGGGGTGGTTCCTGAATGAGATGGGCATTGACTTGGCTACATGCAGGCGAGGATCAAAGGAGTTATGAGAAGGGATGGTGAATTCACCAAGACGGCAGCATCCCCAGAAGACACAAAGCGCAACTGTGAATACTGCCACGTCAAAGGAGTCCTTGAAGTTGAGGCATGACTGGAGAGCTATCAGATGTTCAATGGTGACTGGGCGGCACTTGGGACATGGAGAGCCTGTTGCTTTCTTGGATGCTGAGGATTTTATGAGCAAGACAAAATCATCACCACCATACCAGGGAGCGCCGTTGTGCACATCCAGTACAGGCTGTGCACCAATGTGAGCTCTATCCCACATTTTGCCATACTCCAAGACAGCATACAGGAAGAAGAGAACATTCTCTCCAGACCCCTATCCAAGATCTCAGCATCAAATCACAATAGAAACCCGGATTCATGTAGCTAAATTATTCCATCATGATCTTTTGATCATCAAATATTGATCGTTGTCACATTGATCATTGTTTTCTCCCATTGTTCTATTGTTCAGTGATTCCATTGTTCATTCATCTGATCTCATTGTTCTGTACTCCCATTGTTCCTATCTATTGTTCTCCAAGTATGGAAACTCATTGTTCTCTAGTAGTATATAAGCAGCTGTAAATTAGACAGAGGGGAGGACTTTTCCCCCCCAATCTGTAGTAAGGTCCACCAATACATTTGCATTTACCCTTCAAGCATAGCTGCTGCCTAGCACCACCTAGGGCTCTATCACCAGGAGTTTTATATACAATTCAGTATCTGGAAACCATTGCCTAACATCTTCCTAATCATTAAATCACAATAACCATTTCATTCGTTTCAATTAATCCAGTACACATCTGTCAGAATTGTTGAAGCCCTCCTTGCATTCAAAAGAATTCACCAGGAAACATATCTTTGGTTTACACCTAGTTTCCCAGCCTTACACCGTGCAAGGTGTGCCAGCCATGGACACCAGTGAGCCATGCCCCAATGGTTTTCGCTACAATGTTTTTAGTGGATGCCCAGGCAACAAAGGCAGAGAGGAGGAAGACGGAAGCAGGCATGCATGCTGATTCAGATATATCTCATTCATCACAAAATTGATGGAACCAAAGCAAGCCCATGCTGTAATTTTCCCGAGTAGATTTTTCAAGAGCAGATTGGGCGAGTTTGAGAATGAGAGCAGTGTCTTGGGGAACTCCATTAAAGAGGGAATCATCGAAGGAGTGGGAGAAAGGTGAGGTCCAGCAGAATAAGCAGTCCTCTGCAGTAACATGAGGTCGAAAAGCATTATAAATAATCTCGCAGCCCTCCTTTGGCTTACGTGGTTTTGATTTGCTGATTGGTAGGCATGGAGGAACTTCCGAAGGCACCGAGGGGGTATATGGGAGTGATGACAAGCAGGTAGGTTCCCTACAATCAGGCATGACAGGACATACTGCCATTGTTTTGGAGGAAGCAAATCTAATAAGACAGTCAGGAATAAGATCAGGTATTGGGAGGATGAGATCTGTATCTAAACATGAGCAATGTATAGGATCAGCTCTCTAGGAAGCAAGAATTTCAAATGGAGCCTGGATGATTCGAGACCCAAATCTCCACGCGAGATAGGGTCTGCGGGGTTTGCAGCTGAAGCCACATATATGAGTGAGAGATGGATGTTCTTTTCTGCAAGGACAGCAGAGCAATGCTGGATTGCTAGGTTCATCGAGAAGCTGTGGCTGTGGCCTTTGTTGAATGATCCAATAACCCCTTGATTATCTGAGTGCACTATGATTGAGGTGTCCTGAATGCCTCGCTCCATGACTGCGTAGATGACCCACAGTTGGAGATAGTCGAGCATCTCATTTTGTGGATATATCCACCAGAGAAAAAGCCCACAGCATGGATATTATCCATGGCCTCAGGAATACTAATTGCAGTAGCAATTGCTGCTAAAATGCTACCCAATACAGGTGATTCTGCCCTCAAAGGCTCATCAGAGTAATAAAAAATTTGGCACTGGCAAGCTGAGTCAGCCACTGCCACATCCAAATTCGGCAACATGATCTTGTCAGTGCCAAAAACATAGGAACCTATATTCCTGCTGCTGTACTCACTGTCTAGGCATGCAACAACAGGTTATAATGTATAAAATAATGATAAATGAGATACTATATCAAGCCCAACCGTGCACCCACAACGTTGGTTGGATGCAATGCATCAGGAATGGATGAGCTTTTATTTTCAAAAAGTTCACAGTCAATGAAAAACTTATAGCATGGTGACAGAATCGAACTTTACACTTTACAGCACAAATCAAGCGGAGGCACAATATAACCAATACACTATCACATCATTATACATACATAAATTAGGCTCTATATAGATGCACCAAATTAAATCATTATCAACTAAAAAAAAAATTGCCATTGTACGGGGTGCAGCGGGGTGTCAGGGGGGCAGGCAGCAACAGGCGTAGTGTGGTCTGCAAGGTAGGGACCACATCCGACGGAATACGATGTTGTGGGGAGGCAGGCAGGGGGATTCGGCTAGTGAGATGCAAAACAAGCAGCGGGTCGGGGTCCACAACAATTCCACGGTGATTTCGGGGTCTGACAGGGAACAGGTCATCACAGAAAGGTTCTCAGTGGTCAATAATAGAAGTTGTGAGGTCGTTGCGAATGAGGCAACCCTGTTGTGGGAGTTATGGGCCAGAAACAGCGGGTGTCAGGATGATGAGCAGGCGCACAGTGAGCATGCCTTCAGAAAAGGAAAGTGACTATATACTCATAATCCCCCACTCAAAGAATGGGAGATCCATGAGCTTGGGGTTCGTAGGAGGTCTGGGTCACGTGGGGCAGCCCGATGTTGGACGAGGTCGGGGTCGGCGGCCATGGCAGTTGTGGGTGTCGGATTGCCAGATTTTTGGGTGTAATAGATGCGCCATCGAGTCGTCCACTGATGACCCAAAGCATGTGCCTGTCGTTGTCGTTGTCGGCTGTTGGTGTCCCGATGTTGGCCCTGCCCTCCTGCTTGTACCCTCCTGCCCTCCTGCAGCCTTCCTGCATCTCCTCCTGCCCCTGCAAGCCTTGCCCTACATCCTCCCATGGCACAGCAGCAGAGTATGAGGAGCCCTGCCCCTAGTCATTGATGCATTCGTAGTTGTCATTGTTGTTCGTTGGGGGGATTGCGCTCTCCTACACCCAGATGGCGGCCGATATGGCATCCCCTAGGCATATTGGAAGTCTTTTAGTAGTATGAATGCTGTGGTGAACATTGATTGTCCTCAATGTTGATGAGGGGTGAGCTGGGTGGGTGGGAATGGGGACCGGGGGCTTGTTTGACAGATTGGCGGGCTATTCTGATCCCTGGCGTCGTCGTCATCAATGGTAGTGACCATCTCATTGAGTTTATAGGACTACACAAGGAGCTGCCTCGTTGGAGGGCTTACGTGCGGTCATGGGGCAGTGGGTTGGTCACTATCCAGGGCTCTTGGGGCCGCCGGATGCGCAAAAAAGTATCTAAAAAGAATACTAAGCATTAAAAAAATAAGTGCATACCTTTTTGAGCCCACGAGAGGGCTGTTGGGCGAGCAGACGGGCATCATGGCGGTTGCAGGTGGTAGTAAAAAGTCAGGAAAGAAGCAGCACAGCCACTCAATCGCTGCTCAGTTGGTCGGACTGTAGCGATCGAGTGAGCAGAATGCATGCTTGGATTTCATCCATTGCTCATACCACTCACTCCGACGTCTGATGAGCCCTCAGGATACTCAATAATGAGTATATAGTTTATATTTATGTCAATTTTGGTGCCCTGGTATGTCATAGAAAGTATATAATCACTATGTAATGGTGATTTCGCACATTTTAGGGCCTTGTCAACAATATACCCCCTCCGTACATGTCCATGTCTTCTCTAACTACAGAATCATTGTCATATATTCAATTTTCGGATACTGTACTGCGGCAAAAACTCATCCGATCCATCCTGATCCACTAATATATGTGAATATGGAATGTACAAGTTTTCAAAGGTGCATACTGTGCATTCATTACTAGTTACTAATTCACTTGATGTGCTGACTTTAATATGACTTTTATTCAATATGGCTATTTCAGCAGATACACTCAACTCTCAACTACAATAATCAAACCATATTTTAATCTACTATATTCTAACATTTCTAGATACTTTTCTCCGCTTCAAAAAATGTAGTCAACCCAAACTAACACATTGTGTTCTGTGAATTCGGGAACGGTCCGAGGTTCCACGTCTCTGGCACGGTCTGAAAATCATCGAAATTGGTTTTCACGCCTTAAATTAAAGAGTTCTAACATGACACACACTCATCAAACTATGTGTATTACAAGTAGATTCATATTATACTTACAGAGAGCATATAACTTGAAGAAATAAGCTAAAATTCAGTAGCAAGTTTCAAAAAATTCCTAGCTACCGGATTGGGAATGCTATAATCCCACGGTAAGCACATCCTGGCACGCCCTGACACATCCATCCAAACTAATGGTGCATATGTGGGGGAGGGACCGTAGAAGTATTCAAAGATTTTTTTTGGGCCCAAACAGTGACCAGGAGGGCAGGAAATGCGGTGCAAACATACCAGAGTCTTTTGGGCCATGGCAATGCCTTGAGTAAGGCATAGCACGGATGGATCCGGATCTGTCCTGTGGATATCAGTGTACCTGATAGGTGATATCCGTATCTGCAGGTGTGGCTGTGCACAGATATCCACATCCGTGGCATCTGCACCACAGATATCTGTCTGTTTTAGTCAAAAACTCGATCTTCACATATCTTGATGGGTTTTGACCCGTTTCTTCTAAGATTTTAAACTTGAGTTCTACACTATAAGGTGTCTTTGAATGCTGTCTTCAATCGCTTCAGAGTGTCCAAACTGCAAGGCATAAAACTCAGATAGAAATGCAGTATTTATTGCACTTATGTTTAGGCATACATGTTCAGGGCCAGCTTAAATAGCCAGACAAGGCTATCATTATATTTTTCAACATTCAAAACAATAGCAGACATATATTTCGCTGCATCCATCAACAAATCAGGGCCAGAAAGGGGAATACAACTTGTAAATAAAATCAATAAAATCTCCGAATGCTTCCTGCAGACCTGGATGACTCCCGATCAAAAATCAGATGGCAGAATCGAATTCCCCAACCTCGAAAACACTAGGACACACCGGAAAACTAAATCTCGCGATCAAAATGAGTGGTGGAAAAAGAAAGTGATCTTTAACAGAGAGCCAATAAAATCTCTGATCACTTCCCATGGGCCTGGGTGGCCTCTGATAACAGATTGGACAGTGAATTCGAAATCCTTGACCTCAAAAACATTAGAACACCTTTGCAACACTAGTTCTACTATTGAAACGATGACTGGAAAAATAAAGTGAACTTTGACACAAAATTAAGAAAATCTCCGTTTGCTTACCATGGACCAGGGTGGCCTCCGATTGTAAATCCGACACTAGATTTGAAATCCCCGACCTCGAAAACCCTAGGAGGCCTATTTTACACATGGGGAATAATACAGAGAGAGAAATAAATAGAACATCCACAGATATTCAAGGTTGCTAAAGTCATATCCACATCCGGCGGATCCAGATGCCACGGATCCAGATATCCGGGCACAGCCACATCCGCAGGTATTTTTTTGGATATCTGTTCAGATATCTGCGGATCATCCGCATCCGTGCTATGCCTTAGCCTTGAGTACATTATATAAGCTGACCCGTGTGTCGACAAATGCAAGATTAAACCAAGATTGATTGATTGCCCAGAAAATGAGCTGAAAA
This sequence comes from Armillaria altimontana, assembly GCA_022818075.1. Lineage (NCBI taxonomy): Eukaryota > Fungi > Basidiomycota > Agaricomycetes > Agaricales > Physalacriaceae > Armillaria > Armillaria altimontana. The sequence goes on from JAIWYR010000018.1 coordinate 1,258,404, forward strand.
GTGATTTTGAGCACAAAAAAATGGCAAAAATGAGCTGGATAAGCAGGATTTTTGAAAAAATTTCCAGCCCTAGGCCTAAAAGTAGCTCCATGGATAATATCCATGAACTAGAGTATAGGACTTGTGGATATATCCATGTACTGTAGGTGCATATCTACGTCTATGCCTGGATGGATACTGAATACAACATGCATATTCAAAAGCATACCTGGGACTTGGTACCAGCAACTCCAGAGATGAACATGATGGACTCTATGTGGGTATACAATATCAAATGGGATGGCGATGGGAACCGTGTCAGAGACAAGGCAAGGCTGGTCGGAAAAGGTTACACTCAGCAGCTCAGGATTGATTACAATGAGACTTGGGCGGCAGTGATGCGTCTTGAATCAGTCAGGATGATGGCAGCCATAGCAGCGAGTATGGATCTTCATCTGTGGCAGGTTGACTTTGTCTCTGCTTACTTGAACAGTGAAACCAAGGAGGATATTTATATGTGCCAACTGGAGGGATATGCTGTACCTGGTGAAGAGGACAAGGTCTGTAAGCTGGTCCACATGATATACGGCACCATGCAAGGAGCACATGACTGGTTCAAGATGCTGGCCAAGACGTACGACGATCTCAGATATTATACATCCCGAGCGGATCCCTGTGTTCAAACGAAGTGGGAGGAAGATGGATCCTTCACCATCACTGACACGTACATGGACAATGTTTGGGGTGCATCGACAAGTGCTGAAGAGGCCAACAAGAGGAAGAAAGAGCTAGCTGAACGCTGGGAGATAAAGGACATGGGGGAGAATGGCTATCTCTTGGGCATGCGCATGGATCAAGACCTGAAGGCTGGGACTGTCCGACTCTCTCAACGACCGTACTGGGAGCACATCATTGAAAGGTTCGAATTACAGAGTGTCCCACCTCATTCGACACCTATGCCGGTTGGGACAATCCTTGACTCTATGATGTTGCCGTCTTCGAGGGAAGAGGAGGACGAGATGGAAGGGAAGCCCTATCGCCAAGTCCTTGGATCCGTGATGTGGGGACAACTTGCCACCAGACCTGACCTTGCGTACATCGTCAGCCTACTCTCTCGATTCCAGAACCACCCTGGGTTAGCACATTGGAACTCACTCATGCACGTTATCGGCTACATTAAGACAACGATGGACTATGGAATCACTTATACATGGGGTGAGCCTCTCAAGCCAATGGGTTTCGTTGACGCTGACTATGGAGGATGTAAAGACACAATGAGATCCACCTTAGGGTACATGTTCATGATGGTGGGTGGTCCTGTCTCGTGGAGTGCCAAACAACAGGCTACCGTGGCGTTGTCTACCATTGAGGCAGAGTTCGTTTCGATCACCAGGGCTGCGCAACAGTTGAAGTGGATGTTTTCATGGATGGAGGAAGTTAGATTGGAACAGGAGAAACTGGGGATACTCAAGTGCAATAACCGTGGAGCCATCTCGCTCACCAACATGACTCGTAACCATCACAAGGTTAAACATATCAACATTCACAAGCACTACATTCGTGAATTGGTACAAGCTGGTGACATCAAAGTGGAATTCATTCAAGGAAAGGTCAATGCTGCAGATCTGTTCACCAAGCCACTTCATCGGGACCACCACTATCACTACCTTGTTGACTTGAATATCACTGACTAGTCTGCTGTGTCTGGGGGAGTGTTGAATGAGACACCTGCTACCCGATTCTTTCCCACCCCGATTACCTATATTGTACACTGTTCCTTATGGACTCTTTCTTTTACCTGAGCTCCTATACTTCATCCCAACAGTATATATACCTAGTAGTTACATCCACATCCTCAGTTGTTTCACCTATACTGCGCCGACTGAGGTATGTTACTTGACTCATATACCTATATATGCTTTACTTACTTATCCCAATAGTTCTTACAACATTGTTCTTATAACTTTAGGTATGGTACACTATCAATATAGTCGTTTCACCTATACTGTGCTGACTGAGTTCTTACAACGTTGTTCTTATAACTTTAGTGCCATGATAATTGCTAGGACTCTTTGAGAAGAGTTGGTTTGGAGGTGATGTTCTCTATGCGAGCTCGGGCTTTTTTGTCCAACACAGTGCGATTGGATGATACAAGGGGGTGGTGGAAATAAAATCCCGGACAGAGGAGGGGGGGGAGGGGGGGAGGGGTCCCAACCTTAAACACGATACCGAATTACCTTACATAGCACTATGACATGGCCTAATGAGGCATGTAGAGATGGTTCCATCTGAATAGGATTTATTGTGAGCTTGTTAAAGCATCCAAAACTCTTTATATTACTTTTTCGTGTTATAGTGAGTCATGGCAACCTGGCCACCAACTTCGGGCCACCATATTGCGCTGACATAGCATTACTAAGTCATCCATATATGGTCATATTACTACCATATATGGCAGGAGGGGGAGGGAGGGGGGGGTCGACCTGACCTTAAACGCGAAAATGTATGTCATGTGCGCAATTTTATTTCCGCCACCCCCTTGGGATGATATGTCACAACAGTTCATGCCTTTTGCCACCTATCAGTGATAGCCAGTGATCGGCGGCAGGGCTGTCCAAGCTTACCGTGACCTGCAATGTTTCTATCTCCATTCAAGTCTTTCAGCTGAATGTGTTGCTTAACAAGTACTTACAGCCTCAACCTTCTACCGCTTACTATACATAGTCAAATGTCGTTTTCACAGCACCTTCAGTTGACAGATATACCCTCGGGCCATGCCGCTTCTGCACAGGGATCGTCGTGAGGAGATAGACACGTCATCGCACATCTGGCACCACGTCACTTCTCTTCTACTCTTACACTGGACAGAGATATTCCCGCTCATTCCATCATTCCGGTACTATCTTTCTTTCTTGATGACCCCCCTCCACAACCAAACACTCTTCTTGGTCTTGATCACTGTCAGCAAAAGACTCTTTTGCATGTAGGCCGTGACACGCGGGGACACCGGATTTCTGTGTCGATACCCTGCATCTGCAGCTCCACTGTATCGAGATTGGAAGTACTTGCCAACAGTACACGTGTCGAATGTGCAGCATCACTGCCTACTAAATTTACTCCCTCCTGCTAAAACACGTCGCATATTCCCATTCCACCACTGACCATGTCCAAGGTGCTGTTATCCTCTTCTTTTGTGTGGGTACAGCCTACTAACCCTTGCCATAGATGGTCAAATATCATTTTCACAACACTTTACAGCAAGAGTTTACTGCCGGCAATGATATCAACTTGTCCCTGTTTGATCCATCATCCAACGCTCATCATCTTCCTCTTAGGCCAGCTTTGTCGCTAGCATATACAGGGTAGACGAACACGTTAAAGTCAATGCTTTCAAGTCATACCCACATTCCCATCAGCCATCCACTTGAACTCCAGAACTTTCTCTCGTGGAGCAACCTTTTCGCTCAAACCAAACCGTCACACCCATCCTTCGTGCAAATCTGACATCCTGGAGGTCCGCACCTCCATAACGATCCCTCGACACGTAAATTCCCAGGCTTTGCCGAAATACATCAACATTGATTCTTTGACATGTCCCTCATCACCAGCACGTTCTTTGTCTTCTGCGCCATGAGCTGAATAAATTGGACGCGGTCAGATGACATGGTTCGGCCAGCAGAAGGTACATGCTTTGTTCTCTTGTACTCCAGCTAAACATGAAGAATGGGCTTAGCAAGAACACTGGTCACAATTTTGAAAACGCTCCTCACATAGTGACACCCATTCGAATCTTGATGGATCAACGGCATAGCCTCTTCACGACTGCGATAATTCACTTTCTTTGATTCAGTTCCAGTCACCATTGCTCAAGGAATCAGTCAGCCGTTGTCTTCCTCTGCACCACCAGTTTTGTTTCAGGTTGCTATAATGCATGCATCGTCTATGATTTCATCCTCCCATTACGCATTTTGAATATCCGCGATGGCCTTCAATGATCGGCAGCACGGATTTTGGAACTAAATCAAACCTCTCTCCACTGCGATCCCAAGCTTACCAAACTGACACATTTCCAGGTGCTGTGAATTCGTTCCTGTTTACTGGTCAAATATCGTTTTCACAGCACCTTCAGTGGAGGGTTCAATACCTTGGGCCATGCCAACTTGACCAGTAGCACACACTCCGTCCTTTCTTCGCCACCAAGGAGAGATACTTTGCATAGGCATTGACATGAGGAAGCAGACACATCCTTCACACTCGCACCCCTCATCATCATCTGTGTTGTGCCTTATCTCATACCACCAGATGTCATCCGTCCATCCACCACAGTGACTTGTCCCCAATTCTGGTCCCTCATTGCTTTCTGGATTTTATGCTATTATGCTGGACAGAGATATTCCCGCTCCTTGTTGGAGTCCCATCCTTCTCCCATTCGTGGTACTACTCATCCTTCTAGGCCTCGAACGTGATGTTATAGCTGATGACTTTTATTTTCACCATCTTGTCGTGTCTTTCGGTCTTGATCACTGTCAACAAAAAATTACCATGTGTCTTGCTAGAATACATCCACCTTGATTTTTCAGCACACTAAGCCACTGATATGGGACGCGATCAGATGGCTTGATCACGCTCCTTGCGAGCCATGGTGGCCTGCACGTTACACTGATGTACAGTAGAAGAACACTACAAGTCTTGGTTGCGCTCTCTGCTGCAACCTGTTGAAATAAATCTTCTCCACAGTTCTCCAACTCTCATTCAACTACCCAATTACGGTTAAGTATTTTGTCTTGAGGCAAAAAAAGCATAAGTCATCGTATACGCACACATTATCAAATGATTCTCTGTCGACTGCCGCCCGGAATACTCAGACACCGCTGATACTGAGAATTGACAGGTTTAACGAATCGAAGACTATTGGCGTTGTCTCAGGACAATGCCTTTCTTCCCTTGGCCTGGCTTCTACGTTTTGGCGACTTCTAGCACCGCTACATTGTCCAGCACGTATAGCTTGAAGATTCATGTTCTACCGTGCGGTGTGCATTCCAACGATTATGACAACCATGACAGATATTCGTACATTCCGACAGAACTCATCTCGCTTTGCCTCTGTTAGCATATTTTCTTACCCACATTACAGGATTCCCCGTAATCAGGTTCTTTAGTTTAGTATCGCAGGTATCGTGAATTCGTACTGTACACAGTATCTTGTATCTTGAATGCTCAACTGATGGGATATTTTTACTTGCTCCTATGTCGTACACGGGGGCTAGTCTTTAACATGGCTGTTCCGGACCAAATCTCGCTAAAGATACAATGGAGTTTCTTCTGGACATGGTGTCTACGCCAGGCCCAGAATGAATGAAATTCTCCACAGTCACATTGAGCCAGACTCACCTAGTGATACAGACTGGTCGCTAGACTCCATCAGAGGGCTATTGACCATGATAGATGCAATATTGTCATAGGAAATAGATGTTGTTGTCTCTATCTCAACCTTCAGATGCGGAGCGAGCATGGTGATAGGATGGTTCGAAGATTCTGGATTAGTAATGAATGACTGGGACTGGCTCATCTGTTGAGAACTTTGCATGATCACATCAAGCGTCGATTTAAGGCAAACAAGAGTGATGATCAGAGTGGGGTAGATGACCTATAAGAGTTTTAGAAATAAGGTGTTATCATAATCAATAGGTGATGACTCTCACTGTGAGCTGGGCAAGCATGCAGAACAGGATGTATATTCCGTTGCTTGCAGTCACAGCAATAATCACAGTAGCGAACTGTTGGCCGTTATTTAGAGCACTGCCAAACATCAAGTGGGATATATATGCACCCACGTGCAACAGTAAAATACACCTTATTCGATCATCAACAAGAGTATGCCATACTGCTTGAAAAACTGAGATGCGAAGGATGCACCAGTTAGGGAACGAATCAATCGATAATGAGTCCTAGATGATATCAAGCCATATAAAGAGATACAAGCCGTCAAAAGAGATAAACACTTTACCAGGTACTATAAGCGATCAGAGATGTAGCCCAAACATTTATCAAGAGTGTCAATATCATGGCGATAGTTGCATGGACACCGGCAAATACACCATCGGAAGTGGTACTTGTGAGAGGCTCACTGCCCCATAGGTGTGGCAGCAGTGCAGAGGCAGTAGTAGCTTGCCACATTGACTCCAGAGTCAGTATACAGCCCAGTCAGAGACAAATCATGGACCTCACCGAATGCGGTTACACCCAAGATCGAAGACACCCAGAGTATCCATTTGCTACGGTTACAGAGTATCCATGCTCTCCACAACATGATTCCATCCCCAATAAAAAACTGTCCGAGGGTGACAGAGTAAACCAAAAGTCAGTTCGATTATGACTGTGGGAGTTACGACGTACATTTAAACATTCTAGCGTGAGGAGTGAATAGAGTCCTGGAGGTGTGTTATTACCCTCGAGAATCATAATGTTTCCGCCGTCCCCAGTACCCCGCAGATATACCCAGTGAATCTTAATGATGGTTATCATGACATGAGTCGTCGACATGAGCCACATGATCGTATTCAAGACTATCATGACAATGACAACTTTGGATTTCTCCCTTTTGAATCTACCAAGACTGTATTCAGCAACAAGGAGACTCTTGGGAAACAGAAGCCCACATCAGAAGATATGACGATCCTAGAAAGAGGCAGGTGTACATCCCTGTGAATACATTTCGTGAAACATCCTCTTCATGAGGATTAGAGAAAGGACACACCATATAAAAGGATTTCGACTACTATGGCGACAAAGACTGTGTCAGATACCGATAATGCCATCTTGCTCGTGATCAACGCGTGGGTTTGGAATCACCCTGAGAGACAGGGTTCTCGATGAAAAGACCATGCTCTTAACTTATAGCTGAGCTAGGCATAATCAGGGCATATCTTTCATTTATCATCAACAGAGGTTGGCAGCATCATGGAAGGGAAAAATGCAGATAATTTTGCTTTGCTTCGAAATCATCTTTTGCAACTTGCATCAAGAGCACCATTTTGTCAATGAATCAAATGTATGCCAATGCAGTGATAGGAAATAAAGACAAGGCATTGCAGTGATTAGGACAATGAGTATTCCAATGTCATTATCAAGGAACACATCAGAAAATGCTTTGGTATCTCATGATTCTCACCCAAGATGCAGAAATAGATCTTATAGCACAATAAATATGAGTGTACATAGTCAGTAGCTGGGGTGAGAAGAAATGTAAAGACGAACCCACCTACAATCAGACATACCATAGATGAATATAAGGCTAAGTCTATGACGACGATGCTGTCAATATATGAGGACTATACCGTCTGCGTCAACATTTCATGGACCTTCATCTTTGATCATTCTCCAGGGCTTCTTCGGATTGGACTTTGGAAATGAGATGGAAAAGAGTCAGAGGGGCGGTCCGTCCATACGGACCATCAGTGGTTCCATTCCAAAGACTGGCAAAACAGCCTGGATCAACTTCCCACAATGCTTATTCAGACAAAGTGAATAGAGACCAGATAGCTGACATGACAAGTCCAGCATCCCTAGTTGGACTGTGCCGTGTAATCCTACCTACCTACAAGATAGAGTCGAGCTGCAAGTTTCCACTTGTAGAGCTTCAGTTACTAGTAAAAAGGCAATAAATTTGAGTATCCTTTATGACTAACTGTGAGAACACATACATCGTAGGTCCGTGAAAACTCCAGAACAAAGGAAAGACCGGGTGTTTGTTACCAGAAACACCGCAAGAAACACTGATCTTTACACATGGTGTTGTTGCTTGGGTGTTTTTGGACAAAGAACATGATAGGAAACACGGACCAAATGAAAGCATCTCCTTATTTAGGTATTTTCTTACAAAAATACTTGCATTAACACGGAAATAGGAACAGTACGAAAAACTGGGAGTCATTCTTCATGTAATTACATCGCGGTGTTTACTTTTGGAAAGATCTACACAAACACATGCTGGTGTTTACCTGCCATCTTTCAGGCAAAAACACCAACAGGCCCCAGCAGTGGAAACAAGGATATGAACGAACCAAAACAATGGAACGATCCAAGCCGAATCAGGCACGATCAAAAACTCACCATTAATGAATTCGGAGTCTTGCTTCAAGGTATCCGAGGCGGCGAGGCCAACTTCAAAGTTCGAAGGAAAGAAAGAAAGTTACAGGATGGGTGTGTCGTAGCGCTGGCATAGTGCTGGGAGGGTCTTTTTACTATGGGCTCTTCTCAGACTCTGTTGAGTGTTTTTCTCACGCCCTTGGAGTAGTGATTTGAACGGCCCGGCCTGAAGCCTTAAGCCGAGCCCAGCCGGGCCAAGCTGAGCCCTCGAAAGCCGAGCCCTGTAGCAAGGCTTGATCAGGGCTCAGGCTCAGGCTTTGCTTTAAAGAAGCCTGAGCCCCAGGCAGAAGCCCGGGCTTTCAGGAGCAAGGTCAGGTCATTTTTCGTTGTGTACAACTAGATCTCTACTTAATCTACAGAATACATCACTTCAATATTACAGCAGTATCCTACAACGACGCTGAACGCCGAAAGCAGTGGCTTGGTACTATACAGTTTTGAGGTTCTTATTACGTCTGAGCCTTGAACGGGAACCAGGCACAGTGCCAAAATTTCACCTGGGCGTTCACATCCAACCACCCTCCAACATGCCTGAACGTGATCAGCCAGACCCTTCCTGCATTGTGCAAGGTTCTCGTACGCGACGTGCTACACGGCCTTTTGAAACGAGCTCATTGAGGATGAGAAAGACGAAGCGAAGCTGCGCAAGCTTGAGTCGTTACGGATGACAACGGAGGAATGGAACAGGTTGCTGTCGTTCACAAAACTGCTTTCGGTATGTGTGCCTGATCTGTAAGCAATCCTGTGCTGATCAACGTAAACACTACAGCTCTTTGATGATGCGCAACAGGAATTCTCCGCTGAAGGCTATCCTTGCCTCCATCTTGTCCTTCCCGCTTTCGAGAAGCTTCACGCGGTTCTCTTCAAACGCCTCGATGATCCAGCATACCTACCGTTCCATGAAGCTATCGAAGCCTCGCTTACCACCATTGAAAAACATTATTCTCGGACTGAACGTTCAGATGCATATATAATTTGTTCAGGTGAGTGTTCCTTGTGTAATAAAGATTGTCTACGTACTAACCTTGATCCGCAAAACATTAGTGCTTGATCCCACGCAGAAAATGAGGTGGTTCGACACTGAATGGGATGAAGATGCACGCTCAACAGCATTAGATCTTGTCCGCAATAAGGTACCGTCTAGCACTTCTTTGATTCAACTCCTAACTCTTATCATCTAGTACAAAGCTCGGTATGAAGAAATGTACGGCGTGGATGGAGCTCCAGCTCCTACTGTCAAGACATCAAAGAAAAGTGCCAAGGTCCGACCCCTTCTTGCCGACTCCAACGACGAATCACCAGTCATCCCACTGCCTGGGCCTTCAACGACGTTGGCAGTTACACCATTATGGGAATCCGGGTTTAATGAGTACATCAGTGGTACGGATGTGTTATCAGAGGATCAGTGTATAGTCTCATGGTGGGGCGTACGTCAATTTTCTTACTCTTCTTTGACTTCGCTTATGAGAGCTTGTCAAGTTGAACTCGCAGCGCCTTCCTGTATGGGCTGCTATCGCACGAGACTACCTTCCCATCATGGCTTCATCCGTATCAAGTGAGCGCGTGTTTTCAGGAGGTGGAATCACCATCAGCAAGCTTCGGAACCGTCTACGTGCCGACGTTGTTGAAGCATTACAAATGCTCAAGTTTGCGCTGCGAAACGATAACGATTATTTCCGTGAGCAGTCTTCTTTGGCAACAGAAGAAGCTCTCGAAGATCAACAGGCACTCGAGGAGGAAGCGACGAAGTCTCTGGCTGTGTCTCAGTGGGATTTAGATACAGATTGCTTCCTTGATGATGATACAGATACACTAGATAGTACTTTTGATATCTAATAGCACCGAATATCATGTCGAGTTTTCTTGCCAGCACAATATGATGTAAAATCTCGCTACAAGCCCTGGCCTGAGCCCAAGCCCAGCCCAAGCCCTGCTCGGCTTGGGCTCAAGGCTCGGGCTTGTTGTTTGAGGAAGCCGGGCCCTCTTCAAGCCGAGCCCAAGCCTTGAAAGCCGGGCCTTTCAAATCACTACCTTGGAGTTATCATGGCAGTGTAATCATCGTCGTAATACAATTGTGCTGTACGTGCTGTACATGTTAGCGAAGTAATACGTCATTTCTAAAAAGTAAACAGCAAGGTCCATCACGATCAAATCTCCCTCTTTATCGGAGTGAGATGCAACGGCATCTGTGCGCCTTTCGACATCTCGTCACGAACCATTGGAAGCATAACAAAAGCAGGCTGGCGCTTGATTTGAAGATCTTCCTTGGGAAGCGAGAATTTGAAGGATTCTAGGAGTTCGAATACGGCCGCTTGCATTTCCATTACGCTAGAATACATATCGCGTTAGCTTTTAAGCTCTTGGTTAATGATAATCAGGACACGCACGCGAAACGCCAGCCAATGCATGAACGGACACCTGCGCCTGTGGGGAGTCAGTATATTGATCAAGGCCGGTACTAGTTTATCAGCTTACTGAAAGACAAACTACATGAAAAGAACAATTAGTTTATGAACTTCACACAGCACCAAAGGGACTTACACGTTAGCATAAACACCGACGGGAGTCGTTTTATCAAGCTCGCCCAAGAAACGGTCTGGATCCCAGACATTAGCAGTCGGTCCCCATACAGTCGGATGGCTAAATGTATTCGACGTTGATACAGGGACAGGCGGAAGGTAGCATGCGTCCTGACCGATTGTAGTACCCGATTCCTAACTGAATGAGCTGGCCTTTCTTCACAGGTATTCCCGTCAGCTTGGCTCCCGTCGACGTGGTAACCGGTTCTAGAAGAGGGATGACATCGTCGGATCCTGCGACTCGCATGACAGCGGAAGCGATAGGATAGAGTCGAAGGGTTTCCTATGGGAGCGAGGTTCGTGCTCAGGATTCAACTAAGACAGATGAACGAATACCTTAATGACGGCATTCATGAACGGCATACTATCATAGTCTGTTGAAGAGAGTTCGTCTTCTGCTCCAACTCGAGTACGGACTTCAGAGATTTCTTGGCGAATGCGCTTCTGTTGTTCGGGATGATTGCATAGCTCGTACAAAAGCCATGACAGTGTAGACGCCGTGGTTTCGTGCCCTGCCAAGGTCAGCGTGCTATAGAATCAAGACCATCCATTAGCGGTAGCCTTTCCCTGAGTGGTAGAATGACTAACACTACTTGAGCAAGGACCTCGTCATTGCTCAAGCGTTTCTTTTCTTCTTCATCGGCGTTAGCCCGCGCTTAAGCAACATAAATATTAGATGATATTTAGCATGTTCAACCAGCGAAGCTCACCCAGAATACTCAAGATATCTTTTCCGGTAGACGAAGCGACACCCCCTTCGAAATTCTGCTTGAGGACTTGGCGTCCTATCTCTTTCATGAGGACATTGAAATCGGTGTAACGCTGCTTTAAGCGGGATGGAACAAGGCTGAGAAGGTAGAGCAGAGGGGTCGGAAGAACACGGGGAAGGGCTGAGATTAGTACAGCAGCCCTGCTCGGTAAGACGCCTGCGTCATGGCTGTAACGCAAAAATGAGTAGCGAATCATCGTAAAAAAAGATCATCACGAACAATAAATTGTTCAGCGTCTTGGTTAACTCGTTATCGTCGTTATCGATTCCGCCATACTGGTATCCAAAGGCACCTGTAAGTATGTTTCAGTACGGATACTTAATGGCACACTTTAAATCGAACTCACTCTCGCCAATAATGTCCAGAGTCAGTTTTCCAAGCCATTGATTCATATTCAAGGTCGACTGTCCTCCTTCGACCAGGTCCGTAAGCTTCCGCGAGAACTAGGCAACTCTCGTTCAACCTAGAAAACAAAAACGAACTGCATGCATACGTACATGTCTCGTTGTACGTTGGAAAAGACTTAAAAAGGTTCTTAGCTGTCCGGCAGAGAACGCCGGGTTCATGACTTTCCTGTGCCGCTGGTGAACAGAGCCTAAGAAGAATCTTAGAATGTAGGCAGTACGAAGTCAAAAAGAAATTACCGGCGGCGGTAATGATTCCCAGTCCCAAAAGAATATTGACATTGAATTCAAAATCTGCCGTTTTGGGGTAACGATAGCCAGCGCCTTGCGTAACATACTGCAACGCCTTTGGATCTGCGATGGCCAATATGTCTTGCTGAACATCGCGAGAGTTAGTGATTTGAGTATAAAGGGTAGTACACAAGCAGACGGACGCCGTAACAGCCAGCTGCGCGATAGGCAGTACCGTATTCACGATACCAGGCAAACTCTAGATCGCCGACTTGGTCTTGGTGCTGCGTCATGTATTCATGACCTTGTGCGAACAAATAAGCGACGTTAACATATGAGACAAGGAATGAGCGTCACCCAAGAGCCATGAGTTTGAAGGGGGGCCGCGAAGCTGCTTGACAGCGCTACCTCTCCTTCTTGATAGTAGAGTTAAAAGAGCAATACCAAGGAATGTGCTGAGGAGGAGGATAACGGTCTCCATTGCTTGGGCATCACCGCACTGTCTCTAGAGGGTTTTATAGGAAGAAAGAGGATACCGGCTTAGACAATCACACAGTTGGAAATAACAAGGGTTCCAGAAAATTCGGTTGGAGATTAGGACACTGCCAGCGCACAACGAAACGTCTTCGATTCTCATGTTAAGCGATACGCGTGGCCCGTCCACCAGGGTTGTCTGCGAAGAATCGAATAGGAACCAGGGCGTGTGTTCAAGAGCTCGCTGAGAATAAGCAAAATTGAGTCAATCCGGGCCGTAGTTAGAAAGGGACGACGAACCTTGGAACTGTGCTTCAGCATCTCACCCGATGCGCCAATCAGATTGTAGTAATGCAGGGAGCATAAGCACAATTTAATCGACGGGGCCGGTCAATCAAATTCACGGGGCCGGATTCAAAAGGCAAATCAATATCTTGATGTTGGAAGTCTTCGCTCCGCGTCATGGACCTGTGAGATGTCAACAACTTGCCGACCCTAGACTCTAATCTTACCTCAACGAGATTATAATATCCGAACAAGAATTCAAGCAGGATTTTGGAGCAGAATCGCATTGGAATCGCGGAACCACGTGTGGATATCAGATCACATGGAAGTCAAAGTTGAAGCTGAACGTGAACGGTGAACCTCTCGTCGATGGAGGAAGATCGGACCGCTTGACCGGCGGCGATCAAAAGCTCTCATTAACGGTCATCAACCTAGCGAAAGCTCTCCACATCCCAAGACGCGCACGCTTCCATCATCAACATTTTTCCCAATGCGAAGATTTCTCAGTTTGTACCTCCTAGAGTAAGCAGCGACTCCTGAACTTGAAGGATGCTCGGACAACACATCAATGTGATATAAATGTGATAGATTTTTAGGTGGGCTGGAAGGAAAGGATTCGAAATTCGAATGATCGGCTATGGGTACACAGATGTAGACTAATAAGAGAGGGAAGAGAGATGTTTTAGTGAGTGTAAGGGTTGTCATTCAACGTGTTATGAGCGACTTTACTGGCAGGGTATTCGTGGTAAGAGCACAAGATCATGAGCATGAGAATACGGTATCCATGAGCGAAAAATGGGTTCGAGCGAACTTGAGGTATGCTTACAGGTATCTTGAACAAAGTTAGTAGGCTACTGTGAGGGTTAAGTTTCTAGCTTATGAGCTTCACAGGACTAGCACGTAGCTTAGTAAGGTCACACAAATTGGGGCAGGGCAGGGCAGACAAATTGGCAAGGGTTCAAGATAGGGAAGAATTTTGTACAGAGTACATGTCGAGTAGCTACACCATATACAAAACTTGTTACTAGAAGATTCTTGTAAGTTTCGTGAGGTTGTGAGTCATAATGAGTACATTAGGCTGAGCAAGTCAAGTAAAGAAAGGGATAGAAGATCAAAGAAAAGCCTCAAGCGACTGGAGACTTACAGCGAGCTTCCATCAGTGCGGAGATCCACATGTAACAATAGAATACCATCACGGGGTACATGTAGATGATCAAACTGCTCCCTGAAGTTGACAGTCAAGCTCCAAAGTGTATAAACAGCGCCCATGACATGAAATTCTTCTCCCCCACCTTCTGTCGCATCGAGGCTGTTGCAAGGTGCAGTGCTAGGCCTGACTTTCCGCTATCCGCCTTTCCATCTGAGAGCATATACTTGTACACCATCTCTGCAATGATAGGTGCATCGCTGTTGTTGACTGCCCACATAGTCGCGATGACTCTGCAGTACCCAGCCATGAGCATGCCCGCAGCGAGATGAACCGCCTCTTCGGATAGTGAAATGTCACCCATAGCGGTTTGGCATGTGGACAAGAAAGCGAAGTCTGCATTCGTGTTTGCCCACTTGGAAATTTTGGTCAGCTTGAGAGGACAGCCCCCTGCAAGCATGAACATGCTCTCGATCAGCTGAGTAGGGTCCTGGCATGCATGACATGCGAGATGGATCCAGCTATGCTCTGCCATGCCACTGAGGACTGCATCCAGGGTCACATCATTGTTACCCAGCAATGTAACATTCATCACAGGACCATGTTCGGCGGCAACTTGGACGAGTGAGCATACCTTGTCCTCAGTCTTCGGAATTGGGTTCTGGCCTGGCATGTGTGGCTGGCAGACAGCTAGGAGACTGTCAAACTCCTCTGACGGTTGGTTGATGATATCAGCGAGGATGCCAACCATGGGCGTGTAGGATGAAGCTACAAATTCATAGACTTTGCTCCCACGCTCTGCCATGTTATACAGGCTGGCAGCGTGTAGGGGAAGGAATGATAGAGGACCTATCGGGCACCACCAAAGGCATGGAGGATCAGACTCACTTGAGGAGTCGTGTGGCTTTCAAATCTATTAGTTGTATATTTGCATAGGTAAGGTAAAGAGCACAAACCTCGAGATGGAGGAAGTCGAACAGCGGCTTCACGACCATTGTCCAAAGCACAGACAACATGTTGGACATCATGTCGTGCCTGGCATGGCCAGACCAAATTCTGGATGCCCATGTGTCCCGCGACTCGGAAGGGCAACCAGATTGATGCAAGGTCTCGCACAAGCATGTTTGCAGAGTTGTGGCAAGTTTCTCATTCATCTGACTGAGCTCCACATTCACGACCTTTGCCATGTTACTTGAGAGGACAATGGCATCACATCCCGTGGTGTAGACATTCAGAAGCACAACCATGCCTCCAAACTCACAAGATGTAAAGTAGGCTTCACCCTTTGGTTTGAGAAAGTCTGTGAATCCTGGAAGTAAGCGTGCTTGGGCGACAAGGTCGTCCCATTCTTCAGCCAAGCGGTACTGTTGCTGTTTTCTCATCTCCAAAATAGCCTCTTCCATCCCAAGCAGGTCAAAGTAGGCGCCGCTCTGGAGCATTTCTGATACTTCACCAAGCCTGCGAGCTAGGTTTGGTGCCACAATAGCAATCGCATCCATGGACACCCAAAGGTTGAGAATACGTCGCCACACAATAGACCTGCACTGTTCTATCCACTCCAGTGCTATTTTGTTGAAACCAAGGTGAACTGCCGTGCATGCAGCTTTCCTTCCCACTTGATGTATGGAAAGATTGGACCTGGAGATAACCCTGTGCTGCTGCGCGACAGACAGGCCCAGCCAGGTTAGACAATGGACAGATTCTGTAGCAATGGTGTATGCATCAAAACAGCCCCACCAGTCCCGCATAGCAAAAGAATGTTCTGCCCAACATACAGCGGAAGCGAAGCGAATATTGTGGGTAGGGGAGGACAGCTGTGAAGCCTGACGAAAGACGGTGACGCATTGCTCCTGGGTTTCTCTTGAAGGGAAGGCTTGTCCATAGGCAGTGAGGATCTGACCGAGTGTCATTAGACAATTTGCTTGATGATCACCATCTACCTTGAACTTGTCCTTGGTGGCAAGTTTGATCGCCTTCCTGCCAATTGAGATGGCATATTCAAATTCAGAAACAGTTCCGAGTCGATAGGAGACTTCGACTGAATTTGTAACCGAAGGGCATCGCTGAGAAGATAGAATGGATTCCATCTGTTATGCTTGGATTGTCCCGGGGGCATGCACTTGATAGCGTGTTCTAGCGCTTGGATGCATTTTTCCAATTGGTGTGAATCAGGTGAGAGTGTGTGCTTCAGGCATGGCAAAAGAAGTATGGCCCCAAGCGCCATAAGAACACGGCACCATTCAATGTTAGAGAGGGAATCATCGGCTAGTAGAGTTTTGCATATTAAGCAGGCATGCTCATAGCACTGGACGTCATTGTGCCAGGAGAATACGATTTGCAGACACTCGATGAGCATAAAATGCGAGGAGAGGTTTATCTTCCCACACTCCATGGCCTGATCAAGGTGTTTGATGCAGGCGGAGGCATCAGATGGATCCCCGACATGAAGCAAACGAAGGTGATAGGTGGAAGCAAGCATGGTCAACATCTTCATGCGATCACAGAGCATTGAGTAGGAGACTGCGCTCTGCATAGCAAGGATCACCCGATTGACGAGCGCAAGTGTGTGATGATGGTAATACGAGATCTGGAGGGCAACACTGAGATTGGATTGATTGTGGGCATTGGATGGATTCAGTTCAACATGTTGAGGATTCAGCCTACCCCGACTGGTACTTGTTCTTACTTTCTTCGATCTTACTTACTATATTTAGAACGTTACCCCTAGTACTGTTGCATATACCTTTCGTTTCACCCCTCTTTGCACCTCAGCTGTTCACTACGACTACGTGTGACTGACTGAGGTGCGTATATCGTTTCTATTATTTCACAACTACTCATTTCTTATGCTACGTCTTATAGCTGTTATTATTCTAACAGGTAGTGTATCTAATACAGCTGTTCACTATGACTATGTGTGACTGACTGAGCTGTTATTATTCTAACAGGTTCTGGGCTCCCGTGCTCATCCCTCCTGGTCAATAACACACACGTACTTATTGAACAACTCAATAAACTGCACAGACTGTGCAATCTGAACATCATCAAAATCCCCTATCATGACGACTACTACCCATCAAGTCCTACCAATTAAACTGGAGGATGATGAGAAATTCAACGGCGAAAACTGGGCAACCTTCGAAATGGTCATGATGACCGAAGGAAATACTCGTGGACTCGTCAACTACTGGGAGAACAAGATCACTGTCCCCGGAGCTACACTCGCACCATTACCATCCACCCCAATCAACAGTCTATCCCCAAACCTACTCGAATATGCCCAACACGAGAGTGTTGCACTCGCATCGATAATCCACAATGTCAAGAATGTATTCGGTGTTGGGATCGATCCTCACAAGCCATCCCACATGGCCTGGGACATACTCAAGACCCAATACAGTGCTTACTCAGACTTAGTTCGCAACCGCAGGGAGAAGATACTGAAGGCAGTGAAGTACCAAGAAGGGGAAAAAGTCAGTGGCAATGGGGGTTATATCGAGAAGATGTGGAAGCTTCGAAAGGAGGCAAACGACGCAGGTGCAGGCATTGACGATGCCAGCTTCAAGACCACTTTACTAGACTCCTTCCCTGAAACCTGGGACTCGGTTGTCAGCACGCTGTATGCTGAGACAAACTGTTAGACCCGACCTCTTAACTGAGATAATTAGTCAGCTGTTTCGTGTTCGAACAGTCACTGCTAAGTTCCCGTACGGTTAAGTTGCCAAGACTAAGGCTTTAGCTCGAGAGTTTTAAGTGTTTCGGTATGAATAAACTTTAGCTCAAAGCTAGGGAATATACAGCTTTGAGTACGCTACTTATATACTAAGACTGAGGGTCTAATAATGGATACACCGTGTTAGAAAGTGAATCAGCAAGTACCCGGTGATCTGGGAGTAGTGCTCCACTCTGACGAGTGTGACTGTGTCGCAAGGTGAAGACTCCATGGAGTCGTGGATCTAAAGATAAGATAAGCTAAGCACCGAAGATTAGATAAGATAAGAGGCGCTTAGATAAGGAAAATGAATAAATCGTAACATTACCCCCCTTTTAAGGCAGGTGTCCCGACTGCTGTTATGGTTTGTCTTGAACGATTTCTTTGCGCCCTTCTAAGCGTCACTACTATGCCGGACTCAACTTTAGAGCCACAGCCCAACTGTGTGCGACCTCTTTTCTTTGACCCTCATATGCAGGGGGCCGAATGAAGAGGAGGAGTGCCAGTTGGGTGGAAGTAGGAGAGGGGAAGTTGGCCAAATACATGCATATCCTGATCGTGGAGATGACGGTTCCATTGATGTAGCTACTGGTCTAGGGAATCTCTGTTGGTTCATATGGCGATTTCGAGTATGTCGAAGGGTTGTCATTGCCGCCATATAGATCCCACATTAGCTCTTGGTCATACCACACTCTTCGTCCCATGAATGGATCCATATAGGACTGCCAATCTATGTTTGAGTCTGTGTGGTTTAACCTTTCTGCTAGGTAGTCGTCGATGAGTTCTTGAGTGTCCATATTATCCTCCCGTACCCAACTGTTTGATTCGGGTCCGTATCCTTTCCACTTGACGAAATAGTCTGTGACCCAAGGCGAAGGTTCGCCCACTCTTCCTCTAACCTTGCGTTCTCTACTGTCGAGGACTTTCTCGACTTCGTAGTGCTCCTCACCGTCGATAAGATCTGGAGGTGGTGGAGGTGGTTGTTCTTGGTTAGGGAAAGCGGTGACACGCTTGAAAAGCATTCACACGTGTAATTTCGCGAAATGTATCAATACATACATTTTATAAAAGCTAGCTACTGAGGAAATGAGATATACCTTAGAGCGCAATGTCCTAAGTGCAGGCAATGCAATACCTTGAGTGATGTTTGGTGGAGCGCATGGCTTAACTGTAGAGTGATACCAGAAGGGTCATGCTAAGTCTAAAGCCCCAGCACTTGACACTGAATACGCTGACAATGCACAGAAGACATGCACTAAGAATAGAACTAGCGAAGCTCAGGAGATAATTGATACTTCGTGCAACCTTGATCTATGACGCACAAGGCACTGCCATGCCGGGAGCTAGCGCTCTAGACCTCAGAGTGTTTAGAATTGCAGTAAGACCAATGTCTCTGACTTCGGCCGATGCGCGCGAGGCCTAGACTAGAAGCCAGTGGTCCTAGAAGACCATGGAAATCACTAGAAGATATTATTACCATAAAGACGAGTTGCACTCTAGGCCACAACTCTGAGGAGATACTAGGCGACGTCAGTACACGTGTATAGCGTGGCTAACCGATGTCGCGCAGCTGAGAGACCAAGATCTGGCCCCGAGCCGGAGCTCTGAGTAAGCGCCAAGCAATGGCATGATTATGGCGACATGCACGGCACCCAGGAAAGGAAGTTCCGCAAGCCAAGAGTTACTATTTAAAGTTGTATTAATTGGTAGAGCGCAGTGTATATAAATACCGTAGTATAGTAATAGTGTAGAAGTTTCGAACCCCCCTTGTTGGAGCGCGAAAGCCCTCAGCTTAGCGCTCTAGCTTCGGGATCAGTTTGTAGCTTCGAGCAAGAGAATATACCTTTTATTGATAACATTTGAGTGACTTGAGTAGCGTGCAAGGCATAGAAAGCTAGCGCAGGACTTGTGTACGGTGTGAGTGATTGGTTGACTGCGCTCTACCCTGAGAATAAGAGATATTGTGTCATTGTGGACACGCTCTTCAGTTTTGAGGGTTTCTTGTGATGCGTGGTGCTACAGGCGGCAGAGGTTCAAACCCTTTGGTCTGATTAGTGTTTGTACAGAGGCCTTCTTTTAACGCGCGGCGCTACAGGCGGCACAGGATCAAACCCTGTGGTCTGATTAGTGCGTGCTTGAGGGTTCTCATTTCCGCAAGTGGCAGAGGTTCAAACCCTTTGGCTTGTCAGACAGTGTTTATTTGGTTATTGTTTCTCTGGATCGGCACAGGTTCAAACCCTGTGGGTCTACGATCGGTTTGGGAAGCTTGAGCGTGTGGGTTCAAATCCTGTGGCTTGAGTGGACGTTTTGTGAAGGGTTTCTGCTTAGAGTGCAAGCTTTGAGTCGTGTTTAGGGTGTGTTTAAGTTGCTTGTGGTCACCTGTGTGTGTCGCGCGAGGCTTATTGAGGGTTTTGTTGGTGTGTGGCGACGAGTTGTGTATTGTAGTACACCTTGCCTTGAGGCCCGGTGACATCTGTCGCCCCTCTTGTTATTAAAAGCCTTTGGACTTAGAGAGATCTAGATACCCTATGAGCGCTATCGCTATACGTGTGTATCGTATATTCTGAGAGTTTAGTTGTATTGCTTCAATCTGCTTCTATCGCATAATATCCCCCAAGAACTTTGAGGGTTTGTGTGTGTAGTGTTGGGTGTGGGTGTGATCAGTGTCTTCGACGCTGTTGCATTTCTAGCCTGCGCGCACAGAGTCTCTTCAGCAGGTGACGTGTATGGGGTAAGGAGTATTTTGTTGAATACGGGGTGGATGTGCCAGCCCGTCGGAAGCTTCAGTTTGTATGCTGACGCTCCGACCTTTGCAATGATTGGGAACAGACCTGTCTGTTTGTCTGCGAGTTTCTTCTTGGGACGTGGGAGGCTAAGGTTGGTCATGTCGAGCCACACCTTGTCTCCTACTTGGTACTCGATGGCAGGTCGTTTCTTCTTGTCGTATTGGGCTTTCATTTGGTCGGCGGCCTTCTCTAGGGCTTGTTTTGCTTCCTCGTGGATTTTCTGCATTTCTGAAACGAAAGTGGTGGAAGCTGGTGTTCTGAAGGGCGTGCAGGGTCTAGCACCAGGGAGGATGTCAGCATGAAAGCCGTAGTTAACCTCGAAAGGACTTTTGCCCGTGGCGGAATGAGTGCAGTTGTTATGGGCGAAGGCTGCAAGCGTGAGCCATTCAACCCAATCGTTCTGGAGATGGTTGACGAAGATCCGGAGGTATTTTTCAACCTCCTGATTGACTCTCTCTGTCTGTCCATCTGTCTGAGGGTGGTAGGCGGTAGATACATTTGCCTTGATCTGTAGCAAGTCGTAGAGATCCTGCATGAATTTGGAGACAAACACAGTGCCTCGGTCTGAGATGACGACTTGTGGCATTCTGTGCTTGGCGTAAACTTCATCTTGTAGGATCTTGGCCCACCCTTCCGATGACATCTCCGTGGTGCATGCTACCGGTATGATTTCTTTAGAGAAACGGTCGATGATCATTAAGATAGCGTCGTAACCATTGCACTGTGGTAAACCGGTAACCATGTCGACGGAGATATGAGTCCATGGTCGGGAGGGTATGGCGTTAGGATGAAGGGGCGCCGCTTTTGCTTGAGTGCTCGACTTAGTTCGTTGGCACGTCTCGCAAGCGTGGATATAGTTTTCTACGTCTCTTTTCATTCTGGGCCACCAGTATTCTCGTAAGACGAGCTCTTTGGTCTTTTCAATGCCAGGGTGCCCTGCTGTGATGTGGTCGTGAGACATCGCGATTATTTCTCCTCGTAATGCATGGTCTTGGGGAATATAGATACGGCGATTGTATAAGATCAAACCATTATCTAGCTTCATCCCTCGATCATGGTTGAGAGAGGTGGCGACGTTCTTGTCCCATCGGTGGTGGTCGAGCGTGGCTTGCTTGATTTTAATATGAACTTCCTCAATTGTCGGCATGACCATTGCCCGGAAGTGTTTGGGTTTGAGGACGGTAACCTCATCGTTGTCCTCCTTTCCTTGCTCGTGATCTGCTCGTCGACTCAGTAAGTCGGCTTTCTTGTTTGCGGTCCCTGGTTTATGGTGCAGCGAAAAATGGTATTCGGCTAGCTCAGAAACCCAACGTGCTTGTCATCGGTTGAGTTTCTGTGGCTTTCTGAAATACTGGAGGTTCTGATGACCCATCCAGACTTCGAAGTCCTGAGCCGCTCCCATTAGATAGTGTCTCCATTCGTCCAGCAACAGCATGATTGCAAGCAGTTCTTTGTTGTAAATTTCGTAATTGCGCTCTGTAACTGTGAGAGACTTGGATAGAAATGCGACTGGGTGCCATTTTCCATCCTGCTCCTGCGACAGTACTGCGCCTATTGCTCCTTCGCTTGCGTCCGCCTCCACGCGGAACTTGCCTCCTTCTGTGGGTATTGCCAGTACCACTTCTTCGGCCAGCAGTCTCTTTAGCTCCTCAAAAGTGTTCTGTTGCGCTTCTCCCCACTTCCACGGATCATTTCCTGTTAGCTGTGTCATAGGTTTGACGACTTTGCTATATCCTTGGATGAAATGTTGGTAGAAGTTGGTAAAGCCTAAGAATGACTGGAGCTGCTGTTTCTTGGCTGGCACAGGCCATTGGGCGATCCCTGCAATTTTGACTGGATCCATGCGGATGCTCCCTTCACTGATGATAACTCCGAGGTACTCTGTTTCTAAGGTCTTGAACTTGCATTTCTCCGCTTTAAGGAATAGCTTGTTCTTTCATAGGACTTTTAGAACCTCGCGCGTGATACAACGGTGCTCTTCCTTGGTTTTTGACATGATTAGGATATCATCGAGATAGACTGTGACGGGGCCAGATGCAATGAGATCTTTGAAGATGTCATTCATCATCCACTGGAAGGTGGCAGGCGAATTGGTGAGCCCGAAGAACATAACCATGGGTTCGAACAACCCTCGATTAGTTCTAAATGCCGCCTTCCATTCGTCACCGGTCTTGATGCATACGTTATTGTATCCCCATCGTACGTCGAGTTTGGAAAAGTACTTGGCCCCTCGTAGTTTGTCCATAAGCTCTGAGATGAGAGGCAGCGGGTAGCGATTTTTAATCGTCATCTCGTTGAGCTTGCAATAGTCTTGTACTGGTTGCAGCTTGCCATCCTTTTTCTTGACAAAGAAAAAGGGTGAAGCCATGGGCGACTTGGAGGGTCGTATCCATCCACTTGAGAGGTTTTCATCTAAGAACTTGTCAAGCTCTTCTTGCTCGGTTCGGTTGAGAGGGTAGACCTTGCAGTCAAGATTGGCGCTCGCATTTGGAATGAGTTCGATGGCATGGTCCCACGTCTTTGGTTCAGGGAGTTCATCGAAGCTATCTTTGTCGAATAGGTCGCTGAAATCCCGACACCATTCTGGGACCATTTCTTCGAACGTTTTGGTCTTCTTGTCTGCGTTGGCTGCGGCAGCTAGGTCATTGGCGTGATGAGCGCGTATGAGAATAGCCCGTGTAAAATCTACTGTGAGAATGGTATCTCCCTCCTCAAGTTCTTCGTCCCACCTGTCATTGGGGTCTGCATCGGGTAATGTGAATGGGTTTTTGTGGCATTCGCATCGTGCAAACGTTAGTCCTCCCGTTTTCCAATTGATGATTGGATTATGCTGGGCTAGCCAATCATGCCCGAGGAAGATCTGTCTATCACCAAGATCTGTGATGGCTAGATCTATTTGTTCCGAATGATCTCCGATCGTCAGTTCGATCTCGGCGTATTGTGTGATTGATCCTCCCGAGTTCTTGGTTCCGTCGGCATTATAGACTGTGATTGGTGTGGCTGTTGCATGAGTCGGGATGTGATGGAGATCGACGAACGCCTGGTTGATGGCACTACTAGTACATCTGCTGTCCACTAATGCGGTGGTTGGAATTTGGAGAATGGTTCCTGGTTTCCCGAGTATGACGGGGATGACCAGGTCCTTTCCCTTCCCGCTTAGCGCGCAGACGTACAGCTTTGGTTGTCGTAATTCTTCGAGCCACCAAAGTGCATTGATCCGGTTCGCCTTTCTCATTTCCTCAATCATTTCATCGACCACCTCTTCCGCGTGTGTCTTGTGAATCCAATTCTTCAGGATCGCCTTCGCTTCTGACTCTGTCTTGGCTTGTACTATGCCTCGCAGAGTCCACTCCGGTCTGAATGGTTTAAGCCATTCTCTATAGGTCTCGCCGCTAGTATAAACGCGCGAGATCTGTGGGTCTTCCTCAGCCTTCGCATCAACCTGTGAGGGCTCGACTACCGTCGGTGAGGTCACCACTGTTTCTAAAGGGGGTATTAATTTAGTCTTCTTGTCCATCATGAAACTGGTAATGTCCTCGTGGTCAGGTACTTCCTCGAAAGCTACCTTATGCCCCCTTTGCACTGCCTGGGCGCTAGCAGCTTCCTGTCCCATGGCTTTCGGGTCGGTCATGGAATGTGAGGTGCGTTTCTCGAAGGAGTCACCCCATAAAGGGGCAACAGGTTGGGCTGACGCCGCCATACTGCGATTGCCTTTGCTTCTCACCATAGGCTGATGGTCGCCTTCACCTGGTTCCCTTGAGCCGGTGGTTTCAATGGCCACCAGATCCCTCGTTGCTTTTGTCGTTCCCCCATCCTTGAGTCGCCCTTCGTCTCGACAGGCGTTGGCAACTGGTCGGGGGCACTTACTCGATTCCGGTTCGTCCTCAATCTTCTGGTCGTCCATAGCCATCGCCAAAGCCCCTCGGTGTATAAGGGATTTAGACTTTGGTAGCTGTATGGTGTTCTCTTTTACCAGGGGAGGTTTCGCCGAAGCTATTTCCTCGAAACTCCCAGCAAGGCTGGGACCCTGTAGAGCCACTTCGTCAGGGGGGGCGAGACCCTCCAGAGGAGGCGCTTGTTCCCCTGCCCCATCCAGTCGCTCAAGCGCTGTTATGATGGGTAGCACTATGGTAGGTGCCTTGTCGTTCAATGCTTTCGCCCATAATGGGTTACTTGCCGAACATTTATCTGTCAGTAGTCGAACTACCACGGCGTCTGGGTGGTCCTGGTGTCGATTCTTGCTTAGTTTCTGGTCTGATTGCGAAGTTGCGGGTATATTCGAGTGCGCGGTGGTTACTACAGGCATATAAGTACAATTATGAATTGTGATAGGCGTACCAGCCGAAACTAAGTCCCTGGTTGCCGAGTAAGCTGAATCGTTTACTTCTCGGCGCTTTCTTTTACTTCTTCAATCGTGGAGAGTGTCGCCTCTTCCGTCGACCGCCGGTCCCAGTAATCTGTCAACCATTGAAACACCTCTTCCCGGGTTTTAGGCAATAGAGGGCAGTCGCACTTGAAGTGGCCCTTTTTGCCACATCGGTAGCATATTGCAGCTGCCCTAGCGGCATCGATATCCATCGGTTTGCTGCATCCTCCGAATGTCGTCCCTGTAGCCGTCGTCGTTGACGATACAGGCGGTGCTGGAGCTGCTGTTTGACCACCCTTAGTAGGCGTGGTCGTCTTCTGTGTCGTCTGCTGGGGTCGCGCTGGAGTTGTTGTCGTACCTTCTGCCTGTTTGAGGCGCCAGTTGTAGTCGATTTGGAGTAGGCGTGTCTTCCATCCTTGGTAGGCAATTGGCACGTCCCCGTCAGCCGAGTATATAGTATTTTTACTCGTCTGGCGGGTGGCTTTCATGACCTGATGGAGCATGGCCTGCTCGTTGTCGCGTATCTTGGCGTGGTAGGCAAGCTCTTCGAATTGCTGGAAGAACTTGTCACTGTCCTTGAAGTCCACCTGCCTAAGCTTTTCCCATTGTGCGTACTTTAACCGTGCGTCGGCATCTTTCCAGAACCTATTACCGAGCTCTGTCTTGAATTCTTCATAAGACGGGTAGAGCTGGTCTCCAGTTGCTTGATCCCTCCCTATGACTTGTGTGCATAACTCCCACCACTTCTTAGCGTCGTCAGCGAGTTGTGAGACACAGAAGACGACCTTATGAGGGTGGTGGCGGAAGTGTTGGTTGAACACTTCGAAATGCAGTTCACACTTTAGGAAGAATCGGGTGATGTCGTTAGAATCACCCTTGAAGTCGTCGACCTCCTTGAGAATTTTGGGTTTAAATTCATCATAGGGGGCGACGGCTCCATCGGCTAGCGGCCAGGGTACTAGCGGATCTGGTGGTGCTGGTGGTGCGGGATAGCATGGGAGCGCATATCTAATCGGAGCGGGGGGTTGTGCGGGCACTACGGCTCTGGGAGCGCCACCGGCTGCGCCACCTCCAGCGGCTCCGTGACCGCCACTGGCAAATGGTGCGTAGCCGCATGTGTACGTTCCTGGTGGTTCCTGTCTCCTGACATAGGAGAAGGTTCCTACCGCTACCCGAGGAGGCGGTACCGGTGGTTCATCCGGCATCGGTTCCTGGATTTCGATTTCGATTGTGGCCTCTTCATAGGCGGAGAATTCCTCCATTATGGCGTTCGGGTGTATTTCGTTCCACAGGAGGCAAGTGTTTCACTCCGCCTCATACTGTAGTATGTCGTCTGCTGGGAATCCTTTCTGTCTTTTCATAAAATATTCGTTCCTGGCTTGGGTAGTTCCCCAGTCTGGAACGAAAGGAAGTTCGTAGGCAAAGTTATTATATATATCCTGGAAGTTCGCCTGTAATAAAATAACCAGTATTCCCATTTCTGGGATATCGAACGTCGCTTCGTAGAATCTGATGGCATCAGTTAGCGTCATGGCGATGGGGATTTCGGGGGGGACGCTCGCGCGGTGACTCGGTGGACAACTCTGGGATTCCATTGATCGTGAGTGAGGGGTAGGGGGTCACGGGGCGTGGGGGCTGGCATGGCGACTCAACGGCTGTGCTCGACTCTGTCTCGATGCGGCCCTGGTGTCGTTGGATCTCTGACTGCTCGCTGATCCGCTGGGCTCGCTGATTGAGTTGCTCCCATGCGGCTGCCCGAGGAGGATGGCGTGGGGACCTGACTGGGGACGTGACTGTTCGCCAGCCACTGTTCCTTGGTGGGCGTAGGGAGGAAGGGCCGGCGACGGGTTCCTCGACTGTTGGTACAGGCTCGGGTGCCCACTCGGGGTTCTGTACGGGCTGGTCCCACTGTATGACACTTCTGGCTGTGACGGGGGTCGGGGTACGGTGATATTATCCCAGAACTCCTCAGCGGGAACGTCGGCATTGGGTGGTGGAGTGGGATCCCGATTTGCCCAAGGATCGTGACGGGTGGTTGGGGCGACGGGTCTGGTGTCGCGGCCCATGCCAAATCCCCCAATGCGATTGTTGAATCAGGCGTATGTGCTGGGTGAGGGAGTTCGAGGGATGTACCGAATGTACTCAGGTGAGGAAGAGATGGTGGAGGAGATGGTGATGACTGGCGCGCTCCCTCGGGCAGAGGTAGGAGCTGCTCTCTCCGGGATGACAGGAGCAGGCGACTCAGAAATGTCGACCTCTTCCTCGTAGATCCCTGTCCGAGAGAGCTCGTTGATTGGGATCGGTCTCCATGGTACGGGTGCAAAGACTCGGGGTGGGAGCTGCTCGAGCGAGATGCCATCGGGCTCGGGGGTAGGAGTAGTAGTGACTGTGGAGGGTGGAGTATGGGGTGGAGTATGGGGTGCCTCTATTAGATGTCGCGGTCTGTAACAAAACCTGATTGCAAGGAGGAGGGCTACAGAGAGTAGAGTGGCACTAGGTATTCCCAGTGAGATGGCTATGATTTTAGCATCATCGCTTTCCATGGATGCTCCTGTTAGAGAGCGTGAGTAAGCTTTGAGCTAATTGTTAGACCTGACCTCTTAACTGAGATAATTAGTCAGCTGTTTCGTGTTCGAACAGTCACTGCTAAGTTCCCGTACGGTTAAGTTGCCAAGACTAAGGCTTTAGCTCGAGAGTTTTAAGTGTTTTGGTATGAATAAACTTTAGCTCAAAGCTAGGAAATATACAGCTTTGAGTATGCTACTTATATACTAAGACTGAGGGTCTAATAATGGATACACTGTGTTAGAAAGTGAATCAGCAAGTACCCGGTGATCTGGGAGTAGTGCTCCACTCTGACGAGTGTGACTGTGTCGCAAGGTGAAGACTCTGTGGAGTCGCGGATCTAAAGATAAGATAAGCT
Organism: Armillaria altimontana; assembly: GCA_022818075.1. NCBI lineage: Eukaryota > Fungi > Basidiomycota > Agaricomycetes > Agaricales > Physalacriaceae > Armillaria > Armillaria altimontana. The sequence continues at coordinate 1,286,208 of JAIWYR010000018.1, forward strand.
AAGCGCCAAAAATTAGATAAGATAAGAGGCGCTTAGATAAGGAAAATGAATAAATCGTAACACAAACCTCACAGTCATCATTGCACGTCTTATTGCCCACGGCAAACGAGTGGTTGGACGGAACACCATGAATGGCCCCTCTTCTACTCAGGAGTCTATGGTACAGGCACTCCAAGCCTTGATCCAAGTGCTAACTCTGCAAGTCCAAACTCTGTCGTTGAGGAAGAACACAGCGCCTAGGTCTGATAGATCCCACACAGCCAATGATCACTGCAAAGGTGTAGGGCATACCCTCGAAGAATGCTGGAAAGTAGGGGGAGGGAAACAGGGTCAGTATCCCCCTTGGTGGAAAGGAAAGTGGGATGCACCTGTTCCCAGTTCCGCAAACCTTGCTACAGCCGGCACATCGTCATCCGAGCCAGGTTCCATCTATACAAATGTCACTGCATTGAGTGCCCACATCAACGCAAATACTCTGAAGTCCATCGAAAGAGTCCTGGAAGAAGAGTCAGCCCTAATGGTCAATAATGCTAGCCAAGGAAATGTAGACACCTCTCTATTGTATGGAGACTTGGGGCGTCCACCCACTTCATCCAGAACAAAGATTGCTTCTTCCACTATCTGCCGTTGGGTGAAACAACTGGTACATTGTCAAAGGCTGGTGCCACTCTAAATATCCAAGGTATTGGAACCGTAGCTTTGAAGTCATCTGTGTCTGGCATCCAAAATGTATTCACCCTCAGCAAAGCCCTCCATTGTCCAGATGTATCGGCGAACCTGATATCAATCAGCAGACTTGACAAAGAAGGATGGTTTGTTACCTTTGGAGGAAGTAAAGCAACCTTCACAGACCAGAACGGTGTCCCACAATTCACAGCAACCATGGTGAACGACCTATACACAATAAATGGGATGTTGTTACGAAGCGAGGAGTATACTGCCCTCGCAGCAAGATCCCTGGAGGCAGCAGTGCCCATGGAGACATGGCATATGAGATTTGCACACCTGGGAACTGACCGCATTGCTGAGCTACAGAAAAAGACAATGGTAGACGGGCTGAACATAGCAAAGACTGAATGCGCTGGTGGAAGATGTGAGCCCTGCATACTGGGGAACCAGAAAAGATGGCCGTTTGATGCCAATGTAGCCCCAGAAACAGTGGCTTTAGCACAGGTGATGCTGGATATTTGGGGACCAGCTCGCGTACAATCCGTTGGGGGTGCAAAATATGCCCTTGTGTTTGTCGATGATGTGACGTCTCAGAGAACCCCATACTATATCTCGGATCGAAGGGCCGAAACTACCATTGAAGCCCTAAACCAATTCACGGCAATGGTGGAATGTCAAACCGGAAAGAAGCTAAAGAAAATCCGATGTGACAACGAATTTCGTAGCGAGTTATGGAAAGCATGGGGTATACAAAAGGAAGTAATCATCGAGTTTACGGCGCCCTATTCCTCTGCAGCCAACGGGATGGCTGAGCGAACTCTTGGAATCGTCTTTGGGAATGTCAGAATACTATTGCTCGAGGCGAAAATGGCTGATAGCTGGTGGGCTGAGGCTTGCAACTACGTGATCAAAGCAGGGAACTTGCTACCATCATCGAGGCACCCAGGGAAAGTCCCAGAGGAGGAGTGGTTAGGTAAACAACAAACTGTCGGTCACTTGAGGGTGTGGGGATCAACATGTTATGCAAAGATACCTGCAGCGAAAGGCCACAGCAAATTATCTCCACGCGGTCAGAAAGGGCGATTTATCGGCTTGGCAGGGCATGGTTCTTACAGGATCCTTTTGGATGATGTACCTGGCAATAAGGTTATCATATCTCATGATGTCATATTCGAGGAGCTGAGTCCAACTCGTACCGTTTCTCCTCGTGAGGGGGAGATATCATATGAGGACATTATTGAACCACTCACAGAAATGATCAAAAATCATCCACAGCCACCGATCGATCCCCCAAGCCCTGATCATGATCAACCGATGCAATTACCAACTGCACCTATCCAAGCACCTCCGATCCAATGTTGCATAATCCCACCTGTCCCTTCTAGATGACCATCTTGCATTCCAAAACCCACTAGAGCATTAACAGAATCCAAGGAGTACAGCCAGCATGAAGAAACAGCCAAATGATGCGGAGAAAACTGGGCAAATGAAAACACTGTTCCCCTACTCACTGAAGAAGATGACGTAGAAGATATCGTAGCTCTTAAGGCATCTGAAATCAGCAACATCATTGACAGGCATGACATGTGGGTACCTGACGACTACTATGAAGCCATGACCAAAGTGAGGATTTGGAAGCCAGCTATGGACACAGAGATTAGATGCATGGAAGAAAGAGACGTATGGAGGGTTGTACCAAGAGAGCTGTGGATGCAGGTGATCGATACTTGCTGGATGTTTGACAAGAAACTAGATGGCGATACAGCAGAACTCCTCAAACGACGTGCGAGACTCGTAGTCAAGGGATTTACTCAAATCAAAGGTCTTCATTACTACAACTCCTTCACCACCATTGTCCAATATGAATCCCTACGAATGTTCTTTGTGGTCGTTGCTGCTCATGGGTTAGACTTCTGGCTAATAGATTTCGTCAGTGCATACCTGAATGCAGAGCCACAAGGCGAGAACTACGTCTCGTTGCCTCAAGGATACGAAGATGTTATAACAAGGGACTACCCAAAGGGTGAGTATGTCTTACAGATGTTGAGGGCAATGTACGGAACGATGGACACTGGTAACGTGTGGTTCCACGAGCTCAACAACACTCTAACGGCACAAGGGCATAAACAGTCACGAGCGGATCCATGCGTTCAACTTCTGAAGAACGGATCAGAACGGACATATACATGCACTTATACAGACGATGTCTCAGGTGCATCCATGTCCAAGGAGGAAGGTCAGCATGTCCAAAAAGAAATCGGGAGCTTATACGAAATCAAGGATTTAGGGAAACATAACAGTGTCCTTGGGATGACCATGGAATTTGATGATAAAACTGGTGCTATTTCCTTGCATCAGAAGAATCTGATACTGAAGACCCTAGAGAACTTCGGAATGATGGATTGCAAGCCAAAGGCGACGCCGCTTCCAGTAGGAAGTCTGATGAATCTTGACATGCAGCCACAATGTTACGATTTAACCACTTTTATTCCTTTTACTTACTTAATCCGGACCGCTTATCGTACAGACAACTGAGTAGTTGCTTCGACATGGTGTACTACATGGCATAGTAGCCACTTCAACCTGGCACACTATTGCTTCAATATGGCGTGCTCGAGTTTCTATCTCTCACGAACGACTTATAGTTAGACCCTCATTTTAGTATTTAAGTAGTAGCTCTCACTAAGATGTACTCTAGCTTTGAGCTAACGTTTAATCTATACCGAAACTATCGCCTAATTATCTGCTAAAGCTAAAGACTTAGCCTTTACGCCAATCACTTAAGGAACTCAATGGTGACTGCCCGAACGCGAGACAGCCATTGTTTATCTTTGATTGGAGTTCGGGTCAAACATTTAGCTCGAAGCTTCCCCTTGCTCCTTAAAACGGAGCCCTCATGTTGATGACACTCGAAGCAATCTTAATTGCAGTTTTCTTCGGTGTTGGAACCGCCGTATTCGCAGCAGCAGTAGTGTTAGCAGTCTTGCATTGCTACAGATTGTACCCACGCCCTCATAGAAACCAGTACTATCCCCGACCCCTAATAAACCATGTCCTCCCACAGCAGCCACGGATTATCCCACCGCTCCACTTCTACCCACCCCCACCCCCATCCCCACCCGTACCAAACCGAAGAGCCTCGACGATCAATGAGCACCCTCACATCATCGATAGGAGAACCAACAAAGAAGACGTTCCTGGGGAAATGGAGGTCAGCGTTCCGGAAAGAGAGGATGGAAACTCTGCCAGAACAGGGCACCATACTGGCCAACCTCCTTTTGCCGGGTCTGCCGGCCATACCCCCTATTCAAGACGACTCGCTCCTACCTCTGATGCAGCAGAACTGGCAAGGTACCTCGTACAACTTGGCCTGGGCGAGGTCGGCGATGGAGCAATGCCAGTTCCAGAGCAACCTGCCAGCAAACATGATGGGGATTCACCAACTGGTTCCACATTCAGGCTCGATGTTCTCTGGGATAACGTCAACCTTCCAACCACCGCCTTCTTCCTCAGGAGAGGCAATCCCTATCGAGCAAGGACTCCAGACCCAGAGTACCCCACCATCATTGATTGGGATCAGCCCGTACAGATCACCGAGCAACCTCCCACCCCTCCAATCCCGACCAGAGAGTTGATGCCAGAGTTTGAGCAGCGACCGGAAAGCTCAACCCAGGCCAGACTCCGTCCACCTCGTCCACCCCATAGGAGATACAGACCTGAGGAAAGTGCTGGCTACGACCCCGTCACCAGGCTCAACCAGCATGACAGGGAGAGCAGAGCAGGGGAGGCAGAGCGAATCGCCGCATTCAGAGCAGTCGACGTCTCTCTTGGCCTCATCAGTGAAGAGGAGACTGGAAGTAATACCAGTACTGAGGTACTCCCCGCCGAGGAACATGTCAACGGCAACCCATGGGGAAGTCCCGATGGATCCACAGCCCCAACCCCAGAGATCCCCAATACTCCCCTGGCCGATCACCCCGATAACCATGCCCCGGGCTCTTTACCTTCTCGCTACAGGTAAACTGTCCCACATGCCCGAAATACTTTTCCGTGCCCCCCTGCTCGACTTATTTAATCATTTTCAAGAGGAGTTATTGGCAGATCAAGACTGGGCCAGGACCCCAGCCGGAGTTGATTATGCATACTACGGATATAGCTATATCCTAAAGGAGGAAGCCAGGCATTTTGCCCATCAGGCTTATAATATGATCCACCCGGATCAACCTATCCAGGTCCCCACTCGTTACCAACGACCTGAGTACGAGCTTCCAGATACCGATACCCCTGAACCTATGCCAGATGAGCCACCGGTACTGCCATGTCGGGCCGAAATACCCATCTACACGTATCCGGTACCGAGCTATGCTTATCCCCGAGGATACAGACTGCCAGGTATGCAAGCACCGCCTAGGCTTTTTGCCACTGCCAATAACAATGCCGAAACGTCAAACCAACCACAACAACTGGCACCGCAACAGCCCTCCGGACCAAGCCAGCCACCAGTACCACCTGTCGTCCCTGGGCAATGGGTACCACCTCGGTTCCCCTCACCCCCTCAACCCCCGGACCCACCCGCTCCGTGGATCCTTGCAGCCAACAACCAAGGACCCTGGGCAGCATTAAAACCTAACATGGTTAAAGAACCCAAGAACTTTAATGGCGATTCTAATGACATTGCCTGATTCTTCTCTCAGTGCGATATGTACTTCTCGATGTTCAACCAATTTTTCCGATATCACCTGCATAAGGTCATCTTTTGTGCGTCGCGATTCGGCAAAGACGCTCAGGTGTGGTGGGAACTATGTGCAAGGGAGCTAGGAAGGAATATCAACGGAGATCAGGTGTACCCGGCATATGAAAACTTTGTGGAAGAAGTCAGGTGGCGATTCTGGAAGGATGCCAACACCGAAATAAAGTTTGCCCAATGGGAAAGGCTACGACAGAGCAGCTTCCCTGACGGCGACTTGTTCTTCCAACAATTCGACTCACTCGCATTCGAGGCAGGGGTCATCGGTATCAACCAGATGATGGTGGCACAGGTCAAAAAGGCGTGCTGGTCTTCCACCAAGGACATTATCTATGTGTCCGATGCAGATGTCCCGCGTTCCTATCCCAAGTGGAAGCGTCACATACTTCGGATCGATCATAATTGGAGGACAAAGAAAGCAGAATCTGGCGGAGGAATCAAACTGGCGGACTGGAAGCAGCAGGCGAAGACAACCACGTCTTCAAAAGGACAGCAGCAGCAGGCCAACATCGCGGAGAAGCAGACGGGAACTGGCACAGTATACGGAGGGCAGGGAAAGCCCATGGACGTTGATCGACTATGCACCAAGGCGAAGTGCTACGGATGCGGAGAACTCGGTCACTTCAAACAGGACTGCCCCAAGTGCCCCAAAACGAAGGAAGAAGCACTGCGACGGGTCAAATACTACTGGGACCATGTCGCGACAAAGGAGAAGACAGAGTCGAAAGTCGAGGAGGTAAAAGATGGGGCTGAGCAGTAAACGATTCGACTGACTCAGCCAAGGACTTAGTTTCATCCGGTACGCATCTGTCCCCACTAGCCAGGCTCATTGTACTTCTGTAGTTCCAAACATGCATTCGAATATACCATTTTGCGACTTCACTACCGAGACAGAAACTAAAGGAGAATCGAAACAGGACGTCGGGACAACACCACCAACTAAACGTTCGGCAAGTAACTCATTATGAGCGAAAGCAGCAAACGAAAAGGCACCTACCATAGTGCTACCTGTCGTAACAGTGCCTGATAAGCAACTGGACAGGGCAGGGGAACAAGCGCCTCCATTGGAGGGACACACCCCCCCTGAAGCAGAGGAACTAGTTTCCCCTGAGATGGCCTCGCGATTGAGGAACACTGCAGGGAACGATGACTCAAACACCATGTGCAGCGGGCGAACCCAACAAGAGGGCCCCAGGAGCATGACCCAGTGACAAGACAAGAGCTGGAACCAGGTTGGTAGAGGCCCTGGGAAAGGTGAGCAGAACGATTTGCATAGTCTCGAGGAGGAGGGTGAGGCTGTTCCGCCTTCTGCTACGGTCCAAGTGCAGCCCGTTGTTCCTGAGCGATCCTTCGCTGTCAAGGGCGACTCCTTGGTCAGGACAAACTTGCCACTGCAAACCAACACCACCGGGCGATCCCAACGAAGGCCCACATGTGGCAAGAACCGTTGGATGCGCAACGGCCCTGACCAAAACAGCTGAATGGAGGGAAGCGGCTAGCGCCCAGGCGGTGAAAAGGGGGCCTCAGGTACAGTTAGAAGAGATTCCAGATGAGGAGGATGATACGAGCTTTCGGCAAAGTCAAGAAGCTAACCGAACCCCTTTTGTAGCTCCAGAGGTGACCCAGTCGACGGTAGCCGAGCCAATAAGCTCCAGTGCGAAGACTGAGAAGGTCCCGCATGAGTGGCTCAAGCCGTTTGGGGCCGAATGGACTTTACGTGGAATAAAAGAAGCCAGAACAGAGTCGGAAGCAAAGGCGATTCTAAAGAACTGGATTCACAAGGCACGAGTTGAGGAAGTAGTCGATGAGATGCTGGAGGGGCTAAAGAAAGCCATGCACGTCAATGCATTAGAGTGGATGGAGAAACTACACCAACCTAGGCGCTACATTTGCCGAGTAAGCGGAAGTGAGAAGGCCCTAACAACTGATGTCCAAATCGGGACATCAGGGAATCAAACCCGTATCTCTTCCTCAGCCCTGGTTGATAGCGGCTGCACTAGTAGCGCCATCAATCAGGTGTTTGTTGAGAAACATAACATCCCGACCCATGCCACAGCAGCCCCCATAACCGTTTACAATGTGGACAGATCAAGGAACAGCGCAGGATGAATCACCGCCTTCGCCGAAGTATGCATCATTATCGGGGATCATGCCGAGTGCATAGACCTAGCCGTCACTGACCTAAAGGATCGTGACATATTCCTGGGACACGATTGGCTAGTCAGGCACAACCCGTTAATTAATTGGCGAACCGGAAAGATGACCTTTGCCCGATGTCAATGCCGTCATACTCCAATCCCGTTACCAGACACAGATCTGTATGACAAGTGGGATGAGGAGCTTGAGGAAGGCGATACTATCCTAGCAATAAGCTTTGAAGAAGCTATTTGCATCAGGGCAATGCGACATGTAGCCAACGACTTAGCAGCTAAGGCCAATGCGGAAAAGGAAGCCAAAACGTTCAAAGAAATGGTCCCCGAGTGGTGCAGAGATTTCAAAGATTTATTCGACAAAGAGAACTTTGATGAACTGCCAGAACCTAAACCATGGGACCATGCCATCGAACTTATTCCAAATGCTAACGCCAACCTCGACTGCAAAGTCTATCCGCTTAATTGAGCAGAGCAGGAGGAACTAGATAAATTTCTCGACGAGAACTTGTCTAGCAAGAGAATACGCCCTTCCAAGTCACCCATGGCGTCTCCGTTCTTCTTCGTCAAAAAGAAGGATGGAAAGTTAAGGCCCGTCCAAGATTATTGGAAGCTTAACGAGATGACGATTAAAAACGGTTATCCACTCCTGTTAATCTCGGAACTCATAGACAAACTGTGCGGTGCCAAGTACTTTTCCAAGCTTGATGTTCGGTGGGGATACAATAATGTTCGCATTAAAACAGGAGACAAATGGAAGGCCGCATTCAGAACCAACCGTGGCCTATACGAACCAATGGTCATGTTCTTCGGACTTACCAACTCACCCACCACCTTCCAATGGATGATGAATGACATTTTCAAGGACTTCATTGCATCAGGAAAAGTAACCATTTACCTTGACGACATCCTCATTATGTCCAAAACAAAGGAAGAGCACCACTGTATCACGAGAGAAGTCTTGGCGGTTCTAAGGAAGCACAAACTATTCCTTAAAGCCGAGAAGTGCGAGTTTGAAGTCCTGGAAACAGAATACCTAGGTGTCATCATCAGCGAGGGAAGCATTCGCATGGACCCGGTCAAGATCAAAGGCATTCTTGACTGGCCTGTACCTGCTAAAAAGAAGGAACTCCAGTTCTTCTTAGGGTTCACCAATTTCTATCGACGCTTCATAAAGAATTACAGCAAGATTGTGAAGCCTATGACTCAGCTGACAGGGAACGATGCATGGAAGTGGGGCAAGGCTCAGCAGGAGGCCTTCGAACAGCTGAAGAAGCAACTAGCGGAGGACGTCGTACTCGCAATACCCACGAACGAAGGGAAGTTCCAAGTAGAAGCCGACACCAGTGAGGGAGCTATTGGCGCAGTCCTCTCTCAAGAACAGGATGGCAAATGGAGACCTGTATCATTCTTATCGAAATCCCTTTCGGTTACAGAACATAACTATGAGATCTACGACAAGGAACTCCTCGCGATCATGCTTGCTCTCGAAGAGTGGAGGCATTACCTTATGGGCACCTACCAAGACTTCGAGATCTGGACAGATCATCAGAATCTCCAGTACTTCCGAAAGCCTCAGAAAGTGAACCAATGCCAAGCTCGATGGATCACCGAGCTAGCAGAGTATCACTTCACTCTTCATCACAAAGCTGGTGCTGCCAATAAGAAAGCTGATCTTCTCTCTCAGCGAGCTGATCACGATCAAGGCCAGGATGACAACGATCAAGTCGTAGTCCTGGCTCCCGAGCACTTCAGAGCCATGATCATGCCCACTATCGAAGAAACCCACCGAGACGTCAAGACTGCCACAAAGGACACTCATCTCTGGGACAACACCGTGGCCGGTTCTCTCAACCACAACCGTGGCATGAAGATGGAGAACGGAATTATCTGGTATGACAGCAGGATTTACGTCCCACGAGATCATACACTCCATGGAGAAATCATTGCTCGATCGCATGACCACATCACCGCTGGACATCCAGGCATCGAAAAGACCAAAGAACTCGTACTACGAGAGTTCTGGTGGCCAAAGATGAAGAAGGACATTGAAGCCTACATATGGGCCTGCGAGACCTGCCAGCGAACAAAAAGCAGCCCCGTTACATCCAAATGAAGTACCGTCCCACCCATGGACTCATATTTCCGTAGACATGGTCACTGGATTACCCAAGAGCAACGGCCATGACGCCATCATTGTAATCATCGACTGCTTCTCGAAGGAAATCATCCCTGTCGCGTGCTCCACAGAATTGTTGTCAGAAGGATGGGCGAAAATTTCTACACGACGAAGTATATGCCAAACACAGAATGCCCCAGGTTGTCATTTCAGATCGAGGAACTGTGTTCATGTCCAAGTTTATGAAGGACCTCTACAACCTCCTCCAAATCAAGGGAAACACCTCGACAGCCTATCATCCCCAGACAGACGGACAAACCGAAAGGGTGAATCAAGAAATTGAAAAATACCTTTGCATGTTTGTCAATCATCTCCAAACTGACTGGGCAGAATGGCTCTCTCTCGCCGTGTTCGCACATAACAACCGCACACACTCCTCCACTGGTAAAAGCCCATTCGAAGTCAACTACGGCTACAGCCCAAACATACTACCAGGAACAAAATCCACTACCCCTTTCCGCACTCCAGCTTCTGACACCTTTGTCTCCAAGATGCAAGAAATCCATGCCACCGCCAAAAAATCACTCAAAAAGGCTGCATTACAAATGAAAGTGCAATATGACAAAAACAAGCGCCCAGCCATCGAGTATAAAGTAGGCGACAAGGTTTGGCTTGACACAACAAACCTTCATCTTCCAAGACCAAAAAGGAAGCTTGACAACAAATGCACAGGTCCCTTCAAAGTCAAGAGCAAGAAGGGTGCCTCAGCGTATACTTTAAAGCTACCAGCCAACTGGAAAATTCACCCTACCTTCAATGAATTGTTGCTCACCCCGTACACTCCACCTGCATTCCCTAATCAAGAACAACCGCCTCCGCCACCGCCTGACTTAATAGATGGCGATGAACTCTACGAAGTTGAAAAAGTCTTAAACAGTAGACAACAGAGAGTTCAAGGAAGACAGGGAGAGCCCTCAAGGATAGCGACGGACTACTTTGTCAAATGGAAGGGTTATGGACCAGAATCAAACAGCTGGGTACAGGAGGACGATATGGACACGGATGAATTAATCAAGGAATTTCTCGCTGAACACGTCGACAGGGTAAAAACTACACAAATCGTAACCTCAGACAAAGCCATCACTATGATCTTGGACCACGAATATGACAGTGACGGTAATGTCCGATACCTCGTCCAATGGGCAGATGGATTCCAGAAATGGGTCAATGCCCTCAAAAAATACAACTTTGAGTGGCAAGAACTTCTACAAACCTACTGGAATAACGAATCCGACGACAGCGAACCACCAACAGGGGACAAGGAACAGATTGATGACCCATATGGAGGAGAGGCTAGAGGAATGCACCAAGAAGACTTTGAAAATGACTGGAGTGGACCATAACGGCAGTCGAGACGCCTGCCTTAAGAAGGGGGTAATGTTATGATTTAACCACTTTTATTCCTTTTACTTACTTAATCCGGACCGCTTATCGTACAGACAACCGAGTAGTTGCTTCGACATGGTGTACTACATGGCGTAGTAGCCACTTCAACCTGGCACACTATTGCTTCAATATGGCGTGCTCGAGTTTCTATCTCTCACGAATGACTTATAGTTAGACCCTCATTTTAGTATTTAAGTAGTAGCTCTCACTAAGATGTACTCTAGCTTTGAGCTAACGTTTAATCTATACCGAAACTATCGCCTAATTATCTGCTAAAGCTAAAGACTTAGCCTTTACGCCAATCACTTAAGGAACTCAATGGTGACTGCCCGAACGCGAGACAGCCATTGTTTATCTTTGATTGGAGTTCAGGTCAAACACACAACCAATTCCAAAAGCGGACAAAGAATTCATGGGGGACAAAGACTATCGCAGGGTTCTCGGATCTCTTAATCATATTGCCAATGGAACATGGCCAGACATAGCTTTTGCCACCAATTACCTCCAATGATATGCATCAGATGCTCGTCCCATCCATTGGAGTCGGGCCATGCACGTACTCGCATATCTGAAGGGAACCATTGAATACTGGATTACCTACCAAAGAGGAAACACTAACGATGACAGCCTCACTCCAGTTGGGTATGTGGATTCGTCCCATGGCAACAATAGGACATCTGGGAAGTCAACTATGGGTTACATCTTCACCATGGCTAGGGGACCTGTTGCATGGAGTTCCAGATCCCAGAAACGAGTCGCGTTATCGACTTCTGAAGCAGAATACGTTGCCATGGTGCATGGAGGCCGGCAGTCACTTTGGATGGGTTCATTTTTGGATGAAATCGAGTTGTCAAAGGATCGTCCGTACCGCCTGAACTGCGATAACAATTCAGCTATCAACCTCACCCAGAACACCAAGGGACACAGGAAATCGAAACATTTTGCGATGGATTATCATTGGATTCAGGATAGCATCCAATTAGGCGAGCTCGACATTCAATATATCGCGTCTGAAGACAACCTAGCCGATATCTTCACCAAGAGCCTTCCCAAGCCCCGAGTTAACGAGCTGTTGAAGAGTGTTAGACCCGACCTCTTAACTGAGATAATTAGTCAGCTGTTTCGCGTTCGAACAATCACTGCTAAGTTCCCGTGCGGTTAAGTTGCCAAGACTAAGGCTTTAGCTCGAGAGTTTTAAGTGTTTCGGTATGAATAAACTTTAGCTCAAAGCTAGGGAATATACAGCTTTGAGTACGCTACTTTTATACTAAGTCCAAGGGTCTAATAATGGATGCACCATGTTAGAAAGTGAATCAGCAAGTACCCGGTGATCTGGGAGTAGTACTCCACTCTGACGAGTGTGACTGTGTCACGAGGTGAAGACTCCGTGGAGTCGCGGATCTAAAGATAAGATAAGCTAAGTGCTGAAGATTAGATAAGATAAGAGGCGCTTAGATAAGGAAAATGAATAAATCGTAACATTACCCCCCCTTTAAGGCAGGCGTCCCGACTGCTGTATGGTTGCTCTTGAACGATTTTTTGCGCCCTTCTAAGCGTCACTACTATGCCGGACTCAACTTTAGAGCCACAGCCTAACTGGGTGCACCTCTTTTCTTTGTCCCCCACACGCAGGGGGCCGAACGAAGAGGAGGAGTGCCAGTTAGGTGGAAGTAGGAGAGGGGAAGTTGGCCAAACACGCGCATATCCTGATCGTGAAGATGACGGTTCCATCAATGTAGCTACTGGTCTAGGGAATCTCTGTTGGTTTGTATGGCGATTTCGAGTATGTCGAGGGGTCGTCATTGCCGCCTAGTAGATCCCACATCAGCTCTTGGTCGTACCACACTCTTCATCCCGTAAATGGTTCCGTATAGGATTGCCAGTCTACGTTTGAGTCTGCGCGGTTTAACTTTTCAGCTGTGTAGTTGTTGATGAGTTCTTGAGCGTCCATGTTATCCTCCCGTACCCAACTGTTTGATTCGGGTCCGTATCCTTTCCATTTGACGAAATAGTCTGTAACCCAAGGCGAGGGTTCGCCCGCTTTTCCTCTAACCTTGCGATTTCTACTGTCAAGGACTTTCTCGACTTTGTAGTTCTCCTCGCCGTCGATAAGATCTGGGGGCGGTGGAGGTGGTTTTTCCTGGTTAGGGAAGGCGGGCGGACTGTATGGAGTAAGGAGGGATTCGTTGAATACCGGGTGGATGCGCCAGCCCGTCGGCAGCTTCAGTTTGTACGCTGATGCTCCGACCTTTGCGATGATTGGGAATGGACCTGTCCGTTTGTCTGCGAGTTTCTTCTTGGGACGTGGGAGACTAAGGTTGGTTGTGTCGAGCCACACCTTGTCTCCTACTTGGTACTCGACGGCAGGTCGTTTCTTTTTATCGTATTGGGCTTTCATTTGGTCGGCGGCCTTCTCGAGGGCTTGCTTTGCCTCTTTGTGGATTTTCTGCATTTCTGAAACGAAAGTGGTGGAAGCCAGTGTTCTGAAAGGCGCGCGGGGTCTAGCACCAGGGAGGATGTCAGCATGAAAGCCATAGTTAACCTCGAAAGGACTTTTGCCCATGGCGGAATGAGTGCGGTTGTTATGGGTGAAGGCTGCAAGCGCGAGCCATTCAACCCAATCGTTCTGGAGATGGTTGACGAAGATTTGGAGGTATTTTTCAACCTCTTGATTCGCTCGCTCCGTTTGTCCATCTGTCTGGGGATGATAGGCGGTAGACACATTCGCCTTGATCTGCAGCAAGTCGTAGAGATCCTGCATGAATTTGGAGACAAACACGGTGCCTCGGTCTGAGATGACGACCTGTGGCATTCCGTGCTTTGCGTAGACTTCATCTCGTAGGATCTTGGCCCACCCTTCCGATGACATTTCTGTGGTACATGCTACCGGTATGATTTCCTTAGAGAAACGGTCGACGATCATTAGGATAGCGTCGTAACCGTTGCACTGAGGTAAACCGGTAACCATGTCGACAGAGATATGAGTCCATGGTCGGGAGGGTATGGCGTTAGGATGAAGGGGCGCCGCTTTCGCTTGAGTGCTCGACTTGGTTCGTTGGCACGTCTCGCAGGCGCGGATGTAGTTTTCTACGTCTCTTTTCATTCTGGGCCACCAGTATTCTCGTAAGACGAGCTCTTTGGTCTTTTCAATGCCAGGGTGCCCCGCTGTGATGTGGTCGTGAGACATCGCGATTATCTCCCCTCGTAGCGCGTGGTCTTGGGGAATATAGATACGGCGATCGTATAAGATCAAACCGTTATCTAGCTTCATCCCTCGATCATGGTTGAGAGAGGCGGCGACGTTCTTGTCCCATCGGTGGTGGTCGAGCGTGGCTTGCTTGATTTTAATATGAACTTCCTCGATTGTTGGCATGACCATTGCCCGGAAGTGTTCGTGTTTGAGGACGGTAACTTCATCGTTGTCCTCCTTTCCCTGCTTGTGATCTGCTCGCCGACTTAATAAGTCGGCTTTCTTGTTGGCGGTCCCTGGTTTATGGTGTAACGTGAAATGGTATTCGGCTAGCTCAGTTACCCAACGTGCTTGTTGTCGGTTGAGTTTCTGGGGCTTTCTGAAATACTGGAGGTTTTGATGATCCGTCCAGATTTCGAAATCCTGAGCCGCTTCCATTAGGTAGTGTCTCCATTCGTCCAGTGATAGCATGATTGCCAGCAGCTCTTTGTCGTAAATTTTGTAATTGCGCTCCATCACTGTCAGAGACTTGGATAGAAATGCGACTGGGCGCCATTTTCCATCCTGCTCCTGCGACAGTACTGCGCCTATTGCTCCTTCGCTTGCGTCCGCCTCCACGCGGAACTTGCCTCCTTCTGTGGGTATTGCCAGTACCACTTCTTCGGCCAGCAGTCTCTTTAGCTCCTGGAATGCGTTCTGTTGCGCTTCACCCCACTTCCACGGATCGTTTCCTGTTAGCTGCGTCATTGGTTTGACGACTTTGCTATATCCTTGGATGAAACATCGGTAGAAGTTGGTAAAGCCTAGGAACGACTGGAGTTGTTGTTTCTTGGCTGGCACAGGCCATTTCGCGATTCCTGCGATTTTGACTGGATCCATTCGGATGCTCCCTTCACTGATGATGACTCCGAGGTACTCTGTTTCTAGGGTCTCGAACTCGCATTTCTCCGCTTTAAGGAATAGCTTGTTCTTGCGTAAGACCTTTAGTACTTCTCACGTGATACGACGGTGCTCTTCCTTGGTTTTCGACATGATGAGGATATCATCGAGGTAAACAGTGACTGCGCCAGATGCAATGAGGTCTTTAAAGATGTCATTCATCATCCACTGGAAGGTGGCGGGCGAATTGGTGAGCCCGAAGAACATAACCGTGGGTTCGAACAACCCTCGATTAGTTCTGAATGCCGCCTTCCACTCGTCACCGCTTTTGATGCGTACGTTGTTGTATCCCCATCGGACATCGAGCTTGGAAAAGTATTTGGCCCCTCGTAGTTTGTCCATGAGCTCCGAGATGAGAGGAAGCGGGTAGTGGTTTTTAATCGTCATCTCATTGAGCTTGCAATAGTCTTGTACTGGTCGCAACTTGCCATCCTTCTTCTTGACAAAGAAGAAGGGTGAAGCCATGGGTGATTTAGAGGGTCATATTCGTCCACTTGAGAGGTTTTCATCTAGGAACTTGTCGAGCTCTTCTTGCTCGTTTCGGTTAAGAGGGTAGACCTTGCAATCAAGATTGGCGCTCGCATTCGGAATAAGTTCGATGGCATGGTCCCACGTCTTTGGTTCAGGGAGTTCATTGAAACTATCTTTGTCAAATAGATCGCTGAAATCCCGACACCATTCTGGGACCATTTCTTCGAACGTTTTAATTTTCCTGTCTGCGTTGGCCGCGGCAGCTAGATCATTAGCATGATGAGCGCGTATGAGAATAGCCCGCGTAAAGTCTATCGTGAGAATGGTATCTCCCTCCTCAAGTTCTTCGTCCCACCTGTCGTCGGGGTCTGCATCGGGTAATGTGAATGGGTTTTTGCGGCATTGGCACCGCGCAAACGTTAATCCTCCTGTCTTCCAATTGATGATCGGATTATGCCGGGCTAACCAATCGTGACCGAGGAAGATCTGTCTATCGCCGAGATCCGTGACGGCTAGATCTATTCGTTCTGAATGATCTCCGATCGTCAGTTCGATCTCGGCGTATTGCGTGATTGATCCTCCTGAGTTCCTGGTTCCGTCGGCATTATAGACTATGATGGGCGCGGCTGTTGCATGAGTTGGGATGTGATGTTGGTCGACGAACGCCCAGTTTATGGCACTGCTAGTGCATCCGCTATCTACTAACGCAGTGGTTGGAATTTGGCCAAGGGTTCCTGGCTTCCCCAGTATGATGGGGATAGCTAGATCCTTGCCCTTCCCGCTTAGTGCGCAAGCATACAGCTTTGGTTGTCGTAATTCTTCGAGCCACCAAAGCGCATTAATTCGGTTCGCCTTCCTCATCCCTTCGATCATTTCATCGACTACTTCTTCCGCGCGTGTCTTGTGAATCCAATTCTTCAGGATCGCTTTCGCCTCCGACTCTGTCTTGGCTTGTACTATGCCACGCAGAGTCCATTCGGGTCCGAATGGTTTAAGCCACTCTCTATAGCTCTCGCCGCTAGTGTAAACGCGCGAGATCTGTGGGTCTTCCTCAGCCTTTGCATCGACCCGTGAGGGCTCGACTACTGTTGGCGAGGTCACCACAGTTTCTAAGTCTAAAGGGGTTGTCAATTCAGCCTTCTTGCTCATCATGAAACTGGTAATGTCCTCGTGGTCAGGTACTTCCTTGAAAGCTACCTTATGCCCCCTTTGCACTGCCTGGGCGCTAGCAGCTTCCTGTCCCGTGGCTTTCAGGTTGGTTGTGGAACGTGAGGTGCGTTTCTCGAAGGAGTCACCCCGTGAAGGGGCAACAGGTTGGGCTGACGCCGCCTTCACCTGGTTCCCTCGAGCCGGTGGTTTCAATGGCCACCGGATCCCTCGTTGCTTTCGTCGTTCCCCCATCCTCGAGTCGCCCTACGTCTCGACAGGCATTGGCAACTGGTCGGGGGCACTTACTCGAGTCCGGTTCGTCCTCGATCTTCTGGTCGTCCGTAGCTGACGTTAGCCTTGCGGTGTTCTCTTTTACCAGGGGAGGTTTCGCCGAAGCTATTCCCTCGAAACTCCCAGCGATGCTGGGACCCCGTAGAGCCGCTTCGTCAGAGGGGGCGGAACCCTCCAAAGGAGGTGCTTGTTCCCCTGTCCCATCCGGTCGCACATTCGTCACTGCGGCGGTTCCCCCTAGGAAGTGCCTCGA
The DNA here is from genome assembly GCA_022818075.1 of Armillaria altimontana. Classification (NCBI taxonomy): domain Eukaryota; kingdom Fungi; phylum Basidiomycota; class Agaricomycetes; order Agaricales; family Physalacriaceae; genus Armillaria; species Armillaria altimontana. The sequence continues at coordinate 1,303,632 of JAIWYR010000018.1, forward strand.
CTGGTGCTGCGCCGTTAAGATAGGTGGCACTATGGTAGGTGCCTTATCGTCCGCTGCTTTCGCCCGCAATGGGTTACTTGCCGAACGTTTATCCGTCGGTAGCCAAACTACCACAGCGTCTGGGTTGTCCTGGTGTCGATTCTTGCTTGGTTTCTGGTCTGATTGCGAAGTCGCGGGTATATTCAAATGCGCGGTAGCTACTACAAGATTATAAGTACAATTATGAAGTGCGGGGGGCATACCAGCCATAGCCAAGTCCTGGATCGCCGAGTAAGTTGAATCGTTTACTTCTCGGCGACTTCTTTTACTTCTTCGATCGTAGAGAGAGTCTTCTCTTCAGTTGACCGCCGGTCCCAGTAATCTGTCAACCGTCTGTAAGCCTCCTCCCGGGTTTGAGGCGATAAAGGGCAGTCCCGCTTGAAGTGGCCTGTTTTGCCACATCTATAGCATATGGCGGCTGCCTTGGCGGCACCGATATCCATCGGTTGGCCGCGTCCTCCAAATGTTGTCCCTGTAGCCGTCGTCGTTGACGGTACAGGCGGCTTCGGAGCGGTTTGACCTCCTTTAGCAGGTGTGGTCGTCTTGGGTGTCATCTGGGGCCTCGCTGGGATTGTTGTTGTCGTCGTACCTTCTGCCTGTTTGAGGCGCCAGTTGTAGTCGATGCGGAGTAGGCGTGCCTTCCATCCTTGGTAGGCAATTGGCATGTCTCCGTCAGCCGAGTATATGGTGTTTTTACTCGTCTGGCGGGCGGCTTTCATGACCTGATGGAGCATGGCCTGCTCGTTGTCGCGTATCTTGGCGTGGTAGGCAAGCTCTTTGAATTGCTGGAAGAACTTGTCGCCGTCCTTGAAGTCCACCTGTCGAAGCTTTTCCCATTGCGCGTACTTTAACCACGCGTCAGCATCCTTCCAGAACCTATTACTGAGCTCGTTCTTGAACTCTTCATAGGCCGGGTAGAGCTGGTCTCCGGTCGCTTGATCCCTTCCTATGACCTGTGCACATAACTCCCACCACTTTTCAGCATCGTCGGCGAGTCGTGAGACACAGAAGACGACCTTATGAGGGTGGTGGCGGAAGTGTCGGTTGAACACTTCGAAGTGCAGTTCACACTTTAGGAAGAATCGGGTGATGTCGTTGGAATCACCCTTGAAGTCGTCAACCTCCTTGAGAATTTTGGGTTTAAATTCATCATAGGGGGCGACGGCTCCGTCGACTAGCGGCCAGGGTACTGGCGGGTCTGGTGGTGCGGGTGGGTCGGGATAGCGTGGGAGCGCATATCTAATCGGAGCGGGAGGCGGTGCGGGTACTACGGCTCCGGGAGTGCCACCAGCTGTGCCACCACCAGTGGCTCCGTGTCCGCCACCGGCAAATGGTGCGTAGCCGAGTGGGTACGTTCCTGGTGGTTCCTGTCCCCTAACATAGGAGAAGGTTCCTACCGCTGCCCGAGGAGGCGGTACCGGTGGTTCATCCGGCATCGGTTCCTGGATCTCGATTTCGATCGCGGTTTCTTCATAGGGGGCGAATTCCTCCATTCTGGCGTTCGGGTGTATTTCGTTCCATAGGAGGCGAGCGTTTCGCTCCACCTCGTACTGTAGTACTTCGTCTGCTGGGAATCCCCTCTGTATTTTCATAAAATAATCGTTCCCAGCTGGGGTGGTTCCCCAGTCTGCAACGAAGGGGAGTTCATAGGCGAAGTTATTATAAATATCCTGGAAGGTTGCCTGTAATAGAATAACCGGTATTCCCATCCCTGGGACATCAAACGTCTCCTCGTAGAATCTAATGGCGCCGGTTAGCGTCATTTCTACGGGGATTTTGGGGGGGGCGCTCGCGCGGCGACTCAGTGGACGACTCAGGGATTCCATCGATCGTGAGCGAGGGGTAGGGGGTTGCGGGACGCGGGGGCTGGCGTGGCGACTCAACGACTGTGCTTGACCCTGTCTCGATGTGGCTCTGGTGCCGCTCGATTGACTGTCGCTCGCTGAGTCGCTCGGCTCGTTGGTTGAGCCGCTCCCAAGCAGCTGCCCGAGGAGGACGGCGCGGGGACCTGACTTTGGACGTAACACTTCGCCAGGCACTATTCCTTGGTGGGCGTAAGGAGGAAGGGCTGGCAACGGGTTCCTCGACTGCTCGTACAGGCTCGGGTGCCCACTCCGGGTTCTGGACAGGTTGGTCCCACTGGATAACGCTCCCTGCCGCGACTGGGGTCGGGGTGCGGTGGCTGAGCGCCTCTCGCCCTGAGTGGACGAAATACGCGCTAACGGGGAGGGTGATGTTATCCCAGAACTCCTCGCTGGGTATGTCGGCGTTGGGTGGTGGAGTAGGGTCCCGATTTGCCCAAGGATCGTGACGGGTGGTGGGGGCGATGGGTCTGGTGTCGCGGCCCACGTCGAATCCCCCAACTCGCTCGTTGAAGCGGGCATACGTGCTGGGTGAGGGAGTTCGAGGGACGTACCGAACGTACTCAGGCGTGGAAGAGATGGAGGAGGTGATGGTGATGACTGGTGCGCTCCCTCCGGCAGGGGCAGGAGCTGCTCCTTCCGGGATGACGGGAGCAGACGACTCAGAAACGTTGACCGCTTCCTCGTAGATCCCTGCCCTAGAGAGCTCGTCGATTGGGATCGGTCTCCATGGTATGGGTGTGAAGACTCGGGGTGGGAGCTGCTCGAGCGGGATGCCATTGGGCTCGAGGGTAGGAGTGGTAGAGACTGTGGAGGGTGGAGTTCGTGGTGGAGTACGGGGTGCCTCTATTAGATGTCATGGTCTGTAATGAAACCTGACTGCGAGGAGGAGGGCTACAGAAAGTAAAGTGGCACTAGATATTCCCAGCGAGATGGCTATGATTTTAGCGTCGTCGCTTTCCATGAGTGCTCTTGTTAGAGAGCGTGAGTGTAAGCTTTGAGCTAATTGTTAGACCCGACCTCTTAACTGAGATAATTAGTCAGCTGTTTCGCGTTCGAACAATCACTGCTAAGTTTCCGTGCGGTTAAGTTGCCAAGACTAAGGCTTTAGCTCGAGAGTTTTAAGTGTTTCGGTATGAATAAACTTTAGCTCAAAGCTAGGGAATATACAGCTTTGAGTACGCTACTTTTATACTAAGTCCAAGGGTCTAATAATGGATGCACCGTGTTAGAAAGTGAATCAGCAAGTACCCGGTGATCTGGGAGTAGTACTCCACTCTGACGAGTGTGACTGTGTCGCGAGGTGAAGACTCCGTGGAGTCGCGGATCTAAAGATAAGATAAGCTAAGCGCTGAAGATTAGATAAGATAAGAGGCGCTTAGATAAGGAAAATGAATAAATCGTAACAAAGAGGATGGGGATGACAGGGATGTAGAGACCTACAGGTGTAGGCTTCAGGGGGAGTGTTGAGGATTCAGCCTACCCCGACTGGTACTTGTTCTTACTTTCTTCGATCTTACTTACTATATTTAGAATGTTACCCCTAGTACCATTGCATATACCTTTCGTTTCGCCCCTCTTTGCACCTCAGCTGTTCACTATGACTACGTGTGACTGACTGAGGTGCGTATGAGTCCCTAAGGCCAATATTGTTTACAATCGCAGTGCAGTTGCACAAATACTATTGTAAACAACCCTGTGAGATGTGGTTGCACACAATCACGAATCTGCTTGTAAACAGCCACAAAACCACCGCACCAGCTATATTAGTGCTATCACGTGACCCAATACTTTCACCCAAGGAATTTTTGGCCCCACCTTCCCTCAAACCCTGCCTCTCTTGTCGTTGTCGCCGTCACGCTCACCGCCCCCTCCTCAGAAGCTATGACCTCATAGTGCTGCTATGTTGTGTTCCTGGCATTGCATCCCACCGGTTTAATCCCCTGTGCAAATCCTGATCTTCGAAAATCAGTCCATCAGTGCCTGCGTGCATCCTCCTCCGGTCACCTCTTAAAAATACCTTCCTTCCGTTCCTCGATCATGCCACCTATTTCGGTTTGCCCTAACATGTGGAGAGACATATGTGCCTTACGGCGCTCGCTTTTTGCCTGGTTTGCGCTTCGCACCATGATTCCTAGCCTACGCGCTGACACCTCAACAGCATCTCTCATTCCTTTCTCATTATTTCTGAAATACCTTCCGGAAACATACTAGCATCCTCGGAATATTATTTGGAAACTGTAGCCATTCATCCCGCTTTCACGCACCCCTTGGGATAGCGTCACTTATCCCTCGCACCACGCCCTTCCCATCCTCGTAATTTTCCTTTCTTTGACCACCCTCTTGACATTATCTGAAAATTTCCTCCAGCTGTCCTCTTCTGCCCGGATGTTACCGAGTACTATTCAAGGGACCCGATCTTGTCTCTGTCAAGATTGAACCGTGGTTGTAAATGGTCGTGGTTGTAAAGGAGTTGTGGTTGTATATGGAACTGTGATTGTTCATTGTACAATGAGTTGTGAGTGTTCATTACAGTCACAATGTTACGTTCCTGATGCTATCTCTGGTACTTTATTGACTCATTGACTTATCGCGTATTCTCTCCCGCTTTCCTTCTGCATACTTCTCATCTCTCACCTAGGTTCATTTTATTTTGTTTTTGAAAAGTGCTTGCTCAAGTCTTGTTTATTCACAGATCGATGTCACTATTGAGAATTCCGCAATACCAGTATATTTGTCAACCAACGTTCCCAGCCAGACCTGACCAAAAAAACAGACGTCGCCGTGAAATTGTTCACCGCCCTCTTCTGCTTCCTCAGTCTCATACCTCGCCACTCCATAGAGACCATTCCGCCTTCTCATTCCATCGCGACTTGCCTCACACCATCTTGCTGTTCCACCTCAAAGCGCATACGTACACCAACCAACTCAGTCGGTTCTGCACTGGTGAAGCCGTTGAACGTGTATGGGGGTCTCACAGCTGCGGAGAACTTTTGGGCCATCATGTGTCCAGACAGACTTGAGGCAGGTAGCTCGCGGACTCCTGCTGTGGCGGTTCGTTCGAAATTGTGACATCAAGTATGTGACTGCATCGCTTCTCTGTCTCCGTTATTCCCTTGCCTGATGTTTTCTTCCAGAAATATATCAACGAGTATCATTGAGGGCACGAAAGCGGTAGCTAGTCAAAGTAGATTATGTCTGTGTGATGTCGTATACCAGTATACACTTTTGAGTTATCAGCTCATTCCATCCCCTTTACATTGGAATTCCAAAAAATGATACCTCTAGCATTGACACTAGCAACTAAGGCACCATATGCACAGTATGCTCATCATAAGAGCATGATATTATTTAAGAGAAGTCGCTATTACATGGACGGACATCCTCGTTTCGTCGACCTACCTTCGGCTAACTCCTCGGCAATCCGCCTTCGAGCATTCCCACCCTTCAGCTGCTGGAGGCACCGGCTCACATCATCCACCATTGCCTTCCATACAGGCGAATCCGGATCTAACAGTCCCCACCAATGCAACCCCAACAGAATATTACTGATACCCAACTTGCCACCTTTATGTAGGATGCTCAGGTCACACGAATAGTCCGGCAATGGTAAACCCGAATCAGTCTTCCTCCATTTGGGCTGTACCGACCTCCACCAGGTAACCATATCCTCTGCAAACTGGCCTGCGTCCTCTTTGGACCAATTTGACGGCATGTAGTGCACGCGATTCTTCGAGAGCAACCAGGTACTGAGGACGGAGGGTCGTTCTTTAGTTGGCAATCGACCGTTCTGTTAAGTATTCAATTAGCTCAAGTGTACGATATGACTTGGACGAGGAAATTCTCACGTCACAGGTTGTCGGCATCCCTTCGAAAGCAAGCCAGTACTCGATGCAGGCATGCCGCTTGTCTCCCAAATCATCAGAGAGTAGCTCCATTTCTGTCCATTGGCACCAAACGGGACCATCAGGACGTTGAGTGACTTTGCACTGTCACACTGGACGTTGATCCCCTTCAGGCTCTTCCAGTTCATCGGAGGGCACCGCGTTTTCACTGTGCTTGACGCTCTCTTGATCTGTAAGTGCCGGTTCTTTCTGGACATTTTCATTCTGACCCTGATCCCCCAATAGCGCGCAATCCTGTCTCTTGGGTAACCGATCGTTCGCCTCAGTAATAACCGAAGGAATAACTGTAGCTGTGGCTGTAGCACTCAGGGATGGCCACAACGGCACCGACATCAACAAGTCGTCGACATTCAAATCGGAACGAACTGCATCGAAATCGCCGGACGACAGAGTAGTAGAAGTAGACAAGGCCTGGATGTGCAGTCCATCGGCAGATGGTGGTGCAGATACCAACGAGAAGTCCAACCCAACAACTTTGTGCGATCCATCGTTCCCTGCATTAAAACTGTCCTTATCATGGCCATAGATCCTCGTGCCTCCTATGTCGTCAAACTCCGATGATGTATCAAAGTTGAACATTGTTTCATCTGGTAATTGCCACCCTGGAGCTGCGTCCAACGTTGACAAGAATTCATCGAGGACGGATTCAGCGTGTGGCGCAGATGAGACGTCGATTGAAGGGTTACCCTGGCAAAACACCGAGAAGTCCAGCCCACCGCAAGCCGGTGCGCTAACATTTGCAACGCCAACGTTGGTGGATGGAGCATTGTTATCAGTCAGGAACATTGTAGCGAAGTCAAAATCCCAGTTAAGGGCGGAGGCCGTGTCTTCGGGCAAGGGAGAACCTTGACTGCGAGAAGCTGATGACGCTGTGATTGCAGCTAGGATATCCTGCACATTTCCTCCTTCGCCTGGTAATTCCGGAAGAATTTTTGCTGCCACGAGAGCCGCCACATTTTTTGCCCCCGCTATCTTCCCTGTTCATCCAGCGGCAGATACAGCTTTTGCAGGTTCAGCGGCAATTGGTAGAGGTGGTGCAGGTGCTGTCTTCGGTTCACTGCTCGGCAGAGACTGAATGGGGACAGAAACGTTTTGCCCAGACATGCGAGCCACACGTTCATTAAGAGCTAAATTATGGTAAGCATCAAAAATCAGGTTCTCCAATGCATAGCTACTCATGGATAGATTGATGGACATAGTTGATGAATGGCTCCACCATGGCATTGTAAAAGGCTGGATAGCTATCCATGAAACTCAAACCCTCGGTCTGTTCCCCGAACTTGACCCTTCCGAGGACTTTAATAAACATTTGGATATCATTAGGTGATAAACTCACACCACAGGCATAATAGCACCATCAGGTCAACGCGGATCACAACCCGCCATCACACAAAAGCCTTGGAAACAGGTACGTGATATATCATGGTGCTTCAGAATGTCGTTGAGTGTGTGTGGTAAATTGTCGATGGCTCTGTGAAATTGGCGTCAGTCAATAAGCCTCCAGTTTCGGTGGCGTCTCGCTTACTGATAGATATCTTCTGGACTTAGAGTCGCTGGATCGACAGGAGCCTGCACCTCCATCTTGGCTTGAGCAGTCGAGGCTTTGGATTCCTTGACTAACTCCAATACTCGCTTCCTCACCTCCTCAGGCTCATGCTGAAAAAGTTTCAAGCCCAGTGCTTTGCAGATGTTCATGATCTCGCCGGGGGAAAGCTTCCAACCGACTTGCACTTCACCCTCCGCTCTCAACTTCGTGATGGCTTCATGGAAACTCTTATTTGGCATCGCAAAATGCTTGATATATGCTTCCAACGGGGTCAGTCCACGTTTCCTCCCCTCGGAAGTGGAACTGACGGTGACTCGATGAGATTGGGTAACAACTTCTTTCCACCTAAGATGCCGCTGCTTGTTGTAAAAGAACCACAGCATAGACTGGTACAAACATGAATTAATTGACATTGTTCAGAACGGATAGAATGAATGCCTTTTGAAGACGGCGTCGTACGTACAGTTTCTTTCTTTGCAAGAGCTTCTGCTTGCACCTCTTCCGATACATCTGCAGGTGGAGGAAACACATCGAAATAGGCTTTGTGTACCTTTGGCCAGAAGTCAACAAAAGCTCCCTCCACCTGGTATTGCTCAAATTCTCCAAAAAACAGCTCGACCACTTTTTTTTCGTCATCTGTCAAAGGCATCTATTTGCCCGATCAGTCTCCAAATCTGAGTTTTCTGACATGGAACTCACCTTTGATTACCACAAAATAGGCTTTGGCGCGGGTAACCTATATCGGTACAGTGGCGTGTTGATGATCGGACAGAGCTGTGGTCTCTTGCGTTTTCCCGAGAAACTGTACAGTTGCTCCCAGGAAGTATTTAATCCCAGCATGCCACCCAGTTGGGACTTCAAAAATTTTCGCAAATGGCTATCATGACCAGCGTTGATTCAGCATCCCTCGAGGAACTCAAAGCCCTCATTAGTCTCTGCCTCGATCAACTCGAGTGATTGGTCGTCGGTGAGCCATGTGCAAATGTTATGCGGCTATCAAACTGATCTCGGAATTTAGATCCTGCATCGCTGTCGACGGCGTCGGGTAAGCTTTATCCCTCACTTTTGTTCCTGCTCTTGGTAATCCTTGGTTTAGGGTACAGCAATGCCACCGCCACTGCCCTGGTTCCTGTCACTGACGGAGGGGCTCGACAATTTGGTAACACTCAATTTTTCTTGTTGTCATGTTCTTGAATAATTTTTTAAATGACAGAGGGCTTAGTCGTTCCCCCAGGTGCTCATACTACTGTGCCTTTGGATCCGTTGGTCGCCAGCTCCGAGGCGAGGCCAGAATATGCCCGTCCTCCCACGTTTAACTGTCAGAGCTGTGGTGCTGTCAACAATCCGCCTCCTCACGAACCCTACCCCTACTATGCCGTTACCAAGGGTCGAGCCGTGGGTGTGGTCTGTGGAGTGTCAGTTTGCATAATTCTGTTGTCTGAATACATAACTGACGTTCCTTTGCTAGATCCAACGTTTTGCCGCTGACTTTGAGGGTCTCTGGCTCTTTGTTCACTAAGGGCCCGGGTGAGCAGGTGGCTGTCACCCAATTCAATGAGGCCCTCGCTCTGGGAATGGTCCAGGTCTTAGCACCCTCGCCGAAGTAGTATTTAGTCACACGTATTGCTTGTATTGCCTATAAAAAATATCACGCACGTTGTTTTACCCTTCAGATTGGGTTGAGATCCGTTTGTGATATCTCCACGGAACTTATTTTAGGACTTGAAATTATGTAGTAAGGCAGGGGTAGATCTGGTAGATTGGAAATACGGCAACTAAAAATGAATACAAAACATGACTTCGATAAAATTAATCTCTGCTACATTTGATACATCAGTTGTCGCTCGTGGTGAAGTTTGACTAACTCTTTGGGGTCATTCATCGCTTCAATCTCGAGTTCAGCAATCCAGCCTCCCACCGTTGTTACCTCAGCTGCCAAACCATCAGCCTTCAGGTAATTCGGACCATAACCATCAATATTCAGAATAGCATCTGCGCAGCACGTTGCGTGTGTGCTCAGTGCGTCCATCTCCTCCACACGAGGCTCGAAGACACTGTCTTTGTTGTCATTGTATGTCCCGTCCTGAAGGAACAAGAAACGAAACTCCCGGTAGACGCGTTCGACATATTGTGCCTTGGGACAGTCATACGATTGGATGTCGTTTAGATCCCACGTGCCAGTATTTCTCTCTGCCGGAATTCGCCTGTTCAGGAATGTCGTCAACCATCCCTCCAGGGTGCTACTGCGACGCAACCAGAATGGAAGATTTCCTGAATTAGGATGCCCCGTCGCGGAATCCTGCTGGCAGGCAGCAGGGTCTTCCACCCATTTTTTGAGAAGAGGCTGAGGCACGGTGGACTTGTTAGAGTCAGCCGCCGTGGCTAGCCTCGCTTCGCGACGCCGTTCAAGAATGACTTCGTGATTTCTGAGATGGATGTTAGCTTCTGATGGTCTCGACAAGTTTCTGCTCACTTTTGGTAGCTCTGGGCGCTATGATGTGCATGCGCACATTTTTGTTCGTCCGTCCGCGCTTTTGGCGGGCGCTTGCTAGTATTCAACCTATGAGAAAAACTTTGTATAGCTTGTAGATTAACATACAGCTGTTTGGTTCCTTGATACTTCTCTGCGAGGCCCGCTAGAATTTGTTCCCGGTTCCTGGGGTGCACCACTTGAAAATGAACAAAAACAAACAGGAAAGGTGCAGGCAGCTTACCTTGAGTAGTATGCATGGCTCTTCGCTTGATTCTGTAAAGTCCTAGCGTCAGGCAAGGTCTCGTCCATAGTTTTGGTGGATGCCATGAATGCCACGGAGAAGGTGATTAGCACCTGCCTAACTCGTCAGCGCTGCGATGGTCTGACTCCCCCATTTTTTCTTACCAGCCTTATTCAATCCATACGCCCTCTTCCCCAGGACTGCAGAGTATGGCTCAAATTAAAAGCTCTAAAAGCCGAGATGAATGCTGAGCTTTATCAGTGAGCAATCGCCCGTTTGAGACTAGCCTTGCATACTCTCAGCATAAATGGCGATCCATACTTGCCTAATCTCAGCTGCAGAGCTACAAGGTCAGCACGATGTCAATCTGACTTTTCTTACCAAGGGTGATATCGGCTGCACCTTCGTGAGCTCTTCCTCTCTTGGTTAACACTTTATGAGACAGGCAGAGAAGCTTTCCTAAAATGCAGACAAGGGCCACGAGATTTAACCAGAACAATTTCAGACACTGTTAAATGAATAGTGCGCCATTTCGACCCGGACCGATGTCTGATTCTTCTTACCTAGCAACGCGTTCTGTTGTGCTCCTCTTGAACCCTTTTCTATTGTGGAAAGCAGTAGAAATGGCTAGATCTGAGAAAGTGCACAAGCATATTGATGTCGACAAAGCCTGGGGACCGAGTCGAAGCATGTCTTTGGCATTGGGGACTTATGTTTAAGTTTTCTGTCCGGACCAATATCCAACTTATGAAGCTTGCCAAACATAACCACATAATCTTGGGACATGCTCTTTTACTGACACGACGACACGATGTAACTATACAGCCTCAAGTTTTTACTCTACAAATCGGTCGCACCCCATCCTGATCAATCCTTGACGGTGCATTCCTTCCATCAGCATGTAGAAGTGAATCGCCTGCGAAACAAGCATGTCGTCAGGAGCATACGTTGTATTCAAAGTACTCACGACATGGCGTTCCATCCCCGCGACTCTCAAGTCTTCTTCTGTGGTCCACTCTGTCCAATCACGAGCAGGATATATGTCGTCGAACTGGCGATATACGAAAGCCCAGAACCGTCGGAGAGTTACATCATTGCGGTAGCGCTGGGCCTGGAGCATGTCGGGCACCAGTTTGTTCATCAGCTCCATCTGGGAACATGTGAAGGAGTTAAATGCCTAGAAGGATCTCTCAGCAAAAGTGAATGTTCCCAAGATAGCTGGCGCCGAGTCGACCTGACGACTTACCCATTCCACATGAAGATCCCATCCGTCATTCACCACACCAGGTGTGTTCGTCTCGTGGCGTGGAGGTGGAGTATCATCAGTGGAGATGTCTGGTTGGACATTGGGGGAAGTCATGATACAGGATTTTGGAACATTTGTCACTGGCGTACGTCCCCACAGCGATGATCCTCCCTTTATACCCAGCAGGTACGGATTCTCCCGAGCTCCTTTGAATGAACTGAACCTTATTTTACAGATATATATAAATGGCGAACTCTTGTGGGTCCCCCGTTCGTCAGAACTGGTTCCTTTGACCCTCCTCCTTCCCTCGGAAAGGTATGAGTGTCCTTTTGCAGCTATTCGCATGGACCTCTAGCTAATGAGCGCACCTCTCTAGCGTACTCGCAGATCCTATGACTGAAATCATTAGTGGCTGTAAGTCCATTGGTTAATGTCAGAATTGTCCTTCTGAAATTTTACCAGTGTTCAGTCTCACCGAAGCTGAAATGGACTCTTTGGGTCCCTTTGTTCCCTCTTTCTTTGTCGCGAGGCGTGCGGGAGGAGTCCCTCTCGAGATCGAGTGCTCCCGGATTCTTCAGCATTGGGAGGATCATTTTCCTCACACATTCTTGGCTCTGACGGATTTCCGTAAGAGCTCAGAGGATATGGCTTATGTACGCCGCAAGAAGTTGGAGGTATGTTTGATTTCTCCATTTCTTGACTGGTAATAATGAAAGATTTTCAGAAAATTGAACTCTTCCTGGTCCATACAGGATATCTTACAAAGGGCGAGGCCCCCAAAGATGCTCTCGAGAGCGGGGTGGCTGCGATCGCACAGCTTGCCAATGTCATCAAGGACTTGGAAGCAGAATTGGAAGCTCCACGTTCTGTCGCCAACCTCACCATTCTTGACACCATTCCTGACAGCGCTCCCGCAACCCGTCCTCGTGATCTGACGACCATCACGATTCCAACTCTCGCTTCCAGCATTCTCGCCGCCCATCCTTCATCACCATTGTCGATGACAGGCCTCACAGACTTGCAATCCAGGGGCTACTATACGCGTGCTCATGCACATGCAGAGCGTACACTCAGTGGCAGTATCTCCACTTCGGCTGGGCAGATGGGTCCGGAGTGGGTGACTCGCAAGCCCCCCAAGTATACCTACGCATGCCGCAGTCGACTCTCAGCACCGCTCACCCAGCCTCGACCCCTTGTTCAGTCGCAGCTCTCATTTTCCCACCAAAAGATTATTCCATGCATGCATCGCCGCGGCAACCCATTGTAAAGTTTCGCTGAAAAAGTAGTCATAGTATGCAATGTTTTCTTGGTATCTATAAGTAGCTACAGTGTTCCCTAGTTTACCCTCATGAATCAAGATGAATTACATTTATGTCTATGCAAAGTGCCATTCAAATCACACAAAAAACCGGAACTATTTTCCGAGTGAAGGTAACAGAGCGGTAGGACCGCAGCGCAGATCATTGTCAGATGCTTCTTCGAGAAAGCCTTCTTATCGTGCTTGTAGAACTCTCACCCGACAATGACTCTGTAAACAATCACAGACGTCGTGAGTGTTTACAAGCACGAAGATTGTGAATGTTCACTAGCACTAGAGCATGTGAATGGTTCACAAGTGCTGACCATTCCATCTGGTGCTCACTAGCGAACTCAGCCTTTCAAATACTTAGCTGCAGATGATGTTGGGTCACACCGTTCTTTGTCATCCCTGCGAAATATACTCACTCGATTCTCATGGATTCGGACGACACCTCATTTCTGGCTCATCTGTGGCAGAACATTCGCTGCACTAATTGTCAGGGAATCCTGGATTTCCATTCAACCACTTTGTTGCCTCTTCCAGCACTTTCCCCATGCCCGTTGCCATTTGGGTCGGTCTGGGTACTTTCCTGCGGTCACCTAATTGATACTGCTTGCGCATATCACCTCATGCGTGTACCCTATCGGATTCGACTCGTCCATCGTCCCGAAGATCCCCCGCAAAGGGTTCCCATGGCCAAGCTCTGGGAATGTCCCGACCATCACTGTCCAGCGAGCTACTCGAGTATTCATTCGACCGTGTCCGGTCAGTTCACTATGGATGCCGCCTATCCGCATGATATGGTACCATTTGCGTGGGGGTTTCAGGAGATTGGACAGGTATGGGGACCCGTTACGCGGACACCTCTGAGTACCCTGGACCTGGGAGGCAAGGGTCTGCATCATTTGCTGGGTCTACATGATGTTTTGTTCCCACATCGTCGTTCACGAGGGATCCATGTTACATGGGGCCTTATGAAGTGAGCTGGTTTCTGTTAGTTGTATTGATCATTCATATTCATCGTTCCTGCAGGAACTTTTGCATCTGTCACCCACCTCCTCAGGATTGGTCCTTGGTTGAAGAACATCTATCACCCCTCATCATGATTGAGGATAGCAAAGAAGATGACGTGGATGATGTGCAAGATGAAAGGGACGATTTGATAGGTGTCCCCGGTCCATCGCAGCATCCTACGTCAGTTCGATTTCTTACCAGTGTTGATCAAAGGGGTGCTCACATGTTTCTAGATCGCTGAATATCGATGAAGGAGCTCTCGTTGTAGCTACGGCTACTGCTGATCTTGGCGCTGGATCTAAAGAAGAAGTATATCGTCAATTAGCGGCACCATCGGATGCAGTAGCCAATGAGTCTGACATGACTTCAGGGTAAGTCACTCTAGTGGGTTTCGAGTTCGACTGTCACTAATATTTGGCTTCTCTCGTTAGGAGTGCCACCCTTGGGATCTCCCTCGACGAGTGGATCAAGGTCTGGTTACCCACTATGGATCCTAACTTCCGATTGGGCATTTCTATGTAACTTCAGTTTCTTTCGCTAAAAGGTGTAGATTGTTATGTCGTACTTAGCCCGTTATGTGTTAGTTACCTTTCAAATCATATAAACACCATCATTGTGCCACATCATTGATATTCATGCCCTCGATCAAAACACAAAGTAGAGTAGCTATTGGGCTAGCTCGACTGCCAGTAACTTCATGTCATTATTCCTGCTCGCTTCATGTGAAGCGTGCAGCCACCCATCGAAAAATACGCTGAGAAACCAAACTGTCAGCTCCAAATTTCGTAACGGTTTAAAGTACCAAGGGGGGTAGGTCGCGTTTAGATCACATGTTCCAAAGGTCACCCGACATGATTAATTTGATGACATAATTTTTGCTTGTAGAATGTACTTGTAACTTACCCGCAGGTATCATTGAAGTCCAGGTTGTACAGTGTACACTCACACAGGTGAGTGTGCTTGTATTGTGGTTGTAAACTGACACACTCGTAGATGAACTGCAATCGGCATCTCATTTCTAGCTTCTTCTCCTTCTTTTCCGTGGGTTTTGTAGCAAACCACTAGAGATGTCGCATTTGATGGTGACAGGCACATTTCTTGTGCGTGTTAACAAGCATGAAACTGTGCTTGTTCAGAGACACAGAATCTTCTCTACAATGGAAAGACATATGTTTGTCAACTCGTACGTGATTAATTTCTTTGTGCCATATCGCAATTCAAAGTTATGTCTTCTCCCCTCCTACGCCAGGCTATCGTTCATGGATTTCAAGGTGCTCCCAGAGGAAGGGGTTCAGGGAGAGGTAGTCGTATAGGGAGGGGTAGAGGTCACGGCACATTCTGGAGCAGCAATTCCATTGAAGTCTATCGGCAGAACCAACACGGCGACTGGGTTCCCTTCTCAACGAGGAGTCGTGAGTTTGGCATTCTGACTCCGTGGAAACGTTTTGACATAACGGAGTACAGCATTACTCCCCACCACGCTCCAACAGCCCACCATAGGCATATATCTATTCCGGAACCCCAGGAGCGAGTCCCCGATTCCTCGACCCCCAAAACAACTCGATTGCTCTATAATGTTGACTCTGATCAGCTCGCAGATATGCAAGAGATGTCCGACATGCTCATGGAGGATATGATCCACCTCACACCTCCACGTCGCAAGCGAAACTTGGAGGTACATTTGTTCAGTCACCGTTTGCTCTTCAAATGACTGAACACCTTTTTCAGGATGAACCCCTCCCTAAATGGACGAAGCAAATTGACATGTATGTCATGGAACTACTCCGTCTTGATGGCAGAACAGGGACAGATCATTGCGACACCTGTGGCAAGGATGACGGTGGTTCGTACCGCTGCACAGTATGTGCAGATGTTTGTTCCAGCTGTGGCGCCTGCATGGTCAAAGGGCATGCATCACTCCCGTTCCATCACATCCAGGTTAGTGACCAGTTTGTCTTCTGTATTCATCTCGGTTCTTATCGTCGCAAAGGAATGGACGGGCTCCTTTTACAGGCAGATAACACTTAAGGACCTTGGGCTCATTGTCCAACTGGGACATGCCATCGGCGACTCGTGCCTGCGTCCAGCAGAGAATTCTCGTTCAATGGTCGTTATCGATATCGACGGCATCCACGAAGTTTCCGTGAACTTCTGCGGATGTCACTGCGCCGAGGCTCAGTATATCCAACTGCTCCAGACGCACTGGTTCTCTGTGACAGTCGATCTGCCACACACGGCTGTGACTTTCAGAGCTCTGAATCATTTTCAGATGCTCACTTTCATGTCAAAAGTATCAGCATACGAGTATTATCATACACTCTCAAGACTTACGGATAATACCGGAGTTCATCCCCCACCGGTGTGTTACTTTTTGAAAGACCATTTACAAAAGCTGCTTAACTGATCACTCTCGCTAGGATCGTTATCAGGTATTCCTTCGCGTTATTCGAGAATGGCGTCACCTTCGGATGCTGAAACGACATGGCCGTGGTAACGATGCAAGTGGCGTCCAAGGTACCACCGAGGGTGAGTGTGTCGTGCTCTGCCCGGCATGCCCACATCCTGGCATCAATATGTCAATCCCCATGGATGAGACTAAGTATGTTGGCTGCTCCCTCTTCAATTCCTTTGCTGAGCACCTTCTAGAAGCTACGTCAATCATCTCTTCCTAGGAGTAGATGCCAACTTCAGGCTGGTATGGCTCGATGTTTCCAGCGATCTTTGTGATCCCGGACTTAACCACGGCTTTGCCTATTTCATGGAGGAGTCTGCATTCCAATCCCATCTTGCCCAATTCCACGACAAACTTCCTGCCGAAACGAACACGTGTAATAACCACGATGCCATCAAGCTGGCTTCTCTGCATGGGAAAGGAACCGCAGCCAGTGGTGTTGGTGCAGTAGTCTGTGCGAGACATGATATACGATGTCCGTCTTCCATCGCAGACCTGCATAAAGGCGAAGACTACCTTCACATGGACTACGTCGTCCTCAAGACGCTGCAGCAGGGGACCCCGGACCAAGTTGTCATCTCCTATGACATCGCCTGTCAATGGAGTGTCAACTTTTGGCGTCGTGCTGAATCTTATGGCAGCGGCTTCTTGCCTCCTCAAATGCCCGACCAGATCGTCTTTCTTGTTCCTAAGTTCCATTTGGCTGCACATATCGAAAAGTGTCAGCGAGAACAATCCTTCAACAAGACTCGTGGGGTTGGTCGAACGGACGGCGAGGCACCAGAGCGAACGTGGGCTTCATCCAACTTGGTTGCGAGCTCAACGAAAGAGATGGCACCAGGATCGCGTAGGGACACGCTCGATGATCATTTCAATGATCACAACTGGCATAAAGTTACTACTATCGGTTGGTATAATTTTGCTTCAGCAGGGGATCTAATACTCAAAGTAATTTCTAGTCGTAATGTTGTTGCGATGCATCAAAGATGCTGTTCCTGAATGTGCATCTACGCAGGACACCTTTGAGGGTCTCTCTGATTGTCTCTCAGCCGACAACCCAACAACCATCTCGAAGTGGACCGAGGAAGTTGAGAATTGGGAAAATGGATGAACCACAGAGAATCCATTTGAACCCCGTGTGAAAGGTGTGTTTGTTCTTTTTTATCTGGATGGTATCAGCTGACAGAATTGTATAGCCATGAGCGTGGCATCGGTCCGCCTGCAATTGGCACAAGAGGAAAGGGATCAACCCTCCATTTCAGCCGATTTCTCGATGCTACCATCTGCCAGTGAGATGATAAGGGAAGGACTCGCATTGGAGAGATCTCAGTGAGTTGACACTGGTGCTTTAGTCTCTTAACCTCTCTGATATCTTATTAGGCATAACCTCTTATATGATCATAATCAGCTTGGCGTCCATTCGACTGATCTCCAGCGGGCCAAGATTATTGAGCGATGTAACCGACTCCATAGGAACATCGAGAACTGGATGGATATCCAATGTGTCTATATCCCTCAAGTGCGTGTGATCAGAGGAGAGGAGGAGCAAGGGCGCAATAGTGAACGAGTTATGCCTTGGACCTTGCAGCTTCTTTTACCATCAGCATTGGTGCGCGACCATGTGATCCGGGTTGACGACTCTCTCCTTCGGCACGAATGGGATCTACGAGTAGCAGGAGCCGAGGAGGCGCTGGATGAAATACAGAGGAAAATCATCCTGGAAACGTATGTTCAAGATTATCGGAAGGAGTATGGTCATGGGCAACGCCAAGGGACCCGGACAGCAAAACTGCTCGGTGATTGCTCGGCAGCCAAGAATCGCAGCATAGGAGCTTATCGTCATGCCCGCGAAGTGATGGTATCCTTGGCTCCCTGTTTGTCACAGGTAGGGTGGCGCAATGTGTATCAGTGCCTCAACAACAAGGACACGCGCGCAGTGTTGACGAATCAGGTGGAGGGTGAAGGCAGGCGCAAGCTCTCGTGGATCTGGATGGCCCCGGGTTCGGGTAGCAGCAGTAGTCCTGAACATGTACAAGACGGTGAGTCGAGTCAGCTTCGACTCGAGGTCCTGATACTCACTATAACTTCATTAAGCACTTCACCTGGAATGGCTGAATGCACACGCTAGAGCCAACCGATGGAGTGAAGAATGCAATATCCTAGTCAAGGAGATGGCGCAGGTGTTACGGTCGTTCCAACATGAGGCACGGGTTTGGACAGAGCGTGCTGAAAAATCGCTTTTTGGGACTGCCGGGGGAGCACGTGCATATGCTTTACGGCAGGCGGCTTTGCGTTTAGAGATGCACGATCACTGTGTCCGTTCGTGGACTGCCGTACAAGACTGGGTAAGATTAGGGACGGTCACAGACACTGAGGATGTTACTATTGGCGAGTAGTACAAGTGAGATGATAGCTGCCCGTTACGTAGGTCGTATTGTGTAGCATACTAAGATGGGAATACGAATGTCAGTGGCGACATGACATATGTGTTTGAATTTTGAGAGGTACTAGACAGTAGATCAGGTACAAGGACAATGGTCTGACTGTTCACTAACACAGCTACATGATTGTTTACCAGCACGATGACGTGCGTGTTTACAACCACAATGACATGTGTGTTTACAACCACAACAATGGGAGTGTTTACAAGGACACTACATGATTGTTGATACATGCGACATACAAGCACACAGCTCAGACATGATATCTTATAGTTTGATAAAATTTTGAGAGAAAAAGGGAAGAATGCAGAACTTGGTAAATCATTGTAAATCATTGATTCTGACTGCTTTCAGGTTGCTCAATGCTGATGAGGAATTGAAGAGAACATAAAAACACAACAATCATATCCAGATCAGTGTCACCAACAACATGAGAGACGCAAACAGGATAATGAGACATCGGAAACATGGTCCACAGTAGTAAACAATACGACGAGAGACACAGAAGACAGAGGACCATGATAGCTGGACATAAGGCACCAGGACGGTCACTGAGAACTGAGAAGTAGTGAGAAGCAGGATAAATTTTGATCTGTGCCTTACCGAACATTAAGTCTCCTTTGTTCCTGATTTGATGGGAGAGATAGGCCACTCCGAGGGTCCAGCTTGTCGTCGATGTCGTCAGGACGTTGTTGACGACGATGACAATGCTTGAACAACAATCTGTAGGGTGGGTCCGGCTATGCTCATGACTTGCAGCTCCCACAGAATTGTAAACAACCATGCATGCAGCTCCCATGGAATTGTAAACAATTGTATACGTGCAATTGCACACTATCGCTTACAAGGCTGGCCTTATGAGGTGGTTTATATAGCCACACGAGGCACTGCTTCTGATTAGCACTAGCCATTGCAAAAACTACCGAACTGAGGCAAGGTGGTAGAGGCATGGTAAAACATAAAATGTTCCTTCGCTAAGATAAAACCGATCAATACAGATGCCAGCAACCCATATCACTATACTTCCTCTTTGGAAGACCATGCTCATAAAGACTGAAGGGTGGCGGGGACTCTGCTTTGACACGCAGGCGCTGGACATCGGACACTTTCTGGCGCTTGCGGGGAAGAGGATCGCCAAGGGTACTCCCTGATCTCTTGCACGGGGGAGGTGAGGACTCGGCTTTGATGCATAGAGGTGGCTTGGCTGAGGTGCATGTGGAAAGAGTCCTGACATCAACCTTTGGATACTGTAACAGAAGGATGGAAGAGGGGGCGATAACTGGACTTTCCGCTTTGACCAGATACTGCAGAGTATCATTGCAGTAATTCTCGACTTTGACAAGAGACAAAGGAGCACCGCCGTCTGAATTCAAATGGGTGAGATATGATTGATTCAGAGCAACTTGCTGCCAATTGGCCGGAAGGGTGTACAAAGACGTGCTAGACTTGTTGAAGGAAGGCAGCTTGGGTCGAGGTGGGAAGAGGTATTTATTTGGTTCTGGCACCTTGACAGGCTCTGGCATCTTGGTGGGAGCATCAGACTCGGGGTACGCCTAGAATTTGCCTCGCGTCCCAATGGGGGGTTGGCCAGGAACACACTACACCTCGATTCAGCCACTGCAGAGCAACAAAAGGGTAGCCTCATACCTCCAGCTTGAACAGAATAATCTTGTACCCATTCTCATCCCATTTCTGGTAGCATGCCATTACTTTGTACAAGCAGTCATACCGGAACCTAGCCGCAATTCAGTTGTTATTATGCAAAAGAGAAGGGCGAGCATACCTATTGTTGGGGGCATATTTTGAATGAAGTCTGTATCCCCGAATAACATGCACAGACTGGTCCAACTCCATGGTTTTCTAAGAGACATCAGAGAAGAACTCGGGTATGAAAGAGGACTTACCTGCAAAGCCTTGTTTCCGTGCGTGTACTCCTGGTCCTTGACCTGCATCATCCCGTCTTTGCTCTGTCTGCCTAACTCCCAATCAGCCTTGGAAAAAAGACCGGCAACATGACAAACCTTCTCCACACAACCAACTGCAAAGAAAAGGTCAGAAACGACTCGACAATGAAAAATAGGAAGCTACGTACATTCTATTGCCCTTGTCCTTGTTAAATTCTTCATACCCATTTGACCTGCAACACGGTCAGTAACAATAAACCAGCATAGGTGTGCACTCACAGTACAACAAACCGCACGCTCCCTTTATATGAATAGATCCCCCTCCTGAGTCCTCCATGCACCCCCGCCTCCAACACCGCTGTCCTATCCAAATACCGCTGAAGAGACTCTGTGCGCGCAAGCTAGAAATGCAACAGCGTCGAAGACACTGATCACACCCACACCCAACACTACACACACAAACCCTCAAGTTCGTGGGGGATTCTGATGCGATAGAAGCAGAATGAATTAGAACAACGGGATCCTCAGAATATACGATATACGCGTATAGCGATAGCACGCAGTAACTATCTAGATCTCTCAAAGTCCGAAGGCTTTTAATAACAAGAGGAGCGATGTCCGTCGCTGGGCCTCAAGGCAAGATGCAATATAACACACGCAACATCGAGAGACGTACACAAAACCCTCAAGAAGTCTCGAGCGACACGCGGGGTGACCTCAAACGACTCGAATCGCACTACACACCACTCAAAGCTTCGCGCTCTAAGCCAAAACACTTCACAAGACCATCCACTAAAGCCACAGGATTCAAACCTACGTGCTCAAGCTTCCAAACCGATTGTAGATCCACAGGGTTCTAACCTATGCGATCCAGAGACACACAAAAACCTTATAACACTGTCCGACAAGCCAAAGGGTTTGAACCTCTGCCACCTGTAGTGCCTCACGTCGCAAGAAACCCTCAAAGCACAAGAGCGCGTCCACAATGACACTAAACTCCTCTTCTCAGGTTAGAGCTCAAGTCACCCAACCAATTAACAGTCACACAAGTGCCGCGTTAGCTTTCTATGCCTCGCGCGCGACTCAATTCACTCAATATGATATCAATCCTAGGTATATTCTCTCGCTCGAAGTTACAAACTAATCCTGATGCTATGGCGTCAAGCTGGAGGCTTGCGCGCGACTACAACGGGGGTCCGAAACTTATACACTACTATTACACTGCGCTATTTATCTATTTTACGTCCTACAAATTCGTACCACCCCATATAGTATTATTTAAGCTGCGGGGTACCTTCGCCTGCGACCCGCGCATGTTGCAATCATCCCGCCATAGCTTGGCGCTGTCTCCGGAGTCTGGCCATGGTCCAGATCCTGTCTCTGAGTGTCACGGCATTGGTTACCAAGGCTATTACCCACGTAGTGACATTGGTTGCCATCTCCTCGGAGTTATAGTCTACCCCGCGACTCTTATCTCGCTTCCTGGTATTCTCTTAGGGAATTCTATTGTAGTGAGGTCAACATGCTTCTTGTCTAGGCCTCGCGCGCTTCGGCCGAAGCCCCAGGACTTCGGATTTACTTGAGTTCTGACATCACAAAGTCTAGAACTCTAAGCTCCGGGCCTGCCGGGCCTTGTGCGTCATATATCACTGTTACGCGAAGTCTTAATTATCTCCCAAGCGTGTCCTTTTCTATTATTAGCGCGCGTATGCTTTGCTGGGTCAGAGAACTCGGTGTCAAACACTGGGACTTTATACCTAGTACGGCCTTTCTAGTACCATTCTCAAGTTAAGCCATGCGCTCCACCCAGCTTTACTCTGGTAATATCATTACTGGCATTATACACACTGCGCTCTGTTGTTTTTATCATTGCCTTGGTATCTGGACCTTATTGCCTGTACTCATTGGCACAATTCGCAAAATTACACGCGTGAATGCACATAGAGCGTGTCATATCCCCCTCACTAAGCTCTGGACCTTCCATGGACCTTCCCGTGTGTTTCTGTGGGTTTGCGTGGGTCCAGGTTACCGTGGCAATGATCTATTCTTGTAAAAGAAGCGCATGAGTCATCGCACAGTGCTTCCTCTCTCACGCGTGTGGGAATTCCTTCAAGAATGAGCTTGTTTATGTCAAGCTGTCCTTGGGGCTGAAATTTTTCAAGTCTCCATTCTTTCCCTTTCTTTCCTTCACTACTACACTCTCTGCCATCCCCGCGTTACACGTGGAAGTGCATCGTCTCCTCTCCCAGTGTTACACGCTGGTGCTTTCTGCTTTATTTAGTGCTGGGAGTCTATTTCCTTGCTTCTCCTCCCTGCTATGGACGACGACTCCGACCAAGTCCTTACACACGCGCATCATATCAATCTTGACGACATTTGTAGTAACTTGCGCGGTGCTCGGCTCTACACCGCGGCTTATTTTGAGACGGGGGCTCTGCACCATGCCTCAGTTGCGGAGTTGGTTCAGGCTGTGTCAAAGGCTCATGCCTACCTGGCGCGTTATCTTTCTATTTCTCCCTGATCCTGGTTCTCATCCCTGATTGTAGGATGCTCATATGGATGCTCTCGTACTCTTCAAGCTTATTGACTCGTTCTATGGCCTTGCTCTGCGCAGTCAAATCTACCGCGTTACTCACCGGATCCCTGCCGCGCAGCGTGTGAAGGCCTGGAGAGTCTGGGAACTCACGAGCTTCGAACACCTACGGGACACGGTGAGTCCTGCGCTACTAGTATCCGGGGTCTAGATCTCTAACTCGCATGTAGCATGAGTTCCGGGAGACTCTGTGTATCCCGGGTGATCCAGGATACGTTCCTGGTGACGATTCCAGTGTCGGGGAGGCTGATCTCCGGCCTTTCTGTCTTGCAGTCGTACCCCCGCCTATCAAGCCTGCTGCCGCGCCGGCTCCTTCAAGGTCTGGGGATGTTGTCGTACCCTCAACTTCGAGGTATCCATGCCTTCCCTTGTTTATCTTCGCGCGCTTATTTTTCTTTGCTCTCGTCTTCAGTAAGAAGGTCCCCAAACCTAAAATGATCCATACACCCCAAGCTCCCAAAGAGCCTTGTAAGTCGCGCGCTTATCTGAGTGATTTCCTGGGACTCATGTTTGGCTCCTAGCATTTGCTTCTCCCTCCAAGAAGCAGGTTTCCGTGGTGTTGCCACCAAAAAGTGCTAACTCAGTGAGTTGTTCCTCGTTTTGACTGATCTTTCTCTTACTGGGGACGGGCTCTAGTCTCTGCCTATGACGCGCAAACGCCAGCATGCCCCAGAACCAATCAAGACAGTGAGTATTCCTCCCTCGCTTCTTTCCGTGTCTTAATGCTGGCCTAGACACCGGTTCTCAAAGTTGAAAAGGCACCTCCCGCTAAGTGAGCCTCCCTTTCTTCCAGGTATCTCGTTCCCTTCCTTTGCTGACCATTCTCTAGGCCCGCGGCTCCCAAACGAGCTGTTCAGACGCGCGCTACTGCTAAAAAGAAAGTTCCCACACCAACCAAGCCCACCCCCGCTGTCAAGAAGCCTATCGTCGTGGGTAAGCTCTTTTTCTTTCATTTATTTCTCTTTCTAGGTTATCCTGATCTGCTATATGTCAGATCCATCCTCCGATAGTGAGGCTGAGCATGAGTCTGACGATGACGAGAACACCGTGGAGGGGAGCAATGGGGAGGCACCGGGGGGAGGGGGTTGGTTGAGTGATGAAATAGAGGCTCCTCCCGTTAAGAAGCCCCGTTTGGCGCATGCGGAGGGGTCCAACCCTCCACCTCCTCGTGCGTATCATCCTCTCACTGGCTCGCCCCTTCGTGGGCTCTTATATGTCCCTTTTACAGCACCTACCGACCCCGCACCGCCTCTTCCTGCGACGGAACCTCCATCCAAATCTAAAGGAAAGGGGAAGGCTACTGAACCATCTTCCCCCGCGTCTCCGTCTCCTCATGGTCGTGCTGCGCGCAATAAATGGTCTCCACCCCGTTCAAGCAAGGACCGTCGCAAGGCTCGCAAGTCTCCCGTTCTTTCTGAGAGCCTGGCTGGCGATGCTGCAGCCCCCGCATTAGAGGCAGATCATGTTGATAACACGATCTATGCACGGGCTTTTCATCCACAGATCAACCTGCAGTTTCATGAGCCTCCTTCGCGTCAAGCCCTGGAGTCGATGAAGCTATCCATGTTGCCTTCTGCCCCCGCCTCTCTCACGAAGTAAGCCCCCTCTTTGATTCTTCCAGTTTTAATCTAACGATCCTCCTGCCTAGGGCTCCAACCCAAGTGCGTAGTGGCCAGGAGTACGTGTACCGGTGTCATTCTGACATCGACCCTCATTTCATCTGTCCCCCGCTAGTGCATATCTCATCCTCCTCTACTTTATTTCACTCACTCTTCCCCTGCGCTAGCTGACGTGGCCTTGCTACAATTGTACTCTGTTCGGGTACCCTGATGAGTGTGAATTCGAGGGTGGAGTCGGCGAGGAGATCTGCACCAAGTGCAAGACTGGTCGCCATGGCCCTTGCTCTGCACGCTGGGATGCAAACCAGCTTCGTCGTGCTGCCATGCTCCTCGATCCTCTCACTCTGAGTAGTGATGGCGGTATGTGTCCTTCTCTTGCGCGCGTCTTCCATTCCTTTCTGACTTCATTTTCTCTTCAGCTATCCGTCGTGGCATTGAGCGTGTCGAGCGTATCAATGCTGAGATTGCTCTGCTTGGTAGGGCAATGTACTGCCTGCGTGAGGATCGCGAGAAGATTGTTGGCGAGTTGGCTGACGGTCTCGATGCCATCTCGTCCCGTGAGCATGGCACTGAGATCATCGATGCTTACGCGCGAATCTCTGATTTCCTCGGGTCATTTGTCATTCGTCTAGGAGAAGATGCTGGGGACTCTGATGCTGAGGGTTCGTCTTCTGGGTCTGGTGCTGCATAAGTCTCGTTGTATTCTCTTGATACTTTTTGGACTCTTTCTTTCTCATATTTTCTGTTATCTCGTGCCATTGTTTCTTGTAGATATGATTTCTTTTATTTATCGTAGCACTCAGGGTCTTTAAATGCAGCCAGTAGTAGCGACGCGCGTATATATCTACCCCGCATATCTCTCTCGGCTTGTAGGGCCCAAAAATTAACAATATCATTGTTTTGTCCGCTGGTTCTCTATTGTGTGATCTCTGCGAAGCCTCCCTTCTTGATTTAGCTAAGTGCTGGCTGTGTCATGATTTCCCTTGATAGCCCTGATTTGCGGTGTCTTCCCTGTCACATGGTTCTTGTCATCTCGTGTTTATTTCTCCCATATCTTTTCCTTTGTTACTTCCTGTGAAGTCATTTCACTGTGCTCTAGGCATTATTTCCTTCACCTCCGCAGAGCTCTGCGCATAAGCTATGGCGCCTGTCATGAAATGTCTCTCTCTTGTCGGCTTGCCGCCACATAGTGACGTATGCTACGGGTTTTGATCCCGCTCCAAATTTGATTTTCTTCTTCTTTCCGTAGATACTCATTCCGTGCTCTGTCTTTCTGTTCTGCAGAAATCGCAAAATTTATGGTACTTTTACAGGTAATATATTCATAGTAATACCTTAGGTATACTACTATATCCCCCACACTAAAAGAGTCTGACTGTCCTCAGTCATAAAATCAAATATTCTTTATTTCATAAAGTCAAAAATTTCTAACTCAGATGCTGTCGCGCGGAATCCTAGCTATTCCCGCGGACTTTCTGCAAGTCCACTTTTTGACTTTTATGATATTTTCCTTGACGGCTTCTAATAGTTTTGCCGTTGTATTGCTGTTGTTCGAGTATAAAAGGTGTTGGTTTTCGTCGGTAGAGCTCAACCAACCAACTTTCACCCATCTCTACTTGTGCTTACAGCTTGCGCTCTATTGCTTTATCTCTCAAAATGATTCCTACTTTCATTGTTGTGAAGGCTGTCATCATGTCTCTTTGCAA
This sequence comes from Armillaria altimontana, assembly GCA_022818075.1. Taxonomy (NCBI): domain Eukaryota; kingdom Fungi; phylum Basidiomycota; class Agaricomycetes; order Agaricales; family Physalacriaceae; genus Armillaria; species Armillaria altimontana. The sequence continues at coordinate 1,329,973 of JAIWYR010000018.1, forward strand.
GGATCTGGCTACTACTGTGAATGATCATCTTGATCAGTTCCAGGAGTATACTGTACGTCTTCGCGCGCTGTTTCCTTTCTGTTACTAACTCCTCGTGCGGTAGTCCCATCTCGAGCATTACAAGGTCGAGTTGGCTAAAGACAAGGATCTCAAGGAGTCTGTCTTTCGTGCTCGTACCGCCGTCGAGAAGGAGTTTCATACTAACACGTCGAAGCAACCTATCCATAAGGTGCTTAAGACGATCACTGGGTGGGTTCAGAGCGAGCGCAGCCAGGTCAACGATGGAGGTGCTAGTGCTCCCTCTGTGCCTACTGGTCCGCGTCGTGAATCCAAGCCTGTACGTTCTTGTCCTTATATCTCTCTTCATTTTCTACTTACGCGCGCTCTGTCAGACCGGTGCTACTACTCGAAGCAAGGGGAAAGGTCGCTCTACTCATCGTTCGCGCACTACTATCGAGAGCGAGTCTGACGAGGAGTATGATGACCATGACAAGGTAGCTGCTAATTCTGATTCCGAAGCTGAGTCCGTTAAAGTATGCACAGTCTCCGCGCTCTTTGCTTGACATTCTGACCGCCAATCTCTTCAAGATGGTCATCGATGACGAGAATGCCAAGGCTCCCAAGCCTCTCAAGTTCACCAAGACTAAAGGTAACGATGCTGCCATCGGTGAGAAGCGCAAGGAACCTTCCAAGGTAGGATATCCTCTCCTTGTCTCGATATCCCCCTCACTAAATGATTCTTGCTTTTAGGAGGAGCCTTCTGGCTGCGCTCACTGCGGTGTCAACAGCCATCCTTTCGTGGAGTGCCCGGAGAAAGCCCATGTAAGTCTTATTTCCCTCTCGCGCTATATTCATTTTCTTACTCTTTAAGTGGCTTAGCCAACTTCCAACAAGTCTCTCAGCAAGGACGGTGCTCGAGCTAGCAAGCGCGCTAAACAGTCGTTCCCGCTTCCTTCAGCCCGGGAGTATTTCCATCGTGGTGCTAAGGGAGTCGGAGAGCGGCGCGCGGCCTCAGCTCTTGGACTTACTAGTACCTGTGAGTTTTCCTTCTATCCTTTTGCGCGTTACTTCTCTTTACTGATCTCGTGTTATGCGCTAGATGCCAGGGAAGGGGGAAATCTTCCAAGCGTCGATTCTCTTCGCGAGAGTCATAAGGGATCGTCCGTGGGCCCTTTCACGGTGGAGAGACCTGAGCATCTGGCCAAGCTCGAGAGTGCCCTCATGGGCGATGTCATCGTGCTTCAGCACACTCTGTACGCTGCGGAGAAGCAGCGCGAGTTTCTACTCGACGAGCTTGACCGCGTACAGTCTGCCCTTCGTTCAACGGTTTCAGACACAGCCGACTCTCGAGATACCGCTCCTTTGGAGGCCGAAGCTTCTTCCGCTCCTTCCACCTCGTCTAGCATGGAACCTCCCTCTGCCTAATCCCCGGCCAGTGGTGCTCGATATCTACGGTATTCATCAGTCTTCCGGTCTTCTTTTAGCGGTATATCACACGTTTCTTTTCTCTTTCTCTTTTCCTGACTTTGAAGTGGGGCTCCTGTTACCTGTCTGCGAAGTTACCCTCCCGCTCTTTGATGATTTGAGCTTGCAGGTCGTTCGGGGTTTTAGTAGCTTGTATCCCTAGTCAGTTTCTCTTCTCTATCGCAAATACAGTAGCTAGCGCTGTATATCCTGTCGTTACAATAATGCCATACCCGCGGAAGGTGTTTCCGTGCTGCTCTTTAGTCCTCATCTAAGTTCACAGCATCTGAAATCTTCGGGTTTGCTATCTCTTCAAACTCTTCTGTGAAGTTTGCTGGCCATCTGTCCTTAGGTTCTGGCGATTCAAGGATTCTGCGCAGTTCTTTAGAATCCTTGCGCATCCAATACAACACTTTATCATCTATTTCTATAGAGCGCCGCGCTAAGTATGGAATCACGCGGAAGGCTGCGATCTTGGATCCTATTAGCGCGCCATCCAGCTCCGCTAGAATATAATTTCCTGCGCTCGAGCGGTCTACGACTACTAATGGTCCCAGATATCGTGGCTTCATCTTCGTGTTCAGCGCGCTCTCGATCTGACTGTTGCGCATTAAAACTAAGTCCCCCCTCTTGAAGTTATATGACTTGATTTTATTCGCATGCATGGTCGCATACTTCAGTGTCTCTTGCTTCTTCTTTTCATCCATAGTATCTCGCATCTCTGCTACTTTATCTGCATGTTTCTCAAGTGCTATCGCGCGCAAGCCTCGGAGTTCCCAGTCTTCTAGGATCCTCCCAGGATACTCAACGAGCCAAGTCGCTTCAAGCACATCGAGTGGTAATATGGGATGCGCTCCTGTTACCGCAAAGAATGGTGAACATCCCATCCTTTTTCTAATGGTAATACGGTCCGCCCACATTATCAATATGAAGTAGTAGTGCCATTTCCTCTCGTTACCACCGCAAGCCTTGAACAAGCTCTGCCGCACATCCCAGTGTGGGCGCTCTATTCTCCCATTGGCTTGTGAGTTGTAAGGCGAGATCCTAATTCCTTTTATCCCATACTTGCGTTCCAAATAAGCTACCGCGGCTTTGAACGGTTTGCCATTATCAGTTATAATCAAGGAGATACAGCCCCAGCGACAAATGATATCTTCGAATAACCATTCTGCTATTGCCTGTGCTGACTCGCTTGCTAAGGTCCTGCCCTCCATCCAGCTCGTTAACGTGCAATGCCCGTGTACTATGTACTTATGGTGATTCAAGGCCTCTGGCATATGCATAGTGTCTGCATGCAATACCTGGAAGATCGAAGGCGTAAAGGTCACGGTTGGTGGAGCCTTAATAACTGTTTTCTGGCGCTGTTGACATATTTCACAGGTGCTGACAAACCATGAGATATCTCATTCCATCTCAGGCCACCAGAACCTCTCCTTTATCAACATCTTCGTCGCGTATATTCCTCTGTGCCCAAGTTGATCATGCACGGCCTTCATTATATACATCCTCTTCTCAGGGTAGATGACAAGCTTGTATTCTGACTCGATGTCACGGTGATATAGCTTGCCCTTATCCACTATGAAGTTTTTCGCATATCTAATGAAGTTCCGGTATTGATCATCCTTGAAGCCTGGCAGTCGTGCGGTAGGATTCTCATGCCATTGAATTACTTGTGGTAACTGACGATCCAGCATTCTTGCGTACCCGCTCCTGCGCTCTTCATCATAGGTTGCAATGTCGCTATATCCTGCCGCATCAGGTAGTAAGGGTCCCGCGTTGTAAAATACTGAATACGTCTCGCCACGTTCTGTTGCTTCTTGTAGGACCTTGTCTTCATGAAAGTCGTGCACCGCTCTTTCGATGGTTACATATCCGTGTCTAGTATCAATCCTGTCCTTGAAGTCTGCGATATCTTCTACCTTCTCCTCAGTCTCATTGATGAACTCCCAGGGGTCTTCATCTGGTGGTCCATATTCGTCCTCTGGGTTTGAGTATTCTTCATCTCCCAGCTGGAAACTTCGCCTTGACAGGCTGTCAGGTGCGTGTCTCTCCCCCGGGATATGTACCAGGCTGAAGTGGAACATGAGGATAGATTCGATCCATCGGTTTATAGCAGCATTAGGGACCTCATCCAGGTTCCTAAGCATTCCTGCTATATACTTCGCGTCCGTCTCTACTACCAATTTTCGTACCCCAAACAACCAATGTCGGCATGCATGTAGAGCTCTGAAGAGCCCATATAGCTCTCGCTTAGGTTGTGAGAAACGGGCCTCGCGCTCGTTCAAGACGATCGATCCAAAGCGCGCGTAACGTCTTCTCTTAGGGTTGTCAGGGTCGACTTGACAGATGTGGAATCCTATCGCGCGGTATGAAGTATCCACTCCCAGGATAACATCTGTCTCTAACTCGTAGTCAATTGGCATCAAAGATGGGCTATCTTGTAGCGTGTCTTTCAGCATTTGCATCGACTCTATCTGGTCTTCTCCAAATTCAAAGGGTACCTTCAGGTGCATTAGTTTGGTTAAGGCATCTGCTTTCTTAGCATAATCCTTTATAAACATTCTATGCACGCCCACTGTCCCTAAGAACGAGCGCACATCTCCCAATTCCTCACACGGTCCCCATCTCATTATAACTCCCACTCTATCCGTCTCAGGCTTTCTACCTTCGTAAGTGCAGCGATGGCCGACCACCATAATCTCAGACGTGCAGAGTACCGCCTTATGCCCAGAGAAGGTTCCCCCCGCATACTTCATTCGTTGTACAACGCGGTTTAAGTTCTGGAAATGCTCCCATACGAATCTCCTGATCCCTGCATTTTCTTTGATGGTTTCATAGCCTCCTTCCTTGATTTCATAGCGCGTCTTTGGGCCTCGTACGGGTACATCATCTACATAAGGAATGGTAACATGCGGCACCTCATCTTTAAGAATATAAGTCACATCATCATGAAATATAGTGTTACGATTTAACCACTTTTATTCTTTTACTTACATAACCCGGGTCACCGGACCGTCCGGACCGCTTATCATACAGACACCGCGCAGTGGCTTCGACACTACGCACTACATGGCGTAGTTGACACTTCCACCTTGCACCTTATCGTGTGATAATGTGCCAGGTTGAAGTGTCAATCGCTTCGATATTGCGTGCTCAAGCTTTCCACTCTCACGAACGGTTTATATTTAGACCCTTACTTTTAGTATTTAAGTAGCTAAGCTCTCGCTAGATATACCCTAGCTTTGAGCTAACATTTAATCTATACCGAAACTATCGCTTTATCTATCGCTAAGCGCTAAGAACTTAAAGCCTTTACTCTCAATCGTTTAAAGAACTCAGCGGTGACTGCCCGAACGCGAGACAGCCGTTGTTTATCTTTGATTGAAGTTCGGGTCTAACATATAGGTACCGAGTTAGTCCAACCCATGGGCAAGGTCACAAGTCTTAACGTGCCAAACGGTGTTTGAAACGTCGTAAGGTCTCTAGATTTCTCGTCTAATGTCCTCTCGTCATAGCCCACATAAAGGTCCAGTGTTCCCCCGCAGGACTGTCCCGCGAAATGTTCCGCTAGCTCGTCAGTTGCAGGGGGCATGCCTGAGTGCTTTATAGTCACCGCATTTAGTGGCTCCAAGCTGTGCACGAGTCTCAGACTCTTTCCATCCTTCTTTACTACACAGAACCAACGAGAGCGGTACGAGGAGTTCGATGGCTCGTACACCCCCGCGTCTATTTTGGTCTTGATTATCTTGCACACTTGGTCAAAGATTCCTGGTGGAATAGGTATATTCTTCTGTATCCACGGCGTATGCTCAACTGCGGGGATAGTGATGGGAGGGAAGTATTCTTCCTTGAAATGTCCCCACTCCGTGTCGTCCCATGCAAATCCCTCATTCTGGACACTCATAAACTCGTGCAAGAGCTTGCGCTCTTCCGGCCAAAGGAAGTCTTCCTTGTGTACTTTCTCAATTATTTCTTTGCGCTCCGCGGTGTATCTTCCCATGGGCGTATATTCCGATGGGTGGGTACTCAACTGAGGCATGTCTTTAAGAGGATCTCCCTTAATCTCGCGTACAATCCTGAACTCAGAAGGTAATCCTCCTGTAATCGGCCTGATCTTTTGCGCTACTGGTTTATATTTCTTTGTCGCAAAGACGTCCTTTACAGTTCCTACTGCAGGTAAAGTGTATTCCGGATCTACTGTATTGTAGAAATATGTCTCTATCCACCGACTAGGATTAGCTTCGAGCAGTCTTGCTGCCTCGTCTGCACCTTTCCTCTGTTTCCGTATATCTTTGATATCTCTCAGCGCCCCAAAATACGAGGATAATGTCCCGCGCGCCTTTGTATCCTCGCCACACACCTTTGAGCTTGCAACAGCATATACTGCGCGTAATTCATCGGGTTTAAAGGTGTTTATACAAGGTTAATCGTCGAGTGAGTGCCTTGCACAACAGAGATGACCCGCAGCTCACGTATCCCCGCCTCATAGGCCGTAAGTGGGATACATGTCCTCTCCACCTGCAACAGCAAGGTCGCAAGTGAGAGGACAATTTTCGTGAGTCCTGCTATCCACACCATTGTGCTAGCTCCTTACCTTCCACCTCTTGCAGGTCGCAAGCAAAGTCATACTCTCTTCACCTCCAAGGTCGCAAGAAGATCGAGTACGAGTAAGTCGAGCTCGTACCAGTCCCTGACTGCTGTACTCATCCGCCGTTCACCTCCTAGGTCGTAAGCAAGGCGGAACGGCAACCCGATCCCGTAGATTGGTTATCTGGCAGTCCGTGAGCAGGAGAGGGGCTATTCCCTCTCTGCGTCGTATCCTCACGGTCTTGCCAGGTATGCTATCCTGATGGCTCTCTCTGCTTCATATACTTATGGTTTTGCTAGACGTAGTTTTGCTCGCTAAGCGACGAAAGCTCGACCCTTCACTTTTCGATTGGGAAGTCAATAAAACCATCCAAAGCGCAATCCTCTCACCTGCTCACCTCGCTATCAAGCGGAGATATGAGAACTTCTCCGCGGATCCAAAGGAATGCCTCCGTCTCATCAAGAATTCAGATCCTCCCCCATTCACTGACGCCGGATTTCGATCCATCGTCTACGGCACGCCTGTCAACTTCGATGAGGTTCTCTCATACTTCAAGAGCCCGAGTGTCTCCACCTCAACTACACACTCGCTCGGAAACGGTCTCGTCTTCCAGACTACCAATACATCCCTCTCCCACAAAGTCGGCACCGACACCCAGTGGAGGTTTGTCTGGGTCAGATATGTACGAGTGCTTAACCACATCTTCAGTGGACGAGAATCTGAACTCAACACATACGACGAGTTCATCAACGATATCTTCGACCATCATCAGATGTGGATGCACCCCCAGATCATCGCTCTCGACAGATCTTGTCGTGCCCTCATCGCTGCTTCCCGAGGCCGTGTCCTATTCAGCGACACCCAGCGGTTCGCCCAGCTCAAGGAGTCTCATTTCGCGGCTTCAGGCATTGCCTATGTGGCTCCGCCCACCGATTCCACTCCCGGAGGAAGTAAGGATGGAGGACGTGCAAAGAAACGGCGCCGTGAGATCTGTCGGAACTGGAACGCAAACCGATGTACAGCCAATGACTGCCGATACCAACACGTATGCTCCAACTGCAAGTCCAATGAACATCCCAGCAAGTCCTGCCCCAACCGAAACAACGGGAAGCCTGTCTGAGCTTGCTGCTATTCAGGCTGACCTGTCGAGGTTCGCAGGGCGAGCTAACAGGCATGTGGAGTTGGACAATGATGATGGCGACACGTACCCACCAGACTGGGACTGTTGCGATGATTTGGGCTTAACGAACGAAGAGAACATGGCTACTGTGGTTAGCCACATACCAAGATATATGCGAGGTTATGCCTGGCGCGACCCTATCCATTTCGAAAGTCGCACCGCTCATTACACCGAGGTCGATGATCCTTTGCTGTGTCCCCCTGCTTCTGAATTTGAGAACATGGCCACAATGAATACTATAAAAACTCATCCTCACCTGTTCAATGTGAGTACACCCATCGAAGTCGACCACTTCGAATCGTTGCTCTCCTCCCACCCAAACACTCCGTTCGTCCAGTCGGTCATGACATCTCTCCATGAGGGTTTTTGGCCATGGGCAAGCACGAAACACGGTGACGGATACCCAGAAACCTGGGACAATTCGTGGGCTCCGCCTGCAACAAAGGCTGAACAATCCTTCCTTGCCAATCAGAGAGACATTGAGATTGAAAAGAAGCGATTCTCACCGCCGTTCGGACCAGATCTCCTTCCTGGGATGTATAGCACACCTGTACTTGCTGTACCAAAGCCACATTCTGATAAACTACGCCTAGTGTCTCATCAGAGCTGTGGTATCTTCTCCCAGAACAGCATGATCGACAAGGATCTTACCCGTGGCCCTCGGATGGATACACTCCACCAATTTATCCCTGCTCTACTTCACTTTCGTCGAGAGCACGGCAAGATCCGCCTCGTCCTGTGGAAGTCCGACGTCTCCGAGGCGTTTCGTCATCATCCTGCTCATCCTCTCTGGCAGATAAAACAAGTCATCACCACAAACATCCCCACGAAGGACGAGATCGACCACGGTATCGACCGTGGTACCCTAGTACGCACTGTCGACTGGCGTAGCTGTTTTGGTAGCTGTGCCTCGCCTCGCAATTGGGCCTCTATCATGGGCCTCGTAATCTGGGTCGCGATCTTCATAAAGTGGATCCTCGACCTTTTCTGCTATGTTGACGATACTTGGAGCTGGGAGATTGAAGGCGAGCTTACCTGGTATGAACCATACCAATGCTTGTACCCCACAAAGCAGGCGAGGTTCCTAGCTCTTCTCGACGAACTTCGTGTGCCGCACGAAAGGAGGAAACAGTTGTGGGGGGCTATCCTCACCGTTATCGGGTTCTTGATTGATGTCAATGAGATGACAGTGACGCTACCACCTGAATCCAAAGCTGAACTCGTCGCTGCTGTTCGCGAGTTCATTGACACCTCTTCGCGTCGTCGCACTGTGAGCGAGTGGAAGCAGCTTGCAGGATGGATGAACTGGTCATTGAACGTGTTCCCGTTGTTGAAACCTGCACTGTGCAACGTGTACGAGAAGATTTCGGGTCGCCACGAAGCCTACAAGAAGTTATATCTCAATGAAGCGGTTAAAGGGGATTTAGAATGGTTCCTTCGCCATGTACAAGCTTCCCCCGGCATCCTCCTCTTTGATGCCCTTGATTGGGACCCTGAGAAGGAGACCAACCTCACCATCCTTTGCGATGCATGCATGTCTGGTATGGGCTTTTGGATTCCTGAGCTGCTGCTAGGTTTCTTCGCGCCTGTCCCTTGCGACCCTCCGAAGGACACCATTTTCTTCTGGGAGGCATTGTGTGTCGTCGTGGCACTAGAGTGGTTCTGTAAGTCCATGAGACAGGATTCCACTCTCACGCACCGGCTTCGGGTCACCATTAAGACCGATAACTCCAACACGGTGGATCTTTTCGATTCCCTCCGTGCTCTCCCCGCTTACAACTCCCTCCTGCGAACCTCCGTCGACCTCCTCATCTCTTCAGACATCGACCTTCGCGTCCTTCACATCCCTGGTGTCCACAACGTCGTTGCTGATGCCATATCTCATTCGAAATACGACGATGCATGTACTCATGCTCCTGGGCTACTCATTCGCCCTTTTACACCCCCTCGTGCACCGCTGGGGGCTATGAAGAAATGATTACAGTCTCCCGGATGGCCAGGCAACCTCCACGCGTGCCCTGGTCGTTGGACGAGCTCGTCCACAAGCGCTCTATTGCGCTTGGCCTTGCATTAGATAACGCGTCCCAATCATCTTACTCTTCTGCCCTCAACTCGTACCTCACGTTCTGCGCCCTGCATGGTTTCCCTATCGAACCCATGGCCGATACCCTCTCGTTTTTCGTCGTGTATATGTCCCACCACATCGAACCTCGTTCCGTGGGGTCATACCTATCTGGTATTGTCAGCCAACTCGAGCCTCATTTTCCTAATGTCCGCGTCGTCCGCAACAGCATGCTCGTGGCTCGCACTCTCAAGGGCTGCAAACGCCTTCGTAGTAAGCCCATTCGTCGCAAACAGCCTATTTCCAGGGATCACCTTCATCGTGCCCTTCGCTCCCTCAACCCCTCGTCCTCCTACGACGACGTCTTGTTTGTAGCCATGCTCTTCACTGGCTTCTACGGGCTCTTACGTCTGGGTGAGATGACGATGCCTGATAACACATCACTGCGGAATCCACGCAAATACTCTCGTCGCTCTTCGGTGGAGTGGATACCCGAAGGGTTTGCTTTCTGGTTACCCACCCACAAGACAGATACCACCTTCGAGGGCAGTCGCATCGTCATCCCCCACAAGGACGACGTCTCTGTCAACGCTGTCCCCACCTTCCGCAGGTACTTAACACTCCGTGACGCAAGATTCCCTTTCAATCCGTTCTTGTGGACGCACGAGAACGGCTCTGTGCCTGCCCGCGCCTGGTTCATATGTCGGCTACGGAAGCTTATCCCTAACAAAGGGTTTGCCGGCCAGTCTATACGTTCAGGTGGCGCTACTGCTCTCGCCGAGGATGGTGTCTCCCCACACTTGATCCAAGCATCAGGTCGCTGGTCGTCTGACACTTTCCAGATCTACATCCGGAAGAATCCCACCATCCTCCAGGCCATGTTGCACACTCGCAGATGACATGCTCCCGCTTCTGCATGATACCATCTTTCTCTCAATTCTTTTCTTCCTCTATCCATCTCCACTCCGTTCCTTCCCATTAGTCCATTAGCGATCATACACGAATCAATCGCATCTTGGGCTCCCCAACGTGCGGGGAGCCTGATTTTGGCTAACATACTGTGCACCATATACTAAACTCGAGACGATTGGTCGGGTTTAAAGGTGTTTATACAAGGTTAATCGTCGAGTGAGTGCCTTGCACAACAGAGATGACCCGCAGCTCACGTATCCCCGCCTCATAGGCCGTAAGTGGGATACATGTCCTCTCCACCTGCAACAGCAAGGTCGCAAGTGAGAGGACAATTTTCGTGAGTCCTGCTATCCACACCATTGTGCTAGCTCCTTACCTTCCACCTCTTGCAGGTCGCAAGCAAAGTCATACTCTCTTCACCTCCAAGGTCGCAAGAAGATCGAGTACGAGTAAGTCGAGCTCGTACCAGTCCCTGACTGCTGTACTCATCCGCCGTTCACCTCCTAGGTCGTAAGCAAGGCGGAACGGCAACCCGATCCCGTAGATTGGTTATCTGGCAGTCCGTGAGCAGGAGAGGGGCTATTCCCTCTCTGCGTCGTATCCTCACGGTCTTGCCAGGTATGCTATCCTGATGGCTCTCTCTGCTTCATATACTTATGGTTTTGCTAGACGTAGTTTTGCTCGCTACCCACCCTCAAATGTTTCCTCTGTTTCATTATATGTTCTTACATTGCACGGACAGCGTTTCTAGCCTACTCGTAGCTACTTCATTTGTACATCCTCCCTAGCGATCATACACGAATCAATCGCATCTTGGGCTCCCCAACGTGCGGGGAGCCTGATTTTGGCTAACATACTGTGCACCATATACTAAACTCGAGACGATTGGTCTTGTTTAAACTTCTGAGATCCCATGGGTTTTGCATATCCACTGATCATTAGATCTCCATCTTGATCAGTTTCTATTATTAGTGCTAACTCTCCTTGATCGTCGATCAAATCATCGATCACTGAAAACCCTCCTTGACTTCGCGTGTTACGAACTTTTTCTGTCCCCTTGGGAACGTGGGTATCATAGCACTTCGCGCGGAGTTAGGATCCCGTATCTTTATTGTTTGTCCTCCGTCTGCCGTGTTATACACCGTACTCGTAGTTAGCGCGTCAAAAGGTCGACCTAGTAAGACATCATAGGCCGGATCCTTAATGATATGTACTTGTAGATATACAGTAATGTCACCAAACAGGAACGGAATATTCTTCGCCATGCCAAGGGACTTTTCTACTTGCTTGTTCGCGGACTGCATGTTAATCACAATGTCTGGATCGTATATCAGGCCTAGCCTGTCTGCGACTCAACTCGACATGGATACTATCTGCGAGCCAGTATCATACAAGCTCTCAAAGCGCTCTGAGCCGTTAATGAAGGGAAAGACCGAGCGCAAGGCTTGCGAGTCTTTAGCTACATATACTTGCTTTGGAACTTCTCCCTTAGCTTCCGTGTCATTCAGATATTGTTCCAACGGGTCTTGCCAGACAAGCACGCCTTCTGGGATGCCATTCCTGGCTTCCGTGGTTACGATGAAGGTTCCCACAAACGGTATCTTCGAAAGATGTACTGCGCCTTGGGGTAGCCCATTATCCTGCTCATCTTCAGTCTCAGCAAAGGGGAATGCTTGCGCAACTCCTTCTCCCTCCGATTCCGACTCTTCCTCGATGACCAGACCAAACTGCTGCTTGCCGTTCTTCTTGGATTTACCAAGAGACACCCGCTTCATTGTTAACTCTTGTTTCACTGCTCCACCTATTTTCGAGAGCGCAAGGAGTTCTCCAACCGTTACAGCTATTGGAGACTTCATGAGCCGCTCCAATACTTCAGGTGAGCTCCTGCGCTCCTCAACGGGTGCTTTTAATCGATAAGCCACTTGCTTATCTTCTGCTGCAAAAGGGACGAATCCCATCTTCTTCGGTAGTCGTTTCGAAGGACCTCCCTGCTTACCTGCATTGGTTACATCTGGAACATTGAGATATGGCATCTCTGGTTCGGGTGTCACGCTGCGCGCAGTAGGTATGGGCTTGGGTACGGGGTCCAACCGCACTTGCTTCTTGCTCATCACTTTTTGTGGGCGCTCGTCTTCTGATTCATCCGACGAGGCGTCTGCCAGTTCAACTCGTACTGCTCCACTCCTCCTTTTGTTGGTTACGTCCTCCGGGGGTGATGGTGAACCAGACCTGGCAACTCCACTGATCTTTGTACGGCTCCCGCCCGCCTTCATTGAACGTCTAGAAAAACCCTGCTCTCGCTCTTCGTCTGTTGGCATGTGCTCAAGTGGATCATCTGGCGGCGGACCCTTACTACGAGTTCTAACACCCGTGTCATTGCTCGCCTGCTGTGATCTCATCGCATACACCTGACACTCCAACTCTTGCTTCTCTTGAAGTAGCGCGCTGTAGCCTCCTGGAATGTGGAAGAGTCCTGGTGTCGAGGTAGTAGTTATAACTACATTCTGGCTTTGCATCTTGCCAGTCTTTACCCGCACGTAGTACTCATCAATGCGGTCCTTGACATACTGTCCTCGTATGTCTTTTGGGATCTCGCCTCCACCAGGTAAACGCGGTCTTCCGTCAACAATCTCTATCTTCCCTGCTTTAATATACGAAGACTTAACTAGACACTCGCTCGAGATGTGCCCATCTGTTTCTCCACAGAAGAAGCACGCGCGTCTATGATCTTGTCCATAGTTATTCATCCTATGCACTGGTTCGTACGATGGGCCTGGCGGTCTACTCGTCTGTTGCTGCAAGAAGCTTAGAATACTCTTCTGGTTTTCTATCATAGCCTTCTCCAAGCTCGCCAGCCTCTTATCATTCGCAGAGGTTTGCTGTTCCATGAAGTCTTTCATGACTGCCATGACGCTCCCCACCTCTTCCTGCTTAACCGATCTATCCTCTTCTGCAGGAGAGTTGCGCGCGGCTGTTGTCGACCTATGCTGCTCCCGCATTGCGGTTGCTGCCGTTGGAATTCCTCTAGCCTCGTCTCTCTTCCTGTCCATTGATGAGAACACTCCTTGTAGCACTCGCAAACCAGCGTCCATGATCTCTTTCAGAGTGTATGGATCTGCGTTCTCCCTTCTGGTTAAGCCCGTGGGCACTGGGAGGTGCTCTAACTGCAGCTTGATAGATCTGTACAAATCATTAGACATAGGTGCCAAGAAGGCGTCAACCAGTTCCCGGTTTGACAGTACTTTGCTTAGCGCGGACGTGAGTACTTGAAACTCCCTCTTGAACTCCATGAACTGACTCTTGTCAGATATCTGTGCTATATCATAGCGACGAACCAATCTCTTTAGTTCTTGAACAGCGTCACGGTCGCTATCACGCGCGCCATCATAGCAATCCATTACTTCCGACTTAAAGTCCTCATATTTTCCACCGGCAGCGTACTTGGGGAGAACCTTCCACTGTCGCTCCGTCTTAATATCCGTATACGACACCGCGGCTTTCTTTTTCTCTTCCTCATCTGTCACTGTACACTTGTCAAAGAGGTCTTCAAGTCTGGAGAAGAATTGCTCGAGCTCCTCTGGGTCAGAGGAACTTTCAAATCATGGGGCGGCCTTTTCATTTGGGCCTGGCATAGAAGGTGCCATGTTTGCAATCGTCTGATTACGCGGGGCTGTTGGACCCGGATTTTGGTTTGTTATAGGTTGCGAGTTCGAATTAGAACTGGGTACTGGCTCTGTAGGCGCAGCTTCGCTGGGTGGTATCCAACGTCGAAAGAGACTAAACTCGGAATCGGGAACTGGGGACGGTCGTGGTACTGACGCGCTCCTTGGTTTCCTGGCAGCTCGGTTTGCGTCAACTCTATCCTGATGCCGCTGTTGCGCGGGATATGGATAGATCGCTGGCACAGGGATTCCACTGGCTGCTTTCGCCGATCTGGTCTTGGGCTCTCGAGGCTGACTTGGTCCAGCTATTCTGACGCACAGACAGTAGACGTCCTTCTGGGAATTAACAACCCTTTTCACTAGTAGTCCTCAGTAATGAAGGGCGACTAGCAGATTTGCTCTCGGAGGAGGAAATCGTTGATAATTATAAGCGCGGTACACTTCGAGTGTAAGTAACTTGTTTTCGAATATAGTTGCTCTAGTTTCAATTGAAACTGCTTCCCCCCCTCACGGTGGGCTCCAAATGAAGAGACTCTGTGCGCGCAAGCTAGAAATGCAACAGCGTCGAAGACACTGATCACACCCACACCCAACACTACACACACAAACCCTCAAGTTCGTGGGGGATTCTGATGCGATAGAAGCAGAATGAATTAGAACAACGGGATCCTCAGAATATACGATATACGCGTATAGCGATAGCGCGCAGTAACTATCTAGATCTCTCAAAGTCCGAAGGCTTTTAATAACAAGAGGAGCGATGTCCGTCGCTGGGCCTCAAGGCAAGATGCAATATAACACACGCAACATCGAGAGACGTACACAAAACCCTCAAGAAGTCTCGAGCGACACGCGGGGTGACCTCAAACGACTCGAATCGCACTACACACCACTCAAAGCTTCGCGCTCTAAGCCAAAACACTTCACAAGACCATCCACTAAAGCCACAGGATTCAAACCTACGTGCTCAAGCTTCCAAACCGATTGTAGATCCACAGGGTTCTAACCTATGCGATCCAGAGACACACAAAAACCTTATAACACTGTCCGACAAGCCAAAGGGTTTGAACCTCTGCCACCTGTAGTGCCTCACGTCGCAAGAAACCCTCAAAGCACAAGAGCGCGTCCACAATGACACTAAACTCCTCTTCTCAGGTTAGAGCTCAAGTCACCCAACCAATTAACAGTCACACAAGTGCCGCGTTAGCTTTCTATGCCTCGCGCGCGACTCAATTCACTCAATATGATATCAATCCTAGGTATATTCTCTCGCTCGAAGTTACAAACTAATCCTGATGCTATGGCGTCAAGCTGGAGGCTTGCGCGCGACTACAACGGGGGTCCGAAACTTATACACTACTATTACACTGCGCTATTTATCTATTTTACGTCCTACAAATTCGTACCACCCCATATAGTATTATTTAAGCTGCGGGGTACCTTCGCCTGCGACCCGCGCATGTTGCAATCATCCCGCCATAGCTTGGCGCTGTCTCCGGAGTCTGGCCATGGTCCAGATCCTGTCTCTGAGTGTCACGGCATTGGTTACCAAGGCTATTACCCACGTAGTGACATTGGTTGCCATCTCCTCGGAGTTATAGTCTACCCCGCGACTCTTATCTCGCTTCCTGGTATTCTCTTAGGGAATTCTATTGTAGTGAGGTCAACATGCTTCTTGTCTAGGCCTCGCGCGCTTCGGCCGAAGCCCCAGGACTTCGGATTTACTTGAGTTCTGACATCACAAAGTCTAGAACTCTAAGCTCCGGGCCTGCCGGGCCTTGTGCGTCATATATCACTGTTACGCGAAGTCTTAATTATCTCCCAAGCGTGTCCTTTTCTATTATTAGCGCGCGTATGCTTTGCTGGGTCAGAGAACTCGGTGTCAAACACTGGGACTTTATACCTAGTACGGCCTTTCTAGTACCATTCTCAAGTTAAGCCATGCGCTCCACCCAGCTTTACTCTGGTAATATCATTACTGGCATTATACACACTGCGCTCTGTTGTTTTTATCATTGCCTTGGTATCTGGACCTTATTGCCTGTACTCATTGGCACAATTCGCAAAATTACACGCGTGAATGCACATAGAGCGTGTCACCGCGTACCCACAGGCTGGCTCTCAATCTCTCCAACCGTTTTCCTCTACCCAAAGCATCATCAGCAGTCCCACAGAACAAGCGAAAGACATACGGATCAGCAACAGGCTTCCTGCATCCTTCTTGCTCCTTCAGCTTGTCCACGTCCAAATTGCAATAATCCTTCACGATCCGCATCTCTTCTCTTCCGAACTTGCGTGTTTTCTTGAATCGGAATGCTTCGTCGGCGTAAGTCATGTTGGTTGAAAAAGGGAGAGGGATCGACAGCACGGCTATATATGGATGTGACTCATAAGCACGGCCAAATCGGGCTGCCATGCCATTGTCCTACACTTGGATGCATGTTCTAGCCTCCGCTTTTAGCTGCAACGCTCGGGGTTTTTTGACTGACATAGTGCGATTGGAGGATACATCACAACAGTACACGTGTTTTGCTGTGTTGAATACTTATCAGTGATGGTCGATGGCCACCGGTGATCGGCAGCAGGGCCATCCCAGGCTAAGCTTACCGCAACTCCGTTCGAGTCTTTCTGTTACTTGACTAGTACAGCCTCGACCTTCTGTACGCCACTAGCCCTTACTTTACATGGTTTTCACAGTGTCTTTACTATAGGTATACCCTTGGGTCATGCCGGCTCAACCTCCGGTATGTCGCTTGGAAGATACCTGCACAGGGATCAACGTCACCCTCACACCTCGATATCACATCACACCATTTTCCCATCCCGTCACTTCTCCCCAATTTCGGTCCCTCCTCGTGTTCACTTTTATGCCGGACAGAGATATTCCTGCTCTTTGAATCCCATTCGTAGTACTACTCACTGTCAGCAAAAAGACTCTTTTGCAAACAAGTGCATGTAGGCAGTGACGCGCATGGCACCCCGGATTGCTGTGTTGATGCCCCACATCCGCAGCAGGAAGTACTTGCCCAACAGCACATGCATTTAATCTGCAATGATCGGTAGCATCATAGCCTACTAAATTTACTCTCCTGCCAAAACACATCGCATATCTCCACCCCAAGCATGTCGATGCTTTCACATTTCTAGCTTCATTCCAGGTACTGTTATCCATCTGCATGTACAGCCTTGACATTGTCACTAACCCTTGCACTCAAATATCATTTTTTCACAGCAAGGGATCACTGCTGACATACCCAGACACAAAGGTCACTTGTCCCCATTTGATCCATCATGCGACGCTTGTCATCTTCCTCCTAGGCCAGCTTCATCGTTAGCATATCCTGAGTAGACACGCATGTGTTAAAGTCGATGCTTTCGAGTCGTACCCGCATTCCCATCAGCCGACCACTCAAACTCCAGAACTTTCTCTTGCGGAACAACCTTTTTGCCTATATCCAGACCGACACGTCCATCCCTTCGTGCAGATCTGGCATCCACCTCCATAATGTGATCGCGAACCCTCGTCACATGTAAATTCCCAGGCGATTTGATCCACATTGATTTTCTGGTGCGCTCCCCATCACCAGCTTGCTCTTCCACAAGCAGAATATATGGGACGTCGTCAGATAACCTAAGTCCCGGTTGAAAACGACTTGCCTGCTCCTCACATAACACCCATCTCAAATCTTGATGGATCGGCGAACCATAACCTCATCACGAACCCGCTAATTTATTTTCTTTACTTCTAGAACACGTCACCGTCGCCCAAGGAGCCAGGTGGGCCGTTCTGCACCACCACCTTTGTTTCAGGTTGCTATTATCCAACTGAGTGCATGCATCATCTACAACTTGGTCCTCCTGTTCGCTACTACCTCAAACCTCATCAAATAAACTATCGCAGCAACTTCAGTGGAGGGATATACCCAGATGTAGAGAGTCAACTTGTCTCTGTTTCAAACACGTGGCACTCTCCTTCCCAAAGCAACACCCATCTCCCATCCCATTGTCTTCTTCCTTACGCATTTTCCTTCCACAGCGACCTCCCTCGAGTTCCAACTTTTGGTTTCATCTTGCCGTTTGTAACCTTGGTTCCTCCATGTGGAACCAGTACCTTCCTCTGCAATCACCAGCTCTTCTTCTCCTTACCTTCTAGAGGTTACTCCTCGATGGTCACTTGGCAGAGTATTCGCCTTGGAGCGGAATCATCAGCGCCACTTGGGAGCATGTTCATCTTCATGGCTCGTGTCTGAACGAGCGTCCCAGTGATGGGATTGCAAACTTTTGGTCTTGATCACCAGTGTAAATTCCCAAGCAACTTCGGCCTTCACTAACATGCATTCCCCTTGATTTTTGAATTCTGGGAGCGAGCACAATGTCGCTACACTCGAAGTGCCCTCCAGATCAACCTCGCTATCTGCCTTCTTCGTTACTTTGGCATGATCAATGCCTTGAATAGACATGACCCTGAATACACAAATGCAAAGTCAACTGTCCATCACACTTGGACAACACTCAGCTCTCAAACTAAACGTGGAATCAGAGATGCATTATAGAAACCGAGGTGATGGATCGGTTTGTCTGACATGATTGGTCTACCTCCTATCATCTTCTATTCAACCTTGAAAAGCCATCTGTTAACAGGCAATGCCGAAACGCTGGTGACTTCTACCCAATTTCGGACCCTCATCGCATTCCAGGTTCTATATCTTTACCCAGGGTCAAGCTTTCGGGGCCGCGAAGTGTTCAAGATCACCACTCCTGTTAGACCACCCCTTCATCAGTGATGTTATACCAGCCGGAACAATGATAGCAGCTCCAAGTGTTGTGAGATTAATTTTCTAGCATCGTCCTCCAGGCTGTTACTTCTTCTAAGTACCAGTATCTCAGAGCCTTTTTGAACTCCATCTTGAGTAAAACTGTAGTACCAGGCTTTGTCTGTGCGGTACTCTCAGCTCTGACACATCGGAGCTGATGCCTGAGGCAGTGTTTAAAAGATGGTAACAGCTCCAGAAAGACGAAGATCCTGAAGATGGACTGTTATTTGTGGCTGTGCTTGTGGGATACTTTCTCGCAGATACTTCACTACTACTTACTTCAATCTCCAGTCTCGCAGTGCCATCCTGGCTTATAAAACAAGACAGCTCTTCGGACTGCCCGTGTAAACGAGGTCAATCCCAGATGGACTCTCGAGCTTCAAGTTTCAACCGCAATTGTTGGAGCCTACTATGATCCAAGTCCCAACACTGACACCATCTATCATCAATAACAGGATTGTTTCTTCCCGAGATCTGAAACATAAGGAGGTGTTCAAGATATGTACTTATACCATGCACTCACAGACTCGAAGGTCTTTCGTTGCCATTCTGGTGTACACCTGTGTTCTTATCATCCACACCACTTGCACAATCCATATTGTCCTACCATTTTCAATGGCGATGCCCATATCTGACCTAGTTTTCACCTCTATGCTACTTCAGATGCTTTTATATGGTGAGGCTTTCTTCCCAATATCACTGGTTGGACATTTCGCTAAATAAAATGATAGGAATGTACACCTGCCTGTTCCTGAAAGCATCGTATCTGCTAATGTAGGTTTACTTAAACTCGCAAAATCATGACCCTGACCTCTGTAGATTCTGGAGGAAGAAACCCAAGGTCATCATTATAATGATAGTCTTGAACACCATCATGGGGTCTGTCACAACCACTAATGTCGCCATGAACATGAACAAGAATGCCACAAGATTTCTCCAACAAAATGGCATTGAAAACACCACAGTTTTCGATGAATATGCCATGCCAGAGATATACTTGCAGCTAGCATTGGAAGGCATAAACGTACATAAACCATCTACTTAATCCTGAAAGCTCGATCTAAATACTGCATGCCAGATTATAATCGGGGACAGTGTGGTAATATGGAGAGCGTGGCTCTTGTGGAACCAAAAACAATGGATCCTTGTCGTGTCTTCATTCTTGCTTCTGGGCACAGATGGTAAGTACAAGCTTGTTCACCTTTTACACCATACTTTGCTAAGAACTGTGGTATTTTACTAGTGACAGTTGCCAACCTGACATATGCACTGAGTACCTCCCACATAACACCAGACAATCTGTTTGACGACCCAAAGCTATCCGTTTGGGGAATTGCTACTATGATGCTAACAACAATGACCAATCTCTTTGCCACATCCTTGATTACCTATCATACATGGTAAGCTCCTCAATCTCCTTCTCAAAGTATTACTTCTAACTATAATCATGGCAGGTCTCACCATCAATTACCTTGCTCCTTGACCGGAAAATCTGGCATAGTTCAGCTTTGCAAACAGAACAGCATCCTCACACTCTTAATTGAGTCTGGTGTGTTTTATTGCTGCACATGGGTAAGTCAGCTTCTGGCTCAAGCACTCCAATGACTTGGATATAAACCAACCAACAGCTTGCTATGATCATTATTTTTGCCACTACAAACAATGGAATAACCCTTATGTTGGACATTCTTTCCCAGCTTACAGTAAGAGCTGGTTTTCTTCCCCTTTGAGACCCTGTTCTCCTCTCATTATAGGCCATATACCCCACCCTAATTATCATCCTTGTCTCCATGAGATCAACGCTTGATGTAGCCATGCAAACTTTTGAGCAGATATGCCAGCAGCCATCTACCATGAGCCCGAAGCCTATACCAATACACACTTCACGATCAAGTATTGAAGTGGAGACAGCAGCATATATTTCCAGTGACAATATTGAGTCCTTCCCAGTCAATAGCAAGGATAAAAAGCTAGGTGAGTCTGGAATAAGCTATAAAGAATCCTGCCTTCATCCTTCAGTAGATTCAACAACATTAGTGTGTTGATTGAATTCTGTCATGAACACCCTGGATCTGGCATGCAAGATTCAGAATATATGACATCTTCAAATTAACTTGATTGTATGCTTTGTAGAGATTACAGATCATTGTACCAGTAGTCAAATCATTTGTGAATTTCAATCCATCACTGTTTGCTATTTGAGGCACGTGCATCTGAGTCGTAACTGTCTGAATCCCAAATGGTTACGCTTTTCATGAAAATAATGCCACATCTACTGCGCTGATGGGCAAGTCAGAAGTGAGGTCAAAGTGGACATGAAGATGAAGCTGTGTGCAACTCAAAAACACCGTGAAGCTACCAAGAAGCTACTGCTGGCAATTGCTGCTAGTGCCTCTGTTGACTTTTACAGTCCACTATCATAGTCTTGAGCTACTGGACTACCATTTACGATCAGCCCAGGTCTCCGTGCCATAATTCTGGAGCTCCACTTTTGAAGCATCATCTCTGGGCCAAAGTTTATGTTTAACTTCGACTTCCGACTTTGGCAGACGCTGCTGACCTCTTATAAGTGCTGTGATCAATGATAGCCTCTTGGGTTCCAGATGGCAATAATGAAGGTATAGTAGGTATTCTTTCTTTGGCAGATTGGTCTCCACACAGCACACAAAAGTTCTCGCTACTTGCCATACTATAGACCGTACTTACTTGACTGACTCCTTTGTACACTTGACTCTCACCCTCTCAAGTGTTGCCAGCTTTCTTGCTGAATCCCTAGATGCCACTTGATTGATACTTATAGACCTGGGAATCAAAGACTTCATCCATGCTTAAAAACCTCGCTCTACACACGAGGTCTCTTAGTCTTGAACCCCCACCTTCTGCATCCTTCCTACTGTGAGTTCTCTCCTCTCTTGTATATATGTTTGCCTCCCCAACCTCCTGCTAGAATGCCAAAACTACAGTGTTACTTCATCATCAGAGGTGTAATCGTTGGTATCGCCTTGATGCCTGTCGTCCTCCTGCACACTTTGGGACTTTTGGGCTTTGGTGCAGCAGGGCCTGTCACTGGTGAGCAAGCATTATCCTCTGCTGAGAATGGCTTCTGATTTGACCTTCAATGCAGGTGGATTTGCAACTGTTGCCCAAAGCAGTATGGGCAATGTCGCTGCAGGGGGCCTCTTCGCACTTCTACAGTCTATAGCAATGGGAGGCTCTATCCCAGCTATTGTGTACATAATTCCGGGAGCAGTCATTGGAGGGATTGTGGGGTGGCTTGTTGGTTGGATTGTGGATTGGCTGGTGGATTGGTTCCAGTGAGTTCTCAAAGTCCCAGTGATTGTAAGAACCGGCTCTAATCGTTCTCAAGGAAAAGGAATGCCCGTGTTAAAGTGGTCATGAAGGTGTAAGATAAGATCCCCATGTTCTATGTTTACTTTGTGTTCGCCAGGAAAATCTATGCTTCTATACCCATATACTTAACTCAAAGGCAACGAGCCAAAGTAACAAATCTGAAAGTCGTAGAACTTCACTGCTTTCTTATTATGTTGGACATGTCGCCGTTGAATCTGCATGGTTAGTGTTGAATGCAGAGAGCTTGGACCTCCTTGAACTCACGCATTCTACCTTGCATTCAGCGTCACCCCACCTACTATGACAACAACGATGAAGATTCGTACATGCCGACAGAACTTGTCTCGCTCTGTTAACATGTTTTCTTACCTGCATTACTGGATACCCATGAATTATAATCGTGTTCCCCGGTTTGGTATCGCAGTCGCGAATTCGTACTTTGTACATGGTATCTTGTATTTCGAATGCTCAATTGATAAGGTATTTTTACCTGCTCCTATGTCGCACTTACGGCTCAGTCTTTAAAACGGCTCTTCCCGACCGAATCTCGTCAAAGATACCATGGAGTTTCTTCTGGACATCGTGTCTGCGCCAGAATGAATAAAATTCTCCAGAGTCTCATTGAGCCAGACTCACCTAGTGATACAGACTGGTCGCTAACCTCCTTCAGAGGGCTACTGATCATGATGGACGCAATATTATCATAGGAAATAGACGTTGTTGTCTCTATCTCAACCTTCAGACGCGGAGCGAGCATGGTGATAGGATGGTTCGAAGATTCGGGATTAGTAATGAATGGTTGGGACCGGCTCATCTGTTGAGAACTGTGCATGGCCACATCAAGCGTCGATTTAAGGCAAACAAGAGCGATGATCAGGGTAGGGTAGATGGCCTATAAGAGTTTTGGAAATAAGGTGTTATCATAATCGATAGGTGACGACTCTCACCGTGAGCTGGGCAAGCATGCAGAACACAATGTATATTCCGTTGCTTGCAGTCACAGCAATAATCACAGTAGCGAACTGTTGGCCGTTATTTAGAGCACTGCCAAACACCAAGCGGGATATATACGCACCCACGTGCAACAATAAAACACGCCTGATTCGATCATCAATGAGAGTATGCCATGCTGCCTGAAAAACTGAGATGCGAAGGATGCACCAGTTAGGGAACGGATGAATCGATGATGAGTCCTGAATGATATCAAGCCATATAAAGAGATATCAGCCATCAAAAGGGATAAACAGCTTACCAGGTACGATAAGCAACCAGAGATGTAGCCCAAACATTTATCGAGAGTGTCAATATCATGGCGATAGTTGCATGGACGCCGGCAAATACACCATCAGAAGCAGTACTCGTGAGAGGCTCACTGCCCCATAGGTGTGGCAACAGTGCGGAGGCAGTAGTAGCTTGCCGCGTTGACTCCAGAGTCAGTATACGGCACAGTCAGAGGCAAATCATGGACCTCACCGAACGCGGTTACACCCAAGATCGAAGACACCCAGAGTATCCATGCCCTCCACAACATGATTCCGTCCCCAATAAAAAACTGTCAGAGGGTGACATAGTAATCCAGAAGTCAGTTCGATTATGATTGCGGGAGTTGCGACGTACATTTACACATTCTAGCGCGAGGAGTGAATAGAGTCCTGGGGGTGTGTTATTACCCTCGAGAACCATAGCGTCTCCGCCGTGCTCAGTACCCCGCAGATATACCCAGTGAATCTTAATGATGGTTATCGTGACATGAGTCGTCGACATGAGCCACATGATCGTATTCAAGACTATCATGACAATGACAACTTTGGCTTTCTCCCTTTTGAATCTACCAAGACAGTATTCAGCGACAAGGAAACTCTCTTTGAAAACAGAAACCTACATCAAAAGGTACGACGATCCTAGAAAGAGGCAGGTGTACATCCCTGCGAATACATTTCGTGAAATATCCTCTTCGTGAGGGTTAGAGAAGGGACACACCATATAAAAGGATTTCGACTACTACAGCGACGAAGACCGCGTCAGATACCGATAATGCCATCTTGCTCGTGATTGACGCGTGGGTTTGGAATCACCCTGAGAGACGGGGTTCTCGATGAAAAGACCATGCTCTTAACTTATAGCTGAGCTAGGCGTAATCAGGGCATATCTTTCATTTATCATCAACAAAAGCTGGCAGCATCATGGAAGGGAAAAATACAGATGATTTTGCTTTGCTTCGTAATTATCTTTTGCAGCTTGCACCGAGAGCACCATTTTTTCAATGGATCGAATGTACGCCAATGCAGTGATAGGAAATAAAGACAAGGCATTGAATAGGACAATGAGTATTCCGAGGGACTGAAAGATCAATGGTTTTCGAATTGAGATGACTGTCAAGTTACTTACCCGTGTCACTATCAAGGAACACATCAGAGAATGCTTTGGTATCATGTTTCTCACCCGAGATGCAGAAATAGATCTTATAGCACAATAAATATGAGTTTACATAGTCAGTAGC
Organism: Armillaria altimontana; assembly: GCA_022818075.1. Lineage (NCBI taxonomy): Eukaryota > Fungi > Basidiomycota > Agaricomycetes > Agaricales > Physalacriaceae > Armillaria > Armillaria altimontana. The sequence goes on from JAIWYR010000018.1 coordinate 1,354,506, forward strand.
TGGGGTGAGAAGAAATGTAAAGACGAACGCACCTACGATCAGACATATCATAGATGAATGTAAGGGTAAGTCCATGACGACGATGCTGTCAATATATGAGAACGATACCGTCTGCGTCAACGTTTCATGGACCTTCATCTCTGATCATTCTCCGGGGCTTCTTCGGATTGGACTTTGGAAATGAGATGTAAAAGAGTCAGAGGGGCGGTCCGTCCATACGGTCTGTCAGTGGTGCCATTCCAAAGACTGGCGAAACAACCTGGATCAACTTCCCACGATGCTTATTCAGACAAAGCGAATAAAGACCAGATAGCTGACATGACAAGATAGAGTCGAGTTGCAAGGTTCCACTCGTAGAGCTTCAGTTACTAGTAAAAAGGCAATAAATTTGAGTATCCTTTATGACTAACTGTGAGAACACGTACATCGTAGGTCCGTGAAAACCGAATCACCATCGTAAGTATTGGATGAGAACTGCGTGAAATGATTTAACGGTCTTGAGACGGGTACCACGACTCGATTGACAAATAAACATCAGTATATTCAGGACCGTTTGGATTTCTTAAGTTTGAGATTCAATGACATCAAAATTAGACGAGACAAATGATGAAATTACAGGAAGATACTCAGTACAGCTATAAGCGAAATCTAGATGGTCCTTGAAACGTCTAAACAGCCCAGAGCTTCGTCTATTATGTCGGTTTTCGATGTTCCTATAGGGAGGTTGTCAGATAGATCGCTCTCATTGTATAATCAGTGCATACCGGGGAGTGCGTCGTCTCGTAATCAACGTGCACAAATGCTCTTTCAACAGTCGGGAGCTCCTCAATCTTGTCCTGCAATTTCTGACTAATGTCATGGGCCTTATACAACGGTGTCGACCCATCCATCACGATATCGATTTCAACATAGTAGTCGGGACCGCTCTGTGGGAATGTAAGCTCAACTAAGATGCGGCGATTTACAAGCTGACATACATGATACGCCCGAACGGTGTCTAGTTGCACAATGTCGTCACTGAAGGTCATAGATTTGTATATGAGGAGTTGTATGAACTCGCGCGGGGCCGACTTTCCGGCCAGAAATTCGAACTGGCGGTAGATAGACCGCGTCCACGCAATGATGATACCTAGGCCGATCTGCTCGCCTATTAGTTATCAATCTATTTCAACGGAGACATTGACTTGCGATGATAGCGCCCATGGGATCGAGGTCTGGAAGATGAATAAGTAATGCATCAGATGGAAACGATAAACACTTACACCACCGTAGTTTACTCCCGCCAGTAGACATGAGGATACCTTGGAAAGATCGGACCAGGAAGGCCTATGAGAGGACACAGACATACCGAATGTGTTGATCCATAGATCATTACGATGGTCTTCCCAAAGAACGGCGACTTGACTGGAGTTTTTGCGGAAAGGGTAGCATAAGATAAAAAGCATCAGCTTGACACCTAAACACCGGATGAGAACCAAGCAATGTTAGAGGCGAAAGCCTTACTTAATGCAGCTGCTACAGCAATGATGGATGGAATATGAAAATCTTTCAACTCATCGTTCTCTTTCGATACCAATGATCTCACGGATTCCACCACGACGATGAGATTGACACTAGACATCCTGTGCGACAGGTAAGTTAACGAACACTGCGGAAGGAAGCGAGGAGCGTACAAAGAACCTATAAATGATGAGCCCATAGACTGCTATGATAATGAATCAACCGACCATAAACGATATTCCCAATGTTCTCCAGACGTGCGCCGCCTACAGGCCACTTGTTCATATCAAGCTTCTCTGCCTTCAAGTACAGCCAGAACAGCACGACGTTGCTGCCAATATCAAAAACGGAGTCGATGCCGGTCGCGAGAAGGGATAAGGACACAGAAGAGATGGCCGCGTACACTGCATAAGACGTGAGTCATGATGTTGACTAGATAGGAAGAGGGAGAGCGCACTCTGGATGACACACAGAGCAAGGTTCGATATAAGACTAGCCCACACTGCTATCTTTACCTACAAGAGAACACATCAATAACCAGACAGTAGCAGAGCAGAATAAATTCTTACCCAAAGCCTGGCCGATTCCTCTTCATCCTTCGCATCGCTCGTGTGCCGCTCCAAAGGCTTCAACAGATACGCGATAAGCTAGCACAATGTGTCAATACAACAGCTCTCATCTGGTCCTTCGAATTACACGCACATTGTTCTGCCGATTCTGATATTTGATCACAGCAGCTCTCTTCTTGCCCTTGGTCCTGCGTCGGAGCTCAGCAAGTTCTGAGTCTGACCGGATGCCATTCCTAAGATTGAGCGGGTCCGCACTACATCCCGTCACAGTAGAGGCACCAGATGCCTCAACATCCTGGGCTTTCGACGAGATACTAGAGCTGGTTGTCCTCCATTTAGAGTCCAAGTCGGTGCTGATGTCGGAAACCTAGGAGAGAAGCCGTTGAGCCTCAACTAGCTGTGCTGGCATTATTCCCATGCTCACGCTGGTACTAGCCGACGTTGAAGTCTGAATAGCGATGGTGAGCAAAACGGTCCCAAATTAACGGAAAGAAGTGGGAAGAAACGAAACAACGGATGAACCAAAACAATGGAACGATCCAAGCCGAATCCGGCACGATCAAATACAGGGGAAACCGCACCATTAATGAAGTCGAACCGAAGTCTTGGTGTCAGCTCTTTAGTGTATCCGAGGCCAACTTCAAAGTTCGAAGAAAAGCAAGAAATTTACAGGATGTGTGGGTGTCGTAGCGCTGGTAGTGTTTGAAGGCTGTTTTTATGACTCGTCTCGGACCCCCATGGAGCCATGGCAGTGTAATCATCGTCATAATACAATTGTGCTGTACGTGCTGTACATATTGGCAAAGTGATACGTCATTATATAGAAAGTAAACAGCAATCACGATCAAATCTCCCTCTTTATCGGAGTGAGATGCAACGGCATCTGTGTGCCTTTGGCCATCTCGTCACGAACCATTGGAAGCATAAGAAAAGCAGGTTGGCGCTTGATTTGAAGATCTTTCTTGGGGAGCGAGAATTCGAAGGATTCCACGAGTTCGAATACGGCCGTTTGCATTTCCATTACGCTAGAATAGGTATCGTGTTGGCTGTAAGCTCTGGGTTAATGATAATCAGGACACGCACGCGAAACGCCAGCCAATGCATGAACGGACACCCGCGCCTGTGGGGAGTCAGTGTATTGATCGAGGCCAATGCTAGTTCATAAGCTTACTGAAAGACAAACTACATAAAAAGAACAATTATTTTATGAACTTCACACAGCGCCAAAGGGACTTACACGTTAGCATAAACACCGACGGGAGTCGGTTTATCAAGCTCGCCCAAGAAACGGTCTGGATTCCAGACATTAGCAGTCGGTCCCCATACAGTGGGATGACTAAAAAGTATTCGACGTTAATGCGGGGACAGGCAGAAGATGGCATGTATCCTGACCGATTGTAGTACCCGATTCCCAACTGAATGAGCTGACCCTTCTTCACAGGTATTCCAGTCAGCCTGGCTCCCGTCGACGTGGTAACCGGTTCTAGGAGAGGGATGACATCGTCGGATCCTGCGACTCGCATGAGTGCGAAAATGATAGGATGGAGTCGAAGGGTTTCCTACAGGAGCGAGATTCGTGTTCAGAGGATCAACTGAGACAGATGAACGAGTACCTTAATCGCGGCATTCATGAATGGCATACTATCGTAGTCTGTCGAAGAGAGATCGTCTTCTGCTCCAACTCGAGTACGGACTTCAGAGATTTCTTGGCGAATACGTTTCTGTTGTTCCGGATGATTGCATAACTCATACAAAAGCCATGTCAGTGTAGATGCCGTGGTTTCGTGCCCTGCCAAGGTCAGCGTGCTATAGAATCAGGACCATCCATTAGCGGCAGCTTTTCAATGAGTGATAGAACGGCTAACATTACTTGAGCAAGGACCTCATCATCGCTCAAGCGTTTCTTTTCTTTTTCATCGGCATTAGCCCGCGCTAAAGAAACAGTCTTAAAAAACAGTGTTGAGTAGATTCAACCAGCAAAGCTCACCGAGAATACACAAGATATCTTTCCCGGTAGACGAGGAGACACCCTCTTCGAAATTCTGTTTGAGGACCTGGCGTCCTATCTCTTTCATGAGGGCATTGAAATCTGTATAACGTTGCTTTAAGCGGGATGGAATGAGGCTGAGAAGGTAGAGCAGAGGGGTCGGAAGAACACGGGGAAGGGCTGAGATTAGTACAGCAGCCCTGCTCGGTAAGACGCCTGCGTCATGGCTGTAACGTAAAAATGAGTAGCTAATCATCGTAAAAAATGATCACCACAAACAATAAATTGTTCAGCGTCTTGGTCAGCTCGTTATCGTGGTTATCGATTCCGCCATACTGGTATCCAAAGGCACCTATAAGTATATTTCAGTACATATACTTAATGGCACACTTTAAATCGAACTTACTCTCGCCAATAATGTCCAGAGTCAGCTTTCCAAGCCATTGCTTCATATTCAAAGTCGACTGTCCTCCTTCGACCAGGTCCGTAAGCTTCCGTGAGAACTGGGCAACTCTCGTTCAACCTGGAAAACAAAAACGAATTGAATGCATACGTACATGTCTCGTTGTACGTTGGAAAAGACTTAGAAAGGTTCTCAGCTGTCCGGCAGAGAACGCTGGGTTCATGACTTTCCTGTGCCGCTGGTGAACAGAACCTAAGAAGAACCTTAGAATGTAGGCAGTACGAAGTCAAAAAGAAATTACCGGCGGCGGTAGCGATTCCCAGTCCCAAAAGAATATTGATGTTGAAATCAAAATCTGCCGTTTTGGGGTAACGATAGCCAGCGCTTTGCATAATATACTGCAAAGCCTTTGGGTCTGCGATGGCCAATATGTCTTGCTGGATATCGTGTTAGTAACTTATGTATAATGGATAGTATACAAACAGACGGACACCATAGCAGCCGGCCGCGCGATAGGCGGTACCGTATTCACGATACCAGGAAAACTCTAGGTCGCCGACTTGGTCTTGGTGCTGCGTCATGTATTCATGGCCTTGTGCGAGAAAATAAGCGACGTTGGCATATGAGATGAGAAACGGGCGTCACCTAAGAGCCATGAGTTTGAAGGGGGGCCACGAAGCTGCTTAGCAACGCTGCGTCTCCTGCTCAATAGAAGAGTCGAAAGAGCAATCACAAGGAACGTGCTGAGGAGGATGATAACGGTCTCCATTGTTTGGGCATCACCGCTCTGTCTCTAGAGGGTTTTATAGGAAGAAAGAGAATACCGATTTAGACGATCATTCAGTTGGAAATAACAAGGGTTTCAGAAAATTCGGGTGTAAATTTAGGACTACTGCGCAGAAAGACGGCGGGGCCGCAACGTCTTCGATTCTCGTGTTATACGATACGCGTGGACCGTACGCCAGGGTTGCCTGCGGAAAGTCGTACAGAGACAATACGCTTTAAAGTCTGTACAAGTTAAATAAATACCTCATGTCAAAACCTGTAATTGAAGTTGCCTGCATTCAACAGCACGCTGGGAATAAGCAAAATTGAGTCAATCCGGGCCGTAGTTAGAATGGACGACGAACCTTGGGACTTGTGCTTCAGCATCTCACCCGATGCGCCAATCAGATTGTAGGGAGCATAAGCAAAATTTAATCGATGGGGCCGTCAAATCAAATTCACGGGGCCGGATTCAAAAGGCGAATCAATAATATCTTGATGTTGGAAGTCTTCGCTCCGCGTCATGGACCTGTGAGATGTCAACAACTTGCCGACCCTAGACTCTAATCTTACATCAACGAGATGTTCATATCCGAACAAGAATTCAGGCAGGATTTTGGAGCAGAATCGCATTGGAATCGCGGAACCACGTGTAGGATATCAGATCACATGGAAGTCAAAGTTGAAGCTAAACTCGCGTCGTTTGTTTCCTAGGGAGATCGGTCCGCTCGACCGGCGCGATCAAAGCTCTTGCATACAGCACTTTCGTTCCTTGTCCTCGTATTGGCATCTCGGTAAAAAGGGAAGAAGTGAGCCCTATATCCTCCTTGCCTCATAAGGATCGACAGAACCTCAGTTGGAGAGTGTAAAGCCCCGAGGTTGATTTTTCTCTTTGAACCTCTCTGTGGTGCACTGATTCCCCCAGACTCACCGTCTTTATATCTTAGGTTTCCTTAGGAGCTCCGGGCTGTATCTCGTTCCTTAGTCGACATCGCAATGTTTCTGACTTCTTGATTATCTCTTAGGCTCAAATGGGGCTCCGAGGACCGTCCGAAAGACTATGAGGACCCCATCCTTTCAGAAGCGTCGAAGCCTTCATCTACACGTTATCCTAGTCCACCTCTTTCAGAGCTCGCTTTCGCAAGGGGAAGAGCCGAAATAACGAGCAAGGTATTGAAAAATAGCGAACCAGCCTAGGGATGCCGATGATGATTTGGTGAAGAGACACTTTGTCAATTAAGGTGAAACAAACGAAAATAATCAGCGACGCGATTCGCAAAGCGTTTTACGTAAAGCCCATATCCTCGAGGATCCTCGTTCCCCGTCAACCACTTCGAATCTGCGGAATGCCATTCATGTGTGGAGCATATTCGTCGTCCAGCGTGTCAGAAGGTCGGCTTCGTGATTCATATTCCTCTATTGCCGGGCAGATCTCCCTATCTCTTCAGAGTTTTCTCCTGGGCCCCTCCAAGACCTATTGGCTAGCTAGGATTGCTCTTCAGCTTAGATCACCGAAAATAAGGCCCAGCACACTCAATGGGTATAGAATGAGTATGCCAGCGGAAACAGTGACCAACCCGGAGAGTAGATGAGAGCTTGAGAGTAAATAGCAAGCTTAGCTAATACGACAGTGTCCAAGTTGGGGCGGCCCGGCCCGAGTGCGGGCCTGGCCTGGATGCCCGAGTCGCGCGATGTCACACGCCAAGTATAGCGAGCACCGAGGAACACAACTAGCTGCCAAAAATTTGAATCATACCAGGAGGAACGGTGCCCTTGCAAGACGTCCTTACTAGCTCTTTACTTCGGCGATCGAATCAGTGAAGGCGACCCGGCAATTCCGGCTTGGGACCATCTCTACCCCAATGGTGTGTCGTACTACTGCTACTGGTACCAGCTCAAGTGTTCATAGGACGAACGTGGGACGCCAGTCGGGAGCAGAACATCGGACTTTTGGGATGTCACAGTCAACAGGGCCAAGTCGTGTGTCTATTCTCTTCGTTTTATCCTTTAATGGCTCAATTAGTGTACAGGATATCTGAAACGCGACTCGACGTACGAATTTATTGATTGTTCCCATTTTTTTTTCGGGTGGTCACTGTTGTGTTTGAGTCCTATGGCCTTGGCATGCTTTTCGGAAATATGGACCAACACTTGACTATAACGACGCAGAACGAGAATTTATATCAATTCAGAGGTTGGGAAGCCGAGACAATATCGAAGGCAACCCCGTTGGTGCGACATGCGAGACAAGGATTGCTGTCTTCGAACTGTGAATTTGTGGTGCCGTACGATGCGAGATATATACATATGACGACAAGCTCGGTCTGCAATAAGGTGTGTGATGAGCCGTTGCAAACTTATGGGCGCATCTCATTTCCCCTAGGTCAGATGAACGGGGTACAAACTTGGCACCAGCTCAATCTTGCTTCGCTTGCTTCAGGAATGTACCTGCCGACACCTAGTTATTTTTCCGGTCTGTCCGTTGCCGTTCTCCTTTTCGAAGTTTTCGTGATGCTTCAAATCTCCCCAGTCGCCCGTCTGTAGGGCACGAACCAAGAGCAGGGCTCATAACTGGTCAACTGGCTATTGAAGCGCAAGACTTAGATTGTCAATAAGTTTGTGTGTGTTACGGCTGCGCACTACGTCCTCGATATCGCTACTTTGTCCCAGCGCCTATGCGTAAAGTTCTAGACGGCTTTCTTTCCCGGACTTCCAGCACTGCTCTATCCGTTTTCGATTCGGTTCTTGTTATCTACTATACAACGCGTGAATGTGGGAACTCCCCTCTCATTGGCTACATAAGTCGCGCTTTTCATTGGTTCTTCCGTTTTTAGCCCGGGTTCCTGCCATGTCACGCGTCTCTCGCCGTCTCCCTCTCTCTCTCCGCCCTTCTACCATTGTTTCCCTCTTTTCTCCTTGCGTCCCCCCACCTCTGTCTTTCTCTCACCGTCTCTTCCCGCTTTTGTAATGGCCGCCTATGGCTTCGAATGCCTGATCTGGATGTCGACTTGAGGAAGTGTTCAATGTATCGGCTTCATCTTTGGTGAGTCCTGCTGTTCCTAATCGTTGCGTACCTCTGCTGATGTTCTGCATCGTTCTATTGCCATCTCTCCATCTCCTCATTTCGTACGTTCCCAATTTCACCCAATCCATTCACAGTAATGGCAGACGATCCGCTTTCTTGACATCATCAATGCCTCCTGTTCCAATCTATACAACATACGTTCACGTACGCTGTGTCAATGCTGGAAGCTCCCTTATCTCAGTCTCTCCGCTTCCCCATGCAAAGCTCTGCTGTGCCTACTGCTGTCACCGGTGTTTCGAAGATTGCTGAATACTGTCCTTTGATGTTTCTGTTCTTCGTCTTTACGGACCATGCAGTTTATTCTTGGCTGTAGATGCATCTCTTTTCCCATTCTTATGTTATCCCCTGTCCTCCTGCTGTCGCTATTGAATTGTGGTGTTGATTGATGTTCTTCGCGCGTGATTGCTTTCTTCACGCCTCCACTTTCACATATCACATCTCACATTCATGCCGAAGTCGCCCTCTTTAGTTTTATGTACCAAGCTCCGAGAGAAGAATCACGAGTACGTGATATGTTGTCCATGTCTGTGCATTGAATTCTAACTCTTTTGCTTCCAGTTGTATTCTATTGCATAAAAAATAGATATGTTATTCTAAGATATTTCATGTGCCTCAAATGTACTTGCTATCAACAGTGTGACTGTGTCTCATGGGTAACGACCTCAACTTAAACCTGTGAGGATCTCTTGCCTCCGTGTGAACTGCTCCAACATGCCCTCAGGTGCTCTTGAGTCATATTTCGTCACCGAAAGTATGGCTGATGTTTTTTTCTGAAGAAACCTCATTCGACACCGATGTTGAAGCTATCCGGACAACACGTCGTGCTCGCCATCGCGACATCCAGATGATAGATACCGACTTGCGTCGACTGGTTCTGTCCACGCATTCTACAGAAGTAAGTATCAATGTGAGACAAACAAAATAGAGTCGTAATTGACATTTGTTTTAGACTGAAGAACAGCCATTGATGAGGCGGGAAATCGCGCAACAACAACGCAGAGCTCAGGAGAGAGCTGAGGTGCATTTGATCCTCTCTTTTATCTTGCCATAACATTTGACCTATATGCACAGGCAGAAAATACTGTCACGGTTCACTCTTTACAGCCGTTCACTCAGGATGTCGACCACGATGAACCAATGGTCGGTTATCCTGACAGGAGGGTGCATTTGGAACGTAGTCATACAAGTAGAGATGGTATGAATTATCGCTTCTGTATCTTACATCATTGTCAACAAGCAATGTCATTAGATGTCTTTGGAGCTGCGCTGCATCTACAGGCTCAGCATGATGACCTCCCTCCTGGGTGTCGGCCATATCGTGATCATTTGTCACGCCATGACCTTGGTGAAATGTCATATGAATGTCCTTTCTGCCATGCGCTTCACTGGTATGCAGAGCGAGTGACCAGGAAAATCAATGGCAATATTGTCTTTGGTGTTCAATGCTGCAGAAAGGGTCAGGTGGTTCTGCCTCCTGCACGTGAACCTCCTCTGGCTCTCAGACAGCTTCTTGAAGCTAATGATGCTCAAGCAAAGGACTACCGTGATCAAATGTGGATGTACAACCGGGCATTCAGTTTCACCTCTCTTGGTGTCAATGAAGATCACTCTGTAAATCTTCACCGGCGTGGACCACCTGTTTTCCACATTCAAGGGGAACTTTATCACCGTTCTGGCTCTCTTTTACCCTCTCGCAATCAAGCCCCATCATATGCTCAGCTGTATATCTATGAACCAAGAGACTCTATTGATCATCACTGCCATAATAATCATGATCTGCGGAGAGATACCATCACGCTATTAGAGACCATCCTTCGCACACATCACCAATATGCCCTCATCTATCGTTATGCAGCTGAAATACTTGAACAGTATGGTGATAGTTCCAATAAGACTATCACTCTGTGTGTTGATCCCACATCCGATAAGCGTACACATAATCTTCCAACAGCAGATGAGGTTGCTGTCATCCTTCCTGATTGCTCCAGTCTGTCAGAATATAGAGATATAATTCTCCATAGACGGGATGGTCCTTTGAAGCATACACATAGCAATCATCCTGCATATGCACCCTTACAATATGTTCTTCTCTTTCCTTATGGGGAGAACGGTTGGCATCCAGAGCTTAGACTGAATCAGCCAAAAGCTGTGAACCCTTCATGTTTGACCCTTTTACAATATGTTTCTCATCAACTGCAGGTTCGGCATAATGTATACTCTACAATTCTTCATGGCCATCGTCTACTACAGCGGTATATTGTTGATATGTGGGCGGCAATTGATCAAAATAACCTTGCTTATCTTCGTAATAATCAAGGTCTCTTCCATGCTACTCTTCAAAATGGACTTAATGATGCCCTCCACAATGATAGCATTGATCTCAACAATATCAGAAAGTGAACTATCTTACCCTCATCATACACTGGTGGTCCACGCCACATGTATCAGCAGTATCTAGATGCAATGGCCATTGCACGGTACTTTCGTAAAGTAGACATCTTTATGACTATGACTGCAAATCCAGAGTGGCCTGAAATTTTACGTGAACTTCTTCCAGGCCAAACAGCTTATGATCGCCCAGATATTGTTGTGCGTGTATTCCGCCTCAAACAGGATGCAATTCTTAAAGAGATCAAAGAGGGTGTCTTTGGCACTGTTGTTGCTTGGGTATATACAATTGAATTCCAGAAACATGGCCTCCTCATATGCATATTCTTATCTTCCTTGATGGCCAATGGAAACTGTTTAATCCTGAACAAATTGATTCTATCATTCAAGCTCATTGGCCTGATCCTGTAACCCAACCTGTCCTCTTTGAAACTGTAAAGAGGTGTATGGTTCATGGACCCTGTGGTACTGTTAACCCTAATGCTCCATGCATGGAAAATGGTAGATGCACCAAGGGTTTTCCTAAACCTTTCTGTGACCAAACAAGGCTGACTGAAGATGGCTATCCTGAATATTATAGACCTGATGATGGACATGCTTATCCTGTTGGTCAAGATTCTAATGCCATAAATGTTGACAATCGGTGGATTGTTCTTTTTAATGCATACTTCTCTGCCAAATATGATTGTCACATTAATGTTGAGTGTGCAGTATCTATTGCATCATTCAAATATATCTTCAAATATATTCACAAAGGCCCTGACTATACTACTGTTGATATTGATGATGAAATTTCACGACATCTTCATGGCTGTTATATTTCACCACCAGAAGCTAATTGGTGTATTTATGAATTTGATACACATGGTCGAAATCCACCTGTTGTTCGATTGCAGGTTAGCAAGTTTTGTATTTTTTCTTTCATAACTTTCTCACTTTTGAATATCCAGGTCCATCTGCCAAATGAAGATATAGTGACTTTTGATCCTGAACTCTCCCCTGACTCTATTCAAGAACAGATTGAAGAGCAAAATTCAACATTACCTGCTTTCTTTGCAGCTAATGCCAGCAATGATCCCAATATTCGTGAAGTTGCACACCAATTGACATACCAAGAATTTCCACTGAAATTTGTTTGGAATGCGACACACCGTAAATGGACTCGACGAGTTCATCAAGGAAGTTATGCCATTGGAAGAATGCATTTTGTTTCTCCAAATGCTGGTGAACAATTCTATTTGCATACACTTCTCACTGTTGTCAAGGGTCCTACTTCATATGCAGATCTCTATAAATACTTAGCCAAAGTGGGCCATTGTGAGCACGGCAGATATGAGTCCGAAGCACCCAATTGGAGTTGGAATAGACTAAGTAGTGTGAGTATTCATGGTGAAATCCACGTGGAAATTCCAGTGACAGCGAAACTAGTATAATTACAACTTGATAACAGGTGCCACCTTTTGGGGTCAAAGATGGGAAGACGCAGATTCCACCTTACTCCACTTTATATTCACCAAGGCTGCTACCAAGGTCACGAGGCACCGCCGTCGTCTTCTCCTCTCACGCACTATTACTCACTGTCGAAGATACAACGGATAACGCCTGTCTGATTAATAAACGCCTGTAGTGACAGGCATCGGTTTATTAATAAAACCCTCTCCTCCCTCAGGACCTACCAATAATATTTCCTTCGGATGGTTTGAGTCATGCTGCGTGGCATGGAGCGCTCGTGAGGTAGTGATAGATTCTTCAGAGCTCCGAGATGCTCTCTGCAAACGTCTGGACTCTGAAATGATGCGCCTCCCGACTCTCCGCTTTATGGAGTTCTACCTTGATTTACAAGTGTCCGCTGCGTGCCGGAGTGCATACCACCGTGCTCAATCTTGTCACTGGCTGCTCTTTCTTCTGAGGGTTGAGAGTAAAGAGCTCGGATAACGGTGGATAATGTACAGTGGATATAGCGAGTGCGAATATGATCTAATTATAGAATTGACGATGTAATCAACCATCAAAGAAGTCATGCCTGCCACGCAATCGCCTTTACATCTCCATCAACACCGCCAAAAATCACCGGACAATCGACTCTTTCTAAATCATAAATCGAGTCAGTTTTATGCATTTTCAAAACCGGAAATTGACTTATCAACAGTAGATACGATAATATTATGAACTTGATAACACAATTCGGCGCCACCTTGCGGTAAGTCGACGACGAAGTAGAAAAAATGCGACGGGACCTCACAACAGGTACACGCTTCATTAGCTGGATATGTGTTGCAATCGGCATGTTCCGTAGGCGCGACAGTGCGTATATTATACGTTATTCCTTATTTCTGTCTGCTAATTTTGTTCGGTGAGCTAGGCCTAACAATTGGCGGGGAAACCGTTAATCAGGTTTACGTTGAAAGGAATGAAAGTCTTGATCTGTGGAAGTCCGGAGGTGAGTCTATTGATTAATATGGTCATTGTCCTCATACAGAATATTGTCAACTCGATCCAGATACGACGTCTGGATGGGAAGCTCGCACTAGTTTCTTCAGCGGCGAATCGGAAACCGGGACAGAGCTCGACATATTCGTTGAAGGGGTTGGGGATTGTTATAAAGGAAGAGGTATGCGACTTATTCCACGTGGGCTTTTCTGTTTGGATTCTGAAGCTTGTTAACTCGTGCCAGCATTAACCGCCGAGTGGGACGCGAGGACACCTCGCCAGAAACTCCGTCACATTCGAAGGATGGCCCGATTCTGGGATTCTGGGATGGAGCCTAACGTCCTAGATCCAGACTTCCTGAATACATTGAAGAAATCTGAAAACTTGGATTAGTATAGATGAACCGAAAACGGAGTAACGAAATTTTTACTTCTGTAGCGAGGATTTACTTTGATCACAGACCACCTACCATATTCATGTCAATATTGGTTTTTTTTGGATAAAACCAGTTTACCTTTATTACGGTCCCAGCATGCATCGCCGACTACGACGTCTACGCGGTCTGAATACGGCCCGACATTACCCAAACGAGAGACCTCCAGGAATGCTGCATATCGGCTGGCATATCGGCATAAGCGAGGTCCGCCGGGAAAATCCGATGCGGCACACTCGGCGAGTAACATCGTCGGCATGTCGGTGGAAATGAGGTCCGACGGCAATATCCGCAATTTCTGCTTCACTGCTGTTGACAGTGCTGGAGTGAGAGGATGCATCGCGGGTGCATGAGGAGACATCCGTTCGTTGAAACCAAGTGGTTGTCGAGACCTAAACACTGGGGCAAAATCGTCTATTGGAAATTTATTGATAAAACAACGGATGGAGATGTGTATGCAGTTGGTGACCATGGCAGATGAGTTGACTGGGATGGACATCAGAACAGAGAGCACAACAAAGGCATAGACTACTCACCATTAACCATCCATCAATGAAACCCGCCAGGGCATGTAGTTGAAATATACGTGGCAGTAGCACACGTACAGCGCATAAATCAGCCCAAACCACCGCTAGCAAGCGGAAAAGACTGTACAAGAATCGTATATCGTATTAGAGCTAAGGAAGATATTTGTAAGTATATTTTAGGGCACATTCACAGAGGGCTCACCATGATACAGTATAGTCGAGTCCATGAATGTTAAATTTACAATCTGAAACCTACATACCAAAGTGAGGCTCAATACATATGAAACTTGAAAAAGTGTCGAACTGGAAGAAGATCTGCGGGAGAGTGGGCTATTGCATGGCAACATCATGGAAAGGATGGTTGCTGTCACTGTCACAACAAGGTGCCGTGTGTGACTCATGTAACGGTTCTGTCAAAAGAAGCGACAGAATTATTTAAAATGATGTGACGGGCTGAGCATAAGGAAGGAAGGTGATTTTATTAGTCTTCGGTGCTCCTGAACAGAAACGTAATGACGTCCACACTACAGTTAGATATAAGTAAGATGGTCCAAAAATCAATAACTGCTACAGGACCGAACCTCCTTGAGGGCAATATCATAACGTAGTGATCCCATGTACATACAAACATTGAATCTTGGATCTGGATGTTATGCTACTTATTTTTCTTCAGGTACTTATTCATGGACAGTCCTTCTATCCATTGGTTAGACATACACTACTACTATTTCAACCTTACGTTCACGGCTAAACATCTTCAGCCGAGCAGATGGTCACGGATGACTGTGACAGGGTATGTTTATCCTCGTGTTGTATAATTTTCATTACTGTTGTGGCCTTATGGTTACCTTATCTAACTGAATGTTTAGGCCGTGAGTTCAATCCCCCTCAACTGTACTTTTTTATTATTATTTACCACCTAGTGGTGACTGCGTGGATTGCTGGATAGACAATTCGCCAGAAGGGCCGAACGTTGGCAAGAGAACAGGTCAATAAAATCTCTAATGTTGGTGCTCTTTCTGCACTCTGACTTAATACCAACAACTTTTCATAGTCATGAGTCCATTCAATTGCTGGTACGACGGAAACATCTGGGAACGCGCGTAGACACTCAGGACACGTGTATTTCATTATTCCTTGCTCAAAAATGGCATTAATTTAGAATTTTCTTCCGACTCTTCACTGTAAGCTGCGACATGTTATGTGAACTTAAGGTCGAGATAGTACAGTACATGACTAACTCTATGTTATCTTTATAACCCTCGGGTAATAAAACTTTCTTCCTTCCTTCCTTCCTCAATGCCTGTTCCAAAAATATTCGCCTGTGCAAGTTCAGAGAAAATGCAACTGAGACAATAAAAGAATAATATTCCCCAATATATAGGCACCGGAGTGCGACGGAATCAGCTGCCCAACTCTTACTAACACACTCAGACATATAGTTCCGGCCTATCTTATCAGTTACCTAAAAAAGCAGGGAGTTCCCTTTTTCGTCGATGCAGCTTTAACCCCTAGGTGCACGAGTTGGCAGGAGGATGGTCGTTATCCTTCCTAGTAGACCCTCTGTCATTTCCTCCTTATCTCGGAAAGAATCGGGGATCAAGCTAATGGATTCTATGAGCTCACCAAAAGCTCACATATATGGGAGGAAGGTGGACAGACGTACAAGGCTACGTAGAAGTAAGTCGAAGCCTGCAAGTAAGACCCTTGGCTTCGGAAGTGATCAGACTTTAATCAGGTTTTCAACCATCCTCTTGATATTTTCTCTCAATATTCACACATGTTATAGGTATACTTAAATATATGTGATCTCAGAAAACCCTGGTACCAAAGGTGCATCTCAACGGATAGAATTGCTTGTCGAAGTGGACATTGGTCCGGTTGACCAAGTAGCCGGTCTCGGATGCTGATCATATCACGGTCGGCAGCAGTTCGGCAGTTGGTCCGATGTTCATTATATTGAGAACCATCCGGTGAGATAATGGTGGAAATGAAGACTCAGTCTGATGAAGGACTCAGAAAGAGGCTGTATTTTGACACTGTCTGTACATATCGTTGTAGGCCACGGTGAGCACAGGACGGGATGGGCGATCGGACATCGGGACGATTTGTTGATAAAATCCTTCAGTTCCATCCATTTCCTAACAGGAGGGAGTCAGCAGATATATGAGAGCCTCCTATGCATTCATCTTCCTCGTTCTCGTTCTCGTTCTCGCCGAGATGTGTATCCATTTCACCTACATTCCCGATTGCGAGCCAAGTATCAACCAATTGCCATGCACATTCGCAGTACTTCTTCATATGTAGGCGCAATGAAGCTTGACGAAGGGCGTACGCTCGTGCACCACCGGAAGTGCCTTCGATACTTCCCTCCGATCTCTTGCGCCACAGTGCGATGTCATAATCATGGGATCGGATCACACGTTGCATTTCTTCCCGGAGTAACAAACACTCTTCGTGCCATCTTTGAGCCCTCACTCTGGCTTTACACCACTCCATGCGTAAGGCTGTAAAGGATTGTTATTCTGAGAATTGGAAAACCAAAGATGTTATAAATCTCACCGTCTTGCAAACCCTCTGACGTGCTGCCATCTACAGCTCCAGGGGTCAACCAAATCCAGGATAACTGGCGATGAGACTCCCCCAAAGTATCTTTCTTCCCAGCCTCTCTCTTCTTCTTCTTTCCATATCCTGCTATGGGAACAGTGTCCTGCGGATCGAGAACCTTCCAAGTTGACGCCCATCCATCCTTGCCCAATGGTTTTGCCAGGCGCTTGAGGGCCTCACGTGCTCGATTGTAAGTTGCGATACTCCAGGTCTTCTCCCTTCGACAATTCGCTAATAAAGCGTTCGACACTGTTCCAGCCTTTTGTCCTTGGGTATACACCTCCTTGTGATTGAACACGTAAGTCTCCAACAGGATTTTTCAACGAACCGTCGTCAAGGTCTCTGACACCTGTGCCAATCAAAGCTCCCATTCATAGTTAAGAAGTCGGTTATCACATGAGACCTTGTGCTCTGCAAGAAGCTTCGAAGGTAAGAGGAGGTCGATGTTCCATGCCATAAGGCAATCACTCCCTTCAGTCTGGTCCTGTTGATCACGGATTCCAGAAACCTCGGGCATATAGACTCGTTGAACCTCGATCCAAGCATCGATCTGCCTTCTTATCCTTGATGTTCTGTCAAGGATTTTCACTCGTTGGATATCTGTGGAGTGTGGTCCTAGAGCCTTGCTATCCCTCTGGAGGTCCAATCTGATACTCGATTGGTATGGCGAGGGAAAGATAGGGAGGAAGGGGCTTACTGGCTCTGCTCGTTCAGTATGCCATCTGCTATCATTTTATTGGCCGATATCAGGATCCCGGTCGGTAACCACTCTTTATCCGCGCCTTCTTCCTCCAGCCTCAACCTAACAGATGCCATAGTCAGGGCTAGGAGAGGGAGTCATTCAGCTGGGAAGTATAAAACCATCCATTTGAGAACGTACGCTTCACAGTTGGGATATAGGGGTTTGGTATGGATTCCTCGCTGTTTCGGCGGCGCCTTTCCCAATTCTCCACCATAGTTTTCCATTCCAGCAAACGTTTCGATCCACCATCTGAAGAGGCGACACACTCGCATAGTAGTATAAAAGTGGACCGATGTTCTTCACGTTGCGGAATGGCATCTTGTATGCGGCGCAAGAGAAGCTTCGCTAGTATAAATGACAGCTAGTTATTTGTCATGCACTGGGGAATGCGATAAGCACTCATGTAAATTTGTGTTCTTTCGCCAATTATGATCACTCCAGTGATCATCCAAAGTGTCCTGTCGAGATCCTGGCCCCATCTCTTTGGTGCTACTTGCTACTGCATTTGACGTAGCCCATGTACGCTCCGGGGCTTCTCCGTCTGTTTGTCCGACCTTGCATTCTAACAGAAAGCAGAACTCCTCTTGACAGGAGGGCACATGAGCGGGAAGGTGGAACTTGGGGACCAAGACTATGACCTGGTCCGGACACTGCGGTGGTTTGAGATCTTCCCCGTAGACTTCAATCCGCTTCCAAAGGTTCCTCCCCCATTGACATCCAATGTCATAAGATATAACGACTTCTGGTGGTGCGTTTTCCTTCAAACTGAGAAGGGTGGGCAAATCCATCCATACATATCTGATTGACAGGCTCAATACTTGTCAAACCTTGAAAGACTTGAAATACGTACTGCTCACCTTTGGTTAAGTTAATCACAGATGAAGCACGTCTACACTCATGACGGCTGCAAACCACCCCACCCACACCAGTGATAGCCAACCCCTTACCGCCTTTCATGGTCGCTAGCTTGATGGCGTTGTGGTCATTACAAGTATTGACCTCCTCCGGCACTTTGTCCTTGAATTTCTCCAAGTGGGCCTCCACCCGTTCATTGTCAATGAAATAGGAGTACCCCTTATTCAGACAAGGATCACTGATATCGCTAGAGACATTGAAATGGCTGAGTTTAAAGTTTGCATCCACCGCGATGAAAAGCCGATCCAACCATGCCCTACATCGAGAATTCTGATCAGTTCCCTTTTGACTTGATATAAAACTGGAACGACTCACTCGTCTTTGAGCCGAATTTCAGCCATATTAACACCGGGTCTAGGGCAAGCCAAGCAGTGCACGACGCAGTCCCCCACACCCGTTCCCCTCACACCAGTTGAATCATTTCCTCGGCCATGCCTTTTAAGCATACGAATATGACGCCATTCTCTAACAACTCTCAGGAAGACTTGATAAAGGTTCTTAAGGCGGGTAAAGACATCAGTCCATCGAGGAAAATGAACAAATAAAGACCCTCTCACTGGTGGAGGTTGGACTCCTGTGTTGTCCGTTAATCTGACCAGAGAATGGTAATACTCATATCCAGAGACCTTTGACATGAAAGTCATCATCTGAAAATGCTGAAGAACCGCAAAAGTCACCGCAGTTCAAGGCAGTTCGACCGTAGCTGGGAACCATCTTGCACAGAGCATCTGCACATATAGAGGTCTTGCTTGATGACAGTCGCAAAACCAGACATTGACTTTATGAATCCCTTCAATATCAACAACAACGACTTGTCTACCAGAAGGGCAGGGGTAGGCGCAAGTCTCTCCATGTGGGTGACCCAATTGAACGATCAAACCCATAACCTGCAGAGAAGTTTTCTCATAAAAATTTCCAGTCCATACCTGTGCAAGGGATCAAATTCCAATGAAACATGAAAATGGAAAAGCTACTTCTATACGGTGGAATGGAGAATCCTTGTGATAGTTTACCATGCACTTGCGGCACATGCTGGTGCCATTGAGACAAGAGCAACATCGAAAGATAGCCTCCTCTTCGCCTTCACAGGAAGAGCACTTGTGACTACTGACTCGACCTTCGAGACGAAGGATTTCCCTCAGATAGCCGTCGACTTCCTTGGTCCAACGGTGGATGGGTTCGTCCTATCAGTGAAGGCAACCGTATTTGTGAGACTTGAATAAAGTAAAGACTCAAACTTACAACTTACATCGATAGTCCGCTTTTTACGTGTAGGTCTCACCTGAGCCAGCAGGTGGTCTGTAAGGGTTTGGAATTCGGATATGGCGGCTGGAGAGGATATTGCAGAAACATCTGGGTCTGGGTCTGGGTTTGGGGAACTGGATTGTATAACTGAAGGCTTGTACGGTACAGTGACCTTTTGGCGTTTTGCTCGTCCAGAAGTTTTCCCAGACGAAGAGGAGGAAACTTCGATATGGGTCAGGCGGCGAATTCTAGTCATTAGTCCATCGTCTTTGGTAGCGTATAGGCGCTCTACACCACCACCCGCCAAACAGCGATATCGTTCGATTACACTTCGCTTTTTGCGGGAGGAACCAGAGGACATGAGAACCGATGGAAAGCGTTTAATGTAAATGGGGTCAGTGAGCATATTCCCACGGTTAATGATTTATTCTTCTCTTCTAGCCAGCATCCGTTATCCTCCTTCCTCGACGCAAGAAATGGTTACTGCTTATGCA
Source organism: Armillaria altimontana (assembly GCA_022818075.1). Taxonomy (NCBI): domain Eukaryota; kingdom Fungi; phylum Basidiomycota; class Agaricomycetes; order Agaricales; family Physalacriaceae; genus Armillaria; species Armillaria altimontana. The sequence continues at coordinate 1,374,596 of JAIWYR010000018.1, forward strand.
TATTATCCCTCGTTATCCCAAGCACTCCAATTCACCCCCGTGGTTGAAGATGCTAGTAGGGATGCCCATTGCCCAGACAGGATTCGGTTTTTGCAACGGGACTTATTTTGTGGCTGTGAATGTTGTGCTTTCACATGTACTTTTTTGCTTTGTCATCATCATTCCGGGTTCAATGATACCCGGTTCGTGCAGCAGATGACGATCTGGACTTTGGACTGTTCATGGTTTCATTCGGTTTCTAACGTCAACGATAGCCATACTGCCAGCGTAAGGATTGGCTCCTCTTCAACCTTAACTCGGGCCCAGTGCGTGTGGAGGCTAGGTACGGTACTATATTTTTGATTATATGTTCATTATAACATTTACGATTTTTCTTGGATTTTTCACTCATTGAACATATGCGTTATTAGCAGAGTTTGATTTGAACGTCGAACCCGGCTAATCATTACAATATGCATCCATGAGTATTTCGACATTTTTCTCTTTATGTCCGTCAGAATATCGCCTGTTAGTAACTACGTGCGAGTCATATCGGACCGACTGGGAATAACATCGTCAAACATTCACCGGCTCCTTTTACTGAACCGATGGTTTCTGTTAATGCTTGTGGAATCTCGTGTTCGCGACGGACCTGCATGTCTTGACATTGACATCACACTACAGCTTCGTCTTCTCCACCGCCGAACACAAGTTTATGCTTCTCGAAATGCAACCGCGCGCCTCACGCCCCACGCAATCAAGAACAGAGCGACACATTCGATGAGAATTCCCTTCACCAGGCGCCTTCGCATAATCAGGAACGTTCTCTGTGATGCAGTCCACGTGGAATTAGACACAGGAGGCCCCGGCGGCGAGGACTCCAAAGCTGCTGGGCAGATCCAGAAAGGGATGAAGCAACCAAACAAAGAGGGCTAAGTGGATGACGGTCGACCGACCGATATATTGAGAAACGATGCCACCCAAGGCTCCTCCGGCCATTGCGCCCTTCATACTCAGCCCGACTGGGCTGATCCATAAGACAAGGAATGAAAGTGAGCAGTTCCCTACGATCGTTGCAACAGTGCATTCTACTCACCAATATCTTTGGAATCTCGCAGGTAGGCGGGATATAGATCTTGGGAACTGTATGACAGGAGATTAACACAATCAGAAAGGAGAAAGCGTATCAGTCATGAAGAGCAGCCCGTAGATGCAAAGCAACCAATGGGTTTTCACCATCTTTCCGAACTGTTTGGATAGATATCTTCGTCTTCTCTATGCGACTCGTCTTGCCATGTTCCCTTGCTTTCTGCTTAAGGAAGAACTTATGTTCCGGCAATACAGCCCTGATAGTCACCGCAAACAGACTGATACCCGATTTTGGACACTGTCCAGAATAGGGCTCTCCATTCAGTCGGAACTGCATTCAAATTTTGGTTACGCTCCCAGGTAGGCACTTTTGTTTGACCCTGAAGGTCTCGTTTACCATATTCGTAGCTCGCAGTTTGAGCTTCAGAAACAGAACCACCAAACTCAAGTCTCCGTCGACGACATGCTTTTATTTGAAGGTCGGATCACCGGACTCTACTAATTCCTTATATTTCTAATGTTATGCAGCGTGAATGTTACTTTGGATGGTCATCGACATTCTCAAGTACTCAGAATTTCCGAAGTTGGTTGAGAACTCGGACTTGCTGAACTTGCCGCTTCATTGCAAATATATGACGGATACGGGTCGGTCCAGAGGCGGTGTACAGTACAGTAGGTCCGTATAACTCGAGGCGTACTTTATGGAAAAGTGTCATTGATCTCCTCTCAGATCCCATGCATTTCAACCAGGACGTCATAATGTCAGCCAATGCAATTTCCTTCCTTCTACTCTCTCCACCGAATATTTCTAGTTGGTTTAGACAATGTCACTGCAAAGCCTTATATCACATCCTCAAATGTATCAAGGCTAAAAGAGTACGTTCTTGTTCCAAGTGGTACTACATCTATGAAAGGTGTGCCATCGCTCTACAACCCAACTGATATTTCCCTTCCACCCCATTGCCCGAGCTATGGGTGGCAAGCCCTGTTATAAAGCTGGGTGCGTATCTTCTAAAGACCAGAGAATGTTAGTCCTTTTCTTGCATGATATAAAGTCAATGAACTCACCATATAGCGTTCTCTCACATCCATCAACTCCCTCCCCCTTCTGGCATGATCCTCCATTTCGGAGGTATCCCCTTGCACAACGGCATGAGGGAAGGTTTCGTCGAACAGAGCAACAACCAGGCGCAGGTATTTGGGTCGGACCCCCTGGTTTTCAATAAATGCGGGTAGAACGGACTCTAAAAAAGTTGTTTCTTCAAAGGTAAAGCACCTGGGCGGCATCTGTATGAACAAGTCAGCATCGGTCTTATTCCGTGTAGTCAAAAAAACCTAACCTTCGACAATGGTAGGATACTGGTGAACTCTTGGGGGCGGTAGAATCCTGTTGTATTTAAACGCAGAAGAAATACCAGTTTGTTATTGTTCGTAATTCTCTGACACGAAGGATTATTGATTACTGCTGGAGAAGGCACCAAAGACGAAGAAAAAATTCTTAGCACAAGCAGAGATGATCAAAAAATTCTTCCCATTAAAGAGTACTCACTCTGGAAAAGGAATAATGGTCCGGAAGAGCTTCTTAACAAGGGCGAAGAAAAAAAAATTGAAACAGGCAGGGATCATCAAAAAATTCTTCAGAGCATTCATTTTGCCAAGGAATTGTCCGGGACGCGACCACCGCTTTGAATAAAATCTTATGGCACTGCCCTGGGGAACGCGCGTGCTCTGATGGAAAACATGAGGGACAACATGAAGAGAGAAAAGGATCTCTTAGCTACCCTTGTAGAATGTTGAGATGAGTATCGAAACGTCATGGATAGGACGGTTCACGCTCTGTACTAGTCAGACCGGGATCCGGTTCTATCCAGGTTCGAGCACATTTGCTCGAGGTTCGCCTCCCGCCCCCCCAAACCTCGAACCTGAGGTTCAGGTTCAAAAGGTTCGGTCCGAGTCCAGCTAAAATTTTGCTACAGCGTTGTCAGGCAGTGGACTATGGATATTATGCATATATTTAATACATATTCTAGTCTACAACCTCTCTGCAGCCGCGAAATAATGCCCAGCTCCATCGAGTTCTCGTCAAACTACTCCGTTGATCGGCACTTCACCGGATGGAATATCAATCATGGTGCTCATCTATGGGCCCAATCTCATGAGCTGCAGTCTTTGCACAACACTATCACTCACCAGGACCTTTGCTGCCTTCCAACACCATTATAACAGCATGGCTGTAGCCGTGCTCGCTCCAGTAATTCGTCTCCCTATGCCCCTTCATCCTGGTCACCTCAACAACCCCTTAAATTCATTCAACGCTACACTCAGTCATCAGCTATGTTAGCGTAGAGCTACTTGCTTGTGGGAGGACTTACTGCCTGTAAGAAACAGATCTTGTAGGGCTGGCGGCTCGACGTTGGGCTTATTGTGCGGCCACAATGAGTAGGTACAAATTCGATCCTCGAGCCTCTGTAGAGGTGGCATCAGCGAGATCGGGGAGATCGGCAGAGATTGATCGCTATTAACGAGGGGAGACGTCGGCGCATGCGAGGGGTTTCACGGAATTGAAAGGTAGGGCATCTAGCAAAGAGGGAAGGACATCAACAGAGGAAAGAGGTAAAAAAAAAATTAGTCAATGCACCTTGGACCCTGTAGTAAAAAACGGAAACTGCTCCCTTGAAGAGACGCGTCTACCACCATCAAGATTAGTGCTGAAAGTGACAGATATGAGACTAACATATACAGTCAGAAAAGAATCAAAAAGAAAAGGGAAATACAAAGCTCACAGTTGAGCTTGACACCCAGCGGCATGGCGGGGCAAGAAGAACGTAGAATCTTAGTTATTGGAGGTTCAACAGGTTCGGTCCGGACCCGGTTCGGAATTTTCGGACAGATCAAACTCCGAACCTCACAACGGCACATCATGGAACTCCAATTCTTGAAGGGTATGTTGACAGTAGGAACGTTTCAGAAGGCCTTGGACGGCGGAGAGGGTATGAGCGTCCATATTGTCCGAGTTAAGGTCGGCCCACCAAACAAAATCGCGCTCAACGATGAGAGTCTCAAGAACAGGGAACACTGTGATATCCATCACCCTCAAAGATGCGACCTTGAACTCGATCACTCCAGCGAAAGTGGTGATTGTTCTTTGCGAATGATGCAGTCCAACTGTTCGAGCATACTGAAAGCAAAGGTGGGTTAAATTATTCGCCCGACCAAGAGACACAATGAGGCCTTCCAACCCAACACCGACAATCGATTCACGGACGTCCTCAAAGCGAATAAGTTTTGGTCCTTGAATACAGAGGGTGTAACGCAGCAGGAATAGTGTAATCTGCTCACAATAATACCATTGCGATTTGGCTTCAACAGTCTTTTGGGGTGTGTATGGCAAAAAAAGAATAGATTTTATGTTGAAGACAAGGAAACAAGTAGCGGACTACAGGAAGAACAGCTGAGCAACATCGATGATGAATTGGGTAATTTTGGACTAAGGAAAAGAGGAGTCAGATGGTCTGAGGTAAGAGGAAATGATAGCGGAGCGCACCTAGGAGACCTGGGCTCCTCAGAAGCGGCTGGCAGCCCATACACGCTGAACGCTCTCGTCACCGGTACTACATCGGCCTGCCCGTTGGCTGTCAACCCATATGTGCGGAACGGCTTCCTGGCCGCTCTGACTGGCTGCCTGCGAGACGGCGAAGGTACTTGATGTGCCTGAAATAGGTGCAGAACTGTTAGCAGAGTCGTTGGGGGAATGGCCGGCATGGGATTGGAGCGCGACATCGGGATCGAGGGCGGTGTCTTGCACAGGGGGTGGTGGCTTTGTCCATGTCGGTTCGATGCCTTCTCCATCACACGCATGCGCACCATAGCGGAGGTGGTGAGCCAACATATGTAGGGGTACAGGCGCATGGTTTGGCCTGAAGTTCAAATTGTGAGTTAATAGACGTAGAAGAAAATTGGTGTCGTATGGTACCTGGCTGGCTGAACGTCGTCCATTTAATGAGGTGTGGTGCAGGCAGACGAGGCGTAAAGGAACGCTTAAGCGAAGCTGCCGTTTTGGGATGTAGCTGCCGTTTTGACAAGCTGTCGGCATGAATATTATGCGGCAGGGTTTTGTGATGCTTGCTGTACTGAAACGGGCGATGAAAAGTACCAAAAGGCAAGAAATGAGGGGGGTCAATTTTCAAAAGATTTTCCGGGCCCAAATTAAGGCAACTGCATGTGGCTGCACCTGTGGCTGTGCGACCCCAAATGAGTTTTCCAGTCCTCAACAAGCTCGATGAACTTCAAGACAACTCTGCATCAATGACTGAATTTTGGTACGCATTCCCAGATTACAGACAGAGGTGACAAATTACTGAAGTGGCGGTAGCTATGGTAAGTACGCCGAAAGCAGCTCCATTCTGCTCTTCATTATAGCTGCCGATCATGACGGACCACCCGAGATAGCCATCTTCAACGGTAATTGGTGCCCAGGCTCAGCAATATGTGTGCCGCTTCAAGGTCAAGAGCCTGGCTGCGCTCTTTCTCGGACACCGTGGTTGGATTTTTTGAAGACAAAGCTGGTGTATTTTTTGATATGACCCCGCTTTCTGTTTGCCTTGGGTTCGCAAAGCATGAGTTAAATTAGATTAGACAAAGCGATGCTCCTACCTGTCCTTCCTTTCCAAATTGACAGAACCAGGTGCGACTAAGACCGACTATGGTTATACAGATCTATAGCATCGAGAGAGTCCTGGAAGGAGTCAAGATGAGATGGCCTAAGGGATGAAAACTCG